>OU383779.1:47112913-48395479 GCA_910950805.1 Acrocephalus scirpaceus scirpaceus
CATGTTGTGTAGCCCCAGTCTCTGTTTTCCCCTGGGAAAGAGCATTTCAGGATGAAAATCACAGCAGACTGTAGTTGGAGTCAGAGAAATCTCAAATGGGCAGGAAGCCCTATGGAAACTGCAAACCCTGCTCTGACAGGGGATAGTGGCAACAACCTGCCAGGCTGACATCTTTGCTATACTTTATCCTTTCACCACGGGTTTGTGGGAACCCATCAGGACTGGGAGAAGGAAAAAAGAAGACATGCTATTCCTCACCTCTTGATGATATCTTTCCTGACTAATGCTCACCCAGAGACTGGAGGTGCTGTTCCTCTCCATAGAAGATTCCCAAAAGATCCCACATGCCCTTCCTCCTGGCCCTGCATCAAACTGCTTGCCATTCAAAACTGGTGCATGGGGGCTTTTGTTTCTTTCATACAGCTGTTTCATCTGTAAATCCAATCAGCTTGAAAGCAAATTTATGTTGGTCACTAGTCTAACTTGTATCGTAGCCAAGAGTCTCCCAGTACTGGAGTTGCAGGATAGAGATCTGCACATGGAGGGGTTGCACATTGTGAACAGAGCACAAGAGGAAAAAATGAGGGATTTGGTCTGATCTTTCCTCCTCTATAAATGACTCATCTCTCCATGTTTTATCTGTAAATTAGACAATGGGCTCTTCTACAAGCCAGGTGGTTTCTCTCAGGCTGTCCACTGACTGGGGTACCAGCTGATGGAGCATTCTCTGGTCTGTTTCATTCATCACACCAACCTGCTTTTCCTTTTGAATAGCTGTTCTTTCTATTGTATTGTATTCCTCTGCAGTTTGATTTTTAAATCTTTCTTCCAAATAACATGATAAACAATTGCAAACAGTTAGAATCACAGTCCTATGAATAACTGAATATGTTCTTGATTGTTTGAATTGGAAAAAAGATTACTATTAAGACAGGCTGGAATTCCTGTAAATTCATTTTTATATATAGAAAAATACTTCCCTCATGTCTAAATAGAATACCTTGTTTCATATTGATACATTTCAAAAAGCTAACAGGAGACATCTATTTATACATGGAAATTCAATTCTTACAATAAAAACTGTTTTGATTGTAGGAACACTTTGCTTTAAAATTTTGCAGCAAGTTGTTTTAAGATTGGATAGTTTTAGTACTCTGCTTTCCTTTAGTGAAAGCAGTCAAAATGAATGCGGAAAATGCTGTGCTCAACTCAAATTGGTAATTTGGGGTAAAAGCATTTCATTTCCTATTTGAAAGAAATTTCTTTGTGATGAGGATTTAGAGTAAATGTGAAAAACTTGCTTCAAACTTTGTGCTTTGGCACTGTGGATCCACACTGTGGATGATTTTCCTGATGATCTCTTCTGAGGCAACCCTGAAACACACTGGAGTGTGCTGTCTGGCAGCCTTTCAGCTTGTATGATGTGAAGTGAGTGAACTTTGACATGTGAACTTTTAGTCTGGCAGAAACTGCACCTATTGCAATATAGGCTGGATTTTAAACTGAATAAAAACTTGCCACATGAACTGTCTAATAGCTTAATTAAAAAAAAAAAAAAGGAACAGAATTTTTTTGCTACAGTTTGCTAAATCCATTTAAAACAATGGTGAATTGACAATAAATAGACCACGCACACAAGAATACTTATCCAACCAAGTTATTACCTTGCAACAATATGGTCATGTTATGTCATGAGAGTGTCATCTGAAGGCTGAGAAGAAGTTCTAGGCCTTTTAAAGCAAAGAATTTTTATGCCAGTGTGCAAGCAGATCAAAGAAATTAACTACCATGTTAAGCATATCACACTGTACAATGGAATAAGAGACTACCTTAGAAGCTAGGCCTTTTCCTTCTTACTTTTAATTCTGTACAGAAATATGAAATAACCATTTCTTTTCCACTGTGATGTCTAGCCACATGTCCTTAATATTTTTCTTCTATGGCAAGTCACATTTTCTGTGGTCTTATTCTTACATAAAATTTACATGGAATAATTATTGCATACCCCCTAACACATTTTTATGATGCAGTAATCAAGTCTAAATTTTTAAACCTCCATTAAGCTGAAAATATTCTTAATATATTTAACCTTATTCTGCTCACCTTTGCTGAGTATTTTCAGGCATATATGCTCCAGCTAAGTCCTTAATTTGATTTAAGAATAATACCCATGACCTCGTTCCACTCATTTTGTGCTCTATATAAATTAAGAAGTGTAGTAGTCTGTCAGACAGTTGTTCTGTCAAAGAAGAGACAGAAATAGGGAAATCAGTAGCTAATGGATTTCACAATGCTTATCTTTATCACAGCATTTCTGTGTCATTCTGAAACAATGTACCTACCTCTCTTCTTTCTACGTGAAGAGTTTCTTTCATGTGGGTGACAATAAAAATACATCATCAAGAACTGAGAAGAAACCAGAATAAACCATTGTGGCCAACCATGCACTGGCATAGTTTTCCAAAGAAAGCACAGGAGGCAGTTCAGATGGCACCTGAGCCCCCTCAGCACAGCTCCCAGCATCTCCCACCCCCAGCACTCTTCAGACAGCGGTGGGAAATTAGACAGGGTCCTGAATGGAACCCAAGAGCCCTTCTCAGTGTCATTTCTTATCACAGAACTCTTAAAGAAGACCTAATGTTGCTGGACAAATACTTATTACCCTGCTCCTTACTGGTGACATAAGCTACCAAAAGCTCTGCCTTCTACCTCTGTGCTATTGAAAAGTTACTTTTATATCTTGCAATCCCTTGAAACTGAGATATGTGAATCTTTGCACATACTTTTGGGCTCTGTGGGATCTTTTACATATAATTAAAGAAGCTAAACCAAAATTTATTCACCTTGTAAAATTTAAGAATGTAATGGATAACTAAAAATACAAATATAAATTGTCTCAGGAGAAACAGCACAGCTCAAACAATTCTGAAATGGTACTGTTGAATAATTAGATATTGTTAAATTAAATGAGCAAATGTCTAAATTAATTTTAAGAATCCTGAAAAACTTTTTGGCCAAAGAACTGAAGTTCTGTGTTCCACAGAATAGCAGGCAAAAAGTAAAATTTAGTGAGTTTTAAAATCTTACACTGAATCAATGTGAATCCTGCAAGTCTGAAAAAGTAAAAATGTGAGACTTGGATTTTTTTGTATTTGTGAATATTTAGTAGCAAAGCACATTTTTGCTGGTCAGAGCCTCCAGATATATTAAGGCAGTCTTCTGGAATTAGGCATTGGTAAAGACATATGCTCTAAGACAGCAAGGAAGGAAATAAAAGTGGAATGAAAAGAAAACTACTTGCCACAGAAAGCCTGCAGTGCCAAGTATTGATAGAAACAAGAAAACCTCCCAAGTTGATTCCAAACCTCATCAGTTTACTCTAGCACTTTATTTACTAAGAAGCTGTATAGAAAAAACCACCACTAACAAAATGAAACAAACAAACAATCAAAACAACAGCAACAATAAAATCAGCGAGTTTCGATAGCTAGTGGTGCTGAGCTATGAGAAATTATATAAATATTTATACATTTTAGTCATTGCTAGAAAATAGATTCTTTCAGTGAGATATATCCCCACTGGGATATAAAGAGCATCAGATATAAATGTTCAAATCTTATGTTTTGCATTAAAACTCAATGAAAGAGCAAAAATATATCAGCTCTATCCCAAAATAAAAGACACAGTTGTTTTTTGAAGTCCTAGCATCAACTTAAAAATGAAAGTTTATCTGGATCCATACTTGAGGAAATACTAAAATGCATATGAGTGGTACATAGTAGGATCACATTTCCAATGAAGTTTTAATAAAAAGGAAGATATTTAGCAAGAAAATACAAGGGCGACAGCAAAGAAAACAGAAGAGGCAAATATACCTCCTTCTTAGTAAAAGGAAGGGCTCTAATCCTCATTCATTGCCGTACATGATGATCAGATCACAAGAACTATTGCTGTGTCTTAATAGAAGTGACTAAAAGTCCTCAAGTGTTTTAAAAGCTGGGATTCTAACCCTGAAGAATATCAGAGTGTATAGATTTCATTATTTAGTGCAGAAATTATAATAAAAAAAGCAGCTCTGCTGTTTCATCAAACCAGGACTGGGTCTATATGCCTTTCTTTGCATCATCAGGGGAAGCTTAAGAAGCTTTGAAGTGAAATGGACAGAGACCCACAGGTTCATGAACTGATGCTTACTCATGTAAACTGGCATTTAAAAGAAAAACAGTTTTGTTAGGGAATATAGAGGGGTGGGTTGGCACAATCTGCATTCTGCAAAACCTGCTTTTTAAGTTACTGAGTTACCATAAAGCCTGGATTGCAGCAAGTCTCAGAGGCTGAAGTACACTGAGATAGTAGAAAGCATGGTAAAAATTTGTCGGTGGCTAAAATGCATTTTTTGCAACCCTGTAAATGCTTCCCGATATTATCATTAATGTTTTTCTTGTTATGTCACTGCAGGTGCTCACAGCTTTACAAGTTCCTTAGCTTCAAGAAATCAGAGCTGTGGGGTTTGAATAGTAGAAAATTAGTCTTTGTAAAATCCTGTTTTATTACATGGAACCTATTTTGCTGGAGCAAACAAAGCATGTCAAATGTAGTCAGTGGAAGAAGATTTTAAGCTTTGTCTGAGACAAATTTTGCTGAGCAGGAATAGCTGGCTTTAGCATTTCATTTGTGCCAGTGTAATCAGTATCTGATCCAATTTGGATGGCAAGTGCCCTTTCCAAATGTTTAGCAGATGGAAGGGTGGTGAATAGTCACAAGAAACAGGTTATTTCTATTACAATAAATTGCTTGAAAAACCAGGTAGTCCTCCACTGCCACTGACAGATATCTTATAGCATAGAATGTCTATGAATCAGGTAGACTACTGTCAAGCCAAGAGCAAGGTCTCTCACTCTGCCCAGTGCAGCTTTGTTAAAAGGAGTTGCTTTCCAAATGAGTGAGCTCATTGCTCAAGGCCACAGTTACATTCTAAGGAGCTTTCCTGGCACATTCAGCCAGTCCTTCAGAGCAGGATAAAACTCATGGAGTGGAACGGGAGACTTCGTCACTACAAGGACTTTATATTCAAAACTGCTATTTTGAAAATTTCTTGTATGAAGAAAATATTTCATAGTACGGCTGCTGTTGCTTTTACTATTAAAAAGTACAAATAGGAAAATAACAGAATCAGTATCTCTTTCTTTTCCATACAGCCACTTGTAATTCTCTCGGCATGAGAGCTGCCAGACACTTTGACTCATGCAGTCAGAACTAATATACCAGTGTAAAAATAAGAGATAACTGAGACAGCAGGAAGTGTTCCAGAAAAGCAGTCTGATCTTCACACAGCTTCTTTTCTTCTTTCTTCTACTTGGCATGCTGTATTTTGCAGCTCATTAGTTATCATATGTTCACTTTGCTCTCTGATTCTCCTGATAAATAACTCTGGTAAGGAAGAACACAGCTCAGAGAATCTGCCTTCCCCTTTTAGGTACACTTAAGAAAATACTTTTAACTCCATCATCCTTAGTTCCAGATTGATGTTGTGTTTTGAGGATCCTCATCTCATACTCTATTTGCTGTTGCTTACTTAAAAAAAAACCCAAAAAACAACCAACCCAAAAAACAGCAATAGTACAATCAGTTTAAGCTGATTGGGTCCCTACTATTTCTTGGATCTAGGGCCATATCCCTCACATTGTTTTATACATGCAGTGAGAAATGCAGCAAAGATCGTAAGTTTGGAGCACTCACTTAACCCTAATTTGCTTCCCTGGCTGTAGAGTAGTCAGTTTCCTGGCTCTTTGGCCAATTGAATATAGAAGAAATTCTCAAAGTTTTTTAGAAATATCAAAATAAAGTTTCTGATTTCTTCACAACTGAGCAGGAAGAAGTTTTTAAAAGTTTTAAATTTTCATTCTTAGAAGACTTAAATACTTTCTTACATGGTATTTGAGTAGAACTCTCTATTAGCTTTATTTTACTAGTTCTAGCATGGCAATTCACATCTGTCTGTGATGACAGGAAGATTTATGCCCTAGTATATACAACCATTTAAAGCTTTCTGATGCTGAAAGCACTGTTGCCACTGTGGTTCCAACCCAATAAAACCAAGGAGGGATGTAAGCATAACTTGGAGAGCAGCCTCGAAGGTGCAGTGTGATCATTACAAAGCATTCCTCCTGCTTCTGTATCCGGAAAATCATCACTGGGTGACAGAAATACACTACAGGCTTAAACCATAGCAAGATCCTATTTGGAAGGGCAAAATGTGCACTCTTGTCATTTCTCTGCCCTCTGGCTCTCCTACACATATCCTCCTCTCATTAGTTTATGATATCATCACCTCATTCTTCAAGTTTAGGTACAGAGTTTCTCAGTGTTTATATAAAGCTACAGTAGTGTCCAATGTTATACTCCCAGGGATTCAGATTGTGGAGAGCACTTGCAGGCAGGCAAGCTTCAACCCTCCAAGATTTTATATTCTGATCTCAAAAAGGCACAGCATTTTTGATCTCCTGTGGGTCATCTTTTTCTATGCATGCATGTTCCTCTTAATATGTAGTAACAAATATATCTGTATTTAAGTCAGTTCTTGAAATGCCGTGGGAATTGGGTTGAGAGCAGTTCCCACATTTCAACAGAAATGAAAAATTAGGAACTGGGAAGAAATCCAATACATATGATTTATGCTTCTTCACTTCCGCTGGTTTCTGTTTGCAGAGCCAGAGCTGGTGATGCCACTCTGAAGATTAAAGTCTTGCACTCCAGTGGAACTATCTTCTGTCTCATTGTTATTCCTAGTTCTTAAAAAATGTTACTATAATAGTGAATATGAATAATTAAACAAAGTAATGTTAACTTCAATATTACAATAGCATTTGCTTTAGGAAAATGTACAGGAGAAACTTACAACCCATACTTGCAGCTGGCCAAAAACATTTTCCACGTTATAGTTGTTCTGCAGCACAATCCTCTCAAGCATGAGAATTTATATTCCTGCCAAATTTTTGACTATTATAATTCTTTGTTGTAATTTTAGATATCCATAGCAATAGCTCAACCCAAAACTTATCAGACTCCTCATCTTTATGATATCATACATAAACAAGAAACATTGACCAATGCTGTCTTGTGAGAACATTCCTAAAACATTTAATGGTTTGTAGTCTGCCCGAAAGCTCTCAAAGCTATCTGACAAAAAAAATGTTAAAACATATGAAAAGCCTTTTGAAACTTCTTTGATGATAAAGTATTAACTTAATCTTTTAATTATGAGGAGATGGAGCTATCAATTTTGAATCTGAAATAAAAACTGCATAAATGTGTAACAAGAGAATCTCTTGTCCAGTTTCAAAGAACCAAGATTAATCAGAAACCTGGTTTGTCTCATTTTTTATATTCTTTATATTCATTGTTCTGTCATTGTGACGATACTTTAAAATGACTAAATGAAAGAAAATGCACATATTGAAAGTCTGAACAAAACATCTAAACCCTAGTTGTATTGCTCTTTTGGTTGTCCTTGTGGCTCTCCAGATGCTAATGTTTGAGATTAAATGTCTACCAGCACTACCTGGGTGGGAAGCTCCATGTGTTAATGGGAACACCACATCTTCTACATGTGTGCTGGTTTGAAAGCAAAACCAGTGAAAGACTCCAAGTCAGAAACACAATTTAATAAGAGGAAAAGAAAAGAAAGAAAAGAAAGTAAAATAAAATAAAAGTAATAGTACAAAAAAACCCCTGGCAGAGTCAGAATACATCCTGACATCCTGTTAGTTAGGGTGGTAGTAGCAGTCTAGATGAAATGGTCTTGTTGAAACAGTGATCCTGTAGAAAGGTCTGGCAGCTCTTGTCTCCTCTGGGAGTCCAGTGGATAAAAGCTGTCTGTGCTGTCCCAAACCCTGGATTTATCCAGGTGGGAATGCTTGGCTCCTCCCCCTGGGCGGAGCATCTCACAATGGGCTGATCTCATTCTATGAGTCATGCAGTGGGTCCTTGATGGCCCATTAAACAGAGATAACTCGCAGAGGGAGTTATCTATGAGTCATGTGGCAAGGCATTGTTGGGCTCGTTAACAGAAGATAAGGAAAACACTGCCCCACCCTGGCTCCAACGGCTCATGGGGATAGCATACATACCTTGGGCACAATTTTACATTGTAACCTAGGACAACATGACATGTTACCATGGAATCTGACTCTATCAAAGTTCCCTAGGACATGACTCATTTTAATCTGAATCCAGAATAAAAATAATCTGCCTTTATTTTCTTAGTAACCTACTTAGTCCTTGTACAAATGCCAAATATTTTGAGTCTTCTCATTTTCATGAGCATTTTTACTTCTTATTCTGAAGCTTTGTTGAGACAAACCTCCAAAAAAAGAAGGAATCCCTAGTCTCAAATATCTTCATGCAAAATGAATGACTTGTATTTCAGCTTATGTAACTACAGATCCTATGAAGAAAAAGTTTTCTAAGATCTGATGGTGAAATAGAATCCATGGGGCCTGTACTCTAAGGGCAATGAAATATCAGCAGTATAGTATTGGAAGTGTAATATCTGAACATAAGTACTAACATTCCCTCTTCTGAAACATAGAATTCCACAATGCTCTCCTATTCTAGTTAGTTTGTTTACATTAAATAAATTAAAACACATCAGCAAAGCATCAAGGATTTGTATGCTTCTCTAATAACAGATAACTTTTATAAAGGATAGTCTCAGTTTAGTCATCGTAGTCTGAAAGTCTCTCTAGTTTTATTCTGGTATTTCCCTAGAGTCCCTCATATCTTCAGAAAAAAATCTGAATAATAGATGAAGACTGTAGCATTTAGCCAAAATGTGGCTATCTCTTTGTAAACTCTATTGGGCCAGTATTTTGGAAGACAATATAAGTAGGAATATATTGGTTTATTGCTCAACTTTTAACTTATCTGGAAACACAGTGAAATGCTTTACAAATAAGGGAACATAGTCTTAATGTATTTCCTGCATACATTATGAGCAAGTAAACACAGCAGTTTATACAAACCCAAGTTTTAATACTGGGTCTTTTACAACAAAAGCAGAATCCATGAATTTCCACTCACAGAAGCCTAGTATAAGATCCCTAGCTGAGAAGGTGACAGGTACCTCCCAGTACAGATCACAATCATTACCATGAGATGGATTTCAGACATTAGCCAAAAGTTCAACAGGATCCTGTGTAACAGTGTAGAGGTTTTCTGGTGTACTCCCCTGCTGATCTGTGCTGATCTGTGCATTTGTGACTCTGCTGGGTTGTTAGCTAGCAGTGGTTCAAAGGCACTACCAGCAGATTAAGAAATTTCTGTGGAAAAGAGAAAAGGAAGAGAAATCCTGATTCTCTTCTGCCACTGAAATGATTTGAGCTGGCTAGAAAATAAATTTGATTTCTCATAATTTATTCCATGTGACAAAAAGGCCTTTTTCCTTTGGGCTCTTGTTTTTATGAACTCCAGGGAAAAAAAAAAAAACCAAAACAAAAACCACCCAAAACCCATCAAGACCCACCTAGCTCCCCTCCCCCCAAAAAGAGAACCAATAAACACAAAAAAACCAGGGGGAGAGGAATGTCCTGTAGGAAGAGGAGTCTATCTGCGGATCTTGGAAGCAGAAATAAATGTGCTCATAAAAAAGAGAAAACAATTTGAGAAGGCAAAACTAGAACTGACAGCAGCTACATGAAATGACTGTACAAGATGCCTATTAAAGCTTGTAAGGTAATATTTGGAAAGTGTCCAGAACAACAGGCTCCAAGATGGGCTTTTGAATGTTTTGGAGGTTTTTAATCACTAGTAATGAGAGTTTCCCAGTATTTACCTTGTGAAATTCTTTATAGTTATAGAGGAGGATTGGTCAGAAATACTCTTGACTTTAACTACTCCAGTGGTCGATTAAAACTTTGCACACTGTGAAAGAAAATCTTCTTGCTCAGGCAAAAAGATATGATAATTCAAGCACCAAAGACTGGTCAAATAAGGAGTATAAACATGTTTTAGACAAGTCTCTTTGTACAAATTATAAATTCTGCTCATGTCTCTGCCAATGGATCCTTTTCCAGGAATATGAAACTGAGATCTTCCAAATTTGGCTTTGCATGTTTTTAGCAGCTTTTTGCAACTGGACCTGACATCCAAACTGATACCATAGCTCTGCTTTTCATCACTGAGTTACTGCAGATTGATGACAGATTGCAAAACAGCTTTATATGGAAAGAGTTTCAAAAAGCCTCCCAAACTGTTAGCAATTTATTTATTTTTCTCCTTACTGTGGAAATGTTTTGGCTCTGTATTGCAAGGTAGCATCTTTAACTGGCATCACTCTGCCAGTTTCAGGCCATTTGGTTCTACAGCAAGCTCTAGCAGCCCTCTGAGCAAGCTCCAGAAAGGAGCTCCTTGAACCTTCACATTCTTATCTTCATGGAGTTTTTTTTATTTGCTCAGTAGAATCAAGATTTAGACACTTCAAATCACCTGACAGGAGTCAGACATGAGAGAAATATAGAGCAGGGCAGTATTTATGCAGTCTATACCCATACTCTGTCATGGAAACCCAGTCATTGTGCATGCTCTTGGTGAACCGGAGCCCATTCCTGTTCTGCCTGCAATGTGGCCTTTTTCCCTCTCTTTTCTATTAGATTTGTTCCCATGGCACCTCTGGTACAGAATGTTGGCCCTGAGCAGGGCTGAGGAGCAGTTGGGTGGGAGAGTTCCCCATCATGAGTTGCTTCACTTGACCACCCTGCAGGATGCACATCGTGACAACCATGCACAGCTCCTGCCTTGGAGCAGACTGGGGGACAAGGAACACTCACTGATTCACTTCTTGTGACAAAACAAGAGGGGAGCCAATATCCCTGTGCAAATTGCTGTGCAAACAAAACACTGCTTCCAACCCCAATGGCAGGGTACCATAAAGACAACCCAAGGGGAACTAGTACCATTTTCTAGATATTTATTTGAAAATGTGAGAGGTTTTATCCTCAGTTGCTCAAAAAAGAGATTTTGAAGAAAAAAGAATCAAAGAAATAGTCATCTGCAGAGGTAATTTTTACCCATGGAGTTAAAACAGACCACAGGGGACAAGGCCTCAGCGACTGAGGTAATCTCAAAATTAACAAGTCAGGCTGTCACATCTCAGATCTAATGTCTGTAAAGACAAGTGGTTAATGAGGTGGTTCACCTCAGTTCTATGCTGAGCTTTCTCCTTGCAGATGTAAAGCTCCTCCTGGTCTTTTTGGTTAACTTCTTCGGTGCAGCTAAGATTTGCTTACAACTTTTTTTCTTAGCATTATCTATATGTATATCTTATACCTTCGTGGTGTGCTGGTCTAATTAACTTTTTTATTCTACCATCAATATGTTCAGTTCCTTTGAACCCAGGTCTTTGAAAAAAAATATTTCTCTAGAGATTGATTCTTTGGTGTTCATCTCTTTCTCTGGGGATTAACACATAATGCTTCCAAATATGTGAATTAATTTTTAAGCTCTTCACTTTATTTAAATTGTCTCATTTTGCATTTGCAAAAAAATGACCAATTTCAACACTAGATAGGTTAACTCCAGAGTGTCTTCCCAAAAAAGTGGCAGCTCCAGTGCAATGATCTCGTTTCACAACAGCAGTCCCAAGGAGCTGCTCAAAATCCATTGGCAGGGCCTATCATGGAATCATAGACTCGTTTGGGTTGGAAAAGACCCTCAAGATGATTGAGTTCAACCATAAATGCCGGGTACATGGCACAGTGGTGGCAGTAACAAGAACACTGGTCTGAACTGAGCTTCCTCTGGATGAATGTTGCTGTCTGTCACAGGAAAAAATAGCTTTACCTCGTGTTGGGAAAATCATCTGCAATTTAAAATGTAAATAAAAACAAAGTATGTAACTTGTGGTGGGTAAACATCTTAAAAGGTCATGCTAGAGCTGTGCAGACAGAAGGTGCGCAAATGTAACTTTCTGAACTCCTTTAAAATGGAAATAATCATAAATAACTGTCTCCACACATGCTCTTCCTTCTGTGTGACTTTTTATTTAGCCAGTCACTCATTGCATGTAGCACTCAGCTCAGTCACTGAATAATTGCCTTGCCAGATTTTATTTGTTTGTTTGTCTGGTGTGTCTCACTTCCCCTGCAAACTCTCACCCTTGCTGCTGGGTGGCCCAACGCCTCTTTAGATCTGGGATGCATCATTGCATATTGAATTCCCTGGATTTAAGGCCAAAATTTAGCAACTGACACCCACAAGAATCTCTGCAATCCATGTGCAGAAATCTAGGGAAATTAAAGCTTCTGAAGACAAGGAAATAAATGATAGGGAAGGAACTTGATCCTGCAGGGCACCAGTGAGGATTATTGTGTGCATTTTGACAAGGCAAATGTAATAAATGATGTAAGAAGGCACAGACAAACTTATTCTTGCATGATTGCCCCTTCGTAGGTCCCTAAGGATGCATGCCCGTGATAATCAGAGGCAGATGGAAGAATGTACAGACAAGCATTCATCTGCACAAAGGAGATCATCGTTCAACTCAGACTTTCCTAAATGTGCTCATTCACTGCCCACAACTTGAACTCCTTTTAACCTGCACGCTGGCAAACAGTGGGTGGAGCTGAGATTAACTTCTCCTTAGGGCACAGGGATCTACTTCATCCACCTAGGACAGGAAGTGCAAATCATCACATCCCCTGAAACATATCACACAAGGAGCTGCTGGCTCAGAGAACACAGGCTGAGCCACCAGTCACATTCCAGCCTCAGAAAACACTGATTACGCACCAGATTTGCAAGCAAACAAGACCAATGTAACTCTCTTTCTTCAGATGAGCTGTACTTACGTGTGGGCACATACTGGAGTGCCCTGCTCAGTCAGATAGACTCTATCGTCTGCTTGATCATAAAAGGTGTCTTCAATTGTTTCAAGTTTGGAATGATTCCAGAAAAAAAATCAAGATATTTTACCATCCAACATACATTTGTGGCTACTTTTTCTTCATAATTCATAAAAAAAATCATGCATGTTTTTCAAGTTTTTTCAATGTACTGGTTCACCTAAAAGGGCTTAAAAACTTTGAGACAAATCTACTTCTTTTCAGCAAGTCCTCAGCTCGCTCTGTTTCATCATTATTACTGAACACTTGCCTTGGAAGGTAGATATGAGAAAGAGAGAAATACTTCCATGCTGCAACACTGATTTCATTGATGAAAAAATTGGAAATTAAGCAGAGTGCCAGAAGGTAGGGATAGATTCAAAAGCTAAATGCTTTCCAGTACTTTCAAACATAAATATCTGTTAGATGAAAGCACAAGACAAGAAAAAGAAAAGACCATATGGTTTCAATGCTGTCTATGTGAAAACCATGCCACTCTTAAAAATAGTTAACTGATGATCTTTCTGAATTAGATCAGACATCTTCCTGCCATTGAGAGGAAGAAGACATGATACTGCATGCCACACAGCACGTTGTAGAAAAAAGAAATCCTCAAATGAAACATCTTATGTATGTAAATAAATTATTCTACTGATTCCAACAGCTATTTTTATAGGCATTCTTGTGTTTTATTGGTTGCTTGGAAAGAGGAAGAAATAAGATAAAAGAACTATAGGAAGAGTCAGTTATGTCCCAGAAATGGATTTCCTACAAGCTGTGTAAACATTTTACACTAAAAACAAATGAATTTTAAAGAGGTTTAAATATTAGCTTTTCAACAGAATATTTACAAGAAGCTTTTTTCCCCCTAGTTTTGGGTCTCATGGAACAAAGAGTTCATAAATCTCTGCAGCCTGTCTCTGAGTTTGACATGTTAAAAAACATTGATGGATCTCAGATTCCTTGCCTAATGCAAATGTTCCTGAATGAAAATGCCAACTAAGTTGCAGAAAGAAAAGCACTGGACAAGGTTTCTGGGACAGCCTGGCAAGATTGCACTCTATTGGCATTTTCAAATTTTAGAAATTGGTGGTGACCCATTTTTGGGTCACCTTTGGGACCCAAATATGATAACTCTGGATCTTTTGAGTGTTCTCTCTTAATTCCCTGCAACCTATTAGTTATTAGCAGGAACTGCTCAGCCTAAAGTGGTTGTGGCATTGGTTTGTCTGCAGGTCCTGAAGTCACTTGAAACCACTACTTAGGGCCTGCTTTCACTCTCCTGCCTTGGGAAATCTGGTCTGCTGCTAAATCACTCTGGTCTGCAAGACTCTCTGTGAAACCTTTTCTCTCCACAATCCACATGATGACAACCTCTGATCTTATCAAGCATATTGATTTGGTCTTCCAGAGTTTTACAGTGCTCAGGATTGTGACAGAAGTTTGGAGCCTGATTGTCCAGCCACAGCCAATGCACATCTGAAGCAGGTGAAATCACTTGTAGGTTTTTAATTTGTACTTGAGGGCAGTGCAAGAGCTCAGGCATATAGGGCTGCATGACTGAGTAGCTGGGCCAAGCCCCTGCTGCTGCCACCAGCCTTCACAGCCCATGAGTCTCCAGAGTCATTCACTGCACTTTTCCTGTAATACTGAAAGGCAAATAAGACTGCATCCACCCAAATCTAAGCACTGAGGTTTTGCTTTGCATAGGCCTCTATCAAATTTTTTAACTGCATTCAGTCATTATAAGGAAAATATACAATTCCCCCATGTGGTGGTCAAGAAGATTCCACCACACATTTTGGTAGAGAGAGAGTAGCAACCAAACAAACAACAAATGAAATTGAAAACTCTCTGAAAGGCCAGAGACATCATCAGTGTCTGGGCCAGATTTCCATGTTCAATTTTTCCCCGAGGAACTACATTAACATGCTATCTGTATTCATGGGATTTACAGTACCAACTTCTAACACATATTCATGACTGTAGCAGTGTGTCCAGCTGTGTGCACTGCTCAGGGATAGAGGCAAAGAGGTTGAAAACACAACCCAGGTCCTAGCTATTTGCTGTGTTAGGATAACATGGTATGGCTGACAAGTGGAGAGGAACATAAAAATTGTTCTCTTTATTTCTATGTGCAGCTTTCTGTTTATTTTACACAGATATAATTATTGTTATTTTTCATTTCTAATGGATTAGTCAATATTCTCTGAAGGGATGGTAAGCTTCAGCAAAATCAACTTAGCTCTACAAACTGAACACCTAATGAGCTGAACATTTGCTTTGGTGTTTCCTTATACAAGTCACTCTTTTGTAACAAAAAGTCATGTTAAATAAAGAAAATGCTAACTGGAAAAATACAGGCTACACTGTTTTGAGAAAGGCCTTGAAGTCCTTGTAGAGTAGCAAAAGGATGTAGCTTCAGTTTCTTCCCATATCTGAATGCAGTAACTAAAAATAGTGAGTAAACTGAAGCACTTTTAAAAAAAAAAAAAAAGGCATGCAAGAATAACACATGATCAAAGAATGAAAGGGGACTTTACATCCCAACACACTCAGTCCTATCTAAAAGAGCTCCCTTGATCATTGGGCAAAGAACAAGAGCCAAGGTGCATAAAAGAAATAACCAAATTTCTCTCATGATTATCACAACACATAGTACTCTTTCTCAGAGTAATTTTTACTTGTTCCCTGAACATAAATTCATTACTTTAATATTGATCTATGAAAAACTAATATAAGTTTTTCATCAAGAATCTGAGGGTTTCAGCTCATAGAGTGTTTGTCAGTCCTTTATTATGGACTGAACAGAAAATGTCCTCTGATCCAAACACAGCTATAGCAAGAATGAAACAAACCCAAATGACTCATGGGAGGTGAAAAGATAAACCATATTTTCTGCCTCTATTTCTGTCCTAAAAACAGCAGCTAGGTAAGCTCAATCCGTTCTTGCCATGATGTGAAAACTGAAACGTTGGATACTTTCAGAAAAAGGCCATTAACTTGGACTCTGAAAAAAGTTTTCTTTATCCTCTGTCTATGCAATGTGAAAATAATATCTCTTGCATTTCTGGCATTTGTCTGTGTTTTGTTCTGAAATTAATATCTTTTTTTTAACCTTGTTTTGAAATGTCCATTTATTAATGTTGAATTCTTACAGTTCTGCTTTTTTCTGTTCCTCTCCTGTCCCTTAAGATATAAACCCAAAACTTTATACATCAGACATCTAAACCTAAAGCTTTTAATAAAGTTAATGAGGATTTAAATAATCCCAAGGCCTTGCTTTTTGTTTTAACTTTTGCTTGTCCTCTAAAATGCACCATACTGATCATCTTTGAATTCCTAAAGGGCCATTCACAAAGGAAATTCGGAATCAAACGACAGCAGTCTTCTCCTTTTTATAGGACACTCTCTGAATGAAGAGAGAAAAGGGATTGATATCCATGGCCTTGTACTGTTGCAAATGCTGTCATTAAAAAAGTTAATCCTTCTTAGCAGCTGAAATTATATAGGGAAACAGCCCCTGTGGTAGCACGATCTCTTACAGAACTTAGTCTTCAGTGAGGAATGCTGACAGGGAATTTCATTCCGCACTTCAGTGATTCTGCAGTAGAAGACTGTATCTATTTCACTGTATTTCCTCCTCTTTCTTCTGCAATGTCTGGATATTGAGGTGAAGAAAACCAGGTTCATTTTGGCTAGCTCTTACTCAAAGAAGTCAGCATTTGTTGCTGGCTTAGGAAGAGACATGAAAATTCCAGTGGGGAAAAGCCTCACTCATACAGTGCAAAAATGAGTGTGATTTGAGCACATACATTTATGTGAGTCTTTTAAAAATCTTGCCTAAAAATTATGGAGTGATCAACAATGTTAGAATATATAAAAGAAATTAAACAAAGTAGAGAAGTATCCTACAAAACGAAACTCAGAGAGTAAGAATGAAACTCTCCTTTGGAAGACAGTTGTGCTGATTAGTAAGTCACAGTCTGTGTCGTTCATTCCTGTTTAACCCGAATTTCTTGCTGATGTGATCACTTTTTTTTTTCCTTTTTTTTTGGTATTTATTTGGGCAAAACCCAAAACACCTGAACTGAGATTGGATTATCTCAAGATTCTGGATAAATGCTATAACATATCAGTCAATTAGCAACCTTATTTTCACTCCAATGGAGCAGCAGAAAATCTACACTATTATAATAAGAGCTATTTGCTCAGCAGGTTTACTTAATGGAATGATAAGAATTAAGAGAGAAAACCCTGCTGCCTTAGCACAGCAAGAAATAATTCCCATGGCTTGAAAAAGCATTTGAGAGGATAAGACTGCTAAATATGGCAATTTACTCAAGTAAATTTTCTAGAAAATCAATATATTTTAGCTGAAAACACTGAAAGCACAATTACTAATTAAGAATACATATAGTCAGATGCTCATAAACTAACTTCCAGGAGAGCACTTGTAGAATGACACAAAATGCCCCTATGATGTTGGTTTCCCTGTTCATACAAAGTTGTCTTTTATATCTGTGAAGCCAGTAGCTAAATATAGTTGCTGATATAATTAGTAGTCAGCAGTTGAGCATATATTTACACAAGTATAAACTTATAAATATTGTAATACTTATTATTAAAGTCATAAGGAATGCAGTGTTGTCTGTATTTCTGATTTCTTGTTGAAGCAGATTAGATTTAGCATCATCATTTAATTTTGCAATAGGTCAACAACAGAAATAACTTAATGAGAGTTTTATTTCCTTAGGTGCCCTGTTCTCTCAGTAACACCTAATCACAATGAAAATGTGATACTTGGTCCGTAGATTTTGAGTAAAGTTTATGTTCCTCTAGTAAAAGAGTTTTCTTATGTACAAAACTGTCACCCTATAGGGTAATTTTAGAGTAGATCGTAGACAGCCTTCTTTAACTCCCTGCTGAAATGAAACTTCATTTCAGCAAATAGTATGTCCATGATTTCTGAACACTTTCACTGAAAACTTATCTCACTAGATGTAAGGCTGCATTCTGGTTTATGACAGTAAACCTAGTGTCCCAGGGGAAAAAAAAAAAAAAACCAAACGAAAAAACCATCCTATAAAAATATTAAAATTGCTAGCATGTTGCTCTTGCAACTCACTGGAGTGTCTAGGGCAAATGATGCTAATATTGAAGGCAGTGCATTTGAACTAGAGAGACCTGAAAGCCAAAGAAGATGCCAGCAGGGAGATCCACAGCTCAGACCTGGACCCACTAGCACAAACCATCATCTAAATCACAAATCAATGCCAGGTGGGAGCTGAGCTGTTGACTTCCCTCCATGGCACAACAGGGATTATTTGGCCAGAACACTTTGCTGGCTCCTGTTACAGACAGGCATGAGGACCAGAACTGTCATCACCCAGCCAAAAGATCACTCCTCAGGAACTGCAGGAGAGCAGAAATTTTACATTGAAATAGGGATGTCATTCCCTGACTAGCTATATAAACCCAAGAATTTGTTTCACTGTTTGCCTGCAGAACCCAATACTTTCTAATCTTTTCACTGCTAGCCTGATACTGAACAAAACCAAAACTTGTACAAATATAACTAAGTGTAGGCAGAAAACACTGCAGTGTATCAGGAGAGTATCCCATAGAAACAGATGAAGAGCTGTTCTAGAAACCCAAACAGGCCTTTAAATTAAATACAGCTTTACTTTGAAGCTGATGTACAAAGCTTTTTTGGTGCCTTTAAGATGCCTTTCTCTAAACAGAGGTTCTGATTGTGGCATTCCTGTGCAGAGCAGTAACAACATGGGTTTACTCTCTGTTTGATAAAGTTGCGTGCTTTAAGTCTGACAACATTCCCCATACTGTGCTGCCTATCAGTACTTTGAACAAAGCTCTGTTTTTTCACTTGAAAACAGTGCTGATGAATCATTAATCCAGGAATAAAATTGTAGGTTATCAAATGGTATTTTAAAATTTGCTCCCAAAACACTGAGTTTAGCAACCCAAATTTGAAATTTCTTAACAGTGTCTGGTTAAATTTTAAACATCATTTGCACAGAGACACTATTGTGCAGTCAGTCACAATGCAATCTAAACAATATTTAAATGAAAATTCTATTATTTCTGCTAAGTGCAACCAATTATCATTCTTATTACTCCCCTCCAATTTGAAGGCCAAGAATTTAGAAAGTTTCAAGGAAGATTTACAAGTGAACATCAGCTAGCAACATAAGGTTTTCTGTTCAGGAGAGTAAAAGAAAGACTGACAATGAATACAGAAATTGAACAATCATCTGTTGAATAATCCATTTGAATTATTTCTCAAATTATTAATAGACCCTGAATCTTCTTCTGGCAAATTTTCAGTGGTATCAAAGCTGTTATCCTTAGCTGATAAAAGACACCACATGTAAACAATTACTTAAATAAGAATTTCTAAAAAGAACAGGAAAAAATGTTAAGAAAATACTTAGGAGCCTTATTTTACATATCTTTTTTAAAATCCTGACTTCTTCATGGCCTACATGAATGTAATTTGGCTGAACATTAGAGTTGCATGGATCTGGATTAGCTAATTTACTGAAATAGTTAAATCACACTCTGGACATGTCTCTCTCATCTATTTGCTGTACAGAAGCCTTAGAGAAATGCAAATCTTAATTCAAGCACTTCCTCTAAAATACAGATGCTCAGTGTGATTGATCTGTGCCTCCTTTTATGGTGGGGTGGTCCTTCCAGGCAGAGCCCAGCCAGATAATCACTTTGATCTTGACAACAGGCAGCCTCTGTTTCCCCTCTCAATTTCACAGAGCTCATCCCTATAGCGAAGGAAAAGAAACTGTGGCAAAGTCCTCACTGGCCACAGTGGGACCAGCAGCCAGGTTAAGGGCAGGATCCAACAAAAATCCAGTTTTTGTTTTAGCAGCAAATACAATTTTTCTAATACCTCAAAAACTACAACATAGAAAAATAAATGCAGCTCTATGTTGGCCTCTCCAAGTCACCATTTGATCCACCTCTACAGCCCAGTTTTCCTGCTGGTTGAGGTATCTCCATACCCCAGTGAATTTCTTGGTGTGGATTCAACATCTTGCTTCAGACCCGCACCTTGAGCCAGCCCCAACACATTCCTAGCTGCTGTCCTGGCTCCAGGAAAGAGCAGGGAGCTGGGGCTCTGATGCACAACAGTTGTGGCAAAAACAAACCCTGAGTTTGGGTTCTTAATGTCCCACTGGAGCACACTTCCAGATTAACCTTTCAGTATGTCTATGTCCCTGAACAAAAGCTGCAGTGGCTAGTCAACCTTGTGGGAAGTCAGCGTTGTCTTCTGACTTGGTGTCTCCAGTAGAAGTCTCTCAGGACTAAATTAGCTGCTCAATTTGCTGCAGACATAGTCATTAAATGCTATCTTATACAGCAGCTTTTCTTATGCACTTTTAAAATAGAAAATAGCAAAAAATGTAGAAATCAAGTCACTTGGAATTTCAGAATATCTGTCCTTCTCTGAAAGCACTTACCTTGCTAAATTAATGGTCTCCTCCTGGTGGTTAAATGAAGACTTCAATGTGTTATCTATAACCTCTACAGACTGCTTCAAGTAAACACAAGACCCTTCTCCAGAAATTTGCTGTCTATATTTTTGTTCTTGGCAAATTTGGACACTTCTATCATCTATTGAGCAAGGTTCCAGATGTGTTTGCTGACACTTAAAAACTCATAAGTAGAAAATGTTTTGCTTGTAATAATGTTTACATGATTAGGTACATTTTTAATTAAAAGTAGCAGAAAACATTAGATCATAGAAATTAAATAACCGCCTCATTGACTGATTTATTGGAAACATTTAACAAGAATATTTTACTCCAATAATGGTGATAGCACCACATTCTTATTTAATGTATGTTTTCAGAGATATTTAGCCCACGAATATTTCAGAATTATCTCACACATAATATCAAGTTGTTATGGAGAAACTGTGTAGCAATGATCAGAAATGTGAGACTTGAATTACTAATACATCTTTTTCCCTTTTCAATTTAGGTTGGGAAAATTTTTTTAGAAAAGGGTTCATCTTATTAAATGTTAAACATAAATTGTAAAATGTAAAACCTGATCAAATTAAAGAATTTTGAAGCAATGGTGCTATAAGCAAACATAATAAACTGAATTACAACTTTAAGAAATTATATATGATTTAAAGTTAACTGCAGCTCCTATGCCATCATAATTTTTAGGGTAAAGAGATATTTGAAGTGATAAGTCACCAGATTCCAAGCAGAAAACTTTTCAGTAAATATTGAGAATAAACCACTACTTCACAATTTTTTCTAATCAGTTCTCTGCATGCATTTTAATCAGAAATATTACTTCAGTAGCAAAATATGGTAAGCAAAATCAAGTTTCTGTTGTGATGAAAAGATCACCCATATATTACTTGAGTTGCTGAGTTTTGTTTGTAAAGGCTTTGTTTTTGTGAAATAGTACTTACCAAATAAAGAAAATGCTACCTTAAGCTCATGAAAGGTGAATCCTTCAGCAATTACCAGCAGACTGCCCCCAGATGCCATGTATCCATCAGGTTTACCTCGGTTTGCTTTGTTTCACCTGCCTCACACATCATCTGATCGTTGGTATTTTATAAAAAGAGGCGGAAAATGGGGAAATCCTTTTCACTGATTTTGAATTACAAACGCCTGAAACTGGCATAAAAAGTGAGGTGTTTTATTGCATTTCTCAGCAGTGCCTAAAAGCAATGACGATGTTAATGCCAAATGGTTCTGTAACCAGCAGGAACATTGTAAAGTCAGTGAATTAAATCACTTGGGCATTACTTATGCTTGCATTACTGGAGCCTTTATCTCTTTGCAAGCATTCATTACCACAGTGATTCAAAAATAAAACCAACTTCACAGCCTTCTTTTTAATTTAAAAGAGATTAAATAACTATCTGTTTGAGGAACATGCCCTAGCTCTGTAGCTATTTGTGCATACAAAACCAATTTAAAAGCAATAGAGCAAGCTGGCAGTACTACAATGTAATAGCTCCTCATTTTGTAATGCTACCCAGAAGCCTTGCTCAAGCAAGCTAAACATTCTTCAGTGATTTTCAGGTATCTGGGTTTACCTGAATTACAGAAAATTTTGATTTAATATCTGCAGTAGAGACTACAAACAAGATGGACTAGTTTTGGGGGCATGATAGCTCTATCTTGAGCCAATTCTTTTGACATTTCTACAGTTCCAGTGTGGACCTGACAAATTAATACCCGAGGCAGGTTGTAACTTTGAAGTTAAATGTGCAATTCTTCCAGTTGAATGTAAAATGTTTTCATGACATGAAGTGCCTGTGAGGCAGCAATTAATTTACAAGACTACAAGATAGAGGGTTTAACATCAGTCATATAAATGGCATTTTGATCTTTTCCCATCCTGAACAGAAATACTTGTAGGTCCTCCTGGAAATCAGCGATATGAACATCCTCGAATGCTTTCCTTCTTTATAATTTGGATATCTGATTCTGCTACATGCTTAGGAATTCCCTAGTGACAATTTTCCCAGTGTTCATGAAGAGAACAAATCTTTCTTTCAGAGGATGTGCAGGATGAATAAAATGAATGTAAGTTGTAGGAAGAGGACTGCATATGAATGCAGTGTGAAACCAACAGAGCTCAGCTCCTGAGCTCTGAATCCTGACTGTTCCATCCTGCATGCAATGTTGCACAGTTACAGAAAACAATAGAAAAAACCAACAAACACAGGCACCTCTCAACAATTTCTCCAAAACAGAGCAGGTCATAGAAAAAAAAGCCAATGGTTGAGACAGATTTTGTGGCAGGAATTTTTGGTACAATTGTGAGGCTGACCACTTGTTATTTTTATAACAGGAAGTGAAGACTTGTATACACACTGCATATCATTATAGATACATGCACATGTGCATGCATACATATATTTATGCATATATCAATTTATGAAACCATGAGCCAAGAGATAACCCATCCGTCCATTAGAGCTGCACACACAGTATCCTAACCCAACAAGTCTATCATTCTTTCTAGTGAAGAACAGCCCAAAACCTTTTCTTCAAAGGAAAGGGTTGGAGACAGATTCTCCAAGTGAGAAAAAAAAAAATCTCCAAGTGAGATTTTTTGCTTCATTGGAAACCAGAACTATCTTATTCTCCTTTATTTTTTTTCATGTCAAGATTTCTAAACAGATGTTTCTGATGGTTTTGCATTTGCAAAATCTAGCAATTTAGTAAAAGCGAATTTTATGCTCCTCTGCATATGTTGATGCTCTCTTCTAAAATAATCCATTACACCTATATTTCTTTTTACAGTATGAAGCAGAATTATGAGCCACCGAAATGAAAGGAAAATTCTCAATAAATACAGAATTTCACTAATTATGCTAAAAATAATGTGAAAGATATCTCAGTGAAGAACAGAATCAGATGTAAGGAATAAGTTAAAATTAAGCAAAAGCTCTTCTATTTTCTTTTGTCAACAACAGTTTAGTTTTGCAAATAAGTTTAGGAGTAAGAGAATTGAATTCAAGTTACCTGAGAATCATGCAGGTAAACTCTGACACACATATCTATGTGGCTTATGAATGACATTATGGCCTATTTTATTTATTAACTAGCTGTTTTATTTATTACCTTGCTTTTCTAATATTGAAGTGACAAAGAAAGGCAACCCATTTAATTCAATTTTTGGTTCATAAACTGCACGTGCATCACAACGCCATATCTAGATTTGTTCTTCACTCAAGCAGCATTTAGTACTGAGAACTTCCTGTGAAAATCCTGGCTGCTGGCATCAGAGCCGGCCCCAGTCTGTCAAGAAATGAGAGGAAAAGGAAACCTGCACATCAGCAACCATGTTCATCAGCAGTGCCAGATGTGAAGCTCTTGTTAACACTGGGTGAGATCCTGGCCCTGAGGAAATCGATGACCCCAGACAGGCCCAGCCCCCTGAGACTTGCTAGAACACAAGGATGCTGCTAAACGTGTTAGCACTGATGTGCAGCTGAGGAGCAGAAAGCCTGAGAACAGACAAAGCCCCCATACAGACTAAGCAGAGACAGGCTAGCATAGCAAGGCAGTAGGCTGCATTTTAATATATATTTGGATCAATTGCTATTAAATAATACATCAGCTCATATTCTATTGCCAGTTATGTTAAGGCGTTGTCCTGAAAATGGTTGATTGGATATAATAAATCATAGTGGCCCTAAATTTCTGCTTTATTATGTCAGGATGAGTCTTATAGAATAATCTTAGGGCAATCTCTGCTTTTGCATTTAGTATTATTTTTGGAGTTATTTTGTCTCTTTCATATTTATGAAGCAGAAGAAAGTAATGGAGCAGATGGTCATGGCAGAACACTGATTTCAAATAGGAAAGCGTGAGTCAACCTGTATCAAAATGCAGACAGAAAAGATTAGCAAAGAACATTGACCCTCTGATCAGCAATTCAAAACTCATGTAAAAGGGGAGCCTGTGAATCCTCGTGGGTATTTCAGACAAAGTGAGAACAGGTGAAGTTGCCGCCAGGAGTCTGGTAGCAGTGCTACCCAGAGGGAAGGAAGCAAATATTTTTCTGGTGCTGGGGAGAGGCTGCAGCATCTCCCTTGTCCTATTTTTATCACCCATAAGGAAGTACCCACATAATCCATGTCATTTTCTAAGAACATGTATTGCAGAATCTGAAAGGCTGAATGCAGTAAATATTTTATTCAAATTTAAAAATCCATGTATTTCCTTTCGAAACTAATATATAAATGCAGATAAAGGCTGCAACTTAAGGAAGAATCTAGAATGGATCCATGAGAGTTCCTTACTTTCCAGAAGTGTTTCTATATGTGTGACAAGCTGAAGAAATTCAGAATTAAGGATTACAAGTCACATTTTGTGTATCATTCCTTCTCTAAAAATCTTTTAATGATATCTGCATCTTGAAACATGCAAGATGTTTTTTGGCACCTACAGGTTAATTATATATCCAGGTATCTGCATATTACTGTATCGCTTCCAAAGATATTGGGCCATACCAGACACGCTGAGGAAAATATTGTAAGATAAAGCAGCTAAAAATTACTGGAAAGTAGACTTAGAAAGCAAGCCACTGTGTTCAACTTTGTGCAAATATTCATGGAGTTTAAAGCAGAAAGGACATCAGATACTGCTGTCTCATGACCTGCTGAACACCTGTTAACCCAGTGTTCTGACAATTACTAATGTCTGACTTGAATTTAATTAGAATCTATCCTGCTGCAGATCATCAGTTCTTTATTTGAAGGAAAAGTGTGACTATAAGTACATGACCTTCAAAAGCAACTCCTTCTAGTTGTTCACTAAGATCTCTAGCATGCCTCATTTAAATTTCCCCAGCTTCAGCTTCCAGGCACTTGTTCTTCTTATGGATTTTCCACAAGGTTAAAGAATCTGCAATATGCATTTCTTCCTTTTTGTGGCAGATATTTGTGCATGGTATTCAGGTCACCTCAGTGAATGAACTGAATTCATTGCCTCTCTAATTCAAAAACTTTGAAAAAATATACATTCTTCTTGAGTGTCACTGCTTTCCAAGAGTTAGTCTATTATTCTGGGCTGGAGTTTCATTCATAGTCCCTAGACATATTTTGCACTTAACTCTATCTGAATACACTTTGCTTCAACTTTCTCAGCCTATCTTTGCTCATTGTTGTCTGCAAATTTTATTCACCATCAATTTTATTCATTGATGTGAATATTCAGTACTGGGTAGGATGGCTGCAATCCTCTGAAAGGACTGCATAAAAACCTCCTGCTTTAGTCCCAAGTGAAAAGTTAACACTACACGGTATCAAAAAAAATCTCATATTGGATGGTTTTATTAGACAAGTCTAAACAAATAGCTGTCAATGGGAGCAGTATGTCAAATGTCTCAGCAAATCTTGTTACATCTATGTAGTTACTTTTACCAACCACATTTTAAAGTTTTTTGGGCACTGGAATCAGGCTTTTGACGTAATGGAATAATGACAATATGGAAAATTTCCAGAAGGCTGAGGAGGACTCCTTTCTTTGAGTCTCTGCCCATGGATATTGTAGGGCTCATTCCTGCTCTGGACTATGTGATTCCAACATTTTGCTCTTAAAACTGCTGTGGAATTAGTGGGTCCCTGTAACTGGAAAGATCCCCTGTTTAAATGCCATCTAGAAAGGCTAGTGATTCAATTAAAGAAGGCAGGGCAGAAAAGGAAGGATTGAGCATGCTTCAGCAGGAGATGGCATGATTGACTTGTAAGTTTGCTGCACTGCTGAGTTTAACCAGCATCTGTAAATGTATAAATAAGTTAAACCTAAATATCTCTTTATGAAGTCAAGTATTACTCTATCTAACCAGAAATTTCTGGGGGTTTTTCTCCTCTACATTAGAGTTTCAGCATTTAAAGTTCAATTTAAGAAGGAGATGAAGGGGCATTCATTTTGAGATTAGACAGGGAATGATTTTATAAGTGGACACAAGTCTATGCCTCCTAACTTGGAAGGTTTCATTGTGTGCTTCAATAGGCTTTTGTTGGAGTTTTGGTTTGGTTTAGGCATTTGTTTCTTTATTTTGCAAAACTTGTTATTCTGAAAATTACTAATATAACGTGGGTGGAGAACAAGACCCTGTTTCTCCAGTTCCCACAGAAGAACTGCAGGGATTAAGGGACATCCATGTAGGAAACCAATGTCCTGTCTCCTGGGATTCTTTAAACTGACACCCACTATATTTTCTTTAGGCTGCCTGAGGGCAAACAAACATTAAAACTTCTGGGTATTTTTCTCTGTAAATAAAGGAACTTCCGTAGATACTTTGGTTGAAACACTGCCTATTCATTTTGTAAAGCTCTTTTACAGCCCACTGTGGATGATAATGATGTAATTAGAGCTACATTTTCTGCATGATAAACTAGCAATTACTTGATCAGAAAAATTTTGGAGACAAATATTAAGTATACAATAGACAAGTCAGGTCAGATAGGCAATAATGGACCAGAACTTCTATAGTTTCAAATCAAAACATATCCGAAGACAGTGCTTTGTGCATGTGCAAAACATGTTTAAAACCTGGCTTTTTCATTGTCCTTTGATAGGATATAACCACAGCAGATGTTAGTTTGGGTTGAAAATTGATTTCTTGTTTTGTGCGTTTATTTTTAAGTTTATTCTAGTTTTTTTACTAATGTAAATCATACCAAGTGATACCATTGTGAAGTCCATTTTTAATCCAACTCATTTGGAGGGATGGAAATGCATCTAGTCTATAGAAGTATAGATGACTTATTGCAGTGTGACAACTTTCCCAAAAGACTAACCTCACAGAAATATGGAAAGAGCTTGAATCACCTTTCAGGTCCATGTAGGGAGCTTAGATATCTCTACATTCTTGTTTTCAGTCAAGGATTTGTTGGACGTGCAATCATTACTATCATGTGATTGTAGCCCACAGTGAAGTCTTCAGGGCAGGAAAATTATAAAGTTGGAAGCTGAAAATATAATCAGACCCTTGTAGTGTGGGGAAACATTTAAGTAAAGCATTATAAGTTTCATATTTGGGGAAAATATTCAATGGATCTGTAATAACAGGGGAACCAGGGGAACTGAAGAAAGAAGTGACCCAGAATTGGATCTGAGGTAAATGTGTTAAAGGAAACAGAAAAGCAGGCCCATACCCACCTAAAGTGGAAAGAGGCAACTCATGTGTAGGATATTTTATTTAGGTATCTGTGGCATGAAAAACCTAGCACAGGCTTGTCTGGAGAGACATTAGCCTGCTGTGAAGAGGCTGCAGGTCACTGGAAAACATTTCCACCCCATCAGAAGTGATGGTGCACCTGTGGCATCCCTGTGATGACAGGGCCTTGTTTTGATGGTGCTGGAGGAAACAGAATAAAGTGTCTGGCCAAGGGCAGCTGGGGCAGGAGAGCCACAGCTCCTGCCCAGGAAAATCCCTGAGTCCACTGTGGTGGAATCAGAAAAATGTTATTGTTGGGAAAGTTTCTGTGCAAGTACATGTGAACAGAGATACTCTCTGTATTTTGGAGTTATTTTACTTTCAAATTAGAAGTGTAATCAACATGTGTAGGAAGAGTAATCATCTGAGCTGATTTTATTTAGATATTGTTAGCAGCCCTCTTTGTGAATTCTCAGTGTTACACACAAGTGACCACAGTATCCAAAAGGCAGTGTATGTAAACATTTGGAAGGGCAGTTATTTTAATTCCAATTCCCTTTTTTGCTCCTGAACCATAATAACAAAGATGATAATGGTATAATCCAACTGTTTTTAAAAACTCTTTCACAGACATTTTAATGATGTGTTTATGAGAAACTGGCATTTACACATGCATTTTTGTAAATGAAAATCATACCAACTTCAATGTTAATGAAAATATACTATCCTGTATCTTGGGATTTGCCTGCATCCTGGGAAGTGCCCCTAGATCTGTTCTGCTGTAAAAAAAAATTTGGCCTGGTTATGTTTCCCATTTGTGACAGAAACAGATGACTTTCCTACCATACACATTTGTGAGTTCATGAACTATGAGAGGAAGTTTTCATATTGTGAACATCTGGGGTTTTTTTCCCATTCAGCTGCACAACTACAGCTGGTAAAGACATAAACTGAGATGTTAGTCATTTCTGAAATAAAAATAGATACAGTCTATGTTTTTAGATTTTGGCTGTGAGCCCTTAAGGCATTTTATTCCACTACATTTTATTACATTAACTTACCTAATTACAGGGTTCTTATTTAAGAAAATATTTTAAAAGAATACAAGAAAAAGCACAATCTATTCTTTTTTATTAACTAAAATGCCTTTTTAATGGACCAACTTCCAAAGACAATTAATTTTCTGACTCTTCAATCATTGACTAGCCAACACACCACAGACAAAATGTATGGGTCCAAACAGTTGGAAAACTGGCACACTTCTTAATCTTTCTGTAGGAAGCCCTGCTTTCTGGAAGTCATTTCATGGAATGGTGTAACAGTTCAGGTGTGGCCTGTGCTCTCTTCCCCATAGATTTAGTGTTAAGCAGTACAATAACATAGAAGAAAAAAATATCTAAGAAATATTTATTATGAGCAATTTTGAGAGCTAATTTCAACACAGGAAATAGAATTAGTTTAGGCATTCTTTTGAGGAAACAGTGGTATTGGGCAAGTTTATCCAGTGGAGACACACTTGGAAAGAGTGCTTTCCAACCCATCAACCTCTGCTGCATTAATGCTTCCCTGACTGGGAGATCTGGGGATGTCCCAAGGGAAAAGTGTATGAGCCAGGAGTGGGATCAAGGACATTGACATTATTTTCTCTGTTACTACTTCACAGTTAATAGTTTCCCAAGGTCTATATTCTATGTTGCATTTCATTTTTTAATAATCCTTTAATTCAATCTAATGAATAAGCAAACCAATTTCAGGTGATTGCAGGTGACCTAGGTGCTCCTATTTTTAGTATCCTTCTCACCACCAGGAACTCTAGAGGCATGAGTATTTTTACAAAGTTTTACAATGATCAGTGACCTCTCCAGTCCACATCAACGTCCTAAAGTAGCTCCTGAGACAGCTCATGAGGTGCCATGACAGCAAGCACTGGCAATATTCCTGTAAACACAATTTAACAAGAAGATATCATATTCCAGTAATTACACTCAGTCTTTTGACCAGATCAGATAATGAAGAAAAATGGCTTCTTGAAAACAAACCTCACAAAGAGAGGTGGTGCTGAACTGTGAAGGAAAGACTATTTTGCAGACATGGTGCAGTCCTTTGAATGCTGCACTTGTATGACTAAGTGGTTAATACACCATTGTAAAAGTCATAAGGTGTTCTGCTGTATCAGACTGGGAGTGGAATGTGTCCCTCCCTGGCAGATGGTGGCTTCTTCCTGCATACGGGTCTGCTCTCGCTCCATGGAGAATAGCAACATCTCTGGCCATAAAACTGAGCCTTTAGAGAGCACTGAGAGAGAGCAGAGTATGGGCCCCTAACCACTTGTCTCCCAGTAAGCCCTTCCCTGTGTCTCCACCTTCTCTTCCTGTCTGTAAAAATTAGGAAGAGATTTAATGCTGGCAGAATAAATCCTTACCATATGGCAAAAGTTCACCTATGCAGAAGACAGAGCTTTGCTGGAATAATCTGAGACTAAAGAAGAAATCTGCATGAAACAGAACAGCCACTGCAGACATTCCTGCTCTGTGACCTGTCTTTTCTCACACAGGTGCAGTAGGACAGACCTGAGTTATTTAAAAGGAAAAAAAAAAAACCCAAAGAAACTAAAAACTCACAAGTATTATTTTTTTTCCATTAGAGACAGAATGAAAAAAAATTACCAGCATGTGATAAATATTATGTGACTTAGTATACTACTTACTCTGACTTTTCTATTTAATGAGGTAGCAAGTATTTGTGTTAAAGCTTGTGTCATCTGTTTTACAAATTCACCTCATAAGAAAAAGTGGACATAGAAATACTTTTCTGTAACGTTTTTGCATAAGTGTGTTAAATGCTGTTTCTATTTACAAAGGGTGTGAGTGAGACAGTGTGTGAGAAGTCATCACAGGCATGCAAATGGGAACTTGGACCAAGAGGAGAGAATGGCAATCATTTCTATCCACTGGCAAGGATCAGCTGTCCTCCCTCCTAGTGTTTCTCATTCTGCTCTTCCTACCCCACTTCCTACTCTCCTACTGTTATCTTGTTTTGAATTCCAACATAAACATCTTGTTTAACAATTCCTCCCTCTCCTGAAGATTGGAGTTAACTTAGATCACCATCCTCAAATATCTTCTCTTGAAATACACTTTTTTGAAAGTGAGATGCTTTCAAATGGGAAATCATGAGAATCTGTATCAGCATAAGATAGCAGAATATATCTGACAATAGATAATTTTCACCAGTTATCATTTACTGTAGATAAGAAAAGAAGAATCGATTGAGACTTGCTCCGCTAGGGAATGATATTTTGCAGATTATTTAGTTGCCCTCTGTCTGCTTACAGGAAAATAATAATGTACTTATTAACTTCCTATGTTGAAAAAATTAAAAGTCATTCATATGCACATTTCCAAACCAACACACATCATCATTTTGAGGTTCTTGATATTGATACCTCTGCCCAAACCTGTGAAACAAATGCCACCTATGCACTTTTGAGGAGGTTTTTGTCTTTTCTCTTTCAGCAAGAGCAAGCTGCTTCTCTCCTCCTTGCTCTGGCAAACAACAAGAACTATATGCAACCTATTTCTTTAGGTGAGATATGAATCAGTACAGAAAATAGGGGAACTGCTGGTGTCCTATTTCTGAGAATAAAGATTCATTAGCAAAATTCAGGTTTTGAAAAGATGTGGATGTATTTAAATGCTGCTACTTTTCTGTACAGTGTTGTCAGCTAATGGAAGGGAGAAGCTGGGTGGTGTTGATGTACTACAGGAAACAGTGGGGAAGAAAAGGGTGATGGACAGAAAACTGATGCTACTGTAGCTGTGATTAAGTGAGAAGAAAATATGCAAAGCCATGTATTGGTATTTCCTCTGATACATCTGCCTCTATGGCTCCTAAGACTGGAGCATCTGCACAAACTCTCCTGCTTTTACTATGAAGATTGCAACAGCTGCTGTGAGAATTACTTTATTTTCCTGCAGTGCAAATTATTATTCAGCCCAGTATTTCTACCAAGTATTACAAAAGATTTGAATGCTCACACAGATTAAATAGATAGCATTTTTCTGCATACTTATCAGCACAGTGTACAATGGTATAATGAATGTGTTGAGCTTTTTTCTGAACAGCAACTCTGGTGTTGCAACTCAAAGCCTAATAAAGAAAACTCAAGCAAACATTTCCTGAGGTTTTGAGAAAGTCCAGCTGTCTTTTCTAAAGTTGAACTGCTCCTTTCCTTTAGCCTTTACCACACTTGTGATGAAGACTGAGACCCTGGAATTGCAGAGGTACCGGTAGATACTCTAGGTGAGCCCCAAGCACCCTAACTGTTCTGCACAGCACAGTTTGGACAGGGTATGTCACATATCACATACCTGACCCAAAGGGAATCACACCAAGTTTGAACATGAACCTGGCTTAACTTTCCCTGTTGATGTGATCCCTTTTGGGTGCAAAATGTGTTTGTACTGCCTGTGGGCCAGCTTCTGAAGTCCTGCTAAGAATACAACTAGAGCCTTTAGTTTATTAATTTCTTTGAACAAGATAGATTGCTTGAAGGCAAACTGAACCATATCTTCTTTTCCAAAGTGTTTAAGTTTTAGTGAATCTGGGATACACTGACAACAATTTTAACTGGGAAGCTAAATGAGCCTCAAGAACCATCTCTAGCTCAATCAGACAGGAGGGACAATGGCAACTTCAGGGCCATCAACAGAATTGTGGAGAAACCACATGCATCTATATACAGGAGAAACCTTTGCCATTTTTTCCCCTGAGACTTTTCTGTGCTTGGAGAGGAATCTGCACTGGTGCCAGTACACTTGCAGCATCCCTCTTTTAAAAAATGTGTGTTTTTAAAAAGTATCTCAAGTTCAGGAGCAGAAAATAAAGGAGTAAATGGATCAGTGACTGAGAAACAAAATTGGTTTTGGAATAGCTGCTCTCATTTTCTCAATGACTAGCTAAATAAAAAGCACTGTACATGACAGACTCCTCTCAAACTATAAAACAGCATATAGAGTATGCACAAGTTCCAGGAAATATTTGTTCATGCTCTGATTACTTCTAAAAAGAAAGCCCAGACTGGTGAGAATGTGACTCCATGATTAGTGGAGAATTTTATCATAGTTTGGTTTTAATTTCCATTTAATTAGTAGGTTTTGTGGTGATTTCTTTATGGCTGTGAATGTCTTACAATATGAAGATGATTCTTAGACTCTTGAAAAGAGCTCTGGTGAAAGTAAGAGTCTGCTCCAGATTTCAGAATGGAAAACCACCTATACTTTGAATGTGTATAATGTTAATTCTTTTCTTTGAGTTTGCTTTAATTTTGGATGTTGAAAGTTCAAATTCATCATTTTCCACCATATGCTGGCCAATAGATTTCTACAGCTGCCTAGTGGGAAACTGAGATCAAAACAATTTTTCATCTCCATTTGTTTAAATGTCATTCCCCCCCTACCCTCTGATAACTCATGCTCTCATATGTCTATCAAGAGGTCTCAGATTATGAGGAAGGCCCATATCCTAAGAATGGGCCCATATCCTAAGAACATTTGACCTCCATCCCATCTTTGTGGTTTCTGTTGGACAAACTCCTAGAGCTGGATGTGTAAGATTTTTATTTTTTTATCTCAACAGAGGTGGACATTGTGACAGTGTGACATTGCCCACCAAAATATAAAACTCTTTTCCTGAAACAGACTCCCAGGAATAGCTCAAGTCTGTTACCAGTTAAAAATTCTGATATCCACCCAGCACCTCTGTTATTAAAAAGAAAAGTATTTTTAATTTTATGAACTGGACCAGCAGATCTGTTCAAGTTTATGTTTCTTTCATTAACATTTTTTCAGGTTTCTTCAAAATAATTTGTCAATTTATATTAGCTCTATAAATCAAGCACAGTGAATTGGGTGCTTAATTTAAAATTTGACAGGCATTGATATTTTTAAAAAAATCTTATGTGGGTGATCTTCCATATGACTGAAATTTGTAGCATTGGTGTTAATTTTCATCACTTAAAACATACTTATCCAGAAGAATGTTCTAAAATTAAGACAATTAATTTCCCACCAAAATTCCAGAGGTTCATACACTTTTGAAAATACATATTTCAAAGAATTTCATTTGTGAGGCTTGAAGCGGTTCCTTGAGTTAGAAAAAATTTTAATCCAGAAAGAAGTTGGTATGCTAAATTAGATGGAACTGCTTTGGGAGGAATACATTTTAATATTTAGATAAAAGTTCCCCTGCATTTCACAAAACAAAAATGTACAAATATCGCATCTAACATTTTGTTGTATTGTATCTGATATCTTGGATTACTAGAGGATGAGAGGCTGAGAAATTATCTCAGGGCATATGGAAATTAAAATGTCTTCAAATCCATATGGGAAACATCTCTGAGAGCAGAGAAGTGATTTGCAGGCTGGTGTTGCTTCCTGTGGGAAAAGAAAATTCTTTCCACAGGAATTGATTTTATCCTGTGCATTTCCAAAATTTGTTACAAAAGTTTTATATATGGCTGGATAATTTTTTCAGTGTCTACTGATTCTACATTTGGCTTTCATAGTGATTATAGCATTTCTGTTAGCTAATTCTCTTTCCTCAGTGAAATTGTTTGGGCTGGTTTGCATTTATTATGAACGTTATCTTCAAAATGTATATAAAATGGCTGGACTTGGTCTTAGAGGTCTTTTCCAGCCCTAATGATTCTATTAATGTTTTCTTCCTTCACTTGCAGTGTCTTTGAAATGTTTAATCATGTAGAGTAAAGCTGTTTACCTAGCTCAAACCAACAGCAGACTAGAGCCTAAACTTTATCCTAACCATGTTAGGGCTTATTTCACAAGTACGTACAAACGGGTGTATGAAAACCTGCCACCAACTGAGAAGTTCAGAGGTGGCTCTTTAATAGTCTCACTGAGCCCAGACAGATGAGCTTACATGTGTGGATAAGCTGAGCACCACCAACCTGCAGGAGAGGCGAGCCAGAGGCTTGGTTATCAGCTCTCAAAGAGGAGCATCCCATCTCTTCTCTGCAACTCCAATACCTGCGGTGGAGCTGATAAAGTCTGGGGGAAGGACTGAGACTCCATTAACTTCAGGACAATGTCCTTTGTTCAGGAACAGCAAACACACAGGCACAGTGTTTGCTTACACTTACATGTGTATATATGTGAACTTCTTTTGCCAAATGCACAAAGTTCAAGCAATTTATATTTTTGATAAAAATATCAAAACCTATTTGAGGGAAGTAGTTAGAAAAACTAGCTATCTACTTATGTAGGAGATTACTGGAGAGGATGAGAGAGGAGGCATTGTGGTAGGGGCTGCTTCCCCACTCCAGCTATCTGAATAAAAGCAAAAATTGTCAGCCTCACTTGCTGATAAATTCAACTTTGTATCTCAGTACCCAAACAGAAAAAGGAAAAGACAGCAAACCATTTGGCTACTGATCATGCGGTTAGTTGCTCTACCTACCTGCAAAGATGAGGAAAAGGTTCCCTCTCCCCCCCGCAAATGTTACCGAGTTCAATAAGAAACAAATATAGCAAATTCACCCTTTACAGGATAATTTATTTTGCACTGCCAGCACCTGTGAAGTCAGTAACCAGTTTCAAAATGCTGACAAAGGTATTTTTCGGCCTCATAAAGAGAAGAGTACTACAGTGTATCTATCTGGCAGTTCTTACCTCTGGCTCTCAGCTTTAAGTAATACTTGGTACCTGAAGGAAGAAAAGTGCTTAGAGGTCTTTCCATCTGAACACACTCCTACTGCTTTTGCCACATGCCAGGAAGTGACACACGCTGCTGAGACTACATCTTTATTGTTTCAGGCAGCATAGACTGGAGAGCAACTGCATTGTGCCTGCCCCGTGGCTCCCCCCTGCATGCCAGCAGCCCTCAGGACACCTGAGCAGAGCCACAGGCGTGCCCAAAGCTTTGCTGTGTGCAGCAAGGCCAGCAGCACCTCCTCTGCCAGCTGCTGGCTGTGGCAGCACCCGCTGGGGCTCACTGCTGCCTGCAGGGGGGAGTGAGAATCAGTGTGGACCTGGCCATGCTGACTACTCTGCTGTCCTAGGTTACAATGTAAGTTGTGCCCAAAGTATGTATTCTATCCCCATCTTCATGAGCTGTTGGAGCCAGCTGGGGCAGTGTTTTCCTTATCTTCTGTTAATGGGCCCAGCAATGCCTTGCCCATGACTCATAGATAACTCCCTCAGGGAGCTATCTTTGTTTAATGGGCCATCAAGGACCCACTGCATGACTCATAGAATGAGATCAGCCCATTGTGAGATGCTCCACCCAGGGGGAGGAGCCAAGCATTCCCACCTGGATATAATCCAGGGTTTGAGACAGTACAGGCAGCTTTTACCCACTGGACTCCCAGAGGAGACAAGAGCTACCAGACCTTTCTACAGGATCACTGCTTTGACAAGACCATTTCATCTGGACTGCTACTACCACCCTAACTAACAGGGTGTCAGGTTGTATTCTGACTCTGTCAGTGGTTTTTTTTTGTACTATTGCTTTTATTTTATTTTACTTTCTTTTCTTTTCCTCTTATTAAATTGTGTTTCTGACTTGGAGTCTTTCACTGGTTTTGCTTTCAAACCAGCACATCTGCCAAGCACAGAGGAGGAAAACTCACCCGATGGAACTTCAGTCTAACACAATGCAAACAGCTGGGTGGCACCCAGTGAAACATGCGGGACAGTGTGAAAACACAGCAGTCACCCAGGATGTCCTATGTTCTGCCATTGCTCAGGGCTTCCCTCAGCTACCCTAGTCCTTTAGCAAGAATCGGGGCACAGATGAGGAAAAATTCAACCACCTGTGGATATTACAGGTCCACTGAGGAGGAGAAAAATTACATGCCTCTGCTTTGTTTTATTTCTTGTGACATGTGCACCACATTACATCTGCATGTGTCAAAACGTATTATGTCATGTGGTGCTCTGTAACCTGGTGGAACTGAAAGGGTGTGTCAGGTTGCAGAAGTAGCTTACTCAAGACAGACTTTAAATGAACAAGAGAGAAAAATTCAATAACGGTTTCCAAGTCAGGGGACCCAGTAGAATTTGCACTTTTGTCTATAAAATCGTGCCAGCTGGGACTTCCCTCCTCACAGAAAAGCATCCTGAGCAAAACCACCAACTATTTTGCCTCAGTTGTACCTAATTCTATGAAGTGATGAGCTGAACTTTATTAAGCAAAGGAAAAGAAAAACAATCAGTCAGAACCAATACTTTGGTAATTCAAAAGATTTGTCATATTTGAGGCTTTCAGCTGCAAATTGTTAATTTGGCAGCCTCACGTGTATAAATGCATGTTTCTGCAGAGGGAGTTATTCTTTCATACTTCACTTCTGCTAAAATAATGCTAAATTGATACCATTGAATATATAGTGTTTAAATGCTAACTTTTAATTTAATTTACTTGAAATTGTTTGGATTTTAAAATGTGAATTCAAACAATGATGGCATTTGTTTTTCCATTCAGCATTTTGTAAAATAAAAAGAATCTTAGAAATACCTAAAAGACCCAGTTAAACACAAAAGCTCATATCTCACTGAAGTAACTGGACACAGGAATATGCCAAACTTTTGGAAATGGCTGAATTAAATGACAGAGGTAAAGAGCAATATATTATAGCTCACATTATATTTGTGACTATTAAGTGGTAAAAACACATCCTTCTTAAAATACACTGTGGATATTTCTTCATTCACTCACATCTTTATTTTGCTAAGCTTCAAACAGCAGTTTTTGCTTGCAAAGTCTGTCCAAGTGGTTACACTGTATACAATTAGCTCAGCCAAAGCCCTGTGGGCTTCCCACTTGGTGTAAGAATAAAAGACACCCTGGTGCCACAGAAAGAATTTTATAGCTCTGTAATAAAACTCCTGAAGTGGTAATGGGAGCAGGACAATTGCTAATTTAGGAGAAGCAGGGATTGTTTGCAGGCAGAGCCGGTATCATTTGTTAGGCCAACCAAAAAAAGAAAGTGAGAACGCATCTGTGTTCAAGCATAAAAACGAGGTTAAACTGAAACCAAAGAAGGGTTCTATCCTGCAATTTTTCCTATTTTCACACAGTTTTAACATTTCTTTCAGGTATTCTAATAAAATGATAAACTTAAAAAAAAAATGAAGGTAAAATACTTCAATGATCTGAAAAACATCGAAAAATTGGCTGATTAAGTTTCCTTCTAAACCAGGCTCTCTTCAGGTCTGCCAGCAGGCACATTAGAAAAAGGCTCTACTTTTTCAAGTTGTGGGTGAAATAGACCTTTTTAATTCTGTAGCAGAAGAGACTTTTGCTATTCTTGGTGTGGAAATGAAAGAGAAGTTCCTTTCAGTCCAAAATAAATGCTCTCTCTCACTTGCAGTTAAACATCAAGAGATTTTCCCTAAAGGGTGATTTTTTTTCTGTCTTCATGCAAGTGAAAATAGGACACATAGTACAGATCAGAAAACATGTGTTCTTATTGAATTCTAACCATTATTGATTAAGTTTCAATAATGTGAAGATATAGAAACAAAGCCATACAAACTCATCAACTTCTTTTAGCCTATTTCCATGAATAGAAAGAAAATACAGATGCAAATGTGGTTCTGTTTTTCTTCTTCTGCTCCTAGTGCCAAGTAGTTGCAATACAATAATGGGAGCTTCATGTATGCCTGTGACAAACAGCTAGTGATAATTTGAGGTTGAGGAAGTGGTTTCTGTTCCGTACAACAGCAGGTACAAGTGGCACTTGAGTGGCTGCCTGAGTCAAGCACAGAATTTCTGTAATACTAAGAATGAGAAGTCAAAATAAGTTCAGAAGCAAGTAATGAGAGTTACACCTTTTACTCTGCAAGGCATTTACTTGGCCCTAGCCAAGTGAAGAAAGGACACAAATATAACTTTCTTGTAGCAATTGCCACCAAAAGCTGCTTTGCTCCCAGAATTTAACCATCCTTAAGTTGCTTGTGTCTCCCTCATCACTGGTTTTACCAATATCCCAAGCTGTGCAAATATGGAACTTCACATTATGTGAAGAAGTTCCCACATATATTTCCCACCATTTAGCCCCAGCATACCAATATATACATATTAGCTTTCACCGGGATTCAGCCCTGATATTTTACTACTTCAAGATTGTCCCAGTTTGGCTATGTTGTGCTTATTTGCACCTCTAGCAGGCCACAGTAAAACCATAATTTGCACCTTTTGAGGGAGAAAATTCAGAGGCAAAAAAGAGAAAGGTGTTACTGTTCAAAAGCTGTCACAACAAAAACTTAATCAGGGAAATGCATATAAAAGGGAATGTGGGACAGTATGTGATGACAGCCTCTTGTTTCAATGCCTGTGCACAGCATGAGGCTTCTGCATCACACTACTTCTGAGCAGCTGAGACACACTCTACTTTCCAGGTGTCTGAGCTCGGTAAAGCAATCTCTTCATCATCTCACTTCCTCTGTAATGTGATCGAATCCATCATTCCTTTTGTTATCTCCTTTTGTGTTTGCTTTGCCTCGCGGTAATTTGCTAACTGCAAAGCAGGCAAGTGCTTTAAAAACATACAAGGCTACTGCAAGTTAAGTCATACTTATCAGATGTGCTGGTAATGAATCATGCTGACAGATTGGCTCTGTTTACCTTAAACAAACTGTCAGAAATTTTCAGTACACGAACCAAAGCATGGGAAAGGCTTTCAAATACAGACGCAGATCAGATGATAGCCCAGCACGTCATATTTGCATATTTCATAAAGGTATCACATGTACGTTTGCATCTAACGATCTGAACATGCTGTTTACAAAGATATTTGGTATCTCTACAAGAGAAAGCAATTAAGATTCATGTAGCAAATGGGGCAGGAGTGGATTTTCTCTCACTGGTTCTGCCCAGTGAAGCTATCTGCGGGCTACAAGAGCTGCTGAGCTGCAGACACTGCTGTGGTTCTTTCAGTGCTCTGTCTCTCTGCTTCGTACCAGGCTCCCAATGATTTTGTGTCGCTCCGTGCTGCACTGCTTCTCCAGATGGACTGTGGGATCATGTGGTGATGAGGAGTATGGGAGTACATGACAGCACAGTCTGCTGGAGTGGCCAGAACACTCATGTGCCACAGAGTAATGAGCAGCACTAAAATGTGTTTGCTTTACATTGCCTGGGAATATCCCCCTCCACAGGCGGCTATATAATACAATCTTTCTGTATAATACAATCTGTCCTTTCTCTGCTTTAGCCTCACAATTTTGGTTCAAAGATCCGTTTTTGTAGTAATTTTAGAGACATTTTTAAACTTCTGGAAGCAACACATTCTCTTGACATGGTCATATTTCCAAAGCCTTAAACACACATGCATACAGCAATGTTCATGTAGAGTTTGTTTTCCGTGTTTACCTACTTGCCATAGACACCCCTCAGCACACAGCTGTATAGTGTGAAACCAAGGTGACATTCTCAAAAATACGCTTAGGCTCCTGTGATTCCATTTCCAGTGCTCTTAAAAGAAACCCTTTCTTTGTCATAAAGATCTTTTAAAATAATCTACTTCCCTTCACTGGACTCAGAATTAAGAATAAAATGATACAAACCCCAGTTGAAATTTATGATTGCAAGTTCAATACTGTAAAGTCTGGGGAACTAAATCATTCATAGTAAAAAATGTATCCACAGCCTTGCCCAATATTTAAATGGAAGTCAAGTGGCACAATCTGAGGCTAGAGTAGAGGAAGCAGCAGAGGATTGTTTTGTTTTTTCGCTTTTCCTTGGTTTATTTTTTGTGTTTTCTACCTGTGAAAGTAGTCAGAAAGCCTCCCCCTGAGGCTGTGAGGCATCATGACTGACTTTCCTGAGCAGGCAACATGCCCCAGATGCTCCAGATCTGCACTTACCCAAAGGGGCTGGAAAGCATTTAAAGTGTGAATTATTTCTCACAGGAAATAACTAGAACTATAGTTGAGGATGGGGAATGTCCTGATGAGAAAGGGAACACTGGTTACACCTTATTTATGTGTACAGGAAATAATTTATGATTGACTTGGGAACCCAGCAACATTGTTGGGATAGGCTGACTTACATGAAAAAGGCTTTCCAGGGCTGTGTTCTGCTCTAAAAACTGGCTTGGAGCTGTGGCATCTGTCCTGTCACTAAGTCTGCCTGTTCCCCAGAAAACCACAGCTTGTTTGCATCCAGTACCACTGAATATGGCAAATAAGGCACTCTGAAGGGTTCTGTGGTTAGAATCACAGCAAGTAGATGTGATACTAATGACTGTTTTGTGATTAGGATACAGGACAGGTTTGCAAATTGGCATCTCTCCACACTAGAAAATAATTAAGTAAAAATTAGTTCCCTCAAGCTATTTTACTGCTGGTGAAAAATTATACGGTGTTTATATAGAGAAAATAGCATGAGACATTAAATTCTTGACTTTATAGGGAACCAGGTAACAGTTCTTTCCTGCTAGAAGGAACAACTCCTGACTTCTTACCCAATGTGTAGTGCTACAACCATCAGCATGTTTATGAAAGGGACTGAGAAGACTCTGCTATGAGTTTTTGTGCTTGACTTTCATTGTATTAGTTTTGTTTTGATCTTGGTTTTGTGATTTTCAGCCATCAGCACCGTAAGCCAATAGTTGCAGGGTGAGAGAGGAAATGGTGAGCTGCTCTAGCCAAAATATGTGCAGTACTGCAGCTGCTAGCAACTTCCTTTCCCTACATTTGTGGTTATCTGTTACTTAGGGGGAGATGAGCCTTTATAGAGGACAAGAAAAGGAAGGTCTAGAGAGATTCTTGTGGGTCATTCAGATCTGCAGAAATCCACCAGAAAGATGGAAATACAGGCAGATGCAAAAGCTGCCTGAAAGATTTCTTTACATAGATGTTTCTTTCATTTTGTTTTCAAGGCACTTAGCAAAAACATTATAGTTTTGCAAATATGGCAGCCAGAAATTTTTCTATTTCTATACAGGTTTTCACATTCATAAATCTGGAAATAATGTGCCACTTGTCAACTCCAAATGAAAATGCAACCTTCTGTTCCCTCTAGAATGGTATTATCTGTATCTACAGTACAGGCTACAGGAATGGAAATAAACAAGCTAAGACATTCTCCTTGCTCTATGATACTAGAGCAAGCTGCAAATGCATTAAAAATATCCCCTCACAGTACTTTACATGTTACATAAAGTCCTGGAAATGAATTGTTCTTAGAAGGCTCATATTTTAAAACAACAAGCTAAAACGAAAAAAGTTTCCGATGGCATTCACATAGTTCCATGAAACAGACTCTGCTCAGGCTTCAGCTTTGGGCTCAGCATTTGAGTGACTGAATCTGCCAATCATCAAAGGGCCCTGGGCTCTTTCTTGTCTCCTTGGGTTTGTTGACAGCAGCTTCTCAAGTCTGCAGCACCCAGATTCACCACCTACACAAACAGATGTACACAAAACATTTAAAGTAAAATACCTTCAACTGTGGTTTGGAAATAAACACAGATTTTTCTTATGGGATGAGAACAAAATTGTGGATTTTTTTTAGCACAGTTACAAGTATGTTTCTTTAATGGCTCCCTCTCAATTTTCCCTTTTCTTACTGAAACCATTTTGATTCAGTTCACTCATAAAACTACTAAAAACCTATCCTTGGGACACCATAATAGGACATCTTTTATATCACCAGAGAGCACACAAGCAGAAGAAAAAGCTTCTCAACCAAGGGGTCTAGTGTGAGATAGACATGCCAGTATTTTCTCTCCTGGATTTATTTATAATATTTAATGTCTAGCAGTTTCAGTGGAAACTTTTAAACCTTGACTGTGCAGTGAGATGTCCCAAGCTGCTTATAAAAATTAAAGATCCTGTTAGTTAGCAGTTTATTTTTCCAGTAACAGACCTGGGTAAGCCCAAGTTCTGACTGATCCCTGGTTAGTCAGATTTTCTGTCATATAAGGCACAGGAGATGAAAAGATTCTGACTTTTTTTTTCACTTGTTGCAGTGTTTCAAATTTTCCTGCAAGTAGCTTCAGGAGTCACATGGCAAATTTCTGTTCATTTAATCATCCTAGAACTGTCTCTTTCTCTGTAAACCCTTAATTTTCCTTCCTTTTATCTCTTCCTCATTTCCCCACTACCACTTTTAAAAAGTAGCATTCTGCTTTTCTGTGTTGCTATGACAACATTTACACTTGCCTTTTGAAGGCAAAATATGTGGCTTTCTATCACATTTTTTTCTGTTCTTGTGTTAGAGGGACACACAGGGGAATGAAAGCAATTGCAGATAAAGCTTTAAGTAGCAGACTGCAACTTTATTTATCAACATACAAGGCATTTAAGTGAGTCTCGCGTGGATTTACCTATGTGTTCTGTTAAGACAGATTTATTTGTTTAATCTTCTGAATCTTCTTCAGTGCAATAAAAAATTAAAGGAGAAACTGTGACAACTTCAGATCGGCCTCTCTCTCCTGCCTCCTCTCATGCAGGCAGAAAGAACAGCAATAACGTTCACAATGGCCTTCATTTCTAGACCTTGTCAACTATTTACAGGGATGGACAGCAGCTAAAAGCAACCAAAGGTTCAGAAAGGGTGCAAGTTACTTTTTAAATCAGAAGGCAGAGACGAAAAGAAAAAGCCTTTTTATTTACCCTCCAGTTTCTCAGAAGAAGGCCTTTGAAAATGCATGTTGCACTGCAAAATATAGGAACTAATGCTTGCCCCTGATAAGAGCGACAGTTGATTCTATGGGCAGAGAGGCTGCTGTGCTCTCTCAACAGAACCCTCACTGCCTTGCCAATGACTTTCCATATTGTGAACAGACTGACTGAACTCTGCCTCTTCACAGGCCTAGGAGCTTGCTGGCAGCTGATTTACAGAAGTAAAGAAAAAAATCTCCTCCAAAGATGGAGGTTTTGAAACAATTGGGGCTTTATTGGAAATGCCAGGAGCTAAATAAAACCTCCCTTCACAAAACGACTGGGTGTCCTATTGCAGCCACAGGATCTTACTTAGTCAAATAAGTCATATGGGCTTCAGCACTCTTTGTTTGGAACATAAAAACAGATGGAGACATCACATTCCCTTCAAGCAATACAGTTGGGCTGGCTTAGCTGATACTTATTTCAGATCTCTTTAGAAGATATGCAGCAGATATATCTCTACATTTCTGTTAGCAATCTGAACTGCCTCTCCTTACCAGGGTGTTGGAGCACTGTCCTTTGTTTTAACAGAACATATCTCTGAAAAATACTAGCTGAAAAAACCTTGTTCTTCCTGAACACAGGAAAATACGAAACACTGAGCACAGTCTACAAGATGCTAAACCATGTTAACAGACTATAGAAGTAACATATTTGCAAACAAAATGTGTTTAATTTAAGGAGATTATTAGTATGTTCTCTAGTTATAATGTTCTTCAGTTTATAATGGTGCCAGCTGAGTGGGCTTACAAAACTCACTGCAGTCAGAACCAAGTCCTGTAAGAAGCATGAAACTCCAACACTAATCTAGGCTGTCTGAGCATGTCATGAATTCTGGGGGAACCACAAGGGCCTCTCTTTCTCCAGAACTGAACCCTGGATTGTTCACTGATTTCCTGTCATGCTCACACATGGAGATATCCCTCAACGAAATTCAATCTACACAGACTTTTAAAGGCAGTTAGATAAAATGAATGTTATCAATGTAGAACAAACATGATTTAGCATGCTCCAAGGCCAAATCAAGTTTGCACAATGCTGGTGACAGTTCCACTTTTGGCAGATGGGCTGGTTACTGGCAATGTCTCTTCAGCACCCATCTCCAACTGCAGAAAAGTGACTTAGCAAAATAAGAAACAGAAGGTGACTGCAGCTCTCATGCAGAGGACCTGATGATCTCCATCCCCAAAGGCTGAGGTCTAAGTCACATCTCCATTTCTAAGTTCCGTTTTTATTGCCCTGTGCCACCCTGTCAGTGACAGCATCTATTCTCTGGATTTGATTAGTGGTGTCCAAATTGTAACCACTGTCATCTTCTTAATGTTTAGGGGTTTTTAATTTGAAGATGTTTGTTAGAACTGAATCCTGCCACCAGGAAGGACAATGATCTGAAGATCTCAGCTTTTCTGCAGACTTGCAGGACCTGGGAGATACAAAGCCATTACTGAAAGAGGCAAGTTTTGGCACACATCATTAACATGCGTGGGATTAGCATTAATGATGGGAAGAGTTCCTGTGTAACATGAGAAGCCAAGGGAAAAGACAGTTGGAGTAAGAGCCTCTCAGTTTCCAGACCTTTAGTATTTAGAAGTCCATTTTCTCACAGGGTCATTTCTGTCCCCACTGGAGAGCAGAGGGCAGCTCTGGGTGGGATGTGCTATGGGATCCCAGGCACAGAGGCAGAGGGAAAACTCTGGTGCCCACACAGCAGCGGAGACCAGCACAATCTCACTGCACCTCAGTTCTGCTCCCTTTTCCAACATGTTTTTATGCCTCTGCACATATTGACTGTGGCACATTTATATCCAGCAGTGGTCCTCTACAGCAGGGAATTCATGTTGTGAATTTATGGCTGGATTATGTCCCTCTTTAAGTTACCTCATAGGACAAAGCAGCTGTAACACATGGTCCTCACAGCACTCCTGCACTGGAAGCAGGCTTGAGTAATGGGCAGTAGTCTCACCCAGTCTCTGTTACCTGTTGTCACAACAAATCCCTCTAATGTGGTAAGAAAATTCAGACAACACCCTTTTCCCTGAGGTAAGCACTTTTAAAGCTTGTATTTCAGCTGAGCAGTTAAAGAAAAATAGGAAATGAAGTGTGCCTTTCTTCTGACAGCATATTTTTGAAATCTACATTGTATATATTTTGGCTATATCATTCTGGTTTAAAACTCCATTTTAAAAAATCCACAAAATAAATATAAAACAACCACTTGGGTTTTTTTCTTTCCCCAAGCCCTCAGTGATATTACTGCATGTATGCAAATAAGGCCATATTTATTAGTCCACGGTGCAGTCTCTCAGCTCATTTTTTCGGTCCCAAGAGAGCAGTATTGGAATTTTAAGTTGCCTAAATCAAGTAATAGTAAATAAAATACTTCACACTAGAGACAATGAGGATTACCAGTTCATGCTAAGTTCCCAAATCAGAAGTGCTAGCTACTATACTGCCCTGTGGCCACAAAACAGTTTATATTCCCAAAAGACTCAATGATCTGTACCTGCAGATCCTACCAAGCACATATAATAAGGTATTGTTTTTGCTCTGCTTGTGCTAAATATCAGTCTGGAGACACACACGTGGATGTAGAGGTTACAGTCAGTGAATGCCTAACCCATTTAGGGTGTGTTGGTTGCTGTTCTGTTTTTATCAAGCACTTGCTTGCTTTGTTTTGGTTTTAAAACCCAAACAATGAAACTTTACTCATCAACCATGGAAAACAGTTCACAACCTGACATTTCCATGACAAGAGCTCTCTTGATTTTCAGTCTTAATTTTCATTCATTTAATTTCTACGTCTTAATTGGAGCTGTGTATGTCATGCTAACTACTTTCTCTCCATTATGAAGCTGTAGTCCTGCCCATATTTATGAATACAATTAACTTTGTTGTCACAAGGCATCTGAGATAAAGGTGGTAAAGCATGAGTGTGTTTATGTGTATAGGGTGTTGGGAATCTAAATATCCTCAGATGTCTCTTCACTCAGATGGCTACAATCTCCTTAAACGCTGCACTGTCAACCTACACTTTTTGCCTAGGTTAGTCTCCTGTCTGAAAGCAACCCATCCACATCACCAAACATGTACTGATTTTTCCCTGTTAAATATCCTGTCTCTTCAGTTAATCAGGTATCCTAATATGCACAAAGTATTCCAGGTCTGATTTCTTTGTGTCTGTTCATTATCATATAAAACTCAGTCACACCATTGATGTACATCCATGTTCAGAAAGACACACACCCAGCTGGAAATGCTCCTGGGGGTGAACAGCATATGTTCCATTTTATGACACTGGAATGTGTGTTGCTCAATAATTTTCCATGCTTTTTTTTTGTAATGTATTAAATACATTAGAGAGGACAGAAAGAGTATGAAGATTTCATAGACCCAGAGCATTCTCTGTTAAGGTGAATCAAGCAGGTCTAAAGGTGCAGTGCTATCCAAAATGCTCTAAACTGTAATTATTAATTTAATGTATTTCAGACCCTTTTTCTCAATTAAAAGGAAATTAAGAGTACTAGAATTTCAAGGGGCTTATGGTGTTCCCATATTAAAAAAAGGCATAAGGAATAAGTAAATAAGTAAACAAGTAAATAAGTAAACAGGTAAATAAGTAAATAAATTATAGGAAGTGCAAGAGTAAGTAACAGCATGGTAATAACTTTGAACATCAAAATATATAAATAAATCCTTATTTAACCCTCATTCTTACACACTTCTAATGTCTGTCACAAACACAGATGATCTGGCATTAACATCCAGTGAAATCCAGGCTGTGCAAAATTGTCAGCTCTCCTTAGTATTCAGTTGATTTTTTCATCAGACAAGTAGAAAAGAAAGTTACATCTTCCCACTACAGTAGCCCCTGCAAGTAGTAGCAGGTGGAAAGTCTTAGAGGAAATACACAGCGCTGTCTTCTTTAATAATGATTCTTCCACACATTATAATGCATTTAAGTGCTGTGCTTGCTCTTTAAGACGGCCTCATCTTGATAATCAATGTAGCCAGCCTAGTGAAGTGCCACTTTCCTGCTGTGAGAAAGCACAATTCTTCTTACTGCCACAGCCCCCTGCTGACATGTTTTACGACATTTAAGAAGGAAACTGTTAAACCTTACTTCTCTCTTTTCCCTCAGTGCAGACAGAAATCTTCTTTCCTACTGGTTTCTCTCTTGAATTGAGAGCCGTTAAGATGTGCCCTGACTTTTACCCTGAGCATTGCCCTAATTTTAACCTTGTGCAACGGTTATCTTACTTTTACTCAGATTTTTGAAACTGACTCATTCAATAAGACAAACTGAAAGTGTCTGGTAAAAGAATAGATTTCCTACAAGCTTGGCAAAAAGGTCATCTTACCAGGCTTTCTTCAGAGGAAGCAGGAGTCAGTCTCTGCACTGACACACAAACCCCATCTAGTCAGACTGGGGCATTCTTGCTGCTGTAAAGGATGTAAAAAGCAAAGAGGCTGTGCTTGGAATTCTGCAACAGCAGGCACATGCCTTCATGCCATGAGCCCCACTTCTCACCAGCAGTATTTTTAAAGAGGGAAGGGAAAAGTGAAAAATAGGGGTCGATAACTCTGTCAAGCTGAATAAGCACTGTTAATGGATGTTAAAATTATGACTGAGAAGATGATACAGGTGCAAGGTTTATGAGTGTGAAACTTTACCTTGACATAATGAGTAAAGTTAAAGCCCAAGGCTTTTATGCCATTATGAGAGGCTCTGTCAGTGAGAACTGTAACCTAATTAGTTTTGATGCAGCAAATCAGCAAAGCCACCGTTGGTTATGACCTCTGCCAAGAGCATGAGAGAGCCAGACAAATGAAGCTTAAGATGCTATTAGTTGTTCTGTTCCAAAGTTCCAGATAAAATATGACAGGATGTTGTTGCTTGACTTCGGCATCGGTTCTCCAGATGGCACTCAGCACTGGCTTGTAGCAAGGCTCGCAGGGAGGCTGCCACATTGTCTCTGTCAAAACGAAAGTTTTCCAATTACAAAGAGATAATTTGAAAAGATGCAAACTTAATCTCCTGAACGAAAGGTTGCAAGCTGTGTAATAGCAGTTGAGGGGAGAGATTTAGCATAGTTCACTTGCTGTAAACACTGCTGTTCAGGAAAGCTTTATTATCCTGCCTAGTGAAACAAAGTCATCAGATGCTCTTGACTCTGTGCGTTAGGACAGCTGTGGCTGGACACAGCCGTGGCACAACCTCTCTGGTGGAATTAGTGGCCCATCTGCAGAGTTGTTGGTGAAGATCAGGAAAGAGATAAAATGGTGTAAGATGGATCTAAAATTAAAATTAAGGACCTTTGAACTAGCTGAGACCTGTACTTGTATTTTAAGGTAGACCAGGTAACTTCTGCCAGTTTGGTTGAGGGAATCTGTGTCTTTTCTAAAATTATTATGAAATCTTTAGTGGAAAAAAGAAACAGAATGTCATGCAAGTAGTGAACTTGTGGAATGTTTTAAAATATCTTCACATTTATAGCACTGCAGCAGGCATGTTGCAGTTATTCAGTTGCCACTGTGACAGAATGACAAGGTAATGGCCTGATAACAAGCAAAAACAGTATCTAACCTGAAGATCATTTTGAGCTGCTGGGAGCATCAGGAATTGTATAAAGGATAGAAGACAGAGTAAAGAAAATATTCTCCACTTGACCTATGTGCACAAAGAACAGTCGAATGAATGTACCACATTCAATTTGAAAAGCTCTCAGTAGTAAAGCTTTTTATATTTCACTCAGCATCACTGAGTGAATTACAGCTGTGCTTTTCAGGGCTTGTGTACCTTTCCACCTGACACTCTGCTGACAACTGAAAGCAACATGTTTCAGGACACTATTTAAAATACATGAACGTACGAAATTCCCTTAAGCACAAGAGAAAATCTTCATCCAGTGAGGATGGTCAAACACAGGAACAGGTTAGCCAGAGAGGTTGAGGCATCTGCAACTCTGGGAATACTCAAAGCCTGGCTGGGTGGGCAGTCAACTGGCTCTGGCTGACCCAGATCGAGACAGTGGTGGGATGGGACCAGCTCTGGAGACCCCTCCCAGCCCCAGCTGTTCTGAGTATCTATGAGTCCATTCAAATTACCATCTACTAAAAATTATTATCTACAACAAATTTTAAAAGGAAGTCACACTCTGTCTGCTTATAGGGAGGTACACATAGGAAAATATGCAAATGCAAGCAAGCAATATCAAACCATGAAGCAGGAGGATTAATTTCAATTCTCTGCTTTCTAAGATGAAACTGCTCAAGCAGCCACACCAGCACACAAAGCAGGGGGTTTGCTGTCAGGACAAAGGCAGCATGAGAGCAGCCCTGCACGTCTTTGGGCACTGGCAGCCTCCCAGAGGGCTGAGCACTTTGTGGGTATCCAGAGCCTAACCCAGCCTGGGTCTGGCACTTGCATCTTGCCCCTGGCCTGGGTGCACTGTGTGGTGCAGCCCTGCAGAGCAGTGTGCTGCAGGCACGGAGGGGCCTGGGGCAGCTCTCTGGGTCTCACTGGAGCACTGCTGGGGAAGGAAGGTGTAAGCTGAGAGTGGCTTTTTCCTCTTTCTGTCTTTAAAAAGGCCGAGGGACAGGGAAGCTGTGTGAGGGTGGGGGGTCAGAAGGAGACCCTACACATGACTAAGTGGAGTTACAATTTTCCCTTTGCAGGATGAATTGTAAATAGGGATGGCAAGGAAACAGGGCTTGGAGGGCTACACAATCTCCTGGATTGTGTTGTCCAAAAGCAAATCTCCAGGCAGATCTTCAGCAGAGACATTTCTGTGCTTAGTTTTCAATTAAGGCAAATAGCTAATTCAAAGTCAGCAACTTCTGGCTTTAAGATGTCCTTTTTTTCCCAAAGTCTGTTTTTTCATACTAGCTAGGTTGTGGTACATGGATTCTCTTGGTGGTACACTAATGTCTGTCATAATTGCCACTGTGACTCAGCCCCAAATATTTAGTAGGTAAGAAATATCTCTGTTTATTAAAACGAAGAGGAATGATGACATATATGCATATGCACAGAGTCAAAACCAGCCTCATTTTCACAGATGTTGCTGTCAATAGTTTCTCTTTGCATGCTGTATCCTTTTTCCTCTAAGTTAGGACAGACTTTCAAAACAGGTACAAACAGCTATGGCAGCCACAGGGTTGCTGTCATGGAATGAGAGAAGGGAAGTAGGTCACAGAATGGCACAAGGCCTTATCCGCAAAGGGTTCTGGTGACAACAGGATACTTTGAGATTTGCCATCAATGGCATAGTTGGAGATACTGAAATCCTGAATCTGAAGGGAGATGTGAGAGCCTTTTCACTCCTTTGGAGTAATATTTGTTCAGACAGTCAAATGTAGCAAAGATGAGCTAGAAGATTTTCTTATAATTAGAGGATTTGTCTTCTCCAGGGCCCCGACTGCAACTGTCCCAGATTTTATTCATACATACGGTTTAAAAAAAATGCAGCCTCCCCAAGGAGCTGTACCCAAAGGCTGAAATAGCTTCTATTGAAAAAGAGGACCAAGTGGGTAAGAAAATGTTATTAACTGCCTTGTAGGCAGTGGCCAGTTGGTACCTGCTCAGTGGAAGTATGAGGTGTGCTGGTGGATTTCCCCAGGGAAAATCACACACAGAGAGAGCTCAGATGTCCTGAAGCTGTTTGCTGAGGCTCTGCTCTGCCAAGTAGGGATCAGAGACTGTGACTGCAGCACAAGACCTCCTCTGATGAGGGAAGTGGGATGGACATGAAAAGCCTATAAGGGAAGAAAACTCTTGCATGTTTGATTTGGTAGAGATGAGGAGGGTCTTTTTTCCTCAGCAAGTTTAATATTCCCTTGAATGCCTAGCAGACCAGGGCCTGACACTTCTTTCTGGTTTAAATGATATTTTCCCTTTTGACTAAAACGACCCATGAAAAGCATCCTACTCCAACGTGTAGCTGTAAATTCAACATTAATAGTGCATCAGAATAAGAGAAGGACCTTTCTTTTCCCTACTGAAACAGCAGGGTGTATAAATCTCCAGTGCTGTTGAAGGAGGACTGAAAGGAGAACTCTATAAATGGGATTAAAGAAATAGATAAATACAAAACATAAGGAGAGGACATCAGAAATTCATGCACAGAAAAATGAAAATGTCTAAAGCAGAACAGTTTGGGGGAAGTGATTCTAGTTTCACATAGGTGTGGATGAGAACAAAACAGTGGTGAAGGGAAACGCCCTACAAAGCGTACATATGTATTTACTGAAAAATTTCATAGAGCTATGGGGTTTATGGGTGTAATTTTGCACTGTCCACAAAATTTGCAAAACCTTTTGTCTCTAACCATCCCTGCACTATGAATTGTTCCTTGCTTTATCTTTCTGAAGAAAAGTTCCTTTCTCCTCATTGAAGAAATACAGATTTAATGTAACCAAATTTTTGCAAGAACACATGATGTTCATCAATTTCGTGGAAATTATTGACAATCCCCTCTGTGCATTTGATCAGGTGAAGCCACTTTGTTCTGGCTGCTCGGATGCTGATGATGGTGCTCTGGAAGGCACACATCCAAACAGCAACACCAAAATGAAAAACACTGATCTTCTCTCAGCCCACTGCCCAGTGTGCAGCAGAGGCAGAGAGTTCAAGGCTTAAAATTTTCTTTTGTTGGACATTATATATGGGCAGTATTTTAATAATAATATCCTGTAGCATGGTTGGAAACATTCTTTCACAGCTGTTGATGTGTTAATCCAACATGGGAAAGAGAAATCAGAAAAAATATTTCAGCCATGGGGTTTATATTTTTATAAAATTAGAATACCGTTAAAGCTGACAGCATGTTTACATCTGGATCCTGTATGATAGCAATTGATACATTTAATCTGGCATGTGGCATAAAACAGGATTAGAAAAGGCTTTCTTCTTCGCCATGCTTCTCTTGTGCAAAAGAATATTTGTAACAGTGTTATCAACAAACCACATCTCAGTGCTGGATACTGTGTTGAAATGCTTTGTGCATCAGCAGTATTTTCCAAAGGTTATGTCCCTGTGATTTGTGCTAATTAGCAATGAATTGACTCTGGGGTGGATGACATGCTCAGGAGCATGGAGGTTTGAGTTCAAAAGCCTAAACTGACCAGATCATCCCCCAGATTAGCTGGTGTGAATGCATCTGAAAAAACAGGCAGGAGCAGGACCTCACATAAAATTTGATCATTTGGAGATAGATTATTCAGAACTGAGCAAAAAATGCATATTAATGTGAACATTAGGAAAGACTGTACTCAAAATTCTAGGCAAGGGCCCAGGTGCTATTTTATTATTTGATGTTTCTTGTCCAAATGCCTTAATCTTCAAGTCCTCCCAGAATCTGAAACTGCACTGACTTCTATTTGCACTTCTAGTCCTTAATGGCTGCTAATATCTGCGTGCTTCTCTTTCCACCTCCTCAGCTCCTCCAGCACTCACAACACAACACACTACAACATACTCCTACAACACAAACTCAACACAACAGGTCCTGAGCATTAATTTTTTTGTGAGAAACCTAACTAATTTATAATTATGCATTCAGAGGAAATCTTCTCCCTCATATCCTGGTGCTGAGCACCTCTGTGTACGTCACTATAGTAGCTGACACTGTGTACTGGGGGCTGGAGTGCCTGGCGCCGTGGTCCCCTGACAAATAGGAGAGAAAAAGAGTGAAATGCGAACCAATGGTAGCTGCAGCGTGTACTGCTGATGGCTGGCCACTGGAACTCACTACCCTATACCTAGAAGGGATGAATGAGGGGAATGGACACTGAATACACTTTCCAACCTCCAGTGATCAAGAGAGAGAAATTATGTCTCTAGACATGCCGCAGGTACAAATTCAAATCCACTTTTAAGTAATGGAGACATAAACGGAGTTAAAATAGGTAAGGAGGCCATGCTGCTAGTTATTTTCTAGGCTAAAGGTATAAAAAAAGGCAATATTGGATGCTGTGAAAAAATATGCAACTCACAGCCTATGGAAAAAATGCAGCTGTGTTTTTATTTAAGTCTGCTGAAGACTGGAAAGAAAAATGCACATTTTTGTAGCCAGTAGTAAGCACTGCTGACATCACTCTGAATAAGAACAAATAAACATTATGAACATAGAAATAGTGAAATAAAACTGGATTTGTATTTGAAGAGAAAGACAACTTATTTCACTATGTATCTTGAGTCCATTTATAAGTCATGTAGTCTAAATGAGAGTTAAAGCACCACAGACAGGTAATAAATAAGGCCTTAGAAATGCCTGCTCTAGTATGTGCCTCTCCATCATGAAACGGAAGCATTCAGTAGAGAGGAAAATTGACCAGATACTGGCAGAAGATAATGGACTTATCTGTTAAAGGAGTGGAGATAATGTAATATTTAATATGATATTCCTGATAACTAATCAGAAAGATCTACATGTGCCAGATTTCCAAGGTTATTTGTAATTGAATGCAACTAGATATCACTAGAAAGCAATGTAAAAGGAGAGGCAGAACCACAGTTGTTTGACAGGAGCAGAACACCTTCAAGTCTGAAGATAGGGTCCCCATCTTGAAGGTCCCAGTTCAGGACTGATCTACATTTAAGCAAGCAGCTAAGCACTCTGCAGGAAGAGGGCAGCTCATTTTGTTGAGAAGGGCAGACATCTTCCCATCCTCTCTCTCTCTGCATCTCTGGCCCTGCTCACAGCTCTGCAGAATCATCCATGTCTGTGCATGAGATCTAGCACATTTCTGACCCCACACTAAGCTGATGTAAGGCAGCTGCATAAGACAATATATTTTTTCCCTGTGTTCCTTCTTTGCTGGTTTAATGGGTTGGGTTGGCCTGTCATTGATTTGTCAGCTGCTAGAGGGCTCTCAGTGGGTACAGTCCATAGTCCTCAGTGCATGGTGGAAGCCACTGAATGTATGGGGCAGAGTGGGACTGGCAGGGCTGCTTATCGTGATTCAACAATGTGATGCCTGACGTGTGTTGAATGATTACTTTTTCATTTAGTGTAGGCTCAAATCTGCCACATCTGCACCAGTGCAGTATCTGCTGGGTTTGGTGCATGTGGTTTAGGGCCAAGAGAAAAATTTAGATGGTGATGTTCAAATCTTCCATGGAAGATGTCTGGGCTATTCACTGCACATATATGTAAAATCAAATACTTATTTTTTCTGTTCTTACCACTTTTTTTTTCTTCCTATTTTTAGCAAAGGTAGAGTTCCTCTAGAAAAAAAAGCGTTCATTTCTTAATGCTGAAGGCATTTAAAAAAGATGTATAGGGCAAGCAAAGTGCCAGTAAGTGGCATCCAAACATTTAGGGATGATGACTAAACTGTGGTATTGATTTTTATATGTTTTATTTTTCCAAATATGTCTTGGTTTCTGGAGCAAAATGAAAGCATATTTTGGGCACTATTACAGGCTAGCTCTACAAAAATAACATTTTGTCTGCAACAGGTAGAGCTGTGGTGCTTCTCTTTTTCATTTACAGGTACCTTCTGTGGCCACTCAATCTCAGACTTCCAGTCTTACCATAATTTCTTAATTTATTAAATAAAAAGTGCAATAACCCAACAGTTCCAGAATCAGCTTTATCCCTAACCCTAGTCCTTGTCTGGGGCTCAGGATGAGCCTGAGACACCTGGCAAGGGACCAGAGGATAAGCTCATGCAGGGACCAGTCTTTGGGCACCACGGCGTCTCCCCTGGTGGTCTCCATCCTGTAGCTCTCCAACTCGGGGCCAGGCTTTGTCTGCATCCCAACCCCATCCCTGACCCTAATGGGATGAGAGCAATGAAAGCCCAGTGGGATCACAGCTGTCTCAGAAGGTGGCAGGAGGGAAGCCAGGATGGCAAAATCTGCACCTTCCTGTCCATGTCTTTTGCCTCACAGTCCAATGACCACCCCTTTCCCTAGGAGGAGGAGAAGTAGAGCTGTCCATCTGTTCATTTGCCACCAGTCAGGCATAGCTCCAGAACGTGTTTTGCTTTCTTTGCTCCCACTGTCGTGCTCCTCTTGTTTACCAGAAAAGTTCTTTAGACTAGCCCAAGTTTTTGGGTTTTATTCAGTGGGGCTTTATTTCTGCCCTTTGCATTGTGTTGGATTTTTGTAGACAGAGTGGAGGCTGGGCTGGCCCTCAGTTACTGACTCTCTGAGGAGCAGAGACTCCCATGCTGAGCATAGCTGGCTCCTTGCCACCTGCTCCTGTGACAGAGGATGGGTGTCAGAACAAAGCTGGCGGCATGAACTGGCATGATGAGGTGAGAAAGTAGGGTGCATGGCGCTCCAGCTGATGCTTGCCAATGTAATTGCCCTTCAGGCAATAATTCTTGCCAGTGTGATGGCCTCCAGGGACCTTCTGCATGCCAGCGTCAGCCAGAGCCACTTCTGCTTCCCCATCACTCAGCCGCCGTGAGTGTTAACCTTATATTAATTCAAGGCTGAACCTCTACCTTCACAATAGTATTTCATAATAACAAATTGAAGGAAACTAACTCTGCTTTCAAAATGCTTAAAGTGAGTGGCAAAGAAAACATTAGTGAGGCTTGGAAGGATGGTCTTGGGAGAAAAATCTTTTGCATTGGTGCATAGTACAAATGCCACGAGGAAGGTGTACTCATCTGGTGCTTGCAGCCTGCTTGGCACTTGCTAGAGTAAATTAGTTTGTTTGATTAGTTGGTCTTAAACCAGCAGAAGCAGCTCCTAAAGCCTCTTTCCCAATGCATCACTAAAAATGGCTGGTTACATCAGAGTCAATTGTATGGCAACAAAAGCAAGAAAGCAGGAACTACTCTAAACTTAAGGGCAAAAATAAGATGGGTACAAGACGTGAAAAGAGCTAATTCAGCTCCCTCAGTTGTCTGCAATGAAAAAGATTTTTAGTCTTAGATTGCAAGAGACAGTCAGATCTTCACAGTAAACATCCATTCTGGCAGGTCAGAGCAGGTAGTAACCTTGTGGAATTTTAATATTTCCTGTCTCCAGGGCTTCATATTTCACAAATGTTTGAGTCCCAGGACACTGCAAGGTCCTCATCCACTCCCTCTGAAGAGCTGGGGCTTGAATACCAAGGAACAGCTTGTCATTACACCTTCAGATTGCTCTCAGATAACCTTCTAATTTGATTCTCATTTCGTGTTTTTATATTACTGCATGGTAAATGTTCCTTAGCTCGAATGACCACCATTATACAAAAAAATTGAGTTGGGTTGTGCAATGGTAGCTCCCTCTAACTGGAAATTGGAAGGCTCGCAAAGTCCAGCCAGACTTAACAGCAGGTAGAAGGTCCAACACCCCAGGGGAGTGGGCAAGAAGGTTCCTCATGTAGTAGCAACCATCTCTAGGGAGCATCACTGTGGTGGGTGGGGCAGATAGGTCATGCACTGCCTAGGGTGGAGGCACAGTGCCATGAGACCTCCCAGAGTACTGCTCTGGGCCCAACTTCCAACCTGAATCCTGGCCTGATTGCAAAAAACCTGGTCATTTTTAACCAGCTTTCCAAGCACTGCTGCTGACTGTCGAAACTGTTAAATGTTTAAAAAGCCCACAACCAGGCAGTACTGGTTCCTCCCAACGCAGTCTGTGGATGTAGCAGTACTTTTGTAGGATTTCCAGCACATTTGCAGACAGTACAACACATTCAAGCATAAATCTCATCAATTTGCATCAAACATCCTCCTTTGCAGTTTATGGCTATGTAAATGTCTTTAATAAAAACCCTACCACAGGAAACGTCTTAAGACAACTGCTATTTCACAGCTTCACTACAGGTTCCTAATGTAAGTTAATAAGGCAAACACAATACCTGACGTTTGCAATGGTAATTGCACAGGCCTCACTGTGAATGATGGCTAAATCCGATTGTGCATGACTTCCTTTGCGCAGCGCCTGAATTATAGCGTAGGTTGAAGCCTGAAAAATCAATGGCTGCTATAATCACTCAATTAAAGCCTTTGAAAATCATTAGCAATTTGGTAAATTTAAAATACTTAACCATACGTCATTTTTAAACAGAGAGTGCCAGAGCAGCACACGTCCATTTGTTACATGGGGAAGTGCTGCCGGAGGGGTAAACAGGAACAGCATTAGTTCACTATGGCTGAGTAGGCAAGTGTATCACCGGAGCTGAGAGGCTGAGAGAGACACAAGTCACCTACCTCTGTGAGCTTTACCTGGTTTACAGTGTTTAGCCAAGGCTACTCTTCAAGTGGCCAAATACATGTCAAAATCTTGGAAAAGCCTTGCTGGCCTATAAGGCAATACTCCCCTTCAAATGCCACAGGTTTGGATGAACTCCGAGCCCGAGCAGCAGAATGGACTGTGCAAAGGAGGAAAGGAAGCAGCACCATCAGAGCCCTTTGTTACTGAGAGAAAACCAGTGGACAGCAAGGCCTGCTTTTAGAGTGGGACATATGAATGAATGGGATCTATAAAAAGAGGGAAAATAACTTACTGATGCCAGGAGTCTAATATTTAATTTCCTAAACAAAATAGAAACTGAACATGGTATTTTACTCCATCTGGACTGAATCTATCCATCTGCAAAGATTTAACTTTGAAAGATAGTTGAAAATATATCTTCTTAACTCGCATGTTTATTTTCTTTAACAGCCTGTTCTTTGGAAGCAGTGGCATCCAAGTGCAGCCGCACCACTGTTCTAAATATATGGTCCGCCTGTCTGAGAAGAAAGAGACACCCCGAGAGAATGAACAAGTTGTCAGGCCCCGGCCAGCGCCCCAACGCCGCGTGTTCCCCTAGGGCTGCTGGACTTACGTAAGTGCCATTGAACTTTGTGGAGCTTAGGCAGCTTCATGAACTTGAGAGAGATGGAGTACGGGGCTAAAAGCAGCGACTTCACTTCATCTGTTGCAGCTTCTAACTTTTAACAATTTGGGGGCAAAACTACATTTTAAAGCGAATTGTCTGTCCTTAGAGAGCAAGGCGGTGGCTGTCGAGCAGAACAGGGAGCAACCGCTCCCGCAGGCATCCACCCCCACGGGCAGGGGAAGCCCCGGGCCGCGGGCTCTCGCCCTCCTGTACCCGGCAGCCGGTGTAGGCTCGCTGCCTCCCCCGCTGCTCTGCCGGGCGAGGGCAGCGCGGCGCGCAGCTCCCGCACACGCCGGGACACGGCGGGGCTTGGGGCGATGGATGTCCCGGGAGCACACCCGCGGGCGCTCGGCCGCGTCGGCCCCGCTCGGCCCCGCTCGGCCCCGCTCGGCCCCGCTCGGCCCCGCTCGGCCCCGCTCGGCCCCGCTCGGCCCCGCTCGGCCCCGCTCGGCCCCGCTCGGCCCCGCTCGGCCCCGGCTGTGCGGCCGTAGCCGGTGCGGCAGCGCCACCTCGCGGCGCCCGCCCCGCCCCTACAGCTGTGCCTGGGAAAGGCGGCTCGAGGGAAAACTTCTCACGGGGTTTGTTTGATTATTTCCCTGGCTCGGGAAATGATCGGGAATTTACTATTTTTTTTTCCACGTGGAAAGGTAGGAAAGTAGCTGGACTAAACAAGGCCAGCATTTGGCTTGTTTTGCCCTAACTTTAATTTTTCTTTATGGCTGGGTCCAGACACTAATGTTTTTCATGTAAGAAAGGTAATTCAGGTCATTGTACAGTAAAATGTCCACGCAATCAATGAATGAAGCTTAATTGATATCCTAATCTTTTTAGTTCTTCATCAAATCCATGATGAAAAAACTGATAAGAAAAAAGAGACTATTTGAAAACAGCAACACGTAACAGTGAATAGAATAAGAATGTCACTTTTCTGTATTAACTTGTCATTCCAGTGAAATGGCAGCACATTTGCTTCCCAGTTACCAGGGAAATCCAGGCAGGGGCAGAATAGCATAGGGTGTATTAATATTTCTCCTCAGAAACTGAGTACAATTTTAAAATTATCTGTCACTTAAATTCCACTGCCTATAAATTAGGAACTGTAAGTACTGGTAACCTTTATTTAGCATGTAGTCAAGTGTCTCAGCTTAGTGCAAATTTTCACAAAAGTACACCCGTTTAAAATGCTGGAATACATAAACACAACTCTAGACTTCTGCACTTGCACTCAGCTGCCCTCCTGAGTGTAGGAAATGCTGTTACACTCCGCTGTACTTCAACAGTAGCTTCATTCCCCTCCCATTTATCACTTCTATGTTTGCAGCCCCACTGTTTCTGCCTGGCACTGTGAGCACACGCTAGGCTGCAGGTTTCTATCCAACTGTGTCCTTCAGACCTACATCCAGTGGCTGTGTTTAGAGGAACGGTCTCCCACAAGATTTGCGATTCACCCTGTCTGCCTATATGATATCCCAGAAAACTAATCTCCAGGATGACAGCTCATTCAGCACTCTGGAAATTTACCCACGCTGAGCTCCTCTTTAAATAATGACCTGACATTTGTTCTGTAGAGGGAGACAAAGCCCAGACTGATGAAAATGTTGGCAGCTGCTTTCATTTGTGCCATTCAGAAGCCAGATGAAAATTTGTCCTCGGGGACCCATCACTTCTTGGCAGTCAGACCTGTCCACTGCACTTTGCTATTACTTTTGCTGTTACCTCCTACCCCTGGTGCACGCAGCACATAGAGTCAATATTCAAGGGAGACTCAACTAAAATTTACTGCTAAGAGTCATGAAGGATTTCATGTTTCTGAGAAGTGGGAGATAGGATCACATTTTAATTTGGTGCTGATAAATATAAAGCAGTAGATATTGGGAAAGCCATTTGTTAGACCTACATAAAAGGTTAAATTAGCTATTGCTCAGAAAAGAGATCCCAGCTTCTCTGAACAGTTTAATGAAGGCATTAGCTAAGCAATAAAGGTCAAAGAAGCAAAGCATTCTGAACTAGTAGGCAAACAGATCAAACCAGAAAATATTGTTCCAGATGAACTTTGAGTTCCCGTTTTGCATACAGCATGGAGCTCTCATTCCCTTAAATTAGCTAGAGCAGAATTACAAAATGTACAGACAAAGGTGACCAGGATAATCAGAGCATATTCTATATAAGCAGAGATTAAATAAATGAGGACTTTCCAGCCAGGAAAAAAAAGAGGTTACTAGGAGCTGATAATAATGATGACACATAAAATCACCAACAGGATCCAGAACAGATGCAATTATTCATTATTTGTCACAGGATAAAACTGGAAGACAAATGAAGTGCTCACATACCAAGTTTCATGATTACCTAACAAAGTGCTTTTTACACACAGCCAATACCTACCTGTAGCATTAACTGTCAAAGGATGTTATGGTAGTAATTTAGGATGGTTAAATGAACTATTTACCTTGTACCACCAAGTTACAAAATCCTTCCCAATACTTGGAAACACTATATAAATAGATAGGGCCATCCCCACCTTAGCTGTGGAAGAGCGATGGCAACAGCAGTGAGACGACTCGATGCATTTATATTTATGCATGTGGTCCCACCACATCTTAGATCCCTCTAGATGCAGAGCCTGTGGCCCCCGTGAAGGGAGAAGGTATATGTATATTTCATGCTGTGCCTCTTCTATCTATTCCTGGCAGTTTTTATTTTTAAGGATCCCCAAATTGTTGCTAGTGTACTGGGTGCCATCTATTCTACCCAGCAACAGAAGAAGTCATAGCTGCCCTCGAGAAATATGCATGCAGAGAGATGGGGAGAGACAAGCTGAAGCAGGCTTCCCTTTCCAAGGATTAAAAAAGCCAAAGTCCCAGTGTACTGCAAATATGCCAGCCACTATTTTCCAAGTATATGATCTGCTCTCTCATCTAAACTGAACATGCTGAACACTTGAATGTGTCCAACTCTCACTGACATCAGCAAGGTCAGGCAGCAATACAGGCAACTGTGCTGTTATGGAGCACTGGTTCCAAAGGGAGAAGGTTCCAAAGGATTACATAATCCCTCCTGTTGTCCTGAAACCTCTGCAGCCACTTCCAGTCAGGAGTGGTTAGTGAAGGAAAGGGAGTGGGGGCTCAGCCTTGGAAGTTACTGTGTAGCACAAATGCAATTGGTGCCACCAAGGAGAAGTTGAAGGGATGCTGTACATAAAGTAGTGCCAAGTTCTCAAATGCATCTGTTTCCCTGTCTATAGCACAGGCTGCCAAAATACAGCACTGGTTTATGGCTGAGTCAAATTGCACTTTAGTCACACTACTGTCACTGTCCTTTGCAACTGCTTTAGTCCAGGATTCCTGCACAAGCCTTCCTTCTTTCACATAAATATCCATTGATGATTTTTGCTGAAGAAAATCCAGGCAAGGTGGAATTCCCTCTTCAGCCTGCAGTCAGGAGTCCTTCCTTTGCTGCTTCTGCCCATGCAGACGAAACCCCAGGGGCAGAAGGCCACGAGCTCTATGTAGGAGCTGCTGTGGTCTGCAGCTTTCCTCCTTCCAGCACTGTGGGGACCCAGGCAGAGCCCTGGGGCAGCCATGCAGCCAGGGCTGCCCCATGGCTCAGACTGCACCCAGCTACTGCAAAGCCCCTCAGCCAGAGCACTGCAGCTCTGTATGGTGCAGGTGAGAACACCTCTGAGAGGCCACAAATCTGGGTATCACACATGAAGGTGAAGAAAGGAAGAAGCTTGGTCTCACTTTCTGCAATACCCATGGCCAAAAATAAGCCGGTACAGAGCAGGAACTGGTGTACCACAAAGCCTGGAAGAGTTTCTTTTCCCTGCAAAAGGTAGGGAGAGAGCAAAGCATGAACCAGACCTGGTTCAGTTGCTTTCCTTACGAGGCTGTGCTAGCCTGCCCCACAGCTTGGGCTGCCCTGCAGTCCTGCTTTCTATGACTCCCTTCCCTTCCTGGCTATAGACTTGAAATGATCACTACTCAACATTGACCAGCGAGACTGCCTCTACATAAGGCACACCACACATCACTGAGACACCAAGAACATGTTAGTACAGAAACAACAAGGCTGATATTTATTAGCCTCCCCATTGTCTGCAGTATCTTCATTTTTAAAATCCTTACATTTACCCATCCCTTCTCACTTGCTCCGAATGTAGCCACCAGCTCAGCTGAAGTTTGCCCCTTCTGTTCCTCAGCAGTGTCTCAGGCTGGGACTTCTGGTTTCCACACCAGATCTCTTTATGCCCAATCAGCATGGAGCCCAGCTTGGGCAGCTTCCCAGACAGCTGCACACATTCCCCATTCAAATCCCAAAGACAACAGAAAAAGAAAAGACCATCCAAAATGGAGAAGAAGAGGGCACGTGCAGTATCTTCAGCTTTACACAAAAATGTCATTTCAGTTCACTTTTTCCCAAATACAGAGCCCAGTGATTGGTGATAATTTTCATTTCTATCTTTTTAAAACAGCAAAAGAGGATCAGTGCCACTCTTTGGTAGCATACAGTATTCATCCCAGCACAGCCAGGAAGGAAATAGTTTGAAACACCAGATGCTCTTCGCAACCAGTGCTTTGGATATATTTCCAGCAGGAGTTTCTTCCATCCCCATGAAAACAGACACACATTCTCATTTAACAACTAATTGATTTATTTAACAATACAAATTTTTTCTACTGCATGGTTTAGCAGAGAGAACTTGAGAAACAAAATTAGCTTCTTTTCTTTTTCTTTAAAGTTTAAATGTTTACACAAAAACAACCTTTACTTCAGTAAATATAAAATTTACACACAAAAAAAATCTACATTAAAAAAGAACAGAATCATGACAAACCAACAAAAAAAAAAAAAGTGGATGGGAATTCAGTGTAAAGGATCCAATTGCAAGGAAGGCAAGATGGGGCAACACTAACAAGGCATCCCATTTGTACACCTAGGTATCTGAAGTTGTAGGTACAATACAAACCCAAAATACACTAAAATTAGAATTCAAACCTGTATTTTTATACCATATTATTCCATGATATAAATATCTGTAAATTCTGTAGGCAACACAGTTAATGCGTGGAGTCCATAGTTTGCTCTCCCTGGCAGGCCCCTGGAGCGGTGTCGGGCACCGCGCGGCCCACGAGCGCACCAGTGGCAGCAGGGAGCAGACTTTAGCTGTGATGTGATAGCCCCTTGTTTCTTTGCCAATCTGTGCTATTTCTCACACATCCAATGACATGACAAGAAATTCTGGTCACCTTCAGCAGTGATTTCCAGCACTTCATCTCCTGGCATTAGTCTGTTACCTGACTTAGGCATATTCACCTGCCAGATCCTGTTTCTCATTCCCTTTTGCACTTTTTAACCTGAACTCTAAAGCTATCTTGTAGCTACCAAGAGAGACTGGCTTCTAGGTTGAGATATTTGGGATACACAGTTCTTCAAGCCACCTTCAGGCATCTGTAGAAATATTTAAAGTAGGGTGGACAATTCATGGTCCAAGGGTATGTGATACAAAAACCAGGGACCTGTATAGTAATGATTAACTTTAGATCTAATTTTTTAGCATTTTTTGTATTGCTTTAATATTTAAACTTAACATTCAGTTTTCATATATTAAATGAGCAGAGCATCTTATTGAAGGCAATACTACGTTATCTCTGAAAACACCAGGTAGTAAGGGAGACTGTAAAATTTAAAATTAAGTGTAATTTAAAAAATCATTTAAAGGAATCAAGTGGGGTTTTTTTATAATCAATATTGTGACTGGCAAACTATAAAAGCTTAAATTATAAAACTATTAGTGACTCTACATTTTAAACTGTATGTACTATAAAGCTGTATTTTTGTACTTACAGATGTTACAAAATTTCCAAGGCAAAAAGTGAAGGGGGAAAAGGTAGTCTAAAACACTTTTAGAGATTTCATTTTTACTAAGAAAGGTTATTTTCCCCACAACTGTTTTTATGTCATATAAATCTGATTAAATTTATTGTACTCCTCTCTTTTCTGGGTAGATGATACAGTGTTCAATCATGCTTTGGAAGACCTTTTTCAATGGATAACTTGGCTCTCTAGGTCAGCAAGTCCAACTTGTTTTACTCAGAAACAAAAGCACCAGACTATCTGTAACTTGGCCCTCCTCCTGCAAAAAAAACCTTTGTAGCAAGACTGAGGCAGCCTGTTCTGAGAGCAGGACTGGCCCCGAAGCAACCAGTTACGTTAACTTCTGGAGTAAGCATATGAAATGGGATCATTTCAGCTTGAGAAAGAGCTGAAAAGTATTCCATTTCAGAAAATTTTAGACATTTCACTTGTTCTGTTAAAAACAAAACAGGGAAAATTTAAACAATCCACAGGTGTGCATTAAACATTTAATAGCAAGCCTTTGTTTAAGTATATTAATTTAAAAATTATCCACAGGGATCTGTGATACATTGGCCTTGCCTTGTTACTATAATTAAATTTATTAAAATATTAATTTAAAACAGGAAAACAAAGAAACTACTCCTTGGGGAACATGTTTATTGTGTTTGAGATGATACACTGGGTGCTCTCTGAGCTACAAAGGGAAAAAGGAAATCCTTTCATTACAAACTGACAAAGGTAAAAGTTAAAACAGTTTTCACAACAGCATGTACCACATATTGGAAATAGATCTGGGTTTAATACAAATGACATAATTCCTAGTAATCTACAGCTACCTTTAATAACTTCATACAGATAATGAATTAGGCTAAAATGCACTATAATATTTGGTTGACTTCAGGAACAGTATCCTTAGTACATCACAAAATACATTTTGATATCCCAAAGAAGCAAGACTTGCAAGTAGGCATTTTAAACATAACTAATCTACAGCTACAAACTTCTACTCTTGATAGCATTTACCTTTTTGGGGGGCAGTATCCCAGTCTTCAAAAGGATAAAAGCAGAGTAGAATCAGTATAACATATACACAGAAGTCCGTATTGTAAAGGCTATAAAGATTTGTTGCACACTGCGAAGTTGCCTTCTGCACCTTCACACTGCACAAGTAGTTTGTCATTTATGTTGCATATCTCTTGGTCCACTGTCTGGCTATCCTGTCATGTTCTGCTCTGTTGGTCAGGTATTGAGTGGCTATGCTTCCAACCAGAGGGTCAGCTGCAAAAGGCAGGAGAAAATGCATCAGAATCCATCCCACGAGTAATAAAAATTCCCAAGCAAAACCACATTTTAAAAACACAGCATCCATTCCAAAATATAGTTAAGACCAGAAATATAGTGGAGCTCTTATCATATAAGACGTTTCCAAGAAAGCACACAGGTCAGAGCACAACAAAGAGAAGAAGAAAACAGGAAAATCTATTGTGGTTATCTGCATATGAATGAATCCTGCCTGAGGCAGGTGCTCTGCTTTCACCTCTTTGGGAAGCAGGAGACATTCCTGCCTGGCACCCTCCTGGCAGGAAGGTGCACAGGACTAGGGTGAGTTAGAGCATTAGGGCTGCAGAACACACCAGGGAGCCGCTTCAGGAATCATCAAGCCTTTGTAGCTGAGAGTGATCCATCTCTCCCTAACTGTGACCACTTTCTGTAAATGAACGGCAGCACCACTGCTCAGTTCCTGCCCTGACCGCAGGCAATGAGCATCCATTGCCTAATGACACTGGTCACACAAGTTGTTGCTGAGTGAGAATCTGTACTGCTTCCGTGGAGCTCCTCCCCCACCACAGGATTAAGGAAGTCTCTTTGAAAAAGGGAGAGTTCTCTCTGAACATCACCTCCCCACATTTGCAAGATTAAACCTTTCAACTGCTGTCTTAAGAGACTTCCTGCAGCTCCTTCTGACACGCAGGATTTATAATTCAGGAGAATGTTGCTCCTTTCCTGGATTAAACACTCATTTGCTGGAGCTCCTTCAATACAGACCTTCAATGATATCAGCTGGTTTTCTCCATCATATCTTAGAAAGAAAAGGACTTAGTGCTATTTACTTTCTGTTGTGTCACAGGAATGAAAAACACCATTAAAAGTGAGACTATGTCCAATCTGGAGTGCTTCATCGCAAATTTCAAAAATATTAAATTTTATTTAATCTGCATGCAGTCAAATATACAAATTACATTCCATGGCAACTAAGTCAAACAACTGAGAGTCTCTCAGTGAACTATCAGCTCCTTACCTGGGTTGCAGTCTGTCAGAAGAGAACAAATAGACAGCAGAACCTTTGAAATAGTCAAAGCAGGGCTCCAGTTGTCTTTCAGGATATCCAGACAGATGACTCCCTGACTGTTGATGTTGCAGTGATAAATTCTGGTGCGGAAAGTAACCTGGAATCACAGCACAGGAGGCAGACAGAAGTCATTCAGTGCTGCCCGGGGATGGTGCCCCTGGGCTCTGAGCAGCCTGTGGGACTCGCAGCTCTGCAGAGCTTCTGCACAGGCAGCACCTCTCTGCTTGGCTTCCAAACCACAACTGTTTAACAGAAGAGTGAGTATTTTCTGTAGCCAAGGCTGCCTTTAAGAAACCTACCATGATGAGATTAGGGGCATAAAGTGCTTTCACACAGGCTCTCTGTATGCTACCCACAAAAACTAGCACCTACTTTATAGTACAGTAGCTATTTAGTGAACATACCACATGTCAGCAACATTCTAATCACAAGTGTAACTTTACTGTGGTTTCTGAAGGTGAAGAAGTTCACAGAATTTGTCTGCATGTGCCAATATTAGTGGATCTTTTTCTTTCTTTCAAAAGCCTAAATACAGGCCATGAAAATTAGTCTTGTTAAATTAACAATGAAATCTTTGTCCTTACCCTTCATTAGGCAGGGTAATACATACAGCCAAAACAATGCTATTAAACTAAATCCATCCTTGTTTTTGAATTATTTCAGACTAATATTAATAGAGCATGTGAACATTCTGCACAAATAAGAAGTGAGAAATATGTGACTGCTTTAATTGCACAAAGCACAAGAACATAGAGAATTTTTTCTTTTCCACACTGATGGCGGAAGTGGAATCCACAATGTATCCTGAAAATTCAAAAACTATCATGCTCTAAAAAAATCTACAAGATTTCAATGAGAAATTTGTTTAAAACTGTGCATCACTTCAGTACGAAATACTTAACTCAGGACATATTAAATGAAGGTATTAGATTTATAGTAACAAAGCTATAGCCCACAAAGCTGTAAGTCAGAGAATGTTGTGTGGTAGAATGTATTCAGTTGTGAGAGTTTTGCAGTGTTTTTTTCTGGTGACTTGGTCAAGAGTTGTAATTTGGCAGGAAGAGAGGGGAAAGGAGAATGACCTTTAAATTCTTTGATATGCATTAGTAAATTACAATTTATTAGATGTCCATACTATTTCTGAGCAAGGAATTGATGTTTTAATTTAAGATTAGCTTAATTTAATAAAAAGAGCTTTTGCTCAAAAACTTTATCAAACAAGATTGCTGATTTTAGCAGTAGTAAATAGACATTTTAAAATAATGGAAACTCATCACACTAATTTATCCAATTTTAAATCACAATATAACACTCCAGTTTTCTATGTGAACTTATTTTAGCTTTTTCTTATTTTGTTAAAAATTACATGATAATATTTAATATAGAATCTGGCTCAGAGAAGACTATTATACATATATTTTAGTAGCTAGAATGAGAAGAAGGAAACATAAGAAAGTCTTGTGTTGTCTTCTACTAGAACTAAAATTTCTTGAATCTTACTTCTTAATCAGAATTATCATTTCATTTACTACTTGGTGAAGTTTGGAAATCAGTACTGACTGGGGTAATCAAGAAGTAAATTAGATGGGATTTTTCTGAGACTGCAAGCCAGATTTTGGACCTTGTAGTTTTCAAGAGACCATAAACAAATTTGATATTCAGAAAGCAATGTGCAGTCACTTGGCTGCAAACTGCATTCGTCTCACATGAAAAAATGATAAGCACAATTAAAACCTTACCCTTACCTTTGGTGGCTTGAATGGATAGTCAGATGAAAATGTGATATCCAAGAAGAAAACGCCTCCTTCATATACAGAACCTGGAGGTCCAAGTATAGTAGATCTCCATTCATAAATGTTATCCCCTTTAGGACCGGCACTGTGTAAAGAAAAAACAGGAGAGGGAAAGAAAGAGTCAGATGTACCTTTGAGAGAGGCATTTTATGGATTTCCTTCAGCATTCATTTTATTTAATAAAAAAACCATTTGACTATTTTTAACATCTGCCCAATTTCCAGCTGATTTCAGTGGGCTTAGTGTTTTAAACTGGCACAAAAGCTGGGTACTCTGCTGTCCCCTTGGAGAAACAGTAGTGAAACAGAAGGACCATGAACTACTGGTTTTTCACTGTCCAAAATGTATCCCCAGATCTATTTTCTTGAGTATGTCGTTGCTCTAAAGGTTCTACATCACCCTTTCATCACCTTTTCTCCATCACACTTTCAATGCCATCATAGTCATACACAAAAGGAGTTTTACATCTTGTCCATATTCATCTTCTCCAAGCATTTAACAGATCACGCCTTCATAAAAAATGTGGCTTTCAGGTATATTGATACACATTTATTGCTACTTGTTTCATAGGCTAGAGTGAAATGTTACACCCTTGGGCAGCAAAACTAGGAAAGGGAGAGAGAATCAAGTAACATGGAATTGAGCTTCTTGCAGCAGTCATTCCAAGTAACTGTTTCTTCAGGATATATTTGTGTTATGCCTCTGGGCAATTGGCAATGAGACAACGAGCCAGAAATCCCTTATTTTAACAAATACAATACTGAATGCATTTTTTACTAAGGGAAGGGTCATTGCATAATTAATTACTAAAGGTTTGAAAAAATGGATAATGAACCAGCAGTTTCTCAATTTTTGAGCTATCACAAATGCTATTACCACACAGTAACCATCCAACCTTCTCACCAAAGACCCTAACCAAACAATAAACCCTTCTGCCTTCTTCTCCAAAAAAGAAACCACCACCAAAAAACCCAAATCTCTAAGCAAGTCTGGATAAAAATTAACCTAACCTTCCACAAAGGGTCCTGAACCCACCCTGCTGAGATTCAAACTTACTGAACTGACTGCTGTGGACAACAACAGCACAGAGCTCACACAGACACAGTGCATTGATCACATCTATGCAGGTAAGTCAATAACACAGCACTGTAAAAGATCCTTTCAGTTCTCCCCACCTGGGCAGTTTCCCAGGCACCACCTCCATTTCCAGACATGCTGAAGCAGCCCCATCCTTCTCTCTCCGTGGGGCCCAGGAACAGGCCCCAAGGACTGTCACATGCGACTGCACACGAAGCCAGTGGCAGGGCATAGCACCACACTGCAGCCTGGGAATCTGTGCTTTCTGGAACTGCTCGACACACAGAGGAAACTCCCTACAAATGTTAAGGCTCTTCCTGTGTCATGTCAGCCCACGTATTAGTCACACATGTGTTTGCAGTCTGTAACACAGCATGTTGGTCATTACTATGTAGTCAAACATGGAGACACTCATCAGAGACAAGGAATATGAGCAGTCTGCACTATGGATCTGCAATCCCACACAAAAAATTAAGCTATTTTTACATTAAGATTGTATTTGAGAAAAGATTTCTGATTTTGATGATGAATTCTCTTTCAATTCATAATTTCCCAAGTTTTTTTTATCTTGTAGACATTTTATGTACCAACTGTTGCAGTTCTTTCATAAACAGGACAAAATAATAATGGAATTTGGATGACATCCTATTTAATTAAAACAAAAAAAAATTTATGAAGCTGTAGCTATTTTCCTGTTGCCAAAATGAATGTAGGTAACAAGAGAATACTGGCCTCCAGAGCACAGCTAGGAAGAAAACCAAACCTACAAGTGCTGTCAAAAATAACGTTTGGGTCTAAAATCTTACTTTCTATTTGCAATGCATGCATAAAAGTGGAAGGAAAATACCAGATACATTTTAAGGGAGAAAAAGGGAAATCTAGAAGCAAACAGGTCCATTTTTGGTAATGCAATGAACCATTTGTACCTTGAGTCACTGCAGAAGATAATTTTATTCATACTCCCTAAAAAGCAATTATTGCAAGAACTGAAAATATTTGGGCAATAATGACAATATTCAAAAACCCACACAGGCAACTGAAATGTTTCAATTAATTCTTGACATTCATCAAGCTTACAGCTAATTAGTATTGTGCTTGAAAACCAAATTTCTGTGGAGCAAATCAATTTCAGCATTAGATGTCCTAATGACTGTTTTATAGTTTAATGCAGAGGTTTAGTGCTCTTGCCCTGCATGTCAGGTACCTTTCTTTCGTACACCTCCAACAGCTGGATGCAATTCAATCAAATTAATGAAATGGATGTATCAAATCAGTGACATGTTTCAGCCCAATGAATGTGACAATTAAGTGCAGCACCAGTCCAGGGTCAAACTATCTGGTAATCACTTACCAGGTCAGAGCATAGGCACCCATGAGAGGGGAGCCACAAGCCCAGTGCCATGGCCCTCTGCCTGCTATCATCTTCTCCTCTCCTCCATGCTACTGCCAGCAATACAGAAAAGGATTGGGATATAACAGGAGAAGGGTTGCAAGGTTCTAACCTCGTAACAGAAGAAAGTGCTACGTTTGAAACTCATCCTAACTGCTGAGCAAAGATTGCCGCAATGTCAACAGAAACACAAAGCTGCAACAATAACTGCACTTAGAGAAAGGAGAAAATTTTTAAATGTTAAATCATTATATGTGATTGAGATTTGTTAAATTTCTATTTAACAGCTGAAGCAGTGTCTCACTTCCAGTGGTGTAAAAGATACCCCTGCTTCACTAGCAGCCTAAAAATCCCTGCAATTGCTACATTATTGGTTTGAGTAGACACAAGACTACAGACCAGTCAGGACATCTCACTTGGCTTTGGCAACCTGTGTATTTCCACTAGGAATCATCCGCAGCCAGCCCTACTTCACTTTTGTCTTCTGTATAAATGCCAAGGTAATCTTTTCTGGAAGCAAACAAACCCACTTTCTCTACGACTCAGCAGAAGACAGCAGACTCATTGCCAGCAGTGGCAGCCCCGGCAGTGATTTCCACAAGGACAGGGCAATGGGGTTCCACCCACACGGCCATCAGCAGGGAGAACCGAAGTGCAGCCCTGCCTGCCTCAGGCCACTCCTCGCTCCTGTCCGGGCTGCGAGCGGTTGCTGCAGCCCCGCTGGAGGCGCTGCCTTCGCTCCCGTCTCTGCAGAGCATCACTCAGGGCTGCAGAAAGACACGGGCAGGGAACTGCTTCTCCATTCCCAGAGAACAGCAGAAAACCCAGGCTGAAAGCTGGGAGTAAGGAAGCTTCACTCTGTCCATAATTTTCTATTGAATATTTTATTAACATTTTATATTGATACAACCAGTAGAAATGCTGTCCTCCTGCTGGGCACTAAAGAGGCTGGCATAAGAGGCCTTTTAGGGACTGTTCTTGAGCTCTTCACTCCCAGAAGCTCTCCTGATGTTCAAGAGACTTTTTTATTGCAAGCACAGGCTGCAACCATCTCACCTGAAACCCTGAGAACAGTGATGAGTGACAGCCTAAGACTCTTTCTCACTGTGTGCCACACTGGACAGAATACCGCAAGCCAGCACTACAATGGGAAATGTCCATGGTTTTCTTCCCCTTCACTATTCATCACTGACAGACCCAGCTCCTTCCAACTTCCCACATGGACTCTATACAGAAAAAAAAATCCTCCTCTATCCAGTCCTTTAAAACACAAAATCTTGATAGAGCAACAGGTCTGATGACAATTTCAGTGTTTTGGCTACAGAGCATACAAGTGCAGCCCATTGCTAACAGACTGCTGTCCTCCTAAATTAGCTTCAGAACATCATAAATTCAGTAAAGGCACCAATACTTCATTCTCAATAAAAAATCCACTTCATTATTTTTTTACAATATGGGCTAAAAAACTCTCAGACAAAATAACAAAGCAATTTAATTGAAATGACAAAATATTATTTGCAAAATTAGGGGGGTTTACTTCATACATTAAAGATGGATTGCTTTTTAAAAATAAATTAGAGTTAACTGGCTGCATCTGCTTCCTAAGCAAATATTCATTATGCCACTTCACTGAGGCATATATACCTGATTCAGATAAGACAAAGGATTTATAACCATGCTGTAGCCAAGCTACAGATTTAATTTACAAGTGTGACTTCAGATGGTGAATTTGAAAAGACATGAGATTAAACTTGAGAGGCCCATAGGTTCACACCAGGTCTTTCAAACCTAACTCTGCTGGACCCTGGCTCTCAAGTTTCCCAAAGATGAAGAACAGCTTTTTCAGCACAGCGTTAAGAGCATTCATCCACATTCATGTGGATGCAGCAGCATTCACACCAGCAAGAAGCCTGTTAGACTCCCAATGCTGTGGTTAAAGAAATCCAAGTTCAGCTTTTGTTGTAATTCATTAAATCAAAATGCATTGAAGTTGCCCATATGGAACTAAATGCAGGACAAGAAACTAGGACAAGAAATTTCCAACTACATGATGCTGGCAGCATTTTGCTTTCTGCACTTGCTAAATGCATTGCTGTCAACTCCTCTAAAACACAGGGCTCCAAATTTGGCGACAGAATGCAACTTCATAGTACTGAGACTGTGCTAATTGAGAAGAAAAAATATGAAGAAAAATGTAATTTGGCTAGAGTTGATGTTAACTGTGTGTTATGCTTTATTGTGATATAGAGTATAGGTCTGCAATAGCATACGACTGGGGGGTGGGTGTGCTTGTTTTTAGGAAGCTTCCAACAGTGAAGTCTGTCAGACTCTAAAAGTCTTATGAGAAATGTCATTGGTATCATAAAACAAAAGGTACTGTTCTACACCTCAAGAAAACCTCCGTGGGTGCCTACATGGCACAGGTTTAAGTAGTGGTGGAATATTTTCTCACGTCCTCCCAAAGGCTCCACCCTCAGGTGTGATAGCCAAGCAGGCAGAATCACAGAACTGTAAAGGCTGGAAAAGATCTCTACTGATCATTACAAAGGCAGCAGCTAACAAACCAAATGGAGCACCTAGGGTGAGAGCTACGTAAGGAAAGACCTCCCTCCATCCTTCCCAAATGTTTATTTCAAAATGAGATTCAGCAAAAGTAAAACTCTTGGAAGTTCTTCACAGACTGCACAGCCACAACTCTATCACTACGCAATTTTGACAGCAGTGTAAGTGAAGACAGTGCTTTAAGAGAGGAATAAGAGATCTCTTTTGATTTTTCTTATTTCAGCTGAAGGTACGAAGTAAAGAAAGAAAAATGCCCTCAAGCACGTTCACAACCTTGTGCTTGAAAAATTCCACTTTATAATGCTACAGAATAGTGAAATTCCGCAAATTCTTCAGCACAGCTTTGGAAATTGACTTTTACAAATCCTTCTGGAAGAAAGGCACTTAGGATGCTACCAGCACAAAAGGCTGTGTTTTGGACACCACTGTCTCAGCTAAAGCTGTTGGATGGTTTTGTTCAGTGTGACACCATGAGATACTAAAGGAGCTGTGACAGATCCCATCAGCATATACAATTCAGGCAAATACACAGACCCCATCTCTAGGGAGTCTGCCTGCTTCACCCTCTCAGCTTCTGAGCTTGATGAACTCATTTCCAGCAGAAGAAAAATGCCCCAAGCTCAGGTAACTTCAACTTATCACAGAGGTGGAGATTTATATTTACCGTGCAGGATATCTAGTGTGGATGCTGATGTTTGCTCCTCAAACTACCCAGATAATCAAGGTAGACAGAATGTTACATGCAGCACCTGTAACATCTAAACACCAACGTTTTCCATCTCCCTTCCCTACTTTTCACCAACAGCTTGGGGAGCCTGGCTCCTAACTCAAGCCACTAAGCTCAGCACTTGAGAAAATCCTCCTCACTCTTCCATGCAGTGAGAAAGTGAGTGCAAACAGAGCTGGACAACCCTACCTTGTAGCACACTACCTTTTTATCTAGCTACAGATACACACTGTCATGCTGCTGGTAATTAAAGAACAAAAAATCTCAGAAGCAACCAAAGGGTCTGTCTGGTACAAGCTGTCTGAGTTGCTCAGTGAGGCCTGGAAAGAGCACAAATCACTTACCAGTAGTTATGTTTTAATGTTAAACATGGGAATAGAAAATGCCCAAAATATTTTCTTGCTTTGATATTTTCAACATTTAGAAGAAAATTTGTCCATTATCCTTTTTTAAAATTCTCCTTTCCAAGTGTGGATGCACTCTTATGGTTTTGGTTATAGAGTGCAAGAAAGGAAATGAACATTAATTAAAAGGCATATGTTTGTAGGTGGCTTTCAGTACTGTGACCTGTGACAAGTATGGATAACAATTTCCATTTCTTCATTTTTCAATGCCTTGTTTACAAGGCTCACCGGAGTGCTTATCCTCAGCATTCATATTATCACTACCAGTGCCTAAGCAGCTCTACTTACAGAATCTGGGCACTACATCCTATAGACACAGAAAGCATTCTGATTTCACTGCCAGGAGCTACAAGTATAGCCCTAATTTTAGGATTACAGCATCTTTCTAAGGATGGACACATGAGGGCTGTCTATAGCAATGTATCAAAACCATGCAGAAAATACGTTTTGATAATGTGCTCACTGTTATTACGGTTTACGTGTTACGTGCAATTTTTACAAAGAAAAAATTTCAGTCTATTGTGTTCTTTATATAGTTACAACTGTTTTTATTTTACCTGCCACTGAACTACCTGCTACATTTGTTTGCTGGAAAAGGTTATTTACTGCTTCTAGCAGACCACAGAGGCTCTGCGAAACTGAGGATAATAAAAGGATCTAATTCAGTGAACAAATCTTTCCTTCTGTCACTTCCCTAAAGTCTATCATGTCCTTAAGATTGAAATCTAGAAATTAGCATTAAAAAAAAAACCAAAACCAACCAATAAAACCCCCAAACAACCTATTGGTTGTTACCTCATGGATCCCCTGATAATTCAGCTGGCTGTAAAGCAGTGCACGACTTGTGCCCAAGGACATGGGTCAATGCAAAGCAAGCACAACTTGAGAACTCCTCAAAAGCAGCATGGCTACTCCAAGAAAAGTGCTGATCCAGCCTAAACTAACTTGGCCAAACCGTACATGTTCAAAAACCATCAATGGATTATTAGCTTTATGCTTAATCAGGTGTCACCTGTCCTCCTGCAGCCAGAGTAGGGCATGAACTTTAGTCACTTGCTCTGGCTTAGAAATGTGACCATGTGGCTGTGTTTGGTTCAGGTCACATTGTACCATCAGGGGATCTAAGCCAGTGCAGATCTGCTATTAATCACCCTGAATGGAGAGATGTGTTTTAGACCAGTAAAACCTCCAGTGCTAAACTTGCCATTAGTAAAAGAATATACACTGTTGTTACCAAAGGAAGCTAAGTAACAAATCATCTGGTAATTCCATCAAAGCTGTAATATGTAGAAAACCCAAGCAATGTATTTTGGGAAGCTGTCAGTTTTTCCACTGCCTAAAGCCCTATTAAATTGGTTCAGTGCTACAATAGCTTTAGATTACTTTCCTTCTTGTATTCCTGCTAGTTCCTAGGACCCTTCTTGCTGCAGTTAGAAATCTGCACAGGTCCTTTCCATCTTCCAGAACAACTCTAGCCAATTATGGAGGCAGAATTCCTGTAATTCTTCTTTTGAAAAAATAACTAAATACCAGAGCACAGTTTGCTAAATTACAACAGAAATACTTAATTTAAACCACGTAACAAAACACATCAGATTGTCTATGTCTATGCTCTTGACAGAGGAATTGTATCCAGGCAACACACAAAAAAGTTCACCAGACATGAGTTCTGAACACAGAAATCTCAGGACTCACAGGCATGAAGAAATTTTAAATAAACCAAATGTTCAGCAGGAACTAACTTGAAATATGCACAGAAGTCCCTCTCCTATGCCTACACTGGAGAAATTATCCATACTACCTAACAAAACACAGAACAGGACAGTCAGTAAAGGGACTGCTGACTCCTGCTACTCCACCATGTGTTCATAATAACGAAGTTTTAATTTAGCATAAAACAAAAGACCAGCTCACTTTCATCAGTGTTCAAAGACCTGTAGTACTAGTATCAAAACACTGTTTTCTGGCTGTTGATTAAAAGCTCAATTTGTACTAAGGCCAAACCACTTTGTTGAAGAAATTTGTCTAGCAGGTACACAGTCCCCATTTTCCTCCCACTCAAAATTAGGGATACACCTGGGTTTACCAAAATGGAAAGTTCTGCTTTTCTTCTATGAAGTGGATCCTACTCAACTCCTTAACACAAACAAAACTCATTTGGGATACACACATGTTTGTTCTTTAGTATGTTTAGCCTCCATACTGATTCTAGCAATTGACACTGAAAGAATCACACAGTACCTGAGAAGTTGTGCAGCCTTAGTTTAAGCTGTCTGCCCACAAATACACTCAGAAAATGTGTGCTGTGGAGTACGACTGCAATGTGCATCTCTCAAATCCCAAAGCATCATCTTACCCACTGGACTGAGATTACATTATCAGTAAGTCATTCAGTTGTTCTGAGGCATCCACATGTTTCAGACATCAGCCACCTCCACCCTTCACTGCCAAATCTTCATGTCACAAAGCTAAAAGACACTGAGAAATCCAGTTCAGATTTCCCACCAATATTTTCAATGACAATTTTAATGTCAACAAAGAGAAAAACCTATTATTCCAAACATCCCTTCAGATGGAGGAAGAAAGAACAGTTAACACAATTTCACTTAAAGACCTAATTAAACTAAAAATACAACTGGCTTTAAAAATGTAGTAAACTTATAAATACTCATGCCTAAGAACAGTAAGTGTGCAATTTTCAACAGACTAAGCCTGCAAGTTAACTAAACTGTTCAAATGAAATCCCCAGCTATCAATCTACACTGAATACTTAAACAATAGCAATTAACAATTCCAAATGTATTAAAAGTGCGACCAATGTATTAAAAAAAATCTTCTACTGCTCTGCAGATTAACTTTTGTTTTCTAAGGAAGGTACCCTCATCCAAAATTTGAAAGGAACACTTATGAAGAGTGTTTCTCAAGACAGAAAGCACACTGGTGAATTAGAGAATCACCACCATCTGACAATTGAAGCCTAAAGGCAGACTCTGTGATCAAACTTGTGAACGGCGTTAATGTTGTGGAAAAATTTGATTCTAATATCATAAAAGGATAAAGAGCAATTTATAGAACACGATTTATTCAGGTGCTTCATGAAGGACCAAGAAAGAGAGAATTGCTGAGAAGTCACCTTCACTGAAATGTGCATGTATCCACCTGTCAAGAAGATGAACACCTAACATGCCTGGTGCTCCCGCAGCGGAAACTCCTCCTCCACCTCCAGGATGGGGCCTCTCTACCACTTCACAACAACACAGCTAGAAGTTGCCTTTCTCCTCTAAAAAATCAACTTTCAACTTCAGCAAAGAAGTTCCAGCTTTCCCACACAGAAGTAAAGACAAAACCAATCAGTCAGATAGCCATGCCTGCATTACCACACATTAACTCCCTGCATAAGAAACACCTACTTGTGGATTTAATTACCTCTAATACATGCATATCAGTTCTGTATTTAGACTTGTTTCATACTAACTTCCTGAATGTTAACTTGTAGTGAGCACTGAATATTTTCATTCAAAAGAAGTCTGTATTTTCAGCATCTAAGTCAGTTCTTGGTCCAGTCTTCCTAACCTTCTAGCACAAGCTTTCTCCCAAATGTAATTCTATTATTACTTTTAAATACTTTCTTCCTCTTGCCTCTATCCATTTCCACATCAGACTGTACAGCCTAACAAACCAGAAAATGCTGTGTCAGATGCCTACCTTGCAGCAAATATCTGTAACTAGAGAAAGGCTGTATGTCTCAAAAAATAATTGTTCTTTCCCAGTTCATACATCAAGACCTTCTCCACCTTGCACCCAATATGGACACCTTCTCAAGTCCAGCTCCTTTCCCAACGTGCTTGGGGTTACCATGTGGACTAACTGAATTCAAAGTAGTTACTTGTTTCGAAGGAGTGTGAATCTGATTAGGCAAAACTCAAGAATCTTGCTCAGCACGACAGTTCAATGTTCAGAAGGTCTGTCTTTAGTTATGTCTCCACACTGGCTAACAAAATTTCCTACATTGAAGGTTGATTAAATGAGCTTCTCACTTTTTTTCTTTTTCCACTGAAATGAACACCAGAACTCTGGCTTATGAGCTTTAAACTCTGCTTAAGAGCAAAATGATGACAAGCTTCCATTCCATGCAGGGGACAATTTTATCATTGCTGACAATTTTTACATATCTAATTTATTATTTGATATTAATTGTTGTGTGGTGCTGAGCAGGTTGAGAAGTAACCAGTGACTGCTGCCAAGACTCCTGGAAGCAGCAGCTGGCTGCAGACCGGCTCGGATGCCAGCACCAGCACAAGAACTGTGCAGTGGGGAGGAGGACAAAAGTGGGGGCTGCAGCAGCTCAACCTGAATTGGCTCAACACATGCTGGAATTACACTGTGTGTGCACAATCCCAGAGCTACAGTAGGGATAAAGTTGGGGCTCATGATCCTCCCTCTGACACCATTCCACAATGTTCATTTGGTGTGTTACAGAGTGACCCAATGTTATGAGCATTAACTGCCCTATGGCAGCACAAGGCAGGCTCAATTTGGGTTCTGAAACATTAGCCCAACAATGTCCACTTCTCCAGTTAAATATGAGTGCTTGGAGAGTTTCAGAGCAAAAGCAGTTGAGGGTCGGAATCTGCTTTGTGTAACGTAGAACTGGAGACAACTGAAGCAACACTTCAGACAGAGAATATATAAATGTAATTTGTGGATAAAAAGCCTTGAAACACTCTGGGAATACCAACTTTAGTTCCAGACGCAGAGCAATTCAAAGGAATATAGAAAGCATGATGCATGCATACAAATACACAGAAATCAATGTCTGATATGAGTTCATTTTACTCCACAAGGGTATACTACACTAAAGAAAAATGTGAAAATTATATCATTTCAGGGGAAAGAAAGGTCAATAAACATCTGAGTGAAACGAGTCTCACCTAGTAAAATATGTTTATCAAAAAGCCATATCCAGCCCAACTATTGCTTCCTCTACCAATAATCATTTAATATTCAAAGCAAATGTTCTCTGCGGATATAGCTGTAGTGTAAGGAGCAGAGACTGTTTGGGTTAGCCCTGAGAACAGGGCTTTGTACCCCTCTTCTAAGGGAGCTGCCACTGCTCAGGACAACCTAGGCAATTTCCAACCCCCACAGAATTCTGCTGTTGAATACTGGTACATGAGACTAAGATATGCTGGAACTCCATTGTAAGAAATGTAATTTTGTCCCATAGCCCAGATTCGAGGCAGCTGTTGGCAGTTTACTGCCTGCAGCAGGATACAGCAGCTCAGGCCTTGGGAAATCAAAAGCACATGGACAGCACTGACACTGGGTGCTGAATCCTTCTCTCCAATAGCTCAGGTAGCTGCACCAGTTGCACCACATTTGGGAATTAGATACTGCTACAACACAGACATGGAATGGCTGTGATCTTAAGAAGAAAAGGCTCACACTGTGTATGGTTTTTATTTGAGGCTATAAGCATGATTTATCAGTGGAGAGAATAAGCTTAATGTCTACTGCAGCAAAATTTATCAGGTTATATACAAATTAAGTATAATCTCTTCCAACATGTCCTAATATATTTTCATACATAACTCTACTTCCTTAATATTTTCAGTCAGTATAATTTAGTGAACACAATTAAGCACACATTGACTTACATTTGCAATCTAGGAAAAATAATTTTCTTTCTGATAACAAATCTCAATAAAGCTTTTTCTCTGCCTGCAAATGCCTAATTTTTAAGTAGTGCACTGCTATAAAAATTAACTTAAGACAGGCGGTCTGCTCATTGCACTTAATAGAGTCGGAGCTGAAAAGATAAACATTTTTACTAGAAGTGAGTGTGCTGGGACTGATTGCTGACATTTAGATGGTAAAATATTTGTAAAAAAAAAAGAGGTAATAAATGTATCATTTTGTTCTTAACCATTTTTACTGCAGATATCTAAGACAAGATTAATATTCTGTTTCACACAAAGAATAATAAACATGACAGGGCAATGAGTTGATAAAAGTGCACAGGTAAGGGGCAGAACAGGGTACGGAAGTTGTCTCCCAAGCCTCTGACTAGTAACCAAAGCACCAGGTCTCAGCAATTTCCATTCAGTGCTTGAAGGTTTATACATCCGAACTTCAGAAACCCCACAAACAACCCCACAAACACCCCTTATCCTATAACCAGGTATAGATAAGTGCTCCCGAGAGACAACTTACAAAACTAACTCAAATGGCAAGATTTCTTTCTTGCTTAGATCTTCCCTAATGTAACCAAAAAGCAGTGCTGGAAAATAACAACAGCAGTAGTAATAATAACAACAATAATGATAATAACAACAAAAGGATCAAGCTCTGGCCTGGCTCTGAATCCCTTGTATCCGAGTGTGCTACCTTGCTTCCCTGGAGAAGGTTGCCAGGTGCCAGCTCTGATAGCAGTGCCAAACCTCTCTGGCATTTTGGGCTGGGCAGGGGAGGTAACCTGCCAGTCATGCTCCAGCAACTCCCAGCTGCAGGGCAGCCCCTGGGGAGCACAGCAAGCTGGTGTGGGGCAGACTGGCACACTGGCTCAGGCAGAAAAAGCCATAATGAGGTCTTTGATAGCTTGTTCCCTCTCCCCATCGCACCAAGCAAATGCCAGAAAAGAAGACAATCCTGCAACTGGAGAAATACTGGACTTTTTTTTGGAAGGAGTTAGTTTTCCAAAGGGGTACTTCGAGTTTTCAATAGCCCACTGATCACTTGTGACACAAAGATCCAGCCTTTTGGAGTTAGGCTTCATCTCACTCCTGTTCTCCCTTCACCACAAGCAGCAGCAGCTTTCACAGGGCAGGACTCCGTAAGAACTGGAAGCTAATTACCAGATGTCTTGGAAATCTTTCCAATCTGCACAACTTCATCCAGTTTCCAATGCTTAGCATTAGCTCTTTTGGAACCTCTTCATCCTTATTTTGTGTAACAAATTTTCAACAAGGCAGGAGTTCTTTGTTCTCTCCTAATAAAACAACCTAAAATGTTAACACTTCAGCATGAAACTAATGAACTAAATGCACTTTTCTGGAGATCTGAGCAGATGTATGGGCATTTCCAGATTTATGTGAAAACATTAATTCTGGAAGAAGTCCTTTAGGCTGTGTTTTTAAAATGACTTCAGAACTACAAAAATGAATACAAACAACAGTTGTAAATTATCTATGCATTTTGCCAAGCATATGGCCACTCATGTGCTGCACTTATTGAGGATAATGTGAAATAAAATCTTATAGGGGGATGAAAAGAGAAGTGGACCAAGTCAGGCATTTACTTAGATGCAACAGCTTTGTCCAAAACATTTTACTCCAAATAAATGCTAGTGGCAATGCACAGATATACTCTGCAGAGCATTGAGTGTTCAAGCCTACAATTTACAAGGATGGAAATGATTTGAACATTTCCTCTTGGAGGATACAGTGAAAAAGATGAAGAGCTGGTTGAGTGTTTCTGTTCCTACAGTTCGTTCAGTACTGCTGACACAGGAGACTGTTAGTTTTATCCAGCCTGTTTCACAGGGATACTTACCAAGTAACTGGGTGGATTTAGTACAAAGTGGGAATGTAGACCCCAACATAGACCCCATTCACATGAATCCTCGAGCTGGCAGAGTTGGGAGGGATTTGAAACACCACAGACAGCAGCTGGTAGCACCTCTGTATGTGCAGCTGATTGCAAAGCAATGTCTTAGCATGCTCTGACTGTGCTATGGAAGGGAAGAGGACCCTTAACTACCTAGGAAACTTATCCTAAGTCCAGAGCCAAGAGGAATGGGTGACATACAGATTTGTGGTAGCATCAGCATTGCATTATTTAAACCTTTTCGGACAAAAGAATTTTTACCTTGGGCAGAACACCAAGCCTGCTGAATGCTATGTGCCCTGGAAAGACTGTCATGACTAAAACTGGAAGCAATACCTTCATTTTATTTTGTACAAATTCTACTCTGTGGATGTTGTGGATTACATGCTATAAAAATAAGTAACCTTTATCAGCACTCAGTTTTAAATGTATTTAGATGCATGCATTTTAGGTAATAAGCCTACAATACTCTGTACTCCTGGAGGGTTGAAGGTCATCTGTTAAAAGCATCATCTTACCTCCCTTCTCCAAAATACTAACTTAAGTACCTAAAATATGATTCTCAGTAGCTGATATTCAAAAGCCTTCAGAAATATCAAGTTTATAAGAACCAACACTACAGAAGGAATGTCCCAAGTCAAATGACACCTAAATCACAATCTTAATTCGAGCTGCTTTTTCAAGCAAACACTAGTATTGCCACAAAACTTCCGTGGCTAAAAGGAAGTGGCAAACATAGAATTAGTAGCTGCGTTCACATGTGGATGACTATCCAGGAAGACTGTGGTGACATGGAGCTGCCCTTTTAGCAGGCACAGAATGACACGATCCCTCTGTTGCTGGTATGGCCACAGCTCCCAAGCAGCAAAACTTGGAAATGACTGGCCCCTTCTACTACGTTACATCCTCTGTGCCCTTAGAAGAAAGGAAGCAAGAAGCCCCATTCATTCAAGGCAGTGCTGCTCCTGAACTGCATGGCTGCAATGAACTCGAGGCCTGTGTGGGCTTCCACATGGGAGTCAAAAGTATAATGCTGAGGCATCAACACTGGGTTTTTTTCAATCAGACTAAGTAAAAAACTGTTTAGAATATATTCTGTGAAGAGAAGTGCTGCAAAATGCAGTACTATTCTCCTGCTGATAGTCAATGCTGAACTGATCTCTCAGTCATTTCTGACTTATTCCATAAGCCTTCCTTGTCAATCTTGGCAGCTCTCAAGAGCCCATCCTAAGTTTTCGTATGTTTAAAGACAAAGAAAAGATTTACACCATTTTCCTCCAGGGCACTTGGCTCCCCATGCTATCCTAAATGCCTTAAACACTTTCATGAGTCTTCTTTTTTTAAATGTTAACAAATTTCTGTCATTATAATAGCAATTTTACAAGCGTGGCTTTTTGAAAAGATAGATCACCTAGCATGCTCTGAAGCAGTCAATCTGTAACACTCACATGCCTCTCAAACACTTCAGAGCTTGCACCTCCCTTTCAACATCTGCCCTGGAGAGACCTCCAGCACCTGGCATGACCTCATTAACCAGTGATTCATCTGAGCTATGGAAGATGCAGCAATCCATGCCTTACACAAGGACTAAACCACTCAAGGTATAAAGACAGCGATTTGCAATATGAAGTGGAACGTATCATGGTGACATATTTTTGGTGATGCCTCTTTGCATTCTTCTTTCTGTTTTGAAAGCTTTATATATACTCTTCAGATTGGCATATCTGTGCTTCTCTGATCAACTAAGTGGTTATGCCAAGCCTTCCTACGAACAAGAATTACATTAGTCACTTAAAAATCAACTGCCTACACAGTCATAAACTAATCCACTCGACTCAGTTATATTGGGGCTACAAATCCTGACCAGACCTGCAGTGTGATGTGGGGAGAACTTTGTGCAGCACTGAAAAGGGTGAACCTGCCAGACTCCAGAGAGAGTGCTATTGGGATGCCCCTTGGAGACCCTCCCCAGGCAGCTGGAATGGGGCAGCAAGGACCCACCTTGCAAATATCCCAGCCTTGAAAATCTCTAATGCTCTGAAGGTCAGGCTCCACCCTTAAACCCAAATAAAAGCCAAGAGGCAATTTTGCCAGCACTTCCAATAAAGTGCTGCCTAACAGGCACGGGCTGGATTTTAGCTTCTGAATGGTCTCTGGGCACAGCTCCAAGCAGCAGACCATAGAGTCAAGGAACAAGGTGAAGCAGGAATGGCTAAGGGTTGTAAAACAACATGGTACATTTGATATGCCAAGCACAAATAATCTAAACATAGCTGTCTATCTGGCATCAGAAAGCGGCCAACAGAAAAATAAATCCCAGCTTTTAAACACTGACTTCCCTCCAGACTTGTTGTTTGACTAATTTTGACAAGTTTGGTCCACAAAACTAATGTACCACTTCTGCAGACTGTCTGTTTCCAGCCTCCTTATAGTTCAAATTTTCAAGCTCTTTTACACCTTCCCACTCCATTCACAGCCTTCTAAATCTCCCTTCAGGAATGCAAGAAAAAAAGTATGTCTTCACTAAAAACTCAGCCAGCAGAGACTGAGTGTGGTTCTCCCAGAATGAGCATACGTTTGCTCTACCTCTCTTCCTCCATCTGGCTCAGATGAATGCCTCCCATCTCTTCCTAAAGAGATCTTCTGCCCCTTCCTTCAATATGCCCCTAGTATTCCTTCTAACTGTTACTCTTCTTATAATGAAGGCAATCGTTATCCCATGAAGACAAAATTCCTTTTCCTAGACAATCCCTCAGATTCAAGGAAGAAACATTAATTATAAATGACATAGTTATGTGCTTTCTGTCTGTTGAAAATACATATCAGACACACAGCAATACCAAAGTGTCGTTCACCATCACTGAGTCCAACTTGCTTGAATTACCTTTGAGTAATATTCAAACTGGAGGAGTTTCATTTACAAAACTTTTCTTCTGAGCATGCCGTACAACTAACAGCAACTACAGAGAACTAGAGGGTTTTTTCTTCCTGAATTTCTAGTCAAATGACCCTTATTTTATGTGGCTGTGTGAATCAACACACACAGCTGGTTGAGGACAAGCAAAAAAACCACAGCTGAAATGCAAAGAGTAAATTTATTTCGTTACCTCGCTGGCTAGAGGATCTCAAAACCATATCAGGATGTAGACACCCAAAACGAGGGTGCTGGCACTGTCAGGCTCAGCCCAGTCCCAGGAAGGGCATCAGGGCTGTGTTTGCAGCCTTTATCAAAGGGCCATGCACGTGTGGGTTAACACCATGCTGTGATTCTCCTCTCTGCTTTTTATGATCTCTGTTTTGATCTCTCTCCCAAGACAGGGAGCTCTCCCAAGCATGTCTAGGAGTGGGCCTCCAAGTTTCTGTAAACACCTGTGTTATCTCTACACAGAAATTTGGCTTCTCAAACAGACAAAGGATAAACAGGAGTAGGCATAATGTATGGTTTCCCACACTGTTATTCTCCAGGCCTTGGCATTCCCAGCTGCAAGGTCACTTGACGGAATCTACCATCCTCCTTGCCATTCTTCTGCTTTCAACCCTTCCCTCCCCACACTGGCAAAATACTTAGCTGGTTTATGTCTGTTGCATGAAATGAAAATGATCATGTTTTTACTATAAATTAAGTAAAGAGGATGATACACTGCCTCTAGCTGCTTGCATCTTAATCTCAAAACTATATCAATGCAAATCTGCTGCAGTTACCTGAAATACTTTGATCTGTTAACAGTGCTTATATTCCTCCTGTCAACATTTATTTCTCCTTATCTTTCTTTTTAATCTAGAAATATTTCAATAGTAAGGAATAAAAAAGGAAAAGGAAAATGACAAGGAAATACTAGAGGAGATGATCAAGTATTCATAAACTAGGTAATGCTAAATTCAAAGTTACACAACAACTTTAATTCTAAACTCTCCTATAAGTTCCTGACATTCTCTTTAACTACCTGACTGTACACTCTGTCTTAAATCATTTTTCACAACTTCAGAGACACCACTTATTAGTAAGACAAACATTTTGTACCTATAACCTATACAGCAAACTGTCTATACCCAGCTTCCTGCCAGTCAAAATACCAGAGAACAGCTATGGCTCATATGCCATAGCTGAGCTCACCACTAACATCCCTTGAGAGAATTACGAGGATGACAGTTCCACCGCTAAAAGGAATTACATGTTATACAGCCATTACCTTTGATAAGGAATAAAAAGTCTCGGAGAATAGCAGGGCCTTTCTGCTAACAAAGACATCAAACTAATGCCAGTGTCATAACAGAAGATAGAGGCAAATATACAAAAAATAAAATATTACAGAATGCATTAAGTGCACATGAAAACAGGCAAAACCAGCATCCTCAATTTGAAAAACAGAAAATTAAAGCAACTTCATAGTACAGGACAGTTGTATGTACAGTTTTAGAGATACAGCAATTAGTCTGTTTACCATAAAAATACATACGCACATACAGATTTGCAATTGTTTTACACTTGGGTATTTGTAAAGTTATCCAAGCGGCAGCAGCAGCTGCATTCCTTCTGAGCTTAGTACTCCAAATCCTCATTTTTTGTAAGAAAGCCTGAAAGTGGTAAGACATAAAAAATCCTCTGATCTTTTCAGTCAGTTCTCAGCCAAAAACACTGAGAGTTTCCTTGCTTGCTCTCAGTCCCCTGACCATGACATCTTGTACGCTTGCCATGCACAAGGCTGCTTCCTTGCCTCCTGCTTTTTTTTCAGCTACATGACACTGATGTTACTGGTCTTCAACTTGTATCTAAATCAGAGCTTGAGATGAGACGTGGTAATACTCAAATATTCACAAAAAAGACAAAGGATTGAATAATTTATTCTGCAGACGCCCCCATCTGTGAGAATGGTTTTCATCTGTAAGAACATTATCTCATCCACCCTCTATCTCAATAAATAAAAGCATAAACAGTCTTTTTTTTTAAACATATAACAGAAACATTTGATTTTTTTTGATTTAGTTTTCTCAAATACTTTACTTTTACTTTAGCTGAGGACTTAGATTCAAAACATAGCTGCATTACAGAAGAAGACAAAAAGTTATCCCAGCAGCAGCACATCTGAACTAAACCAGCTCCTCCTGAAGGACAAAGAAAGTTCTTCACCCGCCTGAGGCTGGATATCCCAGTCTTGCAGCACAGACACACCCACAGAAGACACACTGGCAAAAGCACACACAACATAGTTAAAACCTACAGAAACATTCACAGGGATTTCTGCACAGCTGCTGAATGACTGGATCCTTCAAGAATGATCAGGCTTCAGCAGCAGAAAGAAGCAACCAGAGTAAGGAGGAAAGAGCAGCAGGAAAACTCCACCATTGTGTGGTGCACAAAAATAACATGGGAAAAATATTAAAGTTGCTTTTCCCAAAACTTATTTCAGTGCCACACTCTGCTCTGGGAATATAAGACACACCAGTGCTGAGGGAGGTGGGACATTGTTCATGGTAACTCCATGAATGAAGTCTGGAAACAAGCCAACTGAGTGCTGCATCAATCTATTTCCCTGCCTGGCATAAAACAGGTAATGCTGAGAAGTCAGAGCTATCTGTATGGTGTTTACTGGCCTCTGAGCTGGGCCCTACTCTGTAACTGACAGGCGTTTTCCAGGTCAAATGCTACCTCCAGACTTTAACAGGTCCCACGAGTGTTCTAACAACAAGAAACCAGAAACACCCAACACCCAAAAACTAAACCCTCAAACTCTATGTGGTTGGTTCTATTAATCACAGAAACACCAAAAATAAACTCTGCGGAGGTAGAGACTAACTTGGTATTTGATGAAGTAAACTGGACTCTATCAGTTGACTCGCTGCATTCCAAGGAGCTGTTCATAAATGAAGCTACTCACACTGGATTTTAAAGCAAGAAAAGTCTGGCTGGAAAGGGGTCAGTACTGTTCCCTCAGCACCCGAGGGCCTGCCTCTACGTCCTGCACCAAAAGGATGGACAAGATGGCCTATACTAGAGCTGTTACTGACCTTAGATGGGAACACCTGCTGAAGAAGAGGTTACAGGTGTCATTGCCCTGGCAGATGTACCACACATACAGGAACTAGTGACACCAAGTCTGAAATTTGACTCCAAGGCAACATTCAACATCTTTTCTATATGCTGACACAAGTTAACTTTTGAAGCCTAATTATGATCATTGAGAATTCAACAAACTTACTCCACTGTTGAAAAACAAACAGAAACATGTTATCAGGCAGGATTTGTTCAGAGCTGCCAAGGAGACACTTGCCATGTCCCACTCTGCTCCTTTCAGCCAGGCTGTTCCAGGGCAAACATGCTTTCAGAAAAATTTAAATAGTCTGGAGCAGCTGGATGCAATCTTGATTCTTACTTAGAAGAGCAGCATACAAAGGCATTTCCAAAAATGAAACAAAAGCTGTGTGCTCAGGTCCAGACTTGCAGGGAGAATTCACATGAGTGCTGAGGAGCTGTTAGCAAAGGGTCCATGGGAACATGTGGAGAGGACTGTGGAGGAGAGGACCCTTTTCCCAGTGGTTATGGAAAGTCAGACAGGCTCAGTTTTATTATCTAGGAAACGTAACAAATGCCAGCAGCAAGAGGTCAATTAAATAGAGCCTTAAAATGACAAATGAGATCAGCAAAATACACAGTATTACCTTCTGTTCCTAGAGAGGTAAGGGTTTATGTTGGCTGGAACAATTTTAGAAACACTCCATGCAGAACACACTACGGGAGGACATCCTATTGTCCCCTTTCCTGAAGACTTACCAGAGACCTTGACTGGTAAAGCCTCAGGGAACCAGGGGGATCTAGGTAGAGGAGCTGATTTTTCAGCCTGAGAATGGACTACTCACTGGCTGTGTCAATGTGATGAGCAGGTTTAGCTCTTGAGCTGTTAACGGCTTTTAGTGGCAAATCCAAGAAACATGCAACAGGGCAGGAGAAAGGTGGGCAACAAAGGCCCGTGAAAATCTAAAACGGAGGACATTTTCCTATTTAAAGGCTTTCGGGGTAGATGCTCCTCCCAAGTTTAATGGAGGAGGTTGAAAAGATTTCAGCAGAGCTATTTTGATCTGTAGCATTTCACAGGATGCATGCAGGGTATATAATGGTTGGTATATTTAGTCGGTATAGAAATATTTTGCTGGCACAGGGTATGCAGAGCTTTATTAAAATGAACAAGTGTATTCAGTCCCTTTGACCAAATTCTGTTCTCAGTCTTGTCTGAGGCTTAACTAATGTCACTGATGTTAGTGGAGTTGCTTTAAACCAATACAATGTATTACATATTAGACACTAGGAAATGCTAGTAAGAATTCATTTACTTAATTCAAAATTCATTAAAATATGGCAATTTGTGCTTTTATCTAAGGCATAAAGTATACTTGAATGTATAGCTAATGAATTAACAATAATTACATTTAACAACCAACAACTAAATTACTAATATTAATAATGTAAAACTAATTAATTAGTTTAGTCAATGAATTAATAAACAATGTAAAAAGAGGCCATAAAACTGAAAATGAATCAGACCTACAGTGCTTTAGATAAAAACCTATTTATAATTTCTTCAGATTTAATATTTGTTTTACAGAAAAATCTGTCAGAACCTATACAATCTCTCCAAATAAGATACAAAGTCTCTTAATATAATATACAATCTCTTGGCATAAGAAACAAAATCTCTTCAGGTTAATTCACTGTTGTTCTGAGCAAGGGCAAACCCCACAATCTTATTATTTGCTTTCTTGGTAAACAGATTAGATCCATATTCAGCTACGGTGTTACATATGCATGTGACAACTGCTGGCATATTGCTCTGCCAGTGCTTAAGAACATTTCTTTACCACTTAAACAATCTTTCCCGAAATAAACACATCTTTTCTGTTATCACAAGCTATAAAGCAGTTCAAGAGCCCTGAAATGATCTTTTCATTAGTTTGAGATGCTTAAGGATCTCAGTACTGAAACATCCCCAATAAGCCTTATGAGACAGGAAGCGAATAAATCCTGCTCTCCCATTCCCTTAATGAGAATGCCTAATAAAAATGTAAACTAATTCTCCTGACTGCCACTATCCTGTCTACTGAATGAAATCTTCCTTTTCCTTTCCATATATTTCTATAACTTTAAAGCTACAATATATTTATGGCTGTTTGAGATTACTCAGCCAATGCCACAAGCTGGCACTAGTTTCTTAACTTCCCTCATTTTTTTTCCTTGGCTGAGGCCAGACAAGATCACCCGCCCTGTTAGCAAATCCATCCTCTTCAAGTCGATACTGTAATAACCTCACCAAAGTCCATCCTCCATCAACAAAGCAATCGCAAAGCCCTTAGCTTGCAATATTTCCTTCTTGAAGGTTTATTTCAGTAAATTTCAATTATCTATTTGATTATAAACATTTATGAGTTTTAAAGCTCAAATGAATATTAAATATACTTAAACTGTGCTTTCCTTCCTCTCTCTGTAAATGTCTCCTTGTCCTCCTAATGCAAACAATTACAGACAGTGCTTCTCCCCACAACATTTGTCACTGTTAGCAGCTGGGTGGACACTTCTATCCCCTGTTCTACCCACACAGAAGTCCTTGCTCAGCCCTTTTCCTGCACCTCCAGGGTTTCTGCAGGGAAGTAAGAGCTTAGGCAAGCAACAATTTGCCTTCCGAGCAACAAAAAGAAGAGAATGGAGAATATGGATATTTCAGCTCATCTTTATGCCAGACCTGGAAGCCAACCAAGAATCCCAGCAGGACCTCTGGACAATTTGAAAAGCTGTAAAAATCAAAATAATCCTGAAACCTCCAACTAAAAGACAGAGGTTATCAAGAGAGATTCCTGAAACCCTGGGATGATGCAGAAAAGCAAGTTTTCTGGAGAATGGGTCAGGAAAGAGCTGACACATGGGCTATTGTCACACGTGGCCAGTAACTGAAGCTAACTGCAGAGCAGATCCATGTCACCCACACCAGCCTTGTACCACTCTCTGGTCTAAAGCAGGATCACAAGATGTGTTTCAAGGCAGAGGCACTATGGTGGAAGCTGCCAGAAAGAACATGAAGAGGATGAGACTGTTGGAGAGGTGGGCTGCCTGTCACCACACAGTACTGGAAGAAAAAGCAAGTTTCTTTGGTCCTGATCAGCCATTTAAATTGCTGTCAAGCCTTCTGCTAGGGAAGCATTTCTCCAAGCTCACTCCTGAGGGCACACATTTGCCAAGGGCCAAACAGGGAGAAGGCTGCCAACCTGCTCTTCCCCTTTGCAGTAGACTGCTGCTCCTTGCAGCATGGTCAGCCCATGAAAAGAAGCACTTGGGCCTCAGCTACCCATGGACACAGAGCACACAGCTGGACAAACGGATCTTTTAGGTGTGCTTTTCCACACTTTTGTTGGGTGCTCTTCCTCCTACTGCCTCCCATTTGCCAAATCACAGGTTCAGAATGGACTGGCAGGCCCCCAAGCTTGCTCCTGGCTCTCACAGGTAAACACTCACTGCCAAAAGTACTTTCCCTGGAAACAATGATCCTCCCCCTCCTTGTCTCACATCTGACAGGGTGAGCGTCTCTCTGGCCAGAGCAGGCTTCCAGGCAGAGAAGGCACTTGGGAGTGAGCTCTGTGAACATCAAGGGAAAGCAGGAACTGAACAACACTGCTCCTTTGTGGGTTTGTACAATAGGAATTACACCACTTAGGAGATAGCCTCCAACTTATTTGTTTACTCTAAGGGGTCTAATGCATAATTAGGCAGAGGGCCCTGCCCTTCAAAGTCCCTCTTCCTTCAGCCTGAGCTCTAACCTTTAGATTAAAAACACACAGAAGAAGGGAACTGAGCATGTTTTGCCCATGTCATATATAAGTAGGTCTGGTGGCATGCTGATACTTTCCTGTCTTGAAAGAGTGGATAGCAGCTGTCTTGCTGCTTAAGCCTCCTGCTCCTGAGTTGATTCACAGTGTCTGAGAAAAAAAAGGTACAACACAGTGGGTCCGAGCTGGGAGACAGGCAGAGCATCTCATGCAAGTGTCATTACACTGCTCTACACACAAAATGTCCTGCACCAACCTCTCTGTATCTGCATGACTCGAGTGTTTCCTCCAGATAAGCTCCAGTTGAACCTTCTGTTTGAAGTAATGCCTTTTTTTTAATTTAAAAAAAAATTACTTGAGTATTGATGTTTTCCTGGAGCACTGGAAGATACAAGGCAAGGGAAAAGTTCCTTCTGAGAAACACTCTGCCAATCTTCCAGCTCCAGGATGCTCTTTTTGTCTTCTCCACACACATGCAGGGTGCAGAGGGGGTCCCTCTCAGGGGCACTGGCCATCTTGCCTTTGCTGTGTTAGACTCTGCTGTATTCACACAGCTCCTCGTAGGATCCAGTGACAGTTCTGTACTGAAGGGCAGCCTTCAAGATGAAGTTAGGCCAGCTGGTGTTCCCTTACTGTGTTGATGCCTCTGTGGAGATCTGCCTTTTGGCAGATTCTGTCTGGCCTGGCCACTCACCTGTGCCTCACGCTCCTCACCTTCCTCCCAGCAGCCCAGGAAGGGGAGCTCACTGCAGCACCACCTCAGCCCTGCTCCTACTGCTGCCAGCCACACCCCCAGTTCATAGGGAGAGCAGCTCCCAGAGGAGGCAGGAAAACAAGACAGACCTCCTGGTAGATGCCCACTGCCTGCAAGTCTGGTCTATATTTTCAAATATGCACACGACTCCAAGTAAGAGCTCCCTGACACCACAGTGACCCTCAACACAGCCCTGCCTGCACAAGGGCTGAGGCCTTTCTCAGCTCCCAGCTTCTGGCACTTAACACGACTTTCTTCTATGTTCACAGAACAGACCCAACAACAGTCATCCAAACTGTTTGGATCCGAAAAAACAACTGAGATGAAATCACCAACAATCATAAAGGTATGTTTCAGGTGCTGGGGACAAGCCAAAGTGATTTTTTATTATTGCAACTGATTCAAAGCAAACAGAGAAATTCCCATGTCCGGCACTAAGGTAAGATATCAGATCTGCTTTATATGATTTCCTACAATGCTGACTTTACACAGGCAAGCTCAGTCCTGTGCAGAGGAAGACAACTTCTGCAGTGATGGCATCCTCGTGTAACACAGATCCTCAAGTCTGCTTCTCACAACCAGTAAAAACTAAATTTGCTTCCATTTGGCATTTTTCCCACCTTCCTGGAAATGCCATGGTTAAACAGTTGGATTTTCTTCCAAAAAGTTGTGATTTAAAATAAACACACATAGTTTCTTTAAGAAATGAGAACTTAATCCCAATTTCAGTGATCACACGATTGCTAGAGGAACAGCACTCAGCACCCAGGCCCAGCAGACAGACACACAGAACAGTGGCAGCTGGGCAGCCACCTCCAGATACTGTCCATTCCTGCCTGTGCCTGAAAGGTATGATGATCTTCTGGGGTGAGACATCCTAATTTTCATCTCCTCCCATCACCACAGATAGGCAGACATTGCCTATTCAAACACAGGAGCTGCCAAGGAAGGGAGTGAATGAGTAGGATCTGCAGCAGCTGGGTTATAACCTGCTCCTGTGACAGAAGAGGGCAGCTCAGAACTGACTGCTGATCTGACTTTTTATTCCACCACCAGATTACAGCCCAAAGCACTCACAGTGTTCTGTGAATTTGAACCCCCTTTGGGTAATTTCCCATTATGTGCACTGTTACTGAATTCAACAGCTGCAAATCAGGGAGGGGAGAAGGGGGTTTGAGATCTATTACTGCTTCATCTGGCCTACATCTGCATTTCTGGCATATGTGCAAAGTGCATCCAGATCATACTCTCTTCACTATAGGTAGGGACCACAGGAATTGCCTGCATTGTGTGGAAAATATACTTAACTGGCTTCTACCAAGGGCCAAATTCCTCTGCAAGACACTCTGAAAGGGGTATGTGCTACCTCCCTGTGCGGAGCAGCAGCCTGAGCTCTGTTTCCTAATTATGTCTGACCTAGAGGACATCAAGACAAGCTATCTAGATCTCTTTTTCAACCAAGCAGGAGAACCAATAGCTATTGCAGATAAACTCTTCAGTGCAAAAACTGTCCTTCTGGACTTGTCTTTGCTAGGATTAGCACAACAGGGCCTCTGAGAAGTATCCCAAAGGAAGTATTGGTAGTGTTGAAGAGGCCTGTACAAAAAAAACAGTGCAAATGAACAAGAGCCCATGATGCCTTTCAACCCTCTTACCTACTGGGTAGTGCTAGGGTTTGCCCATCCTTCTCCCACCTGTGAGCCCAGAGCCACTCCTGCCCTGAGCATTACACCCTTCAGCACTTACTGATGACAAAAGAAGGTGCAGTTTACACTTACTTTTACAGCTCCATTAAAAGGTGACCTGCAAATAAAAAAAAATCAAGCACATTTAGTATTATGTGCTGAATGCCCCCAAATAAACAGGATTAAATGAGCATTCAGCCCTCATGTAAAATTTAGGTGAAAAGACTGGCACTGACTGTGTACTTTGATTTTATGCTCACGAAACAGAGTCTTTCAAAACAGCAATGTTCTGAGCTGTTCCTCAAAACTACTGGCTCCACATTTTTTGCCTTTCCCTGCTTGCAGAGAGCACACTGGGGTGGAGGTGTGGCAGAAACATCATCCCTCTGAATGGTGTATTTCTGAAACTGAAACAAGAAAGCTGACAAAGCGAGGGGACAGCAGCCAGGCCCCAGTTCTCCTGCTCTCTCTCTTCACCCTGCTTGGGCACCAAAGCCTATGTATTCCAAATGCACTGACCTGACACTGGGCTGCACCCCGTGTGGGGGCCCTGGGGCATCAGACATATTTGAAGATGAGGTATATTGAGGTCTGGTACAAATTTTTGCAGTGCATTGCACAGGTAGAGCTTTTCCCTGTGAAATAACGAACATAAAAGCTATTTCCCATTTGCAGTTACCACGCTGGTTTCCTCTCCTTCTTCTGTATTTGGCCCTGCTTAACTGACTCCCCTCCCTCGGACCCAGCTCAGGAAAGTGTTTCTGCATGTGCTTAAAACCCAGTGACTTCAATGGTAGACATTGCTTCAATGGGAGCATGTGCTTCAGTACTTTACTGGCTGGGGTGTTCAAATGAATGTATACCTTCCCTCTCTTGTACCAAATTTTGTACCTTATATTGTCAATTACCTGGTATAAAGTGATGAAAGATTAGCCCATAAGTGGCTTGATCACTTTATAGCTACTCACACTACTCTGATTTATAAACATATGGATATGTAAAGGAAGATTATGAGTTCTCCTGTCCTGGTATTCTTACAGCCCTTCCCCGGCACTCCCAGTGAGGAGCTGTTAAGCACTGTGCTGCAGTTCTCAAACAACCTTGCTCTCTCCCCACATCTTGGGGATGTGGCACATCTCCCCACATGCCGTTTCTCTGAAGCAAGACTTCACAAAGAACTACCTTAACCTACAGAAATACACTGCACAAGTTTCCAGAAAGTTGCTCAAATAAGGTCTAGCACCTATTTTTAAATCTCTTTTATAAACAGAAGCTTTGGTGACCAACCTTCATCAAAATACAGTCTGGTACACACATCCTGTTTGTTGGCTTCTTTAACTTGGCTTTTTTATTCCTCATTCTTTTGTGAAATGTAATACTGCTTTATAGGTGTCCAAACTGTTGATGTAAACCCTCAACATTATCCTGCAACTAAGATTCTACCATAAAATCTTTAAAAATACTGTCTTGTAAATACAAGTGTTAAAACAACCAGAGGTGTGCACACTCTCTATATCTAAATGCATAATTATAGGCAAACTGATTGACATTATCTAGAAATATTATTTAAATTAAGAAACAAAACAAATGAGTTATACCAATTCCTGTCAACAATAATTCTTTAATTTTTAGTTGACTGATAAAGACATCTGCAATGGGTTAAGAAAGAATTTAAAAATAACTATAATGTCAAGCAGGAGATCGTTGAAATTAAAAGTGCTAGTGAACTAAGAAAAGGGAGTAGGTTATGCCAAATTCTCAGTTACAGTTTAAAAGAGGCAGATGCTGGAGCTGAACTGAAAGCACTGAACAAAAGCTGCTTGGTTCACCATTTCTCCTTACCATCCTCCCTGAATAAACCCACCTATACCTGATGTCTTTTTGCTTTCAGCTAAATACACTACTCATATGAAAGGCAGGTTCCCTCCAGCCTTGCCTGGGAAAAAGCGCACCAGAGAACAGCGTGCAGGCGTGGTCATGCCCCACATGCAGGCACAGCAGTGTCATGTTAGTGTTGCTGCCAGAGCATGACTGACCACTGACAAAACAGAGGAAACCAGCCAAGAAGAAAAAAATGCGGCATGGTGTATAAACCACAAAATAAACAACCGAACAAAAGCCCCAAATAACACTTTTGTTTTATTTCATGTTGTCTGTAATAACAGTGGACATCATACTTTAGGAAAACATGACATACCAGGAGCTTTCTATAAAGTAATACTGGCAGTGGTTTTGTTGCCTGTCTGCTCTGGCATCCTCTAAGCAGTCCTTCTGCTAATATTTTAGCATACCATTAAAAGAGGCTAATTGTGTACAGAGAGAACCGTGCCTGAAACAGCAGCACAAGCTCTGGTTGAGCCTCTGTCCCGCAGCACATGACTTCAAGGAGTGTTCAAGCAAGTCAAGGAAGAGTAGAACCACAGCACCCTCACTACTTGCTTAGGAGCTGCAACAGGCAGAAGTAACACTTCCGTGCAACACCCTCGCTTGAACAATTAGAAGCATGATTGAAAAGGAAAAAACAAATACCTTGGCCATACACGCCGAAAGATTTAAATGTTTTAATTACTCTACAGATTTACATTAGATTCATCAATTTTCAGACTCTCAGCTATTAGGCTACTAGGCAACGCCATCTAGTGATGCTAGCCAAAAAAAACTCATGCTCCATTCTTTGTTGAAAAGAATCACTCTTGAAAAGGTTCACTCTTGCAAAATCCGTTATTGTGGAACCACAGTATCAAGAGGTGCAGATATTTCAGTACCCATGAGCATTTTCAAACCTGAAGCATTGAAGTAGCAAAAAGGTCTGAGCTATTTTACTTATCCTGGAGTAATTTACAGAACTGCCAACACAGAAAGTGAGCTGGGTTAATCGCATCACAATTTAGAAGTGCACACACAGTGTAGTGTTGATATGATGTCAGGATACAGTGCAAAGCCCAGTAAATGACTTTCAGATTTGGAATGACCTGGAGATATTATTTGTATGATAAAATAATTTACCTAATTTTTGAAGATTTCTGTTTGTGTGTGTAAAATACCTGCTTGAAAAATGTTACTCCAGTGTTACAATTTCAAGGAAAAAGAAACTCCTGTGTGGGTTTAAACTTCATTTTTTTTTGGTGGAATGAGTCAGTCATCTGCTGGTGGTAGCTGTGAGCTGTAATTAGCTTCTGGTGGAAATTGCCAGCAGATGCAACTAAAAGTTTAAGTCAATTGGCTCTGCTTCCTCCTTAAAAGAAAATTGGTATTTCAGGGCTGCATTCCAGCGTGATGGATCTTAGAAACCAAAGCTAATTTGACAAGAAAGGGAAGTGTCCCTTTTCCTGGTCTGCTTTAACCCTGAACATGCTGCATGTTCCTGCCAAGGATGTATAATTTTTTATTTTCTTTTGTTGTTTTCCCTTTTTTTTTTTTTTTTAATCCCCAAAGAAAGTAGCTGTGATTATACAGTAAGTATTCCACTGAAGAAAGGCCAGTGTTTAGTCCCAATTATTGAAATCACAGCTGTGGAGATGGGAGACGGAGAAGATGCAAAAAGTCAGAAATGGTGAACAAAGGCAGCATGTGAAACAAGACTTGGAATAGGAAGCACAGCAAGCTTAGGGACATGAAAAGCCAAGCAAAACCCTGAAGCACCAGTACTGCAGCTGGTCCACACTCAGTCTGAACAATCAGCCTGTGACAGTTTCACACTCTGGCTGCACCACAGTGCACCTTTCAATAGTTCCAAAGCAAATGCAGCACAGGTATTTGCTCTCCCCCTGCTTCCCACTGATTTCCGGCATTTGATTAATATTTCATTATTTCAACATTCAGACTTGATCAGCCTCCAGTGGTGTATGGAATGTGCATTCTTGTGACCTGTCCTGATCATGTCCTCCTTCATCTCCGCTGTTGAGTAGACAGTGAGTGTTCAGCCATGACGAGTAATTGGCATCATTGCTTTGCCAGCTGGGCTCTCTACAAGCCTTGCTGGGATTTAACTTCTTCGTATCTAACTCCCAGGGATATTTGAAGACCTCAAATAGTAAAGAAACTCCACTTCCCCAAAGCCACTATTAGTTTGCAGTGACCACATCTAACACGCAAGTGTTTTTCAGTGAGAGGTTATCTCTTCACTGAGTGTTGGAACTTCTCTTCAGAAATAACAACTTCTTAACAAATCAAGTAAACATCTACACCTCCGTGTCAATGGCACACATGCACACCTCCCCTATCAAACCAGGCAGCATGAAGAGAGGAAGGGTTTCTGCAGGCTGCCTTTCAGCACCCACTTGATCTGTATACTATAAAAACTTAGCTGATGATGTCTTCAGACTCACCAGAAAGTAAAGTGATTTGGGATACGTAAGAAACTCACATGCAAAACATACTAAATACAGCATTTACATCAAATGGAACAATGAGGAGCTTTGTCAAGCAGAAACTCAAGTAAAGTGGCCTTTTTTTGGCACTGGATAGACTGGTCACATTGTAAACTACTGGAATTATGCAGATCTTGCTACAAAAAAAAAAAAGATAGCAGTGACTGTTTTGATGCATTTCCTGAAGAGACACACAGTGACAGCACAGCAGAACTGCCACAACTACTCTCGCTCCAGCTGCCGCTCCTAAATACCTTTGAATACTCACTTTGTAACCCTACTTTAACAGGTCAGTGTCTCAAAAAGGTATGTTAAAAGGAGGTTATTTTCCACAACTTTTCTAGCACATTACCAGAAAAATCATACGTGCACATGCTTGAGTATATTATCCTCAACAGTACTGGATTTTTCAGAAAGTTTAAGAGCATTCTTAATGATTTTATTTCCTTTAAAAAAAAGTCTATTCTAATATCAAACCTCTTTCAGTATGCTAGATGGCTTTAGCTAGATGGGATCCTCTCCCCTCCAATAAAGAAGAAAAAAATCCTGTAGATCTAATCCTGCCTACAGGATAACTTGTTCTTTCTCCTTTTTTTAAAGCTAATCCTTACTACTTAATTATAAATTTAATGTTTTGCACAAAAATGGGATCTTTCTTAAGTGCTCTTCTGTTCTGTCTTTCTCTGAACTGTAAAGCTGTTTCCTAAGACTTTTATCATGTCTTTCTTGTTAAACAGTTATTCTTCCTAATAAAGAAGCAATAGAACAAATCTTGATTTCCTCTTAAAGCAGCGGAAAAACAAAACTTCTGCCAAAAAATCTACATAGCCAGGATTGTTAGTTAATGTACCTTCATTGCTCTTAAGGCTAAAGCAGTTTGCACCACATAGGAATCCATCCAGGAGCTGAAACTCTGGAGATAAAAGCTCTTCAAAGAAAAAATGGGCAAGATATTAATATCAGTACAAAGAGATGGAGGTAAAACTCATCCTTAGCCCAAGGATTCCCCGCACACCTAAGTGCTGTGGAGTGCCTAGCCCTCCAAAATCCTGGTTTCACATGGAATGGCTCCATCCCTCAGTCAGGGTGGGGAGGCAGCACACAGAGCCAGCCCTGCCTTAGGTCTTTCCCGATGGAAAGCAGCTGCCTGCCAAACCAAACGTGCTGTGTACAGCACCTGCAGCATTTTCTGCCTCTCTGAGACACCATTCAGGCAAACCCCAACATCATCTTCACCCAAAGTATCCATTTGGGCAGAAAGGTGGATCACAGGATTTGCTATTCCTTATGAGATCTCAGCTCAGTTTCTGTATGCTTGCTCTTTTCTAAAGGCAGAACAAAGAGAATATTTGGCTTTAAAAACATCTTGGAAACTAGAAATGAAAAATTGGATGACAAGTGTACAGCTTTAATTACATCTCTCAAGGGGACGAGATAGCATTTCTGCATCCCCATCTTGTCTTCTCTCTGCCCTGGAAATTCGTAAGATGATCGGAGGTACAAATGTTCGCATTTGTAGGGGGAAAAATTGACCTACATTACATTCCTAGCAGATCATGTAAATAACAGGATGTAAAGTCTCACAATTAGTTTACATTTGAAACATTTTCAAAATATTGTTTTAGCTGGGTATAATAGAACACCATAAGATGTGACACACAGCAAACACAGGGCTGCAATTAAACAGCTGGCAAACAGCCAGAAAGAGATAAAGGCCCAGGCTGTCACTTGCTAGACAATATATATGGCTATTTTGGCAGCCAAAATGAATGTGATAATTGAGCCATGACACATTAAAAAGGCACACAATTTCCAAGGAAAGAGTTCCTGAGCACTAAACAGGGAGCATCTATAGAGTGCTTACAGTGAACCACGGTTTATGAGTAATAACAAGACCGGACTGATGACAATTCAGCCGTGCCAAGCCAACCTTCACTCATGCACAGCACCACTGTATGCATGCACTTACCACAGACACAGAAATACAGCAGTCAAGCCCACAGTGACCTTCAGAGACAAAGGGAATCTGAAGAGTGTGGGCACTCACTTGAAATGTTTCTCTGAATGTTTTTTATAATAATAAGGATTTCATACAGTAGATTTTCTGTCTCCAGAAATCACAGTGACTTGATTTGACTCCTAACATCCAGAAATGACCCAATCAATATAATTCAGTTTTAAAAGAATAATACACAGTAACACATTAAGAGTAAATAACTCTTCAAAATCATACTTTTGCTATAATGAAAAATGACTGTTTTGTTTAAGACATGAAGAACCTTAACCTGACAACAACAGCTGTTTGGAAGACAAAGTCCAGGAGCTTTTCTAGTGTTTCACCACATGTTTTATTAAATAACTTAAGAACACAACAAACAAACTAATGTAGCAAATTAAGACAGGATTTTAAGTTAACACCCAACAGCTATATAAAGCCTCCTATAAATGTACTCCATCAAATGAACATGCTGACATCAATTGCCATTTCCTTCTTGAGTAAAGGACTTGAAAGCCTATACACTGTCAGCCCCCAGCCCATTCATTCACTAACCTCCCACAAAGTGTAGGTACTTCATGATCTAAAATTATGCTCATATAAAAGAAGGCTAAATTTAGGCTGTTATGGGAAAATCCCTATGAGGAGTTTACTTCCAGATCTTAGTCTAAACTTAACCACATTAAAAGTGTATTCAAATAAAGAAACTGCATGTGTAGCTTCCCCAATCAAACAGTGCAGTGCATCAAGAGAGCTCACAAAAAGTGTAAGAACCCACTTGTGGATCCATTCATACCAGTGATATCTAGAAGACAATTGCACAGCTCTCCACAGCATCAATACCAGTGAACCACAACTGACGTGAGGGATACTGGCATAACTTTTGTAAATGATCCCCTGTACAAAGCATTAAAGAAACAGAGGAAAAATTTTTGTGACATTAAAACAGGGTCTCTTCAATGTAAATTAATTTCTTCTCTCAAACAAAAGTATCAACGTGCCCTAAACCATTCGATTTCCTCAGAACAAACTCCCTAGCCACCTCAAACAAGCAACACAGACTTCCAAATCCAACAATCAGAGCAAACTGGCATTGCCATACTGGGCCAAAATAAAGATTCAGAATCAATACTTGACTTTATACTAAAACCAGTACAACTACAATAATTACATAATCTACTTTTACAAAATTATCTTTAATGGCTGTGATAGTAACTTCATTAAGTGTGAGTAAAGGGAATGGAAAGGCTTAAAGATGAGGTTGGAACATGCACTTTTGGCTGTTTCCTCAGGAGATGCATCAAATATGTTACTCATGTCTAAGGGAGAGCACTCTTGAGGGTAGCTCCAAAAGAAAAATGAAATCATGACATGCATTTTTCTGACCCACAAATTAGAAGAAGCATAAGGGGACAACTGCCAGAATAAATTAGTTGACCCTCATCTGAAAATTTCATACTATTGCCTGCATAAATGGCATATTCAAATAGTGAAAGATATTAAAGAAGTATAGTCTTAAATTTTTTTTTGTTCCCAATTCTCCAGCAGTGACACAGGTATATTATCCCACAGGTTCTGTCAAGTGATGTTTAGTGGCAGCTGAAACAAGGCCAATTCACACTCCCTTCAGAAAAGCATTTAAACACACACAGGGTTTCCTGGGAAGGGTGGGAAAGGTGGGCTTTCTCTGACTCAGGACCACAAAGCAGAAAGGTAGTAATTAAAAATGTAGAAACAGAAGAGGAATGAAGAGAAGTAAGTCCCAGTTATTTAACTCACCTCATATACTTGCCCCTTGCCCAAATATCCCATGAAATCTCAGTTAACAAAGTTTTTTTTCACAGATCTTGTATCCAGCCTGATTGTGAACAGTTAGTTATGGAAAGAGTTTCATGGAACTAAATTGCAATCAAAAATTAAATTTTCATATAGGTTAGGAGAAAGTAGGATGGAAAACTGGTTTAGGACAAGAAACAAACACACTTAAGTAGCTTTGCAGTACGAGAACCTTCAAGGACAGTGAATAAAACTGTGTCAGGCAGAAAAGACTGAATAACTCAGAAGATGGGGAGTACTACAAGTAGGTTATTTAAACCTACCAGGAAATCAGAGGTTTCTCGTCATGGCTACGGTAACTCAAATCAACCTTTGGCCCCTAGTAATGAGCCGTAATTGCAAAAGAATTTGGAAATACAGGGAATTATAGGAAAATTTTTTATCTTCTGCTGCATAGAGTAGTAGCTATAAAAAGGTGTGTCCCAGTATAATGCAAAGCACTAATCCTCCCCACAAAGCAGAATACCCTGGAGCAGATAATAACATTCTCTGCAAAGTAAATCCTCTATTTATTTATACTCTGGCAGAGTTTCCAAGTGTTTACATTTATTTAGTAAGCCAAAAAATTACTCAGACTTATTTTTTTCTTTATATTTAACATAGAGAAGAACAGCAAAGCTCTGAGCACCTGGACCATAATTAAATCTATAATTCATACAACAGCCTTAAGACTAATACATAAATTAACTCTACCTGCCAGAAGAATTAATAATATCAGGAACAGCTTACTGCAGATTCCAAAAATGAGAATAGAAAACTTTTACAGTAAAGCTTCTGTTTTTCAAACTTCCCTCAGGAAAACATTTTTGCCCAAATTTCTATTCTAGTGGTGATCCAGACTCCACCATTACAATTTCAGAGGCTAGAAAAAACCTCAGATAAACTAGTGACAGACTGAGAGGCGCAGTGGCCATCAGCACAGGCACTGGAGCCACAAGCAGAGCATGGCTGCACCACCAGCACACTGGGCCCAGCACTGCTCCTCGGCAGCAGGAAGAGGTGCCCTGGCTTAGTGCTGCACTGCTGGCTCTGGAGCAGAGCTGGGGCACCCCAGGAACACGTTCACTCCTAAGAGAGGTTTCAACCTCTTAGAAACACATGCAGCTGGTGCAATTTCATACTGCAGTTTATCCACCCACCTAAGACAGAACAGTGCAATGGGGTGTTTCTGTGTCCTGCTCTGCATCCAAAGTGGATAAAAGCCAGGCTCTGCCTTGCACCTAGCTAAGAGACTGTAGTTACACACTCCAGCAGTGCCAGGATGACTCACGGTGCTTTGCACTCTGCCAGATGACTTTGAAGGGAACAGAGAGTTGCATATGGAAAGCACAAGCAGATGTAGCACAGCATCTCTCAGACACTCGTCAAGCATTGCTTATGGCATCCACTGCAAAGCTAACCAGGACTGACCCCTCAGCCTGTGATCAGCACCAACTTCAGAAAAAGATCAACAGAATTAATTTCAGAAATAACATTCAGTGCACAGCATGGACTGCTCACTGCACGATTTAGTGTTGCCCTTTTTTTTTCATTCAGGCTTCAAAAGCCAATGACTCTTTCAAAGTTAACAAACATGGACCTCCTCTGTGCATAAATGGAATTGGACTAAGACCTTCAGCACTGCAGCCTCTCATAATTACCTGTTCTTCACACACTTTCAAGAAGCAGAAAACCAAAATGATATTTCTATCGGTGTGTTTTTTTTCAAACAGCATTCTTATCTTCCTACCTCCTGAAACCAGCTGCTATCACACTAGTGGGCACGTGCCATCTTTACTGGAAAGCTGCCCAGCCTAGATGGATGATTTTAGCAGGGAGGTATCCAGCTTATCTCAGGTGTGGGGAGAGGTGTGTTCACTGTCATTCCTGTCTCCTTACTCGCATGTTTGAAAACAAAAAGAGAGTGCAAGCACAGCTGAGTCTGACAATCCAGATAAGAGATTTATATTTATTTTTTCAAGGTCACAATCTGGGAGTAAAGAAAAATAAAGCACATCAACTTGCATTTGTCAGGAAAAAAAAAGCAGTTATCAAAATCTCTCTCACAGTCCTGCCTGAATGAAAAGTAGGCAGTAGCCATCTACAGCAAAAATATCAAGCACGGCCTGCAGAGAAATTCAGAGGCAATGCAAACAGCATAAACAGCATCCATAAGGATGAAAAGTCATTTATCAGAGTAGTACAGCTCACATCGCTCTCCATTTCCTCCATCCCTGACCCCACTTGCTCAAATTTCTAGTAAGGCACACTGGTCACTGTACAGGAATTTTGCCAGACTGCCCTTTATATCTGGGAGAACCACATGGTGCTCAGCCTACAATACAGCCTACAATGTCAATGTTGGAGCATCGACAGCCACTACTGTTAGCTTGACTTCTGGTAAGAAATTATTTTGCTTCTTCTATTCTTGAAACAAAAAAACCCAAGCAAGTTTAACAGAAAACAAAGACTTTAAATAATGCTAGTCTGCAGTATTACCATGAAAAATAAAACACTTGAAAGTAAAATGCTTTAATTGCATTTGTTTTCAGAGAACTTGAAAGTAACCGACTTGTCCACATATGGATCTATTTAAGGTTGGTTACTCTGCATTATCAAACAAATCACTGCTTTGTTTTGATTATGTCCTTTTCACTTCAGAAACTTGTTTCTTTTTTTAATAAAACAAGTTGTGGTGTGTTTGCTGTGGTATAACTAAGTACACCACCTGGAATTCTGGCTTATAAAAAAAGGAAGAAGCAAATCAAACTCAAAATACACAGCAGCCAGGTTGCTACTGCAATTCTTCACACCACCCCAGCAATCCAAGACTCTGTGGAAGAAGGGAAATGTGGACCTGGCTGTATAAAACTTGTATGGGTATCATACAAAATCTCTACTCCAGACATGAAACCCTTTTCAACCACTGACTGTGCTTCAAATAGTTTATCATGTGAAGACCACCCTCTCAGATTAATGTTTAATCACGCTAGTAGAATTTTAGGCTCTATACTATTTCTACCTTTTGCATAAGGATGTATATCACTTGAGTGATGCTTAATGTGCAGTGGGCTGTGCTTAACTTAGACCACTTAGATTTGCCTCCATGTGAATACAGCTTTAGAGTGTTCAGTGAAAGCTGATTTTTCTTAAGACTTCTCTTTGTATTAGCTTTATAGAAATGAACCCAAAACTCATTATTTTCCTTCTAAGTCCAAAACTCTGAACAGAAAGCCAGATATTTGCATAAGGGTGTTGATTCTCTGGGCCCTCAGGGTGTCTCTAGAGGGAGATGTTGCTAAATCTGTAATGTCCAGCTACAGCTTTTGCCATTGATATTAATGAAGTAGACACAGATATGCCCTAGGTATCTATGAACAAGTTAGAACAGGCACCGATGCACAATGACAACACAGAGCTCTGTGTCAACTAACCATCCCTGCACTACTTCACTTGTCCCTCAGATCCTCCAGCCTGGATGAAATCCAGGGACACCAGGGGGAAGGATAAACACCAGCTAAAGTGTTACCAAACCCCAGGCAGTGGGGATGCAGTAGACAGGTCCTTTGTCAGAAGAGGTGTATTTGGGGAGAAATCTGCCCACTGTCTGCTGCAATAGCAGCCTTCACAGCAAGAACCACCATCTGTGGAGCTGAACATCTCTCCTATTGCATAGCCAGCTGTTGAAACACTTTCCCAACCCCTCAAAACCCACTCTGCTCAAAGTATTTAAGCGTAAACACTTTACTGAAATTGCAAACAAAAATAGCTTTTGCTGCTAGCCTTCCCTTACAGAAAGGAGAGCACCGAAGTTTCCATTTGTCCAATGAAATCTGACCAGCTGATGCTCTACTGATTCACTCTGTCACATTTTGGTGACTCCCATGTCTAGGCTTCAGAGTGAAATGACAACCTGAGTTCAAACCTAAACCCCCTCTCTGCAGCTTAAGCTCAATGAACTGAGCAGCACTGATTGAGAACCCCTGGCTTTCTGCAGCACCTGTACTGCTAAGCCAGTCACAGAGTGGCCTGAGTGCTGGGCACGGCTACCTTTGCTCAAGCTATGTTAAACAAGCTCCCAAAAGGCAGGCTGGCTTTGTACTGAATGACAACTTTAATTTGCTTACTGATGTCCAGCCCTGCCACCAAAGCTACATGAAGGGTTTCTGGCAAGGGAAGAGCTCACCTCCAAGACAATTCGTTGTGAATCCCTGAGGCTGGCCTTTAGCTTTGCCGTCTGTTCTTTGACTTTGCTGGCTACCTTCCCAGCGCCTGCACCCTTCTGCATGCCTCAGAGAGGAACTACTCAAGTTTATAGCAGCATTAACTCATCAGCTGGAAACCTGCCAGGCTGCTTACATTTTCACTACAATCGTCTGAGCTCTGATTCCAGAGGGTGCTCTAAGACAGCATCCATGGTCACAGACAGTACCACACAACTGCTTTCTGATGTGCTTGAATCCATTTGGGGTGCTGGGCAAGATGCATTAGTGCTTGCATAGCTACTGCAAACCGCCTCTGTGTAAGGACAAAAATGTCCCTTGCTTCTGTTTAGCTCAGTGTTAGAGATACTTATGTGCCGGTGAAACAAACACAGAGAACCCAAGCACAGAGCATATGAAGTATCAAAATTCAGGATCTACTGCAGATCTACTGTGCTATTTGTTACTTACAAAGGTGACACACTTATGGAGAACAGAGGACAAATGCCTAGTTTATTTCTAGTTAGCAGAAGGTGACAACTTTCTGCAATTAAAATAGGATTAGGTAAAAAACTAAAGCAAAGCCAAAATCAGGGGGGAGGGGGACAAAGTGGAATAATAAATCAGTGGAAAAATCACAAGACATTTGCTTTTTTTGATTGACAACAGGATAAAATCTGTGCACTTTCAGTGATTTTTAAAATAATTATTGCTGCTGCTTGGAATCATAGCATCTGTATATCTTCCAGGGTGATTATATTACAAAACCCTGACTAAAATACAGTTTTTAAATGAAGCAAAAATCACTTCCCCACAAGCCTTCCTTTAGCATTATAATTTAAATCCAGTATAAATGCTAGTCTGGTCAAACTGGTCTTTAAGAGGTCACTTAGTCAATTTCCTCCTGAAGTAGAATCAACTGTATCTAAACTGCTCCTGTCAGTCCTTTGTTTCTTAAAAACCTCTGGCAATGCAGACGCATCACCTTTTGCATGCTGTCTTTATGTCCAGGTATTCCTACATCAATATTAGGTCTTCACTATGGCAACTGAAGTTGCTTTTCCTAACTACCAACTGGACTAGCAACAATTGCCTTATTTCCTGTGCAGCAACTTTCTTCTATATCCGAAGATCTTTTCTTTTCTTTCCTCCTTCCTTCAAAGCACATGATCCTCAAAGTGGCTACACCTATTGTGAAGAACTGCTCCTCATCCAGACTTTTTCCCCCACGGATTTGTGCAGCTGATTATGCCTACTAAAGTGCTGTACCTTGCAGTTCTCATTATTAAATTACACAATATTTTTAAGGTCATTTCCTACTTTAGCCCCCATCACTTAGCATTCTAGTCCTGTCCTCCAATGTGCCTACAACGCTTTTGTCCCCACTGCTATCTCCAAATGCAGTATTTATATGCTCTAGGCCAGTATCCTTGTTAATAAGGAAAACGTCAAACACTAGGGACTGTCAGACGGTTCTCTAGAGATTCTTCCAACCTGGAAGTGACTAACTGCTAACTACAGGTCACTTCGGTGTTTCATCAAAAAAATCTTACCACTCCTTTGTTTCTGAAAGCAATGCTTACAATGGTAGTTTAATCATTGTCGACTGAACTTGTATATGAGCTCCTAAAAGGTCTGGCCAGTCTGTTTTACAGTAAGTGCTATAAAATTAACAACTGTTCCAGCCACACTTCTGAACTAGGTAACAGTATAGTGCACTCTCTGCACAGGGAAAATTAATCCAAATTAATGCAAGCAGGCTAGGACTCATTTATCACCAGAAGTTAGTGGCTCAAAGTAAGGCATCAATGTAAAGGAACAGCACAGTTCCTGGATAGCTTAAAGGTACTCATGAATCTGCCTGAGATGGCAGCTGGATACCCCTGCTCCTGCCTACCCAGCCCTGAACTCAGGGAATATTGTCATCATTTTTCCTGACCTGTGTATTACCTGTCCCAAAATGTTCCACATCTATGCAAACCTGAGTTACACCAGCTCCAGGAAACCTCCACACATCAGTTCTATAGGAATTAGATAATTTTACATAAAGGGTTTGATGCCATATAGCTGATTCTCTTGTATTTGCATTTTGTTAAATTGAATTTGAAGTAGTGTCGCAAGTCCGTAACAGTAAAGGAACTGATACACAGAGACAAGTCAGTCTGAGGGGGAAGCACTCAGTGCTAGGACCTTGCCACACATACTGTTGATCCCAAACTAAGTATGACAGGCTGGCAGTGGTGAGCAGTGCATAGTTTGAGTGTAAAAAGAAAAAAAATACATACACATGGCATATTTTAGTCAGTTTTATCACAGAGCCTTTATACTGTTATACAAATCCAAAAAGCAGATTTGCCCTTAACTTTAAGACCCTTTACTTCATTTTTCACAATTTTTTGCACAACAATACCTAAAGAATTGCTTAAAAAACTGGTCAGGCTTTTCTATTGTTTCCAGGTAAAACTTAAGACATAATGAGCACCAGCTCTTTAATACCAGCAGCTGAATGAAAAGTGTTTGAAATATTTCTGCAACTTTAAAGTAGGTAGACAACCATTAATTTTATTTTTCTTTTCATTTTGACAGGAGTTCTATTGAAACCTAGTGAAATATCTACATAATGTTTGGACTAACACAGAGATTTCAGAGCAGCTAGGACAGTACTGCAGACACTGCTCAAACATGTGTCAAACCTGCAAATCTGCAAGCATGAAAACTTTCTCCCATGAGTAGATATGTTGATTTGTGTTGCATAACCCTGTCTTAATTATGGCACTGAGAATACTTGCATGAGAAATTCACTGTGTGGGGGCTGATAAAAAAGCCTTGATTTATAGCTTGCAGGAGGTCAGTACTAGCAGAGGGGAAAAAAAATCCCCAAATCTGAGGCATTTTGAGTTAGTGGATCTGTCATCTAGTCTCAGCTGAAAAGAAAGTACTTTAAATGTTCTCACAATTCAAAACGTTCAGGAGTTACACAATCTTTCACTATTGCATATTTTAAATGAAAGTATATTAAATAACAGTGCACTCTGGCTCTAATTAACACTTAAATGTTTTACTGAAATGCCTTTCTAGATTTGCATCATCCCTCTTCCTTAAGCAGTTTCACTCACTACCAGTTATTAAGGTAAAAGCCACAACTGGACAGAAATACAAAATACCAGACCTCTGATTGCTGTGCTAAATTACACCACTCTTTCCTACTCTGACCTGGACTATAGCCTTCTGGTTAGAAAAAAGGAAGGAAAAAAGAGAAGGGAAGAAAATGCTTAGGAGAAATAATGCTAGATAAATCAGAGATGGGCAATACTAACAAGTAGAATTTCAATATTCATTTGAGAGTTACTACAAACATGCTTTTAGAGGAGCCATGAACCCTCTTCATTGTATTTTTTTCACTGTAAACTTCTGTATGGGGAAGGAAGTGTTAGAAATTATCGTGTGGATCGTATTCTCAAAACTATTCTGCAAACCTCAGCTTTCTTTTCATGTAGAACGCATTTATTGAACTCAGTGGTGACAAAGTGCTGGGCAGGGAGAGCAAAAAAAAGCATAATGTAAGTGTCAAAAGATACATTATCAAGTACAGTTTGGGTAATTTTTTAAAAATTTTGCTCGTTCAGCTTCAGCACAAGCATTTGTGGGCATAGTCTTAAGCTACACCTTGATCAGCTGCTATTCTATAGGGAACCATTTAGTGTTCCCAACTGGGTTTTCACTGCAGAAGTGAAAGACAGAAAACGTGACAATTTTTTTTTTTCTGGGTGGAATTCAGTATTCAGTACTATGAGGACATTTTCCCAACAACAAATTAACAGAATAAGCACAAAACTGGGGGACTTACACTGACCTGAAAAGTCAACAGTTTGAGTGGAAGAAAAAAATGTACATGTGAAGATGGGCACACACTTGTGCTACTGTATAAAGGCCTGTTATTTGACTGCATGCAATATATTCTTTCTCCTCCTGGTTTCATGAAAGCAACAGAAGGCCTGGTTTTGACAAAGGGGAGATGGAAACTTACTACATTTGAGAGACAAAGGAATGGATTGGCTTATTCATATCCTGGTGTGTGTGGCAAAAAGCTTTGTGTGAACAACGCCTGCTCTGAGAGGAGAGAGGAAAAACCCAGCAGAGTTCATTTGAATCACCTATTTAAACCATTTAAGCAAACTTGGACTATTTTTTTTCCCTTTTTTTTCTGCCCTCCCTGGGGAGTATTACAGAGTAATCACATGAATCTGCTTCACTTTCTGACTGGAGTAGTCACCTCCGTGGCAGAACTGGAGCAAACCACAGCTGTGCAGTAACATCTTCAACAGGCACAACTGTTTGCAGAGTAAACATTTGCCTATAACCTTACTGCAGACAGAGTATGTTAACAAAAGGAATGCTTCTACAGGCTTAGCTGCAGCACCTTCCTCACAAACACAAGGCTGCTTTAACTCAAATCCAGTGCTACCTCTGCACGCGGATGAGCCTGCACCACCAGCACAATTGTTCATTGCTCCTCGTTGTTTCAGACAGCTCAGCTGAAAGAGCTTAAATTGCTGGTCTGAGGAATACCTTCACAATATTGCTTTAAACACATACTGCAGTGCTCCCACACTGACAGAGTAACAAGCACAGTCCGACAGTTACAAACATCTGGATTCATGGATCCATAACTGAAGCAGTAATAGTGTTCGCCTGCCAGGGTTTTGCAGGCATTCTTCTTTGTGTCAAACTCCAGACCGTGGTGTTGGCAACACTCTGCAGGGTGGAATTAGCCAAAGATGTGGCACTAATGAAAGGGACAAATGCAGTTCTTAGGAAGCAGAGGAATCCTGTATTAAAACAAATCTCTTACATGTCTTGCTTCCGTTTGTTCTTAGTCCACATATTTTGGAGTGTTATTTTAAAATACATAATTTCAAAACAAACTACTCATAAATCATCAACCTATTTGCAAGTCTAGGAGAGGTTACAGACAGCAAAATCATCATCTGCCACCTTCTGTAGTACAAGAAATCACATTAGTATGTATTAGCATACAATGCCTGAAAATAAATAGGAATCAATATCGTAATCCCTATTAAGGAAAATCTTTCCAGCAGACCTATAAGGTCAGGCACTCACTGGCTAGAGGATGAGACAGAGCAGGGAGCCTTTGGGGTTTCCCTTAGCAATAAGTCCCATTTCTCATCAGCTACAAAGAAAGCAAGTTGTTTCTCTGACCAGTGCTCCAAGGCATGTGCTTTGCCTGGCCTTTCCACTTCACTTTTTTCTTTTTAACCACTTGCTTTCAAATATCTGATTTTCAATTTAACAAAGAGAAGAGATTAAAGCCAATTTACAGTACAGGATATAAAAGACTTACATTCTCTCACTTGCCTGGGAAAGAGACACTATTTCATCTCACCACTTTTTAAACCACATGAATTAAGTTCTGAGTGGACACACTGAAGTTTGTGTTTGCATTCATTTCCTGCAAAGTTTACACTAAAGTGCATTTGTTGTAAAATGGGCTGTAAACTATAAACTAAGCTGACATGAGTGTTATTAAATTGAACTTCAAAAACTTTTCCACAAAGAAGAACAATATTTAATTTAGGAATGGAAATGAGGAAGAGTGAGCAGAGAAAATTGGGAGTACACATTTTTCTTATTGTAAATCAGCAGGGCAGCCAGGAATAGCTAAAGGAAGCTGCTATAAATCACAGCACCCCTGGGAACAGCCCCACTTGTGCCAGCCCTAAAATCCAGGAAATACAATGAGTGTTGGAGACAGCAGTGTCCTGCTCCACCTGAGCTGCAGCCTCCAAGTTGGGTAGGTCACAACAGCAGCCTCAGACATAACCTTAACTACAGATCACTGACCTCTGATCTAAACAGTTTTATGCTATGAGCTGAAAATAGTTATTGCAGATATGCCAAACCTATTTAAGAGCATCCCTGCAGCCCAGATTTACCATGCACTATGTGCAAAAACCTTTGCAGTATTTACCTGTGAGTCTGTAACAGTGGGGCTTGGCACACTTCCACACCTTGAAGTATGTACAAGTGCTTGGCCATGGTTTGAAACTGAGCTGCCTAGGAGCAATAGGGCCAAGATCTTTTTAGCTTTGCTTTATGCTATTAAAAGCAGAAAAGAAATTAAATACAGCACACTGCATCAAGTAGCACAGCTTTGAGTTAAGCCGGCAAAAGAAAGAAAAAGTGGAATCAGACATCTGACCTCAGTTTACCTGTGTGACCTAGTGCTACGGTGTATGTTGGACAGTAATTGATTTGTCTCAGGCTTTTCTGTTGGACAGAAGAAAACATGAGTAGAAAGCAGCACCTAATTTTTCTCCAACATCTTTAGTGGCCAAAAACTGAATTTAATTTTATTGCTTTTGATGCTTTATCTTTCTAGAAAATCACAGGAATTTAGTACTACTGCATGTTAAAGAGTAAAGCTATCAGCATGAATGTAGTAGGTTTTATTTTTGGTACCCCTGAGATGCAGTTCATATTCACTGTTCACAAACATGACAGCATGATACATAAGAACATGATTTTTTCAACAGTTCATTGTCCAATTAATAGAATCAGAAATCAATCTTTACTGTTGAGACGGGCAAGCAAAAACCTACTGTTTAGTCAGTTTTACTGTGCCTGTCATTCTGCTATCCTAGTGCCTAAAATAGAAGTTAATGTGCAGCCCAGGCCTGCTCAACATACCCAGGAACGGGGTTTTCTTGGGGCTCTGGCATTTTTATAAAGCAGATGTTATAGCAATAGATGTGACTGCAGGAAAAATAACTGCTGGGGAAATCCACACCTCTTTTGCATGAGAATCACACTGCAGCCAGTTGGTGTCATTTAAAAGTAGCTAAATCAGCCTCGGGTCAGTCCCATGGGGTTACTCTGGGCAGTTGCATTGGCAGGTGAGAAGTGGCAGCAGGTATCAATGTTTAACATGATATGAGAGAGTTCAACATAATCTTCAGTATTTGTGCTGTATCCTGTTAATGCAACATTTAACATTTCATATGTGTCATTACTGCATTTTAAAAATTGCTAATTTTTCATTATTTATGTAACTGAATAACCAGAAGGACTATCAGCATCCAAGAGCATTAATTGCCAGTTGTATTCTTGTAAAGCTTGCAACGTGGACTGTAAATGGTAAGGGTGTGTTCTAGAACTAGAAGAGAAACAACTGTGCATGAAACACTGGTTTTGGAAGAAGTTAGACACAAGGTTTTTATTTTTAAAGCACACACGAACATGCCCAAATTATACAGGCTTTTAAATGTTTTGGGGTTTTTTTTACAAATTCTTTTTGTTTCACAAGAAATGTAATAAGTAGCATTCTGCTGCTTAATGAGCAATGCAGAGGTGTCATCAGCCTGCTGTGTTTGTCTGTAGCCTAATCTGTGCTACTACACCCTGTAAGAAAGTAAAAGTGTCAACTGTTTCTGCACATAACACACAGCTGTATTTACCTCTTGGTACCAGAAAGGCTCCTTCTAACAAGTCAGTTTTGATGGAACAGTAAATACTTTGGGCACTGAAATTCTGTTCAAAGCGTTTATCATGAAAACCCAAATCTCCTGTTACAGAAGCTTGTTTCTCTTGTAGATTTTTTTTTTTAATTTTGCAAAAGGTAAAAATGCACTCATCATAAAGTTGCTACTGAGTAAACCCACTGAGTTCCTCTTAAAAATACCTATGGGAACAGAAGCATTGACTTCCTCACTGGCAAAAAATAACATGTTTTCCTACTCTCTGTAGGAAAGAAACTTGAATAATTTTAGACACATTGGGGGGTTTTCATCATTCTCAACAGCATTCCTGGGCATCTGGCTGTACCAGCTCACAAGCAAAATGCTCTGCAATATTCTTGTGCTAATATGAGAGGTGCACGCTTTCCCAAGAAGCCAAGTATCCGATAGTGCTGCAGAGTGTGAAGGGGGAAGCTTCTCCTTCTAAAAGCTGTAACTTGCTGTACCCGAAACTGCTACAATTATCTTTTCGGCAACTGTAAGCGAAGTGTCAGGGTTCTATTTCATTTAAATGCTTTCTCTTCTACCATGCCCCTTTGATGGTCCAAATGTAAAGTGCAGGACCAACACAGTACTAGATCCCAGTAATTTATTTGAAGTTATCTAAAGCAGTTATTTAAAACCAAACCAAACCCATCTCCCCACAAAAAATCCCCAAAAAACCAAACCAAACAACCAAACCAAACCAAACCACCAACTCCTAAATAAACAGAGCCACTGACCCTGCATGCAAATACATCAGACTGCCACAGGCAATCTACAGCACAGCCCCCAGGACAAGACACCTTCACCACAAATTCAGTAAAACACTGCTCTGGTTTAGCCCCTGTGCTTGTGGATTAGCGAGACAGAAGAACAGCTCATATTTTATCAAATTCATGAAACACCCACCAAATCTTTCCAACTATTCAAAAGCCAAACAATTCCAACACAGAATCAGAAAGCATTTCCAGCATTTTTTTTTTAAAGTGTACACGGCTCACGGTTACACGAGTTATTAAGATACCTTCCAGTCAGAAATCTTACTGCTATGCCTCAAATTAAAGCAACATTATCTAAAGCTAACTTTACTGCAAATCTAAACACTGTATGCTCACAGCTAATGAGAATTTTTATGCATCCTTTAAACAAAAGTAAAACATGCAAAAGCTTTAAAAAATCAGCTAACTGTGCTACTACCTAACTTTCCTGCAGATCAAGTGCAAGTGCTTCAGTTTCAAATCATCACTTTAAAACTAAATCACTCAGTCTTCCATGCTTAAAATTTCATTTTCTAAAACCTAACAGAAATGCCTCCCAAGCTGGGAACTTCCTTAAAGATATTCTTTATCAATAGACTACAGCTTTGACCAACAGACACATAAATTTAGAGGCAATACTTCAGTTTATCTGTTAAACAACATACTAAGAGAAAGCATATAAAAATTACAAGTAGTTTTTTAACTTCAGAATGAAAAGATCACTCTAGAAACTCAGCACTCAAAAATCCAGTTCAAACTACATGCAGACGTTAAGTTGAAAGCTTCAGCATACTTTGACGTTCACATAATTAACGTTTCAAGAATGCAGTGACCAGCTATGAACGACAAACTGAATAGATTTTACTGTGTACATCAATCACTAATGACTACACCTCCAACATGCAGACAAAATATCAAACTTCAGTTCCAAACATTTTGCATGTTTGTTCAATCTGCTGAATGTAATTTCTGTCTAACAGTCACCCGTCGTAAACACTAAGTTTGCTTTTTGTTAACCCAAGCACATTAATTTCCTACCACTGACTAGAATTTAAGAAGCCATTACATACCTGCAGTTAGGAGGAGGATCAAGGGTTATTTCAGCTAGCTCCTTCTGGATTCTGTTGGTGAAATGAGAACAGACACAAAGCATTTGAGATAGTCTATAGAATAAATCAGGGAATTACACTGCCCTCTACCACCATGCAGTTAAATGCAAGATTGGCTTTGCCTTCAGTAATGCTAACATGGCTGCTTCCTCTTTGTTCTCAGAGGCATAACCCAAATCCCACAGCTGAGAAACTTTGCAGCTTTTTTCCTGTTCCACACTGTATGTAAACAGAACACTTACAGCTGAGCTGGGTAGAAATTTCCCACAACTATTCAGAAAAGTAACTCTTTTTCACATCCGAGCACTTTTTACCAGGGAGATTTTCTTTTCAAGCTAATATGCAAATGAGGCGGGGGGGGGGTGGGGGGGTGAGCCTGCACAGGCAGATTTGACAATGACTTTAAACCAGAGCTACAGGACCTGTGACTGAGGCTCAAGTGAACCGTGCTGGCAGCAGACACACTCTTTCACAATATTTTACCTACTACTTTGCAGTGTGTTTAAAAAATGGATTTGCAGATCTGCCAGGCTGTCTCTGTTACTGGAATAATCTCTCTGGATCAACTTTGCTTCTCAACATACCTTCTGCTGCCTTTCCTCCTGCAACCTTATACAGTAGCTGTATTTATGTGATAAAAAGTGATACAATAACTTGAAATACTCCGTGCATAACTTTACTCTATTACAAATATTCACAGAGTTAAGATCTGAAAAACGAGTACTGGAAACTTCCTGTCAATTTAAGTTTATTCAGGTCCATAAGAGGTGCAATTTCAAAATACACATGTTAAACTCCTCTTGAAAATATGAAGTAAGACTTCTCTTCACAAAAGGACCCATATGAGCAATACTGTGAACTTCACGCAAATAGCAGGTGTTAAAAGACGACCTAACAGAAACTGCTCTGGATGTCCTTGCATCAATACCAATAAGTTCAGTCAGTCTACTGAACTATCTGAGATGCATGGAATTAGACTTGCAACAATTAAGTGAAATAAAGACAAGATGGGAAAACTCAATGTCAAAAACCTGTATCTCAGGCTTGTCAAATAAAGACAAGTTACAACAAATTACAAATGCTACATAGTAGTAGCAAAATTTTTTCTCTTTAGCCAGTCCTATTTCAAAGGGTTTCTTTACAAGCTCAAAGTCATCAAAGACACACAGCCATTCTCTGCAACAATTTTGACATATTTCAAAAAGAATTTACTAAGTTTAAGTCCAATACAAAATTACAAAAGTGTTCCTAAAAGTCAGAACTACAAAACTCACACTGAATAAGCAAAATTTGAAGCTACTACAGCTATTTTACAACTTTTCTTGCTACAGGATACTTTTAAATGTTTGCAAAAAAAAGCAGCTCAAGCGAAAGGACTGGAAAGTTATGTTTCATCTCCAAAGACAGCTGGAATTGAAGAATTTAAAGTTTGAGTATTTCACACAGCTGATCTTTGAGAAAATTACCAGAGTATACATCTTGAGAGCCAGACTGTCAATAAGCTTATATGCAAATGAAAGTGCAACCGATGTAACTAAACAAAATTTCTGAAGATTCTCATGCCTAAAGGTAAGAGCTACCTGTAGAATGTCACAGTTTAAATCCACAGATCCTAAGGGAGAAAACTCACCTAAGTTTCTCCCAAGAGAACGGCAGAATGAACCCATTCCTTCAAGGTGAGTAAGGCTGTCCTGTGCATCATCACGAAAAGCTCTCATAAGGCCCAGAGAAGCCACTGGGGTTTTATGACTTCTTTAATTAGACAGCATTCATCAGTCTACAGACCTGTCATCAGTCTACAGACCATAATAAAATACTCCAGGAGGGCTCCACCCTATACCAATCAGGCATGGAAACCTAACTCAGAAAAAAAGTGCCAAAGCTCTCTCACACATTTTTGCAAATACAAAACGTACCTAGGTGCCCCCCTCCCAGTCAGCCTGCAAGGTACCAAGTTCTGTACCAACTCTTCTAAAGACACAGGATAAGTCTGCGTAACTGTCACCCCAACAAGACATGGATTAATTAAAACACTGCTTAGCAGGCTCCAGTACTACCAAAGTTCACTCCTTTCCACATAGCTTTACAAAAACGATCCCTCTGCCCTGACAAGTGCAGTGCAAGTACTGTGACTCCAAATACAGTGCAAAAAGACTGCAGGATGTTTTACTCTCCCCGTTACCTTTTTGCACTAGTAGATAGCTTAGCAGTAGTTTTGCTGGATAGTTTGGTGTTCTTCTTCTGCTGGGTGGCAGAGGGTTTTCGTTCTTCTTGCTCTTCAGGTTCAGGTGCAGGCGGATCCCTCTGATCGGCATCTGAACTACCACTGCTGGTACTTGGACTTTCATCGTCTGACCTCTGCCTATCACTGGACATCGTGGGGAACTTTTCAGGGAAGGAAAAGAGACAGAATTAATACACAAGGAAGAACTCTCTCTTGTCATTACCCCAAGTTCCACTGACCTCTGCCTATCGCTGGACATCACGAAGAACTTTTTTGGGGAAGAAAAGAAGCAGAGTTCATACAACAGGCAAGACTCTCCCTTGGCATTCCCCAAGTTCTAGAAAACTTTGAATAGGTGACAAGTCAGTTTCAGTGAGAAGTTAATCTAAATATACTTCTTTGTCTCCTACCCAGGGGCTGGAGTTTGACAGCTACAAAGCAATATTTACACTTCTGAAAACACAGATATTTCCAATTTTTAAGCCCACTCACATTTTTTTCATACTTTAAACAATATGCCAATTGTCGACTTTGTTCTAAGGCATGAGACAGATTTAGCAGGGTACTTAGGCAATGAACATTAATAACTTATGACATACTGTAAATAACAGACCTCACTGAAAATGTTTTTTAAAAAGTCACTAATAACCTGTAAATATTTACACTGGAGCAGAGCATTTTATTGGGTCCAAACGCCAGATCCCCCCCTCTTCCCCTCTCTCCGAGAAAATGCACTGCCAGTAACACTTGGGCTGATTTCAGATGGAAATGTACACTTGCTCTGAGCATTTAAAGGGCTGGCACGGGGGGGATGGAGGTCTGGATTTTTGTTGGTGGTAGGGCTTTTTTTTAGGAAGAGGAAAAGCCCCGCGATGCATTTAAAGCCACTGGGGTAGCAGCAGCCCCGGTTATTTACATGGCCAGCAGCGAGAACTGCATTTGGCCACCACAGAGCTGCCGGAGGGGGAAGAAGCATAATTCAAACTGCACCTTCTGCACAGCTCTCCCCGCCGCCGCTCCCCGCGCAGCTCCGCCAGGCAGACCGACATTTTTCCGCCGATCGGGAAAGGCGGGGGGATGGGGGGGGAGAAGGAGGGGGCTGCCCCGGCGGCCGGGGGGGGCCCGAGGAGGAGCGGCGGGAGCTGCGGCAGGGCTGGATCCAGGCGGCCGCCCGGCCGCGCTTTGTGGGGAGCGCCAGCCCGCCTCGGCTCGGCTCGGCTCGGCGGGCGGCGGCGGCTCGCCCGGCCCCGCTCCGCACCGTGCGTGTGCACCAAGTGAGGCGTGAACTCGGGCCGGCCCCGCGCCCCCGGCCGCCGCCAGGCAGCGAGCGCCGAAAACAAGAACAAAGCTCCTCTACCAGCCCCCCCGCCTCCTCCCCGCCTCCCCCCACCGCGCTCGCCCAGCCGCCGCGGCGGCCGCCTCGCCCGCCGCTCCCTTACCTTCGCCGGCGTCCTGTCCCGCTGCTGGGTCGGAGGGGCGGGATGGCGGGGGGCCGGGCCGGGCCCGCGGCGCCCGAGGAGGGGACGGAGGCGGCCGGGGGGCTCTACGGCGGCGGCGGCGGCTCTGTGGCCGGGCAGTGTGGAACATTGAGAGCCGGAGCAGGGGGGGACGGGGGGAGGCGCGGTGCGGCCCCGCGGCCGGCGGGTGGCGCTGGCGGGCCCCGCTCTGCGGCGCGGGCTCCCGCGGCGGGCCGGGGGGCCGGGGCGGGGGGCGACGGGCGCGCGCCGCGGATCGGAGGCGGGGAGGGGGCCCGGCCGCCCCCGGCCTCTCCCCCCCCCAGCCCCGCCCGGGCTCCCCCGCCCGCCCGCGGCCGCCGGCGGAGCTCCCGGCGGGCGGGGGAGGGGAGAGGGGGCGCTCGCTCCCGCCCGCCGGCCGTCGGGGTGCGCGCAGGCGCGCTCTCGCCGCGACTGGGGGCGCGCGTGCTCCGGGCCGGGCAAGGACAAAGCGGCGGCCCGGGGATGGAGGGGGGATCGCCCCTCGGCGGCCGCTCGACCCGGCCGGGCGTCACTCGCAGCCGTCAGCTGAGCCCGGCTCCTGAGGGGTTCCAGCCTCCAGCCCGCCGCGGGACTCGCCGGGCCGGTGCCCAGCAGCGGCCGTGCCCGGGGGGCCGTGGGGTCTGCACAGCCCTCGGCCTCGTCAGCCTCACACCTCACACCCCTCTGCCCGTGCCTTGTGTGAGGGACACACAGGTATGGGACCCTTGGTGGTTTTTCACCCTGCCACCACAAATGCCTGCTCTTGGCACACACGGGAGCTGGAGAAACACCGGTCACCCTGCAACCTCACCACTCTGAATAGGAGTATTCAGCATCAAAAAAACAGAGTTAGTTGTTCTGCGAGCAGCCAGCACACCTAATCACAAATGTTTTAAAGAGGAAGGGGCATAATTGATAGCAATTGTGGTGTCACAGAACGGTGCTATAGTATGGAGATGTAGTTCATTTTCTGGGCCGTCCCAAATGCATGGTGGTGGTGTGCACTGAAACAGCTTCTCATACTGTCTGCCCAAAGCAATCCACCAATTTAGAGAACATAAATACTCCAATCTTAGAGCCTGATAACACTGGCATTAAAACTCAGTTTCTGTATAAAAGATTTTGTCTATCTGTGAAAAGTAGATGAGGTTGAGATTGTGGATAACTGCCTTCTGCTGAGAAGAAATTAACAATTACTAAAAATGTATGTGAAATTCACATGAAATTTCAAGACTAACAGTTGCTGTCCAGCACAAGAGCTTTTGCCTGGTTAGCTTTCATTATCAACAGCCTAATGACTTAAAACTACTCTGTTTTCTTAGCTTGTGCAAGATCAAGGGGTCAGAGAGCATATACCGTGCTCCCGAGGGAATAAAGTCGGTGCATCAAGGAATACCCTTCTCTGGGGTTTGTTGAAGTTAGCTCAGTTTGAAAAGTATACCGAAGATTTGGCAGGAAAGTTGTGTGGTACAATGTGGAGGAATACTGGAGGTTTGTTTGTTAAAGTAGGCTGTAGAGAATTCCCAGCTCACCACTACAGGCAATTTGCCCCTGAGGTATGCTGCAGAAAATTCCTAGCATAAACAGTATCTGGCATGATGAGCAATCTGGGCATAATTAGTAAAAGGGAAGCAGGGCAATATCAAAAATCCATCAGTCAGCACTGATAACCTCTCCCCCTCCCCTTCTCCCATTCTGTTGATGATGCTCAAGATGAGCTTGCTGGAAATTTGAAAGTCAGGATTAAGTCTTTAAAATTATTTCAGGTGAAAGTTGTTAGTCATCCCCAAAAAGTAGTAGAAAAATGTACATCTACAGACTGAAAGTAAGTAGATTAGTTAAGAGTTGCACACTACATCAGGTACTACAATATGTAGCTTTTGTGGCTTTCAGGATACAAAGTGAAAATTTAAAAAGCTCATTTAACAGAGACTAGTAGAAAAACTATTCTAGATTTTATTTTTTCCCAGCATTTTTTACTATATTAAAATTAATTTACTACAGCAATGTGTGGAAGTAACAGATATTTATTTGATTGAATATTCATCAGGTCTCAAAGGATGACACTTTGTTCTTATGAGGTTGTATGTTCCTTGGGTATGTTTGTTATGTTGTCATCCACAGAAAGAAGGCTACACTGAAAGGTACAGTTTGAAGGAGAGGAAGAAATGACAATTTTAATAGCCATTGTTACAAATCTACATATAATCATCTCTGTGACTTTTCATATCCCTCATAATTTGACTTCAGTGTAATTTTAACTGATGTACCATCATGAATGTGTTTTCTCTGTCAGCTTATTGTGTGCTTAAATTGTGGAAGGGCAGCTGGCATTGCAGAGCCTTCCCAAGTGCTGGGCACTCAGGGTGACGCCTGCTTTTTTTACCAATCAGTTACCTTTGTTATTTGTGTTTTGTTGCTTTTGTGTTCTTTGGGGGTTTTTTAGAAGGCCAGTTTGCAAAGTTGGTAGATTGGTAGATTGTTTTTCGAAGCCCAGTGTCGTTTTGGGTCTGTCTCCCTCCCTGTTCTGTCAGAGCACAAGTTTGACGTTTCTGTTAGCACACAGGAGTTGAACAGCTGCCTTGGACTGCGAAGACATCTGAAAGTATTTCTCTAGGTTTAGGAATTCACAGTTGAGTCTCCTCCCTCTGACATTCAGTTCTTCAAGAGTAAACAATGGGACCAAAACTGGGTGAAAAGCATTTTGATCTCCTGGCCCCAATCATTTTAAGGGTGTACAGATGGTGAAATAAGGCCAGCATACATTTTTCATAATTAAGAGCAGCTCAACAGAAAATACTACTCAATGTTTACAGTTGTATACTTCATCTTCTTTATCACAAAGGCATTGTTTCCTGACAGTAAATTCATCTCCACCTGGCAATGCATCTCTCTGTCCTATTCCCATTCCAGGTTGTGTTAAAGCCCCTGCTGGAGCCCTGCTACAGTGCAACAGATAGATGGGCACAAGCTGCAGAACCAGGAAATGAACAATTTCATTTTTTTTTTAAAGTGGATGGGGTAAAATTTAGATTATGTTTTATTAGTATTTAGTGTCACAATAGCAACTAGTGCTCCTTGAGAGATAGCTCTTGTTCAAATATTCAGCATGTCTTTTTTCAAGACATTAGCAATTTTAACAGAGAGTTCTAGGAAAGCAGATTAAGCAAAAATCTTGGGCCAAGAAGGGATGTAGTGACTTACAGAAGGGAGTACAGGAGGCCTGCAGTAGCTGCAGCTCATGCTGTTGTGCCTTCACCATAAATGGGGTTATTCTTACATTGTGATGCTGTGTACTCTTTGGGGTTTATGAAGGAAAAATAAGCCCCTAAAGAACAATGGCTCTACTATGTTTCATTTGTGTTCTCCAGAATTAACAAGAACAGTGGAGCTGAGTTTTTTGAGAAATAAAGTCAGTGTGGCAGTGGACAGAACCAGCCATTAGGAGCCAGCCATTAGGTTCCTTTGTCAGCTGGTGTTTAGCCCATCTGTTGGTTTCGTGTTGCCACCTTACAAAGTTTGGCATGGGAATATGGTGGCGGAAGGATGGGAGCAGGGCTGGGCGGATGAGATGAAGGCAAGAGCCAGAACACTGCTGTGCTTCAATTGTTTGAAGAATGACTTTTTGGAGGCTGCTGTAGCTCAGCAATAATCTTGAGACTGATGTAATGCAGCCTGTCATGAGGCCTGGAACTTGGGATTCTTACAGGACTTTTCAGGATATCTTTCCTTCTCTGAATCCTTATGTGCTTGAATAGAATCAGGAGGAGAATTCTGCCAACTTGTTTTTTAACACAGGAGTTAGCTGTTTAGCTAGGATTCTTTACAACATTGAATACTGCTGTATCTAAATCCATAGAAAAATACCTGGCATGCAATAAAGCACTACAGATGTTAATTAATCTTCATCATAATCCTAAGAAGTAGACAGTAAGTCCTACTGTTCGGCATACATTGCATTGACAGTTGTATTTTACACACTGGAAGACTAAATGGTCAGTTGGCTACTGGTTTTTAATGGGCAGATTAGCATTAAGTGCTTAAAAACATAACAGATAAATGCATGTTTTCGAAGCACAAAGTCATGTGGATATGTTTGCATTACAGTGTTCTCATGGAGTTCTTGTGTTCTGTTGTATAAATTCTTTCCTTGTGTGTGCATTATTGATGCAAGGAAAAAACACAGTGGCCCCGTTGGAGTTTCTGTAGTCATTCATATGAATTCAGTGCTGTGTGTGTCAAATGAGTATCAGTGCTTTAAAAAAAATCCATATTTTATTTTTTGTTGAAAGCAGCTTGTATTCACGAGCTTTTAAGCACTACAGTTTTCATTTTACTTGGAAACTTTTAGGAAAAACAAGAAAAATTAGAGAAAATTCAGGTGAAATTGTTCTTGGCTACTGCAAAAAAGTAATTCGACTTTTATAAGGATGTTTCCCTCAATAATTAAGCATTATTTCATCTGTGAGAGGATTTTTTTCCCTTGAAATTTTAATTTTAAGTTTCTCCTTGATGTATAGATATGTGTAGTTACTGTTGCTTTAATACGTTTAATTTTTAGTACAGTGTCTTGAATATTTGACTACAGTGGAGTAAAATGTAAATACTGGCAGACTTTTACCTGTACCAAAGTGTGAAAAATAGGTAGTAACTTCATAAATTCCATAAAATGATTTTGTGGTGTATATTCAGCAGTATAGTGTGTAAATCATACATTAGGGAGAGCATGGCTCTACAGATACAACACTGGCAGACCGGCATTTCTGGAAAACTTTCAGTATGAAATCTGCCCCTTTTCTGCTCATGGGATGTAGTAAAATAGTGTTGTCATTCTTGGTGTGTGTGATAATCTGCTATGAAAGCTGTAATAGTGGATAATGTTGAAGGCCGAGTAAAAATTGCATTTTCCTGTTACAAACAGAGACATTGCACTCCTAAACTATCTCAGATTGAATTATGTGTAAGTGTACACACAAACATATGTCTTAGTGCTATCTACAGACTGCTTAGATTGGAAACCTTTGGCTCCATAAAAGCTCTGGCTCCAAAAGACCACAGTTTGAGTGAAAGCAGAAAGTGAATAGGCTGGTAGTAATCGAGCTGATATCCTCATTCATGCCAGCCAAGGGAAGGCAAGATAATTATAAAGTCAAATTCACCTGATCAAGTTGAGGTCAGAAAGAAACATACACATGAGGCAGACATTATTCATAAGCTGATGGATGTTTTTATAGAGAACTAATAATTAAAAAGTACATGACTAAATTGGCCCATCCTGAGTGTGTTATTAAGAAAAAAGGATCCTGGACAGCTCCTTACTGCCTGAGTCTGACTAACCTATTTATTTCCCTGGGGTTAGGTGAGTAAAAGATTTCCTTCATAGCCTTTATGGCTGGTGACAGTTGGCAGAAATAGCTTTATCTGGCTTATCAGCATTTTGACACTTCAGTCCCCATCAGGCTCTTCAAATTCTGACATCCCATCCAAAAAGGAACCCATCAGCATTTAAAGAAAATCTTACAAATTTCCTAAGAGCCATCACACCTTCTAGTGATGAGTCATAGTGCTTTTGTCTGCCTGGAAAGCCAGGGACACTTCTGAAAGCACCCTAATTATAGGGTAAGGCCTGTACATAGCTCCCATTATCATGTCTGCACTGTGTAAAGACCAGCTTGACTGATGCTGTTTTGCAATAAAGAAAAGCAATATCTTTTTTAGCTTATGAAGATCAGGATTACCAAAGACTCCTGTGGAGCAGCTTTGTAACATCTTGGTTTTTGACTAGGAAGAAAAAACTAGCTGCATTTGCGCACTCCCTTCATGTACAAGAGCCCTGATCTCCCAAAAAGGGACAGGAAAGTCAAGTCAGGGCCCTACCATGATAAATCACGCCTGCAAATAACTGGGCAGGGCTGGTCCTCCAGAGCCCTGACTCAGTGTGCTGGGCAGTCTCTATAGCAGAAGGTGTTGCAACTCCCAGCAGTTTCTTTTGTGCCCTGGTCAGTGGGACGTGTTCCCGGAGTGGGACTTGTGTTTAGTGTTTCCAGTTGCAGCGGGAGAACAAATCTCCACCCAAGGTGGTGGTGAGGGCTGAGAGGGGAGGGCAGCCTCAGCTAAAGAGCTCCCACATATTTGATCTGCTACCTCCTGTGCTGGAGCAGTCTCATACAAGCAGCCTGAGTGGTGAGGTCTCAAATAATTGCAGCTAAAGCCGTCTAAGATGGAAAATCACTGGCAAAACTCAAGAGCAGGAAAGGATTGGATCCTCAGGGCAAGTGGGGGCCTTCTGTTTGTCAATCAGCATGTTGAAATGTTTCTCTGAAATATTCGAGTGGTGAAGTGTTGTTAACTTAGAATTGAGCTGCTTTAGTGTTACAGTCATTTTTATCACCCTGTCTGTATGATGTCAAAATGGGACTATCTTCCAGTAGCTCATTTAGTATCACCAGCCAGAAATCTTTGCCCAGGAAAGAAGTTATGATTAACAGGTGCAAGACCAGTGTGATTTTAGTCTTGTCCCATGGTTTCAACAACAAACTCTTCTTTGAGCTTTTGTTGCTTTTTGTAATGAGAATTTCTGTTTTACAGTTTGGAGCAGCATCCTCTTTCCAAGTGAGAACTGAACCAGGCGCTCTCTGGCGTCCTTCACCACTGCTCAGCTGGCTGGATAGCAGCTGATGGATGAGTGTCCTTCCTGGCCAGCCACTGTGCTGTTTCTCCTGCACTCCCAGGAGAGAATGAGAGACCGAGGATGTTTTCTGTGCCCCCGTGGAACACAGCTGCACTGCTGAATGAAGGTATTTCTCAGATTTTTTTTTTTTTGTCTTAAATAGCCATTGTGTCATTTCCCTACCTCTATTCACATGTATGTCAGCAGACTGACTGTTGTGTGTTTTCCAGTGCAGTAATCCCAACTGCTACTGGAGCCCTCCTTCACAATGCAGTGTGGCACTGCAGTTTGTGCTTTTACTTACAATGTTTAATAAATATGTAAGTTAACCTACTCCATCTCTTCAGGTAGGAGACTTGTATGACTGCACTTGTGTATCACAGAATACGCTTCATGAAGATGGCACAATGGGGCAGGAACTTGAGGTGGAAGTTTAAAATATAATTAGCACAATGGAAGTGCCAGTTAAAGCCCAAGTTTAAAGTGCTTTAATGTCTCCAACTGGAGCTGAGCTGAAATGATGCTCCTGTGTTCTTTGCAACACTGGTGAGAAAGTGTAGGAAATGCATGCTTAATTCATGCCAGCTCTGCTTGGATCAGGCTAACTATAGTATTGCCTATTCATACTGGAATTTCTTACTGTTATGTTTTTACTAGTATTTAATGTAGATATTAACATACTGTGGTTTTATGAGTGCTTTTGGGTTAAATAAAAATAGAGAGGATTGTGCTATGACAGAACAAATAAGAACATGGTGCTAACTTCAAAACAGCAGAAAAAATATGCCAGTGAAGCTGCTTCCACTCATCTAACATCAAAAGATGACTTTACTTTGTACTGTATCCATGATCTTGAAAGCCACCAAAAAATCTCTCAGGGGTATTCTTATTCCTAAGTTACCTTACGTTGTTTTAATTAATTAGCTAAATGGAGATCATTATTCCTGAGGTCTGCTTATTTTTGCCTCTCTTTCAGCTATGTGTGAGAATGAACTTCTGGCCTTTGCTGTCAGGCTGATCATGATTTTAAATAGTAATGTTCTTCCTAGTAGACTGTATTAATCCTACTGGTAGAAATTTTAAGAGAGAACATCTTGGTCAATTGAATTAATCTAATTTAGGTATTGGACTGGAACACAGGTTAAAGTCAAATGTTTAAATGCCAACATATAAACAGATGGCCAGGTTGTTTTGAGAAAAGCTAGTTACTCCCATCAATGTTTTACATATCCATAATATCCAGTATACAGTTATCTGATCTATTGGTGTGGTACTTTACTGTCTCAGCATCAAACCAAGGATAAAGGGGATATAGAACCAAAATGGCTCAGTTAATCGGAAGTATCAGCATATCCATTTAATAATTTTGTAATGTGCATTTTAAATCTCCAGAAAAAACAGGCGTTTTTCTATTTACTTATCTTTCTCAATCTTCACATTGAAGTATTATGGTGCTAATATAGCCCTGGCTGAAACACTTGTTTGATATCTCTTTCAGTGAAGAAATCCTGAAACAAACAAAACTATTTTTAATTATATATTATTTTTCATTGGTTTCTTGTACCAAGGAAGCAGTCAAGTCAGTCTTTACATTCACAAATTTATCTTTCACAGAATTCTACCCAACAAGTAAACATTTAAATGGGAAAAGTGTTTTAAAAGTGCAATGCAACTTCTTTTCTTTGCATTATTTCTTAGTTACTATGCTACTGATGGAGTAATTCTGAACTATTGAAAAGCACGGTTCGTACAAACAGTATCCAGCAGAATAGGAAGTGCTTTTGTGCCTGAAGCTCAGGGCTGGGAAGTGATAATCTCTGGTTCTGCCCCCTGTAAAAACGCAAAAGTGAGAAATGAGTGGGAGAACTTGCAGTGAACGTGGACGGACTGTACAGTAGGGAGACCTGAGCATATTTACCATAATAGATCAACCTTCTTTGGTGGGCAGTAACATGCAGCAGTCACAGGACGTAATATCTTTCAAAGAAGTTGACATATTTCTGGGAAAAGGTATTCCCTAGAAATGGACAAAATGCCTGCTTCCGATGTGGGGTGATGCCTGTCCACCTTTGCTACAGAATGCTTCACCAACTGGCAAAGGAGCTGAGAGATTGCCAGGATCATATCTGAAGAAGCAAACTTGTGCTCAAGTTAGAAACACTTCCTCATACAACAGAACTTCCAAGTAAAAAATAAATAGCTCTTTTCTGCCAGGGATTAGAAAGGGGAGATTTCTGTTTTCAGGTGTACCTGTTCACTAATAGTTACCCTGCTGCCTGGAGTCTAAGGGGTTTGCTTCCCTCTGTAGGCTGGCCCCCACAGTATTTAGGTCAGTTTCAGAATAACATTATTCAAGTTAAAAGCTTTGTTTTCTAGTCACTACCTGGAAGAGCTTATTTTCAGAAATGTTCTCTCCTGCCATCTACTTTACATTATGAACAGTGTTTCTCCTAAACTTAAGGGTAAGTCTCATGACAGTGGAAGACATAGAAGACTTCTGAGCCCCTTGCAGAAACAGAGAGAAATGATCACAACATTCAGAGCCTTCGGGGTGAAGTATAACATGTTTTTTTAGCTCTGCTAACCCCACAATGTACTCAGGTTAAGAAAAAAAGAGGAAAGCAGAAAAGATCAGAATGGAGAGTGAGAAGAGGAAATAAGTCAGGTAAACCCTATCTGGGGAAAGAAAAGAGTGAATTTAGAATTGTGGCCTGTTGTAATATTGGCTATTAATTTGTGAGAGAAGATCATATGCTGTGGGAAAGGGCAGCAGAGATTGACAGATCCGATAGATAGCATTGCTACGCTCTGACCCCAGAGTCACAGAACTGTTCTGTATCTGAGTTCCCTCATCTGTAAAATGAGAATTTTCCCTATTTACATTTCAGGGTCCTTGGAACCATTAATCAGTGCATATTGTTAAGGCTTATTGAGACCACCAGTAGGAAATACAGAATAACCTGTGTCTTCTGGGCTGTCTTTTACATGGCTATGTAATCTAGCCAAAGTAATTTTAAAAACAGGTACTGTCAATTCAGAGTTTGTTGGAAAATAATCAATTTTAAAAATTAGGAGAAGAAAGAGTTGTTGTGAAACACATCTAATTTTAATCTAATTTTACTAATACCCTCCCCCCCATTTTTTGAAGCACAATCAAGCCTCAGATATGACTGCTCAGGCTCCTTGTGGGATTGTTCTCTGGAAATAAAATTTACATTTTCTTTTGAAGGAGAGTTCATTTCTTTGCAAGAGCTGAAACTGAGATGCCAACCTTACCTCTTCCCTCTGTATCATGTACTTTTCCTGCAACCAAAAGAGACAACTGTTCAATAGTTGCTGTTATAGAGAAGTCAAACTATGGTATTCTTTCTGGAAAAGATGCAATAGAGAAATAGAGAGATCTCAGCTCTGTAGGGATAGGTGATGCAAATAGAGCTGCAGCCCTTGTGCTCCTCTCTTGGTATCTGCCTTTCCACAGTTATGCAGGATGGGACTTGCACCAGCGACATGGTTGTGAAGAGCGTGGTGGGCATGGGCAGTTATGGAGAGGATTGCTTTTACATCATCCTCAGCACTACCCACCACAATGCTCTCAACAGCAAGGAGAGTACAAGAGCTGATGAGATGTTCTGACCCTCATTAAACTAATGTCAAGAAAGGATTAAAATCATTCAGTTGCATTTTTAGGTTTTAAATTAGCATTAAACTCACAATAAATTACTAAATAAAACCAAATACCTTTTCATCCTCAGATTGAGTTAGTTGTAATCTTTACAATTATTCCCATTTTTATAACATTTCCAAACCAGTTGTAGTGTCAGTGACTACATACATTTACTGATTATTAGTTACTCATTAGCTGTCGCAGCGCTCCATAGCTTCTCTCACCATGAGCTCTTTCCCATGGCAATCCTGGAGCATGAGCCTTCTTTACTGAAGATTATTTTCCAGCATTGTTTAAATATCTATTCTGAACAGCTTCTCATTCTTGCAGTTTCACTATGCAACATTCTTTCTTTTTGCCCTCTCTGCTCCATCTTGGAGAATATCAATGACATCCAGAGCCTCTGATCACTGCCATCTCTTTTGTCACCTGAAATATATAGATTTTTTTTTCTTTTGTAGGTTCCATTGCTTGCATCATTCCTCTGTGTTCCCACAACTGATATTCTCCACAGGAGAGTTCTTCAAACTGTTAGTTACAGCCCCCAACAAGCTTCCAGTGGATCACAGGAGCTGTGAATTTTTAGACTCTTGAAGAAGCAATGAACTACTTTGACTTCCTGTCAGTCTACATCTGCAGCTGTTATATAAAGCTAGTTTTCACTTCCTTGCCTTGGAAGTGCTGAGCAGATGCTGTTTCCTCAGAGAAGTGGAAGGACTGAGTGGATAACATCTCCTCTGAGATGCCATCCTCTTTTTCTTCACATAATTTGCATGAAGATGAATGAATGTTCTAGCAAATAATTTGAGATTATATCCTCCAGAGGGTCTAGTTGTTAAGTAATGTCAATCTTTACTCCCCAAAAAGCTAGTTTTTAATCTCCATATTTTCATCCATTATATATTTATTTCTTTTTCCCTCTTCTGACTTTTTTTTTCATCTTTCTTTCTCTTTGTGTTTGTTTGCTTTCATGTTCTTAAGCTCTCATGTGTCAGGTTGGCCACCCACCTCACTGCCTCATCTGACCTTTCATTCCAGCTCTTTCCATTTAAGTGCCTGCTTGTCCAGCCTTGTCACCTCTCGCCATAACAACCCAACTGCTCCTTGTTAGTTCTTCTGTCATCTGGTTTTAGGACTGGTTTCGTGAGGAAACAAAATGTCTGTGATTATACTGTACAAATTTATCCTAAGCCTTTGGCAAAACTTGGAAGGGGAGTAAAGGATTTAAAGTGTCTTTAACTTTTATCAAAGATAGCCACACAGAAAAAAAGAAATTTATTTTGTATTCATCTGAAAAGAAGGAATGCAGCTTGATCTTATTTTTGCTAGATGGTAGAAAATCCCTGCAGAGAACTGAGGGACTGAATGTATTACAGAGATTATATTCTTAGTCTGTGTTTTTCTCCTATGTGGACTCTCCATAAGCAAAGTTTGATTTTGGGTCTTCCCACAGGTACAGCCTTGAAATTATTTTTCTGCTGTGTGTATTCTTTGGTGTCTAGTAAAAAGTGAACTTGTGGTATCTCATTAATATTACTGAGTATCCAAACCAGTCAGTCATAATGTGAAACTCTAATAGAAAGAAGACTTCATGGACTCAGATATTCACAGAATTGCTGGCACTTGTTTCTTTATCTATTGTATTGTTTAGAATATTTTGGATAAGGCATAATCTTTGGTGTTTTTTGATCATTGTATTGGAATAATAAGCAATGGTTACAGTTAGAAAAATTGTTCCCATAGTTTTTAAACATTTCTGTATGTTACATATGTTTTAGAAAGCTTAAAGAAAACACATGCTTTCAGTTGCACTGCCTTTTGAGAGTAGTAAGATGAAGATTCCTTAACACATTCTTGGAATATTTCAGTCTTAACTTGGTACTATGAAATACTTAATACAGGTGTTACCCAGGAATATAGAACTTACAAGTGTGAAATGTTGTAAGAAATTATGAGTGAAACTAAGTAATATACCAGTTGAAATCAAAGGAAAAAATACCTAAATCACTTGAAAAGACGTGAATTAAAGTAAAGCAACTGTGCAGTGTATAATGATGACAAATGACTGGAGTCTACAGTAGAATGGACTCATCTTGCTGTGAATGAGCCCAGGTCCTACAAAGATGGCAGAGAATTGCTTCTGGCCAGGAATATGTACTGGGCAACACCAGAAAACATGTTAAAAATAAAAATCTGGGGGTTTGTGAAGATAATTTTTCACAAATCTTCCTGGAGGACTCTTGATGCAGCTGTGTAAGTCTCCCTATTTTGGTTGATGTATGTAGGAGCAGTGAGTACACGTGAGTTATTTTCATACACACACACATACACTAAACTAAACCCAAGGATATGGAAAAAATGGAAATTGTACTTAGGTGGATTTAGTGACAGTTAAATATTAATCTGGGTAAAAATGGGAACATTTTTTGCATCCTGTGCAGTCTGTTGTACACTCTATATTCAGTGTGTAATTATTCAATTACACCTGTGTGGAATGTCGCAATTCAGATTTCGTAACATTTTGTACTGGGTTAAGTTATACCATGGCTGCAGGGGTTTGGTAAATAAATGACTTTTCTTATTTAGTTATTTGTTTTCCTCAGATAGAATATATTAAATGTGATTCAGAACTGATCTTGTTCCAAATATGAATAGGTTTTCAGTAGCAACATCATATATCTTAGTAGAAGGAGTGAAGAAAAAAAAACGTTTTAACTCCAGTGCAGTGTTTTCATGCTTCAGCATACTTATGTTCCCTAGGTGTCATGTAAGTGATAAATTAACACTTTTGACAGCAAGCATATTTCTAGATAACCTTCTTCACAGAAAGTGACTAGTTATTAATTTTAATTGCTCTCTGGCCTCTGACTTTGCTAAAATTCTTGAACACCACAGAATTTCATGGACAGGTTTGCAGGGAAAAAGGCATGACTAGATCCTAAGAGGGGGACAAGCGTGTGTTGTATTTTGAGTCAGTGTTAACTAAGTGGTTAATAAAAATATTTTCAATTAAAACCAGTTTGTTTTTACAAATCTGCCGTTTTCAGCCAACATATTCAGTCATTAATCTTTGAAGATTCTTTCTCTAGGTAAAAAGCTGTATGAAATATTCCATGTGGAAAACAATTCTATGAATTCAGCACTTCCTTGAGCAGCACAGAAGAACCAGGAAGATCCCAAAGTTGCTGCTACTGTAATCTGTCCATGCTGTTAGTAGCACTTGGACCAAATATTGTTATCCTGGGAAATAAAAAGATGAGGAGGCTTGTTTAAAATTGGTATAGAACCTGAAAGATTTCATTCAGACCCAATTTGCACAGTTTAATGTTTGATTTCCATGGAGTTTCAATTACACTGCAGCAGGTCTGGATCTGGATACACATTCCCTGCCAGGAGCAGTTGTACTGCCAATGGTTCTCTGTGTCAGTGTGTGTCAGTTGCCTCTCCTGCTTTGTCAGCTTTTGGTGTCACTAAATTGCCAAATTGCCTCAATGCAGAAAAGTAGTTGTGATTCTGGGATGTAATAGCTCCTTTATTTTTCTTAACTATATTCACAGTGCTGCATGCTGCTATCATCCCTTTGGTCTGCTGAGACAATGACTGAATTTAGACCTTCAACAACAGCAGCTTCAGTATCCTTATTAAAAATGAGATTGTCATTGCTACAGTCTACATTCATCGCACATTAGTGTCTTTGATCACGTCCTCTCTATCCCAGCCAAACCTATGTTACTGTTTTCTTTGAGGACTGATGTGCAAATTGAATTCACTGTTTCTGATGTAAAAGCTTACTTTAGTTTGAGTCCCCTTCTGTCCCCTAAGTTTGAAGTCTTTTCTGATCCACAGATAAGCAGTTGCTAGCCTGTATGTTCCTCTCTACATTTCTCATTCATTGTCATGTTTAATCAGTATCCAGAGGTATAAAATCCAGCAAGTACAAGCTGGGCAGAAAGCATTTAACCAATTAAATGTGGTCATCTTTTCCTGAAGAAAAGAAGTCAGATGTTTTGATAAACAACTCACTTAGCAGCAAGAAGCATAATATGTTAGTTGGTGTCTCTTCCATATGTGTTTCTTCTCTGATTTTGCAAGAAACAGCTGTGTTTAGAAACCTTTAACCCTAGGAAATGTAAAATTCTTAATTTACCTAAAATAGGAAATCATAATTTTCTGTCAACTAATGCCATGAAGAAGTATCTTTTCTAGGTGAATTCTGAAAGAATCAAGGAACTTATGCCCTGCAAATTTTTCAGATGTTTGAAAACACTCCAGTCTTTATTGTTTATTGGTATGTATCTGCCACTTATAAGGGCCTTTTCTGTAGGCTGTTCAGCACATATGGAAAAAAGTTTTCAAATGTGAAAATAAAAACTTGCATGTTTTCCTTTAGCATCTAATTTTCATTACATGCAAACAGAAAACATTCCCTATAACCTATCTATGAGATTACATATTTGTATTGCACTGTATACAATATTGTATGTTACATCCTGTGAATAACTGAAAAAAAATCAGTAGTAGTAAATTATATTTCATTAAAATATGGACTATTCCCTTCAGATGAATATGTCTTTTCAACTAAATGATCTCTAGTGAAAATGTAAACCACCTGTCTTGTAAGAGTAGCACATTGAGGAGTGTTGATGTCTTTTTACAAGTCACTACATCGTAATCCACACATCATCTCCTGCTGAACACAGTAGCTATCTTCAAGAGATTTATGTTTGACATCAGGAAAGGCTTCCTAGCCCTAAGATTGCCACACCTTCCTAAGTGCAGTGCAACAATAAAGCAGGTTGTCTTGTGAGGTTGTGGAGTCATGGAGGATTTCTGAGAAGGTGCTAGAGAAAAACATCTATCAGAAATAGGTTAATTCTGCTGTGGAGTAGGGAGATATACTCCTGTGATTCCAGTCATGATTGTCTCCTTGTGGCCAGAGGAGCATGATTCAACATTAGCTCAAAGACTGAAAAATTAAAGCAATTAACATCCATGAGAAAATTAGATTTTTCTCTTTTAGCTACAAAGGAAAATGTTAGCTGTAAAAATGTCCAATTTGACTTCAAGGCAACACTTGCAGATAACAAAAATAATGGGTTTTCCAGATTATTCTACCTTGCCTATGGATCCTTTCATGGAGGAGGAGAAGAAATCTCCACATAGGTCCGGCTTCAGACAAAGCACAGCTGTTCCACCTGGTTGTCAAGGAATGCCACAGAGCTAATCTCTTGGCCCTGAGTACAGGTCTGTAGGTGAAAACTGTTGTTACTTTTGAGTGAAAACTGCTTGTTGAAGGGAGAACTTCCCACTGACAGGCTTATGGGCTTTCTTCTCATCTCTGCTGCATTTCTGCCACAGTAAATCAGGCTCTGTCAGTACAAGGGTTTGTACACACAAGTGGAGAAATTGTTTCCCAAAATAACCCTGTGCTTACGTGGTGTTTTGTATTGCTGTGTATGCAGCCTACTTTACTCATTTAATAGTGCGCTCTGCAGTATGTTAATATGTCTGCTTAGGGTAGTATTGCAGGTGTTAGGGATATAACAATTTTTAATTTGCTGACTTACTTTTTGTATGAACTTACAGCCTTACTTATCATTTCAACACCTGCCTTTATACACTTTTCATTGAATACTGCCTCATCTTCTGAACGAACCTCTTAATGCAAGGTGTGATATTCATACACACTGATTTATCAAGCATGACAGTCCTCTCAAAAAAACTTTTCTAAAGTGTTTGCTATTAACAACAGACTTGAAATATTTAAACCAGTGAGCAATTTAGAGCATTTTCAAAAAAGCTTTGAAAGTTAGAAGGACCTGGGAAGAAAGGCTTAGAAAATTTCTTTCAACTATAACTTTTAGGTTGCTATAGCAATGCTGTAATAATGTCTTATTAATAGAAAACTACCTAAATATGCCTTAAAAACTCTGTAAAAATTTGTGCCATATTTTTTAAATGTCTGTGCTGGAAACAAGATAAAGAATCTGAAGACATTATCTGTTGTTTTGGGTTGCTTCAAGCCAGGATGGAGAATCCTGATTTTATCCAATTGTTTAAAGGAGATGGTTATCTAAGTTTCGTAGAAAATGGAAAACCCTGGTTCTATCTTCAGTTCTTATTTGCATGCACCGACTACATACACATACCCAGCTCTTCTGCTATGCACAATGTTTCTTGAACAGTTTTGTTGCTTTAAATGGTGCCTGGCTGTCATCCCCTTGTTAGAATGTCAACTGCAGAATGATCCTGTATGCTGTGTGCTCTTTTTCTCCTCTTTTTGATTCTTATCCCTCCCAGTGTGCTAGTGGCTATACAACCACCTGGAACCGAACAGAAACAAACCATCCAAGACAACAATATTCCACTAACTTTGGGTGAAGGGTCTGTGGGGAGGTGGGGTTGTAATTGCAGCATTTCCTATCCCTGTTACTGAACATAATAATGAATAACATCAGGTAAGATGTCTCACTGCATGAGCAGTTAATACATTTTTCATGCTCTTTGCAAAAACCTTTTGAATGTCTACCACTGCTTTGGGGTAATTTCCTTCAGGAAGGAAACAAGAAGGCTACTGGGACCAGAAAAACAGTCTGTCCCAAGCCCTTGGAAAGAGTTAACTCCATAATCCATAAGGCTTTTATACATAGGAACTATTGCACTCTTGATTTTTATTTTTGTGGACGTTATTATAATATTTTGTGAGCCAGGCTACTTTTTTAAGGTTTTAATTTCTGCCACTGTTTCATACTTAGTGAAAGGTGTAAGAGAGTATAACAAAGAAAAAAAAAGTAGGAAAAATGACAAGAACTGTTGATGTCATGACTCACTGATTTACCCAAATTCATAAAGCTCCTTGGTATAGGGAAATAAATTTTTCTCTTTCTATACTGAAAACAGGGCATCAGATTATAGTGTTGATGATAGTCATTGAATCTACTTATTATTTTAAAAGTTAATAAGAATAAGATAAATGTCTTTAATTTTGCCTTGCAAGATTTTACACATTAACCAGAAGATATTTTAATCTCATCTGTAGAATAGGACACCTTTTCAGGAATGTTGTTCTGACTCATCAGACTTCTTAAAAATTGCCATATTTTTAATTTTTTAATAGAATCACTCCTCTACTTTTCTCAAGCCTATTTTTTTAGAAGTTGTCATTTAGCTTTACTTTTTCTCCTTCTGGCCAGAACATTTTCACATGGCTTCTGAAGGTGATAATCACACATTGCAAAAAAAAGCAGTGCTGGTATGTAGAATAATTGATTTCATTTTCATGGCTTCCAAGTTAAAATTCAAAATAATCATTATAGGTGGTGATTAAGGTTGAATGATGATGATTAAGATCATTAAGATGATGTATCTTTGTAACCAAGGGCTGACAGGGGGACCAAGGAAGTATTTCTGGTGATTTTTGATGCTTACTCTTTAGTTTTACCTTAAGAGATTTTTATAAATTAAGCATTCCTGGATAATTATAGTAATTCAGATAAAGTTTTTCAGAGTTGTATTCTGCTGCCTTGGGTATTTTCATTTTTTAATGATTTTTTAAATTATGCTGCTTTCTCCATGAAATTAAGTAGGATTTCAGACATTTCTTTTTTAAAATCCTAAGGTTACTAATTATATTCAATACTATTTTTGCCTTACTTTTGGGAAATTTTAATACTTTTTCATAACTTTTTCTCTGTGGAATTCTTAGGGTTATAGCTAAAAACCAGGCCTTTATTATTGACTTAAGCAACAAACATTGCAGTGCATTTACTTCCACCCATTTGTCTAGTCTTTGTATATGCAGTTTCTCAATATTACTAAAATTTAAAAAGATACAAATATTCATCTGGATATACATATGCAAAGTGTATTTTTCTTTATTATTTCATCTCTGGTTTATATGGACATTCTCAAGACGGACTGATCTTCTGCATCTGCTTCTCCTTCCCTACTAAAAGCTGATTATATGGACAGCTTAGGACAAGTAGGATGCAAAGGTATTTTTCCACCAAGATGTGAAACCTAGATTTGTGATGACATTTCCAGGCTGAATTTGCTAAGGAAAACAGAATCATGTTGCTGGCCACTTTCAAAAGTCAGTTTTCTGATGTTTTTTTAAGATAGTTTGACCTCTGACTCTTTTAAAAATGCATTCAGGAATATTTTTTTAATTGGAAGACAAAACATCAGGGAGCTATCTGGAAGGAAATGGTGTTCTGTAATGACCAATAAAACACCCTTAAGTACTGTAAAATTATTGCATTTATTATGCCAAAAATTAATTTAAAAATTATATATTTATTAGAATTACTGTAGTAATACAAATACTACTTTTTAGGTATCATAGAACCTACTAGCTATAATAGTAAATTTCTGCATTGAATAAAACCTCTGTTGATGGCAGTTTTGGATGAACAAAATTAAATGAACACCTTGTAGTTAACTCTCTTCCTCCATTTGAAGGGAACTTGCTATTGTGTACATATGCATACATTCATGCCTAAAAAGGATTGCCATAAATCATCATGACCTAGCAATGGAGCATAGAGAAAAATGCAACCCTGATACACAATTATTATGGAGAAATATCTGTTTGAAACCATTGCCTATGTTCACCATATCTCAGCATCAGCTGGCAATATTCATATCAAAATCTAGAGGATAATAAGTTAAAAATAATCAATAGTAATTTATCATTTAATTTATTACTACTTCCTCAAATTCTGGAAGAGTGCTTGATATAATCAGCTGAAGATACATCATGATAATTTAATACATTAATAGTTAGAGGCTTCAATTGAAGCTCTAGCTCCTTTCAGGGCTTGATTATACATGTGTAAAATATTTCTTTCCAGCTACATTAATTGGTAATTTGGCAGAAAAAACCCCAGCAAATTAACTTCTAATAATCATCTTTTACTAAATGTGTTTCTATCTTCTTGAGTATGGAAAGACAGAATATTTAAATGCGTTTTCCCTAGTGCACAGTGGGCATTTGTGAGGCTGTGCCACTGGGCCCCCTGTCTGGAGCCCAGCCTTGGGCCCAAAGGCTGTGTCCCATGGTGCTGGCTCAGTTAGGAGCTTCCCAAACACCGTCTGACCAGGCTGGCCCTGAGTCTAGCCTTACCCTCCGTTGTTCAGGTTCTTCTGAACTCATCCCTGCCCTTCAGGAAAAATTGGCTGCTGAGTCAGATAATGAGGCCACAGAATGAGACACACCTTTAGGATTCGGGCGCTGGCTGCAAGCATCTTGTGGTCAATAGATGGAGTTGGATAGGTCTGGGTTTGAGACTAGCTAGGTCTGTGGATCCTAGTGTTGCATTGAGTTCTGTTGGGCATTTATGTAGAAAGACAGCTCTGACTGATTAACCTGAAGAAAATGGTTAGCAATTAAAAAGTTAATTACTATTGTCCTTGTGTGGCAGGTGACCAGAGCAACAGTCAGTTTGCTATGGGATTGGACTGGACTTTCAAAAAGAAGTTTAGGACTACTTTAGTTCTCTATTTAAGATGTGGCAAACAAATACTATTTCTTCCTTCACCTCCCTTCTTATTTTACCACATATGAAAAAAAAAAAAATCCTCAAAATGGCCTGGCAATGGGTAAAGGAAGACCTGGAGGCTTGGCTCCCTCCAATAATTGGAAGTGATTAAGGACAAAAGGACAACCAATAGGCACGCTACCAGGATTTGGCAATATTCTCTGCCTTCTGAAATAGCATACTAGTACTGCTGGTGAGACCATCCATCAGCCCCACAGACATTAAAAATGTGAATGACTATTTCTGGAAAAAACATTTGCACTATTTGTATTAGTTCTAGTAATAAAAACTCATGGCAGCAAACCCACTCCAATTCCTACTGAAGCGATTCACGCTGAAGAAATGTTTCTGTGGAAAAGATGAACAGAATAGCCAGAAAGAAATTTCTAAGAGCTACAAAGACTGTAACAAAAGCAGACATTGTGGCAGTAGAAAACAAATTGCCAGCTATTGTAAATCCTATTATTTTCTCAGTGTGCCTAAATAGCATACTACCAGGACTCCCACTGACATTACTAGCATGGAAATAGAATATTATTGTGAATGCATTTTCAAAATATTATAGAAGCCAATAGGGTCCACATAACTGTCTATGGAATATGCAATATAAGCTATCAAGCTCTCCTTCTCCTTTGGAGCCAAGAAAATCTGTTTCTTACACGGAGTGAGCCTCATTTCTGGCAAAGCCTCTGTTTTGCCACAATAAATGTAAGTAAATAAAACTAGTGTATTTACAGGTTTAAAAGATATTTTTACCACTTGATTTCCATTTGACTCATGCAGTCTGCTACAGACTTTTCTCTTCATGAGGCTTGTTGTGAGGAAATGCAACATCATGGCTGAACATCGTATCCATCTCTTCATGCTCACCCATGAACTGTTAGAGATCAATTTTCTATGTTTCAGATCAATTGTCTATGATACAAAACAGGTGACACAGAGTGCTGCAATGATGTTGAGAAAAGTTTTTAAAAAAAATCTGTTAAAAAAAAGTGTTTTTCTCAAACCTGTCCTGTATATCAAAATTCTTTCCTCCCTCCATGCTAAATTATTGGTTTATGCACAGCTTTCAAAAGAAGTGAGAGGGTTTTTTTAAAATCCCATTTCTCTTTTCTGCTGTATAGTTACATAGTAAAAAGCTCGGTCACACTTCAAAAGACAGACGGTTCATTTTGTTGGTTGCACACACACACTCTGCTCTCTAAAATAAGCTTGCATCAGAATATTTTGAAAAATTTCAAAGGGATTTACAAGTTTTAATGATCAAAACAGTTTGAAGATTTAGATTCTAAAGCAATCAAAAAAGTAATGATTTTTACAATAAAAGCTGAAGAATGAAATCACTGGCAAGTACAGGGAAAGACTTGGCTCCAGTAATACAATTTTAAAATCAGTTCTTACTGCTAAATTGTTTTCACTGTCATGTGACACTAATTTAGTTGTCCTCATTTCCCGTGAGAGTTTCACTGTGTATTAAGATACAATAAAGAATATTTTGCTTCAGATATGTAACTTTTAAAAAAGAAACTCATCAAAGTGCTATGTAAAAAAAAATATACATTATTTTAAATTCTGATTACGCATACACTCTGATACCCCTTTCTTACACGATTCTTTCTTACATGAGATTTAGACCTTTTCAGGTTTTAAAATCCCTATAAAATCTGTGGCAAAGCAGCCTCTTAAAACCATAATTTTGAATAGATGGATAACTTGCTTGAGAGATATTACTTTTAATTCAGGGAATTTAGTATTTATTATTTCTCCATCATTTCCTGCATAGAAGCTTTTCTGTCACTGTAAAATAGTTTAAAGAAGTAAGTTTTCTGCAGCCAGTGGTGACTGTTTTTTATTTGGTCCATGGGCATAAAGCCTTGAATAATCAGTTCTTGCTTTTCAACTTTAATATGAGTAATTTACTTTGAGTTTAAAGGATTCCATGTGTGTTTGCAAGAGGGAGACTGGGGCTGCATGAAAATAGCATGTATAAAAAGACTTGGGGAGACTGGCAGCACTGGTTTTGAAATTATAATAGTAAATAATTAACTCAATTTATGAAACTTTCATTGTGATTGTCAAGCCCATTAAAAGCTTATAACAAATATGCCTAAAATATTTTTTGCAAAACAACATTTCCAATTTGATGCAGAAGCAGGAAGATTTGAGGAAAAATCTTGCTACCCCTTTAGGTAGAGTTTGGGTAAAATTCTATAATATCTTCAAGACCTGTTTGTGTCTGTGTGTGCATCGGTGTCTTTATGTACTTAGCACAATTTTACTACAGTGCTACCTTTGTTTTGGTAAAATTTGATGTCCTGTTTACGATGAAATTTCATAGAACATACATGTTGTAAGTACCTTGTGGGAGAGTTAAGTGGTGCCTTCGTGGGAAACTCAGTGCAAATTTCTCATTGTGCAGCTTGGATTTTTCAGCATGCATATCTAATGTGAACCATTGAACACAGGCCATACAGCACACCTGAGGGAAGTGCAAATATTCACTGGAATAGCAGCCTGCATGCAGTACCAATAGACAGAGAACAGATCATCAGTGTGTGAGGTGGAATAGATTTGGCAAATTGGAATTTGCCTGATAAAAATTCCTCAGCTCATTCAAGAAACAACACAAATTTAGTAGCCTAAGTTTCTGGTTGCATGCAAAATTAATTGTAAACCATACACAAACATTTACAGCAGATCTTGCACTTCTTTATATCGCTGGAACATCATGAGCCATGCTATGAACATTCCACATCATGTTACATGTTTCCACAAAATATGCATTTTATTGCACCTTCCAAGCTTTCACACAGAAGGAGTGAAATCTAATGCAAACTTCAGGAGATCCACGTGAATCTCACTAAGCAAGACTCACTGTGTATTGCAATATAGTTTGGGCACTACAGCTGAGTGAAACCTTAAATGTATGTATAGATTCAAAATACATATGTCATAATGGCGTTTCTAAGAATTGCAAAAAAGTACCAGCAGTATTCCCATATACTAGCTGCAAAAGTTAATAGATTTTACAGTCTACCATATCCCATACCTGCAAGTGAAGGTACACCTCTGTCCACCTACAATTACTGGGTATTTTATTTAAAACAAACAGTGAGAAAAAAGAATCTCACAAATACAGAGTCATTATGAGAAATGTAAACAGTTCGAATGAGACACAAGTAGTGTTTGGATTAGGGAGTGGAAAGCCACTATCCTGCACTTAAATACAGTGGTTAGACAGCTAATGTATCAAGCAAATTCCAGCAGCTTGGAAATGCGGGCACAAAAACAATGCAAATAGAACAACTGTGATGAATAATTGAAATCATACCCTCAGTGCCAGCTTCCCTGCACAATTTTGCAGCTTGACACAGATTCAAATTTTATAGTGTTTGTACAACATGCACTTCACAGAACACAACTCAAATTATCTCACGTGGAGAAACTCCTTCACAATGGAGCTGACTGTGTACGTGTAAATGCCCCAGCAGTGTGCTTTAATCTTTGACTTTAGTTCTCTACTGATGTAATCTAGTAAATAGAATTAAGAAGTACCTGCTAGAGACAGAAGTCACCTGTTCACTTCCAGTTGTTTCACATGTATCCTGTGAATTTGTCCACTCCACCTGCAGCTTGTACAGTCTTGATAAAATCCAGGTTTTGCCAAGGATGTAATGAAACATGTTGTACAACCATATTCACAATTTTTGTTACACAAATATCTTCATGTCTTGATGCTAATTTGCCTTCAAAACAAACGCAGAAAATAATGAATGGGAGAAAAAGATAATAGCATATATTTATTGCTGGTATCTGCTTTTGGTTTGGAGGGACAAACCTGTCTTATCAGTATATAATATTACCTCCTGACTAGGTAGCTGTTCGTTCTTCCTCAGTCCTAGTAATTCTGAGGGAGCAGTGACACATACTAGAGTACGTTTCCTCCTGTCAGCCAGCCAAAGGATTAGAGCTGGAGCTGCTATTCACTACCCAACCTTAGCATCAAAACAAGTTGGGTTTTTTTCAAACTACAGTTTGAATTTGCTAATGACAAAGGCAACTCCCAGTGGGTGTGACAATCATGAGATAATCAGCTTTAGAGGATTAGAGGACCCCAGGGGTGTGATTAGCTCAGGTTGGCCAAGCCCTCTGTCATGAATTAATTCAGAAATTAATATTTGCATTCTAACACTGCATCTTAGTGAAACCGATTTCCAGCCTATGATTTTTTTCATTAGGAAAAGCAATTCACATTGCCCAAGACAATTGGCAGCTGCCATTAATGAAATGTGAGATGATTAAGCAATAAGGATCTGAATTTTGTGTGATTTACTTCTACCAACGATCTTTCAATGCAAAGAATGCATTCATTTTTATTTTTAGTCCATCTTTTTCCTACATTTTTGTTAAATGCTTCATGGAATATTTTCAATTCAGTTGATTCCAAGGCTGACAATCAGATAACTTTTCCTTCCATAATTAGCAATTATCAGCTGTACAGAAATACTGAATGCCATTGGGTTTGCATGATAAAACAAAAAGCAGAAGTGATGATAGCAAGTTTGCTGAACTGAAAATACACCTTTTGTGCACTTGTCAGCTATTTGGGAATTTGGAATGGTGGTCCATACTTATGGAGGCACTGGTGAAATTGCCTATATATCTGACAGTCACATTAAATCCAGCCAGGCAAAATTGTTGCCTGATACACATTTAGCCGATGTGTTTGATAAAACAGGCTGGAGAAACATAATCTGACAATGCAGCAGTGATTTGAATCTTTTTTTTCAAATGAAGGAAAACAATTATGTGCAATAAGAAACAAATAGAGATTTCTATGGCTACCTTTTTGCTTTAAGAGAGATCATTACGTGTGGAGGATAATAGACAAATAGCAACCATGTGGGTTCATATTATGGCTTACATGTGCACTCCCTCTCTTCTTTATATCCATTTGCCTGCTGGTTCCACAATCTGTTCTTCAGTGTTGGCAATTTCTTGGATACATATTTTTCTGTAACCTACTTGTTCTGATCATGTATCTCAATTTCCATGTCTATAAAATGAATATGATAGTATTCATATGATAGTGGTAGTGAACTCTCCAGTGCTTTGAAATTAGTTACAAAAAGCATTAAATACCATCAGTAAAGAAAATTTATTTTGCAGTTTTCTTACCTGAACTTACATTTTTTTTCTCTTTGCGGTAAATAAAAATAATTCTATTCAAGTATTGCTTACATTCCAATCAGAAATTGCTTTTTAACTGAACAAAAATATCTAATAGTAATCACTTCTGACTTTCTGCTTTACCATTCCATTCTTCTGTCATATCCACCAAATATTATATAATCTGTTTATAAAATGTTGACCTTGAATTTTGTTAGATTTTCTGTTACATTCCCTGGGAGAAACTCATTATTATTATTATGCTTAATTGCATTGTCTGCCTAAATACTTCAAAGCACTCAGCAAAAGCTGAACTTTTATTTCTTTACCAGTAGTAGCAATAGTCATAGCTGTAGCCCTAGTGACAGAAAAGCAGTAAAATTGTGTAAAAGGCAATACTTAAACCTCTTAGCCTGAGTATTAAATTGTTCTTTGCTGTGTGGGCCTGGAGAAAGGAAAGGAGTAGAGACTGTAGCTGATGGGCTTTCATGAACTTTCTTGAATCATAGCACATGTTAATCCAAAACCTGAAGGTTAGCTACTACTTTGTTCTTAATATTTGCATCTGTCTTGTTCCCTCAGGACACTTCTGTACTGAATATCCTTTATTAACATTATAAATGGAAATTTTAAGGGCCCTTCTATAGTTCTGTATCCTTGTTGAGATTCTCATCCCTTAAATCCCTTTTGCAACCTGTTTGTCTTTTTTCTCCTATTAATCTCTTTTTGAGTACGCTCCCACCCACTGAAAAACTTATCCATAGGTTTTATGGTTTGGAAAGTGCGTCTTAAAAGCTGAAAGTCTAAGTGGAGTGGTGCAAATTTTATTGGTATATATTGCCAAAAAGCATTAGATATAAAAGTAGACTTCATGTGCGCACTGCATTCGTTAACAGCCTGTGGCTGTAGAAAAGTTTTGGACTAAATGCCAGCTTGATTTTAGTGGGTGCCCAAGTGCCTCCATAATTCTGGCTTCTGAGGACAGGTGAAGAAACAGCCTTTAAGTGTGAATGGTCTTATCTTATACAATGGGAAGCAGTCAGTAGTGAAGGCAGCTTTATTGAGACCATTAGAGTTCATCCATAACCAATACAGCACACTGCCAAAATTCTATTCTGTATTCTGCCAAATAACTCCTACAAAGTCTGTGTCCATTGTACAAGGACAGCACCTTCCTGAACGTGCACATTGCCAGTAGGGGAGAGAAGAGGAATAACTGGGCTCCTTCCAATATGACTTCAGCCAAAACCACCACTATTTGGGATTTTTTCCCTGTAGCCACAGTCAACAAAACCTGCAGAGTTAATGCCTGTCAGAGGACAAGCTGCTGCCGTACACAACTGAGCAAACAAAAGCGAGAGGGCTTTGCAGGGCTGGCCCTCTGCTCCCAGCTGAGCCTGCTCAGATCCAGGCAGACCAATGACTCAAGGAAAAAAAGCAGCAGAAACCCTGAAATAAGAGGGTGTGAGAAATTGCCCTGTTTCCTATATGGGCTTAAAGGTGCAGGCATATGTGTCCATCATGACACTCATACTGACAGAAATGTGGGTTGAAAATGTGCAGGGACTTTTGAAATTCCCCAATGTTCCTTTCTGTATCTACAGGTGCTGCTGTGTTTCAAAACTGTGCACCTTAATGTTTCCATTTGGGGTGTTAAAGTATTTTGCAGGTTCTGTTTTTTTACCATTCTTAAGTACTGATTTTCTAGATGTATAGGGAACAGATTTTTTTTTTTTCAATGCATATTGAATGATTCACACCATACCATTTTAGCATGATATACAACTGTAGTACAGCATATCTTTTGTATTTCCCTTAAAAGGGTAAAGAAATCTTAAAAATGTTTAAAGCTGAGTTTTGTCCAAATGAAAAAGCATTGGCTGCATCCAATCAAATAGCATGGATAATAGGTCACTGAACTGGATAGATTTTTCTCAGGCCCTTAATGCTGTGATGAGCATGGATGTGAAATTTCTACTGCACATGTTACAGATAATGGATTTGCAGCTGTCACTCAGAAAACTGTCCTTTGGCTGCTATGTTGTGTTTACAAAAAAAAAAAAAAAAGTTTTAATCTTTTATTAGAATAAAACTTATAACAATTTTTAAAATAGGTTTATTCTGCAACCAAGTTCCTAAACTTAACTGGAAGGGTTAGGGTAAGCAGCAGCAATGCAGCAAATATAATGGAGATGGATATCTATGATATCCATCTTTTCATAGATGGTTTTCTAATGGTGTTTTAACCATTCTGCTGTTTGACAGCAAGGACCATAGAGAGGGTCATATTTAGCACTCACTAAAATACAAGAAATCAGGCTTCTGTACCAAGTGTGGTTATAAAAATATCTATTCTGGAATTTTTATGTGCTGGTCTAAGTTTCTATCTTTAAGTAGTCACAGCCAGAGCAGTTTGCACCAGTGAGATGCTCGGAGGCATTGGGGCACTGAGGTAATGGTAGGGACCAGCATCTGAAAGTCTGGGAGTCCTTTTAGTCCTCAGCCTGTGTTCAGTCCATGAGTATGGGCCACATCTTGTTACCAGGGTCAGCCACCATTTCTGCTCTGGCTCTGTGTCCACCCTGACCCTCATAAGAGAAAAAATTGATTCTTGGAATTTCACACGGGAAGAAATTACAGAGAAGGATTACAGAAGAGACAAGTACACTGAACAATATTTATAAAACATGAATTAAAGCTTCTGATCCTCTTTATCAGGATCCAAGGTGCACAGTGGCTTGGGGGATATTTGCAGACATCCTGCATCTGGCTTGCAGGAGATGGATCTTAACTTTTAATACGTTTCCTGTATCCAGGACTGAAATTTTCCTTGAGAAGATGGGAGATAGGTTTGCCTCCTGCAAAAGTAGCTGTCAATAGGTAAGCTTTTTGTAAAACTTTTGTTCTCAACAAGGGGTTTTCATAGAACCATGCAGAAAATGTCCTCACTTAGCAATAAAAGAAATGCCTAAATAATCCACACATTATTTAAGTTGTCTGTACATTGATTTTATTTGTTTGTACCCTATAAAATTTGTAGAAAGGTTTTTCAAAGACACCTTTTTATATATAAAAAGCTGCTAACTTTGAATTTTGTGCAATATTTTAGCACTGTTCTACTCTTCCCTCACACAAAATAGTAATTGAATAAGCATCATGGACACTTACAACCCAACATTTGACAAAGCTCAAATGCAGATTAACTTGCATGTTTTTTTGCATCTCTGTCTCCTGGTAAAGGAACTGCCAAAGTCAGTGTTTCACATTCCCAGATGATTTTTCTTAGCAAAAATGTAAGTACTAGATAGCCTGCTATTCTGTGTGTAAACACAAAGCTGCAATTAATACATAATAAATTTCAAACCTAGGGCACAGGGTCAATATCCAGCAAGTACCCAAAGTATATGAAATTTTATGTCACAATCATAACACAGATGTTCCCACAACACAGTCGTGTAGAGAAAAATGCATACTTGTTTTCACTCCAAAAAGTGTGAGCATGTCCAAGCTGATGTTTAGTGTAGAAACAACTTTGCAGTGTGCAGTGCTGCAGTGTAATTCTGAATCATTTTAGAAAGTAGTTGCAAGAGCTATTTTGCTATTGCCACTCTCACAGTAGCAAAAGTAATTTTCTTTCTTTTCAGTAATAAGTACTAGCTGATCAGTATTCTCCTACCCTCTCCCCTTCCCTGCCTTCCTCCCCAAAATATAGAAGTTTTGGGTTAAGAACACAAAAATAATGACTTTTCTTGGTATTTATGAAACAATTTGTTCTACAAAAAGCTGTCCTTTCTGAAAAGGACATTCAAATTGTTGCTTCGGTGATAAATCAAAAAAACGTTTTATGAGAGGCACATTGTTGGGCACACACAACTTGAAACATCTTACAAGTAAACTTAAATATATGATTGCACTGTAATTTCAAAAGACCTCCTGTCTTTTCCCAATGTAAGTCTTCTTTTAAAAAATAGAAATCTCTGAAGATGTATGACATAAAACATTGCTATCAGCCAACACCCACTTGAGGAAAACAGGCCGATTCACCGACTAACAGCAAGGTTAAAAACGAGATTTGATCAAAAATTTTCTCCAGAATTAATTAACTGAAGGATAAAAGCTGATTTTTCAAGGCTAGTCTTTCTCAGATTGTTCTACATCTATTTTCTATGTTTTGATATTGTGATGACAGTTCTATGTCTGTCTGCTAGCAATGTCCAAATCTCTTTTGATTACTTTTAGAAGGAGCAGAGTGGCCGCTTAGCTGCAGGAAAGAAGCAGAGGCACAGAGCTTCCTGCTCTCTGCTTTGCCTTGTTTGGATTAGGAGATGACCAGCTAAGGCTGTCATATGCATTTTGGATCTTCAAGAGTGGAAACTTTTAATAATCTTTCACTAGAAGAAATTTTTTAAAAAGTGATTTAAAATGTCTACTTAATTGTCATTGAGTTGTTTCTTTTCCAAAATCATGCAGACTATTGGTTGTTTTCCTAGTGTCTATAAAGAAAATGAAGGTACAGATGCAAACTTTGCAGCTTAAGCCTGTCTCTAATATGTGTGTTTTGAAGGAAAAATCCTTTGCAAGTGCATTTAATTCTTTGGTTAAAAGTTGAAAGGTAAAAGTAAAGCACAAAAGACTTTGTACTTTCAATTAATAATAATTCATAGAAATAAATCTGAAAGGGAAAAAGATGCAGATTTCTTGACAGAAAGAAGAAGGTGAGGTGAGATAAATTATGCTAAGACTCTGCATTATAATTAAAACTTCTAATCACCAATTCTAAGGCATACCATTTCTAAAAAGCATACTTTTTAAGCAAAAATACTGTTTAAAGACAGAAGGTCATCTGGTTAGGATTCAAAAAAATCTCCTTGATGAGTTTCTGATTCTGAGCTATGTCTCTATTAGTATTGGATGATGTAATAAATTAATACAATAGCATCACAACTTAATGATTATTATCCTACTGATTTATACTATTTCCTTGAAAATAACCAGTGCTTTAAATTCTCTGAATGGAATTCAAACCTATTAATAATAATGAATTATAAAAAAGATAATTTTAGCTCTTGCAGTTATTCATAAGTTGAAGTAGAAAGGTATCTCCAGAACAAAATTTATATCACTCTAAATAAAATACGGGGAACTGAATGAAATATCTGACATCCTGTTGAAGATTTCTAGGCACAACTTTACATATCAGGTTTCTTTTGCATCAATTTATCAATCTTCTTAGTGACAATCTTACTATTGCAATGAAGTGTGATGGTACAAAGTTCATACTGTCCTTAATCCCACTGGTTAACAGAAGCAATGGAAAAGACCCTGATTAAAACAAATAAAGTATCTTAACATTCAGAAAAAAAAACCATGTGAATTTGAATATCATTGAGTGATTTTAAACAACTCTGGCATCTCAATTTGACCCCCATTCTTATAAAGTTTATTGCCAGTACAATTTTGATTTTAAATGGTAAACTACACTTTGTTTTCTTTTTCCCTTCATTCATAAAATACTGGCTTTTAGCTTATATTTCCTCATGAAACATGGACTCTGTTAGTATACAAGTCTAATGGCAGACCATGGGTAACATTGTGCATGGTGTGGTATAACCTGCTGTTAGCTACCAGGGCTAGCTGTGGGTGATCTAGTAAACTGGACCAAGAGGAGCCCATAACCTGCCCAGCAAAATTACATTGAAATCCTGTTCACTGGAGAGAGGGACAGTAAAGTATGACATTGGTTTCTGACTGTTGAGTTGGTGGGCCAGAACATTCCTGGGAAAGATGAAATATGGCAATGATCCTGTAAATTTGGAAAGGTTTGCTGCTGTCATCACTAGAGAAAGGTTGTTATGTCCCATCCCACCATCTACATGGTTTTGCCAGCTATGCAGTTTTCCTAGTGTTAATAATAGCCCTAAAATACAAGATCATCATGGGAACTAGCTGGTGTGTGTGGTAGGGAGGTAGCAAGCTGTTATTACATCTCTCCAGTCTGTGCTGTTCAATGTGAACAGATTTCTGGAGCTGCTGAATACTTCAATTTCTCTCATTTAGCAGAGTTATGTTTGATCAGCAAAGGATTTTACTTATTGGAAACGAGTTTTTGCTGATACAGGGGTGTTAAGTCAAGTATGAGATGTGTGAGATGTGTGACTGGATCTCAGCTAAGGAAATGATGTATTAATTGAATGTAGAGCATCTTCAAGTTCAGTCCTGACCCTAACATGCTGAAGCAGGCCAAAATAGTACAAATATGAATGTATATGGAACAGAAATAAGGGGAAAATGTTCCAAATTCTTATAGTAGTGAAGCTGTGGAACAGATTTCTACTAAGAAAAGGATTGTTTTGAATTCAGAACTTTGTTTCAGTAGGGCAATGATTGATAGTAGTGTTTCTGTGTTGGAATATGGGCCTCGTTTGACTAAAAGTTTCCATCCTGTTTTTCTAAGGCTGCTAACATGCAGGTATGTATGTGTTTTCACTCACCTGAACTATAAATCTGGTAGTAAATCAGTGGGAATGTTCACAGTTCTATTGTTAACACAATTAAAGGCTGGAAGGATCAGGGCTTTGCCTTTCCATAATTTAGCAAAAGGATCTCATGAGTCTGAACTACTAAATATTACCAAAAATGCAAACAGGTTTTAAAGTCTGCTGTGGTACACACAGTGAAGGTTGTGGTCTCACAACAGAAATCAAAAATCTTGAGGAATGTCTTTAGAGTGTTTTGGACTTTTCTTGTTTGCTTCATCCCTCAAAAGAATGAAAGCACTTTGGTCTACCAAGTTGTGTGACGTTTAGTTTTTCTTGAATTCTGCATTTCACTTGCATGATTTCCACGTGACTGCTCTTACAAGGGAACAGAGTACATACTCAGTAAATGCCCTTAGTAATAGTCGGATTTCACAAAAATTATTTAAAAGTACATCTCCAACTCTAATCACACATTACTTCATATTAATACAGGTTTTAAGTCTGAGTAGATTTTGTAGTATAAAAAAGTACCTGCTTTGTCTCTATATGAGCCAAGTGAATAATTCACCATGAATAATTTATAAGATGAATTGAGGTTCCTCTTTCATGTACCACCTACGTGAAATAATTTCATTTATTTTACTTTTTTTTCCTTTAAATTCTGAGGTAATATGCAGATATGAAAGCAGAGCTTCCTTACCTAATGGTTCTTGGTCAAATAAGATCCATGTTTCTGTATTTTGAATGGATGTGCAGAATATAAATATGTTGTGGAAGCAGATGTTATAATTACAGATTTTAAATCTACTTTTGACAAACACTGCTTAATATGAAACCTGCTCTCAGAAGTTATTACCAGGAGTAACGTGAATAGGATAAGGTGCTTACATAAATCAAATACAACAGGGTAATCAGAATCATCTCTGAATTCACGTGCAGGTATTTTTGTGGTGAATCCTCTTTTGGAATAGGTGAAGAGGAGGTGTGCTGCCTACTCTGAAGGTGCTGTGGTGCCCTGAGGCGCAGGGCAGTGCGCAGGGGCAGGGAGCAGGCAGCAACTGTGGTGCCTCCAGAGAGGACAGCACCAGCCCACAGACAAGGCACGCTGAGTATTCCCTTGGGACAACAAAGGCTGCCTCTGGTGTGCGGGTTGGGACATTCAGTCTCTTTAATACACACCAGCTGCCAGACCAAGTCCAAGCTGCCCAAAAGAAAGAAGTAGGAGCTACTTTCCTCCTTTGTCTGTACTCTGTACCAACTCAGAAAGAATCAGGCCTAGGACACCTACTTTACAGAGAGTTTTAGACTCTTAATCCTATTTAAATTTTAATGGGAAGGCTTGTTATAGTTTCTATAATTTGAGGCATTAAAAGCAGATGAAGCATCTTTAATCATAAAAGCTTCATTGCTCTAATTTACGATACCTGCATTTTAAGCCTCACCATAAAGTGGATGGTGTTTGGGGCCATGATAGTTCTCAGTAAGCAAATGTGATCCATCAGGAAACCTGTTTACATTAAAACATTTTGACAGCACCAGTAATTAAACCTGTTTCCCAGGTGCAGAGCAATATTTTAAATGCCCCTCTGGCTACAATACCATTCAGGTTTGTCTGTCCTTCTCCCTTATCATCCACTGCATTAACAAGATAATGAGGAGATGGGAAAATATAAGGAGGACTGGACTAGCAATTAATAATCTAAGTATAAAATCAGAATGTTAAAATATTGTTTAAACTGATTTTTGTATTAGTTTGTATGACACTGAAAAATTCCTTTGTTCATTTCCATGTGCTTGAGAAACAGTAATAAGAAATCATTGCACTAGTGCTTGCTGCTGTGAAAAGTTATAGCCTAACATGATCATTTCTGACTTTGAAGTGTGAGTTGGCTCTAGAACACAGCTATGCAGAGTTTTTATGCAGACACCATGTGATTTTTTTCTGTGAACCTTGCTTTGAACAACAGTGCATGAAAACTGGCAAACCCTAAAACCTGATGAACTCATGAAGGCATGATTTGGACAAGTACACACTTGTGCTATGAAGCCAAGGGTAAGATCTATTTGACTTACACACAACTTAGTTCAGATGCTGCTCCCTGTCAGACCAACTAAATTCTAACATCCCTGCCCATGCTAATTTGCTTCCTATCAGCTTCCATCTTAATAGCCCCAAACTGACAGGTAACCATCCACTTACTGGTATTTTTTGGGAGTAACCATTCAGTTCTGCTCTTCTCTTCATCAGCCAACACAACAGGCTACAGTGATGCATTTCCAGCCATGTATCAGAAGCCTTTAGAGGAAATCTTTGGAAGAAGAGTTCCGGGCATTAGATGTGCTCTTGGTGCTTTAACCAACATATAATTTTCTTATTCTGAACATGAGGCCCTGGCACATGGTTGTTTAATTCTTTCCTGGTTTTTGCAGGATTGTCAGGGTCACTATATCAAAAGTGGACAACTCAGCCTGGGAAATCTGATTATGTTGGGAGAATGCGGTGACTTCTGGCAGAGGGCTGAAAGCAGGAATAGCAATCCATCATGAGAAATTTTGAGAGGGAGTGGGACATTCACAGGAGGAGTGAAAAAGAAAGGATTTAACAGTACCCTTTTGCACAGCCAAATATGTTGCTCTTTCCAATACAGTATTTTCTAAAGCTGATACACAGAGAACTTTTACCACTTCTAAATGCTTGAGAGCATATCTATCATGTGCTTAACTGAAGTATTTATCACATAAGAACACCTTTAAAAATACCAGAAAGCTATCATTTTGGAAATATCCTTATTATTCCTACACAGTTTATATGCAGATACATGCTTCCCCCCAAGCTTGAATTCACACAAAACTAAATGGAACAGCTTTTTTTCTCTTTCATGTATTTTTCCCTCCATATTGTGAAATAAGGCATTGCACAAAACTGGCATGTCACTTGTACCATCTACAATCATTACAATACAATCTTAAATGCCGAATCAGAAACCCTGGGATATCTTCATATTCAGTGCTAATTGAATAATTTTTGTGGCTGCTCACCAGCTCTGCACTGTGTCAGGAAGCTATGTAGAAATATTAGTATCATGGGTCTACACCTGGTACAAATGAGAACCACATCAGAATCAAAGGGATTTTTGAGTAGTTATTACTTTCTCTAAATCTATAAATACACAAATATTTGTTAGAAGCAGGAGCAACTCTTCACCATCCATTTTATTGGTAATGGAAGTGATCTAATTAAGCACAGCTATAACAATCATGTTTTTATACATATAGTACAGACACTATTTGTTTGAAAAACACAACACAGCAGATCACCTGAGACATTGCTCTTAAAAGAGAAAATATGATCATTATTCATAAAGATATTTTCAGAGGGCCTAAGTGGGCTCCATGTATCCTAAAGCCTCTACATGCTGCTCAGCTGAAGCGCAGCACACTCATTTCTATCTGGGTTTCTAGGGTAAGAGGCTGCCTGGATCACCAGAGAACTGGCAAAGACAGTCTCCTAAGCAGCGTAAGGAATATCTGCTAGGAGTAGTTGTAAAAACCTGTGCTACAGGAAAGTTCATCGTTTGCAACAATGACTTGTGTTTGTTGTACAAAATAGCAGTTCTGTGCCACGCTGTGTGCTGGTGCTGTATCTGTTTAGTGTTTATATACAAACAATCGAAGTATTCCTGTAACCACAGGACTGGGTCATGTCCTGTCTTGTTCATTGGGGAATTAATTGTACTTGTTTTAGAGTTAGCTGTTAAGGAGATTAGGAAGGTGAAGCATAGCAGGGTGGCTGTGGTTGCATGGCAACTGGAAAGAACAGTAACATCTGGTATTCTTAATTTTCTTAGAACCTATAGGTCTTTGTACCATTGTATGAGTATTATTATTTCTGCAACCGTGCTTCATTTTTGTTATTTCTTAGCCAGTAGGTAATGTCCTTGATGTTACCAGTTGGCCCAAGGGCAAAGTTAGATATAACATTAGATGCTGTGATGTTAAAGTCAGCTTCCTAATTGCCAGGCAGAGTTAGCCCCAGAGGACACTCTCCAGCAGCTGCATAGAGGAAAAGGTCTTTCCTCACAGGAAAAACCGGCTTTGAGGTTAGCCAGCCAGTGCTGTTAGCTACTTCAGCATAGGGTGTGTCTCCTGAAACAATCGATTGACTTGAAGTTTTGTTTACTGTCCACCTGCAGGACTATGTCTTTCCTTCTAGGAGGGCAGGGAGACCAGGCCATGTGTCACAAGAATGGCTTTTATAAGGAAAACAACATGAAGTGCACTTTAACTCCTCTTCCTTCATGATTTCCCCACTTGTGCCTCTGAATGCTTTATGTTTTATTTCTGACAAAGGAGCCTTATTAAAGCAGAGCTTTACCTCATTCATTTTTGAAATAAAAAATCAGAAAGTGATGTGGTGTCAAGTGTAGACCGGACTGGTTTTGTTCATCTGCCTTTAGCATTTGACATCACTCCCCCACCACATGGCTTTCTTCAGTGGTTACTTTAAAATAAAAGGAACAACAGGGTTTTCTGCAGAGCTTCCCACTAGGGAGCTGCAGACATTGAGCAGACTCAGCAAGTGCCACAGCACTTGGCTGGTACAGAGCCTTGGAAAACCTCCCTAGCCTTGCACACCAGGGACAAGGTCTATTTTAAGCACTCCTTGCCCCTGTGTAGACACCCAAACCAGCCCATTTCTAGGGCAAAGCTGCTGATTGCATCAAACCTGACTGACAGGGGGGCTTTGGAGAGCAAAAGCTCAAAGGCAAGGTGAACATGCTCCCCACACTGCTCAGCACCTCTCTCCTCTGGACCCACTGATCTGCTCAGTGCCAGACATAAACAAAAAAATGCCAAAAGCATACCAAAGCCCCTTTTCAGCCTGATTCCATTGCTGGAAAGATCAAGCAGAGACCTGAAGTTTTGTGAACATCAACCAGGAAATATTTTCTTCAGTCAATGAACTTCAGTGAACCTTGTGTGTGTGTTTGCTTGGCTGCTACAATGCTCATTGTCTCCCAAGAAGCTGTTGAGAGCATTTGGAAAAAGCTAACAATTGTATAAATATAGCAAATTAATTTCTTATATTTTAAAATATTGACTAGACTAGCAGATTTTATAACTGATGCATAAAAATTTCCTTTTGCCTATTCTGCCTTTAAGACTTCATTTTATAAAACCACCTTTTAAATCCTCTTTTGCTACTTCCTATTCATCCTTTTGTTCAGATCTTTTTGAGACTCAGCCCAGATTAGAATTCATCATGTCTAAAAAAAATGAGATGCTAAAGGTATTCTTTCTTCAATGTGCATCTCCAGCCTTTCTTGACAGGCTGTCAAGAAATATGTCTCTAAAAAGCCAGGTTAGATCCTCAGAGACAACCAGTGATGCAGTTCTTAGTAATGTGCTAAAACCCAGTCAGAGTGCACCTTATTGTTACTGTGTGCAGTGATGTGACATGTGAGTTATTTGTTTGCTCTGCCATAAGATAGCATTAGGGGATATAATGTGAACAGATCACTCATTTGTGGAAATATTTATGGTGCTGCTTTCGAGGGATCATTCAATTCGAAAGCAGATGGCAAAGCATGGATATTCATGGACTATTTTAAAAGCTATCTTAGGTAAAATGTTTTCACACAGAGCAGCTAAAGCCTGTAACATTCTGATATTTTACAACATTTATTACTTAATGTTTACATATATTTACAATAAATCTTCATAAATGCTACTCAAGCAAGAATTTGCTAGTTCCAGTTTTTATTACACTATATCCCCTGAGCTCTTTATTGCTCAGGCCCCTGACCCTGCAAATATCTGCACATGACTTAAATAATACTCAGCTGAGGGGGGCCTACTGGGTTCAGCAGTGTTTCTAACATGGCAGACTCTAGGAACATGTGGTATATGTCAAGATTTTCAGTTATCTGGGGATTTGAAAGCTCCATCTCATGACAACTAAAAGGACTCTAGCTCTACAAGTGATGATCTTGTCTGCTCAGAACTGCAGAATCCTCCTAAGGTGTTCCTTTGAGCATCCAGAAAACAAATCTTTTTTAAAGAGGATTTCCAAAAGCTTTACTATTCTGCAAATACAAATTCAGGTAAATGTAAAGTAGCTGTTTTGATAATTTCATTTCATTCTTGCCCAAATGCTCAAAGCCTAGCTTTCCATAGTTCAATGTCTCAAAAAGGACGTGAATAAAAGTCCACTATTCGTGTTGAGCTGGAGAAGTGACCTTTTTCATAGAATAGGTGATTGAACATGTATTAAAATGCCAAAACTTTTTTAGCTTCCTGATTGTGTTTGGTGTCCCTCACCCAGCATTCCCTGGGCTGCCTCTTCCTTGCTGCCTTCTGCTCCTTCAGGAACATCCACATGCCCTTTCCACACAGTGGCTTTGGAGATCCACACACTGAAGTTTGACATAAAAGGAAAAAAATTATCAGAATGTACTTTGAAATTATTCCCTCAGTAAAACTTGTGACGTAGCACTTTGCTTTACCCATTTCAGCTGTGTTCACTTGCAGTGCTCTTGTTTCCAGCTGTCTGACATTTACGATAGACCCCATTGCATTGCGGTGCTTCAGGTATGGGCTCTGTGCTGGCTCTGGGTCCCCGCTGAGGCTGTTTGGGTTGTTCCCACTGCCTAGCTGTTTGCAATGAGCAAATGAGCTGTGCCAGAGCCTGATTGGTTGGGATGGGCACAGCCTGGGGCTTTTCCCTGTGCCTGGGGGCAAGTGGATATTTGGCTGTAGTACAGGAGCTGCTGGGAGCATGGAGCTGTTCTCGTTTTTGTGTGGGCTCCTTTGCACACGATAGGCAGGTAAGTTATTCTGCTTTTATGTCACTGAGGCTGTCAGGCTCTGGATGGTGAGTAACTTTGATAGAGGAAGTAGGGACTGAAGTGCGTTAAGATACCACAAGTGTTTCCTAAGCAAATGTCTTTTGAAGTGCTTGGTGATTTTGTTTTTTATGGCTATACAGATATGGAGGTATAGTGCTGAGTATGGATCAGGTTATTTTGGTTGTGGTGATGCCTTAAGCTTTAGCTTTCATATTTTCAGATTCTGTGCTGCAATAGACATTGGCTATCTGGTAACTGAATGCTTAAATATCAAGCAGCGTTATTAGAACCGGATGATGTTACCCTGAAAATAACTTCTGTTGTTAACCCTGCCATGTTTTTGTCCTCCACCTTAACTGATGATGAGCCTGAACATAACTGTTTACAGGCAATTGAAGAGGTCTACCCTAGTCCATCTGACCTGAACAACATGCCCCTGGAAAATCCAGATTGGAGGCTTTTTACAAATGGGAGCAGCTGTATGAAAAATGGCAAAAGGACGACAGGTTATGCAGTAACCACACAGGATAAGGTGATGAAGGCAAAGGCTCTGCCAATAGATGTCATCACAGAAAGCTGAACTGATTGCACTAACAAGAGCCCTAGACCTGAGCGATGGAAGAAAGATAAATATGTAGACTGAATCTTAAGTATGCATTTAGTGTTGTCCATGTTCATGGAGCCATCTGGAAAGAGAGGGGACTTCTGAACACTCAAGGTAATCAAATCAAACACACTGGACAAATACTTGCCCTCTCAGAGCGAATTAAAAAACCTACTGAAGTAGCTATCGTGCATTGTAGACACCACCAGAAAAGGAAAACCACTCCAGAATTAGGAAACTGCTTTGCTGATAAAGCAGCAAGGAGGATTGCAGAAAAAGGTATTCTCATAGTAATTCCACAAAAGGAGATTGATTCTTCAGGGTTCACCCCAAAATATGACCAAGCAGACCACAAACTAATCAAGTTTCTTAAAGCTGAAATCACGGAAAGTGGGTGGGCCATTACACCAGCAACTCAAGTTGTAGTCCCACCCCTGATCCTGTGAGAGCTAGCTCAAAGAGAACATGAAAACACACATTTTGGGGTTGAAAACGTTCTGAAGCATCTAAAAAAGGTAGTAATAGGAAAGGGAATGACTGATGTTACACAATCAGTAGTGAACAAATGCAGGATCTGCTGCAAAAATAACCCTGACGTGGAGTAAAGAGTTGTATTGGGAGTAACAAAGGCAGTGGATCTTCCTGGAGATTACTGGCAGATAGGTTTTGTGGAGTTACCACACAAGGAGGGATACCAGTACCTACTGGTGTTAGTTGACACCTTCAGTGGATGGCCAGAGGCTTACCCCTGTTGCACTAATACAGCCAAGGAAGTGGTAAAAGTTTTGCTCAACCATATGATTCCAAGGTTCAGGGTTCCCCTGGGGATGTCATCAGACCACATTTTGTTGCAACAGTAGTTAAGGAAGTTAGCTGGATTTTAAGAATTACTTGGAATCTGCATACAACTTATAGACCCCAAGTGAGTGGTAGAGTTGAACATATGACACTCAAAACATAAATTAGCAATGTTTGTCAGGAAACCTCTATGACATGGGCTCAAGCTTTGCCCATAGCTTTACTGAGAATTCGCATACAACCGAGGTGGAGGGATAACATCAGTCCCTATGAAATACTATATGGCAGACCATATCAGATCCCACGTATTCCAGGTGAAATTCACATGAGAGGGAAACTTGATTTGCAGAGATATCTAATGGCTTTAGGTTGTACTTTGCAGAAGCTCCAGACTTACATCGTGCTATCCAGACCTGTAAGACTTGACACACCTGCACATCCCTTCCAACCTGGAGACTGGGTCTATGTTAAGTGGTGAGACAATGATCCTCTACAAGTCGGGTGGAGAGGACCATTCCAAGTCCTGCTGACCACTCTCACCACAGTCAAAACTGCTGGCAAAGGACCTTGGATTCACTATTCCGGAGTTAAGAGAGCTTCTGCTCCTGAAGTGACTGTAAATACAGAGACTGATGCAGACGAAAACATGCTTTAAATGATTTCTCCTCTGTACTTGAAGAATACAATAATCATTATTCTGCTTTGCATGATACCTAACTGTACAAGACATTATTACTGCTAAAGATTATTACTGTTGTTTGTTATTCTATTGTAACTAGATACTTATCTATTATTAGATATTTACTGGTATTAGATGTTTACTATTATTAGATGTTTATCTATGGTTAGATGTTTATTATTTTTGTCTGTTTACCATTGTTAGATGTGTATTTGTTATTGAATACCTATTAGTAGATATTTAGAATAGAGGCTCAACAAGGAAAAGGCCTTGTCAAGCCTCTAAAGGGGGGAAAAGATGCCTTAAGCTTAGCTTTCATATTTTCAGATTCTGTGCTGCCTAGGGATGTAGTTCTGAGCCTTATGTTAAGTGCCAGTAAGCTTTCTTCACAGAGTAGGTAGACAAAACAAATCCTTTTCCTGCTGGGAAGCAAGGACAACTTTCAGCCCAACAGGCTAAACAATGGTGGACTGAAGGGAGGAGCAAGAAGGATGGGACCTCATAACCTGAAACTATAATTAGACAATTAAACCCCAATATGCAAATGAACCAAAACTTATAAAAATGTAAAATCTCGTGACCACTCAGCCATTTTGTGACCATTCTTAGTCCATCCTGGATGCAGCCTTGATCATACTCGTGTCTTTCCCAGGGTGGATCCTGGAGGCCTTTCAATAAAGACCTACTTTATTCTCTAGCTCTGTCCAGCCTCTGTTTCAGGTCAGCCTTCCCAAGGCATCAGTGGTCTGTCCTGTTTCTGAAAAACTGGTACTGGGGTTTGTCTAGCTTGAGCTTTGCTGAGCTGAATGCACTGGCGCCTGCCCTGCTGGAGTATCTTCAGATGTTAAGGAGAAGTTTTTATTGTTTTTACAGTTTCCATTGGGTCTTGTCTTGTTATAGCTCTCTTAGTAATAAAAATTATTATTAGAGTATCCTGTTTCTTCTCTCTCCCTCCTCCACCCCAGCCTTAGTATAGTTTTTTCATGTTAAAATTGAAATAAGCCCTGTGACTGAATGTGACCTCCTCAGCCACTGTGGGCTGTGCTTATTCTTAAGCAGCCCTTTTGGGAAGGGACCATCCTTCAGCCCTCCGTCTGACTCATTGCTTTTTTCCCATCTTTGTTCTTCTGCAGCCTCACAGTGCTGGTCTTTCTCTTTCTGCTCCTAGAAATTGGACTGTCTCTCAGCTAACAGTAAATGTTCTTGGTGCCATAGCAGGAACAGTATATGCTCTGGGAAATACCTTGCCATGAGCATTCAAAGGCTGATGTAGAATATGTATTTATATGCATATGTATGTGGTGTTTATTAAAATGTGCTTGAGTAAGTATTAATAATGGATACAATGCTAATGTTTGTTATGGGTTTTTAACCCACTGGGGAAAGTGGAATATAAACTACAACTTGAAATATTTCCCTGTTGAGAAATAGGTGGATTACAACTATTGCAGTGTGCTCACTTTTCAGGAAAGCTATTAGTTAAATCTCATTAATGCCATAAATTGTTTGAAGGAGATAATATGCCTCTGAAAAATGCTCTTGAGTAGGCAAGTACTTGTGTACAGCCATGTTAACAGCATAGCAAAGATGGAAGCTGTTTTTTCTGACTTAAATACAGTATCTCTGTTATCAGTGCTTATAGAGAAAGACCTGGACAGAGCAGACTTGGGATTTACTGTCTTTGCTCACTTTGGCCCAATGTGGTACTGACTTTTGCAGAAAAAGTTGGAAACTTAGATTGGCTAAGGTGGTGTGCAGAGTTTGTGTGTGCTATTCGGATTAAATTATTTAAGCCTGATTTCCACCATCATTCATGCACTGTGGTGGTTTGTGCTATGTGAGATATTACAGCAAGACTCTTTCAAATTCCTCATCTTGCCTGGCAAAAAGAATACTAAGGGGTAAAAGCAAAACAAACAAATGAGACTCAGCAAAACTTACTGACTCTGCACAATGTTGAAGCAGGCAGTCTGTGGTAGACTTTAAATGAAACAAGAACACAGGGGACTATATTTAATTTAAACACCACTCATCCTAAAATAACCTGTGGAATGATTGCTGTGCAAACACTGTAGTAATATAGCAGAGCTGTCACTTCAGTCAGTATTTAATAGTCTCTGGCCGATTTCATTATTAACACTTAGAATGCTTCATAAAAAGTGATGAAAGTGTAGATACATAACTTGTACTGAAATCTCTGCCATCCCACAGAACATTGTTGTAGCTACTGCCTGACACTTCCCAAGGTGGACTGCAAATGATTGTGAAGTTGAGCTGTTAGCAGCAGATGCTAAAATTCCTCTTGTTTCAAAATTGCAAATAAAGTAGATGAAATGAGCTCCTTACAGTTTTGCTTCCATGTGGTCTGTGTGGAAGCCTGGTAAGGGAGATGAAATGTTTGCTACCGCTATTGCAAATGATTGGGAATTATTTTTTCTCTTAATTTATATGAAGACTATGTGGGTATATTGCACTGGCTGGAAGATATATTGAAGGAACAACCCAAAAATAAATACCGAAAAAAGACTGTAGCTGCAGAAAAAGTGCCTGTAGTTGTGCTGTTAATATTTTGATTTTACTACCCTGTATTCCAAAGTTCTTTTCCATAACACAGGTCCTGATGATTGTAGAAAGAAGCAGACTAGCCAAATTTTTTATAATAATTTATATTTGTGTGCATATTATAGACACTATAATTATGGTGCAAGTAGGAGAGAGTACCACTAAATTCATTAGAGTTCCTGTGGTTTTCTTAAGGCTCTGAAAAAGAGTTCCCTTATAGTGAGGGAAAGTCTGTGGGTTTCTACTTGTGTTATCACTGGGCTTTGGTGGAGGTGGTTGATGTAGCTGTGGCTGGGTTGATGATTGTTGTTAGTAACAGCTGGCACAGGGCTTAGTCCAGGGCTTGATCATTGTCTGAAGCAGCCAAAATGGAATCCCTGGAGAGCCTGAGTATTTCCTTAGTTTCGGGCATCAGCTCAAACCAAGTCACAACCTTCCTATGTTGAATTACAGCAGCTGGAAAGTTTGTGTATTTCCATTAGTGAAAGATTAAGTAGCATTAGTTGGAACTTGAAGATCTTAACTTTGGGTACACCTGTGCTGACACCTGGCTTGGAATAAACGTGAACATGGAGCTTCTGGCCTTCCAGGCAAGAGAAATAGATGGGAAAGATGAGGCCAGTCGTGCAGGGGTCTCCATGCTTAACATGCAGAAAACTCCTTTGGGAAGGACATTGCTTTTCTGCCTCATTCAACTTCTATAAGTATCTAGGAATGAATGCCTCAAGACATTTGACTGGTATTGAGTGGTCATCTGAGTTACTTTGTTCTTATCTAAAGCTTATGTCATGAAATGAGATAATATTGTTAAAAGGATAAGGGATCACTGATAACTGGATTTTAAGAATGAATTCCCAGCTGAGGTGTCTCCACTTGTTTTCTCTTTCTGGACAAGTGCATTTCAGATAACAAAGAGCATGAAAGGGTGGCTAGATTCTCTTTTCCTTAAAAAAAAAAGTAACATCTCACTGAGCTTCTCTTGGGTGTTGCTTGAATATGACACAAACTATGGAATTTGGGAATCTCTATGATGTAATGATGCTGAATATCTGCAGTCTAGAGGCTGGCTTGGTTGGGCTTTCAGCTGATGTTCTAGAAGCACTTAGACATAAGCCACACTTGATTTAAAGGAAAAATAATGCTTAGAACTTTTTCAGACTTCATATAATGGTTTGGATGTTAAAAAAAATCCAAATGAGCTTGAATCTTAGATTAATATACATTTGTTGTGTGTTCATAGCAGTTGGACTGCAAGAGCCCAACCTTTTCTGTGCCTCCTTGCACGCTTTTTAGTTCTTGTATGCTTCTGGGCTGTCTGGCTTCTGTTATAAATGAAAGCTTGGCACGGTTGCTTGCAGTAATAAGGGGTTATGGGATCAGCCCTGTAGTGTGCTGACAGAGAGACGTGTGCAGCCTGGCTCTTAGGGCTGGTGCTGGCTAAGGCAGAAGGGAGTTCTTGGTGCTCAAAAGCAGGAGAGACAGGCTGGGTGGGAAGGCAGGTGAGGGGTCTGGCCAAGGACCTGAGATGTGGTGCAGGAGGAGTCTGGTGCCTGCTCTGGACTATGCTGGGGTCAGGTGGATGGGGATTGGGAGAGGGCAACAGGAGGCCACTGCTTAATCCTGTTCAGTTCTTAGGGATGCATCGACTAAACTGGGCTTGTTCATTCAGTAAACTATTAAAGAAGTTGTCTTCAGGGTATTTATTTCAGGCAGTTCTAGTGAAGTAATCCTTTAATTCCTCAGAGTAAATGCTGATGAGGATTTACTGCAGAGTAAGCCATGTGGAGGTCACTGTGTGAGTGGTTATAGAGTATGTTTGGGATCAGTGTGGCTGCTGTCCCCTGAGGCTGGGCAGTGGGAGCTGCAGGGTGTCCCCCCAGCTGACTCACAGCAGGGCTGTCCTCTGTGGCCATTGATGGCTGTGGTTGGGTGCTGTGCATGGGAATGCTTGTGTCTGAGCCTAGAGAAAGGGGCTGGTTCTGCTTCAGCTTTGGCTGAAACCACTCCTCTCAATGTTCTGCTGTTTCTTCCTCTTGTGCATGCTGCTCAGCCTTCTCTCCTTTGTCTTGATCTTTCTTTTCGTGGGTCGTCCCAAACAATGAAGGAAGCCCCAAATGAAACCATGGTCTGATATGTACAATTCAACTTCAGCACAATTGTCTATATGCATTATTTTGCCCACAACATCATAATGGCTTCTCATTGTTTAGGCAGTGATTTCTTCACTCTTCACAAGAGTATTCTGCACTTAGGAGGCCAGGGGAAGGCCTGTGCTCTTCCACTTAGTCAAAATGGATGTGTAGGGCTTCAGTTAGCTAGGGTTTGCAAGTTAGAAATTGTTTATCCTCTTTTTGGTATTGCTGGAGCAAGTCAAAAGAAATCTGAGGGGAGCTGCAACCTGTGGTGAGCAAAGGAACTGGGACTTCACCATTCCATCCAACTCCTTTTCCAAAGGGAGTTGGTTTCCTGGGAGCACCAGGGCAGGGTTGCAGCTATGTGATAGGAAAGCAATGTGAGTAAAATCTTATGCAAATATTTTGGTTGGGAAGCTGTTTACAGAATGTCATTTGGTATTGAGAATGAAAAGAAAACTATTGCCTGCAGTGGGAGAACATGTAGGTCCAGTAAGTAATTTATTTGCTCTGGAAATTCCTTTGCTTATGGAAAATTTGTTAGTGGCCAGAGCATGGCTCTGGTCTGAGTGGATACTCCTGGTCTCTCTCTGGCACTGTGTTGCTCTGACTCCCTTTTGTAAAATGTTCCTCCTTGTGGCTGTGGCATTATTGGCAAAAATCTGACATTAGAAGCTTGTTCCTGAATAATAAAAAATCAAAACCTGAAAATATTGGAAAAGTAGTTGCATAGAAACTTGAAACTTTTAGCAACTTTTCTGCTGTGGAGGGAAAAAATGAACAACTTTTACAAGTACTAAGTTATTAAATCAAAATTTAAACTCTTCTAATAAACTAGATTCTTTTAACTTCTTCATTTCTTATCTCAGACATGGAGCTGATTTACATGGAAACATTTTGTGTTAGAAGTCACAACATGTTATTATGTTTTCTTTCCACAGAAAAGAAATTGTTAGAATTTTTCTTGAAATTAGGTATATTAGAAGGCACTTGAAACCAAATTGACTAACAGAGCATTTTAGTTTGAAATGTAATGTGCTTTTATATATAGCAAAAACATATAGGGTTTGCATTATTTCTGAGTAGTTGTAGTCCCTGAAAGACCCCATAGTTGGAAGAGGCTGTTTTAGTTTAATAGTAGAAGCTCAAAGATATTGAAAGCAGCTGTTCTTCAGTTTAGAAATAGTTTGATCTGGAAAATAACAATAAGCCTTATTATGGAGGGGAAAAGGAAATATTTTGACCTAGAAAATAAAGTAAGAAGTTTCATGAGTTCCAAGTACCAGTAGTCACCCTTAAAAATGAGAATATTTATGTGTGCCTTAATCTGACATGTCATTATGTTTATAAAGCTTGTGACATGGCTTAGTACAATGTGTTGTGTTTAGTATTATCATTGACCTATGTTGTGAAATAACATGAATAATAACTATAAGATCAAATATAAGGATTTATTTTAAAGTATAACTCAACATGAAATAAAATTTAAAAATATCTTGCTTCTGGAAATGGTTTTGAAAGAAAAATGCAGATTGATGCAGTTTGAGTGACACAGGGCAATGAGTATGTGCATGTTCCTGCAGCCTCCTAATGTCAGTGTGGTGTTGGAAGTGAGTCGGGGCTGTTTACACTTTGTAGTCTCAGCAAAGGGTGAATTTTAGCCTTGTGGGAGTCATTGGCACATTCCCATTTGACTCAGTGAGGCGAGGATTTTGGCTGTGGCTCCAGAAGCAGCTTTGTCTGAACAGCTCCCATTGCCCTTGTGGAAGAGGGCACACAGGAGGCCCCATCTCTGTGGACACCATGGGCAGCCGTGGCAAAGCCTGGAGGCTTGTGGGGGGAGCAGAGGGATGTGCTGCAGAGCAAGCCCTGCTGTGACTGCCCTCTCTTCTGGCTGCAGCTGTTGTCTTAATAAACCATCTCTGTAGCTAACACTGACAGGCATGGGAACCTCAACTTGGTATGCCTAAACCAGCAGTACTGATTATGTTTTGTAGCACAAATGTCATCTTTCTGAGTGTTTGAGGCCTAAATGCAGACCTTTGAAAGGGAGGACAGATTGATTTTAAGGCTAGCATGTAGCAGCCTCACTCTTCATTTATCCTGTTGAGATCAAAGTGTGAGGTTACTAGACCCAAGTCAGTGCTTCATTATTGGGAAGTTTTTATTTAAGCTCTCTCAAGGTATTAAACTACTGCCTGTTAAACTGACTTTCCTTTTTCTGGTGATTAAATCAGTAGCAGATTTTTATCTTAGAGCGGGCAAGAAGAGAAAACACCAAGGGCAGTTGAAATTACAGCTTAAAGTACCATAGAATGATTTGTGTTGGAAAGGACCTTTAAAGGTCATCTAGTCCAATTCCCTTTCAATGAGTGGGGATATCTTCCACTAGAGCAGGTTGCTAGGAGCCATGTCCAGTATGACCTTGGATGTTTCCAGGGATGCGGCCTCTATCACCTCTCTGGCATGTCTGTTTCAGTGTCTCACTATGATTGTAAAAAATATCTTCTCTATATGTAGTCCAAATCTTCCCTCTTACTGCTCAAAAACATTACGTCTTGTCCTGCAGCAAAAGGCCCTGCTACAAGAGCATCAACCTGGCAGCCTTCTTCTCTTGTACTTGTTGCTGGCTCAGTCTAGTACTTGACAGCCTTCAGGAGTTAGTGAATTCTAAAGAGCTCTTGTGTAGTTATCTCCATTTTTGCAGAGGAGGAAAAGAGACAAATAAATGACATGCCCAAGGTCACAGAGGAAAAACAGGGAAAAACAAGCATACTTGTGTTCTGTGATGTTTTTGTCTACTGGCTGCTCTGCCTAGTTTTAGAAGAAAAACACTGCTTGTCTTTCTCATGGCTATTACTGGGGTGGATGTTTTCACCACACATCATGAGGGCAAACTGGGTGGGGAGCTAGAGAGCATCACTACATACAGAGTTATTTTCCAATGGCCTTAACTGCTGCCATTTATCACAAGCCTTTTTGTAAGGTTTATCATGATTAACTTTTGCTCTATCACTGCTGGTTGTTTACCTAACAATCAGGAAGAAATAAGCACAATTATCGCTGTTAGGTAGAAAAACAAATCTTCAGAGTAGAAGTTATGATAGTTGCAGATTTTATAACCCTCAGGATATTTGTTAAGGTGGGTAATATTGTTAATAATGTAAGCTGTGCTACAGATGCTCTTTGTGGTCATTAGTTTTGTGTCATATACACATCTCAGCTTTGGTCCACATTTGCCTTGCTCCTCTCACCACTGTCTTCATGTCCAAATCACTTCTGTGGAGAAATCAGAACAGCTGTAGTGTTGGTATTGTTTATTTTTTCCAGGGTCTTTGTCTCCCACTGCATTAACTATTTGCAGTTATCACTTAAAAATTTCCAGTATCACTTAAAAATACAGTTCTGGGAGGAGATGCTTGCCTGTGGCTACAACTGCTGCTCCAGAGTCTTTCCATACCTTCTTTCCCAAGGCTCAGCCTTGCTCTACTTTGCAGGTGTACTTGTTTAGTCAGGGCAGATGAAGGTCAAGTACAATAATGGGTTTTGGTGAACAAATAGTTCATGCTTGCAGTGGCATCTGAGTGTTCAGCAGTCTTCACCTGTTGCATCTCTCATACTTATGTTGACCGATTTCCATTATGTAGTTCTATATAACCAGGTAAGGCTTGTATCATCAAAAGGTTATTCTTTGGCTAATTTGTTTACCCACATTCAAAGTGGATAAATTAATATACCATGAATTTGTGTATTTTTTTCAATGCTGTGTTTGGACCTTTTTATATTTTCCTTTGTAAAATGCTACAGGTGTCTTAGATACCTTCATTAGCCTTTTAATAGACTACAAGAATTTTACTCATTAGTGTGTTATCTGGCTGCTTATCAGCCTTGTTCTTGAGTTCTGAGTATGCTGTCCTGTTACAGTAATTGGACTTTGTTCTTATCAGGTTTGTGTAGCATTGTATTAGAGTAGAAATAAAATGTTTTTGAGTAGAAATAAAATGAGCATGAATAATGCTCTTGTGTTATGGGGAATTTGTGAGGATTACTGGGTATAAAATGCATTTGTACCTTTAACTGATAAAACTATAACAGGGCACCACACTGAGAAACTTGTTGATTCAGACCTGGCAAAATGGTAGGGAAAAACACAGACCCTCTAGAGATAAAAGAAAGGAAGATGTTCAGTGGGATACCTCTGCCTTTTTGTCAAAGTACAGAATTTCCCGCTTAACTGATATCTGTGGACAATCTGCTACTCTCTAACTATCAGGAGAAAAGGGGAATCATAGATCAATTTGTGAGCCTGCAGTGAAGGTGACACAGTCAAGTGCAAGGTAAAAGTAGCTGTTGACATAGGTCAGTGCTGTTGGAGTTTGTCTGAGGAATTGGGGTGGAAAAGTCAGGCAAAATAAAAAGTGAAAGATCTATACTTGTTCTTCCATATCTTAAATGCCTTTAAATCTGAGTTGGATTTTTGATTTCCATCACCACAGCAGTTCCCAGTGCTGTGTGGTAGAATAACAGGTCTGTAACCTGGCTGCCTTGTACCTAGTACTGCAGGAAGGTCAGTGCCGAGGGAATCAGGAGAGACAGTTGAACATCTGTATTATTTACAAGGTTTCCTGTTGATGAAAGTGGGGAAAAGCCGTGGGGAGCCAAACAAAACGGGATGCAGAAAGACCAAAGCTGAGAAAGGGAACCACAAAATACGAAGGCTGTTTCTAATCTCTGTCTAGAAATATTATCAGTAGTGTTTAACTGCTTGCCACTGAGTAGGATATTGCATTAATGAAGCAGGATCAAACAATTATGGGAGTTCTTGCTAATCAAATGTGACACCAAGAGCAGTACTCACCCCTACCAGTATTAGCCCCAAGGTTGCATTCAAGGTCCTACACACCTCATTTTTCTCACTGGGAAGAAATAGGAGCTTCCCAGTGGAAGCTGAAAAAGTGATCATGGGGAGCTGTCATCCCAAAATGGATCCACCAGGAAATCACCTACCCTGTTTTCTTGCAGTCAAAAGTAATTTTGTGCATCAACAGAAATACTCCAAAGATTTAGTGTACCTTCAGTGGTTTCAGTACTCAGTCTGTATTCATTTGGATCTGTGAGAGATGGTAAGTCCAAAATAAATGCCTAGTCAACTGTACTGAAGATCTCTCTTATTACAGTGTGATTGAATAAACAGAATGGTGCTAACCCAGAGTATCTGACAAATAACTGTGCTGAGCTCTGGAATTAGGCATAATGACTCTCCATACTGATGCTTATTGGTACAGCAGCAAAAGCATTAATGTGCATCTGTAGTCTGGTTAAGAGTGAGAATTAATCTGTGCAGAGCCAAGAGCTGTACTGACCTTCATTTCCTCTGTGTGTGCCTGAAAAACCTGTGTGTTCTGACCAGCTCCTGGCTGTGTCCTTTCTGCAGCTCCAGATATGGACACTTATTTCTTTGCAGGGGGGATGACCATGTCAATCTGTGTTGCTTTGAGACTGAGTGTTTCATGAGACTAACAGTGCATGACTCTTAATATGAAGAAAGAATGTAGTCAAGACATACATTCCTTTTAGATGGAATAAATGCAATTTGAAATGCAGTTGAAAACAAATTTGATTCAGCATTATCTAAAGCAAAAATTAGCTTCACTTAAGTAGCTTAATCTTGTTGAAGAAGGCACTTGGCTAAGCAAAAAAAAACCCAGATTTTTTTAAAAAATATAAATACTGATTGTGATTCAATTGTTAGAGGGTTTAGTGTATTTTCTTTAATTTTTATTTTAAAAAATAATCTGTTGCAAGTTTACAACCTTTCATTGCAGGAGTCATTTGTTATTTGTTGTTATTGCTCAGTATGACTTTCTTTTTTAGAGTAACTCATTTATTTGCCTTTGAATATTAACTTTCTGTATATAAAGAAGAATTAAATCAGATTCTTTCTGACAGAAAAACTTCCTTGTGAAAATGTTGAAATAAGACCTTAAAAATACTATTTGCTAGAGATCTTTGAAATGGATGCACAAAGTGCATTAAATTTTGGCAATTGAAGTAACTTTTAAGTTTGAATCATAGAATGGTTTGGATTGGAAGGGTCCTTAAAGACCATCCAGTTCCAATCCCTGTCAGGAAGGGATACTTTCCACTAGACCAGGTCCTATCCAATCTGACCTTGAACACTTCCAGGAGTGGGGCATCCACCACTTCTCTGCTGGCACCTGTTCCAGTGCCTCATCACTCTCATAGTGAAGAGTTTAGTCTAATCTAGACTTAATTTCTTTCAGTTTTAAGCCATTACCCCATGTCCTATTGATCCATGTCCCTGTAAAAAATTCCTCTCTGCCTCTCTTGCATGCCTGAATCATCATTGTAGGTGTTTTCTGGCCAAACTGAGTCTGCCCAGTACTTCTTGGGAGCAAAAAACATTTTTTCAACATCAGCAAATTTTATCAAATTACCTAGCACTGTAATGGGCTGTTTGTACCACTTGGCTTTCCTTTCATTTTTCTGGTGACTGGGATATTGCCCTTTTAGTGAGGACTCATGTAGGATGTGTTTCATTTTGTGCACACTAGCTTTGCGTTTGACAGGTGCAGATTCATCTTACAGAGGATCTTTAATGCCTTGATGAGATCATGTCTCTTTCATTCAGGAAATACAGGAGTAGATCCAATTCTGACCTGGTCCTTACTCCCATCTGAAACCAACCAGTTTGGATTTAAATGAGGATAGAATTTGGCCTGAGTTTTGTGCACCTTAGAACAGAGGAAAACAAGAAGTGATCTCATTGGATAGTAAACCTGTAAAATACACTCAGAGTTTATGAGTGCTAACTTTGAAAGAAGTCTTTGATTTAATCTTACCAACTTGAGACTTTATAGGAGGGTCTGAGTACATTAACAAGTGGACCTTTGTAAGGATCATTGTTTAATATTTTACAGGTGCACTCTTAAAGAATTTGTGGCCATTGATATTTGTTTTATGTGATTGGTTTGGAGATTTGCTGAAAAACTCTGCAACACTGCAGATCTGAAATAACTTTACTTTCATCTCTTCTCAGAGAGGCACCAGCCCAAGTGTGGAAAAGTGGAATGGTAAAATGACAAACTAGGTCTTGCTTCCAGCCTGTCTTCCTTTTTCTCAAGTACTGTAAATCACCACTTTCTCTATTAATGCGCTGTTTGGGGATATCATGTCACTCAACACTCTTTCTCTAGAGCTGAGAGCCTTTTACTTTGAGCAAGCTAGAAGTAATTCACCTTTATTCCCCTGCCCAAAGAGGTGTTTTTTTCTTTTAATTTTTTTTAAAAATTACCATTATTATTTTTTGTTTCACTTCTGAATAGATAGATTGGAAAATTGACAAGTCAGGATATTTCCACTCTGGGACACCAAAAAAAGCTGTAGTCTGAGGTGATAGAGCTATATACTCCTTTGTTGTGATTTGTTTATGAGACTCTTAACAAATTAAAGTTCTTTTGCGTTTAGCTGTTTTTGTTTGGAGTTTTTCCCTTTCTGAATAACTTCGGTTTTTAAAGCTGCAATGGTTTAGTGTGGTTTGTGATGTGCTTATGGAAGCAATATAACACTGATAGCAATAGTGCCTAAATGAATCTCTAATGTCAACTACAGTATTACAGAGTGGGGATAAGCCCACAAATGAAGCTGTTTCAGTGTAGCTCTCAGCTGGAGCTGATGGCTGAGAAGATGGAAAGCCATTTCCCCTTCGTCTCTCAGGCCAGCTAAAGAACCCTGGCAATGTGCCAGTCCCCATTCCTTCCTCCCTTCCCTGCCAGAGGCAGGAGAGCAATAGTAAATACTGCCAGATGTGGAGGCATCCTGCTGTGGGTCTGTGTCCAGGACTGGCAAGGACCCTTCTCAAACCACCAACTGCACAGGAACTTGCCAAGCCATTACAGATGTGGTTTGAGTAATCCCACAGCCTCAGCCTAGGTTTAACTGCTTTGTGGAAGGTGGTTTTGCCTACTAGTTTTGAGATTTTAGTGTACTTTTTTGTATTTTTTTTTTTATACCTCAGACCTTTAAATTGGAGTAGTCTGTACTTCAGCTTAGGAAAAGCATCACATAAAATAACTATCCTGAGCAGGTTTGATTGCTTCCACCACTGATTTGGGGGTTTTTTTCTCCAACATTTGGAGGCTGCCACCATACTCAAAACTGCAAGAGCAAGTCAGAGAAACTTAAGCATGTTCCTCAGAAACCATACCTTTCCCTTTTTCTCCTTGCTCAGGTGAAATGCTGGTTGACACAAGAAAAGGAAAATAATCTCTAGTGGAATAGCTCTTGCAGTGGAAAAGCAAAGCTTGAGGTAAGCACCCTGAGCATTCTTCTGTCAGCTCCAAGTTTGAGATTCCTCCTCCAGAAAATGTTTTCTCTCCTCATAATTATACAATTCAGTCCAGCACAGTAATCCTGACTTTGGCGATACATGGCACATCTTGCCTGGAGCACTCTAATTCCTGAGTTACTGATGTATTTATCATACTGATGTATTTCTTATGTACCTTCCAGACTTTGAGGTACATGAAAGGCAATTATACCACTGGCTGGTAGAGGAGTGGGAGTTTTCTTTTTCTTGGTGTCTGCTCTAAAAAATTTCGTGACTGTAAAGTGAAGATTAGGTGTGACTTCCATTGCCTGGCACTTTATGACCTCATTGGCACGAAGAAATGCTTGCAGATATGATGATAATGGCAATAATTTTTAAAGCATCATAAAAGTATAAAAGAAATAGCTCCTGCCAAGACCTGCCTGGTTCTAGCATCTCCAGGATATGGCAATGCAGATAGAGCCATTTTTTCTGTAAAGGTAGCATGTCTTGGGAAGCCCAGTCATCTCCAGATGTAAAAGTCTCTCATTAGATGTGGTTTTGGTTTTTTTTTCTGCCAGGTTGGCACTGTTTCCTTGAGTGTGTGATATCTCTGCCTCTGTTTGCCTGTGATCAGTGTGAGTAATCATTTGAATGATGCATCACATGTACCCAGTTTGTAGAATATTGTTGCTCATTATTACATTAGAGCTCCTTTCCACAGTTCTGTAAGTGCACTTCAGTAATTGCTGCTTCATATCTTGGGTCCAAGTGTTCTCCTGGTCAAAGGAACAGGCATCATTAATTACATTCCCTACTTAATTTTCCAAGGTTTCTGCTCCTGGCAAGCAGCTGGTCTGTGCAGCCTCTCTGCAGCTGGAGCTTTCAGCCTCCCAGCAAACAGCATTGAGTGTAATTGCAAGACAAGTCTGCACAAGGCAAAGCAATCCAAGTGCCAGACAGTATTGGTATGATTATCAAAAAGAGGAAGGAACATGGCAAAGCAACATGGCTTAGACAGCCAGCCATTTCACAGAAGTTCCCCAGAAGTGCTCTGTAGCTGAATAGAATGTTGAGAAATAGAGTTATGCAGCTGAAGCTCATTGCCTCTTTTTATCAGCAAACAAGGTGAGAACAGTGTCCTGTGTTCAGGCTGGCCAGCAACCTGTGAGAAGACAATGCTGGCCCAGGGCAGTTTCTGTTCCAGGCAGTGTTTCATTTTTCTGGTACTGAAATGTATCCAGTAAGAAGTGGAGCAACACAGCTGCTGGCCTGCTGGCTGCAGAAGGCCAAGGAGGATCTCTGTAGATGGGACAGGAGCTTGCAGGCAGCCTGCTGATGAAAACCTGCTTTTTCATTGCCAATCTGTATTTCATTACCCCTCCTCTGTATAGGCCAGTCCCTGAGATAGAAACTAATACTTCAAAGGAATCAAAGCAATCAAAGGAAAATATTATCATTTTGTCTGATCCATTATAGATCTTATGCTATAATACATCAGGATAGACATTTTTCTTATGATTGTTATTTTTATATTGATTATAATATGATTTTTACAGATTTAGAATATACAGTGGCTGAAGCTGTAAGATCAAATAAATCTGGCTATAAACCACTGGACTGGTCTTTGTGCTGCATACATCCTAGCTCTGCATGGGCAGGCAATATGCAATATCAGCAAATCTGTTTAAATGTAAATTGTTTGCTAATTGAGGTTTAGGTTTGTAGAAGTAAGAATCATTTTCAGTAGTATTGACCTGGAGTTGAACATTTAGAGCCATGTCTTTGCCACTTCTCATTTTAGGTCAGGTGCTTCAGCCTACTTTGTAGTATAAGCAAGAGATCTACATCATACAAAAATGCACTTGCCTGACAGTGCTTTCTGTCTTGGGTTGTCTTTCAGTGATGGCACTAACATGTGCTTATTTATAGCCTGTTTGAGCAAGGTATGCTTACTCTGTTCTGAAATGCCTTTTGAAATTTCAGGCCCTCTTGGCTCTTTTGCACATCCCTTCACCCTTTGCCTTTGCTGCCTATTAATGGATGTGCCATTATCTCTTCATTGGTTGATCTTGTTTCCGGTGTTCATTGTTTCACTGAATTATCCAGGGCCCACTCCAGAGATCTATATGGGGACAAACTGTATGCCTAACTTGTAGTTAATCCTTTTTATCATGAGGCCTCTGAATGCTGCAGCTCAGCAGCAGTGTGTAGTTGATACATGTGTGCATGGTTCACTTACTGCAGAATCCCCTCTTCCCCCAGTGGTGCAGCTATGGCCAATCTCCTCCTTCCCTGCAAAGATTCCACGTCCATCCCCTTACTGCCCTCCCAGTGTTTTTATAGATTCTCAAGTTGAATACAATATAGAAGTAGTTCAACTCCTTTGGAGAGGGGTTATTAACTTGATTTGGAGTAGGTAGCTCTGACGCATCTGTTGCCACCTAGCATCAATCTTCAAATCTTGGTCAGATGGCAAATTCTGAATGTTACAACCACTTTTTTTTGAGCTACTGGGGCAGTTCCTCTTAACTATGCAAAGGCCATACTTTGAAAGAAGAAGTTACATGCCTCAACTTATTGGTGGACAAAAGAAATGTGTCTAGAGGGAAGTGGACAGTAAAGAGGAAATGATAAATTTTAGTGGTTTCAGAACTCTTTAGACTTCACCTATAGTATATTTGCTAGAAGTTATTCCAAAACTTAGCAGCTCATTGAAACCAAATTTTTTTGGCATTCAGAAAAACTAATTTCTCTTCAGGTTTTGTACACTGAGGCATGTGAATGTAATTTTCAGGGTTTAGTTTTACTTGCCTTGGTATCAGGCCTAGAAAAGGAGTCTATATATTAATTTCTGTGGATTTCTGTGCTGAGACTGTATTAATTTTAAGCTGACTTACTGGAGCAAAATTTTTTAGAATAAACCTTCCATACTACTGTCATCTTTTCAGGGGGTGAACAGTAATGCAGCCTTGATTAAATATAATTAATCTCATGTTTAAATCTCAATGCACATGGGAACAAAGATTTGCTTGGATACTTAGACTACAGAGGAGTGAAACACTAATCTAGTGCTCAAAGAAACTAATGCTTATTATATCTTTTCTATGGGCTTTCATAGCCAAGCATGTATGTAAATATGAATGGGCAACCTAATTCATGTCCTTTATGTACTAATTCCCATAACTTCTGTTGCTTAAGTTTCTAAAATATACACCTATGTTAAAACATCTTCATGTTCTCAGCAGATTAAGTGTGTGTGGTAGAAGTGTATATTGTTATTCTCACTACATTATCACTTTGATCTACATAAATACAGATGCTCTTTGGTCTGTTAAAAAAGCTAGATACCACTAAAATTAATAGAGTTTACTTTAATATTGTGTCTTTGTCCTATCCTAATTTTCCACCTAAACACCTGACAGGCTTATTCTTAGTTATAGCTTGCTTTTCTCTTCAGAGTAATGAAAAGTGTTTTTGCCCTTTGAGCCGAGAGCTTCTTTCTGTGTCTATTTTCTTGTACAAACACTGCTTCCCTCCAAGGCCCTTGGCAGTGTCTCAGCCTCTGTTACAATTCTTTCTGCAGTGTAAGGTGAGGATAATGGCATCACTAATCGCACCTTCCTACAGTGTGGGAAGAATGAGCAGTTGCAGTTTGCAAACTGCTTTTATGATAACAGACCTTATTGGCTCTAGCCTCATTCTCATTGAAATCAATGGCCAAAATGATGTAAATAGCATAGTATTCCTCAGCACACACGCATTCCCAGCCCCTCCCCAATTAAGAAGCCAAAATCCCTGAAGGCATGAGACTGTCAAGGAAACAGAAGGCAAAGAAAAAAATCCTAAATTGTCGTTAGGAGTGTATAAATTCTGGATATGTTGCATTTATAAAACTTGCCACATTATTAAAGTTTAAAAAAAAGGTGGCTTGCTTGTCTTCTGAGCTATATAGTTGTACTTGAGTAACCTAGGAGATTTTGAGAAGCAATGAAGAGTGAATTTAAATGAAATAATCCATAATGAACCTTTCCATATATGTTTCTGTAGTTGTACAATTATTTAAAATATTTCATCTGGCAAATAAGCTTGCCACAAGAATAAATCTTAGAATATTCTAGCAGGCACTGTATATAATCAGATGATATTTTTGAGAACTGATCTGTAGTCCTTCAGCAGCAGCCTTTATATATCATCTACAAATAATTGAGCTAGACTGTTGTTCACAAAGCTGAAGACATTGAAAAGATGAAGGGCCATATCATTCACTGTCTGAAATCCCATTTCAGTTGTCTACAAGAAATAAAAATCACTTTCCTGTAGCCTTGTGCTGTGCTTTTGTGTACATTGCCATGCGTAGATAAGGTTGGATGTTTGTTGTTGTTACATCCGAGTGAAAAGCAACTCTTCTTGTTGAAGCTGCATTTATGACTGATAGGAGTGTCAGCAGGGTGCTGCTGGACGCAGTGCTACACCTGGCCTCCATCCTGAGGGTTGGGAGCTTAGCTCACACTGTCCCTTCCTGCATGGGACTGTGCCCAGACTGCCTGCAGGAGTCAGACTCAAGCCTTTTAATTTCTGTTTTCTGTTAAATTGTAAGGCTGCTGAAACACAGCTAGCAGATTAAATACTGGGCAATATTGCACCTTTTCCTACCAGCACAGAAAGTTAATGTTCTTAGTCATTATTAAACAAGCAGGTAAGTAAAGTTTATTCTAACCTCTGGTGAAGTACAGTATTGAAAGATTTTGCAATGCAAAAGAATATTTTCTACACAGCCAAAAATAAAATTCAAGTGTTTTAGTTACAGAAGGAGGCCCCAGCTCTTAAATGGAAGGAAGTGCCTTAAACTGTTACATGATCCAACACATGCATAAGATCCTCTCAAACATGTGCAGCAGCTTTATTTGCCAAGATCTTATCTTGTAGTATAACAAAACCTTCAGTCAGTTTTCAGTAGTATTTCATTTTATGATCAGACTATGCAGGAATAAGATATTTAGTTTGACAGGTTCTCTTTTTTTTCTTAAAATGACTGCTCAGAGCTGTGTTCACTTTTACATCAAGGATCATGTGCATTTCAGAGTAAGAATATATAATTACTGATCCTTGATACCTTTTCAAAACAGAACTGTATCTATTGGACTATTCCATGTACAATTTTTTCAAGCAAGTTCGTCAAGGATTTACTATGCTTGAATAAATGGAAGGTTCTTTAGAAGTAGTGGGTAGCTTGAATCTGAATTTAACTTTGGGGAAACAGAAGCAGTTTCTTTGAAATCTCTTCGGTGCTGGCTCAGAGCTCAGCACTACTTTTATCTACTTTGGAGGCAATCCAGGTGGGACTGGATCCTGGCTGTTAACTAACAGAGCTTTATCAAAGGAAGTATGCTGACTTATACTGGCAGAGGCATTAGCCCTCAATATTTTTAGGTCTTTAGCCCAGAAGTCTCATTTCTTTTGTTTTCAATGCATCACTTCAAGTTTTAAAAAAAGTTTAAACAGGAGCATTAATCTTCGATCTATCAAATGGAGCTGTAGGTCCTTCAAATATTTACATATGCAAATGAGTAAACCAATTTGGAGAGTTAAGCCAAGAGTAACCATATATATAAATGTGGTAGTGAATTGCATCATCTTAGATATAAGGATATTTTCCCTAGATGCTAGGGGAAGGGAAGGAAGTACCACTGACATGTTAGTAAACTCTATACTATTAGGGGTGCAAGCCTTGTGCAGGGTTGAGATAAGAAAAAATGGATTAGAATATTATTGCAGGGCAAACTGAACTGTTGCAAACCATTCAACCTTTCTACCGCTGTAAGAAAAGATTAATTTTCTCAATTAAAATGGCAAAGTGTAATATACACTAAAATATACTGGGAGTATAGGTCAAAAGTAGGAAATATAATGGCTGGACTGTTTCATTACCGCTGACCTGCTGAAATCTTTGCAATCAGTCTAGTCTCATCGAGAGTTCTATCACTATGAATGTACTCAGTCCGCATTACTGCTTCAAGTTAATTCAACATTACCTGATCAGTGTTGGATATAATGTGAGATGAAGCTCAAAGTTGCAGCTGTTCTGATTTGTCTCTGATAACCATCCCATTTTGTGTTAGTCTCCTGACAGCAGCAGCCAAACTTCCTAAACTTAATTTAGGCACAAAAGGAGAGGAAAGGCACCAAGCTAAGTCTTGTTAGTAACATGACAGAAACGACCAGAGCTGCCTAACACTTATCCAGTGCAGTTCACATATTTATATCCTATGATTGGTGTGTTTTTCTCGTGTGTCAGCCTGAGGCATAGAGACCATCTCACTTGCTCCAGAGAGTGAAATTAAGTGCACTGGGACTGATTTCTAGTATATTGATTTGGGATACAAAAGTGGATGATCTTGTGCTGTTCTAAGTGGGAGACAGACTTTGCTGCAAGCAGCCTTCTTCAGTAGACAGAGACTGACATTTCTTCCTGGAAATGTGTTCCAATGTTTCTTTCAGCACTTAGTGAGGATGAGGTGATTTCATCTTGGGTCACAACTTGCATCTGATAAAGTCTTTGTGTTTTTATGAGCTGGCTTTTAGAAAGGATCAGGTGAAATTATAGGTGAAAAGTGATTAGCTACTGCTGGGTAAAGAGAGACTGAGATGATTCCTGAGCAGTAATGAAAAGTCTTTGAGGGTGTCCCATTTCTGACATGTCACAAATGTTGGTCTGCCTGGTCTACACACTGAATTCTCCTGATCTCTGGTATTCAGCCTTGCATGAAACAAGTTGATTTCTGCTGTCAATTGACTAGAACAATCCTAATAGTATGTTTTGCACAAATAGAGCTGAAGAGTCAAATAATGAGATTGTTTAATAAGAACTTTTTGGTAAGTAAAAACTATTGCTGTATTTACAGAAGAAAAACTTTGTTCTGGAGAAGATCCAGAGGTGATCTGCTGGCCTGTCCTCCTGCATGGGGAGTTCCTTGGCTATTTCATGCTTGGGAGCTCCAAAACTCTTCTACTGATGAAAAGGCCAAGTCCCACCATCAGAAAGAAGCTCTCTCATCACAAATTTGGTCCTTGACACTTAAATAACCTTTTTTTTTTTTTTTTTTTTAAGCAAAGGGGTGAATTCCTATACTCAGGTAAACTTAAGTTGTGCTCATACTGGAGTCAGCACAAAAACCAAGAGCTTATTTAAACACATCCTGGGGAAGCAAGATGATACCTATACTCCTGAGGCTGCACTGATAGTTTTGTGGTTGGATGATGATTTCTGACTTCTACAGGTCACAAATGACCTCCTTATTATAGTATGTGTTTTATAGTGTTACTCTGCTGTTCCTGTTCCATAGAAGGAACCTCAGGTTTGTGAGAGCTGGTGAGGACCAGTGTTCTTCTCCTGGGATCCTCCTCTGCTGTAGCCCTTCCCTCTGTCTTCCCCTATTTACCAGCCCAGGGATAGGCTGGTAAATAGGGGAAGCTTCAAATCCAGTTGTGTGGATTATGCCTTTATGGAGTTGTAACAGGATTTTTTGTAACTGAAATTTGACAGCAAAACCCTCCTCTTCTGAAAAGAATTTGTTGCTGATGTTGTTCATGGCATTTTATGTAAAGCTTAAGAAGGACAACCTTTTCATTTCTTAAAACCTTGCTACATTACCCTCTGGTATTGATCATGTAAGGGTGGGAAGATTTTACTGTATTTTTAAAATGTGGGCTAGAAAAACAACACCTTTATCACTTCTATGTTTTGGGGGGGGGGGGAGTTTGTTTGTTTTTTGGGTTTTTTTTTGTGGGTTGTTTTGATTTTTTTTTTTCTAAATTGAGAAAAAGATGGTGATACAGTAAAGAATTAACTCAGTGATACACCATTTCTCTTGGGCTGCTTTTCCAAGCAGAACTGCATCTTACACTTTAATGTGTGAAGCTATAAAGGTCTGGTAAATGGTTTTGCTAATGTTAATATGCAGCAAATAGGGTGTTCCTTTCCTAGGCCAGAAATGGTATATTATGCTCCTTGATCACTGTGTTCCTTTCTGGGCAGTCATGTTATTTAAATAAGTGGCACTTGAAAGCTGTTTGTGAGTGTCTGTGGTCCAAGAGGTGATTTCTGAATCACCAAAAATATAGGTCTTCTAACTTAATGTACAGCCTGTGCTCAAAAAAGCAATGCAAGGAGAGAAGATCTTTTGGGTTTTTTGACTTGCAGAAAAAATCTCTTGTGGAAAAAAAAAAAAAGGTGGCTCAAAGCAGTGTTTTGGTGAGTAGTAACATGTATTATTTGCTGCTGCTTTTTGCTCTGGACCTGCTGTTGTTTGAATGTTTAACAGAGACCTTCTCCTCTTACAACAATTGCTGCAACCAACAGAGCATTTTGAGGTTTTTTTGAAAAGTCAGTTCACAGCAATGTCTGTGTGTGTGTCCCTGTGTGTGTCTCAGCAGGGCAATCCCAGCACTTGCAGATAGGCAGGACTTGATAAAAAAAACAAGAGGGAGGGAGGGGTCCCCGAGGCAGGGCCCCTGCTCTCCTGAGCCTGCCCCTGCACACCAGGGGTGTCCTGGCTCCCCACCAGCTTACTGGACTTGTTCTTGCCTGGTGCTGTGCTCTCTGAGCTGGGACCAAAGGGACAAATAAAGCAGGAGCTGATGCCAAGCCCAGAAAAACGAGTGTACTATTCCTGTGACAATTTTTAGCTTTTCATGTTGCTCTGGGCCATGCAACTCTTGGTATAAATTAGGGAGGAAAAAAAAGCTTTGACTATTTCTCACTAAAACTGCTTATTTTTGTTTCTCATCCTTTCAGCATAATTCTTACTGAAAGAGCTTTATATATTCTTGCTTCTGTCCCAAGGAAATACTGTCAGATTGTTCCACTCTGAAAATGTAAGCTAGGCTGACTGAGAAATTATACACTTCAAATACCAGAGGTGCTGTGAGCGCATCGTTTCCAGATCTCCATTCCTGGAGCTGTGGGGAAAACAGATGAACCAGATTAATGTTACTGGTTTTCCGTAACTCCCAGATATTTTCTTGGCAAGTTTCTTTTTCCAGCAAGTTTTTCATCCCTCTTCTGCTCCTTCTTAATTCCTAGCTCCTTTTTCCCAAGAAACAGAAGCCCCTTTCTAGCTTTCTGTGCTCCTCTGTGGAACACACCCCTTAGCCTGGCAGTGCAAAAATTCTGTACCATGCCTTATTTCAGAGCTTGATCGTGCTTATATGGGGTAGGGGCTCCTTATTTAAGGGCTGGTGAGTCAGCTGCGGGAACATGGACTTCATCTGAATTCCACATTTCAAACTGAGAAGTTCAGCCTATGTTCAGCTGTAATTTGTGTGTGGATATATACGTTACATAAAAAAGTAGCCTGAAGTGTGGTTATTCCCTTACTGTAAGTGCATGAGTATTCTAGAGGCAACTTGTCCTTGAAATCATCTCTGTGGGTGTAGCTTTGGCAGCTCGTTTTCACTTGATCAATTTTTTGTTGTTTGTGGGGGGGAAAAAAGATGTTTTATCACAGAAATGAACAATTAATCATTTTCTGTTGGCATTAAATTTTTGCTGATATCAAAATCTGAATGCTTCTTTTTCCGCCTTTGGTTGACCTACCCTGACTGCCCTTTTACTGAAGGCCGTTGCACCAGTGCTTCCATGTGCCCTTACTTCCAGTGAATTATGTGCACCAGTTCACTGCAAAGAGGCACTATGTATGTCTTTTCTACGTCTCATCTGCACAACTTAATAGCACTTCTCTATTAGAATTTTTTTGATCTTACCATTGTGTCCTTGGAGCCTTTTTGCCTTCCAAAATGGTGGCTGCTCTTTCCAGTGGCTGGCTGGTTTCAGAAATATGGACAGAAAGAAAATGCTTTTCTCACTTCAGAAATGTGTTATTTGCAGGACCTTGCATGAATTCAGCAAACAAAGGAAATGTGCTTCTTCCCTTAGCTCATCCCACTCTATGCATTTTAAATGTATTGCCAAATGATAAATACACATTTTTAGTGAAACTCTGTTCAATGGTAGAGATTTATTATTTTATCTGCTACCCAGTGGATTCTGCAAACAGAAACTCTTCTTTCTTGTATTAAGGTCCCTAAGCTCGTTCTGTCTCCAGCCAAATAATTAAGAGGTCAAAACAGAGATGTGTAACTCTGGCTTTCCTGCTTTTTGGTAAGACACATATGATGAAGTTGCTGGTGCATATATATGAAAAGAAGGAACAAGGGAGTTATAGTGCATACCCACATAGTCTTAGCTCTGTGTCCTGGCACTGCCTCAGTACCCTTGCAATACGTGGTTTTCTCACTTTATCTTTAACTCTGCTGCACGAAATTGTCTTCCTCTCAGCAAGTCTTTTATCCCATCACAAGAAGGAAGGACATGCCCTCTTAATTCTGCAATTGTTGATGTCCTTTGCATGTCCATCCCTCTCACGTTCCTTGCCACAAAATGTGATGCTTTACTAGCTGTCATTAATCCCAAAAATCATGTCCGTCTGCCAGCTGACTACTGACAGTCCCTCTGGCAAAAACCTTTCCTCAGTTGACAGATGTAGTCTGTAAAACACTGTCCTGAAATAAGCTGCTTCTGTTTCTCTGAAAGACTTTTTAAAAGTTTTGCTTTTAATCGTACATAGAGGGTCTCTCCTTCCCTGTCTTCACCCCATGAGATCACTGTTTCTCTGATGTTTTTCCACAGCACTGCAAAGCTGCTTTATGTAATCTCCCTGCTGCTCTACACCTACATCCCTCCCAGTGAATGCAGCTGACCTGTTTGTGGATAATACCTTTTGGCTATTACCAGCTTCAGGGCTAGCTGTGAGAGGGCTGCACTGGCCTGCTGTGTGTATCTTTGCCCTGTCTTCATACTTTTGGTCTGAGCTCCTCTTTATGTGTGTCATCTGCAAGGCTGGTTTCCTAATGGTGGTTCTTTTAACTCCGCTTTGAAGCAACAATATTCAGCAAAAAGAAAGGCTTACTAAGTAGTGCAGAGCAGTTCTATGTTGTTTGGGAAATTGTTTCAAACACGTGACCTTATTAGCTGAATTGGATATGGCAGCAGTAAGTAACACTTTCAAGCCAATGCAGAGAGGAAGATTTCACAAATGAGACTTAAAAGAGCTATTTTTGCTCAGTAGGATTACTGAAGGAATTATTCCTCACCTGCAAGAGGTACACAAATTTTCTGATTTTGTTCTATATTCTAGAGAAATTAGCCTGAACTAGAATGCTGAAGTGAAGGTGAAGAGGCAACCTGGCAGCTCTGCACAGCAGCTCCTGGAGTACAGCTGACAGGCTGCAATAGTAAGGTGTAGTATTGCAGATATAGCAAATCCATAACAACCTTGGAAAGACTTCCCAAAGTCCCCAAAGGGGACTGAGAAAGAAGAGAATCCCACTGAAAGAATATAAGCAAAATAATCTAGCCCTACTGCAAAAAAAAAAAAAAAAAATCCACTACCATCAATTAACTTATTAATTACTTTGTCAATAAATTTGTCCTATAAACAAAAAAAAAATCATCAGTTTTCCAGTGTTTCTAATAGGAGTAGATGCTGTGCAAAAGAGGAACCTTTATTGACCTCTTTGAGACAGTTATTGTAAACATTCAGACAGAAAGTGTAAATAGTAGATTCCTCTGTTTTTTGCACTCTTCTTGAGCCATCTGGTTGTCTTCTTGAAAAAAGTTCTACTATTATTTTTGAGTATTCTGTACCCTCATACATCCTTGGTTATATTTCCTGGAGTTTTGTCTCACACTTGTTACCTTATAATATTTTACATTGTTTTATTTCTTTGATATGCAAGCTTGACAGCATATGCTTAATAGTAAAAATCATTAGCTAGGTACATCTGGGTAAGCAGAATTCAAGATTTTTAGTGTATAAGTCACCAGCTCAAATTTTCAGATTACCTTCCTCCTCTGAATGCCAGGAGTTGCCTGAAGTGCTGTGGGTGGTTCTTTTGCTTCTGTTTTCAGATGCCTAATAGTTGATCATTTCCTAAACCGCTGCTCTTCCCACCTTGGACTGAATCCAAATTATTTTTTACTTTAATAAGTTAGCCTATCAAAAAATCTGACTCAGACAGTGGTACATTAAGCCACCACACATTTTTGAATTTATTTATTGCTTAGATTTAGCACTGTCCCACAATAACACATTCAGCAAGCTAAAATTTAAAATTTTATCAGAGGTAGAGTGAGCACAAAATAGAACATCTAGAACAATGTAGATTCTGCATTACATGAAGATAAACCCCCAGAGCTGCAATGTGCATGCAAAATTATGTAAGAACCAATTCATCCCTATGGACCTTAAATAACACAGTACAGTACAGGAGTGTTGCTGTGCTGTAGTCTCATGTGCTCATGATTTAAGAAGACCTGTCCCAAAGCGTGTCACTCCTATAGTGTTCAGGGTGCTGGGGTGGATTAAAACATGTGAAGGTGTTGTTACAGAGAGCACTGTGATGCCACTGTGACAAGAGATCAGGAGAAAAACTTTGTCTGTTCTGGGCAACTTCAATTCCTAATGGTAAAGAAGCACTGTGAAGCAAGCCTGTCCAGGTGTCCCTCCTATGAATTGCTGTAGGTGACAGGATCCCCCAGGACACTGCTCTAACTTGCTGGGCACTGCTGTCATCTGCAGGCAGTGCTGGCTCAGACTGAGCAGGCATGCAGCCTGTCCGAGTTGTGACAAGCTGTTTGAACTGTGGCAACGAGCTAGAGCTGGACGGTGTAAAAAATCACCTGTGCAGTCATCCTTAGAAACAGAAGGATTTCTTTTCCAGTAAGTGCAAGGCATGTGAGTTAAACAGGGAAACTGAAATATCCTTAAAATCCCAGAACATGATGGAATAATGGTTAGTATTTCAGAAATACGTGTCTTATTAGTTCACACGAACTCAGACACTGTGTAATCATTCAATGTGATAGGGAAAGCTGGGGCTTTCATCTGGATTTATTAACATGAACTACTTATGGAAGAGTTCAAAAATCTGACTCCGTGTTTAAATGTTTGAGCACATAGCTGAGGACAGACACCTAACAATTCATAGCTGAGTATAATCAGCCTTGCATGTCATAAAACATGAAACAGAATCGTTCCTTTTAAAGTGGTTGTTATGTCTAGATCAAAGGTAGAGGATTATGCAGTATGCCCAGTTTAAGAAAGTGCCATTCAAGAGGTTAATGTAAAACTGGAAGCACAGCACTCTTTATGTTTAGTGTTATCTACTATCTTTCTATTGTGTAGAAACATTAGTGAGTGTTTACAGCCAGCCATGCCAAAATTCACTGAGCTCAGAAGAAAGAATAAAGGAAGCTTTAAACTGTTGGTTTTGTATTTTAAAGTGACGACCTAGAAGTAGCATGGTGTTAACTCTGAGTTTCTGATCACTGGATATTGGTGGCCTTGCAGGCTCTCACGTAATTTCTAACAATAATGTGTTACATACACCTGTCAGCCCAGCAAATCTGGCCCAGGAATGAATAAATATTTACTGGGTCGTGTGGCCCCAGTGCCAAGGGTGAAAGTGGTGACTAGGTTTGAACAAAGGCCAGCTGCTCTGCATCATCTTCAGATCTTTGCCTGTTCTGTGTTCTGTGTGGTTCCCAAGACCACAGAATTAAAAGGTGTAAATGTGGTATGATTTCATGTGCTTTTAGTCCATGTTTATGGAGATTTTTTTTTTTAAAGTCAGAACTAGCCAGCTAGAGTTTCAAGTTTCTTGGGGAGTTTGAAAGAGAGGTAAATAGAACTTCTTTTCTCTTTCTGGAACAATTTTGACTGTTGTTGAGGTTTGGAGGTGATGGAATGTGGCTTTGCTCTTTAAACAAAGTCATTCATCAGAGTACAAGTACATTAGCAGGAATTCCTTCTCTCCAGTCCTTTGATTCTCTGTAGTTATCTGTACTTCAAGATTCATGGTGCCTTCTGTAATGAGAGAAATCTTATATAATATATGCAGCCTTTGTACTTTCTAGACTGGAGCCTAATCCAGCTCTTAGTCCTTTGAAAAATGCCTTCATGTCTGCCTGTCTCTTTCAGATCTTGGGCTTTCAAAGTGTAAAGGCCTATATTTTTAATACTCTTGGCCTGTATTCTTTCCTGATGAAGAACTGGTAACCTTAAAAAAGTTTATTGTGAACCAGATCCAGTCAGAAGACCTGGTGGGCTGAGTGCATAAATATGTATGTACACAAACAGGCTTTTAATGATGGTATGGAAACTATGTAGGCAATCTATTGATACAGTAATAAGTGTAAGAACTGTATGAATAATAGCTTCTAACTTTGGCATTAGGGCTGGTTAGTGTTACCTTATGTGATGATTCATTATTATAAAGCCTAATCATTACAAGCTACAGCAGTGTCTGAGGCAATTTGGCATAATTACCCTGTGTTTCTTCAAGAAAACAAAAAACCTTCTTTTGTCTGGCAATTGCTGAGTAATTGCTCAACAGTTATATGTTTGATATGAAATAGAAATGATACCGTAATATTTCGTCTTTTGTCTGAATGCCCTCTCCAGTTATCTGTTTCTTGCTTTTGTTGTTGTTTTGTTTTGGATTGTTTGCTTTTGACGTTTTTTAATTTTGTTTTTGTTAGTTGTTTGGTTTGCTTTTTTTTTTCCCCAGCTCACACAAAAAGATGCATCTCCTCTTATTGGTGTTTTATTGGTAGAACACATTGTGCTGATGCTGCTGAGTTTGCTGCCTTGTGTTGTTTAGCAATTAAGACCTAGACTTGAAAGAAAAAGTCCTCTCCCTGGGATTTGGTGACTAGCAGTTAGCAGTGCAGTGCATTCAGATATCACTGAGACTCATGCCATGACGTTCACACTCTTTTTGTGCTGTGCTCACAGCACAAAATTGAAACTTCCATGAACTTTTGAAAGAAGTCTTTGTCACTATATGTGGTATTTAGGTGGCTCTTCTCACTGAGTATCTGGTACAGTTGTTGGTTGTGTATTTTTGGGTTTTCTGTTGGGTTTTTGGGAGGGAAGAAAGAATTGTTATTGTATTATAAATAGACAGAGAGAGTAATCCTAGCTTTATAGGAATTTTGGAAGTAGATAAGTCTTCCCAGACCTCAGTATCTTCTCAAATATCATTTTTGTTCTTCTTCAATCTCAGGAACATTGGTGCTTTTTCATAGAGCAAAGTCCCAATCTGTCTCCTGTCTATAACTCAGTTTATAAACTTATGGGGAGTAAAACACTGATATAGAGTTGCAAAGAAACTGCATTTGTCATTTAACTTTAAAGCAGACCCTTCATTTCATACCTAGGGGGTGTATTATGCAAAATGTAAAGTATAGATTTATGCGTAAATTGGGTAGACAAACAATAGAAAGGACAAGACACCCAGTTAATGTGTAAGATCATTTGCCTGCAGAGTGTCAAGCAGTCAAGTATGTGTCCTGTGGGTGGGTCATGAGGGGCTGAATGGAGCAGGAAAGGCCTGAGCAGGAGTTCCACTTGAGCCACTGTGTCTAGTCAGACAAATGCCTCTGAAAACATGATTGGAAACATCTTCTCTCCCTGAACTATTGCCTAGACTTCATGGGCTTTTGTTCCACTTAACCTCTAATTTAGGAATGCCATATGGCATGTTGCTTTAAAAGCTGATGATTCCTGTTATGTGGAGCAGATTTTGGAAAATGATTTTCACTAAGTGAGCAAGAGATGGAGCACTTTGTATTCCTCATACATCCAGCACTATTAAAGAAACATATTGGGGCAGACAATAAACGTTGCTCAAATGCTGTTTAGTGCCTCTTTCAATACCTTAATACCACCATCTGGTGAGCTGAAATCATGTTACAGCTTATTTGTAGGTTCTTTTATATAATTTAATGGGTTTGTCTGACAAGGTTTTGACCAGGGAGCTGAACCTTCTAAAACAGGATTGTGGTGTGAGTGCTGAAATACTGTGTGCTTGGTTTGCTTTGTTCCCTGATGCTAAGTGGGTGCAATAGAAGAGCACTGGGAATTCTCATCTCATGGGTAGGATTTTTGGTGCCCTGCTCAGCCTGTTTCAAGCTGCTGAGCCAGAGGAATAAAAAACTGCAGCTCCTGTTGCATTCTGAAAAAACCTGTTGCTGAATGACTTGTAATAGTTTTGGCTCATGCAGGATCTGACTGATTACTCTTAATTAGTTTTCTTGGGATGCTTATCTGATCTCAACTTCTAGACCTTCTGAATTTCATGTTATGAGTCTGAGCCTTGTATATTTAAAAGTGCACTAAATACACCAAGTTGATTAATGTTGTCATAATGTAAACTTATTTAATGAAGGTTCTTTACACTCGCTTCTAATTCCATCATGTGGTGATAAAAGTCCCCTTTTTAGTTGTTTCTTCATCAGTTATTGATGAATAGGGTTCTTAAACTGTTAAACTGCTCTCCCAGACTGTCCTTCTGGTTCTGTTCCAGCTTAAACATATTTTTGGTTTGGAATAAAACATGATTAACCAACATTTTTAAAAAAAAAGTTGGACCTGACCTGAGCCTGGCATTAGTTGCTGTGGCTCCTGTCTCTTTGAATTGCATCCAATTTGAAATGAAACTGCTACAGAAGACACTGGCAAGTGTAGAAAAATATATTGAAACAGTTAAATGTTCTGCTCAATTTTTGTTAATTGTAATACTTTAAAATCCCATAGTATAAAATCTCAGACTAATGATGAATTGTTCATAATTAGCAGATAGCCCAGTGAAAGAAAGAGGATTTCTTTTTCACTGACAGAATAAAAGGAAGGAAAACAACTATCTTGGTTCTTATCCTGTGGGGAAGATTGTCATTATTATGAATCAATTTAGACAATTTACTATTAACAAAGACAAGTTTAAGAGCAAGGACAAATGTTGATAGCCCCAGCCTGCATGTTCACACTCTATTATAGTGTTATTTCTTTGATAATAATTTCTCCTAGGAACAGGAGTGACCATGTCCTTTTAGCAAGAAATCCTTTGCAGCTAAAAGAAAAAGGCAATGTATCCTCTTGTGCTGTGACCTGAGGTAAAAGATAAGATCAGTCTTAAACAACTACTCTTTAAAAGGTATTTATTCCCTCATATACCCTGGGAGAAAAGGAAAAAGTGCAATAGAGGAAAGGAAAATTACTTTTTTACTCTTGACTGAATCATCTCTTTTCAGTGTTTGTAAAATGTGTGATCATTTCATATTAAAAGGAAATTAATTTTTCTGTTAGGCATTGTGAGACATATTAAGTATGCTGAAATGGCATTTCCGTTCATCCAGCAAGGCTTACTTGTTAAACCTGCTTGTTCACAATTGAGCCAAAATAATGATAAATAAATTATCCCATATATATAACAGTTGCATATTATGGACATCTTATTCCATAGAGATAGGCTTTCCAATTTGTTTTTCTAATAATTCTCAGAGTTCTATAGGATAGAAGGACTTTAAATTAGGTTTAAGCAATGGCACACTGGCAAATGGAATAGTATGGATCCCTATGTAGCTATTCCTACCATCTTAAATATCTTTTTTTCTTTGATATTTTTGAAATTAATGTTCTTTGAAACTTACTTTCTTATTTTTACTAAATGGTTGAATGGAAGTTGTAATTTTCAGGCTAATCACACTTTGGGTTTTTTATTTTGTATTTTATTTATAAATGGTTTAATGTTTTACTCCTTCCTAAATAATCTAATTACTTCCAAGCATTGCTTCAAAAAACCTCAGTGCATAATGCTTGGACCAGTTGCCTTGGTTTTCATCTTTTTTTTTTTTGTCTCACTCTTTGCAAGTGGGAATTGCTCAGCTGTCTGTTTTGTAGCACTACAAGATGCTTTACTGAAAGAAGGTTATGCATCCTCTCAGCCTAGGGACAACATATTCTCTGATACTTGGTCTTCAGCGATATTGAGCAGCACTTGTGTGCTAAATGTAGCCTGAGAGAAGTTACATGACCACAGTGAAATACCTTACACTGCCACAGAACACCATTTCCCCATCTCCAGCAAACCCTTTAACTGAGTGTCTCTGTTGCAATGGGAAGCAGGATCCTGTTATGCTGGAGAATATGGAGAAGTGACTTGTGTTTGCCCAGCATCAGCTGGAAGCCAAGAGGGACTCCATGCAGCTAAAATGTCTTGAGGAAGGAAGTGAGATGTAAATTCACAAATGTGGTTACTAGAGGGAAAAGGAGCAAGTGTATGTGGTTGAATTTAGCTTGGTCACAAGAATTAAAGACTTCATCTCTCTTAAAATGTTGGCGTGAAAGCCAGAGGTGGTGGAGATAATTTCAGTGGCATTAGCTGTTGGCAGGTGTGTTTGTGTGGAAAGAAAGGATCATCTCAGACCTTGATGACACACATATGAACAATATCACTCCTGCTCAAGTATAGAAGCATGCAACTTAGCAAAAGAACACCATATGTTGTCTGTTACTTAAGCAACAAACAACAAAAATGGGGAAAGAGCTTTTACTTTCACCATGAAGTTGAAGTGTGTTAAAGGCAGGTTGTGTTAGCAGGTTAGAAGTGCTCTGGTCATATGGTGCTGCCTGATGTGTGAGCTGGTGTTTGATGTGTTCTTGATGTCAACAGCTAAATGGAGCCAGGAACTCCTAAGTACAGTGTAATATTCCCTCTTACTAAGTTATTTCCACCCAGATGTCTGTAGGACAGACACCTGGAGGAGGAACTTGGCTTGGGAGCAGGCATAAACACCTCTAGGAAGCAATATCTTTCTCCCCAGTACCCAACAGGATAAGCCACAGCAGGAGGAGCTGCACCCACCGTCAGTGCCTAGGACATGGGAAGGGTGCTGGCAGCTCGTCAGCAAGGCTGGTCTGCTCAATGTGTGTGTGCCTGTAACTGCACAGGGGAAGGAGGGAGCTTTGTCTGAGGGATGGCTAATCAGCTGCCCCAGTTCCCCAGACTGATGTATTAAGCAGTGTAGCTTGCTCTATACTTTGCAATTTCCTCTCCCTTGCAAAAATAAAGCATCTGCTGCACCTTTCCTCCCCTTGCAGAGGCTTTCTGCTGATCATGTGGAACAAATGCTTCTTCCCCAGATGTTTTTGCTTTCCCTTGGTTGTATTGACTTGAGACAGACATTGCACTGTTGTTCTGCTCATGTCCCTGCTGTGGTTTATCCAAACCTGCTATTGGCATCTGCTCTTGTATAGTGGGAACAAGGATATTGGGTTAAAAACCTGACCTTGCAGTAAGTTCTACTCCTGCTTCCAGGGGACCAAGGTTTAAGGCAGGATTATTTTCTTAGCTGCCCCTGTGTATTTTATTTCACATGACTATTGATATTGCCCTCCAATATTTATCATGTTTGATCAAGTAATTAAGCAGTGACAGTGGGGTTTATTCAGTGCGTGCTTTTGTGGTGAATTGATACCCTTATGTATAAAGCACAGTTTTGTAGACAAAATTAGACAGTTAAGTGAGCCGTTATGCAGAAAATCACAGCTGCTGGAACAAGGATTCCCCTCCTTTTTAAATTAAAAAAAAATACATAGCAATTAAGATCTTCTAGTATAACACAGGGATTAAAAATATTTTTAAGGAACCTTGTGCTTGTTTGAATACTCAGAACTTGAAAGACTACTGCTGATTACATTAACCATGTGTTCAAATCTAAAAGAAATATATATAACGATATCAGGTAGATATATTCACTCTAATACATAAAGTTGTGCATTCAATCCATTTGACTGTCACTTTGATAGTGTTAATGATAAATTTCAGGTTCCTTCTATATAATGAAATAAAGAAGTATGCTGTTTTTAAAAGCTAAAATGAACACTATAAAGGGCAGTGTTCATACATATATTTTGTTAAGTCTTGAGGAAGCTTGTTGAAAACAAGTCAATAGAACAATTGTGCACTTAATTGCTAATCTGTTTTATGTTTTATTAAATGCTGAGTGTTGTTTTCCTAATTCACTTACATGGTAATGGGTAATCAAGTAATGATGAGTGGCTTGTAATTTAAAAATAGCTTAATTGTATGGAACCTTGAAAGCTAAACAGGACCTCTACCTGAATGGACAATTATAAGCATACATAACTTTTTTCCCCAAGAAACAGTAATTGTTTGGTTGGTAACTGGTGTTTAACTTAACATACCAGATGATTTCTGTATAGTCCATTCTCAGCACTTCTGAAAGCTGACTTTTGGACTGAAAACTCTTGGGCTTGTTGTTTTTTTTTCCCCATGATGTGTTCCCATGGGTGTAGAACTTAGTACTGGAATATAGCCCACTTTACTCCTAAGGTGGTGTGAGGGAAATGCACCCAGGGTGGTTTTTATTGCTCAGAAAAATAAATGGTGATTTGAGCACGAGTCTGTCAGGGGTGTGTGTGCCTGTGCTGATATTCCTTGTGCTGATATTCCCTGTGCTAATACTCCCCGTGCTGACTCACTTGTACTTGGGTGCCTGTGTCGGTGTAAGTGAATATCCAGTGATAAAAACAGGCTCTGCATTAGCACAGACAACTGGGTAGCTCACAAAGACACTTGGGATAGAAAATCTTACGCTCAAAACTATAATGGACAAATTTCCTTTCAAACTCCTAACAGTGAGGCTTTAAATCAGCAACCTACACAACCTGTTAGCTTAGAAAAAGTCAAATTGGGAGTCTACTTCTGAAAACAGGCGGTGTCAACTGAGGTGTTATTTTAGAGTTTCCCAGGTCCTCAGGTAGATATTTACGTGAGCCAGTAAAGGAAACAATGCATGAGTGTAAGTCAAAGCACAAATTTCATTTCTGGTCACTCTTGTAGTTTTGTTTCATGTGGGGTAATAGCTCATTTGTTTAGTGAAGCACTAGAGACTTCACCCTACCCTTACCCTGTTAAATAATATACTTTTCCTTAAAGAAAACCTTCGTTTGCTTTAAGGAAAAGTATATTATTTAACAGCAGCATTGAAATCCTTCATCAAACACAAAGCCCTCAGGGATAGCTGAGCACACTAGAGGTGTGGACTGACAACGTGCAGCAGCTTGCAAATGTATATGATGAAAATCTAGCCACTGGATGGTTGAGTTCAAAGTTGAATTGGTTATTACTATATTTAAACAAGGAAAAGGGAGAAAATATGTGACAAAATTCTGGTTTTCTTCCAGCTGTGTTTAAATCCTCAGTGAAGGACTTTCAGATAATATTTGGGGAATATGAATTTGTAAGTAGGATGGCAATAGGTGCTTCTAAAGATTGCATTACTTTTGAAACTCTTACCAGATACTTCTGCTTTCTCCTTTGTTCAGTGGGAGGAAACAAACTTATTTACTTTAAAGATCCTCCTCTAGCAAAAACCCCTAGTGTTCTTATTGTGATAATTCAAAGGGACACAGAAGAAACCAGAAAATTACTGATTATGACAGGAATAAGCTGCAGATGTTTCCAATTTCCCTAAGAATTTGTGGCTCCATCATTTAAATATGAGGATTATAACACTGATACATTACAATGTATTTTGGGAAAAAAGTAAAACCCTCACAAATGCAGAAGAAATTACTGCCGTTTCAAAAGATGAAAATCTTAAGTAGGCCACTGAAGGGGGCAAGGGAAGAGTCAAAATATGCCAGTGGCATTAGCAAATTCTCAGAGTGATCTGTCTTCCTTCTGTAGTTCAGGACCTTATTACAGAAGATGACAAAACATGTTTAACATGAATCCAATTGCAAACTGTAAAACTCAGAGTCCTTTATAATCTATGACCAAGTAGCTCTTTTCCTCCTAGCTAAAGTATTAAATAATGATCTTTCATTTCACAATTAAGTAATCACTCTTGAGAAGCAGCAGGTGCAATAGAATAGAGAAAAATGGAAGGCCGACAATGCAGGCTGACAGCCACTGATTTATGTATAGAATATCTAGAAACAAATACAACACATTATGTGGCAACTAATCAGTTTTGATGTTGAATGGGGGTAACCCCAGAAATGTAGATTTGATATAAATGTGTGTTTAGGACATACTGAAAATTAGGAAGACGTGCCCTAAATTTTTTAAATGAGCCAGGTTTTTTAGGTTGGCTATGAGCAAAAAGATTTAAAAACCAGTAGGATGAATTTACTGGCACCCAGAGGATTGCTTTTCTGTCAGTTAGTGCTGGGCCCAAATGCATTCTTCACTAAAATGCATTCGCTTTGTGTGCAACAAACAGGACTGACTTTCCCTCTCAGAGGCTTTTATTGCTGATGATCCTTTGATCCAGAAACATTGTGCCCTTCTGGGCATATTTTTGACTCAAGTGTCTTGGCTTCAAAATAGTCACAGGTAGATAGCACATCTTTACTCTGTGGAATGAGGCAGGATGTTTGGGTGAGCTAGCAAAGCATTTATTGAAGGAATGAGTCATAAACTTCCTTATGTGCATCTCTCCAGTGATTTGACTCTGGTTGTCCAGCCAGGTGCAAGAGCACTATGAGGGTGTAGGGTAGCCCAGGGGAGCATTTGCAGTTTTGTGTGGTGCTGGAGCTGCCTGGGCATGGGTGGTTACTCAGGTGTGAGGAGGAGAGAAAATAGTAATGAATGTGACAAGTTACAAATTGTGTTTTTGCAGGACAGTTTCTGCTAAATGGTCACTAAACTCAGAGAATAACCTGTACTGGAATTTTGGTTTTCCCTGAAGACTTGGTCTTTTATTAGTGCTCTAACTAAAAGTGGAGCGTGAGTCCTGAAAAAGTGGAGGTGATTCCATAATTGAGTTATTGGTTTGGGTAAGGAGGGAAAAGATGAGGGAAATTGTTTACATAACATTGTCTTACTGCTTGTTACATGCTCACTATTCTGAAGATTTAATTCCCTGCTTTGTTGCTCTTTTCTAACTAAAAGACAAATATTGTTATATTGTAATACAAGTACATAATGCTGTTCAGACCCAAATGAATGGCAGATAAATTCCATTATTGCTTCTACACATCCACTGTGGCTGGATGTTAGTTGAAGATTAGAGTCTATGAGCAGAGGAAGAATCCTGTTAGCAAAACACCATGGAAGGCTTTAGTTTTTTGTGGCACCTGCAAACTGCCCTGCCTATATCTTGCTCTTAAAGATTTTGAACTGTTTATTTTAATGATGTTGGCTGTGCTTCTTTCAGTCTTACAATATGTGTGAGCTAAGGGAAAATAAATGAAGAGTTCTGTATTTGAACTGTCATTGTGGCTCAGGTTTTTGTTTTGTTTTACCCTATACCTTCAAAGTTAGGAAATAGCAGAAGCCTTGCAATGTAATGTGCATAGCTGACCTTTTGAGTTCTGGATTGAATCAGGAAGGAGAGGAAAGTAATTTGAGGTACAAAAGCATAAGGTTAAAACAAGGTTTAATAACTCCAGCACTTTGCATCACTGGTAACAATAAATACTGCAGAGATAATTGTGCAGTACTGTGATCAAAGATGGAAGAAAAAACGCAAATAGATCCTGAATCATTAAGATATTAAAGCAATGTTTTTAGCATCACTGTAACTTCAATTGTATTGAACTGTGAAGTTGAGTACCGCAGAAGTAAATGCCAAGTGTGACAAAATAAAATGAGAGAGAGAGAAATTAATGACAAATGGTATCATCCAAAGCTATTAAACAAGAATCAAACACAGCTACAGCATTCACTGTGTCTAATTCACTTGCATGCACTAGTTCTGATAAGCAATTTAGCTGCATTTCCTCTATCCTGGATAGCGTAAAGGTTAATGCATGAAATAATTGCAATAATTGCCCCGGGTTTGGAAGCTGTATGTGAAAAGCAGGAACTCCTGCCTTGTTTTCAGGGGTTTTTTTTGGTTTTATTTAACTCTAAGAATAAAATCCCAACTTTTTAAACTGATGTCTGTGGCATAATTCTTATTGATAGTATTTTTCACTACTCTGCTAATATAGTAATGGCTCATGGTCCAGCAAGTGTGAGGCCTGTTTTGCTGCCAATACAGAAATATGGAATAAGAGACATGCACTGTCCTCAGAGAAATTGCCATACAAACACAGTATAAAACTCAAAAAAGTAGGTGGCTCATTGAAGCAATTTCATTTAAGTGATATCTCTGTAGTGAGGAGATGTGGGGCTCCAGAATCTGAGAAGGTACAGGGAGAAAGAGAGAACAGATTATCCCAACCCTTCACTGCAAAACTTTGAAGTAAATATATCAGCAGCAGATAATTAATTAACGTTATCTGGTTGGGTCTGTTCTGAGCTGTGTGTGCTCTCTCTCCCTCACAGCCACATGGAAAACCAAATGGGGAAGCTGGCTCTGGGGTCCAGAGGCCTGCTTGGCCAAGCACCAACTTCTGTGGAGCACATTCAGTGAGTCAGTCATAAATTTAATTGTGTATGTACCACTTGCTGAGATGGGTGTGAGAGCTGCTTTTGTCACAAGAAGCACTCCCTGTGCTGCCACATTGTCTTGTGGCATCCGTGGTGACAGCTGCTTGGGGTGAAAAGGAGAGTGCTGTGCTCCCAGCAGCAGGGGTGTGGAGGAGCATTGCTGGAGTAAACCATTACCTGGACTTGGGCTCTGCAGCTGAAGGAGGACTGTCTTTCATGACCCAGTTTTCCCCAGCTCTTCTTTTTGAGCTGTTCTTTCCCTTTCAGTAGCTTTTGACAGTCAGGAGCCTTCTTGCACTGCCTTGGAGCACTGCATGCAGCACTGAAGGATTAGGGAAGACCTTTCACTGTTGGATGGAGGGGACTAGGATTCCATGGGTTTTCTGCTTGTCTTGCAGCTGGAGCAAAGAGAATCAAGGCTTGTGCGTCTCCTCTATGTGTAGTAAAACAACATTTCTGATGACCCGGGATTGCTAAGCACAGAAGAAAAATTATAAACAACATAAAAGAAATTTGAAGCTTTCTCTGTTTGATCTTTTCCAGAAGGGGACAGATGTCTTCTTTTCACATGCTGAATGGGAGAGGAGGCTGCAAGGCCACCCAACAGGAGCTTTGTACCTCCAACCTGGAACAGGTTAGATGCCTGATCACTGAAGCTGCCAAAAGATACATACTATTATCCAACGCACTTTGAAATAAGGGTCAAGCCTGCTGCTCAAAACATCTTCCAGCATCTGTTTTCATTTATATGCTCTATGCAAGTGCTTTATTTCAAAATGGTGTTCGCTGCTTTGTGTTGGTATTTAGTGTGAGAAATTAGATATCTATGTTAGGCACAAAGTTTTCCTGTGGCTTTGTAACTTTAAATCCCAGTATCCTGTTGTATCCAAAGCGTTGTCACTTTGTGGAACAGAAAACACTGCTCATTTTGCACGAGTGACAAACCATACTCTCAGCAAGCCTTTACTCTTCAAATTCGTGCTGTAGTTTCATTCTAATCTAAAACACAGTTGTCTTGAGGATATAGAGTTAATGGTGTAAAAAGCTCTTAAATGGTATTAAGATCTCATCTGCTTAGCTGGCTTTTTAAAATAACATTTTGCTCTACTTGTAAATCATGCTTTTTTGCACATGTTATGGTCCACAGCCCTTGAGGTTTTTCAGGCCCTTCCAGATGCTCAAGATGTGAACTGCTCTCAAGTAATGAAATGATTTCCATGTTTCATGTTGCTCACAGGTGCATTAATACTGCGCTTGTGGGGAGACAGAGAGAGCTAGTACTAAAGGCAATCTTACCCTTGATATATTTCAGCTGTGTTAATTATCCAAGAGTGGGAGCAGCCTTGCCCTCCCAGCTGTGGGTGTGAGAAAGAGTGAGTTAGCTGGGAGGGAGTTCAGTTGGAGTCTGCTGGCTGTGCTGTGAGGAGGAAGGGACAGGAGGTCATGCAAGGGACAGAAAGGGTAAGACACTGTACGTAGGACAAACAGGGTTAGGTGGCCGTGACAGGGACAGAAAGGAGTGAGCTGGAACAGCAGAAGGAAGAGAGAAGACTGTGGAGAAGGAGCTGGGGCTGTGTGGAGCTGCCCCGTGGGACTGCTAAAGAGAAAAGGTACAAGAGACTTTTAGATAACAAGGAGCTGTTGCTTAAGGCCTTCTGATGTTTTTACTGAAGCACTTTGAGTGCAGTGTCCATCTCAACAACCATAGCACTGAAATGTGAGCTTGTTGTGTTAGTAACGCACAGGTTAGTAACACAAGCCTTGAAACTGTCCCTCAGTATCGCACAAAGATTGTGTAATTCAACTTAATTTGAGTTTAACAGTTACTGCTGTCTTTTTTTAAAAAGAAAAGTGAAAATCAGACCTTACCATCAGCTAAAGAGAAGATAATAATTCTTGTGGATGAAGCTTTTTGTACAATTTTTAGCATGAGGTTTTAGTAATCCCATGCTAAAAGGGAAAAGAATGAGCAAAATCTAATTGCACCACAAATATGGTTGAAAAATTGTACTGTTCATATGCTTGGCCTCTCTAACCTGGCCTCTGGAGCTAAGAGATTGTCCTCGTCTTGTGTCATGTGGTGAGCTGTTTCTGGCAGAGGTATGACTATGGCTGGATGGTGAATGTCCTTGGGTTGTAATATTAAGAACAACTTTATATATGTATAAACTCAATTTATCTAAACTTGACATTGCAGAGGGTATCTTGTACGATAAGGCTGGATCTTGTGGTCATTAACATGAAATACTGGTTTTCTATCATTTCAAAGTATATTATTTTAAATGCTCACTTGCTAAACCACTCAGTAATAACATCTTCTCCTTACTAAATGCAGAAGACTCTTCCGTTAATAGAGGAGCTCTGAATCTCATGTTGTCAATTTTGCTGTTGCTCGCCTCCTTTACTGAAGGTTGCAGTTGCCTTAGTGAAGTTGGCAGACAGCAGTACAGGCCCATGCTGTGGGGTATCCACTGCCAAACCCAGCATCTTTACTGGAAGTTGTGTTCTCCAGCAATTCAAGCTGAGGGCATGACTGGGGCTCAGGCAGTAATTCTGAAAGCACTGAAAATAGTTGCTGGGACTTACCTGCTTTGACAGGATACACAAATAATTTCTCTCCACTAAGAAGGCTCTTGAGTATAGAAGGACAGACTTAATGGGTTAGGTATGACTTGGGATGTTTAGCTGAAAATTATTTTGTTGTCTGTTAGATATGATTTGAAAATTGAGATTGGGGGAAGGGGGACCAGGGAGGAAAACTGATTATTCATGTAATCTCTAATAGGGAGCACCTGAACAGAATCTCCTGGTTTAATATGATGTCTTTTTGACAGTTTCTATGTTCTCCTTTACTGGCTGTGATTTTGAGACATTTAAATGAAAAAGTTCTCACACATACTGCTTTCATTATTCTCTTTTCCAAGATTAATTTTTCCCCTCTTCCTGTGGGAGATTATGACCAAGTATTCCTGTCAATTGCTATAGTGTAACATTGGGAGCATGGAGACTGTAGACTGAGCTGTTTGAGTTTTTTGGCCATTCTTGCCCAGTAATACCGTTCTGCTGGTGTTTTAAGAAGTGAAACATTGATTCTTTAGAGCAAATGCGGAGGGGGAACGTTTGTGTTAGGCTGGGCAGGGCTGAGGGAAAGTCTCTCTAATCCAAAACTGAGCAGGACACTGGTGGTGCTCTGAATTTCTAATGACCATTTTATTTGTCAAGCTGTAAAATTGCAAGCAGTGCAAGACATACAAGTAGCAGAAATAAAGCATTTTGTGTGGCTTTAAAGAGATTATTTTTGTCCCCAAATAGTGCCTCCTACAAAATGTATTAGTTCTTTTCACTGCATCAATATAATTAGTTCAGTCTGTTAACCAGCTTATTTCATCTAATACTTTCTTCTGCACTTGCTGACAATACAGTTACAAAAAATATTACAAACCAACTGAAAACAATGCAAATACATTTGTTTGCTGTTTCTTCTACAGTGGCAGTTTGCCAGAGATGACATGCTTTGCTACATGTCACTAACTATTATATATTTAGGACTTAATTATGCCTTTAAGGCACTGGCCCTTTCAGGGAAGAGTGGATAAAATTGCTTCCTTGAGAGCTTTCAGCCACGCTCTGCCTGAGAAAACATGACTGCTGGTGGCATGGTGGGAAATGAAAAGGCAAGTTGATCATCTATTCGAGATGATGGAGCATATGTTCTTGCCCACACCTCTTGGCTCTGCTGATGGATGAGTTATCTCACTGTTTTGGGCATTAAATAAACCTTGATTAAAGCTATGTCTGCACCTGTAGCCTCAAATGCTCTTTTTATCTAGAGCTTACAATGGGGAAAAATTTTCAGGCTATGAAGTCTAAGACCCTAAATACTCCTGGATTTTCCTACAGTAAAACATAATGTGAATGGTTAATTAGAAAATAAAAAGACTCATTTTGCAGTGAGTCCAACTAACACTGAACCAGGAGGGCTGAGGGGATAAGAGTCTAGACTGGGACCTTTGATCTCTAAAGAGACTGTTGACCCAGGACACACAATTGCTGCCAACTTTTAATTCTTAACTTCTTGAAAATATCGTATTTCATAGCATATTTATAATCTTCAGAATATATTCAGAGGCAACTCGTGGGAACACAGCTAAATCAGGATTATACTGCTCTGTGGAAGTATGTAGGATGTAGCTGTTGAATAATTTAATACTTCTTTGCTCTATCAACTTCGTCAATCCATTTTCCTTAGCATTTAGTCAACTCTCAAAGGTTCCCTTTCAAAACTCAAGCTATTACAAACTCTTGCAGATGAGAGTCTAAGTGCTATCAGTAGTACTGGATTTCCCAAGAGCTCTCTCTCATGTCAGGTAACTTCATTTAGCAGTTTAAATCTTTAGTCAGTAACTCATTGACAAGAATAGTGTCTGTTTCAAAATCTGCATGTCCCGCAGGTTACAAGCCAGGCAACAGTGTCCAAACCTCTTGGAGTGTTTCCTCATGGTTCCCAAAACTGCTCTGTGGAGTAACAGTTTGTAGGTTCAGGAGTGTGACAGATGCCTCATCTCTGCCAGAGTACCTTCCACCTCTGATGTGAGCTTCCTCCAGCCCACCTCTGCTGGATGTCTTCACTCAGGCTCTTCTCCAGGCCTGAAGTCTTTGAAGAGGTGGAAACAGCATCTGTCTTTGATGGCACCTGCTCCCCTGCCACCAGACACTGATTTAATATCTTCACTGATTTCTGGAAAACTCCTTTTGGAGTTTTTTGAGTAGTTAAGCCTGATATTCATACATTTTTAAAAATTAGAGGCAATTGCAACAAATCCTTTAATCTTTGCTATGTGTGTACTCAAACACATCTGGGCTAAAATGTTACAGCTAAGAAGAAAGTAACATATGCTCTAGTCTCAGTGTCTTGCAAACCAAAAATAGCAGTCTGACTTCTAATAAGTAACAGAGAAAGAGCTGCACTTCACATGTATTGCTTGATTTTACCCTTGACTTCAACAGAGAAATCCTAGAACCATTATATATTCCTTGCTGTAATATAAATAAAATACAAATGCACTCTAATGTACTGTCATTGGTGATATTTATATAAAGCACTGGGTTTACAATGGTACCTAATTTATTATTGAAATTATATTTAATTGCACTGAAATTACTCACTGCATGCCTCTTCCCATTCTATTATAAATGCATCTTAGTATGCTCCCTGCTTGCAGCTGAAACAATGAATGATTTCATAACTTGAGTTATTTGTGGGATACTGGAAATAGGTTTTCTGTCAGTACAGAGACATTTTATGAACTTGTTATGGTGTGGGTATTCATTGCTTCCTCTCTTCTGGCAGGATAAGTCTATGGACAGTAGTATCTAGCACTTAAATATTTTGGACAAGATAATGTTAAGAAGAATATTGAAGGTAGGCATCAAATTATAGTTTTGCCCAAGATTTTAGTTTTACTGACATGTATTTAATAATACCTCACTAAATAACTTCAAATCTGTACATTATAATTACAGCTTTGTTCTTGTGTTGTAATTTCATTGCTCTCAGTGCTTTTAAAACAGATTTTTCTGCCTCCATCATAAAATTAATCAGTATGTATTAATAATAGGTAAACAATACATCTGGCATAATGGTTGTCATGGAAAATATTGAAATGGTGCCACTTCTCAGAGAAAGTGTTTTCCCAGTATTTAGGTGAAACACAAGATAACACTGATGCTAGAAGATTTTCAATTTTCTAAAGAATAGATTTGCTATGTAGTAGTTTTACGGCCTATTAGATACCATCTTAATACCAAACTAATATTCCTCTTCTTGAAATGTTATTACTACAATGTGAAATGGACAAAGCTTAAAAAAATTCAGAGTTCAACAGAGTTTTGAAACTCAAACTTGGGATGTTAGTATATGGCATGATCATTCCTTTCTTTCCATTTTCTAATCCTTTCCTTTCTTTTCCTCTTCTTATTTCTGCCTTATTCAACACTTTCTGTGAAAGGTATTTTTTTCTCCATCTTTCAGTGTGTGGTCACATGTATTATTAACTACTTGCTATTCTAGCCCTGCCATAAAAAACCCCAGGCATGTTAATGTATGCCTAGACTTGTGTATGGCATTGTCATCAATTGTAGTATTGTGACAAGTATTAATGAACTCATCCTTAAATTGGATCTATTATGGGAGACTGTGTGTATGAGAGAGAAAAATGTCTGTCATTAGCTGTAGATACATTTTAGACATGAGGCTATGAGATGCAAGAGTAATACTATAAACTTGTCTGACACTGAGAACTCGGTGAATTCTATTTTTGAAGTACTTGATATGTTAAGAAACTTTTTTCAATCATAAGGTGAGCACATGGGTACGTGTCACTTCTGCAAATCACTCTGTGGGTATTGGTAATTTGGCATCTGTAGGTGTAGTTGATGCAGAAAAAACATGAAGGGCTGTTAAAGATTAAAGGATTGTCAGAGGAAGTTAGAGGTGGTTCAGTGCTCAGGGATGTGTTTGTGGTGGGTTAGTGCAGGGCCTGGATAACAAGCTGGGACCAAAGAGCCTTGTTACAGAGGCAGTGCTGTCAGTGTGGTGTTGACAGCAGCTCAGGTGTGTGTGCAAGCCCAGCCTCAGAGCTGTAGCCTGCTTCTGCCTGGGGTGCAAGGCTTGCAGAGGCAATTGTGGGATGAAGAAGACAGTAACAATTGCCCAAGCAGTATTATCCTGTTGTTACTCTGAATTAGCCAGCTGATGACTCTTGGAAAATGTGCTAAACTTGCATGCTCTTGGGTAGAGCTTTTGAAGTTGAAAACTTTTAAGAAATTTTAGATGTGAAGGACTCAGCTCTAGGAAGAAGGCAGTACCAAGGTTTGCAGTGCAGACCTGTGCAGTTTGAGCTAATGCAGTACCTCCATGAGCATAGGGGACTGAAGAAAGATGAAATGTGCTTTTGACTTCATGAGAAAGCAGTGATGAGAGGGTGAAGCTCCTGGTTTAGTTTACTGCTACTAGCCTTCAGTAGGAATTATGCTTCTGCCACTGTATCATCCTCAACTACTTGCATCTGTTCATCTAGCTCCCAGTACCTACCTGTGTCCTTTTTTACCATGCCCTTTGCCAATACATCTGTATTTCTCCATAGTGCCTGTTATCCTCTATGGAGCTGTTTCTTCACCAAACTGTCTTGACATCTTGCCTCACTCATTATTTCTTGTAGGTTTTTTCCTGTACTTGACTAATGTTCTTCTCTGCCATTCTTTTTCTGTTTCTGTGGTTTTCAGGTGTCAAGAAAAGAGGAGAAATATCTTGTCTCCTCTCCATTACTCCTTATTGTTTAGTCAGTCAAGCTGTTTGGGCACAAACCCTAGAAGGAAAAGTAATTGGGCTCAGCAGTAAGGGCAACAGAATTTTACATTTTGGATGGTCAGGCAGGTAAAAGATATTACATGTTCAAATAGCTTCATTCCATAGTGGTAGATCCCACCCTTTGATCTATACATCTGTAGATCACCTGTTGATCTATAAAAAAATGTATTTCTAGCCTGAAATATGTCCATAGTTAATAATCCTGTTTCTCTTAGGCTTTCGGCCATTTAAAAAATGTTTAGGACTGTATTGCTTTAGGGATCTCTGAATGTACAAACTAAATCATGATTTCATGCCCAGACCATTTTTTAAAAACAATTGCTATTATGAGGTGACTGATTTGTGCAATGGATGCTCTAGATGAAATATGGGGCTAAATATAATGCATTTCAATGCTAATTAAAATCTTGCATTAGAGCCAGTAACAGACTCTGGGTGTTCTCACTGGGTGAGTCAGTTCCCTCCCTTTTCTCTCACATATCTGATCCCATAATTTGTACCATTAATTATTAGTAATGGCAGTGCACAGACCTCTATAAAAAATGAATTTTTCTTTGCTGAAGTGCTGTACATTTGAATTTCTGCCAGTTGATGTTTACCAATTTATGGTTCTTTACTTCTTTTTTTGAGAACTTTTCCCTCTAATTCTTAACAGAAATGATTGAGATGGTCATTTCAGTTCCTATTTATGATAATTGTAAATTTGTTGCCACAGCATTAATCTTCCTAACAACATGTAGCTTACAGAAACATTCACTAATGTAATATGCAACATCCTAGAATAGTGTTTTTACTCAAGTTGTCAAATGTGCCATAAATTTCGGCTTACCAAACTGGCAAAAACCAGCTTCAGAGTCACCATCAGGTGCAGGATTACAGAGTAAACTGTCTCAATTTGTGCTAGCTGTAAAGCTTAGTTTTCAATTGGAATACAGAGATAAACTTGGCATGTTTTGTCAGCTAGTGGAAAATTGGAGCTATTATCTTTTGTTACAAGCAATGGTGACAAGCCCTGATAGCAAAGAGCAACTCCAGAAAAATTATTAAGAACATATAATGCCTTCAACAGGTAAATTCTACCTTGAACAAAACTGTACTCTAATTTAATAACTTAAGGGAGTGTAGAATCTACCACAATTAACATACTACTTGACTGTTTTTATCATAAAAGAGAAAAAATAAATCATGCTGGCTAATTAGAGCCATGAGTAACTCATTGGTGATAAAGTGTGAGGTCTGTTGCCTTTCCTGGTTCAGCTTTGAAGAATTAAACTTTCTTCTACCACACATAAAGCCTTGGACAAAATAAGTTGGTAGAGTCCCACTTTCTGAACTCACTGTGCTTGGTTAGAGAATATATTATATTAGAGAATATCAGCAGCCCTGCTCCCTTGAAGGCTGAGAGGTAGAGCCTGATATTTTAACTGGAGACTGACACATTTTTGCTGAACAGAAAAATCGCTATTTTCACAGGAAGGGGACAGGATTCGGAGGTAATTATTCTAAATACTTGGTAATTACAAAAAAATTTGAATGAACATAAGTGAGTATTTTTAATACTCTTAAACAAGCACTGTGTTAGCAAAACCAGAACACTTATAACTGCAAATAAGGCAACGGATCTGAAGTTTTATTATAGTGTAATGGTTTTCGAAGTAGTAACAAGCCTGTAGAAGGTGTTGGAGGGGAAGGGTTCAGGGCCAAGAGGAAATTTTGCTATGATGGAACTTCATGGAAGAAAGAGTAAAAGTAAGGGAAGGGGGTGCCTGATTTTTCTGATTTTTCTTAAAAATCCTGTTACGCTTTGCCTTCTTGAAACAGAGTTTTATGCAGTAATGTATTAAGCTGGTTTTTAATTTTGAATGTCTTCTATCATGTAACAAGTATAAAGATTTGCATTCTGAAGGAAGTGATTTGATTTTACTGAAACAGTTTTTTGACCTGAAAAATGCTGTTCCGGAAACTTGTGGGATAGGAAATGGTAACCCCATGTGGTAATGATACTTGGAGCTGTGCTTGACTGAGACAAAAATAGGTTTGGCGGCTGGTGCATTCCTCCAGCAAGACTGCACTTTAATCAGGATGAAGAGGATTGTGCAGCCAGGAAGCAGGATGATGTGGTGTGAATTTTACCTAATGAATTCATGTCTATTATCCTGAGCAGAGGAGAGGCTGTTCTGCTTACTGAAGGCACTCAGGAAGGATTGAAGCAGGAGGAGGGAGGTTTTTCTCTTGGCAAACACAGTTCAGAACTCAGGCTGTCCCAGATATTTGTTGGATGAAGGATAAAATCAATCACTATGTTCCTGTCAATTCAACCACACTCTGGCTTTTCCTCTCCCTTCTTCCATGCAGCTTCCCTCTGCCTTGCACTCTGGATGACAATAACCCTTTCCTGTGTCTCTTTTGTATTGTTTTTCTGCCTCCATGTGTTCTTGCCCCACCAGTACTCTCCTGCACAACATTTCTAAGGTCTGGGCACTCCTTCATATCCATATTTTTTCACATCTGTTTCTTAAACATCCTGCTGTTGGCACCCAATTCTTGCAGATTCATTCTTGATTTTACCTGTTGTCTGTTCTGCTGCTAAACCCACTTTCTGAGCTTCTGTTGCCAGTGCTCCCAGTTTCTTCTCACCTTCCTTTTTCTGGCTCCTCCTCAGTATTGCAGCAGTCAAACTAACTGTCTCCCTACCTTTCATTACCTGCTCCTTAATGACTCTTTGCCTTCTGCCCTGATTGTCCTATGGCTTGAGAGGCAACAGGGCTGCAAGAGCTAAAGAACAACATGCAGAGCTCTTGTGGACAAACCAGAACCAAATGAACCCCACGACTGTGAGGAATGAGAGGGGATTAAAAGACCCTCACCACGAGGGCATTTGGCAGGGGCTGGTTTGGGAATCACAGTATTAAGGACCAAGAAAGAGAATGGAATAGGATATATGAAATATATTCCCTCTAGCCAGCCCCCAGGCTCTAGCTAGCTCAGTTTCTCGGGGTTTTAAAGACCTCAAAAGGGTGGCTCTCATCCCTCAGCTTCAGTCCAAGCTTTATTCTTCATGTGGTGTTCCAAGAGAGTGAGGAGAGAGAACAGGAAGAGACAGGGGTTTATCTAGTTTAGGGCCAAGGAAAGATATTGGCTCTTAGCCAATAGCCAATTAGCTCTTAGCCAGGAGTAGGTAAGATAGGGAGGAAGGGTCCAACTACATGGCACAGGCTTCAGGGGGACTCTGAGGGGAAAAACCATTTCTCAGAGGAATACAACAGATATACTTTAATGTCTGACTGAAATGGATCTCAGCTGCTGCTGCCCTGCTGAAAAGGGGTAATTACACTTTCACCAAAGGCTCTCCCAGCCCTCTTGCACTGGCAGCAGCTTTCCCACAGTATGCATTGACTTGGGTCAGTTTGCTGATTCAGCTGCCAAAGAAGGTGGGGGGAAGCAATAAAAACTACCATTAAAGCATCTCTTTAGAAAGGTGTATTTAGTATTCTGAGGAACACAGAGGAAGAAGAATACCTGGAGGAGAGAGTCTGTGTAGGAGGGATTTGATGTTTTACTGGGTCTTAATACCTCTAGAAATAAAACATGGGGGAAAAATGTATCAAAGTAATTGGGAAAGGAGTAAAATACCACATCATTCCTTCTCCCCAAAACAATTAAGAGGGAAAGGGAATGGTTATATTGACTGAGTAACTAAATATATCTGATAAGTCAAAATATCCAAAACAGTTGTCAACTTGAGTTTTGCATGTGGCTTCAATCTAAGCAGGAAATTATTTTACTGCTGGTTTAAATGCCCTTTCTTCTCCACCTCTTCTTCCCTCATTTCATTCATCTGTTGTGCCCTTTTATTCCTGAAGATATCTTTCTTTGTAAGAGTGGTGATCCCTTAGTGTATGATTACAAAATGCTGAAGATAACAGGAACTTGCTCTCTGCCTGAGGCCTCTACCTGTCTGTAGTGACATTTCCAGTGAGTTAGTCTATCCAGACAAGGATATCTCTGCATTTGTGAGGGATACAAAAATAAACCATGCTTAGCAAGGGCCTGCTTTCAGCTGAGACAAGCCCACTTCCAAATGAGAGCATTCATTTATGCATATGGATACTGAGTGTTAAATTAACAGATGTGCTGCCTTGAAGTAATAGGGCTTGATATAGCGGAGAAAGGGAATTTAACAGAAAATATCCTGAGGAAATTCAGTCTTCTCCTAATTACATTTTTACATATAAATACATAGACAAGTTAAGACTATTAGAAATTTTACAGTATTTCAATCAGCAGTCATGACATTTTAGGATGAATTACAAATTGAAAACTAGCAGGTATGTAGCAAGTAACAGGGTTTGTAAGTAATAGCACATTCTGAAAAAGGTGATATAAAATGTGTTGGAGAAAATTCTAGTACTGGTCAGGTCTGAGGCAAACCTTTCTTCTTAACTCAGAGCTTCATTTCAAGTTCAGATCCAGTTCATATCATCTGTAATATTAGGGTTATGTAGAAATCACTGTATTTCATATTTCAGCTCTATTTGTTTTGAATCTTCATTTTCCCATACTCATAACTTTCAGTCTTTGCTTGCTGTCACGCTCCGTGGGTCACTGATCAGTGAACCCCAGCCTTGCCCGGCCCCTGGCCTGGAGTGTGCACAGCTGTCGGTAGGGCCCGCTGGACAGATCCGCAGAAACCCACCCAGTGGGTTCTTGGCAAGCAAGCACTGGATGTAGTTTTGCAGCTATGGCGAAGGAGGAAAAGGAGGCTCTCTTCTGAGGTGTAATAGGAGAGGTTTATTGCCTGGACATCACCTCAGGATGGTGAGCAAGAGAGAGAGCCCGCCCGGACCCCCCGCCGCTTAAAAGGACAGGTGCCAAGGGGCGTGTACATAAACTTTCCACCAATAGGGGGATACAAAGGGAGGAGTTGGGGGGTAGATTGACACACAAAGGGCCAATCCCTGGAGGGGGGGGGGGGTAGGTGATTTCCAGAACCTGTTCCAATCAGAAGCCAAGCTCCCCGAGATTTCCAGAAGGGGTGGAGGCTTTCCTGAATGACTGGCAGGCTCCGGGGGAGGGGACAAACTTGGATGGACAGGAGGGTTTCTAGGGGAACAGCACCTTCGGGAAGGGGTAAACCAACTGCAAATGCAGCTATAAACAGGGGGGTCCGGAATAAACCATTTTCCCAACTTAAATAACATTAATTATATAAACCCAAAACTTGTGAGCACAGCTCACGCACCACTACATCTGCTTCCTTCTACTCTGACAATTGTAAGAGATCTTTTAAGACCATGACCAAATTTTAGTAGCCAATCTATTTGTCATGTCTGAGTAGCTTCTTAATTACTAGTAAATTGTTTGATGTCTTATCTTAATTGACACTTGAACTGTACTGTCAGTTGAGTGTGTTTTTGTAACCCAGCCAGCTTCCATGTGGAAAATCAGCTCTGACAAAGCTGAACTCCTTTACACCTTGCATATTTCTGGGGTTCAGCAGACTTTTTAGCTGCCAACAAGTTGAACATCTCACAGTGATTATTTGTCTTTCAGATACCACAGATTGTCTTTCTTTGGGATGTGCTCACAGCATTTGTTGGTGCTCTGGGCAGATTTGGCCTCAATATGTCTGAATTCTTTTCTCTCGTGTGCATTTGTTTCCTCATTAATATTTGGTGGTTTCTGTGAGTTCTAATTATCTTGGAAAAGAGACTGCTTGCATAGTGGTGGTGGGGCTTTGCCCAGCTGACTAAGCTGCTGCCAGGCACAGCCAAACCATTGCTGCTCTGGAGAGCTTTGCCCTGTGCTGAATGAGGTGCTGTGTGTAACACAACCCTTCTTCCTCTTGCTGAGTGGAGTAAAATAGAAAAATTATTCATTGTAAATCATCACAATTAAATCTTTGTGTATTAAGTCTCTCAGTGTCATTCAAGAACTTTAAAATGCATTGTAATAAACATTATTTCCATAGTAATTTTATAGAAAAATTCTTTCTAAATTATGCCTGACTGTATATTCAGCTTGCAGCTTCTGTGTTTTAAATTTCTGAATAGACTAGTGCTAGAGAATTAGTCTTGTTGGCAGCAGATAGGTAGGAGTGCTCAGGATGTGCTTTTTTCTGGTGTTACCCTGGCAGATATAGGCTATAAAGCGCAAAGAACAAGGAAAAAATTAGTCAGATATTTTCAAAAGAAGTCAATTAAAAGAATAGAACCATGATAATTTTTTTCAAGTAAAAGAAGAGTCAAATAGAGTTGAGTTATGAGTCTGCTCAGCATGCATTTGTTTCCCCCAGCCCTCTTTTGCATTCTTTACTCAATAACATCTGTGGTATGTTCTATAACCTCTCCATATAGCAGTATTTTAATGTTACTTGTCATCTTCTTGAAAAGAGGAAGAAATATGATCAGGAGACAGAATGAGAAGCTAAACAACTGCCTTCTAAAGTGATTTTAATACAGTGAGGAATTGAGTGCAGAGGTATTTTAATAGAACTAAAAAGATTTATTGCTACTTTGTCTTAAGTATTAAACTACAGCAGTTGCAAAGCGTGGTGTCCTTTGTTTTGGAATCAGGAGCTGATGTTTCTGAGATGGCCTTGTAAAAGGAATTGCAAATATAATTTTTCATTCTAAAAAATTAAAATCTGTTGTGTCATATACTTGTTTTCTTACCCTATCGAGCAAATGAGACTAACAATATCCATAAGATTGCTCACGATGCAAGTTACATCCTCAGTGGAAATGCAAGTGATAGGTTCTGGTCCTACAAGAGAAATGAAATTTTGGAGGAAAACCACATGATCTGTGTATTTCTCATCTTTAATTGACAGTTCTAAATATAAGTGTTAAAAAGTTATATAATCAAAATCCTTTGCTCACAATTCAAAGGACTAAGGAATTTTCTCTTTATGACAAAATTATGTTGCCTAAAGATGTTTGGGTTTATTTTTTCTTCCTAGCAGAGCCTTAAATAATATTTCTAGAAGAAAATTAGAAAGAATACTAAATATTTTAGTTAATGGTTATCCACTGTGTAAACACAAATATTCCATAGGGAGAACACAGGTACTATGCAAGGTATCCATTTTAGAAAGCACATATCTTTTCACTGGAAAGTAGGAGCACCTGACTCTTCTGTTTTACCCATAGATTTGGTGCAGTAAATTGTAGTTCTGTTGTGACTACCTGATGTCTGGACTAGGAAAATAAGTATTCATCTTGTCTTAATGCATTGAAGGAAGAGATTTAAATTTTACATTCCTCTTTCCATTTTTAGCATCAAGTTTCACTGAGACAATGTTATTTTCTCTCTGCCTTTTGAAGAGCTTACTGCAACTTCAGAAAATCTCAAGATATCAGAAAAATACTTTTTTGTGATCCCTTTTGTTTATTTATAAAAGATTACTTAATGGAATTCATTCTTTTCAACTTGCACACTTATTTAAAAGTCGAAATCCAGTTGCCAAGCAAAATAAACACAGCAGGGTAAGCTGCTGTGGAAAAACAAGACATCAATATGTAATTTTGTTGAACTGACAAAGTGAAATCATAATATTAACCTAATAATAGTGTAATAGAAAGACAATCATAACATGATATAAATATTGTAGTAGATGTGTAGCCTTAGAAGAGAGATTCCTCTGGTTTTGCCATAGAGATGCATGTTTTCTCCTTCACTTAAAGGTGTTAGTGATTTCTAAATGAAGCAGCTTGTAGTCAAGGAGGTAAGGCAACTGGCTTTGTGCTAAATATCTTGTAATAGCTTTGGCTGCCTGGTGCAAGGGCAGTCTTGTAGGTCTTGCTTGGAAAGAGGTGTTCTGCAGAGATCCCTGGCAGGTTTTGTGCACCTGCATAAATGCTTTTAGTACAGCACTGCACCTGTAGGGGCACATCAGGCTTTCATACTGATCTCAAAAGGACTTTTTTTGGTAAAATTTCCATAGAGAGAGATAGTTTGGAGATACAAAACTCCACTGATGATTGCACTGTAATGAACCAACATAAACATGCAAGTAGTAAAATTGTTTTGCTAGATTACGGGTTATTTGCTTTTCTTATCTGATCTATAACACCAAAAACTTATAAACTGATCTGTCAAAACCTGACAATGAGAATTCTTGAGCGGGGAGATTGATGCTACAGTGGAGAATGTTTTTCTTTTTTTTCTTTTGGGAAGCTAAATATCAGCCTTACTTGTTCCAGCCTGTGTTGGATTAACAAGACATTGAGCAAAACTAAGCAGAAATTGAAGCCTTTACTATCTGGGGAAGTTTGAGGAGTACAACTTAGCTTTTGTGTTGTTTTCAGGAGCTTTTCAAGTGCTGATCTGGACAACCTGTGTTCAGGGTTTATAAGGTGGGATTTGCATTTTTAGGAGATAGCCTGCTTTATTTTTTACAGCTAAATCCATATATAAAACAGCCCACTACCTCTCCCTGTGGATCTGTGTGAAAGGATTTTTGTCATCCTAAGCTGTGGCACTGTCAATTATCAGGGTTCAAACTCTGCAGAGTCTTTGAGATGATGAGCAGTGTCTTGCATAATTGAGCCCCTTCCTGTGCCCCAAATGTAGGCTCTAAGAGAAAATGCACTTTGCTCTGAAATAATTGTCTATGTTGGTCTTCTCCAATGTAAGTGCATGGTCTTGGATTGCCTGCCAGAAATGGTGAGCCCAAATACTACAACACTATTGAAAGGGTTTCCTTTAATTGCAGTGTCTGTATGTACCAAACAGAGAGCTCTAGAATTGAGGCTGCTCTGTTTACTGTCCTTACCACCACAGACAGCTAGGACACTTGGTGAGCTGATGCAGTGAAAGCCAATTTTCCCCAAGATAAGGCTTTACAGAATAAGAATATTATTTGAGGACTTTACACAGGTGTGAAAATACACACAACAAATTAACAACTAAATTCAGAATTTTGAGGCACTAGGATTTAAAGGATGTGTCTGTTGTCATAAAAGTTCACAGCATTGCTCTCCATGCAATGTTCAGGAAGAACAAGCTTTTGGTCTCTTATTTCCCTCTCTGCTTAGCTGGTTGAGGAGCATGTACAGCACCACATATCTGTGATGTTTCTGTCCTGGCAGCAGAATTGACAGAGCATGGTGTCTCCTGTGAGTCAAGACGATCTCATGTCCTCACACATTGCTTTTTGGGATTAACAGAGCCTTAAGCAGTGCCATCTTCTGTCACTGTAGCCCAGACAAAACTTGGCAGTTCACCGGGAGCTTTAGCATATGAGACGGAAACGCTTGGGTTAAAAGAATAACCAGAAACTAATACTTGAGAGGTTGTGCAGGTGGTTCTCCTAATCAAAGCACTAATGCCTTTCATATTATGCAAATCCCATTGTATTACATGTGTATAAACTGTACAAATACTGTAATTCCCTAAGTAATGGAAATAATGTGATTTAGGAGGGAAAGGTCTTTCTTAAAGTGATAAGGCACTGTGTATAGAGCTGAGATGAGAATAAATGAGCATATTACAAGTCTCAAATTATTCTTCATTGTCAACATTAAGCTGCAAGCTACCCCAGAACCTAATGGTTTCATGATTTTTTTTAAATTATTGTAATGTAAAGCTGTATTCTTCTGCCTTTCTGCTGTATCTTAGTCACATGGTGCTCAGTGAGAGATCTGCTGCTACCATGTGCTCTCTGCAAAGCCTTGACAAAATAATATATATTCATATATATGAGCACAAGTTTCTCCTGTAGTTACTGTGTCTTAGCACATGGCAAAGAGTTGGCAGCCTGAAGTTCTCAGCTGACAAATCTTTCAATTCTCTCCCTGCCCAGTCCTTCCATGAATGCTCTGCAGAGTTCAGACCTTGACAATCTGCAGCACCATTAAATACTGGGTTACACAGCTGAAAGGTAGAGCAGGTGGTAGCAGTCACCAAATATGGAATGCAGATTTTAAGGTGGATGTGTGTCCCGGCATGTTTTATTTCAAACTATAGAAAGGGGGTGAGACTTGGTTTGGTTTGATTTTTTTGGGGGGTGTTTTTTCCCAGCTCACCAGAGTAATCCAAAGTCCTACTCCAGGCTGTCAAAACTCTGCTGTCAGATATTTTTGTCAAATGAATTGACTGTTACCAGAACTGTATTACCTCACGGGTCACATAACAGTGAAGCTCGCTGGTGCTGCTTTGGTTTTCCTTTCAGATGGCTTAGTATTATAGATGTACACACAGGGATATGCTAGAAATAGTTAAAATTTTGCTATTGAACTATGTATGACATTTTCAGTAGAGATGGAAAAATTGGTGCCTTGGACTGAATTTCTCTCTTCTCTTTTGTAGAACTTCACAACAAATAATGTTCACTAATGCATGCAAGGTGAAGCAGAATGCAAACACTTTTCCTGACGTCTTTTTGATGGAGATGGAAAAGTTATTTTACAATGAGCACAATTTATGTTTTGTTTTGGTATCTGGAAGTAAAAAGGCCATGCTATGTAGGAAGTACCTAATGCTTTTATCTAATTTCTTGCTTTAAAATAATGAATTGTGTGCAAGGTAAAGTCACCAACTGTGCTAAATTTAAACAAATCTCGAAAGAATTATCTTGCTTTAGAAGTTTTATTTTCTTCAAATTGCTTCTCAGTTTCTACAGGGGTCTGAACACTTTAGTCACCATCAACAGTGTTGAAAACTTCTTAATGTATTTTCACCTGCTTTTGTAACCTTTGTCTTTTGTATCAATTTACAACGGAAATGGATTTACTTTGAGCAATTTTCAATAAACTTAGGGCTGAAAATGCTTCTCTTTTTGCTGGCCAGAGGAGGAGTGTGACAATTCTGTTTACTGGTGAAGTGTGGAGCAACCTTGCTCTCAAAATTACCAAAGACTCCTTTTTTTGGCTCCTCTTTCTGGTTGGTTTGGTTGCTTTGGCTTTTTTTTTTTTCTTACTCCTTGACACCATCATAGCTAATTGCTCAGCGTGAATAAAATTAAACAACTCAGGTTTCAGTCTCTGGCAAGAAAAGAAACTTTTGGCTAAAACCTCACCCAGATTTTTGAGGGAGAGCTATGTACAATATAAATTCAGGCAGCAGTAAATTGAAAATGCTCATTGCAAACAAAATGCCTTTTCTGTTTAATGGCAAGTGTCACCTTGCCCTGTGCAGTGTGGGAACTGATTTCTGTGGAGGGCTGAGGGCAAAACAGGGTTTACTTAATGACAGGTTAAATAATTAGCATTTGAGCTTTATGAGAGTAAATATGCTGCATACGTACAGGTTAATGTATAAAAAACACATCAGTGCCTATGAAATCCTTAGATATGTCTACCTGCCATTGGGAGTGTAATTCAAATTAGTGCCTTATTAAAGTACTACAGATTTAGTTTATCTGAAGCAATTTGTTTCTGACAACCTGAAGGGGTGGATTACTTACACACACTTGTAAAAAAAAAATTAGTTGAAACATGGATAAGACCCCTTTACAGTACTTAAATTGTCAGATAAAATTTTTCAAAGGTTGTTTTTTATAAAGAAAAGTTATTTTAGTTTGATTTAAATTCTATTACTTTTTATTTGGAAACTATTACAAAAAAAACATGATTGTCTTCTTCCTTCTCATAAATGACACTCAGTTTCAGACCAGTGAGTGGTCAGGCGCAAATATAGCAGCTGCTTTATGTGGGCCAGAGAACTGGTGAGATATTATCTTGTCTTAAACCTGTGTGATTAAGATTTCGATGTGAAATCTGAAAGTGGAAGTGGCTGCATTTATGTGATGAGCTAGGGATCAATTTCATGTTACCAAAAATTCAGACTAAAGTCTCTGTACAGCCAATGAATTTGGAGGGTAATTCTGAACAGGACTGTACTTGAGGGCTTTTTGTCTTTCTGTGGGGGAAACTCTCCGATCCTGGAACAGGAGGAACCAGGACAGAAAAGCTACCAAATTTGCTACATGATTTAATTCTCAGTGGTGAATTTCTCCAGTTCTTGATTTTTTTTCTTAGTATGCCAGAATGTGTCTGGGGGTCTGGGCACCCATAACCCAACTTGAGGAAAACTTAAACTGTAATACTGCACTTCAACTAAAATACAATTGCACTACATGTGGGAAGAACAATGGTAAATAACCAGTCCTGTGTTCTAATTATGCTCCAGGTCATATTCTTTGCCGATTTGCTAACTAGTAATCTGATCTGTCTCATTCTAAATGTTAGTTGCCTATTGGAGCAGCAAGTCTTTGAGTTTTTAGGGAGTTTATAGCTTTGTTTTGGCACTTTTCAATTAGGCAAGGGAAAAATGACTTCATAAAACTTCAAAGCCCCCTCAAAAAAAAAAAACCACAAAAAAACCCCCACCAAACCAACAAAACAAAGCATAACACACAAACCAAAAAAAAGCCCCACAAACCCAACCAAAACCAAATGGTCTAAAAAGCTACCACACACAAGACAAAGCAAAACCAAATAAAATTCAAAACTGGCTTGATAATTTTTTTTTAGGTCATTCTGAACATACTTTGAAATACTGACCAAAACCTTGGTATATCCCACCAGTCAACTGCACTGTTTGTATGACAGAATCCATCCAAACAAGCACTTGACATTTTATGAAAAACCCCGAACTATAGTGGTTTACACACTTGAGATATGCAGTTGTTTCCCTGTTCCAGCTCTTCAATAAGAGATGCCTCAGACTGTCACTAGCTACTAAAATTCATTTCCAGCACTCTGAGAGCGTGGTTGTATGAATGAGGGTATTGTTGCTGATAAGGTTGTTAAGAAACTGTGCTGAAAATAACTGAGGAAATTATCTTGTCTGTCTCAGTCCTACCTCTCCTAAATTCTGGGTGTAGTAACAGTCTGATGCACAACAGCTTATCAACAGCTTTTCTCCATGCAGAGGGTGAAATGGGGAAAGAAATCTGAGTGTCCATAACAGTGAGACCCAGAGGAGAAGATTCAATTAGCATTAAAAAAAATGCAGTTGGCTTCTTGAACTACTCTTTGGACTTGTTTCATGCAAGATGGCCCAAGCTGATGTTCAGAACCAAACCAGACAATTTGTGGTGTTACCCAGTTAAGCATTTCACTCTTCCAGGAGAGATCTTGTTTACACTTTTTCATTATTCTTTCAGTGTTATTTGGTGTTTCTTGGCTTTCATCAAAAGCTATTTTCTCTGGTCTCCAGATTTTGTTAGACAAAGATTGCTTGTTGCTTTAGACTTGTGACTTAATTATCTGCTGTATTTGCCTTGCAGTTTAACTCTGACTTAATTCAATATCGCTATTAATTCACTAATCTTATTGTTTGGATCTCTGCTGTCACTTAATTTGGTGATAGTTCTGTAACACTGCCTAGCAGATCAATAGAGCATTTCAAGCATTTCTTTAATGTCAACATCAGCTTCATTATTGTACATTTCTGAGAAGTTCCTGAGGAAAACTCCTTAAGGTGTGACTAGTTTAGATTGACTCAGGTTCCCTAAAAAACTCTGAGCTGGTGATGCATTTCTGGAAACTTCATCTCTCACACAGAGCAGAAAGCAAAATCTGAAGCAGATGATCTTGTGGCTCCTCTTCACTACCCCTGGACATTCTAGCAAATTCTCCTTCATATATTCTGTCCCCATCCTGGGTCTGAGAAGGTATGAGCTTGTCATATTACCTGTTTTGCTCTGTTTAGAGGTCTTTGTTCAAATCAGATCCACACCAATGCAGGTCATTGGTATGCAAAAAAGTTTTATTCAAATAATACTAATAATATTAAAATATATTCTGTGTTCTGTGTCTGGTAGAGACTTTGGCATTGCTGCTAGCTGCTTCCCTTGATACTGAGAAGCTAAAGGAAATGCAAGGGGTTTTTGTGCCTTGGGAAAAAAATCTTACGTTTATATTGCCATCTATTTGTGGAGTAGACAATAGAAATATTTCTAATTGGGAAAAAATCATCTGGCAACTTTCACATACCGGTGATTACACAAACTGGGCTGAGAGAGAAAACTCCCTTTGGCATGAGCAGTGAGAATTGAAGTGAGCTGAAGCCTTAGCTGGTGTAACAGAGGTGGTCACTTTGGAGGTGCAGGTTGTCAGTCCCGAGCTGAGGAGCAGCTCACCAGGACCTGCCCCAGTGCCTGGCAGAGCCATGGGATTGCCCACACCTCGCTGGCCATCGGGCAGCTGCTGAAATGGTTACATTTTGGTGGAAATACTGCTTTTTTAAGGAGAGGACACTGGAGCAGCTGTGGGAGGGTGCAGGGTGCTGTGGGCTGCATGCCTGTGCTGCAGGGTTGGTGCTGGCTGGGTCACTGCCAGCGTGGCCATGCAGGATGCATCGTAGCCTCAGACACCCTGCCTGCAGTGCTGCCCACTGCGCCTCTGCTCTTCTGCTGCACAGTTTGTGGGTATTTCATAGTTTCACCAAGCTGAAAGTTGTGCTGGGGATTTCTACCTAAACTTACGTGTTAGAGCAACAAAAATGTCAAAGAATTAATGTCCTGTAAGCAGCAGCCTCAAAGTTGGCTTCATTCAAATTCCCTAGTTCTCAGGTGTGAAAACCTGCTTTTCTGGGGTCTTACCATTGACATTTTCTAGTCAAGAAGGGATTTCTTTTGAAGTACTTCTCAGCTGCTTCAAATAGGACAGGGCTTATTGATGGCATCCCTGTAAGACAGGCATTTGTTTCCTCTTCCAGCTTTCCACTAGGGGAGTTTTATTTCATGTAGGAAAAGATCAACTGGAGCAAGTAAAGGGAAGTGTGAGACAGGGAATTCCTGTGGAAGATTAGGCAGTTACTTATGTAATTTAAATTAGTCCTGCAATTAATTTGTACAGGAAATGAATTAGGAAGTCTAGCTTTTATGAAAAAGGAATTGATTTTCATTGTGCTTTTTATTGTTCATTTCACTCATAGTTTTTTATCACTTTCCTCTTTTTTTTAACCTGTATAGGATTAGTTTCTAATTAATTCAAACTCTGCAGAGATTGATTAGTGACTTTTAATTTTGTACTCTTCTCCCTCTACATCTGAGGATTGCTGGTTCATTTTAATTTTTTTAAGAAATATGCTGCTTACCAGCTTCCTTTCTGCTACCACCAGTCATGGCACAGTATGAAACTGGAAACTACTGTAATCACTGGGTTCAGGTTTCTGTATAATGGCCTGTCCTGTATGTAGAACAGCATTTGGAGTTGTATTTGTGCTCAACTACTTGGTGAATTAGAGCAGAACAGAATTCAATACCACTAGTCAGGTAATCCGGGAAAAAACCCAAAACCATAATAGTGTATATCATTTTTCTTGTTTATTAAATTCCTACTCTCTCTTATGAGAACCTTTTTAATTTCCCTCCAGAACTTCCATATATTAAAAAGAGAAAAAAATTGTTTTCAGACCTATGAAATTATAGTCCAACTCTGGTAAAGGAGAAGCAAGGGCAACATTAAGAAGGTAAGGGTTAATTTTTTTTCTTTGAACACATTACACATTCCCTCAAAGTTATCCTGCTCTCTCTGTGACTACAGCACCCCTATTGAAATCAACTGGAGTTTAATACAAGCAGATACTGTTGAATAGACTTCAAGGGAATCTGTGTGATGATCAGGGAAGAGCATTTAACTCTTGCTACTTAGCAACTGAGAAAATAAAAATTATATATGGGAAACTCCACTTGTATTCACAGCTGGCAAGAGCAGCCTTACATGCACTCTGTAGCCTGATTCTGTTTCCAGGGTAAAGAACAGATACAATATTGAGCTCCAATGATCCAATTTAAATGAGGGCTTATAATATCAAAAAGCCCCCTCAGGAAATGGCAGGAGTGCAGAGGCAGGTGTGGCTGGAGTGTAAAACATGTCATCCTATAGGGAGGAAATCTAATTACCTTTCCCAGACAGGAGGAAGCCCTGAAGTCTGCTCGTCTGCTCTTTTATATCTGATGCTTTAAAAGCCAGTGGGGGCAATATTACCTTAATATTTTTAGTGGCCACTTTATCCCAGCAGACCTTATACTAGATCAGACACCATTAATCTTAGTTACTCAGGCTTTTGAAAAGATTCAGCATAAAGACCAGCAGAAATATATAAAGCCAGCAGAAATGCAGTGCATGCCATGCCTGCCTAGGTAGAGCTGTGTTCTGCCTGGTGCAGGTCAGATTGGTTCCTCAGCAGCACCAGCCCTGTGCACCAAGAAAGCAGCAGAGTAGAAGTAGAGAAAGCAGCATCACTGAAATTCACAAGTAACATCAAGTTACTGTGTAAATCTTGTGAAAGGTGCGTGTGTAGGGGCCCAACACCCAAGAGGTAATTGGGGCAGGGCCTCATTGACTGCAAACTTCACACAAATTGTAGGGGGTTTTTAGTTATCTTTGCAAACTGCATTTCAATCTCTGGGCTGTGTGCTGTAGCTGGGGTGGAAATGCACCTGTTCTCATGTCAGGAAATATTTTATTGATGGGTTCTGGCCCATGCATTTTTGTACTTTGACAAAATAAGCAGTGGTAATTGCCCAGCAAGTGACTTGTGGAAAATGGTGAGTGGTGTGTGTGACATGTCACAAGAGCCTACAGTTGGGCCAATTAGTGCTGACAAGAGGATTTTCCCAATCCCATGCTACCTGCAAGCTTGCTTCTCTCATATTGGGTTGACACTGAAAAAGCAGGAAGACAAACCTTTAGGGAGTGTAATTGTGGTGGGAAACTCCAAATATTTTCATGCCTTGTGTTCAGTGGGTCTCTGACCCCATGTGCTGTTACCACCCTCTGTTGGCTGTCACTGCACTAAATGGCAGTGGAGCTGTTACCTCTTTTCACACTCCAGCATGTTTTAGTAATGGACAGTAATAAAAATTTCCTTCCAAAGATAGAAGGAAAACAAACATTGTCTTAGCTGTTGCTGGAGGTTATAGTCAAAACATTGTTTCCTTATCACTTGATAGAAACAAATCTGGCAAAATATTGATATGCATGTTGCTTTACATCTATCTTTGTCATTATTCATAGCTACCCCCACCCATAATGCTGAATTTCCCCAAGTGCCATCTGTCACCATCATCTGTGATTAAAAAAAATAATTAGAAATTGGTTGCAAGATTATGTACAGCATCTGTGGGTGCAGTAGCTGTGATAAAACCATCCTTGCTATTAGTTTTGATTGCAAAATCCTACAACGGGTAGAAGTAAAGAATAATCTTCTCCCATCATAGCAGTGGATAGCTGAATAAATGAATATGAGATACACCTGCAGGTAAACTACACATCAATATACATGGGTATTTAAGATCTGCTTTATTCTTGCAGTTTTTTGTATTTCATCAGTATACAGCAAAATTCAAGAGGCATTCATTAAGACTGCAATTCAATGGCAATTCAATAGCAGATTGGACTGCTGTGGAAAAAAATTCAGGATGCCATAGCTTTTATTAGCACTTTAAAAATTGCACCAAATGAAAGTTGACAATTTTTGCATTTTCTTTCTGAAAATACAAAGATGTTCATTATGATTTTTCTGTTCCCTATTTATCACTCATATATCAACTCCTATATGATTCAGTATTTTCCTTTAATATGGAGAAAAGACTTGAGACAAAAATTCTCAAACAGCGTAAATTCTTTTAAGTGTGTGTATGATCTCTTTATGCAGAAATCCTTTGCTTGCACAAATGGAGCTGGAATGGAAAGAGAACAGTTACAGTAGCGTCTCTGACAATATATGAGTGTAAGCATTATTGTATTTTTAGACCAGATCCTAATGATTAAGTAGTCAGTCTCATCAAATACATGCATCTTAACTTCTAATAGTGTAAATATAATCTACACCTTTTAAGAAAAATAGAAATGTAAAGGCACCTACTTCATTAAGAAAAATAATGCTGTTTACAGAAGTTTTCACGGATTTCTTGTAGTAGTTGATCTCATATTCATAGACTTCACCTTGACAAACTGTGATTATCAAATGACTTTGAAAAAAGATTTAATGGTGGTGCTTTTGGTCTGAATGTTGCTTTGTCTCTTTAGTGTCTGAATAAATTCTGCTGTGAATAAAAGTGAGTGGTCATATATCAAAGTATCTAAACCTATAATTCTTTATAGTGGCTAGAACCAGATGTGTACCTGCTGTTTCTGGAATAAAGCCAGCAGTACAGATTTCAGAATTAGTAGGTATAAGAATTAAGGACATGAACCTTTCACTGATGCCCTTATTACTTCATAGATTAAATTGAAATACTTAGCTCTGAGCCCTTCTCAATTTCATCTATATCTTGGGCTAAAGTAAATGTCATAAAAAAGGATATTTTTTCCTCCTGTTAAATCATCTCAGGTTACCACAGGAAAGTCTTATGTTGTATAAGAACTGAAAGTTTTACCCCTATAATGTACATTTCTCCCATCAAATGAAAGACACGCAAAGATGATTAATTCAAGAAACCTTGGAGTCTTGTACTGTGGGTAAATAATATGTTTGTGTTTGAGTGCCTAAAAGTGGTGTAATAGTAGACATAGGTGAACTCGAGCAAATTGTGGAAGCAACTTTCATACACTAGGAAAACATGCTTGACATCTGAAAAGTAAGTTAAGTGGGCTTGGAAAAAGATTAAATATTATGGTTCATTGGCTGCTTCGTTTTGTGTTGCTTAGTCATAAAGAAACAGGTGTATTTAGTTTTAGACCTTTATTCAAGTCACTAGAGCATACAGGCCAAATTGAAATTTATTTCATAAAAAAATTAGTTCTATCTTCTTTAAGTGATCTTTGTGTTGAGAAATAAAAGAAAGTAAAAAGTATTGGCTATAAAATGAGCCCAGATTTAGTGTTGCTCAGGAATCATTTATCAGACTCATGACTCTAGGAGCAGTAATCCTGTGAGGTATCTGAGATATTGCTGTAGGTACAGCAGCAGTCTCTGACAGTGAAACCCAAACCAAACACTGGGGAAATGCTACTGTTGGATGAGATCTTTGAGTCTGCAGCAACCTCTAGAGCCAAAGGAATTTTGGCTTCAACAGGTCAGAGGACAGATGTGCTGGTACTTTGGATTCAAGAGACAGTTTTCTAGCTCCAGACAGGAAAGACTGAGTTTAAATGACTGACTTCTGGATATCCCCAGAGAGGTGCTTTCACGGGAAGTAATGAGCCACAGAGGAATTTGGGAATTCAGTTTTTGATATGTAATAGGGACGACTGAGGTTGGGCCTGGGCAGGGATGTAACTTGTGTTTGCTGCCAGAAGCCTTTACTGACATTCAGATATGATGAAAAGTGCTATTACCTCTTTTTTTTTATTTCTTTTTATCTTGTAGCTCTGAAGCCTCTTTAGCTTTCTCCTTGCTCTTTATTAGCTCAGAATTCTGATTTAGGCTCTCTAATCTAGAAATTGTGTGGTTTTGCCACTGTTGCTGTCTGAGATAGGAAGGGTGTTCCTCAGACCGTTTTCCCTTTTCTAACTGAAATGCAGACTGCTGCTGGACAGAGTCCCTTGACTGCAGGGAGTGGAGGGAGAAATCAGGAAGAAAACCTTCTTTAAGAGCTAAATTACTTCATGATTTTAAAACAAAATAAAACTTGTACCATTCCTCTTTCTATTGTAAACCTGCATATCTTGGGGAGTGGAAATGTTTTTACAGTGTATTTGGGACAGTTATGAGCTTCTTGCAGCCCTTACTCCAAGCTGAAAGAAGAGTTTTGGTGCATCAAGTATACCTCTGAATAAATTTTATTTATTCGAAAGAAATAAAAAGGCAATAATATAAAAGTATTGTTTGTTTTTCACCTTGATAGAAATTAACAACAGGAACTTCAACAGTCCCTTCAGTGTGTTGTAAGGGCCAGGTGTCCATGGAAAAAGTCCCATCCCCTGGAACAGCTTGATCCCTGCAATGCTGGGCTTGTTAGAGTTTTGTCTGACCACATCCTGTGTAAAGTTTTTCTCAGTTTGTCATTTAAATCAGAGATAAAAATATAAAAATGGAACAGTCAAACACTATTTGAAGGGCTGCACATCCTTGCAGAACTGGATGGATTTATACCACGGCATCATGTTGAGGGTTAGGTTTCTTTTCTTTTTCATCTATAGAATTTTTTCCCAAGGGTTGCTTGGCAGCTAATTGCTGGTACTTAACAGTGCTCAGCTGAAACAAAAAGATGGACCCTGGCATTTGGCTACACCCTTTTGTCTCTGGGAGTTTCTCTCGAGGGGGGGAGAAAGACGGGGCTGGAAGGCAGCTTCACTTTTGGTGTGGTCTGCATCGGGAGAAGAGGGGGCTGCCGTTGCTGCGTGGGTTTCTCACTGGCACCACCGGGATTTGATCCTGAAGAGAGCTGATATCATCTGCTTGTGTGCCCAGGAAGATCCTGATTCCTCCTTTGCTGCCCTGCTGGAGCTATCTCAGCCCTGTCCCACTGCCTCAGCACTGCTTTAGAGCTGCTCTGCACCGCGGGCCCGCACTGCCCTCCCTGCCAAACATCCCTGCCCCCCAGTGACCACTGACGGAGCTCCGAACTTCATCCGATCCACCAGCCCGGGATCCCCCACCGTTCCAGCTTGGTACCTTTTTTTTTTTTTTGGAGTCCCCAGAGACCAGACTGCCCTGGGTTTTGTAGGACCAAGCTCCGTCAAGGTCCCTGGTTCTGTTTTCGCTATTAATTGCTGTAGTAGTTGTTGTTTGTTTGCCTTGTTATACTATTAGTAAAGAACTGTTATTCCTATCCCCATATCTCTGCCTGAGAGCCGTTTTAATTTTTTTTTCTAAATTATAATAATTTGAGGGAAGGGAATTTGAATTATCCATCCCAAGAGAGGCCCTGCCTCTCTTTAGTAGATACCTGTCTTCTTTCAAAACCAAGACACATCACCATAAAATTTTTTTCTGACAGCCTTATTCATACTTTATTCAGGATATACAAAGCATCCTTAAGCCTCTGTGAACTCAAAAGGCCTCTGCCAGGCTGTTTTGTGTAAATTGACTCACTTAAGTATTTTTGTATGGAAATTTCTATGGTTTTGCTAATGTACATGGCAGCAAATGCTTCTTGGTACAAACTGTCTCATCAAAGCATGAACAGGGAGGGAAGTGTTGTGTTTTTCCCTAATGGTGTCATGGGTATTTTGGAAAGATAAAGCCAATTTTTTTGGGTCAGTGTTGGGTCAGTGAGTAATGCATCTTTGGCACAGCAGGCTGTGTTTCCTGTTGATTTGCTTCTGTGCTGTAGGGACAGTTAAGTATGCAGAGGGACAGAAAACAACCCCATAACTTGATGTTTAGGGGATTTGCTTGTGACAGTCTAAATCCTGAGCCAGAACTGGAGTGGAAGAGCAGGGTGTCCTGGTGCTTGTGGCCTCTCCTGCAAAGGCACAAGATCACTCCTTATTGGATGGTGCTTCTGGTCCCTTGTCTATTCGGTATATGCAGAGTATTTATCCCCTCATGTATTCACGTCTTCTTTTCCTTGAGGGAATGGAGTGAATCATGTGACCCAAAATGGAAACAATTTTTGTAAGGAAAAAACTTTTTGTTCCATCTAAAATGTTTGTTTGTGTTTTGAAATCAGACTCTACACTAGCAAATTGATTGTTGACATAGCTCAAATTAATTCAGTGTTTGTTTTCACAAACCTTCCTGATAGCTTTTAGCAAGGTGTTATCTGAATTAAGAAAACTTTATTCTTTATAAAATCCTATAAAGGTGATAGTTGCTTTGTTTTATGCAAACTTGTAAAAGCTTTTTCCCAGCAAAGCTATGAACTCAATAGACTTGAATAGTTTGGCACTCCTGGAGCCCAGCTCCTGGAACTGAAGATCATCCTTCTTCTCCAGACATTTCCTGTGTTTGTCAGCAAGGCTGAATCATAATGCTACATTTCTCCTATGCATTGCCAGTCTTGTGTGACTAAGGCATGAAATAAAACCCAGCACCTCCTCCCAGTGGTACCTGAGTGGAAGAATATCATCCATCACACTTGTCTGTGCCAAGGGTTCGTTATGAAGGGTTCCCTTTGGATGAAAATTGGACTTTCTTTCCCTAGAGTTTCTTCAAATCTAACTCTGAAAAAATCTTTGACTTTTTATAAGATAATTTCCTCTGTCAGTCTCCAAGAAGGGAACGGGTGTGGAAATTTTCTCCAAGAATTTTCTGCAGTTGGTTGCAGATACCAGTGTGTCTCAAGGATACATTTCCACAAAGCAGGTACTGGGTTATCCTGTTCTGCCCATGGTGAGAAGTTACAGTAGAGATGGCATTTAACTCTCTCTCAGCACTAATCATGTGTGTCCCCCAGTGAGGCTCATAGAAGGTTTGGGGTGTGTGCACACAGCTGATGTGTTTGTGACAGGACTTGTCTAGTGTGTTCTGCAATGATAAATCTCAATCCACGGACGAGTAGGCATTAAAATAGGTGTAGAATAAAATTAAAATAGGTTTTCAGAATAAAATTAGCTCTTTATAAGGTTTTACCTTGCTTTATTATATACCCTCTACAGTGTAGATGATCAATTTTTTTCTCCTGATAATTGACACCTATATTAGTAGTTCTGTTCATGGATTTTAAGTGGCTCTGCAACAAATTAGCAGCAAAAAAATTCAAATCCATTTTTAACGTTATTTAGAATACTTGATTATGAAAGTAAACAGTGTTTCAGTAAAAATAAGTCTTTAGTGACTAGGTAGTAGTTGAATGTATATACTTGATAATATAAAACCTGATTTTTTTACTTGCAAGTGATGCTCAAAGCAGAAATACCCAGTATGAGGTATTTGAGGTGAAAATGGCTCCACTCCTAAAGACTTCTATAAGAGAGGCACAACTCTAATTGTTTAGGGCTTTATAAGAATGTTGCTACGTCCTCATATTTCTTATCTGATAAAATCAATTTATAATGACGTCATTGCAACTTAAGATATTTTGTCTTTGAGAGGAACAGTAAAACTTTAGTTCACACTCTCCTGTTTGCACCGTTGCTTTTACTCTCTGCACAGCAGGGAGTCATGTCATCTTTTGCATTTATAGCTTTTAGTTTCCACTGTAACCCACAGGACAGATGCTAAGACCAGGAAAACAAAAGATTTTTAACAAGTAAGACTGTAATGTCTAATTAATAAGTTCCAGTGGTGCAGCTGGGATCCTTCTGGCTCTAGAAGAGCAATCCGTGAGGGTGGCTGCTGCCCAGCCCTGCTGTGTTGTGGGACTGATTCCCCCAGACCATGAAGAAAAGAGTTCAAATATAATATGTCCACTTTGACACAGCAATTCTTTCTCCACTTCAGGATGCACCTAGTAAAAATGTGAATGCACTGAAGTTGGCTGTGTGCATCTAGAAGGCCTATGGATCTCTAATTTCTTGAAGAGCTGGTGATTCCAAAGAATTGTATGGACAGTGACTAAGGTTGAGTTAAAACAAAATTCATTTGCTAATTTTTGTAAATCTTAGCAAATGAAAATTTAAACTTTACCTTTTGATTTGAGCAATTTTAAGATTTTATAAATTAATAATCAAAGGAAATGGCAAACCAAGTTGTTAGGTGCTGAAAAAAATCCATATTTCCATATCGGAAAGCTTTTGATTTCTCCACATTTTTTTCTTGATAAAATAACACGAGAAGTTTAGAAGAAGCGAAGGAAGTTACTTATGAAGTTTTAGCCCAGATAAATCTGCAGTTTTTACTCCCAAAGAAGTGTTTGCCAAAGCTGTTCACATTGTTTTAGGAACAGCCTGTGACAGGAGCAGTGTCTTTTCTATATCTCAAGGGACAAAGATTGGACAGTTCCTAGCATGCTCTCCATCAACAGAACCCTGGCAGCAAACCACCTCCTCCTGCAGCTGGTGAGTGGCATCCAGGTTGTAGGGTGGCTTCAGTTTCAGCAGTGATGGGGTTTAAAATGTCCTGCAAGAAATGCTTTCTTTCAGAAAGGTAGAGGCTGTAAGAAGCATCCCCATAGCAGGGGATTCTCCTTCAAAATAAGTTGGATTCTTATGGTGATATTTGAGATCTGTCATTGTACATGAGCACACATGGATCTGCTGTTTCCTGGGAGTTTAGAGTCCTAACTTTGTACAAAAGAGATTCAAAGTTTTCTCTGACTTGAATAATTCTAGAATGAAAGTAACACAGCTGCATTTGAAAATAGGCCAGATGAAAAGAGACACTTTCCCCTTTTTTCTTTCCTTCCCAATGTGTCTCCCAAGGCAGAACAGGGAAGGGCTGGTTTGCAGCAGGTAGCTGAGGATGACTGGGGCAGAAAAAGGGGCTTGGCTGGTACAAACATTGTAGCTGTTCTGGGTAACCCAGACAGACCTTGCAACCCCAAGTCTGTGGTCAGAGGTACTGTGGCATAGGGCTCCCCTTGCACCACAAATTTTTTTAATGCATGACAACGTTAGAGGGGAGATCTCTGTATTATAGAAGGAAACAGCCTTGGTTAATCTAAAAAACCCCAAAACCTATCAATAAGATTTCAAGAATAATAAGTGTTCTGTATATATTTCCTCTCTTAAAAAAATTACTGCTTCAAGAATATAAAACTGTCTGCATAACCTTAAAATTAGCTGTAACACCTTTCAGTTATCAATTCTAAGTGATTTTAAAGTTCCAATTTACTATAATAGTACTTGCTACCAATATGAAAGTACTCAATTTTAAATTAAAAACTACTGTTTTTGAAAAAATAATTCTTTTCTTCTTGTCTGTAGAACTCTAATGTAATATCTTTCCAAGTTTTCTTTGATTTTGTGTAGTTTAAACAACCAGTATGCAGCTTTAATGCTGATTTGTTTTTAATGCTGTCTGTAAATTTAGGACTAAATCAGAAATGCAGTAATATAATTGTCACATAAAAGATTTTATAGTCAATAAAGAGGCACACAACTGTGAAGTACCGGAACTAGTTTAGAATATTTTTTTTTCCTTTGAGGGGAGTAGAGGCTGATATAAATTGGAGAAGCAAGTGCTTCCTCAGTGCCTTGAGTAACCACTTCAGCAATAGTCCTGTTGCTCACTTTTCAGAGGGACTTCACATATGTAGAGTGAAACCTGTGGAGCTGCATTGGCTCTGCTGTATCTCTCTTGAGACTGCAATTTCTGTTTAGTTTTTAGGCTGTCTGCATATTCACATTATAGCAGTATGCACTGAAAGAGCACTCAGTGTGCTTCACGTGCTCCTTTTCAGTGTCACCCTTAGATGAGTGCATGGGGTCTGGAAGTGCTGGGACTGTGACAAGTGTGGCCCAATTAAACAGAACTTTTTTCACTGCATGGGATGGAGATGCACATTTCCCATCAGTGCCAGCTGTCAGGCTGGGCTGAGAATGTGTCAATTCCTGAGCTTTTCTACCATTACTTGATCTCTCATACGTGTCAGTGTAAGGCAAAGACAGTTAAGGCACTTTACAGGTTGTGGTGTGGATTGCACTCAGTGTGTGCAGGCTCTGAGCTCAGAGCAGGACAAGCCCCATTGCTTTTAAGGGTTCTCATCATGCAGCATGCCAGGACAATGGCTCTGTGGGGAAAATGGCTCCATGTTTGGCAATGCACAGGACATAAAGCAGGAGTGGCATGCATTTCAAAGAGGCTTTCTGCCTAATGTTTATTTGAAACCCACAGACTCACTTATTCAAAGAAAGAAAAGCGAATTGAATAGGTTCAATGTACCTGGAGCAAGTAATTAACTATTGGTTTTCTGACAAGATCAAACGTGATGGCCAAAACCTTTGAATAGGAGCAGAAAAGAGAAACTGACTTGATTAATTAAACCTCAGGAGTGCCTTCCTCATCACTGTTACTGTCAGGGAAAAGGGAATCAAGGGGGTCAGGAAGGAGCAGTGGGTGCAGTACTGCTCCTCAGAGAGCAGGACTTTATTTCAGGAGAGATTGGGAATACAATGGGGGCATTCCCATGGAGGAGCTTTAAACCTGCTAAGGTAGAAGCTTGAGAAACAGACCCCAAACCCACAATTTCCCATGACTGCTCTTTTGATTATCCATCATGTTCCATATAAAATAATGCTAATAAATTGTGCTGTAGTCCCAAGTAGTTCAGCCACGTCGAGGTCTCAGCACTGCAGGAGCTGCAGGGTGGTGAGTGCAGCCAGAGCAGGGGCTGCAGCCAGTGGCTGCTCTGACCCCCTGGGCAGAGGCTGTTTGGGGAGATGTCACTGGTGCTGCTTCTGCTCCCTCCTCCCCTTCCCTATGCACAACTCTCAGGACAATTTTTTCCAAAACTGTTGTTTCATCCCTTATGAAAAGGAAAAAGCTTTTAAATATAGCAATTTTGTAAGATAATTTTTTGTATTTCTCATCCACCCTTCCTTTGGTCTATGAATTTGGAACTCTTAAGTTTAAAAGCAGTAAATTTAAAAAAAAAGGTAATTTATAATCCTGATATTTGCTTAATTAGACTTCTAAAAATACAAAACCAACTTGCAATATGTTTTTTGAATAAAGTCACAATTCTCTAAAATTAATATCTTTTTCTGGGATTCCCTGCTATGATTCAAAATTTTATTTCTTCTTTTTTTTTCCTTTGCATTGTTTCTGAATGTGCTCTGGTCTCAATAACTCTTGTGCTGAAGTTCAGGCCAAGGATTTCAGTCAGGCAGGACAGGAATCACCCTGGATCTGTGTGTCTCCCCCTTTATAGCCACAACAGCACCCTTGTGGCTGCTTTCTCCACCTGCATGCTTCCCAGTGTCTGCCCTGTATGGCTCTCCAGTGGCTGCACCATCACTTTTTTTTATTCCCTGTGAAGTCTGGCCCTTAACACACATCAGTGAAGCTGAGAGAGTTTTATTCCCTGCTAGAAAAATGCTCACTCTCAACCATTAGGAAAACTGAAATCAGTGAACACATTGGACGTTCCTGCTCAACTGCTGTTTCTTGGGATGTTCCCTTTCTGTTTCATGAGGGCCTGGCTCAGCTGTGGTGTGTATACCAATATACTCATTAGGTATATTCTTTTGTATATGGCTATATGTGTTGCCTGCAAACCTTATGTGCTCTGTATATTTTGATTTTAAGTATGACAGAAGAGAGCATAACAATTCTTGTAACCTTTCTTAGCTACTTGGTGTGTCTAATTTCTGCAAATAAGCTGTATTACTGGAAGCAAAACTTAGCATTTTGTAGCGATCAAACTAAAAATGCTACATCTTCTCATTGCTGTAAGGCCCATTTTATAGAGACTGTACCTTGAGTTTCTCTAAAATTGAAGTGCACAGACAGTAAACTCTTTTATGTCCAATCTGGATGAAATGCATTTAAAAAGTTGTATTTCCTTTCTTTTCTGCTCCATCACCAATGGAATGAAAGGTTTCTGCTTATAGTGTAAGTTTCATACTCAGTTTCTTCTTGGCAATTTGGTGATGAAATGGGGAAGAAGCACCTCTTCCTCTGAGCTCTTGCTGAAGCAAAGGATCAGTTGTAGACACCTCTCCTCCAGGTTTGGAGCTGCTGCAGAGTGATGGGGCAGTGATGTAGGGCTAAATGTGAAATCAGAATTTGTATTTAAAAATTCGTACATAACCTGATATTGAACACATGAGCAGTGGTGAAACCACCAAAACTTTAGTATATTGTCTTCTGTATGTTCTTGTACCAGACTGTAGAAACCCTAGAGTCTGTTAAACATCAGTCAGGCCACATCACCATATCACCTCTTCTACCCATAAAATCTGTAAATTATTACAGCACCAGGAGTTATAATGTACAGGAGTCAAACCAGTCAGGAGCCATGCAGGCAGCCAGGCTGAGAGAACCATCCCTGCCAGCTCCTGCCCCTGGAGCAGCTGCTCCTTGCCCTCCTCTCTTCTGTATTCTACAGCCCATGTGTCTCATGCATGGTCCACTGTCCCTTCCAGGCAGGGGTGAAAAGACACTTTTGGAGGTCCCATTTTTTCCTTCTGGTGCACAGGGCCTACAGCACTCCTTAGGAATTTATCCTGACCAGTGGCTGGCATACTCCAGGCAGCATTCCATGGGTTTTCTTGTGCCAGGCATGTTGTTTCTCAAGTAGTAACCCAAACTCATAATTTAATCTTGTCTTACTCATGATTCTCCCCTTGTTTCTCTGGCAGGACAATGCAAGAGACGTGTTTGTTTCAGACATGGATATTTCAGCTATGCTATGGGAACATAACTACATTTAGATAGTTAATGTTGCTATAAAAGCTGAATATGTTCTCATTTTTCTAATGTTTGAACTGAAAATGTGATATCAAATTATCTTATTTATCTTTGTACTTAAAGTGTGTGTAAAAATTAAAAGCCACTGCTCTTTAGAAGCAAATATCAGTCCACTTTATCTTCCTGATGTACGGTAAACTGCACACACAGAGGAGGTTAGTAGCTGAATGGGGAATGATTATGAAGATGAATGAGTGGCCGGGAGACAGAGTCAGTTTAATGAGCTGAGCTTTAAGGAGGCTGTAATTTTTATAGATTAGCAATGAACTTGTCACTTACTGGCTGATACAACTTAGTTTCAGAATTACAGTATGTCAAAAATGAGCTCAACAAGCTCAAAACCAGTGGCAATCTGATTATCCTCCATGTAATCCAAATTACAAGTTCTCCTGGATCTGTATTGCCTCTTCCTAATGTTTTATCTGTCACAGGTTAGAAGCAGAGACCAGAAAAGTGTGCAATTACTTTTGTGTCAGATGATTATTTTAAAATTCCTTTTCCTTCACCTTGCTGTAATGGCAGAGCTGCTGAGCAGCTTCCCATCCCCAGGCTCTCTTGTGCTCAGTCAGCTCAGCACCTCATCAGATGCCAACCCTGAGGGAAGCAGCAATGTGGGAAACAAAACAGGGGATGCCCAGGACCACCACTTTCCTTGAGATGATGATACAGTGGGCTGACTGATGATTACCATCTTTTTATGTCCTTGTGCTGGTCTTTAGCGACCTTCTAACACTCTGTGGGTTTGTCACCAGGGTGTTTTTGGATGATCCCAGTATAATAGTACCTTTCTGTGCACTGCTTTGGGAGCAGAAGTTTGTTATGCCATAATGTCATTAACAGCTGCTTGTTTTAGTGTCCCCAAGAAACCTGTGCTTCCCAGGGTCATTGGGTGCCTAGTGCCTTAACTGACCACAGAGACTGCTCCAGGTCTGTTCTTGCCATAGTTCTGCTTGTAGGGATGAGCTGAGGACCTGGTTCCTGACAGGAAAGTCAGGAGCAGGATAAACACCATGGCTGATTTGGTTTTTACAAACTGAGCAAAAGCCATGCGCCCTCAGACTGGCACCATTCCCAGAAGTGTTATTTTACAGGCATGATGCTTTTGATAATGGCATTGCTTCTGGAGTAGCATACAAGGCATAATTATTGTTCCATGAGCAGATGACAGAGTTGATTTCCCACCCTCATAATTCACTCAGGCCACAGGCTGATTTGTTGGAAGAAGCATTTTGGTTTTAGACAGCTCTGGGACAAGAAGGGGGAAGGCCACATTTGGGGTGGTTAAGGTAACAGGCATCTGTAATTTTGGAGATAGTTCTTGTGGTCAGCTGTAGATAAGACTGTTGGGACTCTGTTTTTGGTGACCTGAATCCACGTTGAGCTAAGTCCAGGTCAAGAAATGGTGCTGTAGTTCTCTGTTCTGGCAGTGTTTCGCAGTGCTTTACAAAAAGGTGTACGTTAGCAGTGTGGAGGTTTTCATGCACACCATTGTAAGATTTGGCTACTTGTGTCTGCTCTCAAGCCCTTCTCTTGGGTAGTTTGCCTTTCCAGTGAACACACAACTTTGTTCAAAAAGCTAGGTTTTCTCTTGATATTTACACTGTGAAGGTGCAGGAAAAGCAGCAAAACCTGGTTAACCTGATAATTGGCTTTTCTTTCTTTAGCAGCTCACCTGCCATTTCACACTAGGAACAAATGTTACCCTCTGTATTTCCTTTTCTACCCATTAAATTAGAGCAATGACATTGTCTTCTTTTGCCCAGCCCTCTGAGAATTTTCATCCCCCACAGGATATTATGTAGGCACTATTACCACTGTGCACCTTACAGGTAAATTTCTTCACTTGTATCAAATGCACTAACTCAGAAAAGCTATTTTTAAAATAACATTGTCCTGCACTAGGTAAATGAGCTTCTTATCAAACAGTTTTACTGGCAGTTGTCAGCAGCCAAAGCAAGATGGCTCTGGTTGCCCTCGGACAGACACAAGTCCTGCCACACTCCCCCTCTACACTCATCCTATTTTTCAATTTATCTTCTGCTGGATCATGCTAAAATTAGAATTCTCACTATGGGTGGCTCCTCATGAACATGCAGAAGTGACTACATGGCTCTTGGTGACTTACACCAGCAGTGCTTTTTAAAAAATAATTTTCCCATGTGCTTACTGAGCATTAGTTAAGTAACGATGTTCATCTCTCAACTGAGGACCTGAACAGACGAGTCCAATATTTTTTTGTGTGTGTGTAATCTTGTCTTTTAAAATATAAGTTCCTGCTTTTAAAATGATTCACTAAAAAACCAAAACAACAAACAAAACCACAAAAACCCCATCACATATTGACCCTTTAAAACTACTGTAGGCCAGAACTTCTTAAGAGATTTGGCACTGACATTTTTTTCATAATGGAAGATTCATTAAGGTCAGTTATAAATTTGCTGCAATAAATACAGAAGAATTAAGAGCTCATCAGCATTACCACAGTGTAATGTTCAGCGGATTGAATTATGTACTTAGAAAGATGAATCTGTGGCAATTGGCAAGCTTCAAGAGGAAAGCTGCATGTGAGCATGGACATGTGCATGCACATGTGTGAGGGGAATGGCAGAGGAAATGAGGAGAGGAAAAAGGAATTTTAAAAAGCAAACCATTTTTTTCTAGCCCAGTAATATTTAGAGTAGACATAATAAATATGATTGTACTCCTGCTCAATGCCTTGTAATCAGTGTTTCTGGTGGTAAATGCTGTGGTCTGACTGGGTATCTGTCCTGCTCTCCTCCCCTTGTGGGCAGACGCTGTCTTTTGAGCCATATTTTGTGCAAACAGTATTGATCATGATTGATGAAGAGTGTGAGAGGGTCAGCCCTTTGCCTGCCCTCTGGAGTAATTGGGCTGCAGTTTGTTAAAGGGTAAGAGAAAAGATATTAAAAATGAAGAAATACACTAAGTGGGTGTGAACTGTGTTCCCAGCTGTTCACAACATCTATTCGGTAATACAGAGCATCAATCTAATTCTCCACACAGGCTAGGAGCATGGCAAGTCAAAAGCCTCTGATAGGCAGTCCTCACCAGCAAGATACAATGTTCAATTTAAGGAAAGATTGAAAAACATCAGTCTTCCCTTAAAACAATTTGTACAGAATAAATTTGGCACTCGCCAGCTATTCCCACAGAGAGAAACTGATAATAGGACAGAGAAAATCATGTAACATGATTTAGGATTCCCAGGATGGGATTACTTGTAATAAAACAGGAGGGAGGTGGGAGAAAGAAGAACTGACAGTAAGCTTGATGTTAATTCAGAATGCTCTCAAACCCCTGCAAATTCAGGGCTGAAGGTAGTGGACACCTCTCAGCATCAGGACTCAGTCTGAAGGCAGGTTCAGCACAGTTGCAGATACTGGCTCTATCAACTATCTAGTTGCAGATAGTTGAGTGCCTCAACTGGAGCTGCTGGGTGCAAGTTCCTTCAAAAAACCTGGCCCCTAGGGCTTGTGTATCCCATGAAATAATCCTCTGGTGAAAACTGGTGTCAGGTGCTGAACTAGTGCCTCACATGGTTTGCCTTTTGTCTTTCCTTCTGGCAAAATCATTTACAGGATATGTTCAGCTGACTTCCCATATTGGTAATAAAAAAAGGATTCTGTGAAGCTTAAAACTAGATTCTGCTGTAGGTCACTGAGGGCAGCCCTTACACACCATCTGCCCCAGACGTCTTTGGGGGATCTGAGCTGTATTAGGTACAGAGATAATGATGCTGGAAGGCATTTTACCTAACAAAGCCTGGTGCCAAAGATCTGCTGGATAGAGTATGGATAGGTATGGTCAGCACTGAAGGTAATTAATCCATTTAGAAGAGCTCATTGGTGTGGGCCTGTTACAAGCCCAAAGTCCCACTGGGCAGGGGGAAGTCATACTTCTTCTCCTTCACAAGTTGCATGTTATTATGGGGCCTCTCATAACCACAGAACTGAGAAAGAAAAGATGAAATTTTGTTTTCTCACCATAAAATCATTAGTGTCCATTGGATTTAAAGTCTCTGCCCCCAGATCAACAGCTGTGCTCTGCATGGCTGAGGACCTGAATCCTACTGTGCCTTACTGTAAAAAGAATCTATTTCCCTCAGAGCTCTAGTGCAACTGGAATATATTGCTCTTATTCTAATTTTAGCATGGTCTTAGTAGGTGACTAGAGTTCCAGAAACAGATTTTCTCATCAAAACAATCTTCTGCATACACTAAATGACATTTACACATTGCTGAAAAAGATACTACAGTCTTTTTAATACCATAAAATAGTTTTTCTTCCTTTAATTTAAGGTAGTTTAAATAAGTGATTTTTTTTTTCTCTGATATTGTCGTTTTCTCAAGGCTAATGATGACTTAGGGAAACAGAGTAGAAAGAAAACATATTTTTGGGGTGGTGTGTAGCTCTTAATTGTGTGTTTCCATTCTTCCACACAGTGGGCAATGGTGATATTTTGATTACTGTTCCTATGGAAGGCATACTGAAAAGAAAATGGGTCCTCATGGAATATGTTGGAGTTCCTGTTGTGGTTAGAATGGAAGCTTCAGACAAAGTTTCTCAGAAAAGACCTGCTGTTGAGTCATGGGGTGCAACTTTCTTGCTTTCTAAATTCCTCAGAATTCTGCTGGATCCAATATTAGCCCCAGGCTTGGTCAATTGTTTGTCTAGAGGATTATGTAGATGTAATTGAACCTTTATACAACCTTGTCCTGCAAGATTAACTATGGAAACACAAGTACAGATATAAAAATGCATTATTTATTTTGTTTGTGATAAAGACTAAAAGACTTACGACCAGAATTTTTTACTATGTAGTATAGACAGTGCACTGTACTAGCAATTATACCTATTTTTTAAAGCAAGATTTAAGCAATTGGTGAAATAATTATTAATTAGAAATTGAAGTTACTCATGCTTATCAATGACCATGACAAATGTCTTTCACTCAGCCTAAAGGAGTAACCTTGAGGGTTGTCCCCACTTGGGAGGAATCTCCACATGCACTCCTAGAAGAGGGTGTTTTAGAAGTCCCTGCCCTTAAAAGGTGACACACCCCATTGTATAAACTGCTTGCCTGTCAGTCATGTGGTTCCAGATTAGCTCTGTCAGCTCAGCAGCTTTAGATAAGTTATCTGTTCTATCATTTGTTGATTCCTTTAACAGGAACTTTGCCACAACCTCACTGGTGCCAGTGGTCTGCCAGGAAACATCATTCTTCAAATCCTCAGGATGTTTAAGATTGGGATTGATGGATTAGGCTGGTCTCAGCATTCTTCACCACCCAAGCTGTATGACCCACACCCCTTCATATGTTGCTGATAACTTTTGGAAATAGTGTCAAGTTTGAACTGTTTTACTCCTACTTAGGCAGTGCCCCCTGAAGAAGTGCCTGTATGTACCTAGCACGTGTAATGCTGAGTCTAACACTGTACAGGGTGTTCTTTACCCAGAAAAGCTCCCCTGTCCTAATTGCCTCTAGCTCCTGACTGACACACTGCCCATGCACCCTCCACAGAGTCGAGTAATCTGTGGATGAAGTTGGTTGTGTGTTAACTCCTTAAGGAAGGAGCTGAGTTTGTTTGACTCTAAACGTGCTGACCTTTGTAATCAACTTCATCAACAGGTCACTTGTAACTCTGAGTTCAGAAAATGTAGATCTTACTTGAGTTCAGAATCTGTAAGCTACTTGTAAACTTTATTGGGACTAAAGCCAAACTGACCTTTATGCATCTTTGTTATTTGTAGAAATGCCAGAGGCTGGCCAGATGGTGCCCACAGAACCAAGTAGGTTCTGTGTTCCTGAGCTGAAGTGGCTGATGGAAATAAGGAGAAGCCAGCTCCATCCTAGCTGTGTTGTGCACCCATAAGGGCCGTTGTAGCCCTGCTTTCCATGCAGCTCCTCCTCCATAGGATTTGGAGTTGTTGCACCTCTCCCTGCATGCTGTGGGAATTTCCACAAGCCTCATGTTCAGGAACCTTTTTTCCAGGCTGAACAAAATATAGAAGGGACATCATTTGTGAAGGCCTTTGCCTTTGGGTCCTATTTAATCCAAAACTAGGAGGAGGGGATCCATTCTTTACATTAATGCTGCTATTTAAGCCTTCCTGGAATACAAGAAATCTGCAGTCTTGAAGCTGAGAGGAGAAAAAAGAGCATATGTGCTGTGATCATTCATATTTACAGACAGACATTTCATCACTGGTACTGGAGCATTAAGTTCTCCTCCAAGGCATACTCAGCCTCAAGGTGAGAGCAAGGGGTCCTGTTAGAATTAATGTTACTCAGCCTCAAACCTGCCATGAGTATAGAATCAGAGCCTGAAATAAGAGTTTGGATCTAAGTTTGACACGTAAATTTATTTTTCACTAGCTTTAAAATCTGCCTATGTATTGATACAGTGACTTCCAATATGGGATCCTTGGACAACCTCTCCAGAGCCTGTGAAAGAAGTAAAGACCATATATCCTGCACAATATACACACCTTATTTATATGCTGTACATCAATCTGCAAGGGTAACAGCTTCAGTGAATGCTTAGATGTCTTATTGATCAATAAAGCATGAAAGCAACCAAAAATGTTAAAAACTTAATAATGAAAATAAATGCTAGCTTACAAGGAACAAACTATAAACTTAAAGATTTCCTTTAGGGATGTCACCCCTGTTCCATAAGTAAGGCAGATTTGTAATGCTTTCAGGAGAGATTTAGAAGAATATCTAATGGTCAAGTACCGTTTGCTCTTTATCTGTGTGTTTTACAGTGCACTGAAATATGTACTTACAAATTTATCACGCTTTTTGCTTTTGCCTGATACACTGAGATGAACTAGCAAAGCTGACTCCATTTAGATGCACAGTAAGGTAATCAGATAGTTAGAAATGTCATCATAAACTTGCCTCAGTAGAGCAACTTTACTTTTTTCCCAGCAATCCCCCTTTTGGAATACAATCTGTAGTCAGAAGAAGGGTGATTAACAAGGGGTTTTTTAATATTATATAATTACTGCCTGGTTCAGATTACTAAAATTATGATAGTAGTAATATAATTAAGGGAAAATAATTAGTGTGAAGTAAACAAACCCAGCCCATTCTTTGCTGCCTCCCTTCTCCTAAAAGAACTATCCAGGGTCTAGTCCTGGGAGTGAGTGAAGTGAGTGAGCACTTTGGAGAAAGGTTGCTGCTCCAGGCAAAGGCAGACAAGAAAAGCAAGGTGATGTCTCTTTTCCCTTGCTGAGTTCTCCCTGTATTTGCCTTCAGGCACAAAGTGCTCCTTCCCCCAACCAGCCCTGTCCTGGTGCTGCTGGAGCCTCCCTTCCTGCTCTCATGGGTGCCCCAGCTGGGGTCCCCAGCAGTGTGGCCAGTGGGACACAGGTGGCACCAGTGTGGGGGCTCAGCCAGTGACTGCGGGAGGCACCGAGAGCAGAACAAGGTGCTGCTGCCCAGGGACAGTCTGAAGTTTGAGACTTGTGCAAAGACCCTGCCTGTTTTTAATAAATGAGGTCAGGCTTTACATTTGTGTGCAGCCAGTAATTAGCAAAAGAGTGGCTCATGAAATGTTCCCTGGCAAAATTGCCAAGGCCTACTCTGATGTCTGGAAAGGTTTTAAAGACAAGATTAACGAGCTAAGTGTGCTATAAGATCACAGAGAAGGTAAAAACTTAGGGCAGGTACTGGTTAATTACTCTCAGTGGAGTATGGTGTAGATGACAATGATAATGGCAGCCTGAATAGGCTGACAAATCTTGCTACTAGGCAGAGAAAATTATGATAAATGTCTGCATAAAGACTTGAGTTTAAACTCTTGCCAATTTCCCATCACAAGTGCATTCTCAAGAGGTCTAAGAATTCAGAGGCTTCTTGCCCAGTTACTCCATGCTGAACTTGTTCTGTGTTTTTCATTTCATATTTGAGCATTTTTTATCTTTCTGTGGCTTCTTTGATGATGGAATGGCTGTGAAGTACAGTAGTTCCTTTGTAGTGAAGAGTATTTAAGCACAAAATGTGTGAAATTTCTCGTTCTATTTGTTGCAGGTATGAGTTAATGTGAATAAGTTTTGTGACATTTCTGTATTTTGATTTGAGTTGTAGAGGTTTAGATTTCAATAGTGAGGGGTTGCTAAGATGAATTTGTGCAGGGAAGTGTATGCTGCAGCCAGAGCAGGGAACAACCATGCATGCCAGGGAGCTCAGCAGCACAGCCACCACTGGGGCTGCTTTGCAAGCCCTCACCAGGCAGCCAAACCAGAATCCAGAGGTCCTCACCCAAACCCCCACTATTGGCTGCCCCAGGTAGAGGTGTTACAGCATCCTCCTCCTTTCAGTGAACATTTTAGTCAACATACACTTTCCTGGAAAATATTGAGTACTGTGTATTACAGAATTTTTTATTAAGCTTATTTAGGTCTTGCAGATACTCTGGGTGTGATAAAAGACCTGAGCTTTGAAATTGGATATGACTGCACCAAGGAAAAGATGGATGTATCCTAAGAGGATTGTGACTTAAAGGGATGAAGTTATCCTTGTTATATCCTATTCTTTACATGACTAGAGCTGCAAAGCAGAGGATAACATTTTTTAAAATGTTGAAGTGACTTGAGTCTCCACATTCGATTCTCACAAGTGATTTTAGCTACTCTTGTCCTTATATGCTTCAGCCTTCCAACTAGGATGAAGTTTAGAAGGAGTAAGGAGTGGAAATAAAGCTCTGATAAAAGCCACCACATCAGCTAAAGCTGCTCTTATCCTTTTCAAGTCTTGGCAGTACTAATGCCAGCCTAAATGTGCCTATGGTAAAAAAGGGAGGTGATTGCACTCCTTCTCAGGGCAGAGTGTGGCAATCATCCCTTTATACTTCATGTTATGGAGTCAACCAGGTGCTCCTCTCTTCTGTCTGTGCTGCAGGCCAGGTGCAGAAGAGCATTACAGCCTCTCCTTTAATTGTAATGGGAGAAAGAGACATTGAAGAAGCCTGGAGGATGAGAGGGAGGGTTGCTGTTCCTTAGGGCCTGCTACAGAGAGCTCAGGACAGTGCTGGTGGCTGCTCCTTTCCCCACACTCTTTCCTGAATGAGAAGAGCAGGGTGAGTCCTGCCCCAGAGCCAGCAGTTTTACTGAGCATTCCTAAGGCCACCCCAGGGGCCCCCAGTCAGCAGTCACCCCCTGCCAAGGCAGGGCTGCAGCCACTGTTTGTGTGAAATGGCTTGGCAAACAAGGCCATTTGTATATTAAACATGATTCACTTCAAATGCTATTATTTTAGTCCCTGTCCTTCTGATCTCCTTCAGATCCTCCTGGAGAAAGATCTAGCACATTTGCTGTTACCTCATGATGTTGTTTTCTGAAGCTCCTGCTTTCCCTGTGATGGTCCCTGCTTTATCATCCCTGAGATAGCAACCAGTCAGTTTCCCTTTACCCTCTGGTCCTCTGCATAATGTAATTTAAACTACATTGGCATTCCCAAAAGAGTGAAGCTTGAGTTTTTACTGAGCTTTTAATTCAAAGCAAACACAGAGCTAAGCCATGAGCAAAAAACGCAAAAATTTATTTGCCTCTCTTTCCATTTAGAAGCACCAAAATGCTTTTATTTTAGCAATAAATGCCATTTTAAGAATTAAGATTTTATATGTTATGTTTGGCAAAGAGGATTAATTATTCTTCCTGCTTAGTTTCTATTCAGGCAATCAAATGACATTAAGTGAGTTTGCTCTTCACTGTTTTGTTTAAAAGGAAAAAGAGGGATTTGTTTTTCAGATACAATGCCTAGATGATTCATGTTAATACAATTTGAAGCAATGTGAAAATAAGGCATTTCAGCAGGGACTTTTGTTCCATTAAAACCTGGTTTCTGTTTCCTTAATTCCTTGCTCTTACACACCAACCTTTTTTGGTATCTCCCAGTACATTTATTTAACAAAAATGGTCTTTTAAAAGTAGTTCTAGAGCCACAGTCACTTCAATAAAGAGCATAGGATGGGTGCTTTTGGTCCCAGCTGGTGGTCTGGGTGCTTTCAGGATGTTTGCTGACACTGAGGTTCCAGCTGGCAATGAGACCAAAGGTGAAGGGAATTCCAGCTCTCTTTCTGCTCATGAGTGTGATCCAGGCTGAGGGGCCTTAGAAAGGCAACACAGGGAAATGCATTTTTATTTGGTGTTATGGTGTTGGAAGGGCTTGAGGGGAAGGGAGAGAAAAAATAATGTTGTAAGTTCTTTCTACAGGGACAGGAGAACCTGATTTCATGCAAATTAAAGTCAGAACTTGAAATCTTTACAGTCTTTATATTTTGAGGTGTTTGCTGAGAAGGTTCCAAGTAGAAGGGCATCTGCTTAGTTAGCTCCAAGGACTTGTTAGATCTGCAAAATTGGTTCTCTTGTGATTTCTTTGCCTTCCTGCTCATTGGTGGTCACAGGGGCAGCAGTGCACTCCATTCTGATATCCTAGATGAAACACGTAAACCATATCAAAACAGAAACCCATAAGACCATATCAAAAGAGGAAAAAAACTGGTCAAGAAATGATGCAAAGAGAACAGAAAGACTGAAAGTTGTAGTAAAATCTGTAGCACTTTATACCTCTTGCCCTCTTGGGGCTCATTGCAGAACCTCTGTGCAATCTTGTGTGGGCAGCCAGAGGGTGCAGATAGGAGGCCTGATGCCTCCCGTGCTCAAAGGGCTGCTCTTCTCTGGTCTCACTTCCTGAAGCCAAGCGCTGCTGCACCATCTCTGCCAAGGCTCACCATGCTAGGAGCTCCCTTCCCAGGATGGGCACCTCAAGGAGAAGCAGTTCTGGGGCTGCCTGTGCTGCAGAGAAACATGCTCAGGGCTCTTCTGCAGGGACTGTGCTCTGCAGTGTTTTCTTGTGTAAACAAATGTCATTCAGGATTAAAGAATGCTTTGGGCTCTCGGTATAGGAAAACAGGACAGATAGAGGTTATTTTGGCTCATCCAGCTCGTTTGTGCTTGTGAAATTTAGTCCCTTTAACAGATTCTGTTAGTTTAATCTGTTCCTTATCCCACTGATCTTCCAAATAGAAAAATGCTAACAATATATCTTTCTTGAGCCTTTCAAGTGATCCTTGTGAAACACTTTCATTTGCAGTGTAATGAGAACTATCAGGTGTTATTGTTAAGGGCCGCTTCAGTCCTAGCTGGATACCAATTCACCTCTCGAGCTTGAAGAATAGTGTATTTCACTCCATATCATTTGTTCATATACGAAGAACAGACTTTGAAATAGTCTTTTTTCATCTCCTTTTTTGTTTAGTTGGAAGGATTGACACTAGAAAAGCTCATTTCATAAGTAGTTCTTGAAGTGATGGGTAACAAAGGGATATGCTTTAAAGTGAACAGCAACACAATTCCGTAGTTATCCAGCCTGTGACATTAGGTCTATTCACAAAATGCTAGAAAGGCTGGAGTCAAACTCCCATGCAATCTCTTGGAGGCAGGCTGTGCTCATTCCAGCATACCTGCCAAATACATGTGAGGCATTCAGCAAAGAAAATATATATCACATCATCTTTTCTTCTCAGTTTCTGTCTCTTTAATTCAGTGAAATTATTTTTATCATGTACACTGGTCAGAATGCATTGATGGCTGTATGGAGTACAACAACGTTTCCTTTCTTCTGTGTCTTAGGAAAGTGTCTCAGAAATCCAGAAAGACGGTTTCTTCCAAGGGGAGGCTTTCTGGGTCAGCCAGGATAGCTCACAAGGTAGCTGATTTTGGCCTTAATGTTAATTACAATACTAATTTGAGTGAACAAGTTGTCAAGCTCTCCTAATTGAAATGACTTCATCCTTTAGTTTTGGTTGGTTGTTTTGTTTTGTTCAATGTTTGAACAATATGTCACATCTCTTGCATCTTTTATGCTTAACTCCTAGCTTTGTGAGCAAATGTCTTTGCTCACCCAAAGAACAACTGTAGCATCACAAGTCAACATTGCTGCCCTGTAATCCTCCTCTAGCTAACACTGCCACAAAAAACAAGCAATGAGAGCCAGGCTGGCAAAGCTGTCATGGTGAAAAGGGGGCAAAAATTAAGGCTGCCCTTCCCTGGCAGAATCCCAGCTGGAATGCAGCACTACAAACACCATCTGCTTTCTCCTGCAAATAAACCCTTACAGGGTGCAGTGGGCCTGCCTGGTGGAGGAGGAGGGAAATTCTGCCCCTGTTCATCACAACCCCTGTGGGTTTGGACCTAGCCTTTGCTTGTAAGTGTAAATTATTATTAACTCTACAGCATGTAACTGAGTCTAGAACTCGAGCCTGGTTAGCACCCTCTCTATTTGTGACCATTCAATGATATCATAGAATCAGTAAGGTCAGAAAATATCTCTAAGGTCACCAAGTCCAACTGTTAATCAAACATCACTCTGTATCACCAAATTTTTTTTTTTTTAGCTTTTAAATTTTATTTTTGAAGCAATAGTCTCAGCTATTTACAAAATATTTTAAAAATCTTGAACAGGTAAACCACAATCAAACAAAAAACCCAAACCAACAGAACATGAAACAGTCCCCCCTCAAAAAAATCCCCAAATCAACAAACAAAAGCCCTTCCCCTTCCCTGCCAAAAAACCCAAATAGAAAAGACCACCATCTCACAATCAAAAACCTCCCTCCCTCTAAACCCTTTTATAGGAAGGGTTTTGGAAAGATAAGAAACTGTCCCAGGACTATGGTTAGTGTATAACAAACCAGCTTCAATGTTAGCTCCCCAAACTTCTGAAAATTTCATTATGATAATATCTTCTAAATCTTAGAATTATGTCTGCAGGTGACCACTGGTTCTTGAAAGCTTCCTGTAATTCATGTTCGTAGGAGCAAATACACTCAGAGGTGAAAGCAAGTTTGCATGTTAATTTAAGAAACACATCTATGAGCACTGCTAGTGTCTCCACTTTTGCTGAGTAAAGCTGAGCAGCTCACTGTAATATGCTTGTTAAAAATAAAATTGTCAGTCTTACTGGTGCACTACTTCTTGATATTTATTTAAGTAGTTGATGAAATGGAACCTGTGACATTTCAGTTAAGTATCTGAAACTGCTGGAGCAGTAGCTGCTCTTTGTCTTTGATGCTCACGTTTAAGGCTTCACCGTCCGTGCTCCTGGCATGCTCAGGCTGTGTCCTGGAGAGACACTAAATGTTCCTCTCTCTTTTATGGCTAGAGAATTTCTCTTTTGCCTATCACTGAAATAACTAGATATTTTAGTTAAGAAATCATACATTTTGTCTTATTATCCACTCAAGCTCCCTCTCCTTCTATTTTTTCCAATTACATATTGAAGAAACATCATTTTACTAAGTAATTTAGTCAGTGACTGGGAATTCTCAAGCCTTTCACTGATTTCCAAAAATCGTATGAAGTGCTGCCACTTGTGTAGGGAATGAATACATATCTCTGCTGCCTTGTACTCTTCCCAGCCTGAGAACAGGCTCTGCTCTTTTGTCCCTTCTAATCTCAGGCTATCAGGAAAGCTTCTATTACTTCAAGGCTGATATGATTTGAAGTATCTTGGTTTAATCCCATTTCCCTAAAGACTTAAGGGATTTTTCTTCTTGAATCTGAAAACTCATCGTTCTTTGGAAAGAATTTGTCCTTAAAGCCTGGCTAAAAATTCTGCCCTGTTTCTCGTCTTTAAAGTTAATGGATAAAAGTCTTATTTGGCAAAAATATAATAAGCCCCAAATTGCTGTTTCGTTAAGTTCTAGTTCAATTATTGTGATTGCTATTAAAATTTGAGGAAGGGCAAAAGATTTATCAATAATTAAAAGGAAATCTGTGTCCAGACTATAATATTCTGGGCGATAGAAGCAGAGATTAAAGATGTGTGAGTAAAAAAGCTATTGATGTCAACAAAAAACCAAAGGTCAAATGGGTCATGAGTAATAGATTATCATAAAACTAATTATTATTGATTATTGCTTCAGATTAATCTTGGATAACTATTACTCTCTCACTATTGAATACTATATATTATTAGCTAAAAGTTAATTGCCATCTCTGTGGAAGTAATCTGCCATATACATACATTCATATTTAATTACCTAGCTCTTGTTCCTTAAATTCAGTCTCTTTTGTACATCAAGTTCAGCCTATTCCTTAAAGTACTTTGCATCTGCTTTCTGTTATTATTATTCTTGGCATATGGAAGTCCTTTTAAAATTTCATGTATGCATTTAAATCAGATTATGTTATTCTTCAGGGTTGTATAATTTAACAACATTTATTTTTTATCAGTGTTTTTAAATGTATTTTGACATCTTATTCTTTGGTATAATTGCCTATTTAAATCTATACAACATTTAAAAACCACTGCATGTTGTAAATTGTCCCATGAAGGTTTCTTTACGTGTTACGTCTCACCCTTATGAGATGACTCCTATGTTAATGTTTAAACGCATGCACATTTTAGAAGTGGGACTTAGATGGGTTTCAAAGTTACTGAGAGTAATATGTTGGGGGCGGACGGGGGGAACCCCACCTGTTATGGAATCTTTGTGGAATTGTTTTAAAAGTTTATTTTTCTCTACTGTGTTTTCTTGGCCTCTAATGATGGAGATTAGGAGAAAGCACAGAATGGTCCAGCATAAAATAGAGGATTGAAGTTTTTAAAATTATAATTTCCTATTTTAAAAATACCAAAAATGCAGAAATGAAGTTAAGATGAAACTTTTAATAAGAAGAAAGATTTATTTTGGCAGTACTAAATTTTCAAGGAAAAAATTTTCTCTGCCTCTGTGTTGCGCAGAGTGTAATAATAGAATTTGGTATTCCCTAGCAAAAATAGAATTAATTGTGTATCTGGTTAAGACAATTTTAATTTTACATTATAAGCTTCATCTGGAGGATTTTTGTTTGATTTTTTTATGTGCCTGATAAGTACCAACATATTTATTTGGTCACTTACTAAAACATTTTTTAAAAAAGAATTAGATTGTTCATGCCTTCTGCTATTTACCACTTTTTAAATGATTGTTCCCAATGTATGGTAACTGTATTGGTTCCTCATTCTTAGGTCTTTCAATTCCTACATGATATTCTTTTAATGTTCTCGGTTAGTTCCCTTTGATTACTGTATACATCTTAATTATTTTGTGAGTACATTTTGTCTATCAAGTAGGTCCTTACCACGAGCACAGTCCTGACCATGTAAATGATTCTGTCTAAAAGGAGCCTTCATGAAAGCAGTCTGCACCTTGCTGGATGTCATTTCCCTGATATATAAGTCCTGCCAGGAAATGTTGCTTCCACTTCTCGTGGTAGATGGCATCTGTTACAGACTTTTATGTAGATCTAGATTAGGAGCTACAACCAACTTCCATAATGTTTTGGGGATTTGGTTTTATGATAGTGGATTTTCAGACTGTGGTCTGAACCACTTATCTTCTGAGAACCTGCACATTTTTGAGTGTAGTGTTTATAAGAATAAGGAAATTGCATTTTCTGTACATGTTTAGGTTCATCAAAACGGTGCTAAGAGCACCACCAGCTGGTGCTGGTGGTCAAGCACAGGGCATGGCGTGGCAGCAGCCTCAGACCCACCCCACCAGCTTCTCACCAGCTCACGGAGCCCCTGTTGCCACAACATTGTCTCATTCTCCATATTCAGACATGGAAACGGAACTTCAGTCTTCTCTTGAGCAAAGAAGGCATCTGATATCCTATTTCCATCCAGTCAGATGCAGCTGGTGGCTCAGCCCCTATGGGAATGTCTCTTTCACAAGCTCCATTAGGCTCCTTTCCTTGTGGCTCACTGTGTCCCCACCAGTCTTTCCAAGTATAAGCTGGCTCCGAACACAGTAAGTGCTTTACAGTTGCATGGACTTCTATCCTCCAAAAGTTCCTGGGTTTCCCAGGCACCTGCTGTAATTCAATCTGTCTTGGTGGCAACCACAACTGTTGTGAACAAAATGTTATTTGGCAGGCAAGGGCAAACAGGTGTCCTGTAGCACGAAGACGCACGTGTTCCTGCTCTCTTGTAGCCCTCAGTGCCTGAATAAATCAGTGCTCCATGAAGCATAAGGCTGGAATCAGAGTGGTGGTGTGGAACAGCAAGGCATAGGCATTCAGACAGTATTAGCAAGGCTAGACAGTAAATTTAGGAACTAACAACAAGGGGCAATAATATCTCTTTTGTAGCTCTGACTGGGAAAGAAGTCACCATGTCCTCACCTCGAGTGATGGAAAAGCCACAGGGAATGTGAACAAACCAACATTCATGTGTGTGGTAGGGCAACACTGCGTGAGACAGAACTGAATCCTCTACTTCATTACAAGGCAATGAACCTCTTTCAGTTCACACTGAGATTTTGGCTCTGGTTACAGTATTGGCAACAGAGTTGTGCACAAGCTACAGGCAGCTTCAGGGAAATAGCAGGAAGGCCCCCAAATGTATGAATTATAGTTATCCAGATGGGGCATTACACAGGCTGCATAAGCATCTGATGATCAAGGCAGGACATAATGATTCATATCTTGGAGCTATTCCTGGAATTACTGTGGGAAAGCTCAATAGCATGGTGCTGTGACCCACAAGGCTCTGGAGAGGTGTTAAAACAACGATCGGGAGATTTCATGGAAGGGAAAAAACCTCAAGCTGCTTTTGCAGGAAAGCACCTGTGAAAACAGGCAGGACTTTAAAGCAAGGTATTTCCCTGCTAATACTACTATTTTGTCAACATCTTAAAGGGATATTTAGCACCCTGACGTTAAAATGTGGCACGTGTCAGCAACAGCCAATTCTGAATTTCAAGAACAGACTATTCCTGTGCTACCTTGCTGTACAGGATACTAAGTCATAGGAAAATTCTGGTGCTGAACAGAAATATGTGTTTACAAAACAAACTGCCATGGGGATGTGCAATGAACATAGTTGTGAAAAAGTTAAAACAAGGCAAAGATGAACACCTTACTTATATGTGATATTCACAATCTCCAATAAATGGGAAGAGAGTGGAACAAAAATGTCACTGGGAAAGATTAAACTCCAGCAAGTTCATGTAGGTAATCATAGGGTCACTCCCTTGAAATTGTAGACCCTGGATGTGGTCCCATGGTGGATTGGGCTATAAGAACACAGCCCAAAAGGAATGACTTGCATGTGTAGAGAGGAATGTTTAGCTCTGTGCTTCAAAATTTAGCAGAGTATGTCAATTACTGGCAGATTTTTTTTTTCCTAAGAGACTTACTTTATTTGCAAAATGGATTTCACTATAAAACCTGCCATTTCATGCTCTATACTAGACAAAATTCATTCCACTGTAATCTGTTCTATAACTATTGCAATATAGATGTTTCTAGAGGTAGGGAATAACCACGTGGTTAAGAGTTTCTGAAAAGTAAAGGAATTAATAATTAGCATGGTAACATTGCTATAAAATTGCCCCCAGTTGGGGTATCTTCAAACAGTAGGCAGAAGCAGCTCTGAGGGAGCCATACAGTGACAGTGTTACCAACTCCAGTGCTGCAGCTCCCCACCAGGACAGGCAGGGATGCAGCTGTCCCACTGATCTGGCCAATGAGACTGCTTTGGAGAGATGTTCTGTGGAGAAAGGAAGGGGTGCAGGATCAGCCACTGCTGACAGCCCAGGCACTCAAGGGCAAACTCAAGGACTGTCTGTAGCCAGATGGCACTTCTGTCTCAAACCCATTTCACAGGTTGCTGGTGCATGTGCTAAAGTCAAGGCTGATGTTCCTTAGTATATGATATTATCCTTTTTTATATTTAAGAGCCCACAATCATTATCCAACGTTGCTGATAATTAGACACCAAGTAAAGAATTTATCCCACCTCCAGTACCATTACTCAGCTTCTCTGTGGCTGTTTTCTCGGCGCTGGCACGTGACAGAACCCCCTGCAGAAGCAATGCTGCTTGCTGTGCTTTGTAGGCTGGCCACAAACTTGTTACTGCCGGGCACCTGTGCTCTGTGGCATGGGGCCAGGCAACTTGGGAGCAGGCACTGCTCCGTCCTGACAGATGGGGATTAACGTCCCCCAGGCTTAACATGCCCCGACTCTGTACTCTGTGTATCAAATATTTAGGACAAGATTCTCAGGTGGGGCCATCCTAGCTCAGTCCATAGTGAGTTTCTGCTGCTCCCTTTAGGAGATTGTGCTGTCACTAATCTGGTCCCATACTAGTGTCCTAAAAAAATTGTTTTCAGAGAAGCCTGAAAGTTCGTAACATATCCAGTAGGGCAGCACAGTGGACAGGGAGGTCTTACAAATATTTTGGGATCCAGGGGCAGAAATCCTCCAGTTGTTTGGAGAGGAACTTCTTCTTGGAGGTCACAGCTCCAGGGGTGTTTTCTGACATAACGTTTGCAGTCACCTTTTGATCTTTTGCTATGAGGAAATATATGGCTTAAAATATGGATCTTATGGACCTTGGGAATCCTGCTGCTGACCACTAGTAGCACATCTGGATTTTAGTTCAGTAAACATTAGTAATGGACTGGTAACTGCTAAACTTGGCACATTCTAACTACAGAGGTCACAGAGTAGAAATGAAATTGTTTTCTTTTGAAGGAACCTGCATACTGATATTTTCTCAAGATGTATTATCTGTCAGCAGCTTACAAATCTTTTATGAGAACTGAGCCATATAGTACACTGCATGCCACTATTGAGTTCCCACATAGAAGATGGCATTCACAAGCTGCTCAATTTTTAGGCAAATAATAGATGGATAACGCTGTTCTGTATACACAAAAAAGCCTCAGTTTCCTACAAAATGCACTCTGAAATCCAGGCTACCATTTTCCATTTTGGCTGGTCTTAACCCCCCAGGTCCAGGGTGTACCTTTTGCTTCTGCTATGCACCTGAGTGCAATGTTCAAAGACCAAGAAGTTCTTGTGGTTTTGTAGCATTTCTGCTCATTCAGCAGAACTGAATGCTATACTCTTTATAGTATTTCTGTCACAGCAGGAAATAACAAAAACATCACTCTCTACTAGTCTGTTCTTGGAAGACTTGTAGCACTTGAGTTTTCCACTTTAACAGCTCAGTCCTACATGAACAAAACCAAATGGGGAGTTTTTGTGTCTGTAGAATGAGATTCTAGGTCTTAGGATGGAATTACAGCTAATTAAAATCTAAAATAGGCTTCTACTTATCACTGCTGTGTGTGTATAATTATCAAAATTCAAAAGAGTTAAAGATTTAAATGGCTTCAGGAATTTGGAGAAATTTTAGTTATTGCATATTTTTTCTCTTGGAAAAAGAGGAGAGAGATACATTTCTTCTGACCTAGCTCCTCAATCACTTGCAAGTCTCCAGCAAAAGAAAAATGTTAGTATTGCCTTCCCTGCATATGCTTAAAATTTGATAATATTGCACCCATTCCTTTACACTGTGAAGGCAGAAATAAAATAAATTCAGGTCCACCTTTGAAAACATCAAAAACCAAATTATAACTCTTTTAATACATCAAGACAAAAGAAAGAAATATTCCTTCACAAACTGCAAACTTTGACATTTTGACCCCAACCCTAACAGGTTTCTCAACATGCAAGCATAACACAAGATTTTTTTTGAGAGAGAAATTTTGATTATCCTTGACTGCAAGTCTACATTATGTTCTTATTTTGACATAAATGGGTATTGCAGGAGTTCTTTTATGAAATAATACAGCATTTCTCTCAAGAAATGAGATGAAAATCTGGGCCAGTCTGTCAAAATAACAGTTATTTGAGCACTCAGCACGTCATAGTTATAACTTGATTTCTCAGTCAGAGCTGCTACTACAGTTATGTTCTGAGTAGTGGAAAATATTCTTGCAACTCCCAAGCTGGCTCAACAAATTATAGCTAAATTCCAGCTCTGCTGCCCTTTGATCAAAATAAGTGAAAATGGTCTGTGACCCAAAGTGATCCATCCAGAATTTCTCCCTGCCTATACCCCAGTCCTCTCTGGTGAGCTGGAGCTTTGGCATGTCCCAGAGCTGCCCTGCCCTCTGCACCATTGTTTCTAGCTGGCTTGGCTGCTCTGCCCCCCTGGCTGGCAGCAGGCTTTTCCCACAGCTTCCCAGTCAGCTGGAGCCAGGTGTTATTGATGCCTCTTTGATGCATGGGCCCAGGTGGGAGACATGGCAGCAAACAGCCATGCCCTCAACATCAGGAGCTCAGCAGAACAGTGGGGGAATGGAGCACCATCACCATCTGCTTTTATCAAAGTATCTTGATAATAGATTGTCTATGCACAGGAGGGTTCCCTGGCCTGAATGCAGGTTGGAAGAGTAGAAACCTGTTGGGGCTGGTATTTTCTGCACTCCAGCCTGTTGTTCTAACCAGGAGCACAAATATTGCTGTCAGTGCTGAGTGTGCTGTTGTTTTCTGCTGTGGAGGTCACTCCAGAAGCACTTTGTAATCGTGTTTGGGGGTCATTCACCATTTCCAGCCTGCAGCTCTGGAGCCTCTCCAGAGTCATACAGCAGTCACATAGTTCAGGTGCTGTGACCATAACATGTGAGCTGCTGAAAGGCTCTGCTCTCCTGGGAGCAATACAGTCTGCAGTGCAATTCAGAGCAGAGGAGCCATGGCAGAGGATGAGGCTGGAGGGGCTTCCAGAGCAGGTCGGGGCAGTGCCGTCTCTCAGTGGCATTGGTCCCCCAGGAAACTACTGTCACAGCCCCTCTTCTTCCCTCCACCTTTCCACACATAGAGTATTGCATGACAATGTGATTTAGGAACTTGGGGAAACTTGGTCTCTCCTGCCTATGTTTGAGAAAATATGGTTTGTTGGAGAAGGAATTGTGTTATTTGCTGCCCTGCTGAAGCTTAGTGCTCTGTTGGTTCAGAATTGCTTCTTAAGGGGAGGTTTTGATGCAAGCTAGCTTTAGGAAACTAAAAATTACTGTACTTTTTACACTACTATCAAATGTTTGAGACTTACTTAGCACTGAAGAATGGTTGTTATTAGCACAATTCTGGATATGATATAAATAATGGCTGTGGGAATTGGTTTCAAACTGATGTTTGAAATTGTGGTTAGAAAACTTGTTATATTATTAAAGAACAGTTTTATGAATTTCTACAGTCTCTGTGTATTAACCCCATCAGCCTGATCAAGTAAAGCTAAATAGTTCCAAATTAAGAAAATTTAGATCTTAATCTCTGCCAGTTATGTTTTTTCTCTTTCTTTCAAGGATATGAAATTTTATTAAATCCCACTAAGTATTGAAACATTGATGTTGAAATGAAAAAGTTAAGAAATTAACTCATTGAATTTCCAAGCGCCATGTTTTGTCATCCTTTCTTTTCTAGGGTATGCTTTTATCACAAACATTATTTAGATAGATACTTAATAAAATATAAGTAGAAAATATGTTGTATGTAATTAAAATATGGTTACAGGAACCTTAATACTATCATTTTGCTAATTTCTTTGGTATTTAGATTTAATTTAATGTTATGGGGTTTTGTTCATTTCATTAGAAAAGCCAGAGTTTTGCAAGAAAGTAATTCTTGAATGTGCGAATATGCATGTGTGTTTCAGGCTGCCAAATGTCTATGAAACGTTCCTAAACAATTTTGGTGATCCAGTAGATTCTGCCTAATTGGAATAAGGTCTCTCTAGAGAAAGGGGAAAAAAAAAAGGGCATTTCAGACCTGCTAATCAGAATTGATTTCCTTTAAAACACTTCTTCAGATCTTCCTTTAAGAAAAACGTGTTATGTGAGCTCTCCTGTGTGGTGCTGCTGAGAGGCTGTTTGTTGACATGCTTATTTATAAACTAGGAGAGCTGGCAAGAAGGCCTCCTTTGTCTCACAGCTGAAACCCAGGAGTTATCAATCTGTTTTAAAGGATGGGTTTGGTCCATGTATGATATTTTGTGTCAGACCCTGCATCTCAAGCAGTAACACCTCAGTTATGCCTACATGAACAAATGCTGAAGTATTCAGACTCTTTGTGGGGGGTGGCTGCAACTACCATGCTTCAGGACTGAGGGATGGAAAATGAAAACACTGGAGTTCCTTTCTAGGCCAAGTGTTTGCAGATTGAACAGCGATGGCCCAAGTGATAACTGACATGGGAGTGAAACAAGGGCAAGAAGGGACAAATGTTCACAGAGAAGACCTGTGGCTTGTTGTGGGGGTGGCATCCACAGCATGGAGCTGTGGGCTACAAATGGACATGGGGGCACAGAGAAGTTTCTCTCTATTCTCATCTTAACACTTTCTAGTGTCAAAAATCTGCGTATTTTAAAATTTGGCTCTAATTCGTATTTTCATGAATTACTAGGGAAGCAAGGATTTTGAAAATGAACACTGGAAAAGAAGTACCAGTGAGTAGAGCAGATGTCATGATCCTTTGTTCCTCAACAGTCTGCTTTTAATGGCAGTCAGGACACAGCAGAGCTGCTTTCCGTGACACATTTGGCTGCCACATGAACTGTGTTGCACTTTTCTTGGTATGCTGGGAGGCCAGATGAAGTTCCCAGGATCACGCTATAAATCTCAACAATATTTTTTGATTGCAGGTTAAGCTAATTAATGCAATACTGTCCCATGAGTATTTATTGGCTCTTGAGACATAAAAGATAGATATCAATAAACTTGGAGCAATGTATACTATTAGTTAAAGAGCAAATTCTACTTCATGTTTTTCCTGCCTGAGAGATCCACATCTATTTTCTTATCTGGAAATGAGGTGCCTCAAAAGACAAAGCAGAGTAGACTGAAAGGTCTAAATGTTCATGAATTTCATTTATATCTTCAAAATCTGTTTTGCACTGTATCTATCTGGTCAACATATACATATATAGGAGAAAATATTTAATTTCATTTAATTTTGACCATTTTTTATTACTTCTAAAATGCAGCTAAGGACAAAAGAGGTCTTGGAATCCGTAGCTGATACAGAAAAAGCTGCTGCTGAGTCAGTAAAACTGGCATTCAGAATTCAAGCTTCACTTGTTTATTTTTTTTTCCCTTTCAGGTGCATCTAGTATGTCTTAAATTGCGTTACTAGGGGTTTTTAGAAAGCTGAAGATAATTAAGAGGCACATACAACTGTGACATTGGTGTAAACCTCAGAAACCTGAAAGGTAGTAAATGGCTCATCAGGTGCATTGTCAGGAATGGCAATTTTCAGGGATTGTGAATCAATTTAAAACATGGATGGGTAAGATTTTTTTTTTTCAAGACAGAAAAAAGGGTTTAAAAGAAAACACACTAAAAGACCTAACCTGAATAGAAATGCTTTCACTGCTCAAGTGGTTACTGCACTTGTTTTTGGTCTCCAGTTGAAACAGTCACCTGGAGTATAAAAGCACGCACACACACAAACCTAGCAAAAATACTTAGCAAAAAACCAAACCAACCACCACCACCACCACCAAAAAAAAAAAAAATACCCCCCAAAAAAAAGACAAAAAAGACCCCCACAAAAAAAACCCCCTGTAAGCAAAGTTGAAATAGAAAAGTAAATAGTCAGGTTCACTATCCTAATTGAGTGAGGCACAAGGAAGAAATGCTGCAAATACAGGAGAAAAAAACTCACTCTGTTTCTCCTTGACAATATACCTTTAAAATAAGCTAAAACTATCTCAGTTCTTTATTGAGTATTTTCTAAAGTGCTTCACTGGAGCTACAAATTCTAGTATAAGCTAAGGACTGCAGAGTCTACTGTAAAAAAGTGCATATTTCTGTTATTAATTCCCTCCTCAGATCAGGTTGCTCAAAGCCTTGTGACCTGGGGCTTTGAACAACCTGATCCTGGTGAAAGATAGCTCAGTGTGTGGCAGGGGGATTGGAGAAGATGTTTAAAGGTTTCTTCTAACCCAGATCATTCTGTGATTCTACTCTCAATACTGCCTTATTGATTCTGCTGGAGGTATTTGAGTTACTAATCTGTAAAAATGTGAAAACCTGGATTGCAGACTGGTAGATGTATAAGATCTTTTTAACCACTTTACCTTGCACAAGGTCAAATATTCATCAGTGCCAGAACAGAGCATGTGACAACTCCAAATTCAAGCCTTTCAAAGCACTGGGAAATACTTTATTTAACACAACCACTAAATGAATTATTAAATGGAATAAATCTGTATTGTGTGTGGACATAAGCACAAAATAGGCTGAAATTGAGTTCTTTCATTTTATGTTTTTTTAAGCAGTGTTATCCAGTTAGCTGGTGGATAGCAGGACTTAAAAAAAAAAAATCCTATCCCCTGAACCATGGGTGTAGTGTTGGTTTCTGTGATGTTCTGTGCAAATCCACTGTCCTCAGACAAGAAGAAGAACAGTTTTGTGAGTCAGTCTTTCCATCACTGGATTAATTGGTCACAGTGTTGGTGGCAGACGCAGAGGGGATGTGGATGAAGAGTGTAAAAGGTCTACTTGTCCTTTCTTTCTCATCCCTTTTTTGTTTAATATATATGCATATATTTTAAAATCTCTATGTTCTGTATCTGGAAAAGTTTGTTCTTCATTTCAGTGGCTTTGGAGGATGAAGCCTTGGGGGTTTGACTTGGTGGCAGTCTTGTTGCACTGTTGGTGCAGTAGCAAGGAGCACTGGTCACTCCTGTGAGGGACACAGCTTTAATTGGCAAAAAACCCTCTTGGTTGCATGTTCAGTAGGCAGAGCAAATTTCTGTGTTCCTAAGAATTAAACTGTGGCTGTCTGAATATATAAAAGAAGACATTTGGCAATTTTACTGGAATCATAAACTATGTATATTACATTGATAACACTAATTGTTACTTGAGGGATTTATTAGCCAAAGTAGTTACTTTTCTTGAGCATCCAGGATTCAAAACTCACTGACAATTTCTTCTTGCACATAAACCTCAGGGGTAATGAAATCTTATTAATTGGGAAAGTGTAAGACACAGTTAAGCCATGAACATAACAAAGATATTTCTAGTAATACACTCCTGGGATATAGATCGGTGCATTTCAACAAGCTGAAAACTTTCTCTAGCAATTTCTGTTCTGTGAGCAATTACTATTTAATTCATACCACTGAGCTTCCTCAATCAACAAATACAAGTGCAATGAGATCATGGGACAAATGAGTATATTAAAGATCAAGAGAAGATGGATAATTTTTAAATTACCCTGAATTTGAGAGAGACAGACAGTGGGAAAGCTATTCCGTATGTCAGGACCTAAGACATACATCATTTTTCCAGCAGCTTAATGATTAGTTAGCTAAGACTTCAAACATTCAAGTGAACAGCCATCAATGTGCAGGTGTGATATTCTGCTGTTTTGCAGTACAAAGTGTCATTCCCAGATACAGCAATGCTGGCAGCCTTACCATCACTGAAATGCAATCATGGGCTCCTCTCCCTTTGTGACCAGTGGAGTCTGTATGGTCACGGGGAGATGCTGCATGTCGTGGCAGGGCTGCTGCTGGCATCCTTCACACTGAGGTTATTTTAGATTGACTGCCATGGATGTGTTATTTTCCATTTGTTAACACATGGGGACTTGTAACTCTGACAACTGAGAAAAATACACTCATTTATATGATGATTACTCTTGTTTTCTCCAATGGAATCTGAAAACACACTCTCTTATCTTTACCTCCTCTCTCGCGCCTGCATGGTCCAAAAATTGGCGACAATTGCAGTACTAATTGTATGACGCTTTCTCTGGCAGCAAGAAAAACATTTCACTAGTATTTTCTATTACAGTAAATTCCAGATGTGAAAATAAAGATAATCCATATTCTTTTAGCAACATAGCAAAAAACAGAATTGTAGCAAAATAAACTTTCTAATTTTTTTTTACTTTGATCAGAAAAATTATTTTGCACCTGTTTCTGGCTTGAGTGGGAAGTTAAATTATTGCAATTAAAACCCATTGGGAAACTAAGAGTATAGAATAGTAATATAGTACATTGAGCTCCCCTAGAGAGCTGGCACAGCATCAGCTGAAACAGGCAGCCAAAAGTGAGTGTTTGTGTCCCAGTAATCAAGGTTCAGGATTAACAATAATAAATATCTGATAGCAATTATTTTTTTATTGGAGCTGTCACAACAGAGAGGATGCAACTAATTTAAGAAATTAAAATTAAATTATAAAAATTGAACTGATATATACATCAATATTGCTTATGTAATTTCATATTTCAGCCATTCTCTTTCCTATCCCTAACAGCCACTTTGTAGTAATGTTATTCAGAAATTTTTTTCATAGGTCTTTGAGTTATTTCCTTAGGTGTGGATCTGATGATTCCTGTATATGCCTTCATCCTTCTGAGGTTTGGCCTCAAGAAAAGGGAAAGATCCAGACCTGACCTGCATGGAGAGTGGCCACAGGCCAGTACTGGGGATGTGGGAGTCCATGTACCACAACAGACAGGGAATAATTGCAAAACTGAGGATTCCATCCCAGTAGCCTTACAGTAGGTTTGTTCCTAGACTTTAGTGTGCCTTTTGGAGGGAACAATCCGAAGTTAGTTTTCTTACAAGATGGCCTGGGACACAACAGGACACACTACAGTGATGCTACTGAATATCTGGATGGGGTTGGAAGTGCCACTTTTGAGCTGCTAATCATTAAATGGCTTCAGATGAGATTTCACTACAAAAGCTTTCCTTTCTACATGGTAGCATAACAATTATTATCACTATAGATTTTCAAGATAGTTCCTCTGATAACAAGAGATAAAAAAGGCTTAATGTGAGTCCCATGGTGGAGTTTGCTTTATTTTCCTTTGGTCCATGAGAGCTTTAATTTGCTGACTCTTATCTCATGCTGAAAGATTCCTCTTTTCTGCAGACTCTGGGGATAGGGGAGGATGACAGTTCTGAGGGAGTTGCCTGCAGGCATCATTCCTCAGAAGTTCCTATGGCTGCAGTTTCACCTGTTGTTTCAATGCCTAGTGCCAGGAGTTAAAAGAAAACCCATTTCTCTTTGAAGGTGAAAGAAGTCTTGTCTCATGCTTCTTGCAGGTTTTTATTTTTCTTCTGTCTTCAATATGCAGAACAGAAGCCTCTGTGCATGCTGGAGTCCCCTGGCACAATTTTGTGCCTGGCAAAGTCTTGCAGGCTTCCTGTCTGATGACTTCCACTGTAAAGCCATGAGTCTCTGCAGCCCTCGGGATGGCTGCTCTGTCATGCTGGCAGGATTGTCTTCTTCTGCAGTCTCCATGGGTTTCACTGGTTCTGCCTCTTGTCAGACACTTCTTAAGATGTGCCCTTGGTGCTTTGTTGAGAGGCACATGCATATCAGCTGAATCAGCTTGAAGTCATTAAGTCAGAGAGAGAACACATCCTTGATCCTTCCCCAGTAAGTCCCCAGCAGCCAGCATCTCTTTTTGACTTGTGTTGAACTGCTTTGGTTACTTATATTAGCTCCTGATCCCAGATTTTTTTGCCTGTGAAAAGTTTTTGTTGTTTTTTTTTTTTTTTTTTTTTTTTTTTTGTGAAAGTAGAAGAAAAATATTGCTTTGTTCTGCCCTTTTTTGCCCATGAGTGGTTGGCCCTTTGTGTGCAAGGCTTCTCAGGAGAGCTACAACTCTGGCTGTTCTAAAAAGGCTTATGGGGCCTTTACTGGCCAGAAGAAAATTCACTCAGAGTGTACCTTCCCCAGCTTCTCATCTCACAAGGCAGAAGAGCTCTTAGCTACCTCCTGTGACATCAGTTGCATTTCTTCTTTCTTAGCATTTGTAGAGCTTTCTTTTCATTAAAAATTTTATTCTTGCCTCCTCATGGTCCCTTTCCAGGGTTTTGACTTACATACTGGATTTCGCATTTCCAGACTGCCCTGAAACTAATGAACTCACCACATAGATTTTACTGGCATTTTTCACAATTGTTAGTGACAGACTTGGGAGCGTGGTGTAAGAATTCAGTCTGATATGTTGATGTTGCTCTTTAAGAGCACAAGCATCATAAACTACTGCAGCTGTTTTGGAGGCATTGATGAAAAAAAAATGAAGCCTTTACTCTGGTCTTATTAGAAATGTTTCAAAAGCTATTTGATGCTGTCAGTCCTCTGTTCCCAGTAAGAGATTTTCAGCAGTGCAATATGTGGCTTTTCCTGAATTTTCTGTGTATCAAACCCATCTAGTATTTGGTTTTCCCTGTACCAAACTTTTGTACTGACCAAGGGTCACTGTCTCACATTGAACTTCATATAATGATCTCAGGTTGTTTCTTTTCCTTGGTATGCTTGGACTTCCTGGTGGTTTAAAGCAATGATTGTGGTAGTTAGTATTCCATTCATCATAAGCTAAAGTTACTGGTCATCCCTTTGGCTAAGTCTAATCAAGAAATTATACCATATTTGGTATTAAAATATCTGGTACTGACATTATCATTAGACATCATCCCAATGCGCGACACCCTTTACCCTGACAGTGGCTTTCTCAAGGCTGCCCTGAATATTTCATTTTTCTGATTGCTTCTGGAGGAACTATAAGCATCAAGATCTGATCTTTTCATTCTTGTTTGCAGCTTGTTCTGCTCTATCTACTGGCTATCACCCTGCCCCTCTCCATTCTTCTCCTCTGGAGCCCTAACAGCTATGTTTGGCCACTGTGTTGTTTTGCAGAGTTCAGGCAGTTGACTGTGACTAATTTTTCAGCCACTGTACTATCACATTACACCATTAAATGTCTACCATTTTTTTTTTCTAGCAATTTTCTCTGGGTATAATATTAAAAGAGGAGAAAGGAGTTACTCTCTTCAAAAACGCTGCTAACCACCTGTGAAGGGAAAATTCACCAATGCACATGGACTTAAGGGTAACTCTGAGACTTTGTGAAGTAACACTCGTTTCTTTCCAATGCATGGAGGGTCAGCAGCTCCGGTAACCCTGGCATCAGGAAGTTCCTTTTTTTACGGTTGGTTTTGGTCCTCTTTTAGACAACATAACATGATCTGTGCAAGGTAGAGTCTGAAAACAGCCACTGAACCCATAAATAGGATCTTTGCAGCAGTGTTCAGTGGGTGGGTAATTTAAGCAGAAGATAACAAGCACATCTGATGAGGTTTGTTTGCTTCATATGCCTGTGTTTCTGTGGGGCTGGAAAGCACAGCTGTGTGTCTAGCTGTTCATGTGCCCTCACCTTGCCATGTGAATTTGACTTCACTCATGCTGATTTTTCTGATAAGAACTCCTGACACTTCTGCACTTTGCTTGTTACAACCACCACATCTTTGTTTCATTGTGCTTGGCAGCTTTCACAAATACATTTAGCCATCTGTGGTTGTAGACCAAATACATGCCTTTTCTTCACGTGTTACTGTCAACATTACTGTGACTAATCTTTAGCACTGGTTCCTGCATCATTCTAAATAAACAAATGACAGTAGTTGTAGCGTGCAGCTATCAAAAATTTTTCATGGTTTGTTTAATAAGAAATGATATGTTTTTGCAGGTTTAAAGAATGGAAAGAGAAGTACTGGGAAACCCCTGTTAGATTAATGGATTGAACAGATCTCCACTGTGATCTGTTGCAAAATTAACACAGGCAGTTGGTAATGGCTTTCATTGCCATGGCAGAACAAGAGATACATCTTTAATAAACTGTTTGTTAAATGATGTAGTCTAAACCTATGCTTATGTTAATCCATTGTGATCAGGGAAAATCACTCGGTTGGGTTGAAAGAATGTACTGGGTCTGGGAAAATGGAACAGATTTGGAAATTGTTTGTAGTTAATGATGTTTGTTGATTCAGCTCAGGCATTATTACAGGCAAATTCCTCCTAATTGGCATTCAATTAGAGAAGAGTTCTGAAAGTCTTTTAATCTGATGAGGTACATTTGGCCTTATTTCTATATTTAAAATCTTTTTTGCAGTCTAATGTATTTCTTACCGCTACACAGACCTAGGTATTTACTTACAGACACAAATATGGGGCAGAATGTATGTAATATATGTATAAAGGTAAGAATACTATAATATTTAAGTAATTCTCTGCTGTAAAACCTTATATGACCCAAATTTATTTGTTTTTGTTGAAGTGACTTCAAGTTCAAAAATTAGGAGAATGCCATAAAATAATATTTTTATTACCCATCAAAGAATATATATATTTACATTTAAGTGGGCCATTATAGAAAATTATTGGTATTTAAATAGACTTTAAAAAACCACCTTACTATAATCTATTTTAGAATAGGCATTTCCCCCATTTATACTTAAATCAGCCAGAAATGTGGATCCCTGAAATGTGCAATCCCTTCCAAACAGAGCTTCCTAACAACCCTTCCTGCCCATGTAATCCACCCAAGCTACACTCAGTTTTAATGTTCATTCTTTTTGATAAAAATATGTTCAATTTTTTTTCCCCAAGTGGTTCAGACAAAGTGAATGCACTGATCCAGAGACAAAAAACCAACGTAAAGTGAGAAATGAGATCAAGGCAGGACAATCAAACCAGTAGCTGTGTATCAAAAAGGAAGAGTGACTACACTTGTACAAAGCTGCTGACTTCCAAGGTCAGAATGACCTAAAGTAAACTACCTTTTTTAACAATTTACATTAAAAGCAAGGAAGACAGCATGAAGAGGTGTTTTCTGGAGACATTTCATACAGCCACCATATGTCACAGTCACAGCACCGACAGGGAAAGACAGAGACATTGCTTTAGGCCACAGGAGAGATGGGACTTTCCTGGCACAGAAAAAAAAAGGATCATGTGCAAATCTACGTGTGTTTTGTAGCCCAAAAAGAAATAATACTGTGGAACTTTTAAAATACATATTGCATGCTTTTCCAACAGTGAAGTATGACCTACAGACTCTACACTGAGTGAGTGCAATTTGGTTTCCATCAAAGTGAGGAGCAGGCATCTCTAATGGCCATAAACAATGCTTGGATGTAAGAGGCAATATCTTGGCTGTTTCTGAATTAGGTTTGTATGTATTGGCTGACATTTAGGAATTGATGCCCAACAGGCTGCTAGCTGTGGAGCCTGCTCCCTGCTCGTCAGCTGAAACAGAAGCAGTTTCCTCCCAGTAGCCCATACAAAGGAGTGCTGAATGCTGCTACCTACTGTCAACACACTGACAGCAGGGAAAATGGGAAGGGTGGAGCTGTGGGTCAGATACAGTGTCAGAGCTAATAGTGTCTACTGGGAAAGAGGCTTTTTGAGGAATACAGTGCAAATGATTTAAGTACTTCTTCCTCTTGCATTATAATCTAATTTTAAGAATCCAGTGGTTGCACACACTAGCAGTAGGGAAGGTTAAATGCTGACTCAGTGCTGCAGTGACTGTAGGATTCATGTGATTTGAATGAAACTGAGTCTATAATGCACACCTGCAAACCTGGTTCAGGATATACTGAACCATTAGAGTATATTAAGTCTAGGTAAGCTACATTTCCAGCCATCCAGAAGCAAAGCTGATAAAGTTTCTTGTTACATAGCCACACTAGGTGCTTCATTAATCATTCTGGCCAGCTCTTAAGGTGAGAAGGGAAGCACTAGCTTTACCTTATGAAATCTAAAGTAACCTGGACCTAGGAGAACTGCTCTCAGTGTAATCCTTGGGGGGATGTTCCAGAGAGATGTGAGAGCATCTTCAAATTGTGAGAGGGAATTACAGGAAGAGGATGTACCCTGAAATTTTTTCTTTTAAGTTCTTAGCAATTTTCCTAGCACTCTGTTGGGGGTTAGGTTTCTTTCTTTTTCACCTATAGAATTTTTTCCCGAAGGTTGCTTGGCAGCTAATGGCTGGGTAATTATCAGTGCTCAGCTGAAACAAAAAAGATAGACCCTGGCATTTGGCTACACCCTTTTGTCTCTGGGAGTTTCTCTCGAGGGGGGGAGAAAGACGGGGCTAGAGAGCAGCTTCACTTTTGGTGTAGTCAGCATCGGGAGAAGAGGGGGCTGCCGTTGCTGCGTGAGCTTCTCACTGGCACCACCGGGATCTAGTCCTGAAGAGAGCTGATATCATCTGCTTGTGTGCCCAGGAAGATCCTGATCTCTCTCCTTTTTGCTGCCCTGCTAGAGTTGGCTCAGCCCTGTCCCACTGCCTCAGCACTGCTTTAGAGCTGCTCTGCACCGCGGGCCCGCACTGCCCTCCCTGCCAGACATCCCTGCCTTCCAGTGACCACCGACGGAGCTCCGAACTTCATCCGATCCACCAGCCCGGGATACCCCACCGTTCCAGCTTGGTACCTTTTTTTTTTTTTTTGGAGTCCCCAGAGACCAGACTGCCCCAAGTTTTGTGAAACCAAGCTCCGTCAAGGTCCCTGGTTCTGTTTTCGCTATTAATTGCTGTAGTTGTCGTTGTTTGTTTGCCTTGTTATACCTATTAGTAAAGAACTGTTATTCCTATCCCCATATCTCTGCCTGAGAGCCGTTTTAATTTTCTAAATAATAATTTGAAGGAAGGAGATTTGAGTTATCCATCCCAAGAGAGGCCCTGCCTCTCTTTAGCAGATACCTGTCTTCTTTCAAAACCAAGACACACTCACATGGATAATCTGGTTGTATTCAGGTGCACAATCTTTCTTCTGGACTGTTTTAACGGGTATGAGAGCGTTTTTTTAGAGTTGGCCTCCATGGGGTGTTTAACTGCCAAAAGCTACAGGCTGTATTTGCAAGTGGATATGCAAAGGCACATAAACTTTGGAATAGATTTGGAATTGTAATTCGATGGCCTGATCATTTTAATGCTTTTTGTCATTAATATCTGGACTAAATTTAAGTTTGCATTTTGGTTTCTAAATATTAAGAGTCTGCTTTAGAGAGCAATGCCTACTGTTTTCAGTCTTTCACATTTACTCAGCTTCCTAAAATTTGACCTCTTTCATTTGGGAGCCTGTCACTTGCTCTCAACTTTTCAGTGTCAGTCTGCATTTCATTACCATATTAAACAAAATCTTTTTATCAGGTCTTCCACTGAGATCTAATTCCTTTTTACTAAACTCACAGGCAGATTTTGAACTACTGTTTTGAATCTAGACATGCTTATAGCTGCTGTCTATGTTTCATCTGTCTAGAAGAAGATAAAAATCAACATTTCCACATTTTTGCATATGGTGATAGCAGATCCTATAGAGGTTTGAAAATCATTGTAAACCATTGATTTTTGACTCAACGAAAAAGTACTATGTTAGCAAGCACTATTCAGCATTGCAAAGTAATGCAAATAGATGCACAACAAGCTTTTTAATTCTTCTCCTTGGCACAGACAATGTATTTTTCCAGTGTGCAAGGCCTGAGGAACAGGCCTTGTTACCTGCCATCTTTCCTAAGAAAGAGATGTAACTCCACACCATGTGCAACACTAATTCTCCTGCTGAGGGTGGAGGTTAAACACCATTCTTTGCCTTCTTACAGTGAGAATATGAAGTTCCTCTGAAAGCTCCTTGAGTGTGGCTCTTTCAGCACACTAGACCTCAGTCTCTGTGGGGCTCCCCTGCTGAAGTATCCTGTGATGTTTTTTCCAGATATTTCTCCATAGCCATGAGATAGTGGCACTCTGAAAATTCACCGCTTTTCTTTCCTCAGCTTTGTTTTCCTTCAGACAGTCCCAATGCAGACGTATTTTTCATGTCACCATTATGAGAACATTTTGCAAAATGTTCTGTTTTCTTTAACGAGTGAAAAAGAATTTGATTTCCCCTTCATCAAGCAATGTATGTGCTGCTTTAAATCACAGTTTGATAGATCTCTGAATGGCATGAGTAATTAACAGCCCCTTATAGGAGCTTTGTAATAACCAGTAACATCAAAGGGTAGGAATAAACCAGAAAATAAACCAATAATTAAACCAATAAATCTTTTAAACATAAGTGGATTAAAAGCTCCTTTGAAAATAAGCATGTGCACTAGCCAACATCTAAATGATGGACTTTGTCCAAGAAACTCATATGATGCTGAACAGAAGATGCAGCAAATGTCCATCACACAATGGGATTAGTCTTGGTGGTTTATGCGATAAGAAATACAAACTCTGCCTGGCAAACATTGAGTAGCAAAATGCCCCTGTGGTTTGAAACCATGCTGGTCAGGAGTGAATATCAGTCAGTAGTGCAGGTCTGCAGAGCAGAACAGTAGCTGATGAAGTCCTGACATCCTTATTATGCATTTTTCATGATTTTATTTGAACTTGTCTGAACTTGTCCAGTGTGGTAAATCACTGGTACTCTTGGGAGCATTGTGGATGCACTGCTGGAGGATATCTTCCAGTTGTTTTATCCAGTTTGTGTACTTGGACACCGCTATGTGAAGCAAACATGAGACAGCAGGGTCTACAACTAGGTTCAATTCAAATCTTCTCTCCCCATCTGAGCTAAAGCAAGAGCACAGATGTGCTCTTCAGTGAGAAAGAAGGACAGGAAAAAGTGCCATTATATACTTGCTGCTCTCGGGATGTCTTACTGTGCACCACACTCTCTCATTTTGGGGTTAGAGCTGCAGCCTTGGTTACCTGTGTTGCTTATGTCACGTAAGGGGAAGGATAAGGTTTTATTATTAGACGCTATCAGGACTGGGCTCAAGGTGAATCAAATTCTACTGCCACATGGCTGAAATACATGGATTACCAGCCCCTGGTACAGGGTGAGGATTGTGCCCTGGGCAGAGGCAGGGCCAGTCACTGCTGCACTGCACAGGGGCTGGCTAAGATGAGCTGCAGATGCTGCATCTGCAGACACAGTGAGTTTACAGTCATTTCCTAGGATAGAGCTGAAAGCCTGTCAGCAAGTATCATGTATGTATCAGCATTCCATAAAAATCTGAAACAATGCGGCAGGAATTTGTTTTGATATACTTGAATCTGATGGTGCAAACTTTGGTTTTTTAGAAGTATATCATGGTATTGATATTCCAAAGTTGATATTGTATCTAGAAGTAAAACTATGTGTGTTATAAAAGACTCAAATGACTGGATAAATATTGCTAAGTGCTGCTTTGAGAATGAAATGCAGAACTGGAGTACACCCACACATAAATAAAAATGCTGTCTGCTGGGAGCTCTTCATTGTGTTTAGCAGAGAGCTATAAATGCACATTTGAATAGGGACTTGTATCACTCTCTTATGTTTAGATCTTTGAATGTACAGAAATCAGAGCCTCACAAGCTCAATTCACTCTTGGATACTTAAATACATTCAAATAATTTTCTTACAGTCTTGGGCAGAAAATTAAATTGAAAATCTTCAACTAGCTTTCTTGAGAGAGTCCTCAAAGATTATGGAGTTTTGGGTCCAGGAATGACCATAGCCATGATTTCAAAAGAAAAAACAACAGTCACTTTACTGGGCTCCACACATGGAGCACAGTTGCAGCCAAAGGTATTGTTTTGGTATGTTTTGTTAAAAGAGATCTAGATAAATTCAGGACAAAACTTTGCCAATAAATGAGCCATTTCAAGACACAGACTTGGCATGTAGCCTAGCCAGCTTGCAGTTGTGAGTCACGTATTACAGAGATACTCTAAGAGATTCTTTTGTTTCTTTGTGAGCCAAACGTGCTTTCCAATCCTTTCTGCAGCAACTCTAGAGCTTGTAGGCTTTGAGAAGTAATTTTAGGATGGTCCCAAGGAGTCTAGTTGAAAATAAATCTGCCTGAAAACAATAAATGAGATTATTTAGTTATGTTTTCCACTGTGGGGTTTTTTCCTCCATCAGTGAAAATTTACAGACAGTTCCTGCAGTGTATTCTCTGCAAGTCATTTTGCAGTTTGGTGCTTGCTTTTTCTGTTTGCTGCTTCTCTGGCTTTGATATTTCTTTTATGAAAGTCCACAGAATTTCAATATCAAGCACAACAAAGCAACTATTTAAAGTGTAGGTTTTTCCCTCATTGTCTTTGTTCAAAGTATGGCCGAACATCAAGATGAGTTTGCAGATCTAATTTTTATTCCTTCAGTTCAAAGTCTAAACTTTCTTAAAATGTACATGCTTACACTGACACTTGTCTTACAAAGTTTGCTTTTGATCAGTCAGTGCTAATATACAGACTGTGACACAACTTATCATAATTTTATTCAGCAACTAGAATTGGCAGTTTAGGAGAGAAAAGAGAAGGATTTATACTTTGTAAAAGTATTTATCCTGAATTATTGTATTGTGCTTTTCATGCAGTGAGAATAGCTGGGAGAAAAAGAATGAAGAAAAATATTCACAATTGCTTGAAAGACTAGCAGATCAAAGCATATCACCTCTAAAATAAAAATGCCCTAGTATAAAAGTTCACTTTTAGCTCTGTTCGTGGTTGTGCATGGTTTTCTGGCAGAAACCTCAATTGTTTAGCCCTGGTTTTGGTGATCCCATATATGTGGGGTCAGTGTGAGGAATAATATAGCTGACAAACAGGCATTTAGGGGTACTCTGAATTATTAGAAACTATTAGGAAACAAAATGCTTTTAAAAGTATGAAATCATAAATGTTTGTCACAGAAAATTATTTATACTAAATAAACTTTTTAAGCCTTTCAGATTAAAACAAGGGTAGATTCATTCCTAATTCTTGCTTTAAACTTCTATGAAAAAAGTGTATGACACAGCTGGTGGAGGGAAAAAAAGGCAATATCCTCTTGCTGAATTTTTCAAATTGACTATGAAAATTTATTAATCTGATTGGAAGCCATGACAGGAAAGTGATTTGGGGATCAAATGTCCTTTCAATCAGTGTGGCAGCTCAGGAAAGGAGGCTCTGCACTCTGATAGCATGGTGATGAGCCAAGGCTGGTTTTGGCATGCTCATGGGTGCAGGGCAAAAACCTTTACTAAGTGCTTAGAGAAGATTTTTGGCAATCTTGGCAGGTCCTAGAAGACCTTGCAAATGACAAGGAGAAAAATGCTCCCTGGGAAGTTATAGGAGGGAGAAGTATGCAGTCAGTGCCTTTGGTAAAATGAGCTGAGGAAGGGTATGGGCTCTCCTGCATTTCTTATTGACTGCTGTGTCATGTGTTAGTTTTGAGAATAAGATTTCCTGGTGTCCCTCTGAGGTCAGGAGGTGGGGGATGCAGAACCCCTGTGTGTACCATTCCTAGGAACTGGCTCAGCCTCTCCTCAGCATGTCCTGGTGGGCTCCAGCCCAGCTCCAGTGCATGTTGCTTTGTCCTCCATTCTCTGACCCCTCAGAGATAAACAGTTGGCAACCTTGCAGATTTTTTGTTCTGGGTTATGCTACAAGCTCTTTTGGTGAATACAGACTCGTGTATGTGTGCATGTTTTCCTGCACATGAAAATATGGCTGGGAATGCTAAACCTTCTTGTACTGATCTTCAATTTCCATGGACTATGTCTATTGGCAGACACAGTCCCTATCCCTGTCCCCGTGGAGGGCTGGGCAGAAAAAAACCTGAGCTGGGCATCAAGAGATCAGTGGGGAGAAAGGGACCCTCCATGAGGAGCCTGTCAAAGTCCCTGCTGTTGAGCAGATGTCTCTTGTGTTTCATCCCAGCTGGAGTTTTTCCATTCCCATGGCTCCATTTTTATATAGAAGAAACTTTAATAATAAGGCCTTGAGTTTGTAAAGGCACAGATCACCATCACATGTAGAAGAGAGGAGGTTTTTTTCTGCTGTGCCTGAGTGTGGTTCTGCTACATGGTGATAGTCCTGCTCTGCTGTACATCTGATCTGGGAAAGGTGTGGGGTATTTGTGCACACTGTAGGAGTTGCAGGTGAATGAATGCAGCTGTGAATCTGGTATCTCTTCTGTTCCCCTCTAATCTTTCAGGTGGAGATAGGCCTCTTTCATGAGATACAGAAACAGGGAGACCAAAAACCCAAAATATCCAAGGGCAAAACTCCTTTCTCCACATCAGGGAAAGCATCTCTGTGGTATCAGCAGGGTGAAACCGACTTTGGGCTGCACTGCACAGGGATGTGCATGGAGTACAATCACAAACACTCCGAATTATGAGTGGCCTTGTCAGCCAAGGTGGTTCCACAGGGTCCCGTGGGTGCCTGGCAGATGCTGAGGCCCAGTGAGGATCACAGCTGCCTGCTGTGGTGTGTGGGGTCAGCAGCAGCTGAGCAGCATCTGTCCCCGTTAGGGTACCTGGCTCTTGCCATCCCTGAACTGCCAGCCAAAGCCTCAAGCAGAGATGCCTTTCTAGAAAGGCAATCAAGCCTCTGTGTGCACAAGGGTAATGTTCTCTCTCTGACCTTTTCAAGCTCCCAGGAGAGATGAAAAGAATTGAATCCCTGCCAGGGGAAGGGTTTAAATTGACATGACAATTCTGGGATTAAGCAGCTGTCTGCCACTGCTTTTGGTAACTTAAACTGCATCTTCTTCCATTCATTTTCCTGTCCTGGGTCCTTTAGGATTGCTGTTAAGAAAAAGTTTAAATTAGCTTTGTTTTTGTCCTTTATAAAAGCTGCTGTTTTTTCACTGTTTGCAGTCATCTAAATGGATAGCATCAATCTTACTGTACAACTAGGACAACTCCAAAGGAGAGAGAGGGGGAAAGAGTGATTTCTGTGTCTCTTGAGGTCTAAGGACCCCAGTGTCCTTTGCTGAGACAGCCAGTGAGGAGGTACCACTCTGCTGGGGAGGAAGATCCCTGCTGAAGGGCTGGGGCAGAGCCAGACCCCTGCCAGGAACCTCGGTGCTTGAGCCAGAGCCACGGCTCATGGTCATGTTGTGCCTTGTCCTCCTTGTGTCTAGTACTGATTTAGCAAGGAAGAGAAGCCCACGTGAATGATGAGCACATGCTGTGTACTGCTTGCAGGTTTTACTGTGCTTGCTACAGAATTAGAAGATCTGTCTCCTTGCTGAACTCTGATTTGCATGTCAGATTGCAGGCTCTATTTCCTTCTTTATTTCAATAGTAGAGATGCCATAAAGAAGTCTGGTTAAAAATAACGTGGTTTATTTCCTTTCTTCTGCTTAAGAAATGGTAAGAATCTGTGAACAAGTATGTTTTTTTCTTTTTTAATGCTTTTATATTTATGCTTTTACTTTTTACTTATGTGTTGATTCTTTTTCAAGTTAGTATGAAATGCAGCTGATCAACCTTTTCTGAATCACCTTTACGTTTTCCATTGATAAACAAAAAAACCCAGAAGGAGAGAACATGGTGTGGTAGCATGTGCAACAGGCATGTGCCAGTGCAAATCTATCACCAGCTGCCTTAATTTCTCCCCCTATTAAATGATAGGTGGCTGTAAGTCTTAAAAAAGTTTGAAAACCTCAGTGTGGTAGAGGCAGCAGCTGTAGTAATGGCAGATGGTATGTGGTTTGTCAACACAAGTAACTTGGATACTGAAGCCTGTATTGCATGTGTTGCCTGGGAAACCTGTGCACTGCATAATGGGTTTGTAAAACCCGCTATGCTGACAGCCTGTACCTCTGTATAGAAGGGAAGAACCAGATTTCCTGGCAGCCCTCAGCCAAGGTAAGAAGGTAACTGGGACACCAGGGCACATCATGATGAGCAGAGTCACAACCCTATACAAGCTTGTGTTTTTGGAGTGCAGCTTGGACTGTGGACAGTCCCTTTTATTACAGGCAATCGCTTGCGGATTTTTTTTCTTCAGGAATGCCTAATGCAACACATAATTAGACATGGCAGGTGAATGCCAGGTCTGGAATTAAGACCTGAGCCTTACTGACTTTCATTTTAACACTTGTATTACCAGGCACTGGGAAGGTTTGGAAGTGCCCTTGGCACAGGCAGATGAACACCTTGGCTGGCACAGGGAGCAGCTGCCCTGCTGGCAGCCCGTGTGCTGTGCCGAGCTAGGAGGCAGGGCTGGCATAGTCACTGCCAAAAACTGCAAAAACTGGCCCCTGCCACAGCATTGCTAGTCAGGGCAAGGTCTTGATGTTGTACTATTGAAAATGAAGTTGTAATTTTAATATTTACTTTTTTTTTTTTTTTTTTTTTTTTTTTTTTTTTTTTTTTTTTTTTTTTTTTTTTTTGGCCAAACATTCAATCTGTTGCTGTAGAGGACAAATGGGAAAAAATAGGTAAGAGCAGAATGGGATTGCTCCTTGTGGGATAATGCTGATACACTTGGTTTTCCATTTTTCAAATATCTGAATGTGCAAAGATATCAAAAATGTCATTAGGAAAAAAAATCCAATAAACGTTAAAACGAGTTTGAAATATTAAGCTCTATTTTTATATCTCCATAGCTGTAACCAGTACTCCCACTCACCCCAGGAGAGTGAAGGCCACAGAGACCTACCTCTCTGATTGCTCATCACAGACTTCTGTTTCCATCTGAAAATGTTCTGTGCCATTGCTCATCCATATGTAATCAAGTTTATCATGGGATAAAAAGGTGTTACATTGTATTCAAATGCACAAACATTTTCAAAAACACATAGTTTGAGAGTGGTGAGTTCTCTTGGTAAATATATGAGCTGTATAGCTTATCAATCCAGATATTTTCAAAAATTGCACCTTTTTTTTCTTTAAAAATATTTTAGAAAAACAGCTTTGAAAGCTTTCTTCAAAACAGTATTTCTGACTGATTTTGTTTGGCCAGTGAGCTGTTATCAATTATTAACAGTACTTCCAGTGGGATGCATATTTGGAAACAAGTCTTTAGCTCGTCAAAGAACAGAACCAGGGAAAGACATTCTAACAAATTACTATTCCCTGAAAGTAGTGCCTTGCTATTAAAAAAACACGCCTTAAATTTAAAGCTGGCTTGGAGTAGCCTGTTTCAGGCCATGACAGTATCTCATCAAGGTTTCAGGAGTGCTGAAATGTATTATTAAAATAATTGAAATAGTGTTAAAATGTTTTGGGGAGCTCAAAATGTCCCATTCTTCTTGCAGTTCTGCTTGGAAATATTTTCTGAAAGTGGGACTTGTCACAGAAAGGAAATTTCAGACAAGTTGTTTATCTCTAAAGTCATCCTGCATACACAGAATGACCCATAATCAGATTTATTAGCTATGTAAAATCCTGTATCTTCTAGGTGGCTCTTCTGCAGTTGCTTCCTCTAAAGGAACAGTACATTTTCATGTTGCTTTGTTACTGTGATAGTTTCATTCTAATTATAACTGGTCAGGTTCAGATGCCTTAATGGCTTTGCAACTACTAAATCTACTAAATCTAATTAGAACAGAGCACACTGAGACCATGGTCACACACTAAGCAGTCAACCCTGCTTCTGTGCACTGTGGTCAGAGGACATAAGGATGTTTCAATCAGGGGAATTACAAGAGCAAATGAGATACACTATTTTTACAGACAAAGAGACACACAAAACTCAAGGGAGTAAATGTAGAAGTATACAGGCTGGTAGTTGTCATAATTTAGGAGTCACAGTTGTTTAAAATTGTAGGTTTTCGATGGCAAACCTCAGCTGTCGGTACAGCTATTATTATTATCATTATAATTATTTTACCAAAATACCAGGCAGTATTTTAGGCTGACAAAAGCTTTCCAAGTCTTTGTTTTCTCATTGCACCTGTATGGTGCCCTCTGCACCTGCTGAGTTGAAATCCTACTTTAAAATCTGCTGTAGCAGGAAACAAACAGAGGAAGAGAAGTGCCTTGGAGAAGATGGCAGCACACCTTGAGATCTAAATAAACTGAAACCTTAAGAACTATAGTAATCAAAACCCAACCAATCAGACCCAGTAGAGCAGGGCCAGCTATGGAGAAGAGGCCTGGGCATTGTACTGATAATTACAGCTCTGAACCCACTCTGGAATGGGAACAGTGCAATCACAGCAGGCCAGGTAACTGCAGGTTCCAAGGACGCTGCCTGTGAAGAATGTCCCTGTTCCCCTCTGCTTCCCACCAGCGCTGGCAGCTCTGCCCAAACCCTGTGCTGGTGCTGTTCTTCATCACTTAACCCCAGGAACAAAGGTTTAATCAGCTGATCAGTGATAATCTTGGCAACATTTAAAACTGTGACCTGCAAGTCGGCTCATCATTGACATTGTAGCTCATGACCACGTAGTTCTTGATAAGATGCCCACTGGAACTCTTAATTTTAAGGCACTTCAAGAGAAAAGCTTAAAATATGTACATTGCTAATGAAGGATTGAAGCTCTAATTAATGTTGTTACACTGATGTGTTTGTCCTCCATTTCCACCCATTTCTCTCTGAACCTTGGCTGCTTACTGGAAAGCTTCAAATTTATTCTAGTGCAAATAATAGACTAAAGTACCATAAATCTTTGTCTAATCTGTTTCCTGATTGAGGAACTGTATTTAGTTTTACAGAAATACCAGCTGACACCTTCAGTTTCAAAAGCAGTTACATGTGTGAAAATCACTCTCTCTTCCCTGCCCCATTGACATAAGTTCCTTTACAAATCTGTTAGGTTTGGATAAAGCTCTGTTTTCATTTTTAAAGGGTTTTCCTTCTTATAGTATGAAAGAAGAAAATAATTTGCAATTTTTGTGGTATTTAACTACAGCGATCGTTTACATGCAATATATTAACATAAAATTTTTACAAAAAAGACTCAACCTCATAATTATTGTTCAATGAAGATAGTCAGTAAAAATTAATAATTCAAATTAAAAGCTTCATTTTGAAGTTGAAGAAAGAATTATGTTTTATGAATTTATGACTTATGATTTTATATGACTACAAAATGCTTGGTGTGGAAACAACCAGCTGAGGAACCTGCCAATATCACCAATAAGCTGTATCAGAATAAGTTGTTGAGGTGGTGAAGCATCTTTAAAAGGCACTTGTGAGCAAATACAGCTAAGGAAGAGACTGAACATCCAAAAACTTCTACCATCCCTTGAAAACTCTGTAAGGTGACCAGGATGATGAGTGCATCTGCAGGAATGCAGACCAAAACAAATGTTTTTGCCACATCTTTAACTGCATTTACAGTATCTAAAACTTACAAAAAGGGACGTTGGATTCTGCCATCCTATCCTTTTCTAATATAGGACAATTTGTCTCTTAAGAGGCATTTACTAGCCTGACACTTCCCTTAAGCACATTGTAGTTGAAGTAATTTCTAAAAATAATGGAATTGTAGGTATTGATTACTTTCAAATTGCAGCAGTTTCACATAATATGATATTGGCAGCTAAGCTATGATAAAATTGCATGTTGTATTCTTGTTGAGTTGACCGAGACCAGATTTATCCCCAGTACTAGCATGGCTAGCAGGTACTGCTGCCACCCTCAGGGAAACCCCACTTGGCTTTTAAAATTAGCTCTTTATAGACAGTGTTTGACTTGATACCAAGCAGACCTCCTTTTAAAATTAGGTTTGAAAAGATGGCCCTGAGTCTGTAGGACATCCTTGTGTGGCTTGCTAAAAAGTGTAGTTAGGGCTGACCACATATATATATATTTTCATTCTGAAAATGAGAGGTAGCATTTATTCTTTTTTCCTGAAGGAGACATCCTCTACCAACTTATCCTTCAGTAACACTCAAAATTATTTTCAGGTTGCAGTTTGTACCTCTGGTGGAGGGTGTCAGATACTGTTCTAAACTTGAGCGTTGGTCTGACCCACAAGATTTCCTTGAGAGCATTTTTGCCATGTAAATGAAAAAATTGCTTCTGCTTTTCCAGAGTTCTAATGGAATTAATCTATTGCTACAGGAATTTATTAGGCTGTTAATTAGCTTCTTACAAGCATTGTGATCCATTTGCATTTCTGATTATGACACTTCCTTGTGTGCCTTTTTACCTTCTGTAATTTTATAATTGCTTGGCTAAATAGTTAGGACTGAGAGCCCCACCACATGTTCATTATGCATCCAAATTTTTCCTTCTCCTAATTTTGAGACATGAGCACTTCAAGTATACAGGACAAGGCTGTATCTATAGAATATCTTCCTTCCAAATATGTCAAGGGTAAATGTTCCAGTGAGGAGAAGAAATGGTCTAAGGTGCTTTACTTATACTTTACCAAAAACAAAACCCCCAAAACATAGGATAAATGTGTAAGAAGAAGTATAAGCGTATGCCAATGCAGATATTGCTGCCCAAGCACCTCTGAAATTACAAATCTGAGAACACAATTCTGGAAACATCTCTGCTGACAGTAAAAGAGAGAAAATACTAATACTGTAAGAAATACATCGAAGTGATTCAGTGTTTAGTTGTGATTCTTAACACAAAGCAATTAGTTCTAAATTCTTCATGTAAACAGTTAAACTCTTGCATGTTCTCCACTGGCAAAACTAACTTTTAAGACCAACATGAAAATGGTAATTACACTGACATTTGAGCACAGTTTTCCAGCCTTTGCAGACTTCCATCACAGCCTTTGCTGCTTTATTAAAAAGTTGAAGAATTGAAAGGACGGTTGTCAGCAGAGGGAAAAAAAAGAAAAAAACTCTATATGATACTTCAAGCAGAAACATACAATGCAATGCAAGTGCTCCTATCCATCGTATCCATTCAGATTTCATGGCATATTCTGTCACCAGTGGCAATCAGGGTCTTGATTACACCATTAAAATGTCATCTGTCTTCTCTGTTAGTCAAAAGTGGAAAAAAATATTAGCTATTTGTTCCATCAAATTGGACACCCTCTGTATTTTGCACATACTCGCCTTGAATATAACTTTTAAGTAAATTCAGTTGATGTTCACTTCTGGATGCAGGAACTGTCAACCTACATTCTTGCAGTTGTTATTTTCATGTAACTTTTAATCAGAAGACTGCATCAGATTTCCCCCCACAATTTAAAGCCACTCCTTCTATAAGTTTTTAAGTACTCTGCATCTTTTGAAAGGTATTCAAACAGTTTTTTCAGAAGTTGTGTTTGGAGACAATAACTATCTAAATCATCATTTGAATGGGTGCAGTTAGAAAAATCATTGTTGTGAATAAATACCAGTTTCTGAGCTGGCAGAAATACTGTCAAGTGTTTGATGTTGTCCTCTTTTTCGGCTAGGATGGAGTTAATTTTCTTCCTAGTAGCCGGTACAGTGCCGTGTTTTGGATTGAGTATGAAACTAATGTTGACAATACCATGATGTTTTGGTTGTTGCTAAGTAGTACCTTGGTTTTTGTTTCTCCTCCCCATCCTGGGAGGCAGTGAGTGAGTGTCTGCCTGGTACTGAGTTGCTGGCTGGGGTTAAATGTGAAGGGTCTTCTTTATGTACTTGGTGTAATTTAGTGTAAATAAAGTACTTCACAATCTACTAATGGAAAACTTTCATGATACCTATTAAGAAAAATAAGGTAGCTGAATTTTGGGGAAAAAAAGATGGGCTCATTGTGAAGTGACCCTCTTTTTAATTGTACCATATTTAAGATATCAAAACAATAGCTGAACTGGTTGTTGCATATTAACTTATGCACAGGAGTAGGTTTCACTTGAATATAAGCACTGATGCTGCAGATCTGTACCAGTGACAACCAGATAACTGTAACTATATCAGCGCTCCATGGATTTAGTGCTAGGACTCATGAGTGCCTGTGTGCTCTTAGGGCTGCTCCCAGCTCATTGTGATGAAGATGTACTCAGAGGCTCCTGGGGTCGGGTTACTTGTAACAAATCTTTCACATTCATGCTGGGAGGGGGACATAATCCTGTAGTGACTATTGGGTTAGCATTTTGTAGTGGTAATTGAACTGCTTGTATCTTTATCTTTTTGGGTATGAATGAGAACATCAATGACATTCCTTTCTACAGGTCTAGCTGTAGTATATGAGATCAATCCAAAATTTCTTGCTGAGGTCTAAATGGTATTCTTCATGTCCTAACGGAGAGAGAAATTGCACCACTGATGGCTGAGTCACTGTCACAGACGTGCACTCTTCGCAAGGTATTATTGACCTGATCTAGGTCAGACTCTGTATCACCTCCAATTGTAATTTAAGCTCTAGTGGGTTCTGATTTTATGTCACTTTTCTGTTAGGTTATTGCTATATATTGGGTTTTAAATAACATTTTTTAAAATAGATTCATACTGTGCTGTCTTTATCAAGCCTCCACCATCCAGTCTGTTTTTAACATGAAACACCTATGCATTGATGCTGGTGACGGCGCTGACTTTTAGGTCTTTCAAAGAAGATTGGTAACCATCCATATGTTCTGTTAAGCATTTTAAATGTTTGATTAAATGGGTACTGATAACCAGAACAAGACAAGTGCAGCATAGTCTGCCAGTAATTCACCCAGACCACTGAGTCATTTAAAGAAATCAATACCTCAATTTATACGACTGAAGGTGTTGGGAAAAGGGTAAGGTGCCACTGAATACTTGCACAACTAAGTAGCAATAAAAATACTAAAACAAAATCAAGACATAACAAATTAATCTCAGGAATTTTAATACCATGTCTGACTATCACAACTTAGTCTGTCAACATTGCCTTTATTGATCTATTTAGTATTACAATATTTAGAGACTCCTCTGTGGCAACATGAAACATACTTGTATGTTTGCCTATTACTAGAGTAATTTGCAGTCCTTATTCAGAAGACAGGTAGGTTCAAAGATGTGGAAGAGAGATCAAACTATTTTCTGAGATTTCCAATAAAATATTTGCATCGATTCAAATTCAGCATAGCACCACAGGACCAGCCCTCACCTCACATCTTATACTGCCCTACCACAAACATGCTCTAAAAGGCCATGATTTCCAGACCAGCTGCAAGTCTTGCTGAAGTCAATGAAGGCTGTGGTGGTTTGGCACCACTCAGATTCATAATCATTCCCAGCACTGAGAAAATAATGTTCAATGGAGAAACTGTAAATTAGAAAAAATCTACAGGTTCTCGCCATCAATGGAGTTAATGATTCCTCAGTCTAAATACAGTACAGTAAATAAGGAATTGCTCTGCAACTGAGATAAGAGATGGAGCTTAAATTAATGTTACTTTGGCCAAAAGACCAAATTCAATGTAACTATTACCTAGTGATTTGTTAAATACAGATTCAAATGCATTCTTTTTATGTAAAAGTCCAATGTATGTTTTTAACAGCATTCAAACACAGTTCTTAAGCTTTCCTCTGAGAACACCAATCCGAAGGTCTTACAGTTTAAACTTACATTGAAAAAAAAAAAAAAATGTTCATCTTGGGCTATCACATATAGGTTCAAATCTATTTGGTCCAATTCAGTTTGCTCTGAGTGGATATAAAGAGCAAACCAAGTCACAATAATTTCATAATGGAAAACATCTTAATTATGGCTATGGCTTATTCATTTTGTGGCTGCAGCTAGTATTGAGTGCCCATGTATACTTGTTAAAACCTATATGTAAATTTTCACTTTCTAAAGATCTATTTAAATAAATCAATCTGGTCTAAAAAACACCACAGTATATTTATCAATCTTCAACTTAGGCTGTTAATGAAAGACAACTTTGTTTCTTTTTAAAATACAGAAATTGAACTGCCTTTCATCAAACAAAGGGAAAGACAAGCTTCTTCCCCCATCTGGAGGACAGTACCATTAACCCTCAGACTGGCATTTAAGGGGTGAGATGATTTCCACATCCCATTTTGCTCATTGTTCTGTTTTTCATGGTAATTCCTCCCTCTTGCAGCTGAGTATCATGCTGTGCTGTGCTCCCACTGTGCAAACCCACACACCAGTGCTGCTTGCCAGGGCGTGCTCCCTCTGCACATCCCAAATGCTGAGCCCAGGGTCACAGCCCTGAGCTTGGGCTCTAGGGAAGGGCGTGTACTTGGCCTCTGCAGGAGGCAATGTGGGCAGGCAGAACATGGTCTGCTGGTCATTTGGAGCAATCATAGGATATATATTGCACTTAAATATATATCTAAAAGTTCCTACCTACCCTAGAGAGTTCTGGGGTCCAAACCAATTCTTCATGACTGGCTTTCTTTCAGATCTTTTATTGGGAAGAAAACTGAAGGAAATAAATGAACTGGCTTTCTTTGACTGAAAAAATAAGACTGAAAATAAGAAAGGAGTTTATAAATCTAATTATGGATATTATTACTATCATTTTATTTTCATGTGCTATTAAACAGCTGTCAGGTTTCCTGTGTTTGGCTACACTGTGAATAGTGTCTTGCTTTTTGCAGACGTGCTGTTTTGCAGAGCTATGCTGTTCTCAGGTTAGAACTGAAACTCTACACTGACATGAGCTTCAGGATGTATTTATTATTAATACAGAGAATCCAGTAATGTTGTGTGCTTGCTGAATTAAAGGAAAAATCAAAGGCACTTTACCTGTCAAGACCTTAGTTCAGAGTTCTCAGTTTATCCTGCAGAGGATGACAATGTGTCATTGATTTCTGAAATGGAACAGGCAGCTACCTTCATTACCAGTCTGGCAACTTCATAGTTGTGCTCAGTGGCAAATCTAGTGCTGGTTCAAACCCCATCTGGTGCTTCCCGTGGTAGGCATGTTGTTTTACATTGCTCCATCGCTGAAGACTATCCAGGAAAATGTATCTATATTTTCAGCTACCTCCACTCTAAGTGTCCATAAGACACCACAGGAAGTATCCTCTTCCTCACGGGCCAAGAGATGGAGTTCCCGGCCCACTAAGGAGGTGGGAGAGTCTCAAAGCTGCTGGAAACACCTAGCCAAGAGTGCATCAGCAAAAGGGCCCAAGCAGTCAAGCTGGCACATCTGTGCTAGGAAGGCCCTAAGGTAGGATTGGCATCTCAGCTGGACTCTCCCAGCCAAATGCATTAACTCCTGTCCTGCACCTCTTCATTCCCTTGCCCTGAACCTTTGCAAGGTACTTCATGTCCAATGCCAGAGTGTGCTGAATATACCCAGTGCTGTGTTCAAATGGCCTGCATCCATCCTTCATCTTTATGTCAAGCATTTTCTGTCAGCTGCTTCAAGGCTTCAGAAACGCTGACAGGAAATGCTGGACAAAGGGATGGTTTGGGTTGCACATGCAGTACCAGTGCTGATGGAATGGTTGAATGACTATATTGGTGCACATCCTGTGGCAGACCTGAGTTTGAATCCAGCCCCACATGTGACCTTAAATGTAAAAGTTTCCCCCAGGTTCCCATTATTATCTTCCATCTTACTTTACTAGCCTCAGTCAGGATTTTCAAAAGGACCTTTCAGAAAAGGATTCCTTCCAACTCTGCATGCATAATCTTCTGCATTTTTGTTCATTTGATCTATGCTTATGCTATATATCATCACAGAAGAATGGGTAATTAAAAACCTAATTAATTTCTTGCTAATTGAATGTTTTCTGAGTAATTCACAAACCTGGATGATCACCAACAGCAGGCAAATATTTAGAACTGTTAACCAGCATCTAAAAGCATCAGAAATAACCATCTGGATTAGCAAAACTTCTGGTCCGTCTGTGTAACACAATAAACATCACTGACTTCAGTCAGGAAGGGCACAAAGGCCTGCTCCTTAGGAGGAAATGTTAGATGTTTAGGAGCTGCTCTCTGGACTTCCCTCTGCTTCTGTTGTGGGGTGGAATTCTGCTCTAAATCTGCTTTTGAGGAGCTGCATGTGATACTCAGCAAAGGCCCTCCCTGCACCACTGCCAGCAGGAGGCAAACGAGGGAATGTAATAACACCTCAGTCTTCCTCTTAAGAGGGCATCCGAGAGGCTGGGAAAAAATGAAGCAAGGTGTGGATGTTCACCATCTGGAGATCAGACTCCAGGCTTGCAGAAGAGCCTGGATTCCTTCCTTTGCTTTTTTTTTTTTTTTTTTTTCCGTGTTTTGGGCATGGCTGAATCAAAGTGGAGCAATGTCAGGAGTGTGGGAAATTTGGAAATTAACTGCTGAGCCTGGAAGAAGCAAGCCAAGAGCTGTCAAAAAGTAGGGAAAGCCTGCCTGGACTGTCTCCAAAGAGATTTGAGACTAAGAGGACCAAAGCCATCTCAGTACATTGCTGGAGTGAATTTGCAGCATGGCAGCATGCCCAGGTTAGAGATGGCATCAGGACACTGTTACAATCCATCTGCAATAAATGGAATGTTTAGCCTAATGAAAGACCATGATGTGTCCTTTTCCAGAAGGAATCGTTGTCCTTCACCCAGGGGTGTGCTGCATTGTGGATGCTGTAAAAAGCTCCAGCGTATCCAAGCAGGGGTTTCCCATGGGGCAGTACAGGCAAATGCAATAAGCCTGGTCCCAGTTAGGTCTTTTCTGCAAGAAAGACATTTATAGGTGACAGCAGATGTTTTTACTTGTCTTATTTCCTCTGAAACTAAGAGAAATATTATGTCTTGTTTGGTAATTTTTGTAGCAAACATTTTCTGTTATCTCTACATTTTGGCCACAAGAACGAGGTCTTTTTTCATCCTTTGCCAAGAGTAAGAAAGGAGAAAATACTTCTCTGCCTCCTTAGCCTTTCTCTCATCTTGATCACTCAAGCCTTTGTTATCTTGCCAGACAACTGCTCTAGTATCACCCAGGCTCACAAGCTGTAGAGGACAGCACAGCCTCCTGGGGAAGGCAGCAACTGAAGTTTTGGCTATTGGTTGGATAGAAAATCACCTGCCTATGAATGTGTGTTACACCTTGGCAGGCTACAGTCAATGGAGAAGCAGTCTATTCGAAATCCTGTTTAATTTTGCTTATGGTGAACAAATGAGCCATTCAGAGAGAATGTGATATTAGGAAATTAACCTCTGCTGCATGCCAGTTTCAAATAGATCTCAAACAGCACTGATAAAATCAGGAAATCTTTTTTGCTGTTTCAAGACAAGTTACTGAATTTTACTTTATCCTCTAGGTGATGTGAAATTTCAGTCATACTACAGTGCTTGGAATCTAATATTTGGCTCTTTCACATCACTCATTACCTCACTAAATCCCACATGCCAGTTTTTTAAAAGGCTTGCTTTTAAGCCTTCCAAGGACAAATATGTCTTTAGCAACATTTAATGACCCAAAATATCCCAGAGAGAAAACACTTGCTGTGCTGTTGGCTCCAGTATCTGTTTGGTCCTGCTTCCCACAGGACATTAAACCTCAGCAATTTACAGTGGGTGAGATGGGGACAAGCTTTCATAAATTCCCCTTTCTATAGTAGTGACTTTGCAACTTGCTTTGTCTCTTTCCTTTTGTTTTTGCTCCTCGAGTGGCTGCAGCCTTTGTTACCCAAATATTGTGCAGGGATTTGGGATTATTTTGAGATTTGGCCAGGAGGTCTGAGTAGACAGCCTGAGGGACAAATGCTAATTGCCCAGCCTCACTGGAATCCCAGATTTAGGGAGGTAAAGCCAGTGGCCTGTCAGTGGGGTATTTAAGGAAAGCCCTCCAAAGCCTGGGAAGGAGAAAGCCAGTGGTAGGAAGAGGAGCTGTAGACAGAGTTACAGTGCCTTTGTTCTCTCCTGCCATACAAGGGACTTACCTGCCAAGGGTGTGTGTTCTTTAAAGACAGGTAATGGAGATGTGATACAGAATGTAATGTGGAAAAGCAGGTGGTGGCTGAAGGAGGAAGAACAGCTGCTTGGGGTAGGAACATCAGCTCTCTGCTCCCCATTCACAGAGGTGTGGTCTTTCCAGACTCCAGTTTTCACAAAGCATGACCAGGCTGGGAAATGCAAACCCAATTACCGGATGTCTATGTCAGTATTTAGACATAAAAATACTTAGAAATGTCATAGGAAGGGTTGGAGGAGGGATTTGGTCTTTTTCTTTCCAATTCTTAACTCCAATCCTAGGCAAACAACAGCGCACAAAACTAAAATGCTTCTTTTTCTGTATCAATCAAAATGCTTTTCACTTGGTGTAGGCAAGAATTGTTTGCTTTTCTTCAGAGAGTGCAGCACAGTCAGCTGAAAATGCAGTGTTAGCCAAAATGACCCAGTAGGCAGCAAAATGCAGCACAGAACATAGCTGGGCAGTTTCTCAGCTGAGATAGCTAGGCAAGACCTTTAAAATACTTACAGCAAAAGAGCAAATGACATTGCAATAGCATGTTCAACAACATTCAGTTTAAATTTAACCTTCTAAAGATGTATTGAAATCACCAGCTTGGAATCTAGCTCACCTAATTTTACATTCTGAAATGCTTGTCCTGCACTCAGTGCTGGGAATAGGTTTGCTGCTGAGACCGTCTCTGCCACTTCTCCGTCCACTTTATTGGCCAGTGTTCAAATTTTATTTCTTTAGTTAAATTTTATGGTTAAACATTATGTATGGGCACACCTCATTTGATCAGTTATAGCCATGGAGTTTAGCCAATTTATGGCAAAATAGCCCGCTCCTGTCACAGAAGAGATGGGATTCACTGAATTAATATAAATTCCTTGAGGCAGTAGCTGCATCTGAGCAGCACTAAGGGGAACCAATCCTGTTATAGTATGATAGTTCAGAATACTACAAGTTTTGCCCTTTTCAGTATGGTAAAATCCACATATGATGCATTTTAAGGTGAATGGAATCTCTTTCTTTGGTGGATAGATGATGGAAATTATTGATGTATCTGCCTAATGTGCTGTTCTCTTGGCAGACAGCCTAGTCTTCAGAGGATAACTGAGAGCTCTCATATGCTGTTAGTGTTTTTTGCTAGGGTTCTCAAATCACATTCAAACAGACCAACTCTTGCTCTGCAAGATGTACGTAATGGCACTGATCTCGGAGGATGGTGCTCACACCCAGCCAGGAGAGAACTGGGCCCACATTCTTTAAACCCACTGCATGGTGAAGTAAGATCCTGTTCCAGGAGGTGTATTTCATGGGCACAGAGTGCTTGCAGAGTGCCAGGACTGGCTGCTCCAGAAGGTGTCTTTCTCTCTCGGATATATAAGTTTCTGTGTTTATTCTTTAAATATAAAATAAGCATTCTTACACCTCTCTCAAGTGATAAATTTCTGCTGCTGAAGTTGCACCCATGTGAGGCAGTAAGGGCTATGTAGACACTGTATTTTCAAAGCATGTAGTACCTTTACTCTGTTCTCCAGCCAAGCAAAAGCTTTAGACTCCTCTCTTTGCATCTTTTTCTGCCAGGTTTTACAAGGATATGTAAAGTGTCAGTGGCATGCCAACAGCTAGCAACTGCTTCATGGAGATGTGAAGATTGAATGGCCACGGAGATGAGGCCATTGAATACACTCTAGAGGAGCAAGACTATCAAAATAAACCTTTAAAGAATAAAAGCTACAGGATGGACATATTTCCAGATGTCTTTACCAGTACTCAGGTCATCAAAGATATTCTGACTGCCCATATGCTGAGTGTACAGGCAGCCCTTCTTTGAGTCTTGCATATGGGAAAGACATTAAGAGTGAGTTCATTTAATCTCAGTCAATAACACGATGAGTTTGCAAGTATGCTCTTCTCTGTGTGTGCACTTGTTTTCTGGGATGTCTTGGGAGGATGCCCATGTTTCCCTGCTTTTGCCTTCATATGTGACCAGAATATGTAGAGTATGACTGCTGACTCTTGACTGCATCAGCTCCTGTAGCCACATTTTCACTATATCTGCATACTATATTTGGACTTGTTTTCATTTGTAAGAGTATGGATGTTCCTTCTTCCATGGTCTCTTGCAGCCTGTCTATCTCCCTAACCATCCTCCCTCCTACTGTCAGCTGAGTTGGGGTTTGCAGTGCCTGTTGCAGTTCCTGCTTGGTGCAGCACTTGGTTCTTCTGTGAAAACTTGGTTTGTGTCCTTCCATTTTAACATAAATTCTTTCAGCTCAAGTCAGTCAGTGGTCATATGCTCACAATTTCTTCAACAAAAAGACATCCATTTTCACTGTGGCTAATGCCACTTGTGACTAGTTGAGATGGTATGATTGACACTTTTCTCTGGCAAACCTTATATTTCTGAAAAATTCCCCACATTATTATCCATTTCTTCTCTGTCATTAATCACAGCATTCTTCTATTTAATGTGATCAGCCCACAATGCATTTGGGAATCGATGACAGTACTTTCTTCATTTTGAGAAGCGTGATTTATGTAAACTTCAAGAGTGTTCCTGACATTACTGAAAGCTCCCTTGCACAGCTGGAATTTATGGATGGGGATATGTTGATGCTTTCTTTTTTCCATTTACTGTGGTTGCTGTTGCTGTGGATGCCAATCTCCTTCTTGCCCTATCCATCTTCATGTTGGGTACGTTTCCCATGGGTGTAGGTAATGAAGCTGTCTTTATGATACACACAGGTCCACTGGATGTTCATATCAGACTGACCATGTGACAGAGGTGGAGCACAAGCTCTGGGAAGGGCACCTTACTGCTGTTGAGTCAGGTCTGCCACACAGGAATCACTTCATGTTGCTCCATTGTTTCCCTGGTGCTTCTTTCCCATCTTATTTTCCAAGTATTTTCTGTGGGTTTTTTTGCTTTTAGGTTACACCTGTAATCACTATTGGCATACTGACTGTTCATACACCAAGCCTAATACACCCTCTCAACTTTACACTCACCCTTCTTTATTTTCTCTTTTGCCTTCCTGCCTTTTCTCTCTTTTTTCTCCTAACTGCAATACTTCTGAGTCACTGTGTCCTAACTGAATCTAAGAAAACTGAAGTGGGCAGTGAGTCCTCCTTAGAAGGACAGTATTCATTAAACTCTCCAGTCTGCCTGAAGTTCCTAAAAGCAATATTGGTAATTTTTTTAAACCTTTTTTTAAGGACTCTAGAAACCAGCATTCCTCTCCAAAATGTATTTTCTCCCTACTTATGCAGGCTTTGAAGGCTACTGCCTATACTTTTAAATTTTAACTTGGAAACCATAGCAGAAATTGAAATGCTCAAGGCATTCTAGATTTAGATGAGTTCAAGTAAGCATTTAAAAATAACTCTTGGATGCTGCGCTTCATCCCACTATCACTGATTTTGTACTAGAAGTTCTCTTGAGAAGGGTACAAATTTTGTTTTAAAGACCAAATGCAGACAAGAGAACAAGCCAGCTAAGGGCTGTGTTAGGTGTTCTTGTTTGGTTTGGTTTCTCCCTGTAGAAATCAATATTTCTTTAACAGATTTTTGCCTTTCAGTGTTGCTTTTTTCCTCATCTCATCTGCAGCATCTCATCCCCAGCCACTTCTGTGCCATCTTACTGAGGCTTTGATTCAGCTCACACTGCTGAGAGTAGATGTTGAGAGCATGGCCTTGGGTGCTGCCTTTTTAGTGCTGAGATTTTTGCAGTCATTCACTGTGTCTGTAAGAAAAGTGCCAAAGCCTTCAATGGAGGGAAAGCAAAGCAGCTAAGATGCAACAAGCAGTTACATGAAAGTGAGAGGCTGAAGGACTTTCACCTTAAACTTGGCCTTAGTTCAGTATGTTCCAGGAAAGTGGTTCTTTTTGGGTTGTTTTGACGTTTTTGTCATCAACTGAAAAGATGTCACATAAGCTCTCAGTAAAATTACACCTCTTTTACTGCTGTATTGCCATTATTCTTTCATATATTCCTTATGCTGTTGTCTGGTTTTTCCTGCTTATCCCATTAAAGTAAAAAAAAAGTACCTTTTATGAAGATTTTACTGGCCTATTAATATTCTTGCTTCTATTCTGCTTGGCCTTTCTCCCTCTTTACAGACAGCAAACCCTGCACCTCAATTTCCAGTAAACTAGTTCATTAACTGGTGTAGTATTCTGTTGGTTTAGACTATATCCTATCACCTTTCATGGCAGCTAATCTCAGTTTGGAGGTTCAATCCCATGTGTGGGTTTAGTGTGAGATGCTTTGAGAGTTGTTTTAAATTTGTTTAGGGAATTCACTGCATCATTTTCTCGACAGGCTCCAGTGCCATCTCTGAGCTCAGCAAGACTACGCTACCATGAACAGCAGTTCCTCATTTTCTTTGGGGAGAGGGAACTTGGAAAATCCTTATTCTGCAAATTCTAGTTAATGTTCTAGTATAAAAGTTAAGTAAAATGATAGTTAATATCTCATACACACATTAAATTTTAAGGGATATATTCTCCATTCATTTTATGTGTGATTACTCCTCTTTGACATTAAATTGGAATTCTGTGTAAAGATTGAAGAGAGACCATCAGTGGTAGTGTAAATTGAAACAAGTCTCTGATATAATACAGCTTTTAAAGAAAGTCAAGTAATGCTGCTGCAGTATACAACTGTTCTGTGTCACTAACAACTAAAGGATCCTCCAGACTGTTAATAATTCTGTAGTAGGATGGTATAATCTACTACAGAAGGAGTACATCAAGGTGCTAAATAAACATTATGAGGTAACAATTTTCTGTAGCAAATATTTGAAATTGGCTACCTAAAATGGACTGAGCTCAGTTACAGACTCACAGCTCACCACAGTGAACTGAGAAGGGATAGCTGCAGTGTCATTTACAGCACCTATAAAAAGTGACTGGAAAATTGATGAGAAAGATGTTAGTTTCCTGACTTGTACGTCTTAGTCAGCTGAGCTGGAGACAAATCACAAGAACAGCAAGGTCTGACTGCTTCCTTATGCAACTGGGAGAAAAAAATTCCCTCTTTCTGTTGACAGGCAGCTCGGTGCTCTGGCGCTGCAGTTGAGCTGGAAAAGGCAGAAAGAGGGACACGGGAGCGCTGCTCTGTCCTTGCCGCGCTCCCTGAGCGCCGCTGCTGCTCTTCAGCCAGCACAGCCCCCTGGGGGTCCTGCCTCTGGGGCTGCACGGCCACAGAATGAAGCCTCCCTCACGGTAAGGCTTTCCCAGATCTATCTTTAGGGGGAAAAGCCCATTTATATTGTGTTCTGCTCTCTCTAAGTTCTTCCTTTACAATGGTGCCTATAGCAGTTATTGTCTTTAAGGAGTTTTCCTAAATGGGATCATTGCCCTGATTTCATTTACCACGCAGCCACACCAGCTGTGGTAGGAACAGCAGAGAGAAGAGCATGGAGTTAAGAAGGGCACTGGGGATGCATAAGTTGACATTACTGCTGACAGAAATACTCATTTATTCCAGCTTTGATAAACTTTGCTCCTTGAAAGCACTTCCAAACTCACTGCTTCTGCAGGACCTCGAGTGCCAGTGGTCCTTTGCTATGGTGTGTTAAAACAGTGCAAAGACAGCCATAGACAGCCTCAACGTGAGAAATACAGCACCTGGCACTTCTGCTATGCTCTTTTGTTCTATTTGGGTTTAATTCTCTTAGTGATAAATTTTCACTTTCCTTCTACCTGATGAAAAGCACCCATAGAAGTTCACCAGTTTCTTCAGCACACACATACACAGACCAGGATTTATTTGGATTAAACATTTATTTCATTTTTAAATGGAGTTAATTGCTAATTATCTTGACCTAATTAATGGTAGTGAATGGAAATTTGCACCCTCCCAAAAAATTTATTCCAGGAAACAAACAGTTCTTTCTAGTCTCTGCTTGTTCTAGGACCAGCCAGGATGAGGCACAGGCGTTTGTGTATCAAAAGAAATTATTGCAAAAGGGGTAGATTCGCTTTTGTCATCATGTGTTTCGTGTTAAATGATAACCAATTAAATAAATGTAGAAGACAACCAAAGCATCTGGCCTAGGCACGGTTTTCACTGAAAGGGAAGCACGTTTGGAACAGAATGTTTGCACATGCTGGAAAGCCTCAGTCAAATATCAGTGTGAGGAGGTGGTGGGACAGGAGGGAGGGTCTCAGGTGTGCTGTATTTTGAAGTGTTTATTGCAATCAGATTGGGACTTATTTTGACTATGACAGTGGTTTTTTGCTGTACAGAAGTAAGAAATTGAGTACTTTCAGGGTTAATTTTAAAAAAGAAAAAAGCAAACCTAGTTCCACTGTTAGAATATAGTACAGTTTGGGGGTTTTACAATACAATTTAATCATGTTGCTGCGGCATTTAATACCTGAGTTCATTGTAAGACTGTGATGAAGAGCTATGTTTTCCACTCTAGAATAAACTTTGTATTTTTAATTGTTGTGGAATTGCACTGATGGGCAGAAGCAGAGGGAGCTAAATGTTTCTGCTGTTTTGCAGGTAAGCATAACTAATAAACCCATAAGCAAAGATATTTTTTTATTTTCAAATGCTAATGATTTCTGATAGATCAAGTTAATTCTCTTAACTATATGAAAATATGGGGAGGAGAAGGGAAGGAGTTCTTTTCAGCAGGACCATGAGGATCAGCCACAGGATTGCTGATGTGAAGATCAGAGGAAATAAATCTGGGGCAGGTAAAGAGGCTCCCTGGTAAAAAAGAGAAACAATCTATATTGCTCTGTGCACTCTGAAGATAAGTAAAAAGGAAAAAATGGGGGAATATTTTCTGGGATTTTGTCTGAATTGAGAGGAGAGCAGCTACAACTGTACACTTTTTTCCTCACTTTAAATTCTCACATCCCTTTCCTCCTCCCAAAATTGGAGGCACCTCATTTCCACTCATTTGTTTCTTCCTTAGCTGTGCTTCAAATAGGCTGTGAGTAGCCTCATATCATAAATTATAGCACTGAACTGATCAAATTTACCACACTGATTCCATAAGAATATTTAAGTTTCTGAGAAAAAACATAGAATCCTTTGTGAAGGGCAATGTGTGCATATTACGTGTTAAATTACAAATTTAGCACACAAACCTTCGAGTTCTGGAAAATGGTGTGTTTAAGCCCTGGAGAGGCAGAGAGAGCATCACTGCCTGAGCATGTGCCAGAGCCCTCCAAAACCCAGCTCAGGCACTGCAGGCTGAAAGTGAGATCATGATAGTGAAAGCCAGTTAAGATGTAAACCTATTCCAAAAGCTAGAGTTTGGGGAAGTCTTACACTGGATACAACTGAGTCTATGAAAAAAAACCTGCTAGGGCCACTAATTTTTCATCACAAACCCTCAAATGGCACCAATGCATTGCTGAAGTTTAATATATTGACATTTGATGTGAAAGCAAATCCTCTTACACCAGTGTGGTAATTTATACAGTGCTTAAAAGACTGTAGGCTGGGGAATAGTACTTTAAATGAAGGGGGAACCTTTACACCTGTTGTACTAGAACTTAATTCTTCATGAGAATGCTGCTTATTTTTAAATATCTTACACTGGAAAAAATCCTTTTGACAACCCTATTGTTCAACATTCACTGAATAACTCCTAATATGTCTCTCTGAGGGTTCTTATGCTTGTGCTTTGTCTTGGAATACATTGCTGTTTTGTCAGCACCCTAATATCCATGCAAAACCCTCAGTATGTGAAGCTGCAAGAGTACAAATTGTGTATTTTCAAATACGTGCTGAAATTTAGGTCCCTGCTTTAGGCTTCCCACAGCATTATTCTCTTCTGATTATCATTCCTGCTGCTTTTACATGCTGCCTCTGCATTTTAAGCCTAGTGAAAATGATGTAATATAGTGCATTGTTCCTTTCTTAGCCAGTATAAGGAATTGGGCAAATTCAAAAGTACTTGCAGTGATTTTTTTTCTGAGTGTATTTCTGGCGATTGGGAGTGCAAGGAAGCTTGGCTTTAGTAGGCTTTTCAGGTGAAATGTAGCTACATCTGAATTTGGATTCCTCCAGCTTGGTAGATCATATTCTCATAAGGTGATTCAGAAAGGGTACTCCGGGGTATGCATGCTCTGAGTGTGTATATTTGTCTTCCTTCACTGCTATTTGTATAGCTTCTTCCAAATTTTTGCCAGGATGACAGTGTTTGCATATGGCCAACTTTAGTTATTAGTAAATTCTTCCTGTGCCCCATAATTGACTCTTTTCTGAGATGCCATGTAAGATGACTGAGGTCTTTTACGTGCATTATTTAAATATTTGATCTCTTCCATTAGTTTGTCTGCATGCCTCTTGAGCAATAAGCTCACATGTTTTCAAGCCCTGTAGCATTCTGTAAATACTGAAAGACCAGTAGTACCTAGCGAGGAGCTAACTGGGAATAGTGGTGCTAAAGTCAAAAAACAACATCTTGCAAAGGGCTAAGGCCTCCCTGCCACGAGATAATGATGGGAGAAGATCACACTCTGTAGCTATTTTGTCAGCTGGGACAAATGATGATTTGATCAGTGTTGTCAGCTGAGTATTTTCTTCTAATGTAGTTATGATCTTATTATCAGCCAAAATCTGCTATATCCTTGCCACATTTTAAGATCTCTTTTGAACATCATTTTGTGCTATTAAATTAATTTCCTCCTCAGCCAGAATGCAGACCTTTGGACCAAAGTAAAATGTGGGAAATTATTTAACTTTTATAGAAGTGCTTGCAGAATTGGGATGGGAATCCAATATCAACACTGTTTGAATGCAGAGATATTTTTGGAATTTGGGGAAAAGGTGGGTGGTGGAGAAGAGAGAAAGAATCCAAGTTATTGATTTCCTAATTATGAGCAGGTCATGTCAGACACTAAAATCAATAAGCTGTTCAGTCACATTTCTGCATGACTGGAGCACACTGTGAGTTATCCTGGTGTATATTTTTATTTAAACAGCTGTGTACATGACCTTACATAAGGGTCACAGCCGGTGAGCTAAAGCATGTTGCAAGTGAAATTTCAATGGAGTGTCTGCTAGCTAGTGAAATGATACTCTCACATGACTAAGCAATTTAAGGTAAGTATTGTAGCCAAGAATCAAAATTCTTCACACCGTAAAAATATTTCTCTGAGTTCATTCAAACATCTAACCATCTGACTGGATCATAGCCAGAAGCTAACTGAATAAACTTCTGCTTGTACAGGCTGGAAGCTATGAAAAAGCTAGTGCTAGGATGTGTAGTTTTGAGAACTATTCTAATATTTCTGCTAATTCTACTCTTTAAATACAGATTGTTGGACTCTGTCTCTTAATTTTTTAAACAAAGTCATGGAACAGCATTCAACAACTGGGAGGCAAAAGCATAAAATACAACATGTATTCTGGAATACATTTTATGGGAGAAAAAACCCCAAACAACAAACCAGAAAACCTCACCTCTTTAGCAGGCTCATGTTCATTCACTAGATTATGAATGACTAATCATGTCTATGAATGTTGTATCCTTCCTTTCTCTGCTGGACACCAAATAGACATTGTATTCAAAGGGAACTGAAATTTTGCAAATTCTAGTGTATCAGTCAGGTGCCAGATATTTTTGTGCTTGACAAGCCAATATTTCATTGTGGTGTGGATTTTTTCTCTCTTTATTTTTTTTTCTTTTTAATTGTTTATTAAATTTTTTGCAAACAAGAACAGGAGGGGCACTAACAGTCTGCAAAATAGGCATTATCTTACTAATCTGAAAAACTGAACACAGCACTAAAAATATCTTAAGCTACCTTTTTCAAATTTACTAGCAATATCCTGCTCGGTACAGGTAGTGATGCATCAGTTTAATCTCAGACACTAGAATTAAAACCTGCTTCAGTTCAAATAATGGCATTAAAATGTTGCTGTGCCTAGGCTAATATATCCTGTGTCCTCTGGGTGTTATGATGAGGAGTGACACTTAAGCCTATTCTTTTCATTAGAACTTTAATATATATTGAAACTTTCTAAGTGCTTAGGTCAGTATTTATCCCAAAACTTTGCTCAACAAAACTAAATGCTCTGCAATAATTCTACAAATTTTGGTTTAAAGAGTTTTTTACAACAGAATTTATTTTGAATCCTTAAGAAAGTGTGGAAGAATGCAGGCATATGTTTGTCATCTAACAGACCAGGCCTGCTCTCTTCAAGCCAACTAGCATGACCGCCATGGTCATAGGGAGAATTCAGCTGGCTCCACAATAATTGAAGGTGACAGCCAGTATGGAACTGAAGAACATCTGACTCATTCAAGGAGGAGAACTGTTCAGGAAATTAATAATGTTGTGCACTGTATTTTAGGAATTAACTCTCTATGACAGAGAAAACATGGATATAAGATGACAACTGCAAAGCAGAGATGTTGTAGGATAAATGGAAACAGGCTTTCCAGAGCAAATAGTCTTTACTGCTGCTGTTTGCTCTTTATAGTTTGATTTGCATCCCCTAACATTTGAGTTGTTTTGTTTACTGGCTATATTGCTTGTGAATTTAGGAAAACAGAATTTAGTTCTTTTAGGCACTGACAATTATAGCTTTAAGGATTTTCTCCTATGCTTGAAGTGAAGTAATATGTGTTGAAATATTCTGTTGAGTTGAATCCAGAATGTTCAACATCTCATGGGATTTATCTCCTGACAAATAACTCCTTTGCTGCATGTATCTAGAGACTAGTTCTAGCTAGTTAATATACAAGAACTTTATTACTGCCCAAGTTTTTGAAATTACTAAAATCACCATACTAAGGAGAAAAGTCTGGTCACCCAGCATAAAATGAGTCATGTTTCTATCCCCTTGATGTTTACTTGTGTACAGATTATGGCAAATTATTTTGCATCACTTTGTGATACACAGAGCTTGACAGTTGTTCAGCATGGAGAAGATTCTAGGTAGACCTTAGAGAACCTTCCTAAAGAAATCTACAGGAGAGCTGAAGAGGGTCCTTTTATAAGGGGGTGTAGTGACGACAAGGGACAATGACTTCATACTGAAAGAGGGTAGGTTTAGGTTAGGGATTAGGAAGAAATTCTTCACTATGAGGGTGGTGAGTCACTGGAACACTTTGCCCAGGGAATCTGTGGATGCCTCATCCCTGAAAGTGTTCAAGGCTGGGTCAGGTGGGGCATCCTTGAGCAAGATGGTCTAGTGGAATGTTCCCTGTCCATGGCATGAAGTTTTGAACTAGATGATCTTTAAGGTCCCTTCTAACCTAAGCTATTCTATGATTCTATGAAAATATTGCTATTTTGTAGTGATTTTGCTGTATCAATTGATGTAATGACCTATAGCGATCAAAGAATGGCGCCCCTTTCTTTTACCAGCCCAGTGTTTGCAGCAATCTGATTCCCATTTTAGAAGCTTTTCTTTTGAAAGTTCCAGCAAAGTTGTTCCCTGATGTTGCTGCTTTAGAAGGTGTTCAGATGTTGGAAGCTGAAGCTAGATGTCTGCTGTGCTGAAGGTCTGAGCAGAGATTTGCTGAGCAAAGCAGAACAAACTGTGGGCCAGGGTCTCAGTCTTGCTGAAGGTCTAATTGCACTCATGGCTGGCACTGAAGTGATCACAAACTGTAAAGAAGCCATTGAGAATTTGTCATCTGGATTTAGGCCACCTCTTTTTATAGCCTTCCCTTCTTCCTTTCTCTCTTTTCCCAGGTTTCCTTTTATCTGGCTATTGGATCATGCTAAAAGTCAGGAAAGGTGGGCCTAGAGCCAAGAGAACTCCCCTTTATGCACTTCCAAATTCTAGCAGGCCAAATGAGCATTAGGAACCAGTGCTGTGAGTATAAACTTCAGGCTAATCTGTGACCATGCCCAAAGTGAGCAGTAGAAAGGTCTCATGAGGTTCAGCTGGGCTTATTATGCCACCTGTCTTGCCCATGTAAGCCAAATTCTGATCAAACAAAGCCCAGTGTTGGGGATTATCTAGTGTTCTTTATTTACAGTTTATTTCATTAAGTGATATATTTTTTGTCAGAAAATGATCAAAGAAGAATTAATTATTGTCTTCTTGCAAAATTATCTTTCTCCCACTTTTCCATCTAGACAGAGTTGTGATGCATATCTGTCATATTTCTGAGTTCTCCAGTGTCTCTATCAAAAATGCTGATCACATTCTTAAGCCAGAATCCCATAAATCCAAAGCTCCTTAAATAAATTTTAAGGAATGTCTGGGGGTAGGGGGGACTTCGGTTCTTTTTAAAGCAAGCTTCTTCTAAAAGGTTATCTGTTTTCCTACTTATTTTCTATTGATTATACTACCGTATTTCAAGTAATTCTTCATCTGATTATCTCTAAGCACTGTAATTATGGCCAATTATCATAATATATATGCTATGTAATTTCATTATATGCAATGGTGGCTCAAAATCCAAGCTGATATAACTGAAAGCAGACTCTAAACCATAATGTTTTGTTCTACTCCTGTAGAAGTCTGATGTAAGGCAGTCTCCCTGATCACATGTGAAAGAATGTTCACTTCTATGAAATACCTTTTCTCATGGGAGACAAAAGGTGCAGTGGGTAAACAAGTAGTTAGGGAACCAAAGCAGACCTTGTAGTCAAAAAAAACCCTTAAATTGTTTGCTGCTTGATCATCAAGAATGATAGTAGATTTTCTGACCTTGAGATCTCATCCCTAACCATAAGCTTTCCAGAGAGAAACTGAGTAAAGCTTGACTTGGGCTTTTTCAGAAGGGAATTCAGAGTACCTGCCTCCACTGACATGAAAAGGGTCTCAGGGAAAACTAGGTTTCTTGGTAAAATTAGGTAACTAAATTCAGATGGGAAAAACACTCCTGTTCTCCTAAGGGTTAAGCAGACAAACTTCCCTTGATACAGCTTTGCAGGATTAAGGAATATATTTACTTCAGACATGGTATGCAATCCTGTGGCTTTTGTGTGCATTTCCCCTGTGATTTTCCCCGAGTAGGGCACTCTGATTTTATTCACTAGTTTGCAAGCATGACATTATCTTATTAGATATCTGGGCAAGGTCCATAAGTAAGCTGTCTCTGTCAAGATATGTCTATCAGAAGCAAAAGATGGATTTCATAGCTCCTCTTCTAATACAGTAGAAAATGTTCATCCAGCTACCCAGTGTGTGGTGGGATTAATGATTTAATGTTATATATTTTATAGAAACAATTCAAATACCCAAAAAGAAGACACCAAATGCTATTTTAGATGAGTGGAGTGTCCTGTCCAGCCTTTGCCTGGTGCCTCAGGATGTCTTCAATGTACTGTATTCCATTGCCAGCCCTGCAGAGAGGTCACTGCCACCCTAGGACATCTCAAATGTCAGTAGGCAAGCACAGTTGAGCAACTGAATCTCACCTTCTCTATCTAGAATATAAATATAAATTGGTGTGATATTGTCACTGAGATGTTCCATCCTTAACAAAAGTAGTTTCCAAGCTGTTATCATGTCTGATGGAAACCCCTAAGCCAAACTTTTAAATTGTTGTTCTTTGCGTTTGGGGTTTTTTTGCAACAGGGGACTGAAATAGCGATTCCTTAGCGAATGTGGTCATTGCTTCAAGAGGAAAAATTAAATTGTTATGAAGCAATTAAATGCCTAAAGCAAAAGGGCAGTTATTTGGAAACCAGATTAATTTTGGTACCCATATGAGATATTGTATTATGCCTGACAGAATTTTGATATCAATGCAATAAATTTCAACTGGAGCTTATGGGATGTGACAATTAACACCAAATCCACTTTTGACCTGTAATGGAGTATCTCAGTTTAAAAGTTTGATAGTCAATAAAGCTGTCATATCCAGAACTTCAATAATAAGTTAGAATGGTCACACAAAATATCTTGAACTGAAAAGTGGTGCTCTTCAAGTTTAGTTAAAACAATCAACTCCAGTTACTGATTCTCGTGTTGGATTTTATGTTCCTTACACAGGAAGTGTCACAAAACTGCTGTCTTCTGTCAAACACCTGCAGAGGATACCACTTGTGTAATGCAAGTTTTAAGTTAGTGGAATGCAATAGATGTAAAGCAGAAAAGTGAGGTTTCATGAAAGAAAAGGGGGGGGAGGCGCTTGTTTGTTTGTTTTATTAGATAAACTTCTTAAAGAGTCCATAACCTGAAATCTTTTGAGGAAAAAGCTTATCCTCTGTAGAAATGATTGATTAATCAAAAGCAATTCTCCTTTGAAAAAACATTCCAGTAAAAATTTGCAATTACCTCCATTTGGGGATGCTTTTTTTAGTATATTTTCTTTGCTATATTGCTCTGCTGACTTCAACAACACTCAATTCTGTTGCAGTAAGGTACAATAAATCACAGTTGGAAAGGCATCTGCAAAGCAAATGTTCCTCCTCAAAGTTAAAGAGTCAAACATCTAGACTGTAGCTGCAGTAGAGAGAGGTTTCTTGTTACTTACTACACCTCCAACATAAACTACAAGCTTCTTCAAAAGAAGCCAAGGAAAGCTCTTTCACCCTTGCACACTCGTCTTTTGGAAATGTGTTCTACAGAGAAATGTTTATAAAAATTAAGAAATATGTTAGAATTCTTTGTGGTAGCACATAATCACTAAAAATAAAATATGTCCCTATTTAAGATAATGAGAGTTTTGCTATTTCACTCCATGAAGCCAGAACTTGGATGCCAGACTGGCTGTTTTTTATTAAATGAAGTCTGGAGTTTCCTTCAGATTGTTCAGAACCAGCTCTAAACCAAATCTCTGATCTGCTACATGTTACTGGCAAGAAAGAAGTAAAAAAAGATTGAAGTGCTGTCTTGGTTTTGAAAGAAGACAGGTATCTGCTAAAGAGAGGCAGGGCCTCTCTTGGGATGGATAATTCAAATCCCCTTCCCTCAAATTATTATAATTTAGAAAATTAAAACGGCTCTCAGGCAGAGATATGGGGATAGGAATAACAGTTCCTTACTAATAGTATAACAAGGCAAACAAACAACAACAACTACAGCAATTAATAGCGAAAACAGAACCAGGGACCTTGACGGAGCTTGGTCCCACAAAACTCGGGGCAGTCTGGTCTCTGGGGACTCCAAAAAAAAAAAGGTACCAAGCTGGAACGGTGGGGGATCCCGGGCTGGTGGATCAGATGAAATTTGGAGCTCCGTCGGTGGTCACTGGAGGGCAGGGGTGTTTGGCAGGGAGGGCAGTGCGGGCCCGCGGTGCAGAGCAGCTCTAAAACAGCACCGAGGCAGTGGGACAGGGCTGAGACAGCTCCAGCAGGGCAGGAAAAGGAGAAATCAGGATCCTCTTGGACACACGAGCAGATGATGGCAGCTCTCCCCAGGATCAGGTCCCGGTGGTGCCAGTGAGAAGCTAACACAGCAACGGCAGCCCAGTCCGCTTCCGACGCAGACCACACCAAAAGTGAAGCTGCCCCCCCCCAGCCCTCGTCTCCCCCCCCACCCCCCCCCACCCCCCTCGCGGGGGGTGGGGGGGAAACTCCTGGAGACAAAGGGTGTAGCCAAGTGCCAGTCTCCACCCAGCCTCCATGCTTTGTTCCACCAAGCACCGACAAACACCCAGCAATCAGTTGCCCCGCAACTCCTGGGAAAAAATTCTACAGGTGAAAAAAAAAACCAAACCAAACCAAAAAAAAAAAACAACAAACCAAACAAGTCTAACCCCCAACATCAATCCACCCCAAATTTTTTCCCATACTAACATATTACATTTGAATTTAAACTTCTAAACTATATACATACATGCACTACTTTAATTATATACATATATACATGCAGATATGGGTACGGATACAGCGGCATGGGTAGTTCACCCTAAAACAAGGTCTCCTTGAGGTATGCATCGGGTCTGTCCATCTTTTTGCATTACCCACCAAGTGCAACCTGGTCCCTGAGCGAAGACAACCCCACGGATGGGATTGTCTTTGCTGGAGGCAGGATTAACCCAAACAGTTTTTCCCAGCATACCTCTCATGTGTACCACTGGAACCTTATCCCCATTCATTGTTCTCAGGGGCTCAGACTGGGCAGGGCCTGCTCGGTTGGTGGAACCTCTGGTGTTCACTAACCATGTGGCTTTTGCTAAATTCATCTCCAAGTTCTTGAAAGACCCCCCACCCAGTGCCTTCAAGGTGGTTTTAAGCAGGCTGTTGTATCGTTCAACTTTCCTGGCAGCTGGTGCATGATAAGGGATGTGATATATCCATTCGATGCCATGTTCTCTAGCCTAGGTGTTTACAAGGCTGTTTTTGAAATGGGTCTCATTGTCCGACTCAATTCTCTCAGGGGTGCCATGTCTCCACAGGACTTGTTTTTCAAGGCCCAGGATGGTGTTCCGGGCAGTAGCATGGGGCACAGGGTAGGTCTCCAGCCATCCAGTGGTGGCTTCTACCATGGTCAGCACATAGCGCTTGCCTTGGCGGGTCTGGGGAAGGGTGATGTAGTCAATCTGCCAGGCTTCCCCATACTTATATTTAGACCATCGTCCCCCATACCATAGGGGCTTCACCCACTTGGCCTGCTTGATCGCAGCGCATGTCTCACAGTCATGGATAACCTGGGAAATACTGTCCATGGTTAGATCCACCCCTCGGTCTCGTGCCCACTTATAGGTGGCATCTCTGCCTTGATGTCCTGAAGCATCATGGGCCATCGAGCTAGGAACAGCTCTCCCTTGTGCTGCTAGTCTAAGTCTATCTTTGATACTTCTATCTTGGCAGCCTGATCTACTTGCTCATTGTTTCGGTGCTCTTCATTAGCTCTGCTCTTGGGGACGTGGGCATCTACATGGCGGACTTTCACAGGCAGCTTCTCTACCCGAGTGGCAATGTCCTTCCATTCATCAGCAGCCCAGATTGGTTTTCCCCGACGCTGCCAGTTGGCCTTTTTCCACCTTTCCAGCCAACCCCACAGAGCATTGGCCACCATCTATGAATCAGTGTAGAGGTAGAGCTTTGGCCACTTCTCTCTTTCAGCAATGTCCAGGGCTAACTGAATGGCTTTGAGTTCAGCAAGTTGACTCGACCCACCTTCTCCTTCAGTGGCTTGTGCAACCTGTCGTGTGGGGCTCTATACAACTGCCTTCTATTTCTGGTTCATGCCTACAATGCGACAGGAACCATCAGTGAAAAGAGCGTACTGTGTCTCTTCCACTGGCAGTTGGTTGTACGGTGGTGCTTCTTCAGCTCGTGTCACTTGTTCCTGCTCCTCTTCGTCCATGAGACCAAAGCTTTCACCTTCCGGCCAGTTGGTAATAACTTCCAAAATCCCAGGGCGGTTTGGGTTTCCAATACGGGCGCGCTGTATGATGAGGGCAATCCATTTGCTCCATGTGGCGTCGGTGGCATGGTGGGTAGAGGGAACCTTTCCTTTGAACATCCACCCCAGCACAGGCAGTCGGGGCGCCAGGAGGAGTTGTGCTTCCGTGCCAATCACTTCTGAGGCAGCTTGAACTCCTTCGTAGGCGGCCAAGATTTCTTTCTCCGTGGGAGTGTAGTTGGCCTCAGACCCTCTGTAGCTTCGGCTCCAGAATCCCAGTGGTCGGCCTCGAGTCTCACCTGGCACTTTCTGCCAAAGGCTCCAGGACAGGCCATTGTTCCCGGCTGCTGAGTAGAGCACATTCTTCACATCTGGTCCTGTCCTCACTGGGCCAAGGGCTACCGCATGAGCGATCTCCTGCTTGATCTGGGCAAAGGCTTGCTGCTGTTCAGGACCCTAGTGGAAATCGTTCCTCTTGCGGGTAACCAGGTAGAGAGGACTCACAATCTGGCTGTACTCGGGAATGTGCATTCTCCAAAAGCCTATGGCGCCTAGGAAAGCTTGTGTTTCCTTCTTGCTGGTCGGTGGAGACATCGCGGTGATCTTGTTGATTACCTCTGTGGGTATCTGGCGACGTCCATCTTGCCACTTTACCCCTAAGAACTGGATCTCTCGGGCAGGTCCCTTGACCTTGCTCTTCTTGATGGCAAAGCCGGCTTCCAGGAGAATCTGGATGATCTTCTCCCCTTTCTCAAACACTTCCATTGCCGTGTTCCCCCACACAATGATGTCATCGATGTACTGCAGATGTTCTGGAGCTTCTCTCTTTTCCAGTGCAGCCTGGATCAGTCTATGGCAGATGGTGGGACTGTGCTTCCACCCCTGGGGCAGTCAGTTCCAGGTATACTGCACACCCCTCCATGTGAACGCAAACTGAGGCTTGCACTCTGCAGCCAGAGGAATGGAGAAAAACGCATTGGCAATGTCAATAGTGGCGTACCACTTCGCTGCCTTGGACTCCAGCTCGTACTGGAATTCCAGCATGTCCGGCACAGCAGCGCTCAGCGGTGGTGTCACTTCATTCAATGCACGATAGTCCACAGTCAGTCTCCATTCTCCATCAGACTTGCACACAGGCCAGATGGGGCTGTTGAAGGGTGAGTGGGTTTTGCTGACCACCCCTTGGCTCTCCAGCTCCCGGATCATCTTGTGGATGGGGATCACAGCATCTCGATTGGTCCGATACTGCCGGCGGTGCACTGTCGAGGTGGCAACTGGCACTCGTTGTTCTTCTACCTTCAGGTGTCCTACTGCAGATGGGTTCTCTGACAGTCCAGGCAAGGTGTTCAATTTCTTGATGCCCTCTGCCTCCACAGCAGCTATTCTAAAAGCCCATCTGAGTCTCTTAGGGTCTTTGTAATACCCATTCCTGAGGAAGTCAATGCCCAGGATACACGGGGCCTTTGGGCTGGTTGCAATCAGATGTTTCTGCCACTCATTCTTGGTCAGGCTCACCTCGGCTTCCACCAGAGTCAGTTGCTGTGATCCCCCTGTCACTCCAGCAATGGAAATGGGTTCTGTCCCCACATGTCCCGATGGCATCAGGGTACACTGTGCACCAGTATCTACCAAAGCTTCATATTTCTGTGGCTCTGATGTGCCAGGCCATCGAATCCACACAGTCCAAAAGACTCGGTTTTCCCGTGCCTCTTCCTGGCTAGAGGCAGGGCCCCTCTAGCACTGGTTATTATTCCCTTCCTGGGCATACATCGTAGAGGTTCCTTCAAGGGGATCTGACATATCATCTTCACTTCTATAATACCTGGTGGCTCGGTCATGGGAGGTTAAGGCTACCTTCATTTTAGCAGGACCCCCTCGGTTAGTGTTTCTCTCTTTGAGCTCACGCACCCGTGCTGCCAGGGCAGAAGTGGGTTTTCCATCCCACCTTCCCATGTCTTCCCCATGGTCACGCAAGAAAAACCACAGGTCAGCCCATGGGGTGTACCCTCTCTCTCTAGCTGGAGGGCGTTGGGCTCTGGCTCTGGGGCCTGTGACTCGCACTGGTGCCGCATGGGAACTGTTCCTCCTCATCTCCTCCCTCATCTCACTCATCTCCTCTCTGAGTTCCTTATTCACAGCAGAGACCTGAGCCTGCATTGGGCTACTGATCATGCTCTCATAATTTCTGAGCCTATTGGCGACAGAACCCACTGTCTCTCGGTTGCTATCAGGATTGATCATTGCAATGAAGGTGGTGTATTGAGATGGTCCTTTACTTGCCAAGTTCCACAACATCTGCCCTGTGCACCTGACCTTGTCAGGGTCATTGTCATGCTGTCCACCCCTCTTAAAGAGTACTTCTAATATTGCCACTTCCCTCAGCTGTTGGATCCCTTCTTCAAGGGTTTTCCAATGACTTCTATGATGGTGCTCCTGCATTCTGTCTCTGTGGACAAACCTCTCCCTTACACTCATTAGAAGTTGCTCCCAGAGGGGAAGGGGCCCTTGCTCCCTTACAAATACTTGATTCACCCCTGAGTCCTGGGTCAAGGGTCCCAAATTCCTTGCCTCACCACCATCCAGTTGCACGCCTGTACCTATAAGGTCCCAAACCCGAAGTAACCAAGTTGTATAAGCCTCACGTCCCCGTCGTGCAATATCTTTTTGCAGATTACGTAGGCTTTCATAAGTCAGGGACTCGGTGACAATCTCAACTTTTGGTTCCCCTGTGAGCTGTGAGGGCCCTCCTTTCTTATCCTTATTAACTGGGTGCTCTGATTTCATCTTATACTTCTTTGTTTCTACAGGGGCAACTGCAGCTGGTTGTGACTGCTCTTGTGGTTCAGCTGGAACCTGGACGGTTGTAACCTCCGTGGGTTCCACTGCTGCACTATCGGATTCTCCTTTTTCAGGGCAAGGGGAGGGCTTCCCACCAGCTGGGGAAGTGTATTCTTTCAGCACCTGGCCCATCTCACGTATCTCTTTCACTAGAACCCCCACCCAATCGGGGTGGTTCATTTCTGGGGTGGGCTGCGGGGCAGGGTCAGGCAGTGGGCCAGCATCCCCAGTCTCTGGGGCAGTATCAGGCCCCACAGCAGTATCTCTAGCCTCTGGGACAGTATCAGGCCCCACAGCAGTATCTCTAGCCTCTGGGACAGTATCAGGCCCCACAGCAGTATCTCTAGCCTCTGGGGCAGTGTCAGGCCTTACAGCAATATCTCTAGCCTCTGGGACAGTATCAGGCCCTACAGCAATATCCTTAGTCTGTGCAGTGCTCCAAATTGACCTCACCTTATCTTTGAAAGCTAAGTAAGCTAGGATCATCAGCAACATTTGGTTAGTTTCTAGAGGAAATTTGAACTCTTCAAAAGCTGGTACAGCAGGCATAAGGAACTGGCTAAAAGTCTGGAAAACTTCCCTCACTGTCATTTCCTCACAGAAAGTACCATTCTTAAAGTAACTCCAAAAACACCCACTTAGTATGTGGTAGCCACGTATCCACGTGCCTGCTGTCCAGAGCAAGTTAAAAATCAGTGAATTCCTCATCTTATCAGCCCATAAAACAAACTGGATAACAGCCACAGTAGCTTTTGTTATAGGGCCCATGTTTAGGTAAGGGCCTGCAAATGGGCAAAATAAAGCCACAACCACATGCCACCTGAACTAGGATAAGTTAGACCACATGGCGTTACCTATCGAGGTTTCTATATGCAGTGCACAAGAAATCAGGTCACTTAAGAACTGTTATTCCTTTATCTCTCAATGCCCTCGAGCCCCACGTTGGGCGCCAGAATCTGTCTTGGTTTTGAAAGAAGACAGGTATCTGCTAAAGAGAGGCAGGGCCTCTCTTGGGATGGATAATTCAAATCCCCTTCCCTCAAATTATTATAATTTAGAAAATTAAAACGGCTCTCAGGCAGAGATATGGGGATAGGAATAACAGTTCTTTACTAATAGTATAACAAGGCAAACAAACAACAACAACTACAGCAATTAATAGCGAAAACAGAACCAGGGACCTTGACGGAGCTTGGTCCCACAAAACTCGGGGCAGTCTGGTCTCTGGGGACTCCAAAAAAAAAAGAGGTACCAAGCTGGAACGGTGGGGGATCCTGGGCTGGTGGATCAGATGAAGTTCGGAGCTCTGTCGGTGGTCACTGGAGGGCAGGGATGTCTGGCAGGGAGGGCAGTGCGGGCCCGCGGTGCAGAGCAGCTCTAAAACAGCACCGAGGCAGTGAGACAGGGCTGAGACAGCTCCAGCAGGGCAGGAAAAGGAGAAATCAGGATCCTCTTGGACACACGAGCAGATGATGGCAGCTCTCCCCAGGATCAGGTCCCGGTGGTGCCAGTGAGAAGCTAACACAGCAACGGCAGCCCAGTCCGCTTCCGACGCAGACCACACCAAAAGTGAAGCTGCCCCCCCCCAGCCCTCGTCTCCCCCCCCACCCCCCCCCACCCCCCTCGCGGGGGGTGGGGGGGAAACTCCTGGAGACAAAGGGTGTAGCCAAGTGCCAGTCTCCACCCAGCCTCCATGCTTTGTTCCACCAAGCACCGACAAACACCCAGCAATCAGTTGCCCCGCAACTCCTGGGAAAAAATTCTACAGGTGAAAAAAAAAACCAAACCAAACCAAAAAAAAAAAACAACAAACCAAACAAGTCTAACCCCCAACAAGTGCTTATGAAAATATTTAATTAATTGATTTTAAACAAAAAAAGTTAGTATGTCAACATATACAAAATAAAAATTTTCTTTGTGGTGCTTCTTCTGTTCTGACATTGAAATTCAAAATCATACTTCATATCACTTACCACAGTGTTTCTCCATTAACAATTAAAAGCTCCTACAAGTTCAAATAAATCTACCAAAATTTTACAGTCTACTCTGAAGTTTTCTGCCTTTTCCATATTTTTTAATGGATACATATATAGACATGTCAAGTGTTCTTGTAATGGTTACAAATACCCTTGGCTTAGTCCAAAGGTTGTTCTGTGGCTCCTGCTGATGTCAGGGGCCCTGAACCTGCTCTGTTCCTCTAACCTGACAAAGCACTTAAACCAGTGCTTAACTTCAAGCACAGGGATAGGCTGGAATCAGACAGCTAACCTTGTGTGTAAATAATATCTAGGTTATCTAGCAGCTCTTTATGGGAAAGGAATGAGCTTCAAATTGTGCTTAGGCTTCCATAGCTGCAGGGGCAAAAGTCATGAGAATCAATAAGACCCAATGCATAGTAGAAAAGGGGTGAAATGCTCAGATAAAGAAAATTTCAGTTTCAGAACATAAAATTTATTGCAACTTTAACCTTGTAAGATGCTACCAACAGAACAGATACTGCTGAAAATATTGCAGGTGTCAGGAGTGATTATAGCCAATAAATTCAGGAAATAGTTGATGGTTTTATTTTGGTTTTGATGCAGGGGGGTCTTTAATTCAATAACTTGCAGGGTTTTTTCTCAGCTACATTATCGACTAGGCTGATGTGACCAAACTCAGCCATCAGAGAATTGTTTAAAATTTGTCATGACAAATGTACTATATAGATTGTACTATATAGATTCTGGATTTTAGCAAGCAGCACAGGGAGAAACAACCTTAGTAAACCCAACATAACCAGGAAGAAACCAGGCAGATGATGTGGTGTGAGGAGTGGACTCCAGTAAATACAACAGTTAAAAGGACCATGTGGATGCTGGGCAGCAAGCCATTGATAAAAGTTGTTGTGAGAGCTATTGTTATCCCATAGAGAGAGGTGGGAAAAATGCAGCACAGGCAGCCAAGAAGATCTCTGCCCAGAAGGCCCTCAAATGAGAGGTGACAATGTTAATGGAAATGGACAGATCTGATTCTTCTTTAGGTCATCTGTGTCCTCAGCAATTCCAGTCACTTCCACTTTCCTTCACTAGGATTTAACGTCATTTTCCAGCAGCCTGAGTTAGCTTTCAGTCCAGCATTAGGAGCCTTGCAGAGCTTTAGCTGGATCTGCACAACCCCATTCAATTCACTGTAACTCAGCAAAAAGTTTTCATTTTAATTGGTGAGTTCATACAAATTTGTTTGTTTTTCCTAAACAAGCTAAATATATTTCCACAATTTCAAAATTAAATATCTGTTAGATTTTAGCTGCTTGGCATATCTGTCTTGTAAACTCAAACACAATCATAAAAAGATAGTGAACTCCTAATACAGTAAGCATTTGCCCAGAAAAATCAATATTGAAGAATGACAGCGAAGAGAGTCCTATAAGTAGTATGACTTTGCCATGTACTCAAGTATTTTTGGAGCCCAGACAGTACATTAAGAAGTGACAGATTCATGTAGTTTAGCTGGTGATTTATAAAGTTTGCTAGCTGATTTAATAGGGTGCTAGAAAGCGTTGTTGTTCAACCAAGTAAAGAGAATCATAAAATGGTAATGAATGTTATGACAGTTCATGAATATTTCATTTGGGGTCTCTTTCAGATGCCTGTTAGTTTATCTCAAGATCTAGGAGTATATTGCATATAAATCTGGTAGAGAGTAGAACTGCACAGTATGCCAAGAGACAGGCAGGAGAGGTTTGGTGAGAGCAACGTGTGTTTGAACAAGTGTCTCCAAAGCACAGTATTGCAGTTAAGTCCTCTACAAAGTGGTCAGGAAATGTAAAATAACCAGGGCATCAAGCAGGGCTCTCATATTTATTTGCTGTTTGTGCATTTAGAAACATCAGGTAGTGCCTTTCAAGCTTGCTGTCTTTACCTGTGACTCCTGAGAGGACAGGCTCACTGGTAACCTCACAAGAAAGGTTTTGTTGAAAAGGCCAAAGGGATTCCCATCTCATTAAGTGTTACCTAAGAGCAATTTACAATATGGACAGACATCTGTAGTAAGGTAAATCTGTGAAAAAGACCTCCAAATTTTCACCTTTAACATCCCCAAGTGCAGAACATAATCTTTGTGCTACTTTAAGTCCTGAACAGGTGTATTTACCCTGTAGTCAATCATGTATTCCATTATTAATTTTGTAATAGATCTTGAATAGTTAAAACAAAACCATTTGTGTGATCCAATGCCAAATATTAATGAAAGAAAAAGAAAAATTTTTGCCAGGTAATCTGTATTTCAATGTCTTTTGATCCACACAAGCAAGATGGACCTGCTTCATCACAGCAGTGCTGTCCACCACAAGGTGGAAATTCTCACATTTGTTTTTCCTTGGCTGTTTCTTAGTGATAAACCTCTTTAAAACAATGGACTTCTCACTTTATGTATTCTGAAGGCTTGCATCGAACGAAGCAATGAAAGAGCAACATGTGAAGACAGGTCAACAACAGCAACATGGCAGAAGTTCTGTTTAATGGCAATTACACACTCAGAAGGGGTCAAAACAAACGTGAAGGTCTTGAAGGGGCTTACACAGATGGTTTATTGGTTTTCTGTCGGTGTTTGCATACAAAACCAGACTGAATCCCATCCCACAGACTGAGAGCTGTGGGATGAAGGGTTTTGTTTTAGCTAAAAAATCCTTTCAGTGTTAACCTGTGGAATCCAATATTCAGCTTCAGTTTTGTGTCTGTGGGAAAGACAAGTTTGGGCTGAGGAGGAAAAGGCTCTATTTACAATGACTTTGAAGGAAGATGTTAGGACAGATTCTCTGCCACTGACTGTGTTGGGGCTCAGCTTTATACCAGTTGACACCATGCAAAAGATAAGGCAGGAAGGGCATTGCATAAAAGCTGCAAGGCTTTGCAGTTTGTCTGGTTAAATCATGTTTAAATCTGGTTAAATTTGTGATGGGCCTCAATTCACTATTAAAATCTCTGTAGCATAAATCATTATTTACTTTCAGTAAAAAACTAGAAGTTCATAAACAAGTTTGGTTTTACCACATGATTTTGGTGCTGCGGAAAAAATAAAAATGTGTGACCTCCCTAGTTTATCACATTTCATTATAACAAGCATATGTAAACCCCAAAAAATTTTTTTCTATTATTATTACACCTTGAACAGTAAAGTACACTGAGAAAACAGTGTCCACAAATTCTTCAGTGACTTCAGAAGAAGAAGTCACCAAGATGGACAAAGAAATCGGAAAACATTTATGAAAAATTGCTTGTTCAGTTCTGGTTTGTGTCAAGGGCTGTTCTGCTAACTAGAAGGAAAGATATGCTGTCCTAGCAGATTTGACTTATGTTTACAGTAATTTGTTTGGGCACTGTTTATTACTTAATAATCAATCTTTATTATTACATTAATTCTAATTGGGATATGTGAAATATGCAGTGCATTGACCACATGACATCAGTTTACTTGCTGAATAATTTAAGCTATTTCCTTCTAATGCCTTAGGCTGCAATATCATTACTTTTTGGCTGTCCTAATATTCAAGTTATATTGATGTTATTTCATTTGTTATTACCTTCTTGACATGAAATTGTTTTTCAAATATGGAAATCTTGCTCAAATACTTCTACATGACAGAATCCTGCATTAGTCTATAATGTATCATAATAACAAAACAGTGCAACATAAAGCACTTGATTTGTTTTCTAACCTGTGCCAGCCTTCACAGTTAAGGGACAAGAGATACCGGAAAGAGAATTTTGGTCTGCGTATTTTTTATATATTCTTATCCATTTTTACAGAAGGCAGGGAATAATCTTGCTGATAATACAGAGGCAACAAATGCACAAGCAGTAAATGGACAGGGTGATTTATCCCACTTCACACTGCTTTATAAGCAGTATGTATCACTCCTGTAAGTCATCTTCTGCTTAAAGAATTGTAAGAAATATATCTCACTATTACTTTTATTGATAAAACAGACAAACCACCTTAATTCATTCTTCATCCAGAGCCTTTTATCACAGTGTGGTTGTGATTAGGATTCTGATCACCGTGTGCCACTCTGAGATTGAGAGGCTCTATCTGCTCATCTATTATTCTTCACGAAGCAAAGCTCCAGTGTACCATCTGTTTTCTTACTGAATCTTGCATGTAGCTGCAAAGAGCTGGTCACCAGAGATTAAGTCTGGCAAGCAAGCTCTTGGTTTGCATGGGGATAGCTAAGCATTCACTGCTATTGGCCTCTTTAACTTTCAGATGAAATAAACTACTGCTCTCTGCTGTATTTCAGTTTTTACTTTATCTGGTATTCATTTATATATTACTTTTATTTAATTTTTTTCTGATCATAATTGATTTTGTATTTTTCTTGCTTTTTTCCCCAACAAAAAATCACTTGGGAAAAAACCCAAGGAGCCATAAATAACCATGCAATAGAGCTTTAATTGAGGAGAGGTCTGTCTTGCATTTTTTAAGATCTGGATTAACAAAGGCTGTTTTATGCTGGTGGCGCCTGACCCTTTTGACACAAGGAACAGAAATGGTTCCTGGTATGAACATACCCAGATAAAACCATGGTATCAGCAGCCCACTGGATATACCTGAATATCATCATCCTACAATTCCTCTTCTTCACCAGGCTGTATAGACACCTTGGCTTTATTTTACCAATGCAGGATTGACAGGAAGCAGCTGAATCACCCAGGCATTGCACGCTGCCATGACACTGTGCACAGTGAAGGGACAAGGCACTGCGTAGGGCTGGGATGTGGCTGTTTGCAGAGCTCCCCAAGATCCCTGCCCTTTGTCCTCCACTGAACACAGGTGTAGCTCTACCAGCTCACTGCCACTCAGCTTTCCCCAACTTCCTTGAGGCTTTTTCCCTTTAAACTAAACAATTCTATTGGAGCTTCACAACCTGCAGGATTTTATAATAGTCTGTGCTATTCCCCAAAGAGCAATAAAAAGTAGCTTTTGAGGCTCCTCTTTTTGATCCATTATTTAGAGCCTAATTTGTGCTGTCTGCAATCCCCACATCAGTGCCAGTGGTCCTGCAGTTCTGCAAATTCCCTTCAGGACCAGACTAAAATCATAAATCATTTTTAGGAGGTATTTAGATATCATCATAGCACAATTTTTTTCAATCTGCTCCTCTTACTGTGGATTTGATTTTCATAGCAGAGAAGGACTGTCTGAGGAAACAACTCTATTTCTTACTGACTCTCAGCTTCCAGATTAAATTTTTACTTGGCAACAAAACTTCCTTTCCCAAGATGATGGTTAGACTCTATTGGTCCTGGGCTCAACTCAAGCAAACATTTGTGTTTGTACAAAACCTGGCTATTTTCCTCATATGCTCAGTAGGACACTGGGAACTGAGCCATACAGAGTCAGCAAGACCTGGAGTCATTAGCTCTGGGCAGGTTCTACATCAAGCAATGCAGTATGTCAGTAGTAGCAAGTGAGTTTATTTTTTGCTTCATTCCTGTAAATGACAGCTTTATTATATGTGCACACTTCAGCAATCAATCTATTTTTTTTTTTTTTTGTCTCCTTCTCCAGCAGGAGTAAAATCATTCTCCTCTTTAAATATGCCAAGGCCTTTTTTTCACTCCAGTTTAATTCATTTTGTGATATCCAATGTTTTGCCTGACACAGCAGGCCAGTGAAGCCACATGGCAGTCTGATACTGCATCGTGATTCATTCAAAGGCTGTAGCTGCACACACCAATTGACAAAATTCGGTAGTGACAGAGTCTTTAGCCCCAACACCTCACAGTCTAAGTGCTAATGATGCTGCGTGGTGCAAATCCACAGAGACAGGGGCATGCTGCTGGCAAGACTTGAGCAGAGGTTTTGCAGGCTTCATCTTTGCATCACCAAGGAATTTTGTGTGGGCTTTAAAGCAGCCTAGAAGGCAAATTTGTTGAGTGAGAGGGCGAGGATGCATGTGAGACTGTAAGTTACACAAGAGGCTCCATAACACCCCTTCCTACTGGGTGATGGACTCTTGTGGGGCCTCAAAAGGCAGACAAGGGTTTGATCCCCACTTCAAAGACTACAGGCATGTCTTAGATTAAGTAGTCCTTGAAAAGTTCATCCAGAATGCTGCTCAAAGGAACATCCCAGAGATAAAAGCTGTAATGCTGTATTACCTTGTTTCACTACATAATCCCTTTCTGAAATACTTTTTTTCCTCTCCCCCGACCTTTTCTTCATTTTTTGTTTTCGTTAATTTTGATGTTGAGTAGCTCCAGGAGCAGGAAGTACAAGGTTTCATAAAACACTCAGAAGTTTTCACTAAGTCTTCAAGCAGGAGCTAAGAATCTCATTGTGTACATTATATAAACAGCTGGACAGAACAAAACCCTTCAAAGAGAGCAAAGCCTGAAAGCTAAAAATGGCATGTCAGAAATTAGTGAACAAAAAGTGAGATTTATTCATCCATTGTTTGGGGACTATATAAATTGGTATAATTGCTAAAAGTACATCAGTTTGCTGTCATCTATGACTCTTACCCATGATGCTGTGAACCAGTTATCAAAAAGAGCAGCTTTAGTTTAAGACTAGAAGTTATCCGTGGGACAGACAAGACCAATGTCTTTCTTCTCTGACCGATAGTCTCCAAAGCAGCTACAGTCCCAGAGACATGAGCTTCTGCTTCTGCCAACACTGGTTGCTTTTCTTTGTGGGTGTTTTGTTTTGTCATCTCTCTAAAAGAGCTGTTATCATCAACACCAGCTGAAAACAACCTAGTGTGATCTTATGTAACAGGCTAAAGCAATCACTAACAGAGGTGGTTTGCCACAGAAATCATCACTTATATTTCGTTACTTGGAACCTCAAACCCTGGGATATCACGGGATGACAAGGTCATGTTAGAATTTTGACCAATTGAACCCATTTATGCTGCTGAAATGATGCACATCACAGTGTAGTAGTGGAGTAATGCTTCCCCTGTAACTGGGTGCACTCTCACAACCCTCAGGCTGGAAGAGGCTGTATGCAAGGGAGTTTGTCATCTGAATTTCTGCAACCCTCCTCCTACCCCCATTCACACCAGGCCTGACTTCTCTCTACATTGTTGTTTATGTGTCTGGGGGGAGGGGGGTTAATAACCATTTTTCCATTATCAAAATTGTTGTTGCAAAATGTATTGTCTAACCAAATCTAACATGTCTGAAATAGTAAGTGAAAAATGAATTAAAGTGGATTCCTGCTGCTTTCGATTCTGATATCAAACCCCTGTGTGACATAATCCCACTGGTCAAAAGCAGCAGAGTGAGCTGCTAATGGACGTGTTATCTGTGAAATACAGCTATTGCCTTTCCACAGATTGCTTGGGGGAAAGCTACAAAACAGTGAATTCTCACATTTCAGACTACTTCTTGATAAAAATAAATATGTTTGATTATTCAAATATATGTTGATTGAAAAACAGCATTCAAAATAGATATCAAAAATTGAAATGGCAAGATGTTTTCATGCTTAGAGCCTAGAGCATACAAGGTTCATATTCATGATCATTTCTGCATTAAAGGCTCTCTATGGCACAGAAGAGCTCTGTCAGGTCAGATGGTCAGAGTGGCCACACAACACAGCAATCAGCTTGATGGTATGAAGATCCTTAAGCAGCTCTTGACAGTGTGGGTTTGGTCCCCAGGGTGTTTCTTGCCTCTAAAAGAGCAGAAATTTGTTTTATGTTTTGAACTATGCTTTGTAGGTACACATGGAGGAAACACAACACTTTTGTGATGGACACCATAGATGTACATGAACATCATGGATGTAACAATCAAATTTCTGACTTTGCTGTGCCCAACACCCAGGTCTGAAATCCATGCAGTAATTGAAAAATTGATATCAAAATTTTAAAGAAAATAAAACTGTATAGATACAAGAAGTATATATTTTTATTTAATAAAAAGTAGAAATTGAAATTCAAAAAACACTGTGCTGAACTTCATCTAATTTGAAGGGTTTTAAATTTTATTGTAATTATTTAAAAGCACAGACAGTATAAATACATGGACTTTATACATGCAACATGGCTAACTTAAGCTGTAACACACCTAGTGATGGCAACTGGAAGTTGTCTTGTCTTGTAGGGAAACAGTAAGTTAGAAAAGCAAAGTTGAAACTTTCCTTTCTGTGGTGAAAACTAATCAGTGTCTCTTAACCTATGGCTTTTATCATGAAATGTGTATGAGGGGGATGAAGGAGTTTAAGGAAGTAAGGCAGCAGGTACATACTTCATTTTATTTATTTAATATCTTGAATTATTAAAAAGACTGGTGCAGCTTGGAAGATAGTTTTCCATTGTTGTATGAACTATCAGGGATAGAACCATGAAGGATTTGTTATATTTATACCTAAAGTGAACAGAAGCCTACAAATACATAATAACAATATGAACGGGCATTAATTATTTTAGGGATAATTCCTTTTTAAACATTAAATGTAGAAGATTGTAAAGTAGAGGAACTCTTTGTTAAATGACATTTAACTCTAGGGCAAACTTTTGTGGTAGGCTGGTAGCAGGCTATAGTGCTTTTAATCCATAGGTCACTCACTTGAATCTGTCCCAAAATGCTAATGATTGGTGGAGGGTCAAGGATCTCTTCACTGATATAGAGATTTATGTTCAGAAAAGGGCAAGAAAATACAAGAATAAGATGAAAGATTAAAGAAAAATTAAAAAAAAAAAAGAGAGAGAAAAATGCCGTGATCTTCTACACCGTAGCAAGGACCAGGGACAAAATACAGAAAGAAAATTCTGCCTTAAGGAGATTACCTGTCTTTGCCTATAAAGGTAGCTTTGAAAGAAAAGTATTATATTTACTTTTCAGATAGTATATAGCACATGAATAGATTTAAAAATAGCATAGTGCAGTATATGACCCTAATTAATGAGTGAAAACTATGACTTTACTATGCACCTTGGACTAGGAATTTTGATTCTAGTCTTATAATCTAATGATACTATCCTTGTACATGATATTGGGGGGGGGGGGGGGGGGTTATTGCTTTGTGGTTTGTTTTTTTCTTCCAGGACATGGATTACTGAACTAGAACTAACTAAGATTTGATTAGGCCACCCCTATCCTAAGATGTGTTTGACTCAAATAGAATCAATTCTAGAACAATTGCTCTCTGCAGAATTCCAAGCTGAAGAAAAATAGAGCCTTATTTACTCCAGCCTCAAATTCCTGACTATTTCATAAAAAGAAATTTCTCTTTAACAAATAAAATAACAAAATGATGACAGTGGACAGTCAAAGATTTTCATTTAAATAGTATTTATTGATGTGCCTGTGGTCCAGGACATGAATCCGGCTATATATAACATACAAAAATCACATCTGCTTCTTTCTGCCAAAGTTTACAAATGCTCTCCCTGCTTCTTTGTTACAATAGCTTAAATCTTCAACAGGACCACTAACGACCATGTGAACTCAGAGGTACACTCTTGATTGAATGATCTTGACCTTCTTAAGTAGCCCTAAATGTGTAACTTTTTGTTAATTAAGCTCTGGACAGATGCTTTTATTCAGCAAAGAATGCTGGTGTGTGCAGCTTCTGGGATGTTTAGGTGATTATCTTTCAGGAGGGCATTGCTGGACCATTCTGCTTTATAGTTCATCACCATTATCTCTCTAAGAGTCTAGCCTGCACAGAGAACAAGGAAGGTTTTCTCATCCTCATTATTTTCCAAACCACTAATTCCCTGACAAGAATATTTGTAAATCCAAGTTGTTCATTACATTAGCTAGATGGAAATGTGACTGAACACTATTGCTATATAAAACAAATCACAGATTCCGACGCAACAGTCATGTTTTTCATAAAATGAAAAAACACTATCTATCACATACTTCTAACTTAGAAAATACCTTTTAGGTCACAAGTATTTATGTATCTAAATGTAGAAGTTATTAACACTTCAATTCAAATGCAATCTGTTATCTCTGTCACTTCTTTAATCCTAAGAAGTTTAGAGACCATTAAATTATAAAACTCTGTTATTAAATGCAGTAAAATGGGGGCAATCATTTGGCAAGCCACACCAAGGAAGTAACACCAACCTATTGGAAACTCTGTACATCTTAGCTGAGAAGAGATCAGTTACAGGCTAAAAATCTACGTGGGCTATATTTTTTATTTTTTTTAAACAAGTGATGTAATTTGAATGTGCTGCTTTCAGACTATCAAAAGGCTAAGTAAACCATACCTAAATTTTCATGCTGCTATTCTGGTTAATATTTATATTGACAAGTATCTGGCAGGAACAGGCATGAAATGTTTCACTCTACATAATCTAGCACCCTGGTAGTGTGTGCTTGTAACAGTAAAAGGAAAAGGAAAACTGGACATTATGCAAACAGACTCAAAATGAGTAATTCACACCTCCTCTCCAAAGCACTTACAGTAAATACAGTAAATCAGGAGGCTGTCTGGGTCTACAAATGTCCACACCGAGACTGAAGAGGCTGATCTGCACCCTCTAGTGACCCGAACTAGTTGAAACATTGGCAGCTACAAATTACTAAATGACTTGGAACGTTTCTCCCCCAGTCAAGACCTTTATCATTCTATTACTGGTTTAGGGCAAATAATCAAAAAATTTCAATAAAACTGGGAAAGCTGGACTGCAGCAGGATATGCAGAAGCCTCCATGACCTTAGGTGTTAACTTCTGGCAGGTGCCAGCCCAGCCGTGAGCAGCTGTACAAGGTGCAGAACAGACCCACAACATCCATGCTCCCAGCCACCCGTCCCCACAATGGGCTGTCCTGGATCACACACCAGGGGTCTGTGAGCTCCAGGCAATCCCTGCAAGGGAGGTTGTGCCACTCCCAGCTTCCTGCAGTCATGCAGCAGGATTGTAGTACGGATTAGCCCGGGGCAGCCTTGAGTGCATGTTCCAAAAATAAAGGCAGTTATAGTAATCTGCTGTGGCAAGCGTGCGTGTGTATGATACGCGTTTACTGCAAGCCTAGCGGTTTAATAGGATTAAATTCTGATCAGCAGAGAGAAGATTGATCATAGTAATGAGAAGATGGGTAGAGTACATCTGGCTCTGTGGCAAACTGGCTTGAGGAAGAAAGTGATACAGTTCAGTGTACATTATGAAGGGATCATATTGGACCTCAGGCTTATTCGCTATATTAAGTGAGCAATAGTGTAGGAAAATTGGATAGGCTTGCATTCTCCTTTTTAGGTAAGCATCCAATGCTTTGCTGTGATACTTTATTTGCTTTTCAGTTCTAGGCATGAAATGAAGTGTTCAAAATAATATGGTCAAAAAAGCAGATTTACAAACAGAGAGGAATTCCCAGCCCAGTAGCAAATGTAGCACCATAAAATGCAATGTTGGGTGAAGATTATCACAAAGCGATTTTCATGGCCGGATTCAAAGTGTATGCTGTCAGTAGTCCTGTTTTCAGTAGCAGTGAACCTGACAGGGAAATCATCTGAGAAAGAATAGACTCCCAGTGTTGCCAAACTCCAAGGCAACTCTCCAAAGGGGACAGCTCGCAGCATACAGATGAAGTAAAGAAACTACAGGGGGTTAGACTCTGGTAAAGTATAGGTGGTCTTTACTTAGAAGTAAAGCAAGCAGAGAAAGTTCAAGCAGTGGGCTTCAGGGAATTACCAGGAAGAATAATTAAAAATTTGGAGGAACGCTAATGTGCTGAACTAAGAAAAAGAGAAAATGTAAAGGTTAGTGGAAAAAAAAAAGTAGGTCAAGGGAGTAGAAAAGGCAGCGAAACCTGACGCCTGCAAATGTGCTTTCCTGCCCTCCTGGCATCCTCAAAATTGATAAGGAGAGATTGGCAGAAAGCAGGCAGTGCATCCAGCATATTGAAGAGCAACTGGCAGACACTTTTAATGAAAAACAGTAATTGGAAAATGTTCTCTTTGAAACTACTTTTGCCAGAGGTGTTTTGTCGAGTTTCTTTCCTGTTCTATTTTGTGTTTCTAGAACTTATTTGTTGGTGGGGTAGTTGCTGTTGGTTTGATGGGGTTTTTTTTGGTGACAAGTTTTGTTTTAATGTGGCCATTCTGTCACTTTTGCATTGCTGCATTTCAGTTTTGTTTTGCTGCTTTGAAAGTGTAATAGAACTTAAGTTAAACCTGGAAGTTTATCAGACATTGAATGTGCAATTTTTAAACTTACAAAAATCTCATCAAGAAATCAATACATGAGTTCAGGAAGTATGAGTTCAAGAATACATGAGTTCTGGAGACTCAGAGGGACAGGACTTATTGGGATGGTCCCTTCTCTTTTCTTGGTTGTTGTTCCACTTCGGGGTGCAAATTCTGGAGCAAACAATCAATACTTAACAAAACAAAAATTAAGATTTTTTCAAAAGTTGCAAACATCTTTTTTATGCCATTGTATTTTATTTTTACCATGTTTAGTAATAAGTCTCTACAAAGGATCCAAGGGTCCATCTTTTTTTAGTTCACGTCCTGAAGCAGAAGCAGTAAATAACAACTTCCCTGATGTTCATTATCTGATTAAAGAAATTGAGGCATGTAACAGTGCAGAGGTTAAAAGACAGGGAGGATTAAAGGATGAGTGTAGCTAATTAAGGAAACAGCCCTGCAAGCAATTACATACATGGTTAACTTTAAGCACTTCAGCATTAATAGGACTACTCACATGCTTAAGTTAAGCACATGTGCTTGTGAACTGGAGCTTGAAGACCACATCCTGTGAGATGTTGAGGACATGTTAAACATTGAAGGTGACAGAATTGCCCTATTCCAGTGGGAGCTGTGGATATTGTGCACTATCCCAGTACCAGGCTTCAGGACAGGCTACCACAGGCTAATTGGGAGGAGGTTGCTCACACAGGTTTCATGTTAAGTCTTCCTAGGTAAATACTGGAGAGAATTTCTTTTCAGAAACATTTCGAATCAAGCCTTCATTGATAAGCATTACTTTTAATAAGCTTAAGAAATTAGGAATGTTTTCCACTCTAGTATTCAGCAATATAGGGTAAAAAAACCAAGCTGAAAGGGATCCATTCCACTGGGGTGGGTTGGTACAAGGTACAATGCCTGCAAGAAGTGGGTTGTGACAAGGTGAAGTTTTCCTTCTCGAGCTCCATTCCAAGCAGCAGCATAAAGTGAGCTACCTCATTCACTCACTTGGGCTCTCCTGTAGTGATGATCTTTTTTTCAAAAAAGGCACAAAATCATTGGTACAGTAGGACTTTCTCACTTTCCCAGTTTAAATTTTAGAAGCAGGAGTATCTGTAACTTAAGCAAAGGAATCAAACGTAATTTGGTCACATCTTCTGATGGTCTTAACAGCCCATGCTAGCTGGGAAATTATTTCTTGCATTGTGTTTGCTTTGCTCTCTCCAAGAAGAAGAAATGGCCATGGATATCTTTCCTTGCATTTGACTTTTTTTTTTCTTCTCCTGGTGTGTCAAAAGGAAGGGGCTTGTTTGGCATCACACTCTGTGTCATTTATGGTCTTTCTGTATCATTTCCAGAGAAAGAAATAGTTGTTGACACTGATTTGGAAATTAGAATTAAACTGTCAGCATCATAACTGCCAACAAGTTGAGTAGAGAGTAAAATGATGAAAAGTGAGAACACAGCCTTATCTTAGGCAGAGTATATCTCAGTGTCCTATAGTTTCCTCAGGTGGAATCCATTAAAATGTCTGATTAGTATTTATTTATTTGTTTTTCAGTTCAAAGGAGATGATCTTTTTTAAACTAGGTGCTGTAAAAACTTTAGTCACTGATATTTTCTCAGCTGCTGTCTTCACCAGTGAGACTCCATTAGTAGTGACAATTGTGCAAATTCAAAGGCAAGAAGGGGAAGGCATGGAGGAGAGGAGGAAATTATTGATTGGGCTATCAGAGAAAATGTCCTTTGACATGAAACTCTTCATTATTGTTGATTTGACTGTCTGAGGCAGTCCCTGGAGACTCAGAGGGACGGGACTTATTGGGATGGTCCCTTCTCTTTTCTTGGTTGTTGTTCCACTTCGGGGTGCAAATTCTGGAGCAAACAAACTGGGAGTTTTTACATGCCAGCAGAAATATGTGGCTGCTTGGCCTTAAATTCCTACTCACTACAAAGATCTGTCATTTCACAGAAACACCATTCTCCTCACTGTTGGCAAGTTTTCCATACCCTGCATGAGTAAATAGACTTGCCCTAAGAACTCCCAGAAGAAAAGGAGATTGTTTTACCTTCCTCCTCAGCTCTCAGCTATCTCTATAAGCTAGATAATGCTGGCACATTTCTCTTCTGCCTTTTTTGAGAGGGTGACCTTTAGCAAGTCAGACTCTCCCCACTGTGTTCTGTTGCCCCACTTACATGCTCCCATGTACATTTTGAAAACAAATAGGTTTTCTTAAAAAGTAAAAATCACATTTAACATTTTCAGCAGTCCCTTTTATGCACTGGTAAGTCTTACATTGCTAGTGTGGATGCCCCTGTTAATATGAGAAGGGCTGGGTGACATCCCTCTTTTCTGTAGCCATTTTGTCATGGTTCTTCTTCTTCTGCTAACATCCTATCAATGTACTGTTTCTGGCAATTTTTAGTTACATTTGAATGTGTTCTGCTGCGACTCTGTACTCCTGCAAACAGGAGAGGATCATTTCCATAGGCTGTGCAGAGGGCTGGCAGCTCACCTGCCCTTCTGTGTATCCGTACCTGCACACCTCTCCCTCAGCACCCACACTTGTCTCTGAAAGGCTGTGCACAGGGCTGGGCAGGAATACCCCAGAGCTGCTTTCTGTGTCCCTGAGAGGCATTGCTGGCTCCTCCACCTCAATGGTTCCCTTCATTTCAAGCCCTCAGAGCTGGTGCCTCCGGGGAGCCGTCAGCACCTGCAGGTGATGGGTGCCAGGCTCACCTGGCCAGCCCTCTGCCAGAGCAGCTGCCAGCAGCGGCTGTGGCCTGAGCAGCAGAAAGGAGAATTTGGCCTTTGCTCTGCCCTGGAGTTACCTCTTAGAATTTCCAATGACAGTATCTTCTAAAGGCCCTAATTCTTCTTAAACCTTGTGTAATTCAACATCAAAGATCATATCCAGCTGTGCTCACTATTGCTTTTTTCTCTCTTCAGATCCAAATCTGTCGCTAACTGCATTTTCAACTTTTTCAAGTTCCTATGTCTTTTGAAGTGTCACTATGCCTGTGTTCCCCACAGCCTATTCCCCAACCTGCTTTGCACTGTTATCAAGCACTGAATGATCCTTTGTCCCAAATCCTCAAAGGAATATTTCAGTTCTTTCTTTATCCATTTCTGAGACAGCTCTGTCCCTTGGCCTGTGCACTTCTTAATTTACTCTTAACATTCAATGCATTTTTCTATGGGCACTTAAAATTCACTCTTAACTTTCCTCATTTCAATCAACATTCACACAGGGACACTTACATGTGTCTTGAATTGTCATTTTATTAAAACCCTTTGCTCCTTTACCATTTCAATTACCATTCTGTATAATATCATTTGCATTTGCATGGTACCTTCACCCATAAAAGACAAAAGTTTTTATTCTCCCTTAACAGATAAGTAAAATGGAATCAGAGAGATTAGAAAGATGTCTTTGCCACTCAGTACAACTATATGGTCTGCAATTCAAGAGCTTAATTACATTAGAGGAAAATACTGTAAGCACAATGGATTGACATGTAAATCAAAGTGATATAAATTACAGAATCTTGAATCATGGAATCTTGATTTGAATAACTGCTTTTAATCTTGGTTTGCATTTACACTTTCTCTTGTTATTCTAAAAATGTTTGCCCTTAATGGAGTGCATAATGATTCAAAATTGCAACTGCACATAGCATTTTACTCCAGGTGGAGATTTCTTACTACATACTGTTCATACACGTTTATTTAAGCAGAAAATTTAACATATATTTATTTAGATTCTATTGTAGAAACCTTAAATTACATTAGTTTACTATGTCTTCAACTTAAGTAGACAAGCTGTTTTTAAATTTGTATCAAGATAAATGTACAATTACAGCACACAAAATATAAGAACTGAGATTTGGAAAATATGCTCCTAGTAACCCCTTTTTTTCCTTAAGTATCCATAACACCATTTATTAAAATATATCTTAGCATTACATTTGTGTTGACTACACTTAGTGAATGGGAAGCTTGTTTCTTGTCACTCTAAGCAATGTATTAGAACTTCAAATCTGCAGTAGAGTTGTAATGAGATTTTCAAAACTGCACTGACAATGAAGTTCCTGCTTCCAAAGGAATCGATGGATACAAGGTGACCTGTAGGTAGTCTTGAAAATTCCCAGAAGCATCTGTTTGCAAATGTTCTCAAAAACCTGTGCTGGGGACCTTCAGTTTCCTGAAATTAGTTGAGTTCATCCTCACTCGCTGTGTCTACTCATGGATTTTGAAATAACAAAATAGGCTGTTCTTTTCAACTCGAAATTGATCTCATTACTGTGTGTGACTTATTTGGAGAAGAAGCACATGTTCTTTCTGCTCATGCAGAACTGCAGCACTAAGTCATTTGGCCAAAAGCTTTTCTGCAGTGCTGAAATTACTTACACCTACAAAAGTAAAAAGAACCTATCATCTGTGCTGTTACAAAGATAAATATAGAATATAGTAGTATAATAAAGTGGTTGAGATCAAGTAAAAATAAAATAATGTTTTGGTGATACTGCATATAATTTGAAAAGCAATATTCTTCAACTCATTTTGGAGTTGGGTCCTTATTAATTAAACAGGATTTTGTTTCGCTGTAAATTATATGAAATCCAAGTCTTAACACTTGTTTGGTGGACACATAGATTTACAATAAATTTTAAATAGTTTTAAAATTTCTTTTTTTTGTATGACTTCAGTGAAGAAATATTTTTGTCATTTTTTCTTCCCTTGAGCTAGCAGTGGACTTCAGGAAACTTTTTAGATTTTCTAAGCCCTAAACCGTGGTTTCTGTTCATGGTCATCAAAACCCTGAGAGCTGTCCCTGAGAGCTGCAGCCTTGCTTTGCGACTTCTCATCTCTTTTTCTGTGCAGGGGGTTCTTCTATTGCTTATCCTCTAAGTGGCTTTTATTAGAAAATGATTAGCAATTTTTTCAGAGTATTAGATCTTTCCTCAACTAACACAAGGAGAAGAAACAATCAGAAAAAAAAACAAAAAACAAAAAAAAACCAAAACAAAACAAAACTCAAAAACCAAAAAAAAAAATCAAAAAACCAGAGTAATTTTCTGTGCAATCTGCATGCACAAAGTGTGTCCCAAGAGATGTGAGAGGAGACAGAAATGACAAAGGGATGCCTGAGGGAGATGGGATGGGTCAGCCTGGGCACAAGGGGAAGATGAGTCTGTGGCATTAGGGAATCAGACCCCTTCAGGCCTCTGTGGCTGCCAGTCTGGGGGCCTCAGTGCTGCAAACTTGGTGTGTGCCTTGGACTGGCTGTGCCCTGAGCAGGGCATCCCTGGGACAGGCTATGCCCTGGGCAGGGCATCCCTGGGACAGGCTGTGCCCTGAGCAGGGCATCCCTGGGACAGGCTGTGCCCTAAGGGGGCCATCCCTGGGACAGGCTGTGCCCTGAGCACCCCTGGGACAGTCAGCAAAACAGGTGCAGCTGCCCCTGAAACCCCTCCAAACCAAGGGAGCACTCCCCCCCAACAGCCATATGCCAAAATCTCCACCTGACCCGCCCTAGAGCAGACACCACAAAAATTCCACATCAAAGGACATTTTTTACGATGTGACAATTTTCATGCTGTGTACAAAGAAAAGTGCCTTTCAGTTTGACATACTGAGAATTAATATTTCACTTCTAACTGGTAATTTTAAATAACTTTCATTTTATTCTAAAGAATTACATTTTAAGAGCTTTAAGAAAAGCTTGTATTCATATTTTAATCAAAGGAAATGTTTCATTATGTTTGTGGTGGGTTTTTTTCTTTCTTCCTGCTTTCCTTTTCCTTGCAGCTTGCTGCAAATTTAGCTCTCTTTAGTTTTGTTTCAGGTTAATCCCATACAATTTTCATTTTGACAGTATCTGTTATTTATACAGCTCTGTCTGTTAAAGCAGTGATATTCACTGCTCACCACTTTAAGGACAAATTGAGGCCCTAATCCTGTAAAGACCTACCTATTTTTATGGGCAGAACTGCTTACTGAGCATAAAGTTAATCACATTAAGCTTGTAAAGCGCTAGAGATCCTAGAATGGAAAACATTAGAGATGTGCAAAGTAGTATTTTGACTTTCAAACACTTCTCCGTTTCCCTGCCTTCTCCTGCAGAAGGATGGGAGACTCATTCAAATGGACTAAAAAAAAAAAAAAGAGTCTCAGTTTTGCATATTTTCATTCATTTTTTTTTTGCAAAGAATATATTCTTTATACTAGTTGTATGTCAGTTTAAAATAATGTCTGTCTGCTTAATTCAACTTCAAATATATTATTTCCATCATTAAAAATACCCTATAAGCAGAGTGAGTAAGAGCTGTGCAGACATGTAGAAAATTACTGCTCACCTTGGTTCAGAAGGTGCTCTCAGTAAATCTTTTTACAGCTGGGATAATGCCCTATTTGCTCTCCTTTCTCTCCTCTCTGTTCTCTGCAGAACTCAGATCCCAGAGCTACTGACAAAGTAAAAGCCATGGTGCTCTTTGCTGAACTTCCTTTGCCCTCTCTCCTGCCCAGAGAGCCTGGGAGCCTGCTCTGTGTGGGCTTCACTCAGTGTCACAGGTGACACTTGGCGCTGTCCTTTTTTTGGTATGTGCGGGAAAACAATCCTCCATCAGTCTGAGAATGCTTTACATTCAAACAAGTGAGACACAGAGGAATGGGCTTCATATCAGGTTTTTGCCTCAACCAGAGTTTGAAATGGACTTTTCTCAAAATTCTCAAAATATATTTTAAAAGAGTACAAGAGATGTTGATTTTCACATCCCCTGGGCCATACTCCTCCTAATTTCTTTCTTTTGCTCTAATTTCCATCCTCTTTGCTATAATTTTACTGCACTTTCTCATTACTCAGAGAACCTCTGAGACCTACACACACAGTACCTGATAGATACAGGTTGGGAAAAAAGTATTGTTCCCATGCTGGGCAAGACAGAAATAGAATTTTTAAGAGATGAAGCTTTTGCTAGGGCTGGGAAGTCAGAGAACCACTGAAAGCTGTAAGACATGCAGGTGTAAATCCACACATTCCCACCATGAAAACAGCTGGACTTGGGCGTGGGTGGCATCAGGCAGGCTCTGCAGTGCCAGAGGGGCCCTCGGGCACGGCTGGCACGGCTGGGAAGCTGTAACAAACCTCAGACAAAATGCAGATTTTATCCTTGGGGTACCATACACGGAGCTGATCGCTGTTTATCACCCTGGGGGTCAAAGGTGGCCTGGGCTCTGGCAGTGCAGGTCCCCACGTGGCCCTGGGGCTGGCTGTATTGCCTCTGCAGCACTCCAGAGCACACCCAGGACACGCTGACACAGGGAATTAATTGGTGGGCTGGCGGAGCTGCACCACATTCCTGACTGACAGAAGTGAAGACAGCATTTTTCTGCTGACATAGCTGAGCGCACAGGAGAGGTCTGCCAGCGTAGTTGAGAGAACTAGAAGTGTGGACTAATTTTTTAATTTAAAAAATAATTATCTGTCATGATTGTTCCAGAAATCTTGGAAATATGAGACCAAAAGGCCCTAGAAGTATAAAAAAAATTAAATCAAGGATTATAATTAAAAAATCTCATTATTTGCAATAATGGGGAAGCACAGGTTATGGTTTATTTTATTTTTTTCTTGCAATGAGAAACATTGTTCTTTGATTCATGAGAGCCCTTCCCTTGTGCCCTGAAACCATTTCAGCCAGTCGTATGTTGACACAAGTCTTCATTACTTGGGCAGAGTCGGGGTGTAAACAGCACGTAACATTTGCTTAAAGATTCAGACTTCTTTTTTTAATCTTCCCGGTACTTTTCAGGAAATAAGTGAGTATTGGTACTTCATTTCTTAGCTACTCTAAGTATTGATTCATCAAGCAACAAAGATTTTTTTTTTCATTAAAACTTGAATTTTCATAAAAATTAATATAGAAAATAGCATGTCATTAGTTGGAAAACAACTCCATATAGTCCTCATGACATGTCCTTAGCAACAATCCTAATAAAAGTTATCTCAAGCCAGAAGATTAAGGGATTTTTAACATGTAAATACAGATGCAAAGAAGAAATCTAGACATTCAGGTCAGGCTTCCATATGAGTAAATATATTCTTTAATTTATTAATGAAGTTCAGAATCTTGTTAAATTGTTTATTAAACAGAGCTGCAGTATCTTTTATGTCTGTAGCTGAATGTATTTTAAAGAGTTAGAAAGTCAATACATGAAAGATTAAAATCGTGTGATTCACTAGACTCTCACAGCAGGGTGGCCAAGTCTGCTCCCATTAGAGCTGTCATTGCCATGGTACCTAAAATACCAACATTCACAGACTGAGAGAAATGCACACATGAAGGTTTTAACATTATCAACCAATGAATATAAAAGTAGCAATTAATAAGTAATCTTTCACATCAATGTTCTGCTGCAAACGCCCATCTTCTAATTTTATGCACATTCTAGACTTACTATTCTAGGATTTGGAGGAATTTTTATCAGTCAGGCTTGCCACTGATGCAAATACAAGGCACCTTCAAATGAGTTGTCACTGTAATTGTGGTGTGTACCCACCTCTCTCAAATCCCAAAGTTTTTCCACACAGCTTGAACGACACACTCTGTTCCTGATAAGGCACTCAGAGACATGAAATTTCTTTAATGCCAGCATTGTTTTCTTAGAATAGCAACCTTTCTGGTTGAAATTTTGCTAAGTTGTTTTTCTTTTTTTCTTTTGCACATTGTGTTTCGACGATAAGCATTTCAATCATTTTAAATCAGAAAGATGGAAATGTCTTTTTTTTTAGAATGGATGATACAAAACATAAACAATTACAACATTGAAATGTAATTATACATTTTGGCACTTCAGCAGCTCAAGTTCTCCAATATAGTTTTATAACTTTGACTTACATCTTTTATAAAGAAACTGTTCAGATGGAAGACACTTTACAAAGAAGGCATTGACATGACAGTGATTTCTTTATGGTACTTTATTTTATGTGAAGATAAGGTGGTATCAAGTGAATACAGAGTTATTTAATAGCTTTTATCTGTTTATTCCAGTTGGTAAATATGTGTGAGTGTGCATGCTTCTACATAATGTATCTTTGTAATACATGGTGTACTTTAATATCTAGGTATCTATTCAAGTTACTACACCTTACAGGAGTGGAGTATAGTAAATTTTGGCATTTAACCACATTAGGGCAAGCTTCAAGCAAGTAAGAAAAAAATTCTGTTAGCAAGTGTGTTGTAGCACAAGTGACCAAAACAATTAACACTGAAGTTATATGATGTTCTCTGGCCATAGACATACCGGGGAAATAACTACAGCCAACCTTTTGAACAGAAGAACCACTGCTTTTCCTATTTTTCACAGGCCAGTGTGCCTCCATATCATCAATCCTTATAAGCACATAAGAGCAGTAAATTAATGAACACGTAATATGTCTAAGCAATTCACACATAAATTTAGGAACATGCTGAAGTTTGCGTTTTTGTACTTAGAGCGTCATCTAGTGGGAAGTTGGGATTATGGAACATCCCTTCCTTGTTTCTTCAACTCCAAGTAGACTGGTTTATAAAAAGGAAAATAAAACAACAGAGATAGCTATGAAGTGACAAAACTTTCTTCATAATTAAATTTTACATTGTTATTTAAAAAAAGGCAAACTAGAGTATTGGAGTGAAATTAAATTCTTGTAGGCTTCTGAAAAATTATTATCAAATATCAATATCAATGTACCAGATACAGGCAAGCTTGCACATCTCATAACAAATCTTTACACATACAGTTTTAAAGTATTTTATTAATGTTATAATAGCCATAAAGTGGAAGAACTGTTGCTCTTCAAATTAAAATCAAAGATTTATTCTTGAAAAAAATAACCCAAAAGTTAGGATGTAACAAATCTACTTTTAATATTTACAAGTGGAACAGAATTTTGCATGGGGAAACCTTCAGAAAAATAATTTGGTGAGCATTTCCTACAAAATCATGCCTGGACACTATTTCTTCTCTGACACAGGGACTCAGGCAGGTCAGCTTCTTCCAAGTCAGCTTTCCTTTAAACCTTGAAAATAAATAGCTTCCTTAAAGGAATAACATTCAATTACAATACAGCAGAATTACAGAAATTGAGCAGCCGGTCCAGATTTCTGCTGTTTTCAGCTGTGATGCTACTTCAGATGTCTTGAAGCATAGTTCATGTTATCATTAATTTATAAGGGATACATATTGAATTGCTGAGTCTAAATAAAAATCTCTGTGGGGTGCTACTTTATTTTTTTTTCATGCTGAAAAGAAAATTGGAAGCCACCTGGACCACTGACTAAACTTCCAATGGATTAAAACACCTACTGGAAAATTTGGAATGGATCGAAGTCTTGGTGGAGGGGTATTTTTGTGTTTTTACAAACTTCTTAACTGGTTCTTTGAGAGATAATTATCGAAGTGCTATAAAAAAGGCAATCTTGGAGGAAGTTTTGACCAGCTAGAAATGGATTGGAGTTTGTGTGTGTGAGATACTTGACATGAAAATATGTTTTTCAAGTTTACATGTTGTTTATAGATCCAAGTTCTGATCTATAAACCTCTTTACTGAAGACCTGCAGACTTTTTAAGACTGGTGATGGACTTTTTAGTAGCAGGGACTGTAGCAATATACAAGGGGTAATGATTTTAGACTGAAAGAAGTTAGATTTAGACTGGACATAAGGAAGAAATTTTTTATGATGAGGGTGACAGAACACTGGAACAGGCTGTCCAGAGAGGTGGCAGATACAAGGCCAGGTTGAACGAAGCAACCTGATCTACTTGCAGATGTCCTGGCCCACAGAAGCTGGACTATAGGACCTGTAAAGGTCCCTTCCAAACCAAACCATTCCATGGCTGTGATTCTGTGATTTGTCACCATTTTCTGAGTGGGGATGGGAGAAGCTTCCGTTGAATTTGAGGCTGGACTGAAAGATCCAGGACTGCCTGTACATCCTGGGACTAGAAATCAATGGTTCCTCTCTCTGGAGGACCATCTTTAAAGGAAAGCTGTCTTACTGTAATGAAGAAGAAGAGGTATAGAAAGACATCAGCAAGGGAAGAGGTAGCAAGAGAAACAAAAACACAAAGGAAAAGTCTGATAAATAGAAAATGTCATGAAAATTAATAGACAGTAGGAGAGGAAAAGGAGGCTGTACAATAGGAGAAAACAGGGACTGAGAAAAGTTCAAAGAAAATACTAGCTTAACCTCAGTAACCCACTCATACTGTAAGGGCAGAAAATCTCATTTAACATTTCTTAGGTTTCAGAATTCATTGTACGCTGAAAGAATACTTGATAAATTATTTAGACAGTTTCAACTGAGATTGGAAAAACCCCAGCCTGTCAGAAGCTAGGTTAAAAAAGGTTGATGCTGTATAAATAATTTACTTCTTTGGGGAGGAAAAAACATACAAATGCTGTGTCTAGAGTAGAGAAGTGCTAAACCTGCTGAAGCTCAGTAGCCATACAGCGAGTTTAAGCCAGCACTACAAACTGAGTGCTCTCATTTAAAAGCAGAGGCTATGCCAAAGCTAAGTTATCAAAAGAAGGTCAACATTAAAGATTCTACAATTCAGTTCTTTCATACATGCACACTTTTTAACACCATAAGAATAGTCTAATTAAAAAAAATTTATAAAAACCTCTTTTTTCAGTGATTTCTTGTGGCAACTAATTTAAGTAATGTGAACTTACCATATCAGTGTTAGGTTTTTCTTAATTCATTAGTTTCACTTCTACAAAACAGACACCCTCCAGCTTCACTGTAACATCCACTGTTCTTAGCAGATAGTTCCTGTTCTAATCAGAATTGCTAAACGTTTCAAGGGAACCAGGTCATGGGGTTTGTTTGTTTTTACATGAAGTAATTATTACTTAATTTTTTTATTATAGTATCTTTTAAGACAAATCACCATGGTAACAGAGGAAAGGAATTTTTACATATATATTCTATTATGGTTTTTTATTTCAGGAAGCAGAGGTACAGAATTTGACAGCAATGACTTTCTATTGCAACATAGCAGCACTGTGTAATACTCTGAGTAATTTCAGTAACATCAGATGCACAGTGAGCACAGAAGCTGTCCTCACTGCCAGCTTAGCTTTGCTGGCTGTCACAAGTCAACAGTTCCCAAAGACACCATTCCATAAGGAGCTTTTGTCCCCTGTTTCTCACTGAAGTCTACAGAAACTGAGGAGACTCAGCAGCCCAGGAGGGATAAGGTCCTAAATTCTGTCCTTACTTCTGACCACTGCAGTACCCCTCAGATAAATCAGCTTATCACTTAATTCTGTATATGGTCGATGCAGTCAGTGGTATCAATAAATGGAAATATTGTTCTGGCTGACATGAATCAGGGCCATCTCAGATTTGTGGCTGGCAAAAAAATAACTACTATAGATCTGGAAGCTGATTGATGGATTAAAGCTCTGCAGACAGGTGTTAGCTAGGACACAATGCCTCAAAACTCCTTTGTGTGTGCCCATACATAAAACTGGAATTCCACTTGTCTGCCTCCTACACATCCCTGCCAGCTCACCAGGCTCAGCCAGGATATCTGCACATCAAAGCTGCTGTGCAGAGTCTGCCTTGATACTTGTCAGTAGAATTATTATGTGTTCCCTGTGTGAAGGAGATGAATTTAGATTTTCAAAGGATCTCCTGTGAGAGCACACCAGGGCAGAACACCCCATAATTTGGCTGACCTTTGGGGGAGGCTGGGGTAAGCAGAGTCATGATTTTATTAATTCCTGAGAAACTTAAAAGCATAAGGCCCCCAGCATGACAACATCTACTGCAGGCACGGCCATGACCCAGCCATGTGCACCCTATAACTACAAATATAACACTTTCTGTCTCTCTTCAGTACCCTCAGAATGCTTTTTTAACTAATTCACATAATTTCCTTCTGTAACACTGATGTGAGGAAGATTCCTTTGTTTTGACCTATGAGCCTCAGTCGCTTTTCATCTCTGAGAGGCTCTCACATCTTCTTATGTCTAGGGCTTTAGCCAAGGAGAGTGGCAAATCCCTGCCCTCCCCAGCCTTTGCCCAAGGACCCCTCTGGATGTTTCATAGACTTCAGGATGGATCAGAAGCAATCATTGCTATCCTGATTCTGGTCAGCTCAGAGGTCTCTGTTCAGTAAAGATACATAACTCTCATCACAATAGGATTTGCCTGAAACACTGGCTTTAATTTGGTATCTTTTTTCCCATATTAAATCTTTTTCCCACAAGAGCTTAATGTAGAGATAATAAGAGAGTTGGAAGCTTTCTCTTTTGCATTTGCAATGGATATTTTTACACAACTAGTGCTCAAAGCAGAGATACGTGTTCCAGGTTATCTAAAAGCACTGTGGATGAAGAAAATTACCACCCTCAGGTTTAGTAGCAGAGTATTTATATGTAGCTACAACAACAGCTTGTAAAGTCATATGGACTTTGCAGTAGGGAGTAAGGTGGGGAGTTTCTCTTTTAGAGCTATCTTTCAAAATAAAGTGCTGAATCTGCTATCTATGATGGAATTCTCCCATTTTCAAATACTAAGCGTAGCTAGTTCAAACTTGCTGCAAAATTGATTTAATATTTTGTATTCCTGAATATTTTTTTAAAAAGCGAACTTCAGAAAAATCAAGCAATTCCTTACTATTTATCCCTTTCAAATAAGTCTTTATTCTCTGCTTGTCATAGATCAAGGGTTTTATCAAGGTTTTTATGTATTTATTTACTATTTTTCCTAGACTTGTCAATTTGAGCATAACAAATGGATAAAGGTAAACAGAACTAAATAATTATAATAAAAACTGAACAAAAAGAAATGAAGAATTTATGTCTTTGTTAAATTTGATGTAATCCTTTGCTTCCAGAATTTGCTGCCTATTCAGTATTTATTTTCTTCACATTTATTTACATGTGCTACCAGAGGGAAAAAAAAATCGCTAGTGGGTGGAGGATTAAAAGTCTGTCCCAGTGTTATTTTTTCTTATCTTGACCTCTAGTCACTATATGGGAAGATATTGACATGGTAAAAGAAACAAAACTCTTAATCTCCTCTGCCTTTTATTAATGCTAATGTAAGCTGGAGAACAAGCTGCCTGGGGAAGGGGTTTCAAGAGTGCAGATCCCTACCCCCAAAACATCCCACTTTACTGCTGGGGTTCCTCTGTGAGAGCAATTGAGACTCAGCCACTGATATGTGCCACTTTGGGTTAAATTCTCTGTCGAAAAAAAAAAGTAATGGCACGCACAGATGGGAAGGGTAATTTTTAAACTCATACAATATATTAGTACATGTTCTTAATTGCTTGCTCGTTGGTGTAGGAAGCAAGACACAGGAAGGAGATGGAAAGGGACTTGGTGGTGTCTGTGTGTTTGCAGGCTGTTCCTACAGGGAGGCTCTCACAGGATAGCGTCGGGAAGCATCGCTGTGTCTAAAGTGATACAGCCCATCACTAACCCGGCACAGCGCTGCCTTCCAGGCATCCCGCTGGGCTCTGTGTCAGAGCCAGTGCCCAGAGATGCCAGGGACCGATATGGAAATACGGACACCGCAGCTACCACTGCGGGCACTGGAAGCATAATCGCGGGGGCTGGCTCGGGGGAGGAGCATTTAAGCTGCATTTTGTTTCTATTCTTGCACGGCTGCATACCAGTTCCCCCGCCGCAGTCAGCCCTGGGCGGCTGCCCGCCGGCCGTGTCGCCCCGCCTTTGTTCCGCGCCCGTCCCGCACGGGCGGTGCCACTCCCGACCCGCGGCTGCCGCTGCCAGCCGGGCACTGCTCCCTCTTCCCCGCAGCCCCCATTTGCATCTCAAAGCCAGAAGTGGGCCGAGGAGCGGAGCTCCATCTCGCTCACACCACAGCAATAATTGATTTCAGGCCTGAGTAAGTCTATTGAGCTCAGCCGAGTTTCTCCAGATTTACACCGAAGTAACCGAGATCCCTAATGTGACCTCTCTGTAAGATGGAACATTATTACCGAGTATTTATACCCTTTGCATTCATGAAGAGCCGAGGACACAGTGCTGTGTCATATGCTAATAAGACAAGGGAGCAAAAGCAAACATAAAAGGAAGTAGTTTTGAGTGTAAATCTTCTATGATTCTGAGGCAAAGTTGAATGGTATTTAGGTAGAGATGGATCTCACAAACACAGGTATATGGATCTAAGCTTTCATTCTTCTGATTTCAAGATTTTTTTTCAAAAAGTAAAAAAAAAGTTATCGAAATATTCACTTCTCTCTCTCTCTCATTGAATTCTATGCTTTCGTGTGAGTGTTCCTACCTTATTTCATAGTAATGCTTTGCTTTTTCTTTCTAAAAAATAATTCTTTGAATATTTTATTTTAACCTTGACAGTTAAATACAGCACTTTGGTAATTATTCATTCAGCTGTAGTTCTATTTCCCATTGAAAAAAATCCAATGTGAATTTTCTGTAATTTGGGATAAACCCAGAACTCTATAGTTCCTACATGAAAGAAGGATGTGGTCCCACCTGCTGACACAGGCTTACCCTTTCTGTGGCAATAGCTAAGTCCATCCTGTCCAGAATCTTTCCTGTGTTGCATTGCCTTCAACCACAATGGCACTGAAGAGATCCCCTAGTCTTCCTGAGAATGGTACAGCACATCCACCCGAAACTCCAGAGCTTGCCAGGTTATTACTTGCCTATATAGAAACAGCAGGAAGAACACCAGAAAACCTAAGGCTATTTGTTTTGGAAAGACTGACTATAGTAGTCCAGTTCAGCACCAATGACAACCCACCAGGGAAAAGAGGCATAGTATCAGATCACTCCAGCCCCAGCTGTTGAGAATGCCTGAAACAGGAGATGGGTGGATGAACCACATGGAATTGTTTGTCTGCTGACCAACACAGGCTGCTCTCCCTTGTGCAAGTTGTCACCTTTTCTCATTTGTATCCATCCTACCACTACTCGCTTCTGTGACAACCTCTTCTACAGATGCTGGCAAATGACAAATGTGGCAAGGATGTACAATGGGAAACATTTACACATTATATATGCATAGCTGCATAATCACTAAGAAGAAAACAAATTTCTTGGCAGAGTGGTATTAAAGAAAGACCCACAAAGTTAAAGCCAGTTCTATGAAGTTCTGTCTTTCAGCTGCCTTTCACTCACTTTCCTCCTGTGTTCATTATTTTATTACTTTATTCTTATAGAGCAGTAAAGTCAAGATAGTGAGCCCAGCTGCTGGCTACTAGCTGAGACTGAGCCTTTGAGGTGGAGAGTGGGATCTGATGTTACTGTATATTTTACTGAAGACTTTTTAAGGGACCAAGTTTTTTTAGCTAGTAAATAAAAAGAGATGATTCATGCTTTTCAAGAATGGACATTTTCCATACTCTCAGAGGATCTCATAAGCTGACTGAAGTATAATTCAGAATTGACTTCCTAAAATCCTCACCATCCCCGCAGAGGTGCTTTGGTCCAATTTTAAAGAGATATTTCGTTCCCTGTTTTTGTTCAGCTTTTAGATGCCACTCATTTTAGTGCATCTTCCTTTGCAAATCCCAGAGAATAAAAAGAAATGTTGCAACTGCACAAGTCAAAGCTGTTTGAAGAGAATGTATTGTAAAATTATCTCTGCGTTCTTTTTATACTATAAAAGTGCTGACAGCACTTTGATGTGGGAAGGATGAGATACAGTAATCTGAGGGGCTGCTATGAAAGGAACGACATGCTTTAAGCTGGAACTGTACAGAGAAACACACAGTAATGACAGCTTCACACAACACCTAATTTGATTCCTTCTTTGTACCACAGTGAATCTCTAAACCACATCCACCTGCTAATGAGCAGGGAGGCTTCTAAGCAGAGGTCACCTTTCTCCCACTTTTCACTCCACTAAAATTCACTCCATCCCACTTATAAAACCATCCATTATCACCTTCTCTTCCACAACATTTGCTGCCACATAGAAATCAAATCAAGAAAGAGAAAATTTAGTGCCTATTTTTCCAACTAAAATTACTTCTAATTTTTAAGTAGAATGACTTCTATAGATAGGGAATTTAGTTACAAATATTCAAAAAAAAAAGGAGACCTCTTCCTCTCTGCTCCGAACCCAAGTAATTAACAAAAACAAAGCTGGAGTCCTGGAGTTTCAAGCAGGAGTAACATTACATACATGCTTGCAGATCACTGCTGAACCAGCAGTGACTTGCTGTGTGGGATTACGTTTTGATATTGCCAGCTCCGATTGGGAAAGGTTGACTAAAATTGGTGAGAGCATGAAATTTCAAGAGCAGAATTATTTTCCATATGACAGAGAAATGTCATACTCACTCATACACTCATACACTCATACTCATTCAAGGTTTATATTTGTCTGGCTTACAGCTAAAAAGAGCAAACTTCCAGATTTAAGGCAAAAGTTGAATTTTGAATGCTAGAAAATAAATGCCTCAAGTCATTTTTTTATTTATGAATGTTAGATAGTGAAATATTTCCTAAAGATCAAAAATTTGTCAGATTATTAATCAGAACAAAATAAATCCACTGCATTGCAAATAATGCCCTGAATGCCTAATGAAAGGCCATGCTGATTAGCTGCACCACAACTTCCCTGTGTTTGTATTAAGCACAAAACACAAGGGACCCATCCCAAAGCATCTGCAACTATCACAAGGCACCTAAAGCCTTTATTTTTTCATTTTCCCAGAGGACCGTTTATTCTCCCACCCCTAAACTGCACACTGTGATGCTACCAGACTGGAAAAACTAGACACATTTTATGAAGATCCATAAAGCAGTTATTAAGAGAGTAGATCTTTATCTACATTTATTTGAGAGGCCAGTATAGTCTTTAAAATATTAGTACATGGATGCATTTGACAGATAAATCACAGCACATTTCTTTCATTATTAGTAATTAGTTCCTAATTAGTTGCAATTCTAATATAGGGAGGAATAATTAAGTTTCTAAACTTAGTGAGCTAAAGAATGGACAGACTCTGTGACCCAAAAGGAGTTTCTAATTTCCATGTAAAAATATTTAGTGAATATGTAATAAAGCTGTGGGAAGCTGCAGGATCTGGACATCACCTATGGAGAGAACAAAGCCTCATGTCACAGAGTTAAGCTTCATTCTGGTGCTCTCCCACAACAGAGAGCATGCTTTTGTTCTTTGCAGCTTGGGAGTACCTAGGAATGCTATTATTTACTTCTTCTGTGTGTGTTTCATAGTACTTCCTTTTTCTCATACTCATCTTCACTCAGACAAATCTGCGCAACTCAGAAATAACCACATCTGACTGGCTGCACGCTTGATCTGAACATTTCCCTGTTACATCCCTGCTCTGGCACAGATCTTAGCACAACACAGGGCTCTCACACTTATTTACCAGTCTGAAGAGCTCTTCATACTGTCCAGGTAGAGCTCAAAGTGCTGACTCCCACTCCTAAATCTCTGAGGGGCCTAGGACCTGGCTGAAAAGGGTCTGTACAGATACACCTGTGAAAATGAGATCACTCTGCTAAGGAGAGATATTAGCAGGCTGTTTGGGGAGACCATGCCAAATATTTAAACTTCTGCTTCTGTTGTAGATGAAGTCCTGAGTTGTTCCTGTGACAGGTTACTGAAAGTTTTTTAAAGCAATCATTTGCTTATATGTGGGGTTTTTATTTCATTAATGAGTTTCAACTTTTGGCAAACTCATGCAATTGGATGGAGATAAAGACAACAAACGACCCAAAATTCTGTTTGTAGCAGGTGTTTTTCAGGATCAGAAAAAGTGATGGCTCTTGACACTTAAAAAATGTTAAAAACTTTTATTGTTTCAGGTTATCTTAACAATCTGCCTCTCTGAGTTTTAGAGGGTATTCGTGATTATTTTTTCATATATTTCATGTCTTTTAGCAAAATACCTAATAAGTTTGGTGTTTGTATTTTTATGACTCTGCTGTAACTAAAGCTGTTCCTTGTTTATTCTCTCTTTGTTCTTGTTCACTTCATGCTATCTTTCTTCTCTGTTTATACACACACACACACACACACACAAACAAACAAACAGCTTCCGCTGCCTCCTGGACCACTGCCAACTGCCCTGATGTCAACTGGCAAAGGACAAAAGCAGCCCTGCCATAAAGACCTTTGCTGAGAAGTGATATCTGCAGCCTCCTCCCTTTCTTCAGTGATACTATTGAGAACTTTCTTCAGAGTGCCAGCAAAGATAGCACAGCTCTCCAACGTGGAGAGGAATTCAGTCGTTTAGTTAACTTCCTATTATTAGGCATAAAATAAGAAAACCAGAACAAACTCTCTTTAGACTGTTTTTCAAACCAACACCTTTGGTTGCAATGCTGCGCAGAATTTTTATGTTCAGATATTAATATACTGATGAATGGTTGACTTAATTTTCTTAAATTGTCCCTTCCTGAAAAAAAAAGCTCTTGGGGGCACTGTTTCGTTACAAAAAGAAGAGAAAAAAGCTGAGAAGAGTAATATGCTTCTGCTGTCAGATTGACTTTCCCACCATGATACACAGTGATACTATTGAGAACGGCATGTAAGTGACAGAACTACCGTTGGTAAATTTTTGTACTATGAAAACTCATCAATGTCAAAATTAATCAAGTTATCAAAATAAATCAAGGTAATTCATAACTGGAGCTGAGAATCAGTGTAACAATATGTTAGGGAACTTACAAAGAATTTACAGAAGTAACAGTTCATTAAAGCTATAGGTAGGAGGTGGGGAAAAAATCCATATTGTTGCTAAGAATTCATATGGTGGAATACAACAAAAGCTATTGGATAAGGTAAGAAAAAAAAAAAAAGGAAAACATTTTAAATCCTAGAGAATCTGTGTCTGAAAGGAGAAATTCTAAAAATAATTAACAAAACATTATTCTTCCTAATAATTTTCATACAAGCAATTTACCTATGGTCCAATGTTTGAAAAAAACCCACAACAAAATCCTAAACCCTCTAATCCTTACTAAAATATACTGGCAGGAACACAGACACACAAAGAAAAAAAAATTCAGGTTTTCAGGAAGCATTCATATCCAAAAACCAGATTACTTTCAAAGATTAAGATTATATCAAATGAGATTTCTTAATTTGCTTCTATGGAGTAAACCCAGTTTAAAGCTAAATCATCCAAGTAACAGGGAACGTCTTTTATAAGTTTAAGTCACTTGATGCTTCTTGACCTGTGGTCTTTTTTAAGACTACTGAGTCTTAAATGTACTGGATCAGGTGGGTATTTATGCTTATTTTCAGCTCAGTTGATTGAGGAGGCTGCCTGTCCTTGCTTTAACCTACTTTCCCTGCTAAAGTCATTTTGCCTCATAAGCGCCATGAGGATTTGAGAGGCAAAGCCAGTTTATTCCTGAAGTGGTCCCACTTTGTTCAGAAATATTGCCAAAGGCTCATTTGGAAACCCTTCTCACAGGAACTAGGGACATTTGGTACTTTGCAAAAACTGTAAGGACTCAACTCAAAATAGAAAGGTACAGTTAGCAACCATAAGAGAAGTGTGCTGCTTCTCTTCAAATATAACATCTGAGGAGAAAGCCCATTAAAAACAAACAAAAATAATTAATATTCATCACATATTCAAACATGGGTGATTCTAATCATTAACTATTGGCTAATTGTTTGACAGTTATTATTTATAATATATTCTATTTCTGATGTGGAGTTTACCACATATTCCATAGCAGAGTTAAAGAAAAATACTAGTTTTGTGTGCACTTTTCATGTTGCATTTTATGTCTTATGATGTAGAAGTCTTTTCACCATGATGAAAAAGAATGGAACAGTCACAATTACATATTTTGAAAAAAAAAATCTTCATTTTTTAAAAAGTTTGTAAAAAATCCAAGTATGTGTTGCTATGCTGGGATATCTCCTGTGCAGCAGGACACAGAGGTGACAGATGGAGGATGCCACCTGTATCCAGACAGGGTTTTTATGAGCACTCTTCACGATCACTTTGTACCTTCACAAGGGAACAGTGTCATTTTTGTGTGTGATCCTCCCCAGTAAGGATAAAATCTCTCTGCCCAGAAGGACTCCTGAGAAGAAGACTATTTTTTGACAGTGTTCAACTGCACTCACGATGTCCCCAGAAGTTTTGTGAAGTAAATACTTCACCACAATTAGGACAAAGAAGACATATAACCATTCCAGTAACGGGATGGCTGAATTTCCTACCCTGGGCAGCTGAGAGAAACCATGCATGGCCATGGTGGTACAGGGAGGAAACAGTGCTTGGGATTAGAATTTACCCTTTAAATAAATAAAAACCAAAAATCTCTTCCTTGAGTGCAATGGGTCTTCAGGTCACCCATCATACAGTGTGTTTCTATTTAAACCATAGCAAATCTGTTCTAGTATTTCTATTAATAGTTTATTTCTTTATTTATTTATATGTTACTCATAGGAGTTCTTTTCAAAACAATAGTGCAATCAGTTTGGCTTTACTCCATTAACTGTGCCTTGGTGTTTGCAGATCTTTTGATCTGCAGACTATAACGATAACTAAATCATCAAATAACAATACTCTTGCTCCTCAAGTTGCAGTGTCCCAGCCCTTTGGAGAAATACAGCCATATGCCATAGGAAAAACAGTGCCCATTTTTAGCACAAGCAACACCAAGATATAAATCACATCACAGGCAGTCAGAGTTAATTAAGTCAGGCACCTACTGTTTGCCTATAGTTTGCAATAGCTGTTAATTTGAAGGTCTGCTGTTGTGCTGAGATAATTAAGTAATGCATTGTGTGACATGATGAACACATTCCTAAAGGGGCTTGTTATGGTGACTTTTTTGGGATAACACAGTAAAAATTTAGGTAATATACCACAGCAGTTTAAAGGGGAAAAAATGCTAACAGGTCTCTCTTAGACAAAGTGAAAAAGGTCAGGAGCTCTTACCATTGATTATACTGCATGCAGAACCACACAGCTGTTAAAACTAGCAAAGTAGCATCTACATTTTGGCATCTATTTTTGTTAGTTTGAACAAGTAATTTTGGCAATTTCTTTGATTTTTTTTTATTAGTAGTATATACATACACAGAAAGTCTGTATTTTGTTTAAAATCATATTGAATTACATACATGGTGTCACTATCACTCCAAAGGAATTGCTTGTATCTATTTAATGCACCTATCTTATTGACTGAAGTATCTTCTTTTCTTGATTAACCTGCTAACTCTTCCATTCACATCACTAAAAGACTCTTCGATCCAGGGAAAAAAGAAAAAAAAAAAAAAAAAGAAAAAACAAGAAGAAAAAAAAAGCAAAAAAGAAAAAAAAAAGACATTCTGAGTAGGCTAAAGAACAATTCCTATGATATGAAATAGGATTGAACAGATTAAAATGAGAGACAGGAGAGAGTGTGCAGGCTCTGCCAGGATTTAGACCAGCTACATTCACAAATCAGGTAAGACCCTTGGATCGCTTTCACCTTGAACACAAGTTGACCTCAGATATTGAAGAGCTGCTCTTTAACAGAATTAAAATGTATCACTTCCAAGTAAATAATACTTGTACAATACTTAAGAGTAACTGCAGCACTAGTTGGCTGTTACAGAGGAATGAGGTATTTTGCTACAAATATGCTTCAGTTATGACTTGTTACTTTTCTTGTTACTATACTCTCTTGCTTATACTGTTTCAAATATGTTAGCGAAGCTCCCTGTGAAATACTTCGGGAGGTCTTTCCAGGGTTGTTATTCTGATTAGATGGTGAAAAAATGTTTTCCACCAACCTTCTGCACTTAATTAACTCATATAGCTTGATATGCTGCAAGACCCAGGAACTCCAAAGGGTGCTTAATGTCCTGCCAACATCTAGACATTCTGTCATGACATCAGGACCATAAGAATTATCAAGAAACCGAACAAATCCAGAAGAATTAATGAATACTGGTTTTGTCCTTTCCAAGCATTATGACATATCATTTACTCACTGTGTGTTAGTGCTTTAATCTCACCTGAGATTCATTGGGAGCAGCCAACAGCTCTGGTCAAAGAGCACCCTTCTCTCTGCATTGTTGAAGAGATGAAAGATGAGCACAACCATCCAAATGTCAGCTCAGCGGTGAGAAGCAGCTACACTAACTAGTTCAAGCCATGAGTGGCTGCTTCTGCTCGATGACATCGGCATAAAAAGGAGGAATATGAGAGAAGGAACAGGAAGGAACAGGACACTGTATTTTTTTTTTCTTTTACCCACTGTATCATGCATTATTGTGATACAATCACCAGGGTAGTGCAGGAAGGCAGAGGAAAAGGGCATTCATTAGCCTGTCCTCTGGTTTCCGGGCACAAACACACCTCCCAGCACTCGCATCATGACCCCACTATGGGGTTCTACTGTCCTAGCTCTGCAGAACAGCAGAGATATCTTTTCCTTTAAAGGTCAGGAGATATAAAAATACTTCATAGAGAATTTTAAAAAATCAGCACAAAGGAGCAAAAACAAAATTGAAAGGGGCTTAGTTGCTAAAAGAGGATTTTAGTTGCTAAATAAGCTAAAGCTGCCAAATGATGACACAGCTCAATTCATGGTATAGCCCTGAGATTTTAGGCAGATATTCTAACTTCAGGGTGCTGGCTGTAGAGTGACACCTTGGTTTGATGAATTCTTGGAACTGTAGGAAAGAACCAACATTCTTCTGCAGTGTGTAAGGACAAAGTGAAACTAAGGACATGAAAACACCAGTTCACAGCCCAGAGTGACCTGTACCTGCAGCACTACATCTGGCTCCACTCCATACCACTAAGCAGGAAAGGCTTCAAACAAACAAACAAGAAACCATTAATAACATCAACAAGCAAAAACTATTTGTAAAACAAATAACTCTTTTTTGCCCATCTACATTCACTATGTTTTTCTTTTCTGAATAATTGCTTAGTCTGTATAGTAATTTAAGGTTAGAAGATGCCTGAAGGGACAAGAATTGTTTTCAGTCTCAGAAGCTGGAGAAGAGCACTGCCACAAAACTGAAAGAATGGAGATTTTAGCATACAGACTAGGAAGGCCTTTAAACAGTAGCTGGGTGGATTTTTTTTTACTACTATGAGAAGCAGCTGAAAGACTGTCATTAAAAATAATAGCAAACATATGTAATGTGTTCCCATACAGAGGAAATTTTGTGGAAGTTCCACATATGATCATCCCTGCCACTGAGCTCAGAAGGATAGCTTCACTTTGACGAGGTTTCGAAACACACTAGGAGTCTGCTGGTGTTTCCTTGGGAAAAACAAATTTTTGTGATGGAATGTGATGAGTGTCACACACTGGAGGTATCAAAAAGAGGTATTTCTTAGTAGTGTATACCCATGATCCTCCAGCAGTTATTAAAATGTGACGGTGAGGGGAGCGCAGAGCACGGATATTAGATCCCTCTGAAACAATGGTGTTTATGTGATGTAAGAGCTTTCTTCTTTCTCTCTCTCCCACATGTTGCTTCTTAATGCTGCATCAAAGATAACTCCTGCCACACAAAAGGAAGCAGTACGGATTGCACGTCCCTGACCCACTCTGCTACTGAACAGGTTCAGCTAGTGTCTCCAGCCTCCTTTGCTGGCTCACCTCACTTACGTGACCTTAAACTGAAACTGCAGAGGATGAGATTTCTCATCTCAGTCGTGTGGAGTAATATCCCACAGCTGGCACATTGCAACAGCTATCTGGAAACAAATTTTGAGCCTTGGACAAGATTTTAATTCTACAGCATGCCAAAGGTCACACTGATTAATTTGGATGGGAATGAGCTGTGTATAAATTCCTTGCTCCTAATAAAGCAGGCAGGGAAACCAGTCCCCAATCCATCATTCTGAGATTAATTAATAAAGTAATACTAACTGCAAAGATTCAGTTACCAGAATAAACTATTGGAGCAGCTATCACTGTTCTTCCAGAAGTATTAGGAACTTTAAGTGAGCTTCTATATGCAAGCCTTTATTGCTCACTAGTGGAAGACTGGGAGGTGATGGAGCTACAGCTGCTTGTGCCAGGAGGGGCGCCAGCCCAGGGAGTGCCATGTGGATGATTTTTAACTCAGATCATTTGAAGCACAATGACAAAAACTGCCATGGGAAAACAACACGAATAAAACTACGTTTCCTGTGGCTTACTAATGGACTATTCATGCAAAACATAAGCTGATGAATGTGAATTTGTTGGATGCATTACCTTTTCTCGCTTAGAGCAGGTTTCAAAGATTATAATTATGTTTGGTTTAATTACTATTAGTCTCAATTGAATTGTCAGTTCTTTCAGGATTTTCAGTGTGTAAAAAATTATATTTAAAATTTGCCTCATCTGAAGGCAAACTTCTCATGTTGGTTCAATTTTGTATCAATATTGTATGAATGGTGTTATTGTATTTCAAAGCCTGATCATCATACTTATTTAAGGAGAAGCAGTTTTTGTTTATTATTGCTGTTCTAAATACACATAAAGCCACTCAATGTGAGTTAACTCTTGCATGATTTTGTCTTTAGATTTTTTTTCCAGACTCTGTAATCATGCTCTATTTGAATTGTAATTTACTTCAGACTGAGCTAGAGATGAGATCCTCTCCATCTCTTACACCTTCAGCATAGCTGTGTGGCTCCTGCAGGGTGATTAGGATTGCTTCTGTTGGATGTTTTACCTGAGTGCCTTCCAGGCAATTAAGGAGTCCCACATGCTGAGCAAGAAGCTGCGGAAGACACACCAACAAGAGAGTGTGCCTGAATCCCTCTTACTCTCTAGAAGTCAGAACCCACAGTCACGGCTCTACTTCAGGCTCTGTACATTTGGAACCTTGAGTGCAGCAGATTCCAAAAGGCTGATCTGGGGCATTCATCCTGCACTGCATCCTACCCCCTTAAAGTGTTCACTTGGGAAGTTTTCACCCTCACAGAAATAAAACTTGCATCTCTTAAAGCATTTTGCCAAACCACAAGACTAGACCCACTGTAAAATTGAAGAATTCAACCTGATGAGGAATAAAATCTAAGTGTGACCCACTGCAGAAAAGGGACTGTAAGATGAGCAGAGCAGGGAAGAAATGAGCAGAAGGGAACCTCACTGCACAATCCAATAGTAAAAGTATTAACTTAGGAAAGGAGACAAGGGAAACTTCACTTCACTGCATTTATTCAGCATTAAATGCTCTTTCCCTTGTTCAGTGAATCCCATTGCCCCAGCCCCTTCTCTGCTTTCCACATCCAAGAAGAGAACTGAAGAACTGAAGAACTGAAGTCACCCCATGTTATTCAGTCACTCTTAAACCACAAACACATTTCTCAGAGGTTGTCAGTAGTCTCCTGGTGGAGGCATCTCAAAAAAGACCTTTATATTTTGCATCCCTGTCATCAGGCTCCCTCTGAGGGAAAGCTCAGCTGTCCATGTTCTCTCTCTCCCAGGGCATTTGGAGGGACAGGCTGAGGAAAAGCTCAGGTGTCCATGTTCTCTCTCTCCCAGGGCATCTGGTGGGACAGGCTGAGGGAAAGCTCAGCTGTCCATGTTCTCTCTCTCTCAGGGCATTTGGAGGGACAGGCTGAGGGATGGTATGTGTGCCATCAGCCACAGGATGTCCTTCTCAGGAGATCCTGCTGCCACACTGATGCCATATGCCTTTTTATTTTGTGACACCTGTTTACACAGCGTGAGGCAGGAAAAAGATTACTGTCACAGCAGAATGGGAAATCATAGAGTGTTCACAGGCAGACAGTGGGTTCAGGGAATAGCTTGTGAAAGCATTTAACAATTCACATTGTCAGAACGTGTATGACCATCCAAATACATGCTGTTTCCAGTCTCCTGTGTAAGAGCCACATTTGCAAATCATTAAGCCAAAGAAATCAAATCCTGTAGCTGAAAGTTATAAGCAGAAAAAAAATCATGTACTTTTCCTGATTATTGTTCTTAACATATCCTATCTCCGTGTTGGTTTTGAGCAAGGTGTGTTTTGCTTCATTGATTATTCTGCTTAATATTGCAACACAAAATGAGAAAGTTGACTTTTATGAATTTGTAAATAAAAATAACTATTCTCTCCTGAGTGCAGAATATTTCTATCTGTTACAGTACACAATGTTACAAGGGCATTGCTGGCCTTTGGAAAAGTTTGAGAACAGGTTTGTTCCCATTTTTGTAAATGCTTCAAGTGCTGGGGAGCATGAACTGGTAGATTAATTTAAACTGAAGTGATTCTGAGTTAAAGTGCTGCATAGTATGATCTCAGTCACGGTGTGATGCTCCTTTTCTCTTATTCCTCTGAGATCATAGTGACAGAAGAGCAAGATAGTCACTTTCAATCTTGGGGACTAAGTCTTCAAGTGCTGCACCACATTGACCACATCTGTCCAGTCACGAATGTCCTCTTCTCACTATGCTGTGATTTTTTTTATTTTTTATTTTTTTGGCACAGTGAGCATTTGAGCCTATACGAATTATTGCAATGAAAGCAGTGCTACGGGTGTGTTACACGATGTGACAAAACATAAGTACTCTAATGCTCAGTACAGAATAAATAAGTTAATTTACAACCTCCAAAATGAAAGAAAAAAAAATTGTAGCATTTTCCAGCTTTGAGGAAGTTTCATTGCTATCTTCTTCCCCTCAAGAAATAGCATGTCCCAGCAGCTGTGGAGGCCCAGGAGCGGCGCAGGGGCACGGGCGGGCACAGCACAGCTGCACAGCTCCATTACAATGGCCCTGCAGGAACCATCTGCCTCTCCGCTAAGTTAATGCCTTCCTGACCCTGATCTGCCGTGTCCTAGAAGAGTTCATTTTCACTTATCTCACAAGAAACGAAAATGAACCATAAGCATTTTAAGACCTTAAGTAGCATTTCCCCTTTTTTTTATCCCTTTCCTATGCATTTAATTACTTTCCAAAATGCAAACACATTTGTGCCTATAATAAGCCAGAGGCTCTCTGCTAGCCTGGATCCATGGTGCTGAGTTACTTCAAACTTTCAGAGGTCAGAAAGCTCCCTCAACCACACAGGTGTTCCAGCAGCATGGCAGCGCTCAACGCAGAGCAGTGTCTGCTGTCTCTCCTGCACACATCGCCACGGTGTAAGCGACAGAAGCCTGTGCTCAGCTGCTATCCAAGGGGCAGGAGAATTTCATTCACTCCATTGTCCAGCGGTACTCTGGGCAGATCTCCACCCCTCAGGGAGGTCGCCAGACTGCTCCCTGCTGCTACACGTGCTTCTGACGGGAAACGCTTGGTAGCACGGGGTGTTTTTCCCCGTGGCTGCTCGGCCTCAGGAGCAGCGGTGCCAGAGTGGCACAGCCCGAGTGTGACCATCGCGCACCGACGGCCAGCGCCGCCGTCCGTACCGGCACGGGCGGAGCTCCGCGCTCCCGCCCCCAACATGGCGGCCGAGGGGGCGCGGCCGCCTCGCGCTCACCCTGCGCCGCCGGAAGTGACGCGTCGGGGCCGTGCGCGGCGGCGGCGGAAGGTGCGGGCCGGGGTGCGCGGGGCTCGGCGGGCCGGGGCTGCGCGGGGCTCGGCGGGCCGGGGCTGCGCGGGGCTCGGAGCGGGGCTCGGAGCGGGGCGCCCCTTCCCACTATCCCCGTGGGATCCGGGGGAGCCTCCGAGCGCCGCCCGGACGGGTGCTCCCGCGGGTCGGGTGTTGGGGGCCTCCCCCGCGCTCAGCAGCGGGCGGGAGGCCGCGGGCCGGGCGGTGAGGCCCCGCCGGGAGCGCGGTGCGCGGGCCGGGGGCCGTGCGGCGGGGTCGGTGGGCAGGGCCCCGGCAGCCCCAGCCGCGGCCTGGGCCCTCGCTCGAGGCCGGCTGTGCCGGTGAGCTCCCGGCTGCTGCTGGGCAGCCGCTGTGTGACCGCAGGAAACCGGAATAGACCCGGGGGAGCCGTTTGGTTTAAGGACTTCTGTAAGCATAGCCTTAAAGGACAAAATAAAGGTGCATGTTCCGACACCGTGTGCAGTCGAAAGTATTTGATTATCTTCTGTGTGTTACAGGCGAAATGGTTTTCATATGCTGAACTCCAGCTTGTATTGCCTCATTGCTGCACGTTGAGAGCTTTGTAAAAAGCAGGAAGTCAAGATGAAGAGCAGGGTGACGCAAGTGAATGTAAGTGTTCGTAAACCTAAATTGTAGGATTTGATCACTCCCATGTTACTGGTAATTAGGTTTGTAGTTGATATTATGTTGAATAAAACTTCCTGAATGCAAAGCGAGTAATATCTGTAACAGACAGAAGCTGTTTACAGGATAAATACTACTGGGATTCAGTAAATTACTGCTATTTCTAACTGTTGTTGTCCTTGCAATTAAAGTCCTGAATATTTCTAGTGTATCATGTTACAATAGTTGGTCAAAACTGACTGAATGGTGATGGCTCAACAGCAAATGTAAGCTTGTAGAGGAATGGAGAAAAATTTTGAAAAATTTACAACGATCTTAAAAGATATAGCAGTTAATTTGACAACTGTATGTCATCCTATGCCTGTCAAAGCTTTTCCTTTTAACAGCTGTGTGGCCCATTTCTGAGTTGATGGGAGTGATTTTTTGGGAATGCAAGAAGAAAAAATTGAGAAATGCTGTGCTTGTAAAGTACACCAGATTTGGGACATGTTAGCAGAGCAATATTGTTATTATGCACTACCTCAAATCTGTGGTATTACTCTGCCTGTTTTTCCAGAGTTGTAACCTGCATAGGATTCTTCACTCTTTTGAGATCCAACTTTTGTGACTTGAGTGGCTTTTAGTAGGGATGCTTGAAGGGGTAGTTTAATCCATTCCGCTGTTTTCCCAATCTGGTAGTGCTCACTCATCTGTCAGAATAAGCCAGTTAGCAAAAGCACACTTTTTAGACACTTTCAGTTAATCTCTTTGATGAAAATGGACAAGGAAGATGACTAACTTGTGCCAGAAAACCTGGTCACAAAGAGCTGAAGGTGACAATTCTTCAGCAAGCTTTTGCAAGGAGAATGATAAATGGCAAACACAGAAACAGCCATAACACTATTTTATTTCTGTGAACACTTGTCTTTTTGGTTCTGCTTGGGCAGAGACAGATGATAAAGAACCTGTGAGAATGGGTCAGCCTAAAAAGACCCACTGCCTTCTTCCCATCTGCTAGATAGGATTTAAATACAGTAACTGTTCTGTGTTACTCAGAGATTTTTATCACCACTTTCTTGGCAGCTTAGGATACAGACTGACATTATATTACTGGGCTGGGGGAAAAAAACCAACGACTTTTCTTACCACTGAATGAATTCAGAGATCTGCTCTGTGGTATCATGGGCATTGAAAGGGGGAGAAAACCGTGGTGAATATGTGAATTTCTTGTACTGTCTCTGCTGTCAAAGCTAATGTGGCTCTAAAATGAAACAGGTGGACATAACTTTTACAGGGATGCATGTTCCCAGTGGACAGTGTGATGCCCTTGTTTTGTCTCATCATCTTGATGTAGGCAAGAGAATGCTGGGTGTAATTTTAGCAGTGTTTGAAGTGCACCCTAGGAAAGGCAATACTCTAGGATATGTTATAGTGGCCTCAAAAATACAGTTATTGGTTTGCATGTACACACATCCCCCAAGTTAAGTTTTTGGAGATAATAGCTGCCCTGCTTTTTATGGAAGAGGTGTCATTATATTCTTCATCCCTAGTTTTAACTGGTTCTTTGGTGGGGCAAGAGCTGCTGTGCCAGCATGTTGGTGGAGAGGATGCTGCTTCTATAAATGAGCTGAGTGGTGCTGCAGGGTGCTGCATAAGGAAATGCTTGTGTTGAGTTTCTCAAGCGAGGTGTTCCCTATTTCACAGTTAATCTCTCTGTGACACCATGAGATTGTGGTTCTGAAAAATCATAAGTAATATTTTAAAGGAAGAGATGACCTCCTTGCAATGAAAGTACTCAGGTTACAAATGCTGCTGCTTGTCTTTACCAAAGTTGTTTAGAAACATCTTAATGAATATCTTCCAATGTTTGTTGTAGGTGCTGTCATGTTCTGATTTTTGTATGACTCCATACTTCTAATGTCATGGTTCAACCCATGGGATTTGGTGTGAACTGTTTAAATGTGTATCACTTAAACAGTCCTGCAAATCTGATAGGTAGATCTGAGATACAAACTCAGATGTTTGTAATGTATGAAACTAGGAATGACTCATGAGAAAATAAATTGTGATTAGTAAAATGGGGGAACATAAGAAAAATTACTCAATAAACGGCATTTTTAGGAGAGAGGAAAGACACTTTTTAAACAAGAAATGGAATTCTGTTCATGGTATTGCATGTGATACAACAAATTAAAATGGCATCTGAAAGAAGGAAGCAGGAAAGACAGACCAGTGGTCCATCTACTGCACTCTCCAAAAGTGATTAACAGCAGATGCCTTAAAGAGTTTAGGAATAGGACAACTATAAAAGTACTTGCCCATGTACACTCCCTTTCTCTACCTGTTTGCAGCTTCCTGAGCCAGAAAAAGTTTTTTAGTAACCCTTGTGGATTTTTCTTCAGTGTTTGTTCAGTGCCTTGAACCTGTGGAAACATTTGGCATCTGCAGCATCCTGTAGCAGAGTGTCCAGCTGCTAAACTGCTTGTTTCTAGAGAACCAGGAGCCTCTCCTTGTCATACCTGACTGCCATCAGCTTTATTTGATAGCCCTCCTTGTAAAGGAGTGGGAACTGAAGGCATGGTATGCTTTGATCTGAAGATAGGTGCTTACAGTCATGTTGGGGCTTGATTTTTTTTTTTTTCCTCTTTCCTTAAAGCATGGTTCCAGTCACGAAAGGAAGGAAAACTACAGTTCCCGACATGACAGTTTGTCTCCAGAGGACAGGTAGAATGACTGATTTTTGTATCCTTCAAGTCTGTATATATACCTTACATAGTGAGTTAGAGAAGTTAAAAAAATCATCAGGTTATGTTTCTTTTTATATATTACCATAACTAAGTGATAAAAAGCAAGTGTAGATTTAATAAAATACTTGAATGTCATTATAACAGTAATTAAATGGATTTGTTACTAAAACTCAGTATTTAGTTAAATTATCATGAGACTTAATAGTGGAAATTACATGCCAGCTTTTTGCTTGAAGTCACAAATTGCTGATACCACAATTAGCATTTTTTGGGCAAGATTGCTTTGTGCTGTACAGGCAAAAGTAAGTAGACACAAATGAATATATGTGTTTCAAGGAATGCAAGCTGCTGAATTTACCATTGGTATTTGATGTTATTAGTGTTAAACATTTAATTTCAAATTCTAGGAGCTTTCTTTTACAATGCTTCTTTGATTTTTGATAATTTTTTCCTGATGAGAAATTATTGTAAAGGTAGACCGTTTTATTGGAGTGACACGTACTTTGAAACTCACAGAATTGGAACACTTCTGCATTGTTATATTGTATTACAAGTAAATATTAATACCATTGCTTTTCTCAGCCTCTCACTAAAAGTTTTTTGTCTTGGCTTGCGAGTAGGGGTATGGAGCATGATAGGTCTCGGTCTCCATCTCCCAGGAAGAGGAGATACTCTGATGACAGCAGATATGATGAGGAGTATTCAAGACGGGAATACTATGATGACAGAACTTCAGATGGAAGGTATGGAGCCCTTTCTTAATCCGTAATAAAACACTTACTTTTAAAGAAATGTGAAAGCTTTTCATGTACACTTGGGTGTTTAGTGAGTGGTTTTTTGTCCCTTTAGAAGGATGGAAAGGGGGAGAGATAGACACTATGAGAGATGGGAGGACAGAGAATATGATCGAAGGAAGCAGAGAAGATACTCGTCACCTGACCGTAGGAGTCCAGAGAGGTCGACAGGCCAGAGCTCACTCGCTCATGATGACACCGCCTCAAAGAAGAAGAAAGAAGAAGTGGATCCAATCCTCACTCGCACAGGTGGTGCATATATTCCACCTGCCAAGCTCAGGATGATGCAAGAGCAAATCACTGATAAAAATAGGTGAGTTCAAAGTTACAGAGTAGGTTTTTTGCTGCAAGAAAAACAGTTAAGGTGTTTAGAGAATGTTAGGAAAAATGGGATCCATTAAGGGTTGTCATCATTGTTTTGAAGGTATGTTTTTATCAGAAGAGAGATAAGAGAATCAGATTAAAACTGTACCTGCTTCTGCTGCACAGTGTAAATGATAAAGGAAAGCAGGATACTGAATGTAGCTAGGAAATTTTTGGAACATCTTACAAAGTAACATACTGGGTTATACCATATCTGTAGAGAATTACACTTTGGTTTATCATGTCGGTTCAATGATTGTCTCAGAGTATAGTTGTGAACAAGTCTTCATATTTATGCAGTGAATATTTTAAAATTTATTTTACTGTATGCTATATATATGTAAGTTTATTCAGGGCAACTTCAAATGTATACATTATTAATTTGTGATACTTTGTAATAGCTTGGCATACCAGAGGATGAGTTGGGAAGCCTTGAAGAAGTCAATCAATGGTCTTGTCAATAAAGTGAACGTTTCTAATATAGAAAACATCATTCATGAGCTCCTTCAGGAGAATATTGTTCGGGGAAGGTAAGCCTTAGTATTTTAAAATAATTATTTTGCTTTTCTGGAACATGTGCACTACTCATACGTACACCATTGTGTGTGCTATGAGTAGTGTATGGGTGTTAGTCAGAATTTAGTATTAACCTTAGGCCATATTGTCCTATTCAGAATAGTGCCTTACTTGGGAAAGGGATTGTATGCTTGGTGGAATAAAAGAGTGCAACAGATGGTGTATATTTCCTTTTCTTGAGGTTTTCCCAATGCATTTTACTTGAATGACTTGTAATTTACAGTTGTCGCTGTCTATTTTAATTTTTGTAGTGCTTGATTATTTTTTTTCTGGGACAAATAATATTTGTAGCCACTATTTAGCAAAACAGGTTTTACCTGTTGGTGTTGTTTATTGATGTAATGTAAAGAGAAGACCATTATGCTGTTGGAGCTTGGTAGATGCAAAAATAATTCTGTGTCATGGATTTATTTGAGGATTACTTTTCATACATGTTATATCTAATGGGCAGATCAGAGTCATGCAACTAGCATAAAAATAAGAGAATTACGTAATTTAAATAAGATCTGGAGAGTGGGCAAATAGTCCCAGAATGTGATTTCTTTTAAAAGAAGTAATGAAGTTTCAGGTTTTTGTAGGGCTGCTTTTTACCTGTGTTTTATGTCTCCAAAATTTAATTTTCATACTAGCAATATTATTTTAGTTTAAAAATGAGCTTATTGAGTATTTTTAGAAGGCACTTGTCTGTGGAGGTTTTTGGGTGTGGTTTTAAATGTCAAAGTATTGTATATGGAAAATGGCACCATTTCCCTCCTTAGTTAGTTCTGTACTTCCAAACTTGCACAAAGGTGCATTTATTAAAAGTAATGAGACAAACTTTTACCTGGCTGTCAAGTCCTTTCCTGAGGTTTTAAGTAGATAAATAAGAACTGAAATAGACCACTTTCAGTTTGTAAGCAAGAAGTAACTGATTTCAAAATGGAAATATTCTGTTTCTGTGCACTAGTATGAAATGAGTTCTATTCCCTTCGTCAATGCCAAAGGAAGTAGGAATTAGCTACCTATGTACTTTGTATTTAGTACTCTGTAGGAGTTTTTTCTAGAATTTCAATAGACCACAAAGAAGAGTTTGTACTTTGAAGATTCACATTTGGAGGTTTGTTTACTTTTTATCCTCACCCACATGTAGTCGAGTAATACAGCAAAAGTCAAATTCTTTGTGCTCCTAAGCATTACAAAATGCACAATTGAGAGGAGGGGAAGCAAGTCACAGATTCTCTTCAGGCTTTCTTGATAAGAGATAATTTGAATAATAAAAGAACTATTATTATATCATGAGTCCTTTGTTTACATTCATTTAGGCTCTAAGTAGTATTTTATAATCAGATGAAGTTCAGATTAAAAAAGGGATAATTGCAGGATATAAGATGGCTTTTTGCATGCTTAGCATTTTTAAGTGTAGCTCTAATATGAAAAATATTTAGTGGAAGATTAGGTAACAGTTGAAGAACTTTTCAGTTCAGACAGATTTGTGCAACACATTTTGCAAAATTCCATTTCTGGCATGATAAACCATGGTTTGAAAATGATCATCTGGTTTCTTCCAGCTGTTCCAACTGCACAACACTATTTCATGTGGTAAGTACCGAATAAAAATGTTACATACCTTATTACCAGAAAGATCTTTAAAACTTACTTATTTTTACAGAGGATTGCTGTCTAGATCCATTCTGCAAGCTCAGAGCGCCTCACCAATTTTTACTCATGTGTATGCAGCTCTTGTGGCAATTATCAATTCCAAGTTTCCAAATATTGGTGAATTGATCCTCAAGAGGCTGATATTGAATTTTCGTAAAGGGTATCGCAGAAATGACAAGGTATGTAAAATGTAAAGGAGCAGTGTGCTGAAATGTGAAATTCTGCAGTGTAACTGTGTCAAGTGTGTTCAGAGGAACACAGCCAAGACATGGGTCATAGACAAATGTCTATGGGACATTTAGTAGTATTAAGAGTATCATGAAGGTTTGACCTGTTCTGGATTGATACCATGATAGTTTGGGATTTTTTGATTTTGGTGGGGGTATTGTAGTTTTTTTATTTTTGAGTGTATAGTCGTAATTGTGAACAACTACCAGTATTGTTAAATAGTTTCATGACTCTAATTTGTTTGTGAGATGCATTAATCTATACTATGTCTGGGTTAGGAATTTTTTCTTCCATATGTTAAAATTTCCTGGTTTATTTCTTTTGCAGCAACTCTGTCTGACGTCTTCAAAATTTGTTGCACATTTGATGAATCAGAATGTGGTATGTTCTTTGTTTCTACTCAATCCAAACATTATATGGCTAATTTTTAGTTTAAGACAGCAGTACCCTTAGTGAAGATTCTCTGTCGCTCCTGAAAGTTGCCGAAAGCCTGAGTGTGGTGCCTGCTTTAAGTTGTTAAGATTTCTTTAGAAAAGATACTGGTAATTGCTTATGTAGGTATAACCTCTTATCATTGCACTTATGCTCCAGAGCTTCCCCAGACTTCATGTGTGTATTTGGGCTTGTATTCAGGCATGTCTTGATGCAAAGCAAGGATCATTTAAGGCTCTGTCCCACAGATCTTAAACAGTTTTCTTGCAATGTGTATTAGCAGAAGTAGACTCAGTTGCATCTAAATCAAGTTTATCTCTCTGCCACTTATTTATGTGTCAGAAATCAGGATGCTCTGATTTAAATAATGTCAGGAAGCAGTGTTTCAGGAATGTGTTGGGAATGTCCAGCATTTTGGTAAAGAGGAAGTTAAGCTGAGATGTGCTGTTTGCTTATGTGCATGATCCTGGAAGATCTGATTTAATTATAGATACAATGCACTTAAAACTGGGTTCTGTAATGCAGGTGCTGGGTTATTTGCTTCTTGAAAGTGCTTTCTGTTATTTTTTTTTAATGGCAAAATATTTTTCATTGCTTGCTTGTTCACTTCAATAGGATAGTCACATTCATTAGAAAATTGGTGTAAATACTGATGGTAAAACTGGATTTGAAATTTTGACTTCCTTTTAATCAGCTTTGCCCCACTACTGCTGCCTTGTGTGTGTGATTGAACTGCTGTGTTGTGGCATCCTCAAAGGCTGGACAGGTCTGTTCAGTAAATGACTGTGGTGATCTTGTAGCATTGTGCATTCTAATTCTTTGCTGGTATTCTTTCCACAGGCTCACGAGGTCTTATGTTTGGAAATGCTCACTTTGCTTCTTGAAAGGCCTACTGATGACAGTATTGAAGTTGCAATTGGATTTATTAAAGAGAGTGGGCTCAAATTAACAGAAGTTTCTCCTAGAGGTATTAATGGTAAGTACAATTAGCCCAAACCTATCTTTGCATTTGCATTAGTAAATACCTTTCATATTTACGTTTCTCTCTTTTCCAAAGCAATCTTTGATCGCCTTCGACACATTCTGCATGAATCTAAAATTGATATGCGTGTTCAGTACATGATAGAAGTCATGTTTGCTGTACGGAAGGATGGCTTCAAGGATCATCCAATCATTCCAGAGGGATTAGATCTAGTGGAAGAGGATGATCAGTTTACTCATATGTTGCCATTGGAAGATGACTACAACCCAGAGGATGTTCTTAGTAAGTTAGAAATGAAAGATAATAATTCGTTAACTGCATTCCCCAAGAAAATAAATTCAAGATTAAATATTAATAGCTTTCTTCAATTTGTGTTTTAAATAAAGATTCTCTTTTATTCTAAAGATGTTTTCAAGATGGATCCAAACTTTATGGAAAATGAGGAGAAATACAAAATGCTGAAGAAAGGTAGGGATATTTGTGTGTGTACACAACCATCACCTGTGGCATTTGCTTATTCAGCTGTTGCTGCCAACATTTATTTAACAGTGGGTGATATTTCTCTCCTGTATAACTCCTTCAGTTCATAGACCTTTGCTTTGTGTTCATGCTACTCAGTGTTGTTTCTCCATCTATGTTTCCATTCAATTATATCTGCTTTTTGGCTTCTTCCTCATTCTGCACCTGAGACAGCCTTTCACTCTTCAGGGTTTGGATCAAGGGGGTTTTTGTAATGAAAGCACTGTGGTCTGTGTTCCACTAATCTGGGATACTGCTCTTTCAGAAATTCTTGATGAAGGTGACACTGAATCTGAAGGAAATCAAGAAGCTGGAAGTAGTGAAGAAGATGAAGAAGACGATGAAGAGGAGGATGAAGATGGTAAGTGTATGACTGGCACCTTACGAGCAATTGATTGAATGTAGATGAAGCAGGAAAAAAAAAAAGCTTAACTTCTTAGATGCAAAACTGAGATGTTCAAATGTTAAGCAATGTTTTCCTCTTCAGTTGTTCTCAGATCTCAGTGTTTACCAGCAAACAGCATAAAAGTCTGAAAAGAAGCATTCAGCACATGCAGAAAAGGAAAAGCAACTTTGCCACATTATTCTTGACAGTATCAGTTTCCTTTGAGAAAAGCCTTGCAAACATAAGACACGAAGAAGAGCAAAATGAAAACTTGCTTAAACTTTTCCATGCTCTACCATATTAAGTAATTTTCAAAATTAGGATGGATTTTCCTACAATTGTATCTACGTCCTCCATATCTCACTTGGTTCAGTACAGCCCTCTTTCTTGATCCTCAGTGGAGACAATGCTTACTCATTTTCAAAGAATGTATTCAGTTCCCAGGAAAAACGGTTGATGGATAAGCATAACTGAATTTTTTGTGTAGACTGCATGAGTAATGGAAAAGCCAGTCAAGTATTGTTCCTGTAGAATACCAGGAATCGATTTCCTTACTAGTTTGGTGGAGTATTTCACAGACGAGCAGAGCTCCCAGGCTCATGAAAAGTATGAACATTTACATAATTTGTCAATTTTTATGCTTCTACCAAACTTTAAAAGACTGAAGGAATAGTGAGTATTTTACAAATAAGTGTTCCCAGAGTGGTTTGGTTCAGAATGGATTTTTCTGCACTTGCTCCAGGACTTTGCAGAATGCTGTAATGTAGATCCTACAATTAACAGATATTAAGAATTACTTGTTAAAATCAGTGATGCTACATAAAACATTGTACAGCTAAATTGTGCAGAAAATGGATTGCTTATAATGTTGACAAGAACCGTTAAATCTAGAAGTTGCAGTGACTAAGAAACATGAAATATCTTTAAGAGAATTGCCCTTTTGAAACTGTCTCTAAATATTTACTTTTGTTACCGATGAAGCAAATACTGACTTTTATTTTTTTCCATCCATAAAAATAAACATAAAAAATACACAGACCTGCAAACAGTCCTAAGTACTTCTAGAAAAATAGTATTTACCATTTACTCAGTAAATGGTAAATAGAGTTGTCCTAAAAAATTACTACATGTGTCTTCCTTAATGTTTTGCTCTTTACAACCTGTGCTTTTCTTTTCCAGGTCAGAAAGTTACTGTCCATGACAAAACAGAAATTAACCTGGTCTCCTTCCGTCGTACAATTTATCTGGCTATTCAGTCAAGGTAAATATAAATTATGTACCTAAGAGTGTAGTTCTTTTGAAGTCAGTGAACTGTAACTCTTTCTTTTAAAATTGTCTTAATGTGCAATTTAAAAGAAAAAAAAATGTAGGGAAGTGGTCTTTATGGAGCCTGACCTGACTGTATAAAGCAGACTGTTTTCCAAATTCTCATTCTGAGATGAATGTTGTTTGTTTCAAAATATTTGGGTAATGGACTGGGACTGTTGCTGTAGTGAGAATTTTCTGAGTGAACAGAAATCAGTGATGTTCAAATTTTATAGCATCTTGAGGATTAATGAAAAAAAATTGAGACACACTTAGAAATTCTGTAGTTTGTCTCTTCTTCTGAGATGGAGTTCTTTGCCATCTGCATTATTTGGAAATTAAGTGTGCAGTTACCAACCCTGAAGTATAGTCTGCTTGTGGTCATCTTGAGAATGAACTCCCCTTGCAGTTCATGGCACAACTGGGTGTAGCTTCTGCATTACCAGACTGAGAGGAGGGATTGGTCCCTTGCATCCCATAATCTGCAGGTCTGATGTTGCATGAGGAGTGCAATGATGTATTTGTGGTGTTTTTCATTAGACATATGAATCAATACCATACTGGGGATATCAAAGGCTCTCACATTTCTCAAAGTTACTGTTAAATACTTTCTTGCCGTACTGGAACTTGTTCACCTTATATGTGGCGGGGAGGACGTACCCCGTGGTAGCTAAAGGCTTTCCGAACAGGAGTGCAAAGAGGAGACTGTGCTAAATATGGCTTTTGGGGCTTGTCTGAAGTGCTTGCATTTCAGTGTCTTCCAAAATGTGCAAAACAAGCTCCCATTTTTCTGTTTTATTAAGTTTTGTAATATGTGATGTAAGTTATGTAAGATGTCATAGTAACAATGACTTGGATCATCTTGTTTTTAGATTGCCTGAAAATGTAATCACTTTGAATTAATTTTCATATGAAACTCATGAAATACAAAATGTTTATTTAAACACCCACAACAACAATAAAGTCTCAGCAAATCAAACAGCTGACGTACTTCAAAACAGTTGAGGTTTTAGCACCAACGATGGATCATAATATAGTTTTGGAATGTTTTTAGCATAGCATATATTGCACAGATAATAAAGTGTTTTTTCTATTCAGCTTAGATTTTGAAGAATGTGCTCATAAACTGCTGAAGATGGACTTCCCTGAAAGTCAGACTGTAAGCCTTTATTCTTACTCTTGTTACTAACATTATTAAGATACAGTACTATGGTAGTATCTAAAAACCTTGCTCACGTTCCATGATCTAGTTTGTATAGCAGGCAGATGAATGAGAGTCAGATGTTTTTATCCTCAAAATTATCCTCAAATTTATCCTTACAGCTGTTTTTCCTCAAAATTAATTTCACAACCTTTAGAGCAGATAGACTGACACATTTCATAAGCGATTTCTCTTATGCATGTGCTCCATTCTGTGAAGCAACACAAATGTTTGCTCGTAGCCTTTAAAAAGGTCTGTAGTTTGGACTGGTGAAACTTTTGTCCTATGACAAGAATGCAGCAGCACGGCAGAGTTCTGTCATGAAAGGACTCTGGGTTGAAGATAATGTTTAAAGGCAGCTGTAGACTTTATCAGTGGAGGTTGAAATTTAGCACAGTGCTCTGAGTGTTGTTTTGGTGCTTTCACACTCAATCTTTGAATAAACAGCATATTGAATTAAGGCAATTTTGAGTGATTGCTATGCGTAATTTTGGAGATCATAAGACTAAAGCTATTTTGTCCTCAGACTCTGTAAGATCAATGCAATTGCTGTGTTTTCAAGTAGTGGAAACTTCCAGTACTTCTGTTTACTTACTTCTGCTAGAATGTAAATACGCATCTAATTTTCCAAGCAGCTTTTCAGTCAGCTGTAAGCTGTCATCATAAGAGTTGCACTTGGGTGAGCTCTTTAACTTCTTGTGGCTTTAATTATCAGTTTTATCTGAAACTGTGTGTGTAATAAGTAGCTTTGGTATAATACTAACTAGTAAGGGGAGATCTGGGCTACACTTATCTGTTCTTTGAGAACTTGTTTACCTATCACTTTTTTCAATTCTTGTACTATTGCTTGTTTCTAACCAATTTATGTGGAAGTAAACTAAGGACTGAGTGTATTTTTTTAATCTAGTTCTCTAATTCTGTGCAGGAAATGCAATATTAAGTATGCATAAAATTATAATTGTCAGTGAAGTATACGTAACCTGAAGAATTCTAAAGAGAAAAAAAAATCCTTTTTCCCAGCAAATCAATTCGGGTATAAAGAATAGAGCAAACAATCTAGAATATATGTACTAGACCATACAACAGAGTTCTAATGCATAACTACTTGCTTGTAGTGAGAACTACTTAACTCTTAGGATTTAATACCATAGCAGTCTCTGTCAGCTCCTAACTTCTGTGGGCAAAAGCTGCTCAGAAAAAATAAAGTAAGGAAAAAGAAAAACCCGGCAATTAGTATCAACCTATGATTCAGTATTAGTTGTAGGAATTACTATAATTCAGGATTCAAAACAGTTGTAAAACTGCGTCCTCTTATTTTTTTCCTTAAGAATCATAACTACTCTTCACCTCATTTAATCAAAGATATGAGAGCTTTGACTTGCTTATTGTATAGAATTAAGCTCCTTTATGGGGACAAAATTCTTAAAAAAAAAAAAAGACTCTTCCTGATCACTGTGAGAGCAGAAAGAATAAACAGATGTAGGCAGTAAAATTATTCAGGGGTTTCTAGGGCTTGAGTCTGTACATGTGGATATAAGAACTGAATGCATTCAGCAAGAAATTTGTTTAAATTACCTGCCAGTTTTTAAGCTAGAAAAATCATCTTTTATTTGTTCAAGCTGCTGTCTTCAGATTGAAGCCTTTATTGAATTAATTCCCTCTGCCTTCAATAAAAAGCAAGCAGTTACTGAGTTTGCAGATGACACCAAGTTGGGCAGGAGTGTTGATCTGCAGGAGAGCAGGAAGGCAGAGGGATCTGAGCAGGCTGGGTCAGTGGGCTGATGCCAGTGGTGTGTGATGTTCAATGAGGCAGGGTGCTGAGCTCTGCCTTGGGTCACAGCAGCCCCAGGCAGAGCTACAGGCTGGGGCAGAGGGGCTGGAAAACTGCCCAGCAGCAGGCAGGGACCTGGAGGTGCTGGTTGGCAGCAGATGAACATGATCCAGCAGTGCCCAGGTGATCAAGAAGACCAATGGCACCCTGGCTTGGATCAAGAAAAGAACGGCCAGCAGGACAGGGGCAGTGACCGTCCCTCTGTACTTGGGACTGTGGGGCCACACCTGGAGTGCCGTGTGTGTCTGATGGAGCTGGGCTTGTTCACTCTGGAGAAGAAGTGGCTCAAAGGGGACCTTGTCACTCTGCAAGTACCCAAAAGAAGGGTATAGCCAGTGGGGGTTGGTCTTTTCTCACAGATAACAAGTGACAGAACCAGAGGAAATGGCCTCAAGTTGCACCAAGTGAGGTTTAATTTAAATACTAGGAACAATTTCTTGACTGAAAGGGTGGTCAGTCATTGAAACAGGTTGTCCAGAAAAGTGGTGGAATCAGCATCCCTGGAAGTGTTCAAAAGACGTGTGGATATGGTTTAGTGGTGAACACAGTGGCATTGGGTTTACAGTTGGACTTGATCTTAGAGGTATTTCAACCTTTATAAGTCTCTACTGTTATTATTTTAGCCATAAAGCGCTTCTTTCTTTTTTGGTCTGTTTTACTGAAAGCTTCAACAATCTGTATTGCAGGATGTTGTGTCTTATTTCTTCACACTGTTTGATTCAAAGCTTTAAACAGTCTTGAGAAATTCCTGAAATGTTTGCTGAACTCTTGGGTGAACCTGCAAACTTTATTTATGCTCATTCTCTATTTCAACTCCTACTATGAATGGCAATCATCACGAGAACTAGAATCATCTAGAAACTAGAGCATTTAGCTGAAGTATTCCTTAAAAGTCAGGTAAAACTTAAGATTCTTGTAGCAGAGTTTTTGTTCAAGTCAAGTCTGATTTTACAGTAACTTTCTGCTTTTCTTCTGAAAGGCGTTAATTAATAAAACAATATTTATTTTATTTGGTCATTAATACTCTTTTCCACAAGCTTTGAGTAGTAAATTGTCAATTAAATGCAATCATAAAACTAACCAAAATATCTGAAACCTAAATATAGATGCAAACAACAGGTTTGAGACTAATACAGTCTTAATGTATCTATCTAATGTATCTAATACATCTTTCTAGGTAACTCTTTCCAAAATCTTCATGTGTAGAACCTTTTGGTGTGATTTATTAGGGCTGAGTTCAGAAATACATCAGCAGTTTTTACCAGTGGTTGAATTATCAGATCATCGTGTCACGTTAACTGCTGTGCAACACAAGTTGTTTGTCTGTTTAATACTAGTAATGGATCTATCACACAGATCTGACTCGCAGAAAGAGGATTAAGGTTCAGATGGATAATCTGTGGACTGAAACAACATAATACTGCTTTTTGGCATTGCAGTTTAGGACCAGCTGCCGACAAGGGATGTCAACAGTCCTCTGATTTTTTTTTTTTTTCTGAAAAACATTTAAAGTGTTGAAGTTCTTTCATTTTAAGTAAATTTACTAGGAGTGGGTTTGCTTTTATTCATGTTATTTAGACCCAGCTGAAGCCTGCAGATCAAAAGTGAAATAGCTTTGCTGTCTGTACTACAGTCTGTGCAAAGCTGTTTTAAACAAGACATGCAATTGCTTCTTTGGGCATATGTTCAGTCTTGGCAGAGCTCGCTATTTTACTTTTTTAAAAGTACAGTTATTATCTCTGTTAAAGCTGTATTAATCACATGTATTATCAAAGAAGAATATTTAAATAAATCAAAACTGTAGTTAGGGGAGTGTGGTATTACCAGGTGTCTAGCTTCTGAGCTGTGGGGAAAGCAAGCAAACAAGTCCAGCTGAAATACAGACCAGTAAAAAATTTAAACAAACCATACATTGTTCTGCTCTTTGAGAGCCTAAAATGGATTGGCTTTTAGGCTTTTCTTCTTTCTTGGCTTGTGATAAGAACTAAACTTGTATACAGAAATGTTGCTAAATTAAATTAGAGCCTCTTCTAACAGTGTGCACATTCCAGATAAAGGTAATGCGTCACCAGATTTATTTTTTTTTTACTTGAAATGAGAAAAATTCCTGCAGGCACAGCCTTCTTGAAAGAATTATGCATGCATCTGACACATCTTGGTTTTTACAGGGTGGTGTCACTTGCTCAAAGGAGTCCTAGTTGGTGTGGGAGTGTCAATGTCTCGTGTTATTTATGCCTTGAGTCTTGAAGATAACACAAGTACTTAAATTGACTTGGCTATTTTCACTTTCAGTGAAAATGTAGTTCAGGAAGCTGATGTAGAGTGGGCTAAGGCTGATAATTACATGCTGGTCAAATAGATGATTTCTTAGATACACTAGTTTCTTCTCTAATTGGAGGGCATTGGAGCTGGTAGGTTTTGCAACTGCACCATGATTAGTTCACAGCTGCTACTGGCTGTAAAAGATGATCATCCTCAAATAGCTTTCCTGTCTTTCGAAGCAGAAGGTTTTTGTGAGCCTGAGTTGGCAAATCATTCTGAATTTCCATAATTTATCAATTAAAACCATACATTGCTTGCACATACCATGTTGTGGTATTTGTTGATGTCTACAAAATGAACGTACAGAATCCATGCAGAGTTAGGCTGTTGTGTTACTGATAGCAGGCGTTAGCTAGAACTCTGACTAGATTTTGATCTTCCACAGATGTGTGTATGCACTTAACCTAAGGAGGTGGAATTGCTCAGATTACCTTAGTAAAATCACTTAAAGTGAAGTTTTGCATGTGCAGCCTTCAGGTAGAGGGAAAGAGATGCTGTGGGACTTTAACGTATTATTTTGTTTTTGTGTGTTTTTGTGTGTTGCTGACTTGTAGCAGCATGATTAAATATATATCCATCCTTATATCCAGTTAATGATTCCAGTGTAAAATATTAAGTCTGATTTAAGCAAGATTTGTGATAATCATATTCAGCTTTAAGCATATGTTGCTCTAAACAGAAATGTGGTTGAGCAAAAAAAGGGACAGAAGTTGAGGAAGACCATTAGCTGAGCACAGGACAGACCTGGAGACTTTGTAGTAGCTGCTAAAAGCACTGCACATAATTTGACAAGAGTCTGCCTGCTGCTGAAACACCTTCCATGGCTTTGCCAGCTTTGGCTCTGAGTGGTAACTTGACAAATTAAGAAGAGAAAGCAGAGATGCTGGGAAAAGTAGGCTGTGTGATGGTTACACCCATTAAAATATGCAGCAGTAAGGAAAGCTTTGAGGTAGTGGGAGTAAAATATGCTTCAGTGAATTAAAAGAGAAAATAAGAGAAGTGTGGCATCTGTAAAAGCAGTGAAAATACATAATAATGCAAGGCACTCGTTTCACATAATTCCAATTTCACATTGATTTAAATGAACCTAAGGCTTGTACTAGGTTTGCTCCTGGCAAATCAATTCCTTTAGTTCCATGAAGAAACTTCTAGAAATGAAGTGTTGACATTGAAAATTTTGTATTTTAAGAACAGCTTACAGGGTGGGGATGTCTCAAGATGGCTTCAGCTTGTGTATGCAATGGATGGAACAGAGCTGTGGGGCTGGCAGGAGGAGGGAGGTGGAAATGACATTACTTCCAGCCAGGGAGGCAGAAGTGACCTCCACATGGAGGCAGCCTGGGGGGCAGCTCTGAAACTGCAATCTTGGCTGAATGCAAATCTTAAAGAAATTGCAAAAATGAGGGGAGAAGGGGCAGGGGGGAAGTTCTAGCTGTGAAAAGGAAGCCGTGATCAGAAGGGGATAAGTTACTTTAGCTCTTCTGCCTGCCATGAACACAGCCTTTGGGTGAAGCTGAGAGAAGATAAATTGAGCAGTGTGTGATTGTGTTTTAAAATGGTAAAACCGGGAGAAAAAAACCAAAACAAGTTTGATTTTTCTATCTTTTCCTTTAGTATCTTTAAATGTATGATGATACTTGCCATGTTAGGTTGAGTCATGGTTCATCTAAACTGTTAATGTGTTTGGGTAAGACAAACAGAGACTGTTTAGGGAGAGCTGTGAGAAATGCAGTGCATTTAGAGGGAGCTTTCTCCTTATCTTCGATCTTAGCAGTTTTGGGAAGTGCTATTGTTCTCTATGATACAATAATAAATTCAAGATCTTCACAAAAGATGATTCACCATCTGTATGAGATGTCAGGTATTTTGAAGTGTTTTACTTCATGATTGGATAGCTATGTATACTTTCTTAACTAAGCTGAGCGTTGTATGAAAACAGTTAAACACCACAATAAAGAAATTGCTTGTAAAATCAGGGAACAAAATTCTTTGTGGTCTTCAAAACAAGTGATGGGCTAAATAACAGGCTCTTCATGCCATAAACATCATTGGGGTACAGAAATTAGTTCACTCACTTTTGAAGCTGTAAATTAAGCTAGAATTGCCATCTGAGCTTGTTGCATTTCTCAAAAAGTAAATAATTGTAAAGTTTGTTAATTTTAAATCTGGAAGACAGTTACTCTAGACCTAACCTCAAATTGTTAAGATAACACCAGCAAGAGTGTCTATGGGCAAGCTTATTCTCATGCATGTGGTTATTCAAGATAGCCTCCTAGAAATCATTGTAATATTTAATTAAAATGTTAAAATATTTAATTACTGTAAACCACAGGGGATACCAAGGCTATAATTGCATTTAAGATGAGGAAGAAAAGTAATTTGTTTTTCAAGTCTTCCTGACATTATTAACAGTGGCATCAGCACTTTACCCTTTTTATTGTTAAAAACTGATTAACTGCAGCATTACTGTAAAATGGGATAATATAAAAAGTTAATATGCATTTTAATACATCACATTAATATGGTGTGACAGTGTTAAAAGGAATGCCTTTAAACACATCTGTAAGTTTATTTGGTACATTACTGCTTTGTTATTTGGAGGAGTGGTTTCTTTTCTTGTTCAGCATGGTTGGCTTTTTATTTGTTTTGAGCTTTTATGATGGGCAAAAATGTTTCTTCTGAATACTTGCTTAGAAGAATGACACAAGAGGGAGAATATGAAATCCAGTATATGCTAAAGTAAATTGGTGAAAGATAAAAAAAGAACAAAATGCTTGAAATCATCCAGTAGTTTTTATAGGAGCGTTACTATTAGTTTAAAGAGGAATTAAACTAATAGTGAAAGGTACATGACTGACAACCAGAACCCTGTTTAGGAGTGTCATAAATTGGATTACACTATGGAATTTGTCTTAGGAGAAAACAGTAATAAAAAAGGTGAACGGGCAAAAACTGCAGGGCTATTTTAAGCATTGTGTAATTTCACAGCTTTTAATTTATATAAAACTGTTTGCTTGCTTATCTTAATTAACGTTGCCAAATGTACTCCAAACCAATTCACAGCTGCATTACAACATTACTTCTGTATCTCAGGCAGAAGGTCAGAGGAATAAGTTTGGTTTTAAACCTGCATGGTCTCACTTGCCAGGACCTCTGCTCTCAGCCAGTGAGGGGCCGAGAGGTGAGGTACAAAGTGTTTCCCTCTGGTTCCTGGTTTGCTGTGTGTGCAAGGAGAGGAAGAGGCAGCTAGCAGAAGTGGATCTGATAATAACCATGTGGTTATGGTGTTGGGAGACAAGGAGGAAGGCTACCTGTTCTCCATAGTTGGCGTTATGGAATGGGAGAGCATCTTCCGTTCTTCTACCCAGGTTTGCTGAAGAGACAGGAAAATGGAAGGCAGGCTGTTGGTGAGGGGAGATGCATTAATGTTTTGGAAGATTAATCTAGCTAGACTTCCTCTGTTCATTCCTAGCCAAGAAGGAGAAATGCTTTTCTATAAAGAGTGGTTCAGAATTCAGCCTAAAACAGCTGCTATAGAAAAGTTTCTCTTGTACTCTTGGTTAGATAGGAAGTCCAGGCATTTTGGCCTCCCAAAGGTGAGTTTAGCCTTTCTAAATATCACCCTCAGGGCTGAAGCCATTGCAGTGAAACTCAGCCTTCTGCTTGCTTATGCTAAGGAGGGCTTGTCAGGCAAATTATGGCTGAATAGTTAAAGGTGTTAGTATATACCAACATCCACAGATATTTCTGGTTTTGGAAATAACTGCTAAGAAATGCACATTGTGTTTCCAAATAGTTTGTCTGTAAACCATTTAGACACTTGGAAGTTGTAAAGAATTTTCAATGTCTGTGAATGCAGGGATGGGTACTATTTCAAACAAACCCTAAAAAGGAAACCCAAAAAGAAACCCTGAAAAGACTATCACAAAAAGAAGCAATTGACAAACAAAAACAAAACCACAAGAAAAGCCCTCAAAATCTTCACTTTTTATCTTGTAACTCCTTTCTTCATTATGGTAAGTCAGTTTGTAAATGAGTCCTGGCTTTTTTTTGTTAGATGTACATTGTGTTAACACATAAATCTTAGTTTAGGCAGAAGAGGAAATTTGAGGGGTAAAAGTTCATAGTCGTATCCCAGAGAAATTCAGAAAACTACTAGTGTTGCCAATGAAGTTTGATCAAAGCTTTTTCAAAGCTTGCATCCATTTAAGTCTTCCTTCAGTTCCTTGGCATGTACTGATGGGGCTGTTTGCTGCTACAGTGAATTTACCTAGAGAAATATTCTTTTTTTTTTTTTTCATAACCCAGAAAGAACTCTGCAATATGATACTTGACTGCTGTGCTCAGCAAAGAACATATGAGAAATTCTTTGGGTTACTGGCAGGGGTGAGTTCTGTTTCAGATTTTATACTTTATGATGGAAAATGTCATGGTTTTACTCTATTTTTTGTGTGTCAAACTTAAGTCTTAATGGATAAATAAAACTAATAGTCTTTTTATCATTCTGAAAATGCTTGTGTTAGTTGACTGTTTTAGTGGATTAAATTAGCACTTTGATTATAAAAAGCATAGTGAATGCAGAATGAGAGAACTCACTTTCCCTTTATAGTGTTGCTTATTTTGCCTCCCTTTTTCTCATTATGGTAGAACAATAAATCAGTGGCAAAGAAATGGTACTAAAAAGACATAATAGTATTATGAGGTACCAGAAAATAGCCTTTTTACAGTGCTGAAGATTAATCTTAGAGACTCTTGTCATTTACCACCTTGTTCAAATCTGCTTAGTAGGTTTAATTTAGAGCACAAGATTGAATACTCACTGTCCTGGGCTTGTGGGTGTTTTGTTTACTCTTTAATAAACAGCTAACTCCCTGGTTTTGTGTAACAAACTTAATTTAGCTGCAGTTATTTCTTACATAAGGTTTCCCTATCAACAATATTGGCATGCCTGAAGAGTTAAGATGAAATACTTGTCTTCTCAAGGGAGCAAGCTGTGCTAAACGGGAATGTTCCTTCTCATTTTTATTTTTCATCCATTGTTTCAGGAAATCGTTTTGCTGACAGTCAGTTACAAAGCACTAACCATATGAAGCAGCATGTTCAGTTGGTTGTAAATGTTGATTTCCATATTCTCTGAAATGTTTGTCCAAAATATCTTACTTCTGTTTCCTGATGCCTCTCTAAATTGAAATAGTCATTCAGTGATGTCCTGAAAAAACATGGGTTGTATCAGGTGAAAATACTTGATGTATAGAAGTCAAGCAAATGCTGGATAATTTGCTGCAGTTCAGAATTGATTACTGCGTTGCAACGCAAATGAGTTTCTTGTCCTGACAAACTGCTGCTCAAAGCTATAAAATATATCCATTTCAGTTTGCTCTTCCTCCAAGGGTTATTTTAAAAGGAAGTCTTGCAGTAAATATTGACACCATTAGGTCACTTGTTTGTAGGTTATTTTCACATTTAGTGTTTTGTTTAAAGTGGTTGTTTAAATTGTACCATGTTGTCTCAGCGTTTCTGCATGCTAAAGAAGGAATATATGGAATCCTTTGAAGCCATTTTCAAGGAACAGTACGATACCATTCATCGTTTGGAAACAAACAAACTGAGGAATGTGGCCAAGATGTTTGCTCATCTCCTGTACACCGATTCAATTCCCTGGAGTGTAAGTTAAAATAAAAAGCCATTGTCCTCGATCTCTTGTTCAACAGTTAATCTCCAGTACTCCACAATAACATAAAATAAATTACTTCTAGTATTATTGTACAATTTGTAATGACTTGTGGCAAACTGGATTATCTTAAGTAACTTCTGAGACACTGTAGAAGAATTCTGGTTTGTTCCATCTCCTCTTTCTCCCTCTTATGTATCATCATCCTCTCTCCTCATTTTTCAGTAGCTGATTTAAGCTGTTGTTTTAGGGAATTCAGCTGGAATTCGTTGATTAAAAAGTAGTTCTTTTGGAAAAGAGTTTTTAGCTTCTAAATTTTGATAAATTAGAAATTGTATTGAATTATAAGACAATTAAAAATACTGCCATTTTATGATTTAAATACCTAATAAGTAAAAGCAATCTCAGATTCTGAGATATATTATTATATGACATTAAAAATGAAGAAATGAATACCAAGGTAACTTCTCGTTTCATACCATTTTATTCTTGTTTCATAGCCTAATCTGTCATTCTTCAAGCACACATAAGTCAGTCCAAATATTTTAGCTCTCCTGTATTTAAGTCCCAAATCTCTTAATTTGGCAGAAGTTCATGCATCTGATTTTGTCTTGTGGAGCTTTCCTAGATAAAAAAAACCCTTAAAGAATTACTAGCATAAATATGATTAGCAGCTGCTCCCAGGTGGTAGAAAAGAATTTTTGAGAAAGACAGTCTTGAGTAGAATTTATGAACCTTGGGGGGGAAAAAAAGTCTTTATTAGTTATTTCAGGAGGACAAAGGTTTTTAAGATAAGAAAAGAATGTATGTTTAAACTTGAAGGTGAATGCTTTTCTGAATATTTTCAGGTCCTTGAATGTATAATACTGAGTGAAGAAACTACCACATCCTCCAGTAGAATTTTTGTCAAAATATTCTTTCAGGAGCTCAGTGAATACATGGGGCTTCCAAATTTAAATGCAAGATTAAAAGATGAGTAAGTTGAAATTTTATTTTCAAAACTGTAAATTTAATTAGATTCTTTATCTGAAAACATACAGACAAGAACTCTGTGTTCAAGTTCAAGTGAGACTGCCCTTCTGTAGCTGCAGTACTTCAAGAATAAGTTCATGTATAGATTTAGTCATTGCAAGGAGTCACTTTTGAAGCTGAGTGCTTTGCTGTCATTTTGGGTTCAAGTACGTGCATGACTTTTTGCAAGATGTATCTGTTCCCCCTCCACCCCACAGTGACACTCAGCTACTGTAACAATTACCAAGTGCCAGTTTATTTTTATATATTGCCAGCTATATAGCTGCATAATAAATGTTTCTGAGGCTTCTCTTTCTGACTAAACTAAGAAAAAACACACAACTATTAGTAACAGTTTCTCTAGGATTACTTACTAATCCTAAAATGTAGTATAAATAACATTTCTTTTAAATGGGATATAATGCATTGCATTCTGACAATGTTACTTGCAGTTGCTTGAGCTATTTCCTCTAAGTTGGGATTTCTTCTGGGTATGATGAAGAATTTGGTAGATGTTTAGCTCACATAAACTTAAATTTGAAACTATCCCTAAGGCCCTGTATGAGGGGATTTCAGCATGAATCCCTAATCTTTGAACCTCTTGGTCAGTCTCTGTTTTCCTTTGCTATCCCAGGCTGCTGCGTTTCCACAGGTCACCTCAGGGCTTCACAAAGTTGAGGTTTCTGTTGTCTGTTGTCCTTATCTGTCAGTATGTATGCAACTCTCCTGTGTGTGAAGTTTATGTTGTCATAAAAGAGCAAGTTTTTAAATAGCATTTGATTAGATGCATCACAGGTACAAACAATGAAAGTGTTGAAAAATGCATGAAGAGAAAACTTTTGCTTTCTTGTGGAGATCCATACGGTTTCTTTTTCAGTTGCTTTATGTCAGTGAGAGTGCTGAGCTGGCGTGTTTAACACAGGTGTTTGTTTCCATCAGGACACTGCAACCTTTCTTTGAGGGATTATTGCCTCGGGATAACCCAAGAAACACTCGCTTTGCCATCAATTTCTTCACTTCTATTGGCCTTGGAGGACTAACGTGAGGAACACTTTTCTCATTTGATATTTACTTTCTTCATCTTCCCTCTCCCTGTGAGCAAAAAAATGAAATTGAAGAACAATTTTTTTTTTTTTGCTAATTAGGGATGAATTACGGGAACATCTTAAAAATGCACCAAAGTTGATTATGACACAGAAGCAAAATGTTGAGTCATCAGATTCCTCTTCATCTTCAGACACAGACTCTTCCTCAGATTCTGATTCAGACAGCAGCAGTAGTAGTTCAGAGTCATCCAGCAGCAGTGACTCCTCATCTAGCAGTGACAGCAGCAGTGACTCAGGTATGTAAACACCAGCAGTACAACTATTTGCTTCTCTTTTATTTCTTTCTCCAGATATGTTTATTACTGTTTCTGTGTATACTTGTTTTGAGGAAAATCTGGCTATAGACAGTGGCCATTTCTCTGTTTCAAAAACTAATCAATTTTTTTTTTTTAACTTAAAGTTTTAAAATACTAGATATTTCTCACGGAAACTTATTTTTAGATTTGAAGTCAGAAGAACCAAGTTCCATTTTTAGAGACTTAAATATCTGAGAAATGTTGGTTTGTAGATTACTTTTTTTACACAATTGATATCTGTTACACTCTACTATGACTTCATTTTATTGGAGGATTGAGGGATTAGAGTCATTCCCAATTATTTTCTCTATATTTACTGGTGAACCATAAAGACTAATGTCTACAACACCTTTTTCTTGACTTAATTGAGTGAGCTTCATACTCCTTGTGTCTTTCCCTGGAAATAATGCTTCTTCCTTGAGTCAGAAGTCAGTTCTTCAGTTCTAGTGATGTGTTTAAATATTGTCCTCGATCTGAGTCCCTATTTCTAATTCCTCTGCCTCAGGAAAATTTGTATGGCAGTATAGTGAAAGCTCTTGTCTGTAAAGAAATTTCCAAGGAAGAATTAGCTTTTGCTGATAACTTGTGTTTTTATGCATTATAATTAGTGTCCAGTATCTTTCCCTGTTGTGCTGATGTAGAAACTTCTATTTGACATGAACTATCATAAACATTGCTTATCTTTAAAGTAGATTTAATTAGAGTGTACATTCTCGCCCAGTATATATAGCAGGAGCAGATGATGGCACAGCATGACTTCCTGTAGCACGGAAGTTTGCTCATTCAAAGTTAATTTGATTTATTACATGTCTTTGAAATGAAATGATTAATAAAATAAAAGCAGTGTGAACTGCTCCTGCTTTGGAAATGCAGTTCTGTTCTCCACCACAGTCTCCTGTCCAGGGTGGGAGCTGTGTGTCCTGGCTAACAGCATTAGTGACGACAGCACGAGAGGAGGGCACAGCCAAACAGGGTCAGAGGAGGAGCTGGTTCAGCACCGAGCCAGATGGTCCTGCAGGGGCAGCTGCAGCTCTGCTGAGCTGCTTGATAGCAACCAGAGGGGTCAGGCCTTAGTGACAAACCAAGGCTGCAGTCTGGGAGTAGAAACAGGGTTTTTTCAAAGTTTAGGACCTTCTCTTTTACTTCTCTTTTTTTTTTCTCCATTGAGGAACAAATTCATTAAAATTTGCATCTTGATACCTTTGCAGCTTGGTTTCATTTTTCATTTTCTTGTGTCAAAACACTAATTGGAGATAACAGTATTCTTTAATGGTAAACTGAGTTGAGGTTCCATTACTGGTTATAACTCCAAAGTCTTCCTGTGTTTGCAACTTTTTAAATCTATAAAATTACTTGGAAGAGTTAAGAGGCATTTTTCAGAGGAATGTTCTGCAGTATGTCAGTGTTGGTGCAGTGTATTAAAAATAAATAGAAAACTTGCTGATTAGAAATTGAGCTAAGTTACAGATTACTGTCATACTGCCTGTTAGTATTTGGAACTTCATCAGCTTGCTCAGCTCAGCACTGCCCTGGGGAGGTAGTTCTAAAACAGGTCCAGCAGAGGATAAAATAATCTCCCATCAAAGCAGCTGGTTCTTTTCTGTTTGCATTCTCAGGTCTTTTCCTGCATAGTGGTAGATGTAAAAATCCACTGCTTAAAAAACCTAGTGGATTAAAATGTGTCTGAATTGATCCATCATTGCATTTTAACAGAATGTCAGCAAGCCTTAGTTCAGACACAAACTAGACAATGCAGATAATGCATGTACTAATAAATCAGTTCATGGCTGTGATATTTTCAGAAGGTGATGAGAAGCAGCTGATGTGATTCTATAGTTCATACAGTAAGGTGAATGAATAGTTATTGTTAATGGCTGTTAGTGGCAAATACTATCAAGTGGGATCTAAAGGTCCCTGATAAAGAGCAAACAGGAAGGGTAAGACCTATTCCACTGAGATGAGACTACTGTGTATTTAGAAATACAGAAGTTAGTTTTAACCTTGTTGACAAAGCTGACACTATTTCTCCTGAATAATGAGCCTGAAGGCCATTGTTATATTGCTGCAATACCATTATCTCAAGCCATTTCATCCTACCTCTTTTTCCTCATGGGATAGTGTTGGAGATTTTTCTTCATCTGCTGTTTTTCATCTCCATTGACTGAGCTTTTCCAGGAAAAGTAGATGATTTTGAGACTGGATAGTCTAGAAAAGGTCATCTTTCTAGAAAATGATTATTTGTGAGAGTGCTTTGGTATATGACTTTACTGCCTATGCCTGGTGCTTGGGTACGAGTCAGCAAGAGGGTTGTGACAGGTAGAGGTTTCCAAAGGCCAGGCATCACTTGCAGATAGCAAAGGGATAAAAATCAGGAGTTAATTATTTTGGAACCTTTGTCCAGATACATGTACACAAATGTTTCCTGGCAAAAAACATGCTCTAGAACTTCTTCTGTAGTTTATTAAGTTTAATGTACTAAATAAAAAAGCAATCTTAGTTCCATAATTTGTTATAATTTCAGATGCTTCTAAAGCCAAAAGAAAGAGAACGCAAAAGAAAAATAGAGAATCTGATAAAGTTTCCAGGAAAAAACAAGAAAGGAGAAGGAAATCACCTGAAAAGAAAACTGGAAGGAGGCAGCAGGAGGAAAGAAGTGATACTGAGAGCAAGTCAGAAAGAAATCACCGACATTTAAGAGAATCACACAGGAGAGATGATGTTTCAAAGCACCACCACAGGGATGAACCCAACGGCAGAGATGGTTACCACAGTGGAAAGGATAGGAACCACGAAAGAAGTAAGGATCCAGAAAGCAAACACAGTAATTCCAAACCGAAGAAAGCAGAAAGAAGAGCTTCTGTGTCTGACGATGAAAATTACAGACATTGGAGCAAAGACGATGGACATCGTAGCAGGAAAAGAGAGAGATCCAAGTCCCGAGAGCGGGAGCGTGGCCGGTGCAGCCCGAGGGAGGAGGAGCCGGAGGAGCGCTCCCGGAACGGTTCGGAGAAGCAGCGGGACAGGCAGAGCCGCTACCCCGAGCAGCACAGGGAGCCCCGCCGCAGCGACGAGCGCCGCAGGGACAGCTCCCCGCACAGGCGGAAATGAACATCAAACCCAGCCAAACTTCGCAAGCAAGGTGCATTGCCAACCTCCTAGAACTGTATTTTAAAATCTCTTACCCAAGTTTCTTTAAAAAAAAAGATTTTGTACAAAGTGATAGTTTGCATTTGTAAATTTTACCAGGCTTTTTCAAATTTTCAGTACCACTTTTTTATAACTGTATCGAGTCTCTCTGTTATGTTCTTTGTTTGAAAAGACAAAGCTCTTTATTTTGTGAATAAAACAGTAAGATACCAGCAAATTGGGTGTTTTGTCACTTAGTTTCAAGTGTTTGTAATTGTAACTTCACTATCTAAAAAAAGTTGGTTTTTAACTTCGCTTGTTAATTGCAAGCCAGATGCTGAGGCTGGGGTGATAATGTACAAATTTCAGACTACAATGTTAATGTTACATGAGAGAATGATAAAATTTTCAAACAGGCATTCTATATCTGCATGTTCTTTTAACCTTGCAAACATGAAAGCCTCTTGACCAAAATCTTCAGGAAATAGTTGATTTTTTCTTCAAGACATAAAAATTGAAAACACAATGTTGCTGTTTTAAATGTCACATGTGAAAGTGTGTCAGCTTGTTCTGTTACTTTTCACGATGTTTTTTAATATTGTGACATCCTGAGCTAGTTACACTTGTGATCTTTTTGAAAAAGGGGTTGGTTTAGTTTTTATTTTTTCAGTTGTGACTTTGATTTCCAAGTCTTAGTCTTCAACTCTATCCCTACAGCGGGAACATTTAAGGGACCTCTTTTCCAGTACATAAAAAACAAGAAAGCAAAACAGGAGATGTTTCAAATCTTTTTAGATGTTTTGAAGTGCTCAAGATTTTTGGAAGCAGAGTTCAAAGAAAATACCCCTCAGTTGCTGCAGCACTTTATGATAAAATTGTTCTAGCTGGAGTCATGGGGTATAACCTGCTCAATCTTGATTTCATGAGAAATGAATCAAAATCATCTGGTTAAGACTAATTCTCAATAGGAAGTTACAGAAAAATTTGCAAAGTCTTTAGGATTGAAATAGGGAATAGTGTGGGGGCATGGTTAGTAGGAAAGAGGTGGTAGTTGCAGATTATGCAGTTATTGTTGTATGATAATATTTCTTTCTTATTTGTGAACACAACTGCTGGACAAAAGAGGACTTTCACACTTCATGTATAAATCATATTTATTGTATAAAGCATAAGAAATACATTTGAGCTGTTTTTTAACAGAAAGTAGAACCATTCCTAAGGAAATAGATCAGTTTTGCCTAAATCTTGTCACAGCATTTTTTCTAAGAAAAATGTCTATTTTTTTTCTGTATTTGACAGAATTTATTTCTGCAACCTTTCATGTAATAAAATGTTTCCAGTCAAAAACATTTTCATAGAAAATAAATTTATATTGCAGAAAAAAGTAAGATTTCTATCTTGTTAAGGCACACAGCTAAAAATACTTCGGTGGCATCATGTGTTATATGTTTAAACTGTTGGGTTTTTGCCCAACGCACGTCTCATTTTCAAAATGATGTGTGCATTTTGGCAGTGTGTTAAATCCACAAAAACTTAATTTGAAAGAATGTTTTCTAAAGAGAATTCTGATAATTCTTATGCTTATTTGATAGCTCTCTATGCACATTAGTGAAAAGAATCTATACTCCATAATGGTTTAATTGTACAAGCTTATTTAATATATCTGCAGTAATGCTTCCTTTAATATGTTATGGGTTTAATAGCATATATTTTATTAACCCATAACATTTGAGATATTCTGGTCTAGTTAAAAAGTTTGTTAATGGAATAATTTCCTTTAATAAATGGAAATAAAATAATACATATGAAAACATGTAACATTTATTCTGCAGCATCATGTGCAAGCAGCCCAGTGTTTTATTTTAGAGTATTTGTAAAAGCATGTTTCTTTTATACCCTCTGCCAGATCACTTGAACTTGCTACTTTGTGATGTTTTCCTTGCCATCTTGTGTGTGATTTTATAGACCTAAACCTGTATATTTGCCATTTTTCTTTTCTAGAAGTTAAAATTCACCTGCAATCTCACCTTATGCCAGTCTGCTCTATGGGCTTGTCCTCCTGCCTTTATTTATGTATTTTACTGTATTTTTTACAAGGGGAAGAAGTCAAAATACTCCATAGTATTCCAAATGAGGCTATTCCAGGAGATGCACGGTGCCGTAAGAGTTTTGGGAATGGTCAGTTCTCAGTTGCCCTAGAGCTGAGTGACGCTGGGTGATCTGGGCTTGCTTTCCTCAGCAGTAACAGCTGATTGTAGACCTGCACAGTAAAGGAGTGACTCGTGCTTCTGGTCTGTAATTAATACTGGAGCTCTAGGCTGTGATTGGAACAGCAGTTTTGATTGAAAGACTTCAAGAAGTGGAGGTCCTGTGATTTTCTTCACTGTTTTGTTCAGTTCTTAATCCTTGATACTTAAAACCAGGGTTGAAACACTTTGGCCTTGGCTTGAGGGATGAGTGGTAGAGGAATCTTGCAGACTTGACTGTGCATCAGAGATTTGTGGGAAGGAATTTGTGATGACCTGCTCTGATATTGCATGCTTAAAATTTAGCTTTCAAATGTGGTTGTAACATCCACAGATACAGCAAGAGAGGCAGCATCCCTTTTCTAGGAGTGCCTGGCCAGGTTCCTGAATTTCCTCACAGTGGTGGTGTGAGGTGTTAGAGAGATGAGCTGCTGACGCATCCAGCAAATTCCTGTTGGTGTAGGAATAAATCTTGACTGAAGCATTTGTGGTATTGGTAAGAACTGTAATTCTGCTCTCTAACTATATTTGGAGCAAGGTCTGTAAGTGTGGCGGCTCATATGCTCAAGTCTAAAGCGTGTTTTTTGGGGGGAGAAGAAAAAGACTACCACTGTTTAGGCCACAATGTTACATAAATCATCAAAATACAACCTCACAGTATGAAAGCAGATAAATTTTGGGAAAAAAAACTTTGTTTAAAATACATTTAAAGTACTTTTAACAGATAATGCTTTCTAAAGCAGTTTTAGTTGCTGTTTAAGCAACATTGCAGTCTTCAGATAGCAGTTAGATAGTTCATGTCCAGTTCTGCATAGGAATGGAGGCATGACTACAATAACTTTTTTCTGCTGGTGTTATGTTAGATGGATTTTATGGTCAGACAATGTACATACTGAAAATCAAATTCAGTTTCTGAATATTACTGGTAGTACTAACTAGATGTTGATGGTACATAACCTAGGAGCATGATGTTCTCTAATTTACTTGAGGCTTTAGTAACATAACTCTTCTTAACTTTTAAATGCAGGCTGTACTCTAAAATAGCTTAGTACATGTCAGACTCCCAAAAAATACATGAGCTAGGGTGGGTGCTTTGAGCTCCAGTAGCAATTTAAATGCCTGCCTGCCATTACATTGGTAGGGTTTTATGAATATAAAAGAAAACAGTATTTTATCCTCATTCATCATTCTTGAACTACTTTGAATTGTCTTTCACTGCAGAGGAAAGCATAAGGCTAATTTTCTCAGACATTCTAAAAGAGCAGGACTCTATTATTACATGAGCAGAGAATTACTCTAAAACAGAGAGTAGGGAGACCTGTCCTTCAATTTATTTTCAGTAAGATTAAGTATATTTTTAAAGCTGTTTTAAATTTTTCAAAAAAATTTTTTTAAGAAACGGTGAAATCAAAATGCAGACTATAAAGGTGGTTTTTTTTAAATTAAAACTACACAAAAATGAATTGTAGGTTAAAAGAGGTAGGAGCAAAATACAACTTGATAAACTGGAAAATCTTTTGGTCAGTTCAGAGATGTTCTCCTTTTTAGGTTTTCCTCAAGTCTGTAATTTGGCTGAGACTAGTTAGGGATTTTCTTTTCTTGTCTACTCATGAATGCCGTCAAGCATTTCCCTTTAACTTCAAAAAAAAAAAGGGGGGGGGGGAAAGGGTGCAGCTTAAAACCTTTGTATTTTTGGCCCATAAATGGTTTGTTAGACAGTCAGATAAGTCCATTAAGAAAATAACCTGGCACATTTTGACTGTTCAAGCTATGTCCATTTTGAGTACTTTTTCCTATTATTTTTTGAAATAAAGGGGGCACCAAAATCTTTCCTGAGGGAGAAAATAAGGTGCATTCCTTAAGATGGGAAGGAAAGAGCAAAAGATGTGTAAGAGGATACAAAGCTCCATGAGAGAATTTGTTTCCAGTGTCAGAGTGCCCGTGACAGGTAAGAAGTGAGGTCAGAGCTGTTCTTGCTGGGGCTTCTGGTACACGTGTCTGGGTGCAAGGCTAGTTGGTTTTCACTTGGTGTCTGCTATTGCTCCTTAATTATTTAACCAAAATTGTTCTTAACCAAATCCCTCTCCCTTGAAAATTGGCAGTCCCTTTGCTTTTTTTCAATGGCTTACCTACTGCTTTTGAGGCACTTTATGCTCTTTTCACAAATGTCTTGTGAAATTTCACATTCTGGATTTTTTTTTGTATCATCAAAAGCTGTGTAAGAATTTCTTTGTTACTACCTTACCTAGATTTTGGTATAACTTGAAGAAGATTCCTTGTATTTTCAAGACCCCATGAAAAAGCTCATGCCATTCCATAAAGACTGAAAATTTTCAGCACCTTTTTTTTGCCCTTAAGCTAATTGGAGAAATAGTCATTGATTTTAAAGGGCGAGGAGTAAGATGGTTGATGTGGTCACTTATAGATGCTGCTACTGTATTGCCTGTATTTGTTTTGCTAAGTACTCTTGTTAGGCTTTTCTTCATTTTCTCCTGCTTTACTTAGAACTATTTTCATTTTTTCCCTGTCCCTTTTGAACTTCATTCTTTATCACATGCAGTGTTAGCCATTTAGAAAAGTATAATGCCACAAATACATCAAAAATTTACTATATATCACTTGCATAATGCATAAAAAAATAATCTTTAAAGGACAACTTGGCTGAAGGAACAGTGTGTGTCCATACCTACTGTAAAGAACAAGCATGCAGTGTGCTGCTTGCCTTCTCCTTACCTCAGAATAATGAGTTACAGGACAATTGCAAATTTAGTGAGGTTAGTCAATCTTCCATTTGTTAACATTTCTTTTTGCACTGCCTTTGTTACTAAGTAGCATTGGTAGAGTTTTACAGGTTGAAGATAAGGTTTTACGGGTTAGATAAAGAGGTTTTGTGTCTGCCAATGTGCCCTCCGAGGAGCCACCGTGGTATTAAGTAACAGCAGAAATGATGAGGGATCAACACCCAGCAGAGAATTAGATCCCATAGTCCTCTGTGTGCCTGTAGGGAATGCCAAGTGTTGGTATTTTCTTACTACATAATCAGTCTGAGCCTTTTGACCATAAAGGCTCATGCAGCTGTTCATGGAGAGGTGTGCATGGCTCAGCCGGTTTATCCATCACTTCCCCCTGGGCAGGGCTAGTCCAAGAGGTGCATCCTACTGCCTTTCCCCAGCACTGCAAAGTGCAGAGCTGGGCGTGTTACACTGCTGTGCATTTTGCTGGTTGTTCTACTAGTGTTTCAAGCAAAGGTAAGCAGGAGGTGTGGTCAGCTGTTCCTGCACACTGGGGACTCACAATGGCTGCTTGAACCCTGTGTCTCGTCTGCCGTGGCTGCTTTAGGGGTCATAAGCAAAGAGAACCCCTCCGCACAAAGAGCCTCTCTTGGCTAGAGAGAGAGCCCAGAGGGAATAACTTCATTACACCAAAGTTAGCTTTTGCAAATACTTTCCTCCTTCATCCTCTTCCTGGTTTTCAGTTATACGTGAATGTCTTTATGGAAATTGTGAAGTGTCCCAGTTTTTCATTTGATAAATTGGAAAAAACTAGAAAAAATAATGTAGTCCAGCAGTGTTGAAGGAAGAAAGCTTCCACTGACAGTTAGGTGGCTGGCAGCAATCTTGTATTTTGCTGTTTCAGTGCTAGTGAGAATGCCCTCCTCCCTCTCACACCATCACTCCTTACTGCTAGGAGCTTTAAACACACTTCTTCACAGAAATGCATGCCAACACATCTCTTTTAAACTGTCCTCCCCATCTCCCTGCTAAAAGAAAAGATGGTCATGTCTTTCTATTCCCTTTTAAAAATGGCATTTCATGCCCTAATTCTGTACACCTTGAGAAGGAGGCTTAATAGGGTTCAGGTGCCTTCTCGTGATCCTGTCTGTCAACCTGTGTTCACAGACTTCAGTCTCAGGGGACATGTATGGTGGACAGAAAGTTCTGTTAATTATTAGGTTGAAATAGGTGATTGAAAAGTTGGTGTTTTAGATCGTATTATGCTGTGGGTGCAGGCAGCCTATGGGCTTCCTATGAGAAAGAAAGATTTAAGTGATGACTACCTGGAATGGAATGCACTCTTTTTAATGAATATGCTTCCTTTGTTCAGGCCTTGAGGTTGGATTTCTGTTCCATAGGCTCTGGTTCTTTGATTTGACTCATAAGGTCCCTTCTGCTCTACACTTCATTATGAGTCACCAGAAATGGGACACGAAAGTGCTTAAGAAAAAATTGAAGCCAAATGACTTACTCGATGAGTGATTGAAATGAGAAACTGAAAATACACATTTGGGACAAAAAAGTCCCTTTGCAACTCTGTTCCTTCCTGTCCTCTCTTGTCTGCATAGAAAAAAATCCTTGTTATACCTCTTTGTAAAAGAGAGACCATGCATCAGGCTGTTTTGATCACTATACTTGTTTGAACCGGGAATTCTTTGAGGTGTCATCCACAAGTGCTTTGCAGCCCATCATTTTCTGCGGATTGTGTGCATTTTGTGATTATGGCTGTGAGGAGAAACTGTGAGGATGGGCTCCTTGCTATGGCCGTGCCAGGGAAGGACGCATCCTTTGAGGAAGGAATCTCAGGCTAAGTTCATCCTCATGCATGTGGAGTTGATTTGTTTGTTTTATTTTGCAAAGAAATTCTTTCCTCCCACTTCATTTTTAGCTCCCTATTTACAGGGGTGCAGATGTGCTGGAGAAGTGTATTTCAGTTCTCCACATATGTATGAGCACACACACTTGCATGCAGTCTTCTATTCTCATTCTCTTGTTACGCAAGGGTTTAAAATTAGTTGTATTTGTGAATTAATATAGTTCATTGGAATAAATTTCAGTTATTTTTACTCTCTAATGAGCTTTATCACCATGCTATCTGAATAGCTCACAAACTATTTTTCCTCTATACCCTGTTAACAGTGTAAAATATTCATAGTCTTGATGATGTGAAATCTAGCTGGGAGAAAAATGGTGTGTGGTAAATCAATCAAGGTTCTCTTCTGATACATGGTGTAATATACTGCCACCAAAGAGGGAAAATATCTGGATTTTGATAGTACCTCGTGACAGGCACTTCAAAAGGTTGGATTACAAAAAACCAGCATTGCTAGTGTTGTATTTTGGTGTCACATTCTGAGGTTTTATACACCTGCAATTTTACTTTCCTTTCCAGGAGTAAGTGAAGCTGAAGCTTCAGTAGAACACTGTGCATGTTGAGATGGGGCTCTGCCTCGGGATGCCAGGAAGATGGGTGGAGCATCCTGTGGTCTGTGTGCCTCTGATTACCGCTGTGCTAAAGAGCAAGGCTGGATTTAGTGCACAGGATTTCTACCCAAGACTTGAGGCCTGTCTCATTTCGGTTTCACATATAATCAAAAGCTTCCTTTGTTTCATGGTATTTATAGGAAGGCTTCATTTCCCTAATTGCAGTTTCGCTGTAGTTTATAAAGAAAATACAGCATGAAGAGTCATTGTTTTTATGATCTATATATCATGCATTAGTCGAGGGAAAGTGAGCTTCAAGGCGAGTTGCATGGCGGTTGTCATCAGTCTGTGAAACTCATTTTGAATGACAGCTTTAATTTGCACCTTAACCCTACTGTTGGCTTTCACTTAGTCTTATTCCTTGTTCCTAAAAAGTCCAGTCTCTTCTTTTTCATGGAAGACCATTATAGTCTCTTTTCATAATAATAATTTAAAGGGGGAGTAGGAAAACTCTTATCTCTGGAGGGCCCCTCTTGTTTTCTTAATAAGCTTTCCACTCCCCCTGATTGTTCTGAATTACATGTGAAATACTTAGTTTCTTATCAATCAGTGTTTCAGAGGAAGATTCCACAAACCTTGTAGACTATTCTTTTGGAATTGTCAGAAAGAAAAAAGGCTGTAATATGTTTTAAATGTATGGTTTTCATTTTCATTGAATGTTTCTCTTGTTAAAAGATAGAAGTGCTCATTTTCTCTTCCATATAATATTCATTATTGCCTGTGTTCAGGGCTAAGTGCTTTTCTATTCATCTCTTCTGTAAACACTCCTTTAGCATTTCCCTTCACAAGAAAAGCCTTCACAGTCTATAATCATATTTATTGCCTCTTCTTTTTCTCTCACACTTTTCCCTGTGATTCTAAACCATTCTCTGGGGCCATCAAACACAGCATTCCTGTTGATGGGACTATACCACTAATTTTCAAAATGTCATTGTATTTTCTGTTTTGTTTTGTGTTTGTTGGATTGTTTTTTCCTTTTCCTTATGCTTTGGAACAGTCTGTATGTTTGCTTCTTGATAGCCACTGAACTGTCCACAGTGATGCTCTGGTCTTCTAGAACTTGTGCACCAAACTTGTATGAATAATCCACAAGACTTCTCGTGTCCATTACTCTGTTCTTGTCAGCAAGGACTTTCAGCTGTCAGTGTTTCGTACTTGCAATTAATTCAAGTACCTTAGTTTTCTGTTCACTTTTGTTTCAAGTAAGCTGAGTGACAGCTTGCTGCACTATACAGTGCTAGAACATGGATTTGGGACTTCTAAGTGTTAATCTTTTGCCACACAGAATATTGCCCATGTCTGTGTGAGCTGTCTAGCACCACGTCCCAAATCACTGATCTCTTACCTTGTAACTGGCTGCTTTTTTAATAGCCTCTTGTGCGGGATTTATTAGAGGCTTTTTTGAAAGTCCAGACAAATCAGATTATTCCAAGTAGATTCCTATAATTTTAATTGCATTTAAGTTAATACATTTACTTTTCAATGAATATCTATCACATATCTCAAAATTAGGTCAATCAGTTCCCTAAAGACTCTGGATATACAATTTAAAGGATTAAATTGCTGAAAAAAAGATGAAAATCTTTCCAAGAGTATAATTCAAGGACTTTAGTTCAAATACATTTATAAATGTATTTAAAGGGAGAGGAAATGAGTAAGATAAAGAGACTGGGTATGAAAAATGTGAGTCCAGGTGGTTGAGCAGCTTCATTTGAAATTACTTGAGGAACAGCTTGAGTTTAATTTGTTTCATGCCAAGGACCAAAAAAACCCAGTGAAATAAAATATTTTACTTATTGAAAACTATCTTAATCCCTTGAACTGCTTAGTTCAATCACAAGCAGACATTGCAGAGCTGCTGTGTCCCCGACTTGCAGCAGTAGGTGACAAAAGCAGGAGGAAGTGTGAAGACAGCATCACTCCCTGTGGATTTATCAATCCATGTGCTACCCCGGACGCCAAGACGCAGAGCCTGGGACACGGCGCAGGGAGAATGTCACAGACACAAAGGCTTGAGAGTAAGGCAGAGGACAGCCGGCCACGTCTCCTTCTGCTGCTCTCTGCCTTCTGTCGTGAGCGCTTGAGCGGCCCCTCCCTGCGCCCTCCGGCCCGAGGGAAGCGATGGCAGGGCCAGGGGACGGAGAGAAGCTGCTGCCGGGAGTAAGGGCCATGTCCCAATAACAGCCTGATGCTGGAGCTGAGCGTCCTTCTCAGGTCCTAAGTGGTGCAGCCCCGTGCAGAGCACAGACCCCCAGAGAGGCTGACACAGCTCAGTACAGGCACAGGAAACAAGCTCCTTGTTGACTTCCTTATTGGAGGCAGAACTGCATAGAACGTGCTCTCTTTGTGTTACACACATGCTTTTCGAGCACACAGTCTGTGCCAGAGGAGCTTAGAGCTGGACAGCCAGGGCTGGCTTTGGCTCCTTTGTTTGGCTTCTCTCTGTTCTGCAGAGCCTTCGCTCCCTTCTCCACTTAGAATTTAAAGCAGTGAGTGACAAAGCTGCAGAGAGTTCTCGTGAAAATTCTTTTGTTGTCCGTTTAGAGCTCCTCACTCTACTGCAAAGAAAGAATGAATGCAGGTTCTTAGAGAGAGCCCATCTCTCTCCCCCCCTACAGTTGTCTTGAAGGTTTTAAGCTCCAAAGGGAATTGGTGGAGGTTGTACGGTTTTGTAGGATGATGGCTGGCGGAGGAGACAGTCTTGTCATGCATCATTTCCTTTGCAGAGACACAGCAACCTGTCTCTGCCATGCAGTTGCCAGATTCCCACATATTTTCAAAAGAGGTGATTTCCTGTGTGCCTACTGGGAAGAAAAAAGAAAATTTGTCCCTAATGAGCTAAAAATTGTGAGAGATAGGGACTTTGTGTAGGTGGAGATCTGAGCAGTGCATCTCTTAGTCTTCCTTTCATTCTGATCCCAGAATTAATTCATTTGTTTCTGTGGTTCTTTCCAGCAGAGATTTCTTGTTATAAAAATGTGAGACTATCTTGATTCTTTCCTATTTGTCCATACTGTTCAAATGAAAAAAAAAAAAAAAAAAAATTAAAATCCTACTGCTTTAATATACCTGCATAGTTTAGTAAAAGAAAGGTTGTCTCTCATTTCTGCTGAGTGCTGCTATAGCCATGACTGCTGATGTCCTGATCAACTCAGTCTTTCATTTCACCTCTACAATGAAGTTGGAGGGAAGAGGGAAAGATTGAATGCACATGAATCGTTTGGTAAAAGATCCTCTAGGTTAATATCTCATTACCTTAACTCATTCAAATTCCATCCAATTCATTTCTCGACATAATGACAGAGCAGACCAACTTTGATAAAACCTTCCTAATATATAAAATGCATTTTTTGTTGTGTAGATAAATGTGCATCTGCACACTGAAGCATTTTCTTATCTATGTGGAATGCAGAGTATTCATTAGTGTTCCCCTTGGAGCTTCCATCAAACAGACATGGTAGGATCTCAAGGGGAATTTCCTTCCCCCTTTTGGCACAAGCAGCAAATCTGCTACCAAAATGTGCACATCCTCCAAAACCTGTACTAGACCTTGAACAGCCCCCAGAGATCCCTCTGCCCTATTGTTTTCCCTGTGACTGCTGCTGTATTTCCTTACAGCCTGTCATTGGTACTCATAACACCCAGGAGACAAACTCATTCTGCAGCCAACAGAGGCTTCATGAAGAGTGCTCCCAACGTATTTTTATTTAGTTCTGAGGAAGCACAGAGCCTCAGGCCTGCCTGCCCTGCAGAGATTCTGACCTCAAGGGTGGCTCAGCTCCATCTCCTGTGGCCTCGGGAAAGGTTTCACAGAGCCACCCTCCCTCTGCTCCCAAGGAGCTGTTGCTCTCTGAGGAGCTTGGTGTGGTAACAAACCCACTGGTATAAGACTAGGGACAGATTCTTTTTTGCAACTGTAGCCTAAGAATTCTCTTCTGAGATCTGAGCGCTTCCTGTTCTGCTCTTTCTTTTGCCAGTGCTGAAGCTACTCTTTTTCTGTACTCAGAGGGAAAAGGAAGATCTCATGGTAGTGTACTTTTTACATTGCACATGAGGTTTGATTTGCTTCTCTGTGGTTACACCAGATGCAATTTTGTTTGCAGGATACTATTTTAGTGACTGTTCTTTTTCTGGGACTGTGTAATCATATAGAGGCAGCTTTTGATCTGTTTAGTGTATAATTAAGCTCTATCTATTGCTATCTTTTTTTGACAGAATGGCGAGAAAACTAATGAATGAAAATGTGCTGGGGAAAAAAACAACTTTTTTCATTTGAGTTATAAACTCTAAGAAAATCAGATGTAGAAATGAAGTTTTGATATAATTTCTATTATTCTTCTCCTAAAATCTTAATGTAGAGTAACCATCCATACAATCTAAGGAAAGAATAAATATTTGAAAATTGTTGTGGATCTCAGTGGCAAACATGGTAATTCTAGGGCTGTAATTTTTTAAAACCGTGGAGTTGCACGTTTAATAAGCAGCTATTTAATTATACATTGTGCTGGGTCTTCAAAATATATAAAATATATATTACAGAGCTGCATATTAAAATTAATCTTTAAAATGAGTAAGAGTTAGGTTGGGGAGTTTAAGTTTCCCAAAGTTACTTTACTGCGTTACCTGCCAACTACAATTTAGTAATCACAATATTACTCTTTTACCAATAGAACAACTCAGTCTCAACACTATGCATGAAATCCCTATGTATTTAAAAAATGTTATATCCACATAATATATCCATCCCGCCTACTAGTTAAGCAGAAGTAACTTCCTGCAGCTCAAATGAATATGTGTATGCAGGCATGAAACTCTGCTGAAAGTAAGAAATCAGAATGATCTAAATCTTGCGCACTGTTTGTTTCTCTTCCTGTGCTGTTCCAATGGCACAAGCCTGCTCTAGGTGTCCAATTACAGTGCCTGTAGACTGATTCATGTGACTCATCCAGTGTGTCAAGAGGCATCCACCCTATTGATGCAATTTCTCACATTTCTGCTGAAATTAAACAAGCACAGCTGCAACTTGTCCTTTAAATATTCTTACGACTGGTCTCCATTCAGGTTTTGTAACTATTTCAGTTGGTTTGCATTTTTCCCTGTATTTTTTCTGAGTTATCTTTTGACAGAAAAAGGGGAAAAAAGTTTTAATATAGAAAGGGAAAAGTTTCCATATGAGAGGGAAGTTTTGATATGCTGTCTCCCTGCTAGTGGAGGGAAAAAATCAAACCCATAAACCTGTAGTCAAACACTTATAAATTTTCAGAACTGTTAGTCTAGCCCACACTGTCCAATCGCACAGGTACTGCTAGTCCAAGTTTTAGTGTAGAGCTGATGTGTATACATTTATCCTTCTACGTAAATGCTCTTGTGCTGCCCTCCTACACTGAAATATGCTGCAATTCCAGCAGAAAGCACCTAACAGATGTGTCTGCTTTCAGACATGGCATGCCTCATGGTACCACCTCAGAGAAGCAGCTAGCTCGTGACACCTGGCTTGCCAAACTTGCACTAGTCTTGTTTAAGACAGAGCTGCAGTTGGAGCCAAATCCTAATCTTGCTCTCATTAAGGTAATTCCCCTTGGGGATTAATTAGGAGGGCTATTATTTATTTTATAATTCTGGATGATGCATTGAGATTTCATACTGAATAGCATAAATTCAAGTACTTGCAATCAAGGACACAATGCATTTTTGTAATTCTTTGTTTGATTCTCATTCTTCAGAGAAGGTCTTGAAGCTGTTGTGAAGTGCCTTCCACCACTACCCTTTTTTATTTGACTCCACACTAACTTTTACAAGGTAAGCTTTGGCTATGTAAAGAATGAAAGATTATAGTTATCCTTGGTACCTTTTTCAATCCAGAGCCCAAGATAGAAGATGACTAGTTTCCCATGTGATCTAAACCACTAGCACTTATATTGGATTTTGTACTTCATAGTTTTCCATCAGGGGAAAAGTGCCAAAATTATGCTGCATATGCTTGGCTTCTTGTTTGTCCTTGAAGTGGCAAATCTCTGGGAGAAGGGACTGCCCTTAGCCAAAAAATGATCTTTTCAAATCCGATTTTCTTGGAATTGTAGTTTGTTGCACTGTTTTTATAGAAATACAAAAATTTTCAATATATAAGCATACTGGCTTTTTATTCAGTGACACCAAAATAACAAATGCATTATTTCAAATGCCTTATACTACCCTTCTCACAGTTCCTCATCTCCTATGCTGTGCAGGATATTTTATATTTCATATAATACTGCTGTGCAGTATTATTTTATAAAACAGATGGGAACTCAGGAGGTGACTCTGATCTTTCACCTGCACTTTAAAGAGATACTGCATAGTTCTTATCTAGAAACCCCTGGTGATTTTTAATGGACTCAGGTTTAGGAACACTGAGGAAAGAAAATATTCTAATTGGTTTTGTTTTTTAGCTGAAGAACAGTTTGTTTCTATGTTAAATGAAGTAGTGAAAACAAATAGCATGCCATCTGGCTAGCCTACCTGGGTACTTTACCAGGAGGTTTTCAGATGTTCTCTCTGCCAGTTTTCAACTTCTTAAGTCCTGTGTTACTGACGTACTTTCTTTACACAGTTGTTCTTTCCTGTTTATAGGAATTATCTTGTTCCTTGAACTGAATTAGAATTTTAAAAATCATACTCTTTTGCAAAGATTTCCCCTGTCTGTTGTTGGAATTATTTATCCTCTAAATTAAAAAATCTCTAGTGTTTCGAGCATTCACAGTAAATTGGTTATACAGAGGAATAGTCCTCCATGTTATCTGTGAAGCTGATATTCTCAGGGGGCAGGATAGCATTGATGTACCAGTGAGCTCTCATTCTTGGAACAGATTGTGACTGAAAGGAAGGGTTTCGCAGCTTTTCTAGTGCTTGGAAAGATGTCATATGTTTTTCTTTAGATCACTTTTTTCTGCTTCAGTTTCTCAAAGCAAGAACATCCTGCAAAAAATAAAAACATTTAACATAGCTGGGAAAGGAATGAAGTACAGACAAAAGTCATTTCATAAAACCAAAGTATTTATTGCTGACTGCAACTGTTAATATCCTTTTTTCTTAATATGAAACAAACATATGTTCACAAATATCTTTGAAAACAACTGTGAGCATATAAATTACAACAAATTTGTGAAGAAACTTTCCTATGTGTTTCTGGTTCATCTGTTCATTGTTTATGATGAAGGTGCACATACAACTCTAATCACAACTTAGAGATGCAGTTCTCTGAGCATGACACAGATAATAAAGAGAATTCCTTGTGCCAAACACCTTACAATCTAAATCCAAGTAATTGTTCTCAACATGCAATCAGGAAATAGAAATGCTATCATGGGAACTGATCTGTCACACAGTACAAATAGCATAGTTATGTAAGATTGAATGGTTGGCAGATATTTATATGAGTATGCTTTATGAACTAATTTATCAAATAATTTGGAATAATGCAGATAATTTGTAGGTGCTCTTCCCGTCTGATACTAAGCATTCAAAATATAGCTAGCAGAGGCAAGTTTAAAAACAGGGATAAATTTGAGCCATTAGAAGTCAAGTGGGACGCTTAAACACACTTTTAAAGCCCCAGGAAATTGGAAATCTGTGGACAAAAATAAAGAGCAGTAAAAGTTAATAGCAAATTTAAAAAATAATCTCAAATAACTCCATCAAATATAGATGCAAGGTAAAAAAAGAACAAAAAACCGAATCATTGTCCTCCTTAAAAAAATAAAGATTGACTGGTTAGCAAGTAGCAGGTTGGCTAAGTAGTTGCTTTGTCTGTTTATACAGGGGTGGCAGATGGAGATCTGCTAAATCTGGGATTGTTTCCCCAGAGGCAGTAGCAGGGACGCTGGAAAATGTACAGGCATATAAGAAATCTGGTTATAAAATGTCAGATTTCCTTGGAGGAACCAAAACTCAAGACATGCATACAGATGTGAATTTTAAATTGAGTAAGGGAATCTATGAAGTTTCAAAAGTCTTTAAAAAATACTTGATCCAGGGACAACTCTTTATTGTAAAAACCAAACCCAAATCCCCCACTGAACAGGTGACAGACAAGGAATTGCATGCCAGTGGGAAAAACTAACAAAGTCTTTTGGGGAAAGGTTATGAGCAAATACCAGTATTTCAGTTTGGTAAGGGACTGGGACATGGATTCAGGCACAGAAGATCTTAATTCAGTCATCATTTCTTCACCATACTTTTTTCCATGCACGAAAGTAAGTGGTTAGATTTTTAGCTGTGTTTTATTAAAATTCTGCTTATGAGGCCTTAATTTTGAAGACTGTGGAAATGAGTGGATATCTTCAGGAAAAAAACCACAAAACCAAACACCTCTCAAGTTTCCTTCTTCTCGTGTACATGGTGACAAGGCTATTACTGTCTTAGAATGGGTAGAGTGCAGAGGAAACACGGAAGGCTGCCCATACTCACTTAAAGCCAACATGACTTTACAGAATCTGGTGCAACTACTCTGGGAAAGAGAATGTGTTGAGGTAATCACTTAGAAACATTTCCCATTATAAAAAGCATTGGTATTTAATGGAGGGGAAATATTGAAATTACTGTACCTGTAGTTTCTGTGTCTACATCTGGTCTCCCGAATTCTGAAGTTCTTTTGCTGAAACACTTCTCAGCAAAGCTCACATTTAATAGGTTACCACTGGAGAAGCCAGTTGAAAAGAAGTCCTGTAAGTTGTGTAAGGTGCCTTGAAAGTATTTATTCTTGTTGTTGTTCCTTGCATTATTTGCCCTATGGGATCACCAAAAAGGCAAATCAATATTTGGAGCATAAGGATACTGTTGTAATATTTTGTATAGAAAAAAACCAACCAACCAACCAACCAAACAAGAAGTCTGTTGTCATATCTCAAATGCCCTGTGGTGCTTAGAGGCAGCTTATTTTTGAAATGGATGATAGTAAAACATTATTGACCCTTAATTCTCAAAAAAGGTATAACAGTCAAACAAAAAGGAAGACTTCCTCAAAGTAAGTGGTAGGCCTTTCATATATTAAAAAAATAGTTTAGTGTGGAGAACACAGTAGTTTCCTTGTTTGCTGGGGACAGAGAAATATTTACTTAGATTTCTGGCACTCTGTCTCTTGCAGGGTGAGTCATGAATGTGAGGGTTGCTTGAGGCCTTCCAGTGGTGACCTCTTCTCATAAAATGATATCAAATGTCACCCAGATGTAATATTACTGTTGCCTTTTGTAGAAAATATTTCCAGCTCTTGGGATATCCTGAACTGATGTTGGGTTGCAGGCATCCCTAAGAGGTTTGTTTGCATGCACCATTCTGCATGGATCTACTCCTTTCAGTGACAGACTTGTGTCACATTAAACCTATGTTCAGTGACAGATGTTTTAGAAAAGCTATCCAAGTTTGTTTTGGTAGAGCCAAATTTAAAGTTCTGAAAAAAACAAAGTGATAAATTGCTATTCTAATTCATACACAGCATGTCTTCTTTATACTCTACATATTCTTACTGAGGATAAGATCCTACCTCTGTCTTGTTTTATATATTGGTTTATGTAGATTTCCAGTAGAAATGCATCCAATAGCAGCCTCTCCTTTCCAATAGCTTCCTCTGAATTTACAGACCTGTTATCTCCTTGTAAGATCTCCCAGGCTAAATGGTCTTCCTGTTGCTCACATCACTTTTGAAGTTGTTTTGATATTCTACAACTATTCTGTAATTTCATAACTTCTAGTGTGTTTTCAGCATTTACTGAGATGAAATGTGACACATTGATAATACAGATCACAGGGCATTTAAAATTTTCCACCCTTCACACTCAAGCAACTCTGTAGACCACAGGATTTGGTAGGGAGCTGGAGTCAAGAATGGTGAGTTGCACAGTGGAACATACCTGTGAAATGCATCATAAAGATGTGTACTATTGTGGGTTATTTTGCTGTTTCTGATGAAAACAGGCCTTTCAAAGACAGACCCAAGACACTTTTGCATCAAGTGTTTGAAACCATATACAATTATCACCCCCATTACGTCTCTCTATAGGAAGTTGATGGTTAGAATTCACTGAAATATCTTTTTTATTTTTTAATCATGAGCCACAGAACAGAAATGTAATTGTTCTGAAGAATGTTAGAATATTCACAGGGGTTCTTATACATTAACAGCAAATGCGGTGCATGGTCATTTGCCGACCACCTTTCTATTTGAGACTGAATAACATCTCTGTGAAAACTACAACAGCTAGCTGCTTACATAAGTCCAATAATACTGCCTGGATGTAATAGTCATAGTTCTTTACAATAGGACTTGAAAGTTGGATATGAAGAGAAAGTCTGCTGAGCTTTTGTCCAGTCAGAGATTTGTCTTGAAAAGGGCTAAAAGAGACAAAAGATAATAAAATATGGAAATTTTGGATATTGCTAATGTGCAGTCATACATGTATGTGCCTTTTCAAGATAATCAATTTGACCAATTTATTGTCTGACCGATCCCAAACACTCTCTGGGTATTTTTGTTGCTGTTGTTTGCTGCTGAAGCAGATGTACCCATTCAAAATTCCTCTACCACTGGTCCAACATTCTCAGTTTCAGTAGTGCATTTTTTCCTACTCTGCCACCTATTCAGCTGCTAGAAAATCAGACAAACTCAGGACTTTTGGAGGAAAAAAGTGTCCTGTTTTCAGCTGTTCTTTCTCTCTGTAGGAAACCAGCAAATCTTTCAAAAACACTTAAGTATGCTTAAAGTTCAGATTTTTTCTGAGCAAGAAGTTTGTGTTAGGTAAAACACCAGAAGAAGGGCTATATTCATGTTTTTATGGGATGATTAATTCAAACTCTCAGAATTTCCTGTCCTGAATGCTAAAAGAACTTATTGAACATAGAACTGTAAACAAGGTATGATGCAATTCTTAATAGTTTCAAGTATCACTGCTCTTCTCCAAAAGCTGAAATTAAACTTCAGCAGGAAGTTTTTCCTCCAATATTAAATGTTCTCGTTTTCCTTCCTGCAGAAGAATAACAAATTAAATACGATAGGATTCCCCATTTGCATCACAATTTCCAGGAGCAGTGTTAGAATTATAAAAGCTAATTATAAAACTGCTGTGAATTTTCTTATACTGACATTTGCATTGATTTTGATGTTTCTACCATTAGCATTAGTTTTCTCTTAAGTACTTAAAAACCTGATGTTTTCCAGTGTAATGTTTATATTTAGGACACACTTTTACAATTTACAAAACAGAGCTGGCCCGCAGTGGCTATTGTTTTGAAGCGCTCACAGGTGGGCTGGCAAAGCCGGAGGGCTGGGGGGGCTGGCTACGGGTTTGTGTGAATTTAGGGAACGCAGAGCAACCCCTGACGACCAGAAGCTGAAGGAGTGAGGGAAGCAGGAGCGGTTCCAGCTGGGTGTTCGGGGATTGGTTTCTCACGGCTGTGGCCCCCAGGACGAGGCTGTGCTCGCTGCCTGTGGCACGCCAGGTCCCGGCGGCTCCGGGGCATACTGAGGTGAGCGCGTCCAGCCGGGGCTGGGCTCGCCCGGGGCTCGCAGACCGCTGGGCTGGCGGAGAGCCCCTCCGGCGCCGCTCGCCTCAGCGAGAGGCTGCGGCGCTCCGCTCTCCCTCCCGGCCCGGCCGCCGCTCCCCTCACGGGCCCGGCCGCCGCCACAGGTGCCGGGGCCGCCCCGCCCCCGGCGCGAGCGCGCAGGCTCCGCCCGCGTGCCGACCCCGGCCCCCGCCCCACCTGAGCCCGCGGACGGACGGACGGACGGACGGACAGACTGACTGACTGACGGACAGACAGACAGACAGAAGGACGGCCGAGTCGGGAGAGCCGCGGGGCTCCGGCGGAGTTGCGCCGCGCTCGCCGCGGTCCGGCAGGAGCGGGGCTGCGGCGCCCGCCCGCCGGTGCCGCGCTGCCTCCCTCCTCCCGTGCGGGCGGCTGCTGAGGTGAGCGGCGCCCGGGCTACCGGCGGGGACCTCGCTCGGTGTTACGGCGCGGGGCGAGCAGGGGATGCGCGGCCAGAGCCGCAGCCCCGGAGCAGCCCGCCCAGCCCGCCCGCTCCGCGGCTGCCGCCGGGCGAAGTTTGCCGGCCGGAGCCGCAGGTAGCGGGGCACCCGGGGTGTCCTCCTGCCCGGGCGGGGTGCGGGCTGCCGGGGGCTTATCGGCGTCTCCGCAGCGTGGCTTGTTTGCTGGAAGGATAAAGCGCGTCTCTAAATAGGTCAGGGGCTTCGGCAGCGCCTGGGATTTGCGTAACGATTTTTGTTACGTGGGAAAGGTGCGGGGCTCCTGTGCCCGGGCTCCGAGGCTGGACCCAGCGCTGCTTTCCTGGCACACGGAGTGACTTTTTAAAAAGAAGTAGTTGCATGAGCACAGCTCGGCTTTCTTGTTTTTTAAACCCCGTCGACTTCGGGAAAGTTAAATTTCTTCAGCAAAGGAGGAATTAACCCACATGAAGGAGTCATCCTCGATGAGCTAATTACGCGTGGTGAGTGTAAGTGCTTGGCATCGCAAGCCCGTGGACGGTGATGGTATGCTTAAAATGTTAAAGTTTATGTCCTGGTGACACTGTTTCAAAATATGCGGAGGAGAGTTAGGTACAAGATTGTATTTTCTGCAGCTACAGCCAAGAAATGCCCTTGTTTCAGAGGAATTGTCAAAATATTCATGCATGTGTGAAGGCTTAGGTTTGTTTTCTCTTGTTTTTGACTCCTGCTCCAACTTGGGAACTCTCTTCATGGATTTCAAAGGTTGTGAGCTTGGCATTAGATCTGTATTGTTAAGCTTGTGTGGGAAATCTATAAATGGAAAAGTTAGACATGTGTGGCACTGTGAGCCCTCAGAAGTTTCAATAAATCTTCAAAACACAATTTAGCTGCGGCTAACTACTGGTTATGGGAGGAGGGAGATGATAATTTTATTTCCATGCTCTCTGCTGCTGCTTTAATGCTGCCTTGGACAAAGTATAAAAATGAGATGCAAAAGAAGTCCTCTTGCTCTCAAGGACCTTATGTTTTCTTACCTGAGGGAAAGGTAACACGAAACTGTAGTGTAAAACCCTGAAGTCACTGGGGCTGCATTTGTGTGATTGCAGCAGGTGTGGGTAAGCACTGCTGCTGCAGGTCCAGGACGAGAGGCAGTGGCAGGATACTGGTGGGATGCCCAGGCTGCTGGATTCAGGGAGAACGTGCTCGTCGAAGCTTCTGCCTCTCGTGGCAGCATTGTGCTCCCCAGTGGATGCAGCCACCCTCTGCCCGGTTACTGCAGTTCTGAAAACAAGGAAAAGGTGTCTCTTTGAGTAGTCCAGAGCTGACACTAGACTGCTGTGAATGGGTTGTGCTGCTTCTCCTTTTCCAAAGAAGTAATCTTGTTACTCCTTTCGATTCACCAGGTTAGTAGATTGCTTAGGGGGAAGGACAATTTATTTCTTCTGGTTTGTTTCTAGGGTATTCCTTTAAAGTTGCAAACTTTTTCCGGTGTTTGGTCTTGCCAGATGGGTTTTTTGTACTTCAGACCTCTTCCAGTGGATGGGAATTGATATATTTGTGTGAAATCTGAAGGCAGTAGATCAACCAGGAGTTATGGCACTGGTCACATTAATAACTCCCCTCCGCCCCTCGCCCCCAAACCCCCCAGTTGTTTGGCTTAACAATCCACAAAGTAACAAGAAATTAGAAAGGAAATTATCCTTTTTACAGGACTTTTTCACTAAGGAATCAAAGTCTTATTTTTTTTCTCAGTGAATTATATAACAGATGCTTGATTAAACCTAAAAATATTAACAAAAATCAGCAGGTGTCAAGACATTGTGCTGACCTGCCTCTTCCTATGCTAGTGGGAGCTGTCCAGCCCTCCTGTGCTCCCTCTGCACCGCACACCAGGGATCAATGTACTCACACCAGTACCAATTTCTCTTAACTGACTGTTCTTCACTGTCTGCATTTTTTTTTAATCTTTTGGATTTCCTCAGCTAAGTTTTAATAGAGAGATTATCTTCCTCCTCGAGTACAGTTGCTCTAGGATAAGTCAGTATAAAAGCAGCAAAAGGCCTCGTGGAAGATAATCTTTTGAGGGAGTGTAGGCTTGTTAGTTAATTAGCTTTGGAAGTCCTAAGATTTTGAACAGCAATGAGGATTACTGCATAAAACATAACAGATGCTTTACAGTTCTTGCAGCTTTTTTTCTCTTCAGGTTATCACAAGGGATTGTGGTTTGAGAATATTTATTCTCTGAGTTTGAGAATTTATGAAAGGGGGCATTCCTGTTATTTTCAAAATGAGCATATGGTATAGTTGTGCTAGTCTCAAATCTCAAAGCATTCATCAGACTGTGTTGGGATGTAAGAGAGTACAGAACTGGAGTGCAAGGTGCTCTCTAGTGTACTGAAATACACTGCAAAGCTCAGGTCATCTGTAGTTAATGGGAAGAAAAGATGACTTTGCAGTCTGAATAGCTTGCTTTCTGAAATTCTGCTCTTACTTTGTAATATGCCTTAAGCCCTTTGGAATTCCTTGAATGAAAACTTACAGCAGATAAATATTTTGGTTCTGTAACTTTTGCATTGCATTCATAAAATTCTAGTACTTAATATATGTTACCCATGAAGGTACAACAGTGAATATTGTATCTTATGTGATCCTTAATTACCTCTGATGCAGTGAAGGTAGAGACAGATGTTAAATGCCATAATACCCCAGTTAACAAAGGGGGAATTTCCCCAGATCCGTAGAATGCACTTGGACATTTTATCCTCAGGCTGGTGAATGTACAGAGAGTTGAAAGAATTACAGGAACTTCACTCTCCTATGTGACTGCAACATCCCTCTGGCTGCATAGGTGACTAGATTTTCACCATATACTCTGCTTGCCTAGCTACAGATGCAGCTCAAATGTTGATTGAAGAGCTATTTTCTATTGTTATTTTGCCCACACGTGGAAAAGGTACAGGTTCTTTTCAAATGTAAAATTCGTCTTTTACTACAGTTTCACAGATCATGCATAATCTTACAATAGGAGGTTTATGGTTTTCATTATTTAACAAAGGCCAATGTTTTAAAAACAAAACATCTAAAACATTTTGAAAACTTGTGTCCCTAAGGATTTTTAAAAATATTTTTTCACAAAATTAATATGTTTTCTGACTTAATGTAATGCACAAAACAAGCAGGGTAATTATGGCAAAAATTGTCTCTGCACTGTGCAGACATTTGATGTCATCCTATATTATTGGAGAAAGTGCTGCCAAAGAGTAGCTAGTATTCTAGCAGTTACATTCAGTGAGGGCACTGAATATTATTAAGTAAGCATTGCTTTATTTATGTTATCAGTAGTATGCTGGCAAAAATAACAAAGTATTTGGGAATTTGTTCTGGTATAAGGTGTCTTTCGGTGCTAGGAATTGAGAGGCTTACTCTGTTTGCCAGAAATAAAGCATTTTTTTCTGATGTCCTGCAGTACATCACATTCCATGAAATTGCATTAATATTTCCCAAAGTGATTAATCGTGCCCATTAACTTACACATTTTTATTGTTTCCTTTCACAGTGATTGCTGTCCTCAATAATGTGCAATAATTCTTTTGAATTTCTCAAACGTGAAGCTTAGAGCCTTAACACATTGTACATTTTGCATGCAACTGTGATTCTTCTTATATATTAGCTAAAGCTGACATTGCTTTCTATAAACATATTAATTGACATGTTAAAAATTCATTAGACAACCTGAGCTCCCAAGGCTTGTAAAAATAGAAGCCTTGTAAACCAATCTAACTATATCAGTGCAGCCCCAGTCTGTTGCTTATCAATATTGGTACCTTAACAATTTGCTGCTGCTCAACTACCAGACAGCTCTTGTAATGACAGGTAATGCCAATACACAATGAGGCATGTTAGAACTGTGCTGTTTACATTATTGATGATTGTTTGAATATGAGCGAGCTAGCCTGTTAGGAAAACACTGTTAATGCTTCATTCATCAGTGAAATGATTCAATAAAACCTCATTTATTGACAACTTCATTTTTTGTTATTAAATGTTTATAATAAGGAATATAAGAGGGAGCAGTAGCTAGACATGAGTACAAACAGCAACTTTAGACAGCTGTAGTCCTTTTTACCCCACTTTATAGACCTACTTTTTTTGATTACATAGCCATCTAAATGTTTCACAAGTTTTAAAATGTTGTGAGATTGCGTTGAACACAGAAATGGCATTATATAGGTTTCAGCTTACAAATAGGTGAAATGCACTTTCTTTGTGGCAGAATACAGGCCCTGCATAGTTATACATCTTGGTTCACCATTTTCTAGACCTGAATGATTTTGCTGTGTGATGGAATGATGTGTTGTAGTATTGGTGAGATGCTGTGATTCTGAAATATACTGGGCAGCTCTTCATTACTCTCTGCCTTCTGCTGACAAGCTGTTTGGTGCAGACGTGCCAGTGCTGAAAGTGTGGCAAACATGGGGCACACCTGCAGCTCAGTCAGTCATTTTGCATGTGAGGTAGGTTAATCTTTCCTCCTAGAGCACACTGATTCATACTGAGAGATGTCTCAAAGACTTCTCTTGCAAGCAAACCACAAGGCTCAAAGCCACTCTGCTCTGTTATAGTATCCGTTACTTGCACCTGTGTGGCAGGGAAAGTGATCCTTAAGACTAAGGTAAGTCTTGTGTGTAAAGGAAGACTGTGTAACTACTTACTACAGGCACTGAAGAACAGCAACTGAAATGGCAGCATTCAGGTCAGGAGAGCAAAGTAAAATTAACTTGAGGTGAAGCTTGAATTATATTATGACTTTAAAAAGAAAGTTTTCTTTGTTTTGTTTTTTATTTTTCTGTGCCACAGTATATTTATGGTTTATGAGGCTTTTGTTACATCATGGCAGTCAACCTGCTGCTATTCTACAGCCAGTGTGGTCTCCTACTGAGCAGTTCCTAATTGAGTTATTTACTGGGGACTGGTGTAGTGCTGGCTCCTAGCAGAGGATGTGCTCCAATGAATCTTTAACACTTCTCAGCATTACTGAACTTGTAAGATCTAATGAGTTTACAACATAACTGGTTATGATGGTTGCCCTTTCTATATGTATTTGTGCAGGTACCAGAAAGCTAAACATATGGGAGCCGACTTTGTTTGACAACACATGCTGTTGTATTTTAATTTGACACTTCTCAGTACATCCCATTTAGATATAGTAGACTATCAGGTCTCCTTAGTCCTAATATAATTTGATACAATTTCAGAGATTAATTAGGTTAAGAATCAGTGATGTGGCAGGCAACATTAGTATGGTCTGCTTCAAAATGGAAATGAGGAAAAAAGTTTAATGTGACGTTTATGTCATCTAGTTTACACTTTGCAGTGTCCAATTATATCTGTCATAATTTTGGTTAAAAAGAAGCTTTTTTTCCTAAGCCAGGAAAAAAAACTGAGCATAAAGACTCATCAAGGTGTATTCCAGAGAAGATGAATTTGGGTAAGATAATAAGTAAACATCCTCAAAGTTCTTACTCTGCCCTGTGCAGCAAGACTTTCAAAGATGATGCAGGAACATCCTAATGGGATTTTATAATGAAAATGCTAATAAAAGCTAGCAGAGGAGTACCTAGTCTCTTTCTTTGCATGATTGCACATGACCAAAAAAAGTAATTGCATAATCTTTCTTCCTTTGGCCACCTGCTAATAACTGGATGGTGAATCTTGGACTTGAAATTGCAAATGCCTGTGTGTGCCTAGGTGCACTTTGTCTTTCTGTTAAAATGAGATTATTTAATATGTTACAATTAGGAAAACCCCTTATGAATCTGCATCAAAAATTATGGAAAAGATTCAGCCTTTGTCTGTTTCTGCAGTCTGTTGTCTGCAATGCAGGTGCAGTCTATGCCAGACAGATGCTTATTTGGTAGATTGTAGGGTCTCTGCATAGTCAGTACCATGTTTGATGCTTATCTTGGTCCCTTGTTAATCAGAAAGTAAGAATACCAATATTTAAAACCTCAAACAGCATTATGAGAGCTTAAGACTTGAAAATTTAAGAATGTGGAAACTAGGAAATACAATACAACCTAAGCTGAGTCTATTAGTGGGCATAATCAAAAGTAACTTTTGGCTTTTTCTCACCACACTTTGTGCGCAGCATGGGTAATACGTACTTCAACAATAGAAAAAGAAATTTTAAAAATCTTTACAACTTCCATGATAGAAGTAAAAGGGCATTCTCCTGACATAGGGGGAAGCTTCAGCATGGAGAGGGGTCTGCAGCAATGTTAATGCCCGGGCTGAGTCCTGGGGTCTGGTGCGTCGGCCCTCAGAATGATGCAGAGTGTGCTCACAGCAGAACTGTTGTCTTGAGCGGCAGCAGGAGCATTCAGCAGTGCTCAGAGCCTGAGCTCTAATACATCAGCTCTGCAAACTCGAGCCTGCAGACTTCCACTCAGGCTCCCAGGAAAGTCGTGTGCTAGTAGTGAGTGATTTAAGCAACTTGCCAAGCATTTCTAGCAGCTCTGTGGTGGAGCCCAGGCTGCGAATAGATTCTGCACTGCAGCACGTAAGTGCCTTAACAGTGAGAGAATCTTTTTCTCTTGCAGTCTCTTGCTTTTTTACAATTTCTGCAGCAAATGACATTGTTTTTTTTTCTTTTGGTGGCTGTTCTCAGGACTTTGATTGTCTTGATTAATCTTCAGTCTATAAGGGATGGGAAACTATGATCTTGTAATTTAAACAGCCTATTAATTGGGTTTCTTTAAAAAACAAGCTATTTTTTCCTAAGGAATCACAGTAAATCTTGACTTTTTTTCATCAGTGAATGCTTTTCAAATTGTTAAAACTAGAGCCTGACTTCTAGAGCTTCTGGAATGATTGAAGAAATAAATTCTGTGGAGTAGCATAAGAGGCATGATGTGCTTTGTATACTTGCTCAGATATTGTCAGATTCCACTCTGGAGAACTTCACATTTTTTTAGACAGGTGACATCAGAAGCAGCAGAACCATATTGCAAGGTTTGACAGCTAAAATGGACTAATGACACTCCTAGTCCCATAAGTAATGTGAAAGTATTAAGCACTCTAACATATGGGTAGGAATATCTGGTGCTACCGTCTTACTCTATATAGTATTAAACTGCTGACAATGAATATATATTGCCTGTAAATGTATAAAATCGATTTTAAAGATGGAAGTCATTCTTCCTTTAAAAGTGTCTGAAACTGCTGAAGCTTTAGAGAATAAATCCTATGGGGAGTGGCTGAGAGAACTGGTGTCATTAAGTTTGGAGAAGAGGAGGCTCAAGGGAGACCCCAACTCCCTGTCGGGAGGTTGTAGCCAGGTGGGAGTCAGCCTCTTCTCCCAGGTAACAGACGACTCAGGATGAGAGGAAATGGCCTTCAAGCTGCACCTGGAGAGGTTCAAGTTGGACATCAGGGAGAATTTCTTCACTGGAAGGGTAGTTAAGCACTGGAATGGGTTGCCCAGGGAGGTGGTGGAGTCACCATCCTTGGAAGTGTTTGAGAAACAACTGGACATGGTGTTTAGTGCTGTGGTTTCATGGACATGATGATGTTTGGTCAAAGGTTGGACTCAATGACCCTGAAGGTCTTTTCTAACCTTAATGATTCTCTGTTTCTATGACTTTTACTGATTGAGGTTTGAATAAAGCTAAGTCCACTGTACTCAGGGACCCCTTCTCTACTGCAGGCAGGTGACAGATGCTCTTTAGCATGTGATATTCCTGAAAGGCTAGACAAGAGCCACCTACACTGACATTTCCTTCCTCTTTCAAGCAGGTTTGAGAAAACACTTGAAGCAACCTCTCCTGTCTTCCCTTGGCATGTTGGTTAGCCTCATGATCTCATGTATGTTACAAAACCAGCTTAAGAAACCAGACAATGGAGCTTTACAAACTTCAACTTCAGAGAAATTTGCAATGATGATCAGTAATAACAAATTTTGACAGAAGTAATGTCAACATTTAATTATGTTGTCAACTTCATAATTTGGTTATATTGTCAATTATGTTAACTTGGTAGATTTGTTGAGTCTCACTTGTCCCCATCATAATTACAATCTATTATGTAACTGAAGTAGGTTGGGGCAGTGAGAGGTTGACAAAACAGGTGTGGTGTAATTCTTGTTTTTACCACTTTCAATGAATTTGCATTAGCCAATATTTCTGCATATAACTTGGTGGTGACGTTGTTGCAGTGTAAAAGATCTGGAAAAACTGTGCCATTGAAGGAACCCCATGGATCTCTCTTATGTGTTATTTGTAGTTCTCAGAAGCTTTTCTCCTTTTTCTTCTTAACTGTAAATTAGAATATTGATCAAGTTTCTGTATCACAGTTTTTCAAGAAAGGATCTGACTTTTTTTATTTTAAGTTGAACATCTAGATCTTGAGCAAGGATAGGAGAACTTCCTTCTTGTTCAGAGGGGAAGATTTATACTGGCCTGATTTGGCAAATGTTTAAAAACGAAGGAAGCACATGCTGGCGTTAAACCCCAGAGGACACAAGGCAGACGGGCTGCAGGGAGCCTGTGGCTGACAGGAGCGTGTGGGGTTTGTAATCTCTCCGTGCAGTGCTGCGGCTGCTTCCTGCCTCATGCAGTTGATCAGAGGGCTGCTTTGCCATGTGGTTGTGATAACTATGGGAATTGTCACAGGCAGTTAGGAGCCAACATCATGTTTCAGGCTGAGCATGGGGGCTTGGCAGGTTTGCTATTGTATGCTCCTACCATATAAATGCCTTTGTAATATCAACATGGTGGGGTGGCTCATGTTTTTACAGAGCTGGAGATCACATTTTGTGTGACACTGAATCAAAGTTATGAATGTTTCTGATTATATATCTTTTTACTATACATATATGTTCTTGAATCTGTTCCTGTCATTTAGTGTTGTATCTTCCATCTTGTGAGAACCCTCAAATTCCTTTCATGTCAATGACTTGTGAATAAAGCTGATTTATTTTAAAATTTCTTATAAGGTTGAAGTAGCTGGCTCTGGGCCACAGAAGTACTTTATGTTGTTTAAAAGGATCATTTCAACTTGAATTTCTAAATGGGCTAGTTTATAAAACTCAGCAGTGCTGCTTTTTAAGAATTGTCAGAATCTCTCTAAAATGCTTGTAACTAGGATTTGTGCTTCATGTTTTTCTATAAAGCCATAGGCAGAACTTAATTCACTTATCAAAGTGCTGCCAAGTGCTTTTCAGAATTAGTACTGAATATTAAAAACTTACTTGAAGTTGCTTTGGATCCTTCAGGTTGCAGGAACGTGAGCTGTGGCTTTTGTGGGCTGACTGCAAGCAGCCCTGCCTGGTCCCTGTCTCTTCGTTGTCCCCTCGGGCAGCTGGAACGCCTTAGTCTTTGGTCTTTCCTTCAGCAGATGTATTTCTTGACTCTTCTTATTTCTTGACCCCTGTGTTGGCTTGTTGAATTAGTATTTGTCCTGGCTGTGTATTTTACCCATGTCGCCCTTTCTGACTGCAGCCTAAAAATTGCAAGAGTGGCCAGTAACTCAGAGAGTTTCTTGGAATATCCCAGTAAAATATGAATCACCTTAGGGACAGTGACCCATTTTTAATAAAAAATTTTGGGCCCCTTTTCCAGTCAGTGAAGCCTGAAATGAAGTTTAGTTTAATGAATTCACACCCCCTTTTTTTCTTTTTTTTTTTTTATTTAATAGAAAAGAAGAATAATGCTCTTTAAAAATAAAGCTTACTTGTCAAAGATGGGTATAATTTAGAGTGCAAAAACATTTGTTCTTCCTTTTTTTAAGGTATTTAGTGGGAAACCACAGTTGGGAAAATGGAGTATAAGACTACTATGTAAGCACTTGGCTATTCTTTGCAGTTACACATTGAGACTGATGAATATGTATATTTTTTTTAAAGAAATGTATATTGGCAATGATTACTCTGAGATTCATTCTCTTGCATTTGATGAATGGCTTTAGTAGCTACAATTATTAGATCTCTACAAAGAAGTTGAAGAAAGAATAGGAGTTGAACATATATCTGCAGATCTGTTCAATTAAAAATCTTTTTGAGAAAAAGCTCTTGGAATTACAGGATCATCATTGTGCTCTGTTTTTATATGGCCTCGGTGTAACAAGTTTCTCACCTACTAATGGATGGTCTAGGTGTCACAGTAATATTATGCATATAATATATGCATATGTATATTTCATTTAACATGGCTGCATCAGATTTACCTCTAACCCTTCAAAGAAGAGCTTTTCCAATGTGATTGCATTGACTGAGAAATCTGGTATCAGGAAATAGATTTTTATTTTTTTTCTCAAGTGAGTATTGCCTTAGTGGTAAAGGAATTTTGTAAATAGCCTGAAGTGTCAGCACTGACGTTTAAGGGCTAGATTTAGATACATTTGATTAATGCTTTGCTTAGTGTATGTAGAGATTTCCAGGGTTGTGAATTTCTGTCTTCACAAGCATAGGAGTTGATTCTAATTAGAAAAAGAGTTAAGTAAGTTTAAAGACTGTATACAAGATGGCACTGCAATAAAAGGCAGAATGATCTGTTATTAAGAAGGAAAAAAAAAATGTGAGTCAGGGTTTCACGGGGCTTCCCTGCTAGGATATTAAATATTGATGTTTTTCAGGTAGCAATGCTCAGCTCTTAGAGAAAATACCTATCTGCTGGAAACATTTTTTAATATTTTACAATATATTATGCAAAGTAGGGCCAATTTTGGAGTTCTCTGATATGCAACAAAGCAAAATTTTATGCTTAGTTGACTCTTTAATTAGTTCTCATTCTGTCTCACATGATTTATAGCTTCATGACTCCAACGTAAAAATGATATATGACTTAATGAAGCAGAAAGCTGCAATGGGTTCACACCTCTAGTTGTTTAATGGTTTCCTGGAGTTAGGGGAATGGTTGTGCCGCAGAAGAAGAAGCTGTAAGCATCTCCTCATTTATTATGGCAAGGACGTAACAGTCCATGTTGCTGTGACTTACAGTTGTTTGCCTCCTTGTCACATATACAATTCATTGGAGTGAATAAAGCTCTTCCATAAAGCATAAAAATAGCAGGTAAGGTAAGAAATGCAGATGTAATCTTTCTTGCAGATGTAATCTTGCTCAAACTGAGTTTAGTGCAGCTGTTTGACATATTTGAAATCTAACTTTTTCTTAATCCTAGAGAAATAGTGCTTCAATGTGACATAATTTCGATAATGGGCTGTAAAACCCTTAGTGGCCAACTGTTTTTCTTAGCTAAGGAGTTTTGGGGAAGTTTTTTTCCAAGTGGCTTCTCTGCCCATACAAATAAGTTTTTAGAAAAAAGGTGATTTTCGCTATAATACTCTTGTGCATGAGTTTCTGTAGTTGTGCTTCTGTTAGTTTCATGTATTTGTCTTTACAGCATCTTTGATATAGGGGTTCTGATTTTCTTAATTCCAATACTGTAAATTCAAATTAGTTAATTCTGGGTTCTTAATAGTTTAAGTCGTCTAACCATGCCTTCTGTAATGGAAAGGGGAAAAGAATCAGGGATATCAGAGAAATGAACTGCCTTCAGCCTTCTTTGGATCTCCAGAAACAATTTGGTTTCTATTTGGGACAGCAGCTTTCAGTAATTACTGTGGGGAACCCTCTGAAATACAGGAGCAGGATGAAGCCCTTTTTAATTTTTTTTACCTCTGTAGCTGCATGGTAAATGTTAAAGAATAACCACCTTCTGCCAAAAGTACAGTAACATTACAGGTATGTTTCTGGCATCTGTGTCTGACACAAACACACATTTATTTCTGAATCTGTTGTGATCTATATCCATTTCCTACATATTTCAGGAAGTAACCATTCTTTATTTAGCTTGTGGTCCTATCTCTCCGGACCCACAAAGGCTAGAACCTTTCCTGGCTTGCATCTGAGGGCTGAGGTTTGCTCTTAGAGTTTTGTAGATATCTCTGCCTTTCCTCCTTCCCTCCCTCTTTCTCTCTTTCTTCTTTTCTTCTTACTTTTTTCCTCTTGTGAAGTTCGGACTTACTGCTATTAGTCTGCAAGAACTGTGTGGTACCTTTCAGTTTATGTATGAACTACTGAGTTTGTAAGTGAAGACTATTACCTCTTCCCATGATGGGAGATATGGTTTCTGACATAAATTCTGGGGTTCTCACAGAGAAATGTTTTGGTATTGCCAGGTGTCAATTGATTAATTAAGGATTTGTAGAATTTACAAGTTCTTCCTTCAAATATCTAGTTACTTTCTCACACCCATGAAATTTCTTTCAGTGTTTCTGGACTTCACAGTATCTTGGAACCAGAAGTCTTTGGGACAGCTGGTGCAGGAATTTTTAGGTATCTAGGGAAAAAATAACCACACTCTACCTCTATCCAGTCTTCTCTAAGCAGTCGCAGTGGCTCTAACTGTGCAAATGGGCCGTACAAGCCAAGGTTGCATTTGGCTTTTGTACTCTCATGTAGTCCTTTTAAATCTCAGTAAAAGAGAAAATGTGCTTTGCTGTTTTACAGTTGCAGTTTGTGCTTACTTCATGTTTGCAGTTAATCACAAATACAGTATTCAAGGAAATATGCAACTTTATGAGGTTCTGGTAGAGTTTGAGAAATTAGTGAAAAACATAGATTACTGCTCTTGGAAAGCTAGATGAGTCCTCTATATTTGGTAGTGTGTTAGGTTATAATTTCAGAAGTGAATTATAGAAGCTTTCCCAGCACTTTTGAAATTGTTGCAACTTCTAGGAAATCTCAAATAAGCTGTGGTGCCTGCTAGACCTTTCAAGGAGGCTATTTTATAATGTATAATGGGCATCTTGCTCAAAGTACAAGGAACATCACAAGGGCCATTTTCAGAATAGAGTAAGGAGTATACATGGCATTCACTGAATAATCCTGGCAGTACTTGCTGCCAGAATGGAACATTTCGCAGTGCAATGCCCCTCATGGCCTGTGTTCTACCTATGTTCTCACTCCTCTCAAACATGGATGGAGGCTTTTGAAAGGGTTTTGCTGTCAGCGTATGAGTCTGTTTAAAACCAGAATTTTGGCAGTGGTGGTTGTTCCTGATTCTTTGTGTGTGTGTGTGAGCGTGAGCTCAACCATCACCATGAGGTAGGCTGAGGTCACCTACTGAGAGCAGCCCTGCCTGTGAATGAGGGCACCATAAGAAAGTGAACTTTTGCCTAGTTAATAGACCTAAACTAGAAAGAGTTTCATTTAATATGAAATACAAACACCTGTGTTGAGGTATTTTGAGCAAATATATTCATATTCATGTAAGTTAATAGCTAGAGATGCTATTAAGATCACCCAGGATCCTATTTTTTCTTTGGGAATATTTTATCTAATTCTGAGTTGCCCTGGCTTAACTTTGAATATAATCAGTTCTATTTCACATAGTGGTATGCTTTGCAGGGACTTGGCATTTTTCTAGGTAAGAAATATATATGTTGGTAAATATGTGACTATAGAATGGTGACACTGATAATACCTTTATATGCAAAGCTGTTCACATACTTGCAGTCACCATGAGGTTATTACTGAACTATTCAACTGTTTTTATTCCCAACTCTGGCAATTTTTGAAGTACATATTCATTTAAGTTCTTTTTATGTCCAGTCATACATGTTTGGGTACCTCCTTTACTAGGGACATGGTCGCATGCTCACTGATCCCCCTGTGCAGAAGCATTTGTGAGATCAGAGCCTAAGCATATTACTGCTAAATGTAATTAGATGCTAGACTCACACTGCAGTGCAATTGCTTCCAAGTGTCACCCAAGATTAACTGAAGAACAGGAATAATTGAGGACACTTCAACTACTGAATTCTTGGAAAACCATTCTGAGCAGACTTTTAAAATTGACACCTGTAGACTGTGAGCCATTACTGAACATGTAACTCCTTACTGAAAAAATGAGTTTTAAAGCATTCCTCTTTGCTTAGTCTTCTTTTAAAAAGTAAATATTTTTCTTGTGAAATAATTTGATCAAAAAGTAGTATCTATGTATTGGTACATTGATTGTTTTGCTGTTGATTTTGCTGAATGGTGGTGTCTGCTAATAAATCCTTCTTCTTTGTATAAGAAATTTGAAATGAGAATCTAAAAGGCAGGGCCAGTATAATCAAATCAAGTATTTCCCAACTTGAATGAAATACTGTATTAAAATGGCAAATAATGGATGCCATACTGGCCCTGTTTAGACTTGCTATGTTTTAGGAACCTTGGGATTAGGGTTTATCTGTCCCATAAAGGACACAAATCATTTAGATTAGAAGTAATCTGATTGTATTGAAGTACAAATTATAGCACAAAGGCCATTCAAGTGGGTTAAGTGACCAGGGTTGGTAAACACCATATGACTGCTGATTGGTCGATGAAAGAGTATTAACTGAAAGATAATGATGGATTTTAATCCAAATCTCTAAAGCGCAACAGCTGTAGTTCCCAAATGAGTTCACTCACTGACAGAGTTGTAGGACACCGATTTATTTGCTCCTATTTCTCTTGAACAACAATTACTTTGAAATATAACATTTTTCCTGTATAGAATATAGCTATTCCACACAGCTTTCTTTGATTAGATTTCTCTTCTACATTCAGTGAATTCATTACGATTTTTCGGCATTTTACTTTGAAGAAATTGCAGTTATTTATTTCAGTGTTCTGTAGTATGCTAGGGTAAATTGTTAGGGTGACTTGGTTTAGGAAATTCAGCTGATATCCTTTCTTTTCATGTCTTTTATGAACATAGTATGAAATCTAGTTAAGTATTAAAAAAGGCAAACTGGTGTTCCATATGAACTTATTTCCAGAAGGCTTACTGCTGTTAATGCCTAATGCTTATCACTGATAAAAAATTACATGAATTGGTGTAGTGGTTGGTTTTTTTTTTTTTTATTTCAGAGTGCCAATATGTAGCTTAAAAATGGAAAATGCATTGCATAAAAAATGACATAATGGTATCCTAAGAGTGAGAAGTGGCAGATGTTTAGGACCACAATGTAACATTGCTTAGGATGTGAAATGAAAAATGTAGGTGGACTGTATTTATTAATTATTTCAGTGTTGGGGCAATACTACCTTTTTGGGGGTTGTTGCAATAAGAACTTCAATGGGAAAGTTCCACGTTCTCTCAAGTTTTCCCCCAAATTTGTGCTTGCCCTGAAATAAGCCATGTGCATTTAAGAAATCAGATTAATGTCTTCAAAGAAAATAATTTAACTTTGTGGTTTTCTGGTCCATCTGTCTGTTTGATTTTGGAAAGTCAACAAGAGACCAGATGAAGTGGTACTTAATTATTGTTTACAGTCTAAATAGACACATGAAAAATAGTTAGAGTCTTTCAGAATGATACTGTTTCATCTTGTCTGTCTTTGGTTTTATCACGCACATTTTTTAGATACATTCTTCTATTGTTATTCAGGATTTATTTAGGTAATCTAGATAAGATATGCACTCGTGCCAGGAGCAGGCATTAGGTCAGCCCGTGTACTGTCCCTACAGGTTGTTTTGAGAGCAAAAATGGAATCATTAGTACCTAGGTCATGTTTTGTCCTTTTGATGTAGACACGCCTAATGCTATAAATAATGTAAATAGGTATGGAACTTTTCCTTTGGATTTACAGTTTAATTCAAAATGCAGCTAGGAAAAATGCCTGGTAAAGAAACTAAGTCCCTAATATCCATTCCTTTGTAAGGATTTTTTGTGATATCTCTGAGCTCTAGTTGCTTTCCTAGAGGAAAGCTATTGCTGTGGCAGATGAGCCTGTTTCTGCTGACAGTTGAACTGGGCTTTCTTCATTCATTTGTTAGTGAAGAACTGATAAATACTTTAAAATAATAATGTGGTATTTAATTGACAATATGGCCTAACAATTGAATTGGCCATTTAGCATAAACTGAATTAATTACTATATCTGAGGACTCTCACTTAATTACCATACCTAATGAAGCATAATTAAATAAAAATTTGAGTTGTATATTGTTTAGAAGTATTTTGTAAAATGAACTAGTGATTCCTAACCTTCCTGCTTTTCAGGGATAAGGGAGCATTAATGCTGCAATTGCAAAACTGATGAGTGTCCATCTGGAGTTCAGGAAACTGATTTAATTGACACTTGTGATGGTTTCAGACTGACATGAGTGCAGAGAAGAGCTCTGGCCAGGGAAAGGGAGATCTTGTTTTGTTATGGGGAGACTTCCTTAGTCTTGGCAAATAAAGGAATTGTATTATCACAGAGTGATTTGGATTGGAAGAGACCTTAAAGGTCATTTAGTTCCAACCCCCTGCTGTGGGCAGGGACACCTTCCCCCAGATCAAGTTGCTCAGAGCCCCATCCAACTTGGCTTTGAACACTTCCAGGGATGGGGCATCCACAGCTTCTCTGGGCAACCTATGCCAGTGTCTCACTACTCTTACAAGTGAAGTAGTTTAGATTAGTTATAATCTAAACTACTCTCTTTCAGTTTAAAGTCATTACCCCATGTCCTGTCACTTCATGCCCTTGTAAAAATGAGGAGGCTGTGGGAACACAGGAGAAGACAAAACATTTGCTTTCTGATGTATTTATGGACTGTACACAGCAGGGAAATAGAAATTAAACCATCAGCCAGGGTTGACCCAGAATCTATGCCTGGACCGTATGACCAAATACACGCCTGATTGTTCAGGGTTTGTCCTGGAGGAAGTACATGAGGACTAGAATTTAGGTTTGGTTGGGTTTTTTTTAAGTCTTATGTTTCTTACAGTGATAAAGCATAGCAGCAGTCCAGACCCTGATCAAGTGCACGGCTGAGAGAAGATAAATGCTCCTGCCTAAACATTGTCAGCTCTGAACATTCAAAAATCATCTCAGATCTAGAAGAAAATTGAAATTGGTTTCTAATTCCCTTCTAGTTTTTGAGCCTTTAGGGTTCATGTTTTCAGTCAGCTCTGCCAGGATTAGAAGGATATTTAAAAAGCTGGAGTTCCTGGGGATTTTTATGACTGCATGACCCAGGCTTAAGAAAAATGCCTAACACTGCAAGATATAATTCCGAGAGCTAGCTGCCCTGAATTTGTGAGTGGAGTGTCATAAGCAAAGGTGACATCAAATTGATAGATTGGATTTTACTAAGTGAACCTTTCCAAATGTTTCATGTTTCAAAACCTCATGCTTGTTATGCCTCAACACAGGAGGCATATTCAACCTGCTGGGTCTTTTAAGGCCAAGTGTGTCTTTTAAGTGTTTAAAACTGTCTAACAGAAATTGTGTTCAGTTATCAGCTATTCAGCAAAGGACAACTTGAGCACGGATCAGCTGGGTAAATCAGTGTGAGAGAGAAAGATCTTCATTAATTGGAGGGTTTAATAGAAGAATTTTTTATCACAAGGATGTTTTGTGTTACGAAGTCAACTGTCTGCACATTGAAAAAATACTGGGTTTTTAAAAATTTCTTTACTAATAAAATGCTGAGGAAATTTAAAACTACCAAATGTCTCCAGGGAATGTGACAGCTCGGACAAGGGAGAGATCTACTGAAATAAGGTATAAAAGTCAGCTTTACTGCAATCTTAAAGTTGCAAAGGGCTTTGAAAAGTGAATGACTGGAGAGAAATATCTCCTGAGAATAAAATGGGCTTCTGAAAGATAACTGGAGCTGAAAATGCTTAAGTAAAAGCTTCTCATTGTGCACCTCAGCATTTTCTAGTGCAAAAAATATATATTCTGCTCATGCCTTCATCTTTCTGGGGGTTATATTTATTCAGAGGAGATTAATGGCCAATTTTCTGTGCGGCTGCCATCATCAGAAGTTTATCCCTTTGAAAAATGACTTTTTTTTACTTTTTAGGGGAGCCGTATGCATGAATTTCTGTGAAGACTTCAAATACATAGCTGTAAAATGACAGGTGGTATATGTTTATATCCCTGAGCAGGTGCCAGCCTTGTACTCTATGCAGGATGGCAGCACAAGACTGACTGTGACTTGTGTAATTTGATGTCAGATATTTTGTGCTGGTTTGAAAAGCAAAACCAGTGAAAGACTCCAAGTCAGAAACACAATTTAATAAGAGGAAAAGAAATAAAAGAAAGTAAAATAAAAGTAATAGTACAAAAAAAAACCACTGACAGAGTCAGAATACAACCTGACACCCTGTTAGGGTGGTAGCGGCAGTCCAGATGAGATGGTCTTGTCGAAGCAGTGATCCTGTAGAAAGGTCTGGTAGCTCTTGTCTCCTCTGGGAGTCCAGTGGATAAAAAGCTGCCTGTGCTGTCTCAAACCCTGGATTTATCCAGGTGGGAATGCTTGGCTCCTCCCCCTGGGCAGAGCATCTCCCAATGGGCTGATCTCATTCTATGAGTCATGCAGTGGGTCCTTGATGGCCCATTAAACAGAGATAACTCGCGGAGGAAGTTATGTATGAGTCATGTGGCAAGGCATTGTTGGGCTCGTTAACAGAAGATAAGGAAAACACTGCCCCACCTTGGCTCCAACGGCTCATGGGGATAGAATACAAACCTTGGGCACAATTTTACATTGTAACCTAGGACATCTTTTTGTCTTAAATAACTGGTATTGGCTTTTAAATGCATTTATGATTACCTGGCCATTTAATAAAGTCATGTGTTCTACAGAGAGCTGCACTAGGATGCACAGATTAGTGAACTCTGCAGTAGAGGAAGCAGTCTGGGATGATTTAAAAAACCTGACAGTTCTACAAACACTCATTTAAAGAAGGGTAAGCAGACATGGTTGAGGAGCTTGGAAAAACTACCTTGTTGCCCCCCAATGCCTCTGGCTGCATGTCCTGTAGTTTTCCAGTTGTTTTTTTTTTCCTAGGTAGTCCCTGCTTTTTCTCAGGAGCTAAGCTGTCATTTGCAGTTGACTGGTGTGTTCTGTTCCTCTGCCCCTCGTGGTCTGAGTGCTGGAGGAGGTGATGCATTGGAGGGAACTTCCTTGAGTCTTTGCTGCCAGGCCTCTGGGAGGATCTCTGCTGGTGCAGCCGTGTGGGCTGTAGTGCAGGGGACTCTGACAGTGTAGGACCCCTCTGTAGAGACCTCTGCAACCCCTCTCCCTCATTACTGTGCAGTACAGACCTTCATGATCTCTCTCCTTTGTGTCCTGTTCCTCTGATGTTCATGATTGAAAGGCAATTTGTCCATATTTTGAAATTTTACTTCTTAAGGGTTCAGCTTAAGCAATGCTTTTTCATCCAAGCAGACAGTGATGTAACCTTTATACTTGTGCAAGGGTTAATTCCCTGCCTGTGGAAGGTTTTCGGGTACCTGGTGTTTTAAAGAGATTGGAAAAATGCTTCTGTGGATATATTTTTCTTTTTTCTCTGCTTGTTTTAGATATTTATCAATATAGAAAAAGAAATTTAATTAGATAATTTAAAAAGAATGCAAAGAATGTATTTTGAGTTCCTAATAATTGAGGAAATGGCTGTATTTTCTATTAACCATCTATGAATGGATATGACAGATGAAGTGAGTTTATGTTGATTGTGAAGCAGGCAGAAGATATACTATATCTACAACTACTAGATCATACTACTACTGCTTTTTAATTGTCTTTTCTTTCTTCTGTATATATGTAATATGTCAGTGCATGAGCAGGATAAGAAGACTCTACAGAGAGGGTAGGAAAAAAATTTGAACACAGCAAGAATTCATGAAGGCCCAGCAATCAAAATGATAACAGTAGATAGATCACAAAAAAAGGAGGCAGAAAAAACATCCTGTTGGTAAGAAAGAGAATTCCTAAAATTTTTTTTCAGGTCAAGAAAAACTGTAAGTTCTGCAGAACTGCTTCTTGGTCTCAGGTTCCCTCTGAACTTGTGGGCCATATGTGCCTTTTGCCACGGATCACAGTGAGAATCCTTAGCTGCTCCCAGGTCAGTAGGTGGAACCAGCAGAACATTGTAACTTGTTCTTAATTTACTGTGTGTCTTCTACAGTGCAACTTACTCTTATTTTATTGGGCAGTTAGAGAGCTATATCCTCCTGATTTGTCTGATCTAAAATAAACTTAAACTAATCTAGTAGGTCGCAAGAAATCTTCTAAACTTGACAGCAGATGGCACATGCTTTTTATTTAGCCCTGCATATACTATCTTGGTGGGTGGTAACTGCCTTAGGACAAAATCAGCATCCCACCAGTCACCATCTGGGATGGCAGATGATATGTGGGACTGTCATGAATAAGCATTCTGATGTTTGTAAATGTCTGAAGGAAGGCACTGCTTGTTAGCGTGGCAGTTGGTATGCAGTCACCACCATGAGAAACACACTTTATGCAGTAATCAGCAAAAGATGAATTGTGTGCCTTGGGTTTATCTCTGGAACATGGGTGGGTGTAAGTTGAATCTTCCATAATTTGTTCATTTTGATGGCAAACTTGAATGTTTGTTATCTTGACAATCCTTTAGTCTTTGTCGCTGCTTTTGTGCTAAAAATTTTATTCTCCTAAGTACTGTGTCAGCAGTCATATTTAGATGCCTCGTAAGCATCATAACCAATGCTGATAATGAGCACAAATGCATGGTATGAAGTGTGCCCTTGTTTTGACAGTGTACTCTGAGTTGATGGGGAAATGGAGGGGACAGTTTGGAGAAAAAGTGTGAAACTGATTACAAAAAACACTGCATAGTTTTGTTCCAGGTGCAGGAATGGAAATGCATGTCTTCTGGCCCTCCTCTACTCCCATTTTCCCATGTCCCTCAGGCAAGATGCACAGACAGAAGTCTGAACCATGAGGATATCCACAGGCTACTTCCCTCATCTTCTCTATTCCTGCACTAAGCCTCTTTCCTGAACAGAAGTGCTTTGGGAAATGTTATTTAGATCTGGTATTTTGGAAGGGCTGTTTGTCATTCATGTGACAGGTTCCTTTTGTAGAGTATTTTAGAGAGTAAAGCTTGCCTTGTAGGAAACTCTAAATTGTATCAAGTACCAACATCTTTGAAAGCATCTGTGCATCTATCATGCAACTTGATTCCTACTGCAGTTACAACATCCATTTTGGCTTGTGTTACTATTATTTTACTCACACTTAGCTGGTCTGTATACCAGCTGAAGTAGTAGCATAGAATCACAGAATGGTTTGGGTTGGAAGGGATCTTAAAGACCATACGGCCCCAACCGCCTGCCACGAACAGGGGCACTTTCCATGAGGCCAGGTTGCTCAGGGTCTCATCCAACCTGATCTTCAACACTACCAGGGATGGGGCATCCACAGCTTCTCTGGGAAATCTGTTCCAGTGTCTCACCACCCTCACAGCAAAGAATTTCTTTCTATTATGTAATCTAGACCTACCCTCTTTCTGTTTGAAGCCATTACCTCTTGTCCTGTCACTCCATACCCTTGTGAAAAGTCCCTCTCCAGGTCTCTCATAGCCTTTTCAGCTGCTGGAAGGTGTTCCAAGGTCTTCCTGGAGCCTTCTCTTCTCCAGGCCAAACAACCCCAGCTCTCTCAGCCTCTCATCATAGGAGAGGTGCTTCAGTCTTCTAATCATCTTTGTGACCCTCCTCTGGACTTTCTCCAGCAGGTCCATGCCCTTCTTTTGTTGGAGTCTTCTGAGCTAAACAACAGTTTAAGGTAGTGACATCTGCTTTAGTGATTCAAATAGCTGACCTGACTATTCTTTTTTCCCATGCCTCCTGAATATTTGGTGTAGAATATATACAAGAGTCCAGGGCTTAAGAAGTTTATACAGTTTAGTGGTTCTGGAATTGCGAATGGGCCTTTAAGGTGAAGGTTTTATGGTAGAGCAATATATTACCTGAGTATCTTCATGTATTTTTGACTATTAAGTATGATATGCAAATAGTATACTGATTTTATACAAATGAATAATAAAAAGGAAGAAACACAAACAATCTGTCACATGAATTCTTAGTTCAGGTACTACCTTCAGCTTAAAATGTAAAAGTGAGTTAAGTCCAAAAGTTGATAAAACCCAGATTAGATTAAAGTAATAATGTGGTTGCACTGGCTGGAAAGCATAGAAATCAGGAGTGTCTGCCAAATTTGTATGAGCAAATGCACCCGTTCTCGTGGTTCTTAGTTGAGGGGAGAGCAGAGTGGATTATTTACAACATGGAAGCACATGCATGTCCTATTTCTGGATCAGGGTGTGAAATGTCAGCAAAACCCACAAAAGGCTGGCTCTTATTTTTTATGAATGAAAGTGTGGTTTTTAATACAGAATAAGACAGGTATTCAGAATGGATATTGGATGCAACAGTCACTGAAAGCCTGAGGTGACTGGCAGCTCAAGTTTAGGAGAGGTCTATGCATGGGAAGGAGGACTTAGGGAGTGGCTGTATCTTTGACTTCACCAGACATCTCTTGAGCTCAATGTCAGCACAAAATATGCTTAGTTGTTCCTTTAAACAGTGAAAAGGGCAAGTGAAGGGTTAGGTTCAGTGCTAACCTTGACCTGACCTGCCTGCAGGTGGCTTCAGACTAGGTGATCCACTATTCTTATGGTCTGTGACTACCAGTTGGGTAATATTCTTATAACTTGATCACAAAACTTCAGTAGTTAATAAAACAAAGCGGGTGTGATGTCCTTTTATACTATAAGGCAACATTGGTTTCAATATCTTTTTCATTTCCAAAAGAGAATCAGTTGTTTACATAGACAATGACAGTATCTTATGAATAATGACTAATCTGGGACCATCTTTTTTAGGAGCACTTTAGGATTGACATTCACTGCCACTGGTCATGCTTGCAGTTTTCTGTTTTTTGTATTCCTAATGCTTCCAATCAAGCTGATAGATCTCAATCCCACATTTCTTTCTGAATGTGGCAAGTTCTTTGTTCATGCCCAGCTATTATTTTCACACAATCATCAAAGTTCTTGTGTCCAAGAGTGCTTTCACAGCATTACCAGGCTTTATCCTGAATTAATGATTTCCAGTACAACTTATATTCAGCTCCCAGCATTGTCAGATGTAAGAACAAGACAGTCATCTACTAGGCCTGACTTTCTGTTGTGGCTTCCTTTTATGCTGAGATGACTTCTTGATACTTTTAAGAAGGTAAAAAATTATTTTTACTTCCTGAGACCAAAGATTGATTTACTCTTCAAATGTGATAATGCTCAAGCAAGATAAAGGAACAGCCAGGTACCAATACCCTGTAGGAACCTCAGATTATGTCAGAGGGTTTTGATCTTTTTGCAAGTTTATGCCACGAACAAATAAAATAGTTGCTTCACTAGAAGCACCTTACATCTTGAATCAGTTGTCCAAACAGTTAAAACCCATTTGTTTTGCAGTTGGCTTAAGCTTCTTAAATGTATAAAAATAATTTGTTCTTTAAAAACCCCTATTTTCTGTAGTCCTTTTATTGTTGAATCCAGGTTCTAACTATATCCTCTACAGGATTTTCCCATCATAGGTTTGTGTTCAGCTCTTGTAAGTTGTAAAATCTGATGGAGATACATTTAATTAATGTTGTTATTCAATGTTTTTTCTAGGGAGAAATACAAGGAGTCCTTTGATTTACATAGTACTTGGATCCAATACTTTGAAAGTTAAAAGTAAAAATCCTAACCTAGCAACTGGTAGAAAATTCTTAGAGGCAAAATCATTCAATTTATTTATTAAATAATTGATAATACAGTTCCCTGGTCTCAAGAAAGCAGACTGTGAAAATGGGAACAATTGAAAATATACATAAGAAAACTCACTTTGCTAATTTCTACTTTGAAAAATTTAGCTTTTTAATATTGAGGATTTGCTGTTAAAGTAACTTGTAATTTTTGTGTTCAACCTATTAAAGTATCCTATTTTTTAACTATTTTTTGCCCTTTCTTTGTCCTTCTTTTTTCTTTTTTTTTTTTTCCTGTCTGACATTTTGGACATGTTTGTTGTTTTAATCCTGTCCATGAAAGAACTAATATAAGTCTCTAAATTTTTGTGATTTGGTTTTACCTCTTCCTGGGTGTTGTTTTACAAATATGATATATTTGGGATTTTAGGTCTTTAACAGGAAACTGGAGTTCTTGGATGAAATAGAATATAAATAGGATCAGATAGAGGCAATCAGTGATGGCTGATATTAATTTTTTTTTATGAGAACACTAAAACACAGACTGGACCATGTGGTATCTGATTGAATTTGTTGCAGATATCATGCCAGGGATAGCAGCGTGGATATTGAGATCGTTATATGGATTTGTTCAAAAGACTTCTTATAGAGAAAGCTAAAGGAGCTGAGTAGCCATTTTCCTGAAGGTCTATTCTTTCTGATAGGTTTCTGTATGTGGTAGGGGAGGGCAAATGTCTAAAGTGACATCTAAACCACGTATTGGACACTTTGGGCATCTAAATAGTCTTCTGTAATTAGCTGAGATTGCTTAGAGTGCAAGTTAAATGAAAGTAAGCATTGGCTTAATGACAGACTGCTGAGTAGAAGCCAGCAACTTGTCAAATGGTTCATCAAGCAAAATAGTATTATGATAATTCTGTAAAACTATCTGTTTGTCTTGAAGCATAATCCAGGATAGCTGTCTGGACTCCAAACTTGGTTAGCGTGCTTGGCAGCAGTCTGATACGTTATGTCAAGTGAGGCTCCATCTCTTCAGCAAATAAACTGATGTGTAAGTAGATTCTTGTATTCTTGTTAATGCTAAGAGTGCCAGAAACGTGTAAGTATGGGTTCTACAGAGGAAAGGATCAACCTTATAATTAGAGCTAACTACAGATACTGGCACATGCAGCAGCAGTCAGCGATAACCTAAGTTGAGAGTCATTCTATTTACTCCAATTTAGCAGAGCTCACTGTCTAGTGCAGTAGGTCTAATTTTAGGTTTCCTTAATATGGAAAATTTCAAGGCTAGTAAAGCAAAGCAAAATACTAGCTACTTGAATGTTTCCAGTTTTCTGAATTACCTTGTGCTGAACAGCTAATGTTTGTGTTGTGAAACCATCTGTTTTTATAGTTTGAAGAGAATCTCCTTCAAATGTTAAATGCTCTAAAATGTGTTAGTGAAGAGGCTGTCAGCCATTTGTCATACTATACCATTGAAAACTTTTCATGCACAGTGAAAGCAAGCTGAGTTTCTATTCCTCTTTGTATTGATTTACTAGTGAAAGAAATTTACAAAATTAAAGCTAAAAGATTACTTAGCCCAGTTTGGTCTGTGTACTGTGACTCATTGATTATTCTTAATCTGTTTTAAGAAATAAAAATGTGTTTACTTTTCTGAACCATCCATTTTTTTACTGTAACTTTGAATAAAAACATTCCATGTATTTTGTAGGCAGAGATGAAAGATATACCAAGAGTTGATCAGATATGGACGGATGGGTAATAAATAGTTTGACAGGTGGAGATGTTGCAGAATATGATGCCTCCTTGAGGAATTTCAGAACAAGATGAAGATTAAACATGGCAGTTCTCTGTTTGGGTTTGTACTAAAAGAAAGAGGAACACATCTTCTGAAACAAAACAGGTCCCTTAAACATATGGGGGATTTTTCAAGGTTGGCTTCAAAATAGTCTCCAGTACTTTTTTTAACTCTGTAGGATACTGCGCACAAGGCACTATGCATATGCTGTTCACCACAGTATCCCAAAAGAACTTGTTGCCCAGATGGTGCAAACCATATGCCTCTTGATGGTTATCTGTGTTTGGGAAATACTCTCTAAAAATACAAAAAAGGTCATAAGACTTGTAAAAAACAGCTCTAGTGAATTTCTTTTAAATAATGCTCTGGCAGTATTCAAAGTTGGTTTGTGTATTTTTTGGAGTTGGGTTTTTTTCTTTTGGGAGATGTAACATGTAAATGTTTTATGACAGAGATGAGAAAGTAGGGAATCATAGTTGCTCAGTGCAAGACTACAGTTCCTGAGGCATGCATGCAGACCTCACTAGCTCATTGCATAGATAGTTTTTCTCCGTTGGAGATGCTTAAGAGGAATACAGCACAAGGCTAGGTCCTGGGTCTCTCTCTCCCCCACCTTCTCCCAGCTGTCTGAATGAAATGGAAATGTAACAATATAGAAAGCCACTTAATTTTGGTATTTGTTCCCATGTCTTCAGCAACTCCTTTGATTATTTCCAAAGGCTAAAGGAGAAAATTCTCTTTGCTCACGTGTAAGTTGTTAAAATACGTTTTCTTCTTTGCTTACCTGGCACAGATCCACAGAGGAAAGGCAGTCTAATTACATTTCCAGCACAGTAGTTCTTTGAAGTACGAACTAATTAGGAATGGGCATTGCAAAAGTTTAGACCAGCACTCAGGAAAAGAATGCGTCATGTAACCATCACTAATTCATTAGGATAACCAAAGCTTATTTCCTTTGAGTAAAGATTTGCACATTCTCACCTAGAGCACTGTACTATATATAATACTTTGTAGCTCCTCTGAAAGCACAACTCTGTTTAAAAGTAAATTAGCCAGCCAAATTGAAAGGCTAATTGCCTTGAGCTTCAAGTACAAAGGATATCCACACTTAGATTTCTTTGCCAGCTTCAAGAGGCTGAGAAGATGTGTTTTCAGAAATCCTAACGGGATATCTCATGACACTTCAGAATTTTAATGTGGTGTCATAAATCACTAACTTATTCTTGCTCCAGTATTGTTTGCAGAATCTATTGAGATAGGTCAGTTCTGTGTACTGGGGAGGAAACGTGATGGAGGGACAACCCTATTTAGTCTGGTAACAGTTTATGTCAAACACCTGAAAAGGTCTTATCCTTTACATTGCTTCCACTTATGATTTCGATCAGAATAAAAATGAGTATATCTGGTTTGATTCAGAACTTGTTTTTGCAAGAGAAAGACTGATGGGGCATACAATCCCTTACAGACTTAAATTTTTTCTGGATCATTTCAGCTGGATATATGGATGCTGTTCTGTGTTTCCGGCTTTGTTTCTCTTGTTTTCCCATTCTCACCTTTCAATTTTTAATTGAGTATAATCCTTGCTGAGTAAATACAGTGACAACCTTTGCAATGTGTGTGTCCAGTGTGATTCACAGAAGCATGTCCTTTTTGTATGGATCATTTTAATTTGTGGATATTGTCATGTATCAGCTGCTGCTGACTTGGCTTACACTGTGCTGTATTAAGGTTATACACAACTGGGAGCTTGCAGGATTGATCAGATGTATTTTCTCCATATGATAATTCCCAACCTTTCTGCCTTTTAATGAACTCATATTCTTGTTCTTACTCTTAAACCAACTTCTAAATACTTCACAATCCTACCTATAACAATTACTCTAAATTATGTTTTGATTTCACAGAATGTAATGATTATGTAACTTCTCTTTATTCTCAGCTGACTGACTGTAGTCTCAAGTATCTGCTTCTGTTACAGGATAATGTTATTGAGCTATGTGTAAACCTGAGGGATGAAATGGCCCTGTTTCATATCCAACTCCTGGTGGGTGAGAACAAGTACCACACAGAGCTCTTCACATCTATCTGCAGGAATAAGCTCCTTTTGAAAGAAAAAAACACTTGACAGATGTGTTCTTGCATAAATTTGAGTGACTACAAAGTTTAGAGAATAAGAAGAAAGCTGTTGGTTTGAAGGGTTTTTTGTTGTTTTGTTTTTTTTTTCTCTATTACAATTTAATGTGTATGTACATGTTTCTTTCATAAAAGTTTAAAGCATTCAGATAGCCTTCTAAACAAAGGTTAGCTTGTACAAGATAAACCTTATTCATGGTGAGATTCTTAACACAGACTCAATGCAGAATTGTACTTGTTCTATATGTTCTAGAACCAGGACATTTCAAAGGTGTGTTTTTCCAACCTGAACTTTAAAGAAGGAAGGAGAAAAAATTTTGACAACAATGGAAACTTTCCTTGCATGTAATAACCTTTTTAGTTTTTGAACAAATAGATACACCACAAGATGTGCTCATTTATGGTAAAATCTGTATTACTGTGTGAAAAATGGCCATACTTTAAAATTTCAGTGTATGTTTGCCACCAACATTTTCTTTTTAAAAACTGTAGAAGAGATTAGACAAATCTTTTCAAACACAAGTGATTTGCTTTACCAAATGTTCACATCTCCAAATCCCAGGAGGATGAGGGCTGGGATTTCTGTAAGGAGCAGACAGACTTCTGAGGCTTGGCATGGTCCTGTCTCTGGCTGCATGTACAGGTTCTCTCCAGGGCTGGACTGGTCCAAGTATGCTGCTGCAAGCCCTCCTATGCTCAGTGTAGGCATTTTCTCAGAAGTGATTTGCATCTGCTGCTCCCATCAGTTGTTGGGAGGTCATTGCTGCTTATAATCAAGCCACCTTTTAATTTAGATGCAGAGCTTAAGGCAACAAAGGTTGTTTTAAAATTTCAGCTTGGGTTTTTTAATTCTTAAATTAGTAGCAAGAGATTGCTTCAAGGACCTATTTGTCCTGTGTTTGCAACTTTGTAGTAAAACTGAAATTATAGGGTTTTTTTGTTAAAACAAAGGTGTACCTTGGCAATGATTTCTTTTCATTTGTTTGAAGGTTAATTTTCTTTCTAGACTGGCAGCTGGGATGCCTAAGGGTGCAGGCGCAGTGTGTGAGCACACTCCAGGCTGTGCTCAATTGTTCTTTTTGGGTGCATCCATATTTACAAACACTTTTGCTAATGTCAGGACTGTGCTTTTGAGGCAAATGTTGCGATTTTCCCCATGTACCCTGCTTTGGCCCATAATTGAGCAGTCTCAAAGTTCACCAAGATTTTGTTCCTTTGGAGGGAAGTAAGCAGAAACATGCAGTCCAGGAGTGTATGTATCTTGTGCTGCAGTGCAAATATGCTAATGTGGTACCAGCCTGGTGCTTTCCAGAATAACCCTCCTTGGGAAGGGTTTGGTGCTCCTACAGGCAGCTCCATCAGTCTTCCTTCTGGTCCACACAGCTTCCTAATGTACGTTTGCCTCTGCCAGTTTTAAAGGTATCCAAACCAACTGAGCTTCATTAAGATCTCACAGATGATTGATATAATTGCTGCATTGTATTTTGGATTATTTTCTGTCTGCAACCAAACATATGAGATTTCTGACAGGCCAGGATTTTTAAACTGTAACATATTTTATTATTCTATAATGATTTGTACGTACAACTTGTACAAGAATTTTTGTTTCAGAACCTTTTACTTCAGAGAAAAAAAGCTACAACAGTGATGTTGAAATAAAAATTTACTGAAAACAGAGGAACTAGGGGAGGTTTTTTATGGTTTAAAACACATTGAAAAAATATCAAATACTGAAGCTCTAAGCAGATTAAATTTTCAGATGAAAATGTTAGCTCAGCTGAGTCAAGGATCTTGGTTGCTGGCCTTGAAATATGATACTTACACTTAAATGATTTAGTGTGACAGTCTCTAGCCTAGGTTTTCAGGATCACCAGTATTTTGTTTTAAAATTAATTAGGTACCTGTACACTATGATTATTTTTAATAATTAGTTTTATTTTTATTTGATGTGATTTATACCTTAATGTATTGTTAATGTTGTTTGTTTGGTGGCAGAAACCTATGACCTATAAGAAAAAAAGACATGAAGTCTATTTAGAATACTTGATCAGTGAATTGTACTTGAGAAGGAATCTGTACGAATACTAAAATGGTAAGCATGGGTTAGAGTTAGGAATGTGATGAAATACTCTATCCTGCCATATAAATGACTGACTATTTCTGAAGATTTTTCCATGCACACCCCTGTGCCAGAGAACAGAACAGACTTTCTCTTGGTAATAAAGCTAACTGGATTACGAGAGGGGTACTCTAGCGTTACTCGTGAATGCTGCACTCTTCTGGGGAGGATTGCTGCCACTTTTGGTTTTAATGTTTGTGTCTCTCAGTGCTCCTGCCTAACAGAGTGGTAGGTGTACATGAAGTTCTATGCTGCTCTGGTTCCCAGGTTGGAAAATGACCTTGTGTTTGAAAACTTTAGCGTTTGAAACCTGAACATAGGTGCACTCTTGCCTGGAAAGAGCTGCTTTCTGAGCCAGCCTTTGGCTATCTAGTGTACTTGGGTGGTGGAGGAAAAGAATAAACATCAAATTGTGTAGCTAAGAAGACAGAATTATTTTCTAATGAGTTACCCTAGGCACCCCCCCCCCCCCCCCCCCCATTTCTTCTCTGCTGGTTTAGCACCATGCCTTAAATTAAATACAGGCTTTCCCCCTATATATGTAAGAATATTCTTTGTGCAGCTTGATGAGGAGGTTTTTATTCTCTAGGGCAAGTTAATATTTCAGCCTCTTGGCTTGTTGGTCAGGGACTGTCATTTACCACAATTTTGTGTAGATTGCACAAGACTAACATCTAGCTGACTTTCCTCTGTACAATAGTTTGGGTTGTAAAGGTATTGATGAACTAATATAGATAACATACAATCTTTGTATGAAGATGAAGATTTGGATGTATGTAAAAGTGGAAAGGCTTCATTAGTCTCATTGGAATAGTCTGCTGTCTTCCAGTGTTTCCATAACATTTCTTGTTGGCATCCTTTTTTTTGAATAATTGTATTTGAAGCAGTGGGCACAGCTATGGTCATTAGAAAGTAAAAAGCTCTGGAACCAGTGTTTAGTAAGGCAGAGGAAATGTATTTGAAAATAATCTTAACCTCTGCTACAGATGCAATAATAAATCTACTTTAAAACAGAGAGCTTGCAGAACAAAATAATGAGTTGTTGCAAGTTGCTGTGCACAGACTGTGATATATTGCCAACTTATTATTTCTGAGCTCTGTGGTGTGTCACAAATGTACTTATTTCTATATTAAGCAATGCCTCTGCAGTTTGGAACCTTATTTGTTGGAACTGGTTGTTGGGTCATGCATTATGGCATTTTAAAAAAGAAAACACAGTTTTAATAGTTGCCATCTAGAAACAATTTTGTCTTTTTTCTTTGTAGGTATGAAGCGTCCATTAAGTCCTGACCACATCATTGAAGATGGGATTATGAATCAACCAGCTGTTCTACGGGTCTTTGAAGAAAAAGGACTGAGGAATGACAGACAGGATTATCAATTAAGCAAAGAAAAAAAGAAGATACTGTTTTCCTTCTGTGAAGTGTGCAATATACAGCTGAACTCTGCAGCTCAAGCTCAAGTTCATTACAATGGGAAATCTCACTTGAAAAGAGTGAAGCAGCTAAATAATGGAAAACTCCCTACAAGTACAGCTCCTGGCACTTTGTTTGCAAGTACAAGCACAGGTACATAATTAGTTTGAGATGTTGGATTTTGGTCAAGAATTCTGAGGAAGCTTTTAAGCTCTACCTTCTCCACCCAACATAACCATTAAACTTAATATAAATTAATACTAGTAGTTAATAATATTTTGCCATGTTCAGAATTACTGATGTATTTCTTTTCCTGTGAAGCCAAGTGGTATTGAGGCAATATTCCATTATTCCATTATGTGTTGGACCTTGAGATATGGTCTATTTAAAAGTAACTCTTGTGGATCCAAGTACTTACACATTGTCATCTGCTTTTGTTCCAAAAGAAAGTTCTGGGGAAAGGCTACATGTACAGGAGAAACTTTTAAATGGAATCTAGTAGTGAAACGATGGAGGAGGAGAGCTGGAATTTACAGGCCAGACCCTTCTGTTCTTTCTGTTATCAGCCCTCTGGGTTTTAACTACTCTCATTTACAGAATCAGTTTAGGTTGGAAGAGACCTCTAAGTAAGAAATATTTTAAAATAAGACTTTTTACTTACTAGGCAAAACAAAAGTCTAAAGTGTTTGGACAAAATGCATTTAGCATGCATAATGTAAAGATACAAAGCACACAATATGCTTTTCTGGTTTTTTGGGGGGGGGGTTGTTTCTTTTTGTTTCAGTGTTAGACTCAGTTCATAGCTACTTGAGAAAAATCTAACATCTTGAATCTTCATACAAGAAGTTTTCTTAATTTTATTTTTTGTTTTTATTTGCTACATTAAGACACTGGCTTTGGTTTCTTTTATTTCATTTTTATAGAATCAAGCTGCGTTGAAGGATTTAGCCTTTTCTTTTTTCTGTTTTTGTTTCTTGTTAACTGAATTTTACTTTTGAAGTCTGTGGTTTGATTTTGTTTGATTTAGAACTAAGTAGTATGAGGGTATCACTTGTGTAAGGCCTGTGATTCAAAAGATTAAATTCCTATTGAATAACATCTAGATTACTTAATTTTGAGCATTACTAAAATAACTGAATATCTATGAGACATGATTGATTTAAGATTTCTCTGTGTGTGGATCTATAATGCAAACATATAAAAACATTTTCTATTATTGTTGCTTTTTGTTATCTGAACCCCTTCATCTGATGCCTTTGCTGTCATTCCTGGGGATGACAGCTGATGCTCTGGCACCATTGCTCAAAGAATGCTCTGATGCTCAGAATACAATTATGTTTGCTGGAGCACTTACTTTGGGGTTACTGCATAGCTTGGGAGTTAAAATTCGTGTTTCTTTGTACTCTGTTCACCGATCTCTACAGTAGGCTATATCCTAGTTGTGTACTAGTTATGCTGGTCTATCCAGTGCATGTTAAAATAAGAGTTGTTTTTTCGTAGCTGAGGGATATTGTGTTCATAGCATTTAAAGAAAAGAAATGCCTTACAATAGAAAATTCATTATTACTGTGATTACATAAACAATTTATTATACTGTTTAAGAACCAGTGGGAGAACAAGATTTACTGAGATGTAGTTCTCAAAGAACGTTTTCCAAAAATAACTAGAAATTAATTTTTTTATAAATTGACATTATCTAGGCTCAGTTTTAATCCACATCCTCTGGAGTGTTATTACCTCTTGTAATGGAAGTCTTCCTTTCCCATTTCTTCAGCTAACATTGTAAACAGAACTAATTGTGCAGATGGTAAGAGAGCAATTATATTAATCTCACCTCACCAGTGAATAGATTTTATTCCACGTGCAAAGGAAGCAAATAGCCCTCTCATACTTCACTGTTATAGCTGCACCCTTCTAACAAAGCACCTAGTGAACAGTTCAGCATACCTCAGGAAACTTCCTGCAGAAGTTCCTGCCAGTGTCAGGTTGAACTTTTTCTCTCTGTTCAAAGGATAAATGTGAAATCAATAATATTCCCACTGGAAAATGAGGTGATGGTAAAATATACGTGACTGTAAGTTTTCCTTGACACTTTAGAAACCAGGATTACAGACCTGCCAGAACTGTCTTGATTCTGTGTGACAGAATTGATGGATCACTGACTCCAGTTCTCCTTGACACTTGGTGGATTTTCTTATTAATGGAGATGAGACATATTTTCATATTTATTCTGTTTTGTGGTCCTCTCTGTGACAGGTGGCCCTCAGTTGTTAGAAAATGTCCTTTTAATTTTTTCTTCCATTATGTTTTACAACTTTAAGCTCTATTTGTTGCTCTTAACTTGCTGGTAATGGTTGTTGTTGTACAACTATTGGAGTGTTTATTAAGATTTGGTACCTGGGATTCCAGATCCTGGCAATAATACCTTTAATTGTATAGATGAAGATCTTTTATATATTTAAAGTATAAATATAATTTTAGAGATTAGTTTAAAGTTACTTCTTTGTATTTAGAGGAAGGGTGCAATTGTCGTAGGATTTTAAATTTATTTAGCAATATATTCTTCTAGAAAATATTCTCTATTTCTAGTTTATCTTGCTATTGTACCTCTACTTGCAATTTAAATTACTTCCTAACAAGTAAGATTTAATGTAAAAAAAAGATTTAGGACCTGCTTTTCTTTACATAGGCACAATCAGGAAATCATTGGGTTACATTAGGCGAGTTTGGTGATTTGATCCGCTCATTGATGAACTCCTTTTCTTTACATTAGTGTTGAAAATTGGAAAAAAGAGTATTCTACTAGGAAAATACATTGCATACGGTGTTAGAGCCTTCACTATTGCCTATGTTAATGCTTGTTTATTACCAGCCATGCCTCTTACTGCCGCTCAGGCTGCAGTACCAGCGCTGCCGCTGCCAGGGCCATCCCGGCCCCTGTGCCAGGCGTGCGCGATGTACGGGCAGAGGGACATGAATGAACTCCCAGGAAAGCAAGGAAGTGTGTGTTTGCCTTCGCAGCTGAAGTTGGAAATGATTTCATGTATTTCCTATGAAGAAAAAGGAAAAGAAAGGGTGTTTTCCTGCAGCCTTGTTTAAAGCTTTTCAGTGAGCAGGCCTCGTCGGAGCAGACCCCGGCTGCTCCGGGTACCCGAAATGCCCCGTCCCCGCTGAAAGCTCGGCCTGAGCGCCCGCTGCTTGCAGGGGCCGCACCAGCCGTGAGCGTACGGCATGAGCTCGGCTAAGTGCTCATTAAAGTCTGCTCGCTTCCTCTGTGCTGGCAGCGAGCTAATGAGTTAATTGTTGGGGAGCTGATGCGGGGGGGCGATGAGCCGGGATGCTCGGCTCCCACGCGATGGCGCTGCAGCCCGAGCCGTGCCGGACCGCGCCGCCAGCATCCCCTGTGGCAGCGCTAACTGCGGGGTGATCGCTGGAACTGGCTGGGGGATTCCGGGCACGGCTGCCTCCTACTCCTCCCACGGCTTCTGCGGAGGTGACACCGGGTTTGCTCCACGAATTCTCATTGCTTCCTCCATGGGGTGGTATCTCCTGGTGAGTCTCCTGGTTCTCTCTCCTTTGCACCCACGATAACGTGGGAGCAGTTGGTGTAGTTTTAAGGAAGCGTACTAGAAATGCCTGTCAAAGTCCAGATTTTATAGCTCTCTGAAAACGTGTTGGGAAGTTTCATTTTTGTTACAGAAAGTGTCCAAATTTAAAAGTGAGCAAAGGAGAATCCCTTTTTCCTAGGTCCTAGGCTGTTTTAAAGAGCATATGTGCTTTAGAGGCCAGGTGAACTCATTAATGCCCATGTGATCTTCCTGAAGGTTTGGCAGGAGCTGTGATTGGGATGTCAGGATGTAGGGTATGCTGGTAGCACCTCTGCCGTTTGGTTCTTGAAATCTCTGACCTTGTGGGAGAGTTTTGGAAATGCTGTAGGAGGACCCTATACCATGACACTTTGTAAGGAATAGTGCTACAAGTTATTGTGTTAACACTGCAATAGGTGCACTTAGGAAATAGTCACAGCTTGATTTACTGAGGTATTATAAGCATTCAGGTTTGTGATCTGGTTCACAGCAATGATAGCCAGGGATTTGTTAATATAGCAAAATAAATACATAAATTACTAGACTTTAGTTGGGTTTGTGACTTAAATCAGGTCACAAAAAGGGCCTAGTAGTGGTGGTGGAAGAGAGAAGGTAAAACAGCAGTTTTGGGCATGGGAGAAGAACAAGGGAGTATGGACAAGGCTGGGTTTCTTCCACTTTTGGCAACAGAGATTAGAACTTTTTTGTCTCCTTGTGCAGTGCCATATAAATTTGTAAGTTTAGGCAACCTATCAAGTTAATGGAGGCAGGGAGGTTTACAATTAAAGAACTCAGATTATTCTTGATAGGATCCATAGACTATATAGCTAACTTGCATATTTAAAAAAAAAAATCAAGAGATAGAAAGTGTGAATGGTATCTTCAGCTGAAAATTAAACAGACTACTGATAGACATTGAGGAATTATACTGAAAATATTCCAGACAGCCTTAAATCTACATTCCCAATTTTCACCTCATGCATGACAGTAAGGCTTTTTTTTGAATGAAACTGTGAACGAAATTGACTTGCCAGATGACCAGATCAGTGCAGGATTACATGGTGGCTAGTTACAACAGAATGCAGTGCACTGCTCTCATTTCATTGGAGTTTTTCCTTGGTTTTTGTTAGAAGAATCTCATCCTAAACGCAGGTCTTTGTATGTAGGTTTTAATCTTTATATGGGCCAAGACTGGCTTTCTGACAGGTAGAGAAAGTTGCCATCTAAGACTGCCTTGTGCCAATGTAATGGAACAGAACTTTTGCTTACTTTAAGCCTCTTGATCTAGGTCCTCAATTCCTTTGCAGTGTTTGTCTTTCATTAATCTAAAAAAAGACAAGGATAATCTGATTTTTATTGCAGAAGATCTTTATGAATTATTCTAGCAAGTACTCAGAGGAATGCAAAGCAGCAACCAAAAGTATCTTGAAAAACTTTGTGACCTGACTCCTCTTGAATGTGTGCATGCATAGCTATAGAATTAGTGCCTAAGTCTGTAGAGAGCACTGTGAGCTTACTCTTTTTCTGTATTGGGTCAAAACCTTTTTTAGACTAGTGGAAGGTCAGCACGTGTTCTGCCTTCCATGTCTGCTGCCTACAGCCTGATCTTTTTGAAAGCAGTTTCAAGAAAGCTGCTTCTGTGGGGGTGCAAAGCAGAGCAGCTCCTCAGGGCTTCCCTCTCTGTCCCTCTGTGAGAGAGAGCTTGCTCCATGCTTTGCTGTCCTACTCTAGGTAGAATCCATTTTTATGTTTGTAAAAAATTAGACTCTTCCTAAAAAGCAAAACTTTGTCCAATATAATAGAAATTACAACAAAAAGAGTGATGTACCCATAATAAGACTTAGCTTAGTGAGCTCTTGAGAAACTCTTAGTATTTCACTTCTTGCTACGTTAGGGTACATTGACTTTTTTCTTATTCAGTGGTCTCTTGAACAAGATTGCATTTAGTAGATGGTACCACATTCTTTGCATTACTAGAGTCTTTTCCACCATTTACTTAAGAGACAGGTAATGGTATGGTACATTTTTCTTACAGTATGAAATCTACTTATGATAAGCAATTGCTGTTCTTCTTTCACAGAAGTCATCATAGAAACATAGAATGTGCTGATTTGGAAGGGGACCCATTGGATTATGATTAGCTGCTCTGAAATTAGGTGGATTTATTGTATTCATTTTAGACACTTGGTACTCCTCACAAAATGGTGATGATGAGAGTTAATATAAGGCCCAGAACTGACAATTCAATTGGTTTCTTATTTGCTAATAGCTACACACTGTATCTATAATATTTTGTTCTTTGAGTAGCTGCCCTGCAAAAGTACTGGTAAAACTAATAAAAATATTAAGTAGATGATATGTGTCCTCACTGGTAGTCTTCAGGAAAAAAAAAAGGGGGGGAAATTATTTTGTTGAGGTCAGTTGTTTTAAAGTAATTGATAAGTTGCATCAGAGCAAAACATTTAAAAATTCCCTAATTCCCTAATGGCAAATTGAAAACCATAACTCTTGAAGTTGGTAGGGGTTATCAGACCAATTATTCATCTCTAGGTTCCACTTCATTCTCTTTCAGGTGGGGAACACATGAATGATATTAGGCAAACAAACAGAGTATGTAACTATTATGGAAAAAAGTGGTTTATAGGGGAAGTGGTCCTTTGGGTGGAATGTGGAAGGATGTCAAAACAAAATTGGACAGTACATATGGCATCCTTTTCCACTACTTTGCATAGATTTATTCTTGTAGCAAAATGCCTTCCTGGACAGTTTACCCTCTCTTCAGAGACAGTTCTGCCATGGTAAAAAACCAGCATTTAAGATATAAGAAAATCAGATATTCTAGAGTCTAGGACCAAAAATACACTCACCAGCCATAGTTTCAAGCTGAGAATGGCTGCAGAGTGGTGGTGACACAACTTCTGCTTCAGTTGGGAGCATATCCCTAGTCATTTAACCACTTTGGGCATGGCCTGGAGGGCTTCTTAAATCAGTTGAGTTGATGTTTCTGCAAGAATTTCTTCACTGTCTCACTGAAGGATGTGGACCACAGTTTAGAGGTGTAGACAGCTGAGATGAAAAGGGATCTATAAATTCAGACATTTTTATTCATGTGCATTTCTAACCATGATTTCTGTATTAAAACTACTGGAAAAAATAATTTAATGAAGTCAGGTTTGTTTATTATTTTTACTGTGAAAAGAAAACTGGTATCTTCTCTGCATAGCAATTTTTCTCATCTGGGATCAGATCCTGACAAAATTTCTCTCATAGTTGTCTCGCGGCCCAGCAGCATATTTAGATAACTGTACAGGTAATATAATAAAAAAACTCCCATGTCTTTCCATTTATTGAAAGTCTAGTTATGATTACATCTGTCTTGTGCTGTGTACCTCTGGGTGTGAGTATGCACAGCAATATGTGCTCTGTTGCCTTTCTGGGGAAAGAAAACGTATGAAGTACCTGAAAAGACAAAAAGATGTACATTGCAAGAAGTCCATGTGGGAGCAGGAATAGCATGAATTTAATAAGCCATGGATATTTTTCATAAATTACTGTTAAAATTACTGTTGTTTTAGAAGGATGAAGGCATTGGTCAGGTAATGCCATGCTTTTAGTGATTTTTTTTTTTTTTTTTGTAAAAATACTTAATCTGCTAGACTGTACAGGTCTTTGTTGGGTCAGTATTCTAAATGTTTTCACCCAAATTTTTATTAATCTTTTTTATAGATATCCTGGTTTTTAATATGTAATAGACGTCGTCTGTTACATGGTTAAAAAAATACTTATTTCATTTGCATAATTTTGAATTAATCTTATTTAGAAATGCTTGAAGGAATCATTAATTTTTATTGCTGGATTTTTTTTTTCCCCCCAATAATGAACCTCATCACAATACAGGCTGCTGCTTCTCCTCTGTCTCGTGTTCGTTGTAGAAGAGACAGGGCTATTTTTAACATTTACACAGTCTAGATAGATGATTCCTCGTTCTGTGTGGTTTGGAGCTGAAGCTGTAGAGCCTTTCATAATCATATCCTTTTATTTTTTTATGGTTTGTTTGAATCTGATCTCTGTAGCTGATTCCATGCATTGATAATGAAGGCTTGGGTTGCCTGATTCTCAGCATAAATTCAGGCAGACTTGTAGTTCGACAGTGCTCTGTGTTTCGGTACGCATGAAGATACAGAACTGGAATTGCTTTGCTTTCTTTACAAATGACTCAGAGTGTGCTTGTCCTTCCCTAAAATGTTGCCAGCGTGTGAAGGATTTTCAATGAGCAGTGCAATAAGCCGGCATCTGGGAAGGTTTGAGGCTGCTCTGGTATAGCAGTGAACTGTCACACAGATGACTGGGGCTGGAGCCAACACTCTGTAGCACCGTAGATCATATTGGTCACATACTGGAAGTTTTGTTTATGTAACTTGGTTGCTGTTTAACCTGCTTAAATAGTATTGCCATAATGTGGAGTGGGCTTCCCAGCAGAGGTGAGTCTGTTTTTTATTATTAAACTTCACTGAATTGCTTTATGCTACGACATTAAGAGTGGATGCTTACATGTTTGGCATTATTTCTGTGTGCAGTGCATTTCTGTTTTAGTTATTCCAGTGGAAAGGATAATAAAAATGGCAAGGCATATAATGCATCTTTTTCTTCTTTTCTTATTTCAGTATTAAAAGTAACTAAATATGTGGCAAGCTCCCTTTCCTTGCTTGCTGTTTGCAGAGGGCATCTTTCCAGTAGGTGACTTCCTATGCATTTTAAATGTTTTTTGAATGTCAGTAATGCTGTGTTATTGTTGTAGAAAGAAGCTTATTAGCAGTGTGAATAAATACCTCTTACCAGAGCTTGCTTTCTGGCTTGTTAAATCTCAAAGTATAGTTACAATGACGTGTGAAACACAAGAGCTGTCGGATTCTCCAGATAGACTAAAAAAGTAAAGAATGAAATAAATTGTATACTGGATTTGACATATTACATGTGTCTGTCATTGTTAATATTAAAAGTTAAGATCTGTCATGCCGAGGACAGCTTCCAGTAATTCATTTGTACTGACAGCTTTCTTTGAGAAGGGTATAAAATTACTGTCGCTTCTCCCTAACCAGTTAAATTTGAGATTTAGTGCACCAAGTTTTATTTAAGGGACCAGATAGTGTGCCAAAGGTAGCCTGTGAAGTTCTAGCTGTACATCTTTAAGCTTGAAAGTATTATTGAAAACTAAACAGACTTTGTAGTCGTGTGTTTAAAAAAAAGGGGGTTTTATTGAGAATTTCACCTATAGCAGAACAAAAAAAAAATTAGTTCGGCTGAGTTACTTATTAAGCACTGCTGTTATGCAAATACTGAGTTGGTGAGGTGAGACCTCCTATGATTATATTTGTGTATGCTGATAGTAATTTTTGAATAAAATAAGGAAATATGTTGAAAAATATTTATTCAATTTCTTTTCTTGCTTGCTATAGAAATGTCTGTGCTTAATATGTAAAGATTGCTGTGGGTTTTTTGGTTTTTTTTCTTCTGAGGAACTAGGACAGCTCATGCTTTTTCCTGCTAAATATATTTATGAAGCAGCTGTTTTATAGCTTTCAGCTCCAAAGTTATAGATAAGTGTGTATTTGTTTGACAGAAGATTCGAGAATTTCCATTTACTGCCAGTACATGTAAAGCTTGGCTAACCAGACTGCATCAGGAGCACACACCATTTGTATTGGCCAATCTGTCTTTGCAAGTCCCAGGGCCACTATCTTGCTAGAAGCCACTGTGTGCTTTTGAAAGCATGAAATTAGTTTTATACTGAGCACATAGTTTCTCATTTAGCGGTTCTTTTTATGGTAATGGTCAATTTATGGTTCAGTGCCAGAATTTTGGTGTTCTGTCAAAGCTGATAGCTTCTGCTAAGGTGTTCTTTGGAGATAAAGACAAACAAAATCCAAAACAACACCCCCCAACAAAAATGCAGTTTGTGGTGAGGATCCTAGGGAGATGCAAATAAAAGAAAGTTCTCCTGAATTACCTAGCTCCTGACATTGCTGATAGCATTTTGGAATTATTTTGTTGTAGTATTTCAGAAAACATTTGTCATTCATGACATAAATTTCTTAAATTAATTGTCAGCTTTTTATACTTCATAATTTTTTCTTGTTTGCTTTTTTTTTTCCCTGTGACATGTAAAATTGGTGTCTCTCAATGCTAATTTTCTTTATGCGCTTATTTAATAATTAGGGTTCAAATGCACTTGAAAAGTGTATATGAAGCACCCTAAACATTCAGAATGATTTTTAGATAGCAGCTTTAGAATACGTTACAAGCTTTTCCCTTTCTTCAAGAATCCATAGAAGTCAAAGTAAGTTGTTATTAAAACATTTTTTAATATATATAATTCATAAATTTGTGAACCAACTTATTTTTACCTGTTTCTAATTCTTGGCAGATTTTTGTTGTTTTTCTACCTATGCCAGATTTGTGAGTCTTCCCTCACTAGGAGCAATGCTTGATGAAAGGTTAATGTGGTTAACATTGTGGACTTCACTTGGGTTACTCTGCCTAGCCTATATTATTCTCTCTCATATATAGGCAATTTAAAATTGCATTGCTTTTAATCTATTTCACAATTCTGACTTGATCCTGAAATAAGCATTTTTTAATGATACAATATTTACTTCTTTGCTCAGTTCTGTCTGCAAGGAGCAAAATCTGGCGTTGCTTTTTTGTGTGTGTAAGATGTGGTTGGGTCTAGAGCTGGTAATGTTTCTTGTGTAGTGCTGAAGAGAGATCTTGTTCCACCTACTGTTATGCCTTTGTGGGATAAGAAAAAGGTGAAGGTCATAGTTCCCAGAAGTTTAGTTAAGTATTAAATGTAAGCTGGTACACCCATTTTTTGTTATTCTATCATCATGGAGGAGAAGACATAGAAGCTATGGAGATGACTGCTCTCTGTCACAGGGACTTGGAAAGCACAGCAGTCCCACTTCAACAAGGCTCCCTTTTCAAAACCATGTTTGGATGCTTCTGTAGTCATGCAAGAGATGCATACTGGCAGCTTAACTATATATTGTTGTAATTTTAGGACCTTTGAATAAATTTGCTCGCTATTCTTCAGTGTGTTTAAAGGCTACCAGGCAGAAAATATTATGAACATTTGGAAAACAATGTGTGACGCATTGCTACTATGGCATATAAAACTTGTCTTATTTCTCTGAGTGCTTGAGCTAGAATGCCTTTCTTTGTCTTTTTATTTTTTGGTAATTCTTTCTATTATGAATATAGGCTTGCCAAATTTCATTCTGGTTGGTTCTTTGTTTCAAGATGTTTTTTGCAAGGCCCTTTTACCTTAAAATCTTGCATCTTCTTCCAAGTGTCTTTATTGCTGCATGCTTCCCCTCCTGCCATTTCACATTAGTAGTTCAAGTGAGAGGCAAGATTTGGTGTGTTTCTTGTGCTGGACAAAATTACTTCACACCCTGGTGTGGAGCTCTATTGCTTCTCCATCCATTCTCTAGCCATTTCTATATCAGATTGTCAGTTATCACATGGTACTGTAATTTTAATTTCTTCTCCTTTGGAAGGCCTCAGTGTTAAAGTATGGTGATCTTTTGCATTTTGGGAGTGTTCAGGGGGTAGCAGCTTCTCTACTGCCAAGATTACTAGGAGATTCTGAAGAAGAGGACACTAAGCTGAAAGGAAAAGAAATTATTGGGGAAGTGGTATGTTGTGAGCAATTCCATGTTAGTCACTTGACTCTGGGATCCAAGTCTAGCTAAGCTCTCGGTGGAAATTTTGAAATTTGCTTTTTTCTAGTGAAGGTCACTGATGAATCTTGCCAGAGGAGCTGAGTGCACTGAGAACTGTAGTTCACTGTAGCAGCCCTGTTGAAGCTTTACTACTGAAGCTCAAGTTTATGTGTTTCTTCCTCTCTGAAGGTTAAAGAGCCAGAGATGTTCTGGAGGTCTCACCCAGAATGTTCAGCCAAGAAATTTTTTTTTTATTATTATGCTTTCTGTTCTGTTGGCTTTTGAGCAGTGCTCATAACATGACTCTGAAGGGAAAATGAACCAAGTAACTTCCCTCTTTCACATATGCTTTTTTGTTCCTGTAAGGATGTTTTTTTTAAATTATTTTTTTAGTTGAAAGTGAGGAAAGCTGGGTGTGTTTTGATCTCCAGAGGTGTAAGGAGAGAGCTTTTGTATTGATACCAGCAGTCAGGGCAGATGAAAGGCTAAATGCCTTAGCCTTGGGTAGGTTCAAGACCTACATTGAAGTGTTTGTGTCTCTGACTGAGCAGTGCAGATCTTGGGAGGAGATGAGGAAGTCTTTTTAATGCTCTGCGAATAGAGGAATACAGCTTCCTTAAGCATTGAGGTTTTGAAATTCATGTAGTGTGTTAGAGGAGCTACTTGAGGGAAAGGATAGGACTATTGAAAGCTCAGTGGACAAAATTTTCCCTTTAAGCAGCTTGTGAAACTGTCAGACTTTGGGCAAGAATTTGTGTTTTGATGCATTTGGTAATACCACTTGTTAGTGCATGGGTGTGCTGGAGGGAGTAGGAGATCTGTTCAGATCACCTATGTTCAGGTGATGAAAGCATGTTTCCATTGGGAGGCACTTCTGAGGTTACTGTGGCGTGTTCAGTCTTGGATTTTTTTGTTTGGTTTTGCTAGCTGTTCACATTGGTACTGTTGATATTTTTACTGAGCTAGAAAAGACAGAGCAGGTCTCTGGTGTGTGTGTTTCCCTTTTGCTTGCTTCAAACATTCTGTGATGGCAGAAGTTGAAACACAGTGCCTGAGTTTGTAACTTCCAGCTGGGGGTCTCCATTTTCTTCAGGATATTTCATAGTAGGGGTGGAGAGATGAAGGCGGACTAAGAAATCCATCTAGGAAGTTCTTAAAATTGTCTTTTTCTGCTCAAGCTGGATTCAAAAATTTCACACATGTGCATCTCCTCTGGCTCAGCCTTGAGTGTTTGCAATGATGACATCCTGAAATGTTTTGTGACTGAGCACTTAAGTATGAAATTGAGGCACTTTTTAAATCAGGTGAGCAAACTTAAGTGGAACATGGAGAAAATAAAGAGGTGAGGAAGATTCATAGGCTTTAGAGTGGCACATCTGGATAAAGATACACAGAAATCACTTCATCAAGAAAAAACAGTTTTAAAGGACTGAAGATTACTGTTAGAAATTGCAATTCATGTATTGTGGCCAGCTTTGTCAGTGGTACCATTTGAGCCTGATTCATCTCTAGTAAGGTTCTGAATAGTAAAAATCCAACTATTAAATAATCATTGTTGTAAGCTCTTTTTAAGGAAGCATAAACAGCACTTAGCTCCTATGTACCCAGGTTACTTCTGAAAATAAGATTTAAGCTTTTCAGTCACTTTGGCTGCTGATTTAAGGCTGAGACTTTGAGAAAAGCCAAAGTTGGAACACCAGGACTGTACTGACTGGGGAGTAAATCTTTATGAAAACATTCCCAGGCTTTGGGTATTTTAAATGTGTCAACAAATACAAATATTGTTGTCCTTTTATCAGTTGCAAACACTTACTCATTTTAATATTTTGCCCTATCTAACGAGTATTTCTCCTTCAAGGGAAAATTGTCTTTTTTTCTTTCAATCTTCCTCAAAACAAATCAACTTTGTTTCAGAGATTCTCAGATTACCTTTGCAGAAAAAATATTTGATTTGATAGTGTTCTGTTAAGTGTATATTAGACTTCTATTCGGTTATTAGTTATTGCATGGTATCTATGCTTAATGTACTTATTTTTTGCTTAAATTTTTGGTAGGTGATGGAATGCCAGGCACATACTTTGCCTTAGACTAAATTCAGTTGTTTTATATATTTTTGCAGTTGTGCTTCAAAAATACTTGTTATGATTATCCAGACTTGAAATCAGTGGTTGAATTGGGCAGATAAAGCTGTCTGTATTTTAAAAGTATTTCTACTTTATACTGCTTTCCTCATTTGGAAGCTTGATGTTGCTTTGATAGATAGCACACTACACTGACTGCTTCAAGTCATCTCTTTGCAAGGTTGATGCAATGCATCAAAGCTGTTTTAACTGCTTTAAATAACTAAGATAAGAATCCTAATCTCAGGAATTGCCATTCATTAATTGAATATCTGCAGAGTGGAGTGCAGGCTGTGTTGTTTCTGCTGGTTGCAGATTAGCAGTCTGTTCTGCTGCTCAGTCTCCTCCATGCCGTGCCTGGGCTGATCACTCTCCAAGCTGACAGCTGTGCACGGGGGAGATGCTTGGGCCCCTCTCTCAGAGCATCTGCCCTTCTGTGCAGCACTGACCCCTCTGGGGCAAAAGCAAACTGCTGGGAGAACTCTAGGAGTTCAGAAATACACGGGCACCTCATCCAGTCTCAGACAGGGAGCATGCATGGAGCCTGGATGAAAAATGGCAATTTTTATTCTGTCTTGAGTGGTCAAATAGATGCAGCTAGAAATTACATATCCTAAAATGTGTCAAAATAGCAGCTTTTAGTAGGAAGCTGAGTGATGATAAACGGCAAGAAACTGCTGTGCTATTGTGCTACCTGGCCTGAAATTGAAATCCCTTTACTCAGTATATTATTTTCTAGGCCATCTATTGCATGAACATGTTTTTTACTGCCTACTTTTAATAGTTCTTGGGTCAGGAGAAATTGTTATGCAAAGCCCAAGTTTCAGGAGTTGCAGAGTTGGTAGAACAACAGGCAGTAACAGTGCAGACACACAGAGGAGGAGCCTTTGAGGAACCATAGTCACTTAGAAACTTTTTTTTCCCTTTCTTCTTTTCCCTTTGATGTTGCTGAATGCTAGTGGAACGTGATGGTACTGCTGTGGTGTGGAGCAATCTGCTGCCAGTGCAAAGCAAAGTCTGAAGGGACATCTACCAATTAACTGAAAATAATGAGAAAATTATTATTGTTACACTAATCAAAGTTAACTTGTTACCAAGAAATTTGGAAGTCAACATATTTGTAAGCTATGTATGGTCTAGTATGACAGTTCTGTAATAAACAAAGTCAGAATCAGTGCATCCACTGGGGCTAATAGACTCTGAGGACTGAAGGAATCACCAAGCCTTATCTATTCTGCAATACTCGACAAAATAATCTCTAGCATTAATTCCTTTAGGTGAAGAAATTGCTTTCTCAAATATGTCGGTGTTTGCTGTTAAGTCCAATAAATCTGCAACTGAACTAGAGCACATTATTTAGAGACACATTCAAGTTCAATTTAAGGACTTCAGGATGTGATAAATTTACTTGTTATGCTGTTGAACTGTTTAAATAAACCTTTACCTTTGCAGTTAAGAACTGCACCTTACTGCCAATTTGAATTTTCTATTTACATGCTTAGGAGGTCCCTTTTCCTCTCTACTATTACAAGAACCTGCATGATTAGATACATTCTCCTTATAAAATGGCAAGGAATCTTGATTTCAAGTCTGACACTGTTTGTATTAAGGATGCAATTACAGGCAGAGATTGTGTAACATTTGAAAAGGTTGTGTAGTACTTTTTTAATAACATGATTTTACATCAGTGGCCTCTGACTTGCCGATGAATCAGAACGACAACTTTGCCTCCACAGTTGTGGGCTGTTGGGTCCTGGTGTTTAAAGTCTGCACAACATACTTGTAAGTGGAACATATACTCTTTCAACCAAGAGTGAGTTCATAAAGCTCCCTTTCTTTGCCTCAAGTTAGAAGCATGATACTGATACTTCTCAAGATTTTCTGCACTTCTGCTGTCTTTTCTTCTCCTCTAGTTATTTTCAGCTGGCAGGATCAAGCTTTTCTCTTTAAAAGGAGAGTAATTTCCAGGTCAGATTCCTGCTTATGGTATGACTGCTTGTTTTGCTCCTTTGTAAAGGTTGGGCTCCATTTCTAATACTGTATTTTAAATATTGAAAGGCAGCTATGTAGCAACTCTGTGTCCACTGCTTAGTACCATCTGGGATGTGCAGTGAACTTTGTCACTCAAAGTTATTTTACCAATTTAAAAAGAAAAAATGCATAATATTTTAGCCTAATATCCATGTAAGGTTTGTACTGGCATAGCTTTATCTGATTTCCTGCATGTGATATATGCTTATCATGTTGCCTAATTTTTTTGGTAGTAGTTTCAAAAACTTTCATTGATCTAAAGCATACCTTCAGTGAAGACAGAAAGTGGAGAATAGATCATCTAATCAGCTTGCAATGACTCTGTATACATGAATTACCTGACAGATCTTTCCTTACAGTTTCACCTAGGTTTTGGGACTAGAATATTTGTAATCTACCCATGTAAACAATTTTGTTGAGTTTTTATCTTTTTTGCCTATATTAGTACTGACAGTCACACTCATTAGCCATTGTCTTTTTCTCACTTCATTGTATTGTTTAGAGACAATATCATCCAGAGTTAGATTCAGACTATTATCCTTGGAATGTCTTTACGTCCTTTGGAGCATGTCCCCAACAGCTACATCGATCTATCCACAAAGACTTCTTTCTGTGCTTCGTGGGAAGAGTGGAGAGCACAGCATAAGAATATTAATTTATTTGGACAAGCAATTCCTTCCTGTTTTACCCTTTTACTTAAGGTTAAATGCTTACAGTTGGGTTGCACAGAACTGTCATGACAAGATGTACTGTTAACAGGCTTGCTCCTAAGCCTGTGACTATAATACTAATATAATAATCTTTCTAATACTTTGCAAGCTGGTGTTCAATATTTTGGATTCCAGAGAGTGTGCTGCCAGAATATGGCTTCTTTTTTTCCTTGATTCTTAACTTTCTCCCACAGAAGTGGGAATGAAAAGGCTCTATGAATTTAAGTATTTCTTGGAATTTGTTTCTGCAGTTTGCTTGAAACTTGACCTTTATCTAAGCTCTTCTCACTGCTGGGTCAGGGTATGTGTACCTGGATTCAGGATTTTGAGAGTGCTGTCCATTAATAAATCCAAAAACAACATGGCTTGAATTAAAGAAGAACATTATTTTGTAGCAGTATCTAAAGAGAAAATGTTCAAACTAAAACAGAAGTAGAATTCTCTTTTGCACATCACTGAATGTCTGGGAAAGTTGGTTACTCCTGAACTGCCTGTTTTTTCTCCTGCTGTGAAACCTTCCCTCTGCTTTCCCTTTCTGAAGTCGAGTTACCTCAGGTTAGTTACTTATTTTTTCTGAAATGTCATCTTACATTCTTTTAGTTCATATTTTATGTAATCACATGGTAGTATTTTCTCCTCTTCTCTTTGATTTTTCTTTTGGTATCAGGGTTTGTAACTGATTTTTCTCTACAGTGAAGTAAAAATGTGGTGTGTTTTCCTATGGCTTACATTCCTTTAGCTGCAAAATTAACCAAAGTCTAACTTTGAAGGTTTGATTTTGTTTTTTCCTTTGATAAACAACTATTTTTAGTGGACCTTTTTAATTGAGGTTGCTAGAAACTGCTGAGCAAAAAAATGCCTTTTTTTTTTTGTAAATAAAGCTTTTATAGAAAGATAAAAATATTTTCCTTCCAACTTTTCACAAACTTGGTGAGCTTGGATTGGTTCCTCTAAAATGACAACACGTGGAAGTGTTTTTCCTCTTTCATCATCTCTCTGTGGTGTGTACAGTCTGAGGCTTCTGATCTTTGGCTTAAACTACTGCTAAGTTTTCATTTTAAATGTGCCACCTACTGGAGCAAAAGGCCCATCAGCAAATATTTATTAATGTTATCTTCTCCCAGACACATTTGCATAGTAATTTCTTGCTAGATTCCTGTGCTTATGGTTGTCAAATCTACACTGCTTTTTGTCAGCTTCACCATAGGGTATGAAAATGGTAATAAGAATTGGAGGGGACGTGGAGCATGAAGGTTTAATAACATGCCTTGAAAAAAAAAAAAAGGAATTGATATGCAGAATTATACTGAAAAATACCTGCCTGAAATTAATGTCCAGTAAGGGAATCCTAAATTTGTAGGTACTCTAAGTCTTGATTTTATGAAGGAAAAGAAAAATCACTTAATTATTCAATATAGCCTTTTAGCAAAAAGAAAATTTTAAAAAGATTTTAGATTATGCAGTAGTTTTTTGTAGTAGGTTTTTTTTTTAAAAAAACCCCCGTTTTTGGTCTTGTCTTGGCATAGGATTAGTCATGTTCATCTTTACAAATGAGAGGCATTTTGCTTGGAGCTTGTTGTCATTTATGCTACCATAATGAAATGAATGATTATTTGTATTGCATATATGTCTTAAGAGCTACAGTTCTATTGTGCTAGACTTGTACAGAATCATGGAAAAGACTTATTCCCAGAATTTTTAAATCTGCCTTTAAAACATAAGGTATTAAGACAATGTGCAATAGTGCAAACTAGAAGACTAGAGTGATCTAGGAAAAATTGCTCTGCTGAACTCAAATGATTTTCTTGATGTTTCCCATCAAAGTGGGAAACACTTGTTTGGCAACACTTGATTGTATCACAGTAGAAAAATTCTAATATATGTACAAAACAAGAAGAGGAGCTTCCTAAATATTAATATGTTTTGTTGCATATTAAATTTATTTGTCCTGTAGGGCAGTCTTTGACTTAGGCAGGGTTGTATGTTTTTTAATTGAGCTAGCCATGGTGAAGCTGACATCTTAATGAGACAGCTATAAAATTTGGTGGTTTTCCTTACACAAGTTGCTGTTTTCTTTCCAGGCCTTGCAAGTAAAGCTCTGCCATGAGGGCATTTGCTTTTAAAAAGAAAGAATGAGTCAAGGAACCAAATACCCTGAGAAAATGAGTGTGCAGTCTAACAGGCTATGAAGGAGGAGCTAGGAGCTCTCTGATCTCTTCCCATCTCAAGCTGTGGTGCATGTTGCAAATGTACAGGTTTCCATTTCCTCCGTGTTAAATGCAGAGGGTCCAAACTAGGCTTGCTGAATCATTGTACTTCAACAAAAATATTATTTACTTAAATCTGGAGTTTTTAACACAGATTTGTAGTGATCATAATCAATGTCCTTTTACACTGCTGGTTCCTTTTTTCATCTGCCTAATGCTGTTAAACTATGTTTTTCTCTGGATGTGTTGGGATGGTGTTACATATTTATTTGGTCAATATGCCATAGATAAATGAAATGCAAGTATCTGTAATAGACTGTCAAGGATGTTGGAGCGACAGCTGATGGGGCTCTGTGGCACACTGGGATGGCACAGTATTTGACAGGAGGTAGTAGTACAATACTTTTCTTCGGGTTTTGAACTTACTTTTCTGCGTTCAAGGGGGAAATTGAATTTCTTGATCGCAGATATTTGTTGCCTAAATTCCCTTTTCAGTTCTTTATTTGATAATTGAATGACAAATTTAATATTTCTAATCAAGGGAAATTTAGGTTTTATGTTGAGTAGTCCTGCTTATGAAAAATAAAAATGACTTTTATTCCTTTGTTAAGTGATGATCAGAATGTGTCTTCTGCAGTTCTGTGCAACAGGCCAGGGTATATGTCTGGCTTCACTCCAGGCAGTGAGCACTTGGAGTGTGCTGGGGCAGTGCTTCAGGAAGCATGCTGCTTGCAGGAACAGTGCTCACATTTCCATTGGCTGGAAAAGTAGGAACATCAGCTGGAGTCATTAATGTTGTTGTCTTTAGGGGTGCCTGTAGCTGATCTGCCTGCTTTCCCAGAATAGGATACTGAAGCCAGTAAATAAGGCAATAAAATATTTCACACCTAATAAATTTCATACCAAAATTTCAAACCAAAAGCAAATAAAATCTAAGCAGTTCTAGGAGGAAGACAGTTGTTCCAAATGTTAAGAGATTGAGGTAGTATGGAAAAGGCAAGGATAAGAAAAAGCCCTGCTATTTTTATAGGAGGAGGTAAAGCTTGTATCTCAGGAAACTTCTGAAATGCTTTAAAATACTTCAATAATGAAAGAAACAGAAAAGAGAAGTAAATCCTAAGCAACGTCTGAGAGTAAAATCATTCAAAGTACCTGAATGTTACTCAACAAAATAAGTGGCTACAAGAACCTATGCCAAGGAGGTATTCAAAATAAGTAAAATAAAGCAGTACAGAGAAGAAATAATTAAAAAAAAAACCCGAGTCCTGCATGCATTTTTATGGGCATATGGAACTGATTCAAAGCCTGTTTCTTCATAACTGGGCTTTTAAGAATAAAGAAGTTCCTTATCTGTTATTTACTACATTAAAAATGTTATTCAAAGCATGATTTGATTTTTTTTTGTTAGAAATTATTTGCTTATTAATCTTTTGTCTAATGGGTTAAATCAGCTGTCTTTAATTTTATCATTTTTATAGGGATACATACGCTTTGACATAGTATATGGACATAAAGCATTGAAAAATAACTAAAAATAATTCCAGAGTAGAAAACTGAGGTGGGCAGGGAAGTGATACACTAGACATCTCAGGAATGATAAATTATTTCAAGGAATTACAATTGGAGTTGTGTATATTCATTAAAAACAGCATAAATTATTTGGTTCTTATTTCAGTTTATATCCTCTTACCAAGCAGAGGAAGTTTGGAATTTTGCTTTGTAATAGCAAAATTCAGGATGACAGAGTCTAGCAGGAGTGGAAGAAACAGGCTAGTTGAAGTCACTGAGAGAGATATGCAATACCTGGATGTCTTTCATAAAATATTGAAGCATTTAAATTTCAGCTGTTTAAGATATGACAATTTTTGTAACACTAGCATAAACTACTAAAAAAACCACTTTTTGGAGGAACATCTGAAAGTATTTTGAAATTCAAAGGCCTAGACTTTTGAATCCTATAAATAATGATGCTTTTCTAGGGTAATGTCAAAAAAACCAGGTTTGCTTGCCAATTGTCTGTTGTAGCTGTAAATAAAACCATAATTTTATTTCTCTTCCAACCAAGAAAAATTATTTGATAACTACTTTTCAGTTGTTTATATATAAGCTGTACAAGTGCACATAAAACATTCTATCCATGATATTATATGCTCCTTATGACAGTGGTCATAGCAAAGGCCCTTAGAATTGCTTAGAGATATTTTGAGAATTTTTTACTTGCAGTTCTTCTCTCATGTGAACAGGAAGAAATTGCAGGGAAGGTTTGAAGAAGTAAAAACATAAAGGTATAGGATGTATTTTAATGTGGTAGAGGGCTTTAAGTGTAACAAATTTGAGTGTGTCTGTGTCTCATGCTTGCGGCATTGTGGTGGTGCTCTGGATGTTTAGGTTTTTTCAGCCTCATTAATGACCTTCATGGCCCTTGGCAAGCCTTAAATTTACTTCCACTTTTGTCTGCTGAGAATGACTTCAGCACCTTGGAGGAGTTTCATACTCATGTGCTATCAGAAAAACTCCCTCCAGAGAGTACTCCTTGTGAACAAAGATGGCTTCAGCTGGGGTACTGGATATTGCTGACCATTTTTGTGGTGCCTTTTTATACTGAGAGATGACTAGGATGGTCCCTAGCTGCATTTGTGAAGCAGTGACAGCCTTCCCTGTTTAGTATGTTAGATAAAGGCTGTTCTGCATCTATTCAAGTGCAACAGATTGCAAAGCTTATCTGCACAGGTGAAATGACCTGTGCCTAGATGATAACCCTGGTTTTCCCATGCTGCCAAAGGAAACCTGTATATTCACACCTGAGAGTTGAATTTTTTGTCTGGATCATTTGTTTTGAATAGGTATTTTTACATTCTGCACTATTCCCAAACACAGATGGGTTTTTTCCTTCTATCTTTTCCAAATATAGCAGTTAAGTACCAAATTGCTGAAAATAGAAGCTAGGTAGCTCAATTTGCATCCATGGCAGGTGTTGCTGTCTGTTTCTCAAATGTTTTCTCTGGTGTGTCATTAAGCTTAGCCCAGCAGTGGCTGTTTCAGGGTGTGCACATGACACGCAGGCACACTGTGCTGGCATTGCTGGTACTTAGTCCCTTTATAGGCCGTACCACCGTTCTGACTTTATTAAAGGGAAGTTGCTCTGTATGCAGAGCTTGTTTGTATTTTCAGCATTAAAAAGTTTATGATGGGGTGGCCATCAGACAGAAATTTCCCATGTCAGGGGTGGCATAAGGTGTGATCTGCTTATGAGAAAAATCAGTTGATGATCACTTTTAGTGGTGGAAGGATTGACAAGGGGGTAGAGGGCTCTTTGCAAAGAGCCTTAAAAGTTCAACATGTAAACATGAGCTATGCTAGGGCTCTCACTGTCTAATGATGAGAGCTCCCCCACCACTAGTTCATGCAGCAAGTTTTGGTGTGTTCAGAGTGCAGGCCTTCCTTCAGGCTGTGCAAGAGGGGTCATCGTTGGCTGCAGGCCAAGAGAGTTAATTTCTGCACTTCTGTTTAATGAGTTAACATCAACTCTAATGTAGATTTTCATTCTGGCTTAGATGGTTGATCATAATTATAATATCCAGCTGCTGTCTTCCATTATTTGAGCATTATTTTCCCATTCTCCTCAGCAAGCTCTGCATTAGCCAGGTTTGACTGGGGTGTTATGTACACTGAGCATGGCCAAGCAGCGGTGTGGTCCCACCAGATGCACAAAGTGGTGCTATAGTCAAAACCAGAACACTGACAGCTTGTAAAGCAAAACAGGAGTTGCACTGCAACCAGGGTAAATATTTGACTAAAAATGAGCCAGTATGTATGTCTGTGCTGTAGAGACTTATTAGCCATATCTGAAAAGAGCTCCGAAGGACAATCCTATTGATTTTGTTCTTATCTTGATGACCTTGTAGGTTGAGTTAATGGTTTCTAAACTCGATTGATGAGTTTGCAGGACGGTTCTGTTTGTCTCCAGTCAAGGAGAAAGGAAAATAATGTAGAGTTAAAAAAGAAATTCTTATGATTTTGATCACTCTCTTAACGTTCAATATGTATTTTAATTTGCATGGGTGTAGAATCAATGAAAACATAGTAACTGTATAATCAAGACAAGACTGAAATGTAGTTCATCTATGTTATATGATTTATTTCTCAAATCTTGTGACTTGGAAGTCATCTGGAATTACAATAGGCATCATCACACTTGGCTGATAGACATTTTTAAAGAAGCTGGAGTTTGACGAGGATGGGGAAAAAATGAGTCTGGTCTTACTGATGTATAAAACCAGGCTGTTTCTCACTGTGGCACTCCTCGTGTGGCTTGTAAGGCAGACTATGTTTTTGCCTCTCTGTGGATACTTGTAACTGGAGAGGAAGCCATTCTTTTGGGATAATAAGGCTGCAGAATCATCTCAGGGAAAGATATTTTGTGCCAGATCATTAACTGATTTTAAAATTGTCATAGCTTCTGTTAATCCAGACATAAAAGGAAATATGCAGAACTTAATGTAGCTACTGCTAAGATACATCCTGATTTTTAGTTCCCACTTGGCATAGTGAACTTCACCTTCATACATAATGTTGGTAAAACTTGGATGTTTTATAGATGAAGAGGCTGTTGATCTCTTGTAAATGTTAACTATGAGAGCAGTCTGCATAAGATCAAGAGGCACTAAGGAATAATGTAATTGGAATTTTTCAAACAACTGTCTCTGTTTCAGAATGAAGATTTATGATAGAAAAAATAAGACAAAATAGATCTCACAGTTTCAGCATAATTAAGATTTTTGCCAGTGGTTATTATGGGAAAACTTTCTTAAATATTTTACCCTTACCGCTTTGAAAGTTTTGATGTGAGATGAGCAGGATTTTCATTCTGCAGCTACTTTATTAAGCAAAAGCAGTTCTGATTCCCAAACGTCTAACTAACAAAGAGGACCAAATGCTAATGTAATTAGCATTTACCTTTTTTTTTCTTTCCTTTCCTGATGGAAAGATCCTCAAGTCAATCAAGATGAGAGGAAATTTTGTTAAAGCAAAAAGTGTTTTGTTCTTACTAAAAAGTTGAGAAAGAACCCATAAGAAACTACATAATATATCATTATATAAAATATATATAAAAAGTAAAATAAGGTTGAAGAATTCACTTTCTTTGATATGGATTTAAATTATGTAGATAAATCTGCTCTTGGTAACTTGCACATTAGTATTCTCTTCAGCAAGGTGGTTAAGGGTGCTTAAATATGACCTCTGCTTTGCCCAGGCAAGGAACAAAAATAAAAATAACTCAACAAATTTAGAGATGGTATAAAAGGGAAACAGGGCTTGCATTTTTACAGGTTTTTTCATTTCAGGTCAAGTAAAATTAATGATAATATGTGGAGGCTTCTATATAAAAATTCCATCTATTGTGACCGGTATTAAAGCTCTGTTTTAACAATATTGACAAGTAAACTCTTGACCTCTTCTATGTTACTGAGAAAAGATCTTTGAAATAGTCTTAGCAACATCCACTTGATTTATTATTTGAAGATGTCTGAGCAGGAAGCTTTGTCTATGTTTTAAGGTAGATTCTTGTATTAATGAGCTGTCTCTCATGTACTGAGCCAGTGTCATTTAGCATAAATTTTTTAATGTCTTTTTTTCTTCATTAAGTACCAATGCTGCTAGCTCTCTACTGCACAGAAAAGGGTTTAAAGCAGGTGTAGACCTCTTGGCTGAGAATTTATTATGGTCTGTCTTTTTATCCTAACATGCAACAGAGAGGAAGTGATGTGCTGTTGATTTATGCTAACATGTAACAGGGGAGATCATTCAAGTAAAACAGTAGCTGATATTGCAATAATAAAGTTCACATGAAGTAGGGTAGGGAAGATGAAAGAACATGTGTCAGAGTAATGTAATATACTGAAAATTGATAATAGCTTTATTTTGGTGAGCTAAATTTCTTCTGGATAAACAACACAAAAATGGGAAGTATAAGATGACTAAGGGATTTGGGTTTTGAACTTCTGTTTGAAAAACTAAGGAATATATGACATAAGATACAAGTCCTATGCAAAATGGTAATAAGGCCATTCCCAGGTGAGTATTACTGTCTATTCTGCTACAAAGAATGCTTTCTCTGAGGAAGAGGAGCACAGAACATCTGATGTTAAGTGCAATCACAGCTAGTTATAACACAAAAGTACTTTTTTGTCAATATTATGTGAGAGAACCTGACAAATTTTTGGAGGATCTTTTTTGTTTCCCCTCGTGTTTCAGTATCTGAAGACATGAAATTATTTCATATTCACCTTTCCACACCCTGATATTATATAATAATTTATTTGAATACAGAAGTGGATTTCCTATGTCATTTTGACGCTGCAACTTCAGAGAATACATGAAGCAATGCAGGTATTTTAAAAGCCTCTTAATTGAATCACTCTTGGAATTTTTATATCTTGAATATTTTAAGTCACAGTATTTGGAGTTGTGATCATTTGGTAATAAAAACAGTGGCTTTTCCATCTCAGAATTCTCTAGAAAAATGAACTCATTTCACATAGTCTACAGGGATTTTGGGAAGTGGCTGTTAGCAGTATAGATGGCCACTTTGTAGATTGATTTCATGAGTATAGATTTAACAAGATTTCTTAATGTTATTTTCATGCTCTAGAGTTGTATATATAGATCTGTCCATTACTAGATAAAACTGTTGAGCTTTGATATACTGCTATGTATAGTGTCTGTGATCTGGAACTTGCTTAAACAACAAATACTGCACAAGCAGAGTTGTGGAAATCATACTTTCACACGTCTATTTTGAAAAAAGGTGGACAAGAGCTAAATTCTCTGATATAATTGTGTTATGTTAATTTACCATTCTTGTCACCACATTGATTTTTTTTTTTTAATGTCTTTTTGGTATCATCAGCTTATATGTTCGTACTTATAACCTTTATCACAACATGTTCTTGCAAAACTTAATCGTAGTATCAGAGAACAGCCCAGGTTGGCAGGGATCTTGAAAGATCATCTGATCCAAGCTTTCCTGGGAAGAGGAGTCATGATGAGATTTTCCAGCAGCTTGTCCACATCTTGAAACCTCTAGCAATGAGGATTCCATCATCTTCCTGGGGAGGTTGTTGCAGTGAATTCTTCATCTCACTGTAATTTTTTCTCATGTCAAGATGAAGCGTCTCTCAGTGTACTCCTCACACCTTGTCATCTCCATGTGGATCCTCATGGAGAGAGAGCCTCCATCCTCCTTGTGACTGTCCTTTAAGTACTGAAATTCTGTTACGAGTTCCCACCTAAGCTTTCTCTTTTCCAGGGAGAAAATTCCAACTCCTTCAGTCTTTCCTCATAGGGCAGGTTCTCCGGACCTTTGATCACCATTAAGGGCTTTCTTTGGAACTCTCCACTCTGTCCAGATCTTTCTTGGTTTGTAGGGACCAGAACTGTACACAGCACTGTGGGTGCAGCCTGACAAGCACTGAGTAGACTGGGATGATGACATCTCTATCTTTTTTTATAAAGCCCCTGTGGACTGAGGATTGAAGATTAATCTTAGTTAAGATTAAACATATTGTTTTTTTCATGCTGAGATTTCAAAGAGATTGAAATGACCAGAACTTGTTATGCTGTTTTGCAATCTCTGTGTTTGGGTTCACAGCCAGTAATGTCAGATGTGGTTTCTATTTTGTGCTCTTCTTTATATGTGAGTTATGGATGGATGGTGTCCACTCCTCTGTAAGGAAAAGCAAGGATATCTGTCTTCCTCAATAAGTGGATGCCAGGTTGCAAGATGTATTTCTGTGCTGGTCTTTATGTCACTCTATTTCACATATGAAAACAGAATATTATATGAAGGATTGTTACAAAGCTGCTCTGGCTCTTCCTTGCATCTCAAGTTTCAGTTCTTGCTCCAAATCTGGCTCTGGTAAGGAGCACTTGTCTCATTAGTCAGTTTTTCTTGTCAGCAGCCAGCAGTGCTGACTGAAATAAATTAATGGGAACTGTTTGGGAGGGGTAGACAGAAGAGCCCCTGTCTGCCTGATATCAGAGTTGTCCAAAAACAAAATACTGGATTACCTTTTTGCTGATTTCCTAATGTGGAACTACTAATATTTCACAGTTCTGTTGCTGCCAATCTTATGTGTTTATTTACAATTATGGGAGAGAATTGCTTGGCTGAAGATTCAATTTATTTCCAAAGATGGCAGAAATTTTCTGTAAGGGTCCTTTTCTAGGTTCAGGAGGTACATCTTTCTTGTGATGTATTTGAGAATGGCTGCCCTGTGCAGGTTAACCCACTTAAGACTGAATATGCATTCCTCACACTGGTGTTGAAGGATGTAAGCTCTTGGCTTGTAGGATTTGCCATTAAGTTAATTATGCAGACTCTTCCTTTCTGTGAGTTATCTTTTATATGAAACCTATACTCCTTTCCAAAGTAGGTATTTGTTCACATACAACATATATTTAATGATTTGAGGTGCCAAATTAAACACTCATTTTAAACCTGTGTGGTGGTTTTTGTAGAGGTCCAGTAACTTTTATTCTTTCTCAAGTTTCCACCTCAGGAGCAAATTTTTTAAAGAAAATTATTAAAGATCTTGTTTTATAGCTAAAAGATATGAAATTGAGAAAAGAAAATCTAAGATTAAGTTATTCTAAGAGCAGCCATTTTTGTTAATCTTTTACTAAGTCTGCTAAACCACTGTGTACCCACTAAATTTTCCCCTGAAATCAATGAAAGGAAAGGAGACCCCTGACATGCTCAGTAGATCAATGGGCATGAAGACCTAGAAATGTTTGCAAAATACAGAAATAGCAAGATAATATCCTGATTAAATAATTGCAAATACGTTGAAAGCAGGTGAGGCTTTTTCTCATACTGCCCCTTCACTGAGTGAAGGAACTTGTTAAGGTACTTGTTTTAACCAGCAATATTGTAGAGCAGACAGAAAACCCAAGATACACAGTTAATCTGTCCAGATAATACTTTATTTATATAATCCATTTATAGATTTATTTATTTATATAAATTTATTACTTATCATTTGTTTCTAAAGGAGACATAGAAAAGATCTTATTGGAATTTTAAATATATTGATAGTCATTATGATACCTTTTGCAGGATGTTTAGTGTTGTTCAACAGCTGTCAAAATGAGCAGACTTCATAAACTGACTCATTTACAGGAAGTGGCCCTCTGCTCAATTCAATTAAAACTGCCTTTCTAAACTTACAATGTTCTATTTAAGAACACAACTATTATGATTGTTTTAAACTGGAAAATATGGAGTGATGTCCAGCACTTTTTTGCTGAGCCCAACAGGCCAGACATACATATGCGAAGCAAGGCATTCATGGGAGTGATTTTGTACATTGGTAGAGACATGATATGTTCATTTAACCAAAAGTCTTTTTCGAGGAGAGAGTCCTTATGTTTCAAAGACAAAGTAAATTGTCTCAATTTTCCATTAAATTTAAATGTTGTTAGGTGCCAAAGTGTTTTGTGGCTAAGGGAAATGGTACTGGCTGTACTGCAGAGTCCATCTCATTCAGCTGGTTTTAGTCTGTCTGGTCCTGGGTGTTTTCTTCGTGTTTCATTGTGTGCCAATGCACAAAGCTTCCCCAGTGAACTGGCTTTCTCAACAAAAACTGTCAGGTAATGTCACTTAAAAGTTGGGCACAGGTAAGACTCATTCACTTTGGTAGGTTTTTCCTGTATTTTCGGGGGGAATCCAGCCTATCTGGGCAGCCTAAATTAGTCCTGTATAAGCAGGCGTGATCACAACTGTGATTCTGTACCGTTCATTTAAAGAGAGTTTGGGTTGTGATTTTTTAAAGGTACCTCAGACTTAAACTGAGGTGGAGATGAAGAATTGCAGAAAGACAGCTGGCCTAGTTTTCCAAGGACACAGTATCTGCAGTTTCTTTTGGCTTCTGTGCAGTTTCAGAGGATCAGTGCTTTGGGAAACTGGGTTGAATGGCAGATAATAGTGAAATAGCCCTCAGGAATAATCATCATATTAGGGAAGGCTTAGTCAAATGGTTTACACTTTGATATTTTTATTTAGTTAATATTAATGTTAAAATAACCCAATTTGAATAGCATTTTTAAATTAAAAAATGCATATGCATGTTTGTTGCATTAAAAATAATGTGATTCTTATCTGTATTCTGTATGACGATTAGAAGCTCAGTTATGTTTTTATGGGAATAAATCTGTATCCTGTCATGCATTGCAGTATGTTGGTACTTTGCCAAAAGGGTGGCAGACTGCAGTGCTATGAATCTGTTGAAGTCCAAACAAACTGGTTTCAAGAAAATCAGAGAAAATACATGCCAATCTGATTGAGCAAATCCAAATTACTTCTGTCTATGATTAATTAAATTAGATTGCTTCAAAATTCATAACAAGTGCCTGGAATGACCTTACTTAATGCTATCAGTGCTTTAAATGTCTCTGGAGAACTTGGATTACCTGATTGAGTACCCCCGTACAGAAAGGATGTCCTATGTGAGCATGTTGACTCAAGGGGATAGAACGGGTACATCTCAGACACCCTGAAGAAAATACATACCCAAATATATGTGATGAAAGGCAGCTGAGGTATCGAGGAAGAACCTTTGAGGTTAAAATTTCAAGGTAAGTATTTTATCTGGATTGAAAAAGGGATACAATGTATACAATGCAAATATAACCTATATGGAATGCTTATAAACTATAGCAAGATTCAGAGTTAATGTTTCAGGATGAAGTAGTTGCTCTAAGATGTTGCTGTGATTTTTGAACTGTAGTAACATAACCTACACAATTCCTGTGATGTTTTTAGAACTGTTAGCTTTGGAAGCTGCAGAGCAAACTGATGGAATTTTCCATCGAAATGGTATAGGTGGAGGTTTGACAGTGAAGCCACTGCTGCAGCACTGTTCCTGGAGTTGGGCTAGGTTGTTTTTCTTCTATCCAATGCCTGGAAATTTTCAGCCAAGCTTCCGTATATCTTGCACTTGTTCATACACAGCTTTAGGAGCATATGCTTGTGTTTATAGCAGATATATATATACACTTATGGAGTCTGAGAAATACTTGAATGGCTGCGTGCATTTGTGAACCTGCAAACCTTTGGGGATGGATTTTAACAGGTGTAAATCTACATCTAATTCTGATGTGTCTGAACACATGCCATCTCTGCAAAGCCCATGTACACAATCTGATGACTTCCTGAAAAAAGACGGCTGGCTGCCAAAAAAAATTAACCCCATGTCTTATGTCAGTTAAACAATTTAAATGACTTTCACACCTAAGGCTGAAATAAAAATGAGCTACTACTTGTCACTATGCTCTCAGAGACTAGTCTGTTATTGAGTAACAACATCCATCTGCTTCAGAAAAAAATTACTAGAGCAGACTGTGTCCTCCTACACAAATCCAGCTGCCTGACCACAGAAAAAATCCTCCCAGTGCAGTACAGAGCCCTTGGTCAGTGTCTCACATGAATCTTCTATGTCCAAAATAGCCCTGGCATGGATTCTTTTGTGCTGGGTGGTTCCATTCCATCATCTTTCTCCCTTCCCATGGTCTGAAATGTAGTTATGCAGATGCAAGAGTGTATTTTCTTTCCAGCTGGCTCTGAAGTGGGTGCCGTTGATCTGATGTTTTGCAGATATACTGAAACCCAGACTCCAGGATGAGGTATTGTGCAATCCAGGGGGTGGGTGGGGAGAGGGGAAGAGAAAAAAAAAACCCAAAAAATAACCATGAAAAAACCCAGCTGCTAACTCAAGCATCACCAGAAAGGAAAAGGATTTGGTATGCAAGAAGGGAAAACAAAGGAGGAGAGGCCAGTATGATCATAGTTATGCACAGTGGAGTGTGAATTTAAGTAGAGAAAGGATAGATGGAAAGATCAAGAAAAAGAAAACTGAGAGAAAGTGACAAAGAGAGGAAGGATTGAAGGGTAGGGAGTTTGTGAAGTGTGCAATTCCTCCCCAGCTTGAAGAGGCTGTGTGGGAGAAGATTGGAGCCAATACACAGTCCACAGAAGAACAGACATCTCATTTCACATCTACAGAGTATGGGTAGAAATTAAGTTTCTTGGATTGTGCCAGTTAAGCAACTCAGCCTCTGAAGGCAGGAGACTTTCCTCAGCCTCTGTTTTATGACTCTTGCTGAACATAAATGCTCAGAGAGTCATACTGGGTCATACCTGCACCCAGTTGAAACACCTGGCTTACAACTAGGCTGTACAGGCTTCCAGCCCTGCATTTTATCAGAAGTGATTTCACCTGTAGAAACTTCCTGTTGTGACTGGCCATTAAACAAGAATGTCCATTCGGGAGGGAGGTGGTAAATTAAAATCTGAACAGAAAGAGATACTGATATTTTGGATAGTCTTCCAATAAGATCCTCTGATTAGTGAGCCTATGAGTCATCAATGGTGTATTTGTATGTGGTTTAGTTTCTTTTTTCTGTTTCTTCTTGCATCAGGATGCCACGCTTTTAAATAACAAAAAACTCAAATGGTAATTTGGAGTCTGTTTAGAGCTGTCAGCTCACGTTATAATATACCTGGATGCATTGCCTATTTCTTATACCTTCACTCTCTCAGTAAAACTGTCTTGATGCTTTTTTCCTATGTTCAAATTTTTGGATATTAGTCCTTGCAAAAAAAAAAAAAAAAAAGTGTGTTTGGTTTATTGGGGGGTGGAGATTTTATTTGTTTGTTTGTTTTGTGAGTTTTTAAAATAATTCCTGAGGCTCTTAATCATTCACAGATTTGAATATATTTTCAAACTAAATAATGTCTCAGAAGGCTGTGCTGAATTTGCTTTTTCATGTTGGTGCTAATGTCTTCCTCATTTTTTTCTCATTAATGTAACATTTTTGTGACTGTGACCCACTCTGCTTCAATTTGATGCCTTGCTAATGCCTGTTATCCCTTAACAACAGAGGATGCTGATTAAAAAAAAATCATCCTCATGGAAATTTTTATAGCACCTCTCCCATGGCCTTTATTGGATTTTCATATTTCCACTGCCAAAGGAGTGGATTTCATGATAGTTAAAGATAGTCTTTCAAGGTATTCACAGTAGTGAAGTCAAATAATTTCTGTGGAAATCAGACAGTCATTCTTACTGGTATAAGCATACTCCACAATATGCTCCCCTGCCCAAGCTGCAGAAAGTTCTTTCAGCAGCCTGAATCTGTGTACCCTGCTCCCTCTTTTCCTCTTTCTCTGAAAGTGCTTATGCTTTGCTTAAGGACAAAAGTTTCCCCAGCCTGACTGTGTGCAATTCTTTGGATCAGAATTTGGGACTTTCTGGAGCATGAGTATTGCCTCTTCTTCAGTGACAAAGTGCTTTGCAAATTGCATTGGACTGGTGAGTCTTTGAGGGTTTTGTTTGTTTAGGATTTTTTAATGGTGTGTCATCACTTTCTAAAAGAAAAATATATATTTCAGGAGTAATGCCACAGAGATCTATCTGTTGTGATGGAATACCTGTTTTTCAGATCCAGTAAAGACGAACGAAGTAAAATGTTCAGAATATAACATGCTTCGTAGAAGAGATTTTTCATTATGAAACAGTCCATATCACATACTTTCTTTTTGACTTGGGGAATAGTACAGATGCTTTAATTCACTTTGCATAAAAGTTAATGTACTTGTCACATGTATCTCTTTTTGATATTGCTTACTTAAACTATAATTTAGGTCAAGAATTCTTTCTTGTGTATGGAGAGCTTTTAGTACTGTGTAGCTTGATGTCATTTCAACACCTTTCACCATTATTGTAATGCACATATTAAAAGCAATCAAGGATTTTTATATTATTTAGACTAGCTTGAAACTGCTTATCCTCTGTATTCCCTACTATCCACATTATTTAGGAAGTCTCTGTCATTACAAGTATAGATACATTTGTAAATATGAACTTGGGAAGAAAAAGCTGGAGAAGAGATATATATGATGGTTAATTTTTGCCACTTCCAAATATATAGTTTTTTCAATTCTAAATTTGTATGAAGGTTGTACAGAAACACAATGTGAAGTTTGAGAACTGAAAGTTAAGAGTCTTTCAGAACCTGGGTGCCCATGATAAAGAGTTAGGGTTAAAGCTGTCTCATACACTGCATGGGAAATATCCTCCTCTCCAGTGCTTTGGAGTACAAGATCCAAAGTTCATCATTTCTCTCTTTTCCTACCGCAGTGAAATAACTTACTGGGATGAATCCTAAAACATTTCCTGTCATAGACACCTTTTAATGACAAATTCTTAGATCAAAGTAGCAAGTGAGGTGGGGAAATGGTGATTAATGGCTTGAACAAAAATAGATTTTACTGTGCATTTTTAACTGGAGTGTCATGCCTTTGATATTTGTTGGGACTTTGAAGGCTGCATACCTGTAGAACCTGTTGCAGTCTTTGAGGCTGGAGAAAGATTTAAGAATTTTTCTGTGAAGATTCCTGCTTGGGGGAGAATTAAACTAACATTAAGTTCTTATGGCTGCCCCATTCCTCATCGTGACAAAGGTGCATGTGTTAAACGTGACATCTGGTTGCTATGTATGGAAATACTTCTATGCTTCATAAAATGGGGAATGTATTTGTCATCTCACGAGTGTCCTGGTGAGATGAGCACTGAGAAAAGGAGTTGAGAAAAGGGAGAAGCTGTTGAAGTTAAAATGTCATCTTTGAAGATGTGCTGTAGGTCATTTTCTAAATATCAAAAACTGGAACAGGAATACTGTTTTATTAGTTTGTCTAGTGTGCAATATGGTGCTAAGTTTTATGCGTGTATAGGCACTCGTGAATATATGTGTGTAAGTTTGATGCATCTGTGTGAAGTAGATATTCAAACAGAATTTGCTTCTTGAAAGTAAAAGTACAAGATACCAGTATGAGCCAGTAGGTTTTAATAGTCCTTTTATATATATTTCAATAATATGCTTGCCATGAGACATCTGCCTAATGCATAATATGGGGCAGAGTTAAATACTGCTTTTCTGAATTGTCCTGGAGCCAAACTTAGTGAGGGCTGGGTGACAGGAAAAGGAAAAGCTGTAATACATATATGGCTGGAAGTGCAGATGTCTTGGTGGAGATTAAGATTTAAGAGTTCAGGAGAATATAGTTGCTTGCCTCTGCTTTGGATCTGTGTCTGTTTGTACCACAATTCACTGTCATTAACTTGATGAGGGGAAAAGACTTAGAGAAGAATAATTGAACTCCTTTGATTCAATACTTTTCTGTTCTGAGATGTTTCTGGAAAGCCCTGGTAGTTGGTCATGTCTTTTGAAATTTATCTACTGTGGAAGGGATTTAACTGTTACTCACTGGACATGTGCTTGAACATGTCTTTTGCCTGTTCTGTGTGCCTGCACAGTAGGGTCAGGTCGTTCTACCTCTAACTTCTGTTTTCCTCCTTCAAACTGGGATGATTCTTGGTGATTGTATTAAGTGTAGTGTATTAAAATACTACTCAAGTGTGGCCAGCAGATTTCCCAGCATGACAGGGCATCGTTATTTTCCTGGCATTTACTTCACCTTTGCTTTGAGCCCTGCTTTGAATTTTAGAAGCTAAGTATGGGTGATTTGGCATTATCTATGCTTAATAAAATTTGGATTACTGATCCTTTATTCCAAGAAGTGGGGAGGGTAGTTGTTTTTTGTTGAATAAAGGTCCTTTCTTTTACATACTCTTCATTGGTTTAAGTCAGTGTCTCTGGAGGGTGCTTCTAGTTCGTTAGTGTGATATTCCACATATTATAAATTCATTGAAATATTAATGAAATTCATTCTATCTGAGATCATAACAGTAGCATTTTTCTGCTGAAAACATGTTAAAATATTTGGCAAACAAAGTTGAGAACTAAGAATCATGATGGGTAATACAATAAGGTCAAACCTTTGCAACTAAGTTTTGTCTTTTCCTTAACTTTTATATCATTACCAGATATTGCCCGTTTTTTTCCCTAGGACTGCCCTTTAGTGAAAATTTCGTGAGATTTTGAAAATTCTCTATGTGACTAGTATAGAGTGCACTGAAGAGAAAACCTTGAGAACAGGAACGGCAAGCCTAAATAGTAGCTTGTGCATGAAAAGCAAAGGACAAAACCTGAAGGATCCAAGCATGGCTATGCAGAGAAGCCTTTTATGAATTTGATGGTAGGATGCTATTGCTGTTTGGCACTAAACTTTACAGAAGTCCAAACTGCTAAATTTTAGATTTCTTGGAAAGAGAATTTTTCTCAGTGTTCAATCCGAAAATATAGCACATCTACAAAGACTGTCCATTTCTCTTGAGTCACATCCTGACAGTACAATTCTCCAAGTTTCCAATCAGTCAAAATACAAGCATGTTGTACTCCAGTCTGCTAGGGAGAGTTGCCTGTATCAAAGCAGCATGGGGGGAGAGCATGGGAATAGAATCTAAGTGAAAACAAAGATGTTTTGTGTAGATGTTTTTGGATTCTGGGTGACTTTTGTTTGTTATTATAACTTGTTTGCTGAGATAAGTAACCTGTTAAAGGTGCTCAAATTGTCAAATTGCTCCTCCAGTATCCACAGAAAAGAGTGAAAATACAGGGGGAAAGAATTTAAAGTACGAACTTTGGTTTTAAAAAAAGGCACCACCTGAGCATCTTGGCAGTTGAGCTGTTCAGTGTCAGCTTTTCTTTCTTTGACTATAGGAGCTGCTTGTGAATGACACCTGAGAACATTTGCCCTCAGATAACCTCCTCAAGAGGCCTTTCCTTTCTTGTAGCTCTGTGGTTCTAATGTGCATACTTTTGTGCTCTCTCGCTCTTCCCCTTGCTTAGATATGTGATGTGGGTGTGACACTTGCAGTGAACATTGTACCACTGTGTTCTGGAAGGTCAGCACATCTTAGCTTTTTGGAAACAAAAATGCCCTTTTTTTTTTTTTTTTTTGTTTAATTTACTATTGTTCTTTGCCTTTTTTGCTTTCATCTTAATGTTTTTGTTTTCTTTTAATCTTTCCTTCGGGTATAATAAAACTTGCCCTTTCACTGCATTCTTCTCACACATACTGTCTTTAAACCTTCCCCCCACACCTTTTTCTTCTCTTCTCTATTCCACTTTCTCCTTTTTCTCTTCCAGCCAACTATCCTCACCCTTGTGACTTCTGCATCTATAATGCAGTAGCTGCAGGACTGCCTCAGACTGCTGTTCCAAAAGGAATTGCTGTCATTCTGCTATCCTGCTCACCCACAGCACCTGTGTTGTGCTTGCCCAAGTGCATTGCATGCCCTTAGTACCCAGACTCCATCATGCTCGTGGTGTGGGGAGGCCTTCCATGCTGTTATGGATCTCTGAAGAGGCCTTCTCAGACAAACAAGTCAGGCGTCTCCAAAATCTTGGGGCAGTTGCTGTCAGTTGAGTGGCTGGGAGTTAGCATTGTTTAAAGGGTGGAGAAGAGAGAACTGTAGTTAAAACCGTGACCGTTTGGGGCTGGAGATCCAAGTTAGACGTGAGCTAGAGGGCAGGCAGGCACATTAAATCTGAGATTAGTATGTCCTAAGACCTTCCTCTGAAACCAAGGTCTGGTTTTCTGTGAGACAGGGTGTTCCATGCTGTTAAGAGGGAAATAGAAAGGAGCTATGGCACGTTAAAGTAGTTAAATGGTTAAAACTAGCGCATTGGCATGGTTTTAGCAAGGAACTATCAAACACGGCCAAAAAAGAGACCCTCCAGTCCCTGAGCAAGTGGAGGGAGTGGGGGAGCTATGCCTCCAGGTGGGGGGAGTTACAGTCCCTGCTGTTTTGTCTTGCTATAATGCATAAACCTACCACATGCTTATGGAATGTGTAAGACACTTCTGCAGTTAACAGTGAAACTGAAAAAATAAAAATCCTTCAGTCGTCACAGAAAATGCAATTATTAATAATATTGTCAGCCTGAGAGGACAGAGTATTTATTGAGAATACTGGTCACCTTGTGAAGTCATCAGAGTCTATATAAAACCCACATAAAATTGCACACAAGTTTGGTGTTGTCAATCCCAAGTGTGCAATGAGAATGAGTCACATCTTCCAAGATTTGCTTAAAAATCAGAGAGGTTTATTTTTAATTTGGTTTGATTTTGATTTTTATTTGCCTTTTTATGTCAAAGCTAATTCATTTTTTCCACTGCTAGCAATGCCCACAACCTTTTTTTTTTTTTTTTTTTTTTTTTAAAAAAGGGACTTTTAACAAGAATGCCAAGTATTTCAGGGCAGGTAAAAAAATTATGTAATTTCTGCCAACTCATGTTTGCAGGTAAGTATCAAAGTAATCCTCCTCTAGTGGAAGGGAGGAGTAGGAGGTTGTAGAAGAAAATAAGATTAAGCTAAATTTTCATATGGGCTGTTTTGAGTAACCAATAATCACATACTAGGGAAGAGTGTTTTCACTGGAACAATATACTTTATTCAGGACTGGGTACAAGTTTTATCTTCACGTAAGTTCTGTCTAGTGTTTCTAGAGACATGGAAATTTATTCCAAGAAGTTTGTTTTTTAAAGTCATCTTTACGTCTCTTCTCATTCCTTCACTTTTGTAAAAAACAAATGAGAAGGTTAAGTAAATCTTTATGTATTTAACACAAAGCATTAAAGTGGAAGGATTACATACAAGATTTCTTCTTGTAATCTTTAGTTCTCTGTGAGGAATTATCTGACGTAACTGCAAACTGCATCAGGTAAAAATCTGTTCCTAGTGATGTTGGATGTCTTCTCTCTCTTTTATTAATTTTTTTTTTTTTTAATAAAACTCAATCAAGTATTCTTACTAGGGTGTGCTTGAAAAAATTCTTTTGAGGACACAGAAGTTCTGTGCAGACTCCAGCTGGGGGTACTGACGCAGCATATCCCCAAGTGAGGGGCTGCACCTTAGAGAGGTTCTTCTTTGTTTGAAGTTTATGATTTGAGTCCCAGATTTGAGACTGTGTGCCTTTTGCTTCTATAATATGAAGAGGGGTATTTTTTCTCTTCATAGCAAAGGTTGATTTTAATTTTGGCCAAATAGTCTGTCGTCTGTTTTATTAGACAGTGGGTACTTGCCATGGTAGCAGCAGCATTCTGAAAGTTTTTATTGCTTGTCCAGTTTGGTCTTGTTGGTGCCTTTTGAGCTAAATAAAAAGTCCCAAACCAGCTCCCTGTTTGTATTTCTTTAAAAGAAGTCTTTTGTACAAGAGCAGACAAATTCAGCTGTAATGAAACGAAACATTGTGGAAAGACAGAACATTTACTTTTGCAAAGCTTGCCTACCATGTAGATTTTCCTTGACACACTGTATTAGTTCTGTAAGGAGTTTTTGCCTATGCTAAAACATAGGCAATTAGAGTAAAACTAATTGCAGGACAAATATACTAAAATATATTAACTTTAAAATTTTTACAGAAGTGACTACTTTCTCTTTTTTTATGGTTTTGTTACCTTGAATTAAGGTGGCACCAGCTGCCGCCTATCTGCATCCCTGTGCATAGCCTGAAGAGGTATCATTCACCAATAGGAGTGAAGTAAAGTGTCCCAGCAGCTTTGTGGAGCAAGACATATTTCTCAGCAGCACAAGTTCAAAACCTAATCACGACTTGCACCAAGTCAAAAAGGAGCTTGTGAGAACATTTCTTTTGCTAGGTCTATTGCGCAGAACTTTCTATTCTGCTGAGCTAACTGTAGAAGAGAAACATGCTTCTGGGTAAGTAATTCCATGTGGAGGCTGAAATCTGTCTTTCAAGCAGCTGCATAATAGAGCGCTGTATGCTTGCTCCAGCTGTATGGAAGGAGAAATGTTTAGCTGATTTATTTTTAATAGCAATCCATTAGTGAAAGCTGTACTCATTTGCTGCAGTTTAGGAAGAGAGTAGTCAAATTTGGAAATCTTAGCACTGTGGGTGACTGTGATCTATTTTTTAAATACTTCTTATCTTTGGGTAAACTGCGTCAAAGAAATACAAATGCCAAAATTAGCATTTGAACTTTTTTTCCCCCGTTTAGATGGTAATCGTGACATTTTCTGAAGGAAGGCTACAAATAAAAATTTTTCTTAGTAAGTCCATTGGAACAATATATTTCTTAAATATGGAAATAAATGTTTCTCTTTTTTTGAGTCTGCTGATAGTCCACTGTAAAAAAATTAATGCTTAATCATTGCCTGTCTTTAATTCTCTTTTATCATTTTTATGATGACTAATATTATTTATATAATAGTTTTAATAAGCACAAATAGTAGTAGCATTTGAAACAGGGAATGCTTTCATGTGTATTTTAAATAACAACTTGAAATTATTAAGTATCTGAATTGTTAATGTGTTGCCAATTATACAGCATTGCTTAACTGCAGTGTTTAAATGTACATGATGCATTCAAAAAGTTCCTCTTAGAATGCCTTGTTAGGTCAAAACCATAAATGCTCTCTTCTATCCTCAAAGTCCTGTTTATAGTTAGATGATTAGCTTGTAGAAAACGCCTATATTTTTTTTTTTTTCATACAAGGCAACCTTGACTGGAGGAATGTCATTGGTAGGATTTTCAGCTTTTGAAATAAATAGTAATAGACTGCTCATTTTCTGTGATTTCAATGCTTAAATTACTTTTTGTTTTGTGTAAGTAGGATCATACTTGGTATATAGTAAATTAAAAAATTACATTTTATAGGATTCCATTGCTTTTAAAATTACTACATAATAATTTTCTCTTTCTTTCACCTAAACTGATGCATGATTATTGACCATAAGTTTTTGTTACTGTCACCCTATTTTAACTTTCTAAAGATGAGAAAATGGCCTGGGGAGGTGCTTTTGTGAGGCAGAATTTAAGATTAGTGCAGAATTTAGCTTAGTCTGGTTGAGTTGATGAGATTTCAGCAAATTAGGTTGCATGTTTGTATATGCTTCAGAACTGTTAATACAGATACTTCATAAGCATTTATCCCTTGTCCTTTTTCTTTCCATATATGTGTCTGTGACATCGTTTCTATGTTTTGTTTGATGATCATAGATTTTTATACCTTGGGAGCTGGATTCTTCGTTGTAGGGAATTGCTTTCTGGTTTTTCTAGACCTTTGCTTTCATGTCATTTTGTATGTTCAGATACAGTCACAATGGTAATTTGCTGTGTTGCACAGAAATACATGTTGCAGCAGATTTAACAGAGAAGCCTAAGAGAAATCTGATGATTTGGTTGTTCCTGTTGTTCATTTACTTGATTTCAGAAATCTCTATTTAGAAATGTGTTGATTCTGTCTGAAATTGGAGCAATCCACATCTTCCATTCAGCCTCAAGATGCTTTGTTATAATCATCACCAGACACCGTTTCCCTGTGCTACCATTATCATGGTAATGTCTAGATTCACATTTATCTTTGGCTTCCCAGCATGGCTTATCTGAGAGTCCACAGAATGAGCCACTCTGCAGGGCAGTGCAGACAGCCCAAAAATCTTGGGTTGTTCCTGTCTCCTGGGAGACAAGGCATAGGCAGTGGACAGTCCCTGCTGGCCAGGCATCATTTGTCTGCAGCTTTGGCTAGCTTGTGGCAAGCCCAAAAATGGTTTGCCAGCTGAGAGAGAAAAGTGAAAGTCCAAAACATGGTGTCAAGCCTTTGAGGATAGTTGGACTGGGATTAAGGCAAAGTAGAAAATTCTGTCTACTCAGAAAGTGAAAAGAAAACCCAACAAAAACAAACAAAACAAAAAGGTAACCCCAATGAACAACAAACCCCCAAACGAACCAAACTCAACTAACCAAAAAAGTTTTAACCCATCAAAACTGCTTTATGCAGCACATGCAGCTCTGTTACACTGAGAGAGAGAATCTGTTGAGAAGGGAAACCCAACAGAACTTGGAAACTTGTTCACCACATAAGATACGAATTTTGCCAAGAGCTGAGCACTACAAATGCTGGCAGATGAGGGGAATCATCTGACCCATGCTGGTACCAGCAACTATCTTGACCCTGCTTTTGAAGAAGCAGGGACCAGAACTGAGTCACAGGGACAAAGGACAGTAAGTGGGGGTCAGAAAGGGTCCTGGAAAGGGGGGATTTGCACAGGACTCTGAACTTGTGAGAGGTGTCTGAATAAAGAAGGATAATCCATATGTACAGAAGTAGTCTGCTGTCACTTTCCCAATGATATCTTCTAAAGACAGTAATTTAAAAAGGAAAGATGAAAACAGCCTTATAGGTAAGCAAAATTTTCAGTAATGCAGCACTGGTAGTGAACAGTGTGCAAACAAGATTTGTGTCAAAGGTTTGTGTTTAGATAGATGAATATCCCAGATGCATGTACAGATTTCTGGATTTTGCAGAGGAATGTTTGGGTTCGTTCAGTACTTGAAAATTTGGCCTTTGGGGAGAAGATGCTTTTATGTGCTGTAATACTGAAATGCTTTGAGCAAAGTTTAAATTATATTTTGTGGCTGTAGAGAACATTGACACCTTTTGGATGACTTATTCAAATATTCTTATGGTTGATGGTGTATTCGTATTTGAATAAATTCAGGAAAGATTCATCCAAAGCTATTTCAATCCAGTACTGCTTTAAAGAAACAGGAAAATCTAATCATTTCATCACTTAAAGCTGCTTAAACCTTCAGGGCAAAAAGGGTTACTACTTAAAGTTCAGATGAAAGGAGTGTTTTGTGAATTCATCTGTGTCATGTATTCATACCTGAATTAAAATGAACCATGATGTACGGCACTTTCTCAGGAACATTACATAAACTTCCTTGTTCTAAAACATGCACAAGTTTGAAATGTGCAAACAAAACTGAAAGAAACTTTGCAGTAGTTTCTCCACAAGCAGGAAGCCTAATATTTACACAACAATCAATAGAGTAAAGAACACGGAGACAAGCAGCAGTCTCTCCTACAAATGTTGGTTTAACTGGTAAAAGAAGGTAGGATCTATCTGAACAACAACTTGCTTTTAGCTAGACCTGTTCAGTTGGGGATGGGTTTGGCTTGAATTCTGCAGAACCTTGTTGGCCGTGGTTTAGAGCTGTGCAATTAAAACGAGGGATTGTTTTTTAGTATGTTATATTTGGAACAGTTTTCTCCTGCTTTAATTTCTGGGATTTTGATCAGGTCTTTCAGTGGTGTTTTAGTGAGACTCTAAATGAAGATTAGTTAAAGAAAAATCTGATCCTGATTCAGCTTGCTTTGCAGAAAAAAGGAGTTTCTTTATGTATGATTAACTTACATATTTCTCTAATTCTTTGTTGTCATGTTTATTTGTTTGTCCCATGTGCCTTTAAGGGAGACTTTTGTCCTCACTGTGGATGGGAAGGTAAAAGTACAAGAATGCACTGACCTCAGTGCAAACCAGAAAGGGACAAGAAAGGACAGGGGACAGTATACTTTTATTTCTTGTTATTGTCTGATCTAAAAGCATAATATTATTATCTCACAAAAGTTAGCAATTTTCAATTCAAGCGATAAGTTGCCGAATCCAGGAACCTGTAAGAGGAAGCTAAACATGTCTTTGTACCTCTTGTTTTCATTATCCTTCCTGTGAGAACTCAGAAGAGTACTGTTTTTCCCAAAGTTCAGTGGGTAGGAACAATTGCGAGTCACATAGGTTACCTACAGAGAGAGAATGGTTTACAGAACAACCTGCCTGTCCTCAAACCCCTGGAAAAATCCTGTCTGTTGGAATGAGAGGAGGCAACTGTGGTATCGGGGCTGAGCTAAACATTTTTGGATTTGGGAGTGGACATTTTACTCTCTTATTGTGGTGGTGTTTCTCACTGCTGCAGTGGTTGCAGGGACCAGGTATGCAAAGGTGCTGCCTATGGCATCAGCTTTAGAAATCACATGTTCCTTTCAGAGGCTGGTCAGAGTTTCTGGGAGGCTGCTGAAATATCTCTGAGGCAAAGGTGAGGATAGGCAAAGATGATTTGCGACACTTCAGAAGGTACATCAATAAATCAATGATTAGGTGGACAGGCATAGAAAATTCTTTCATGTACCAACAGTCAGTGGAAACATGAGAAAATATCTCAAAATTTTAAGAATCCATTGCAGTGGACAGCATCAGATAATCTTAATTGGGTAATATCTATCAGGTTTAATTTGTTTAAGCTTATATGCACTCAAGTTACTTTTAATAGCTGTTCTCAGAAGTGACTTGAAGTTTAAAGCAATAATAGAAATTTAAACTAGGCAAGGAAAACTTCAACTAATAGACTGACATAAGTTACCGAGGAATGTGGTCTTGCAACAAAAAGTAACATGCAAACCTCCTAGTTAAGTATGTTGCCTGTTGTAGTAATACAAACCAGTTAGTGAAGTTCAGCTTATACGAAACCAAACTTGATTTTGTAGTCTTTATGGTTGAAATCTGTTTTATTAGGTAATTCCATTAACAGTTCTTACCAAAGAATTGTACCTCAGTCTTCGATGTTTCAAAGGGTAGTGTACCCCAAAGAACTATTATATACACCTTCAGGCATAAAGCCAAATGAATATCCAGTATTCCCTGGTAAAGCAGATTCCTTCACTTGAAGAGGCAAAGACTGGTATGACAGTGATAAGTGATGTTATCCACAAGTGATGAAGCATCTCATCAGATCTCACCATGATTAACACAGAGAGCTTCCTGTATGTTATTTTCAAAACTCACCTGCTGGCCATCCTGGATCTTCATGTCCATGCAGAACTTCATTTGCATTGCTTTCTTTTTTAGCATCCTCCTTGTATGGCTGTGCTTGTGTGGTAATTGTATAAAAAGAGAGAGTTTGATGTGTAGCTAAGCTGCTATTTCTGAAGCGATTTTTTATTTTTTTCCTCTGCTTTTGGCAGGTATTTACAGAGTAACTAAAATGTATGCCCTTGGTGATGCTGTGATTTGTGCTAAAATGAGGTTGATAAGTACAGAATGAGATTGTTCTTTCTACATTCTTATGGGGAACCTGAGGAAAGACAGAGCTTTCAGAATGGAGGAAAGAAAATTGCTTTTTGAACTCTTCCCCTTTGTCACTGTACAACAATACATGCACTGTTAAATGTCAAGGCATTTGTCCAAAAAAAAAAGCCTAAGTTTTTCTTCTCATATCTTGCTCCTGGTTACCTGTATTTCTTGTTCAATGAAGCACTCATTCATACTTTTCACCACATTACACAAACCCACCACATTGCTTAACAGCTTGGAATGATGTTCTAAGCCTGTAGAAAAGCTTACTTTGATTGATTGAGAAAAGGCTGATATTAGTAAAACCCCAAAACAAAACATTGCTCCCCCAAATGCTAAACTTGTCATATAGTCCTATAATTGTGTTCAATTTACAGTACTCTTTGTTCATTGTTGTAAATAAACTGAATTATAATATATACATTTAAAAATAGGATTATAAGTATTGCAGACTGGAGACATAAATTACTTTCATGTCGTTTAAGATTAATTAGGAAAACTGCCCTACAGGGTTATTGGGAAAGTAGCTCTTGCTGCCATATATTAGGAGGCCTTCATGAAACTAAAGGGCAGAATGCAATAGTTACAGCAAGTGGCTGTTGCATAAGTCAGCCACAGATCAGCTTCTCTTTTAAAAGTGCTATATATTTATAAAGCAATATCCAGTGATTACCTTTAAAAAGGGATGTGGGATTATACACTTTTGTCTACATTCCTTGGCTTTTTTAGGTTTTGGTGGGTTGTTGGGGTTTTTTTTGGTGGGGGAGGGGTGTTTGGGTGTTTTTTTTTTTTTTTTGCTTTAGGAGGTTTTAGGTTTACTTCAGATTATGTACCAAATTAGAAGAATTCTGAAAAGGTGGCTAATTCTTAATAGATTTTGGCAATATTTCCAGGCCTGCTATTAGGTTGATTCATGGGTTTTATTTCCAGTGCAAAAATGAAGCAGTTTTTTGATATTAACAACTGCTTTTTAGTGACTTGAGATACCATATGTTAAAGTCTGTTGCCATGTTGTGGTGGCACAGCTGAAAGAGGTACAAATGCCAATAACAGGTCTAAAAGTAGTTCTGAAATGATCTTTGAAAACTTAGCACCAGCTTCCTGAAATGACAGGTAGTAGCACAGCAGAACAAGAAAGCACTTGAAAAGAAAGTAATTCAAAGTCTTTAAAGCTTCTGAAAAGACTGAGGAATAAGGAGAGACTCTGTCCTATGGTTTAACTGGAAAGGTAATTATATCCTTGTGTGATTTTGATGGCAATGAAAGAGTAGCTGTTCAGCCAGTAAAAGATGTAGGCAATACTGGGAGGTGAGGGAGTAAGGTGTGCACCTCTCTATCACAGTCTTTTTATACCTTATGGTATCTGCTGAGCTATAAAGCTCAGTGATCAGGTTTTAGAAGGTTCTCTGTGACTGTTGTCTTTTACCTTTAAATTTTTATCTTGTAATGCTGGTTTTATTGGAAGCTTTGCTGCTTGCTGCAGTGGAATGAGGAGCTGGCCTCTGGAGCAGAATGTTGTATTTCTGACATGCTTTAAAACAAAAGGCTGATCACCATCTCCGCTGCCTATCAGCTGCTTAATGTGCTGCAGGTCACACTCTCACAGGGTTCATGCTTCAGCTCAAAGTGTCATGGCTGGCTTGCTCAATGTTTGTTTTTTACTCATGTGATTCCTCTGAGGCTAGTGGAATTAATCTAATGGAGGAGAGCATGTGTGAGAATAGAAATAGGATCAGCAATCCACAAAATCTGGTATTTGTCCAGCTTAAATGAAAGATAACTAAGTTCTTAAAAGGGAGGGTATTTTCATTTTAGTTTTGCATCTTGAGTGCCAAGGAATCCATGGGGAGTGATGTACATTTCTGATTAAGTAGAACTCTAGCTGTAGAACAAAATTAATCAGTTTTTCACTGAGCATACTCAATAGTAAGGGATATACTTCAAGATGAGCAGTGTTAGAGACTACATAATTACTCTGTGGCTCTGTGCTCTTTAAATTTTAAAATTATGGGAATTATCACATTTAAAGTACATTTTATAAGTTTTAATATTAAAAATACAATCGAAATACAAGTGAAGCTGATATTGAAACATATGAAAATAGGCTGCACTCACTAATTCCATTACTTTCTGATCTTCCCTTAAAAGTCCTAAGCTATTTGGTTTTCCTGCCTTTCCCATGGGTCACTTTCCTTTTGCTTTATTGAATAGATTGCTTTAGATATTGGTTTTCCCAATATTAAGCTTTTGAAATACCATTCATTTCTTCCATCTCATCATTCCTAATTATAACCATGGTGTATCAAACTAAGGGACGCTCTTTGCTTACAATATTTATGCCTCAAACATTTGTGGTGCAGTGAGGGTTTCAGTAATTTCCTTTTAAATTAGTCCTGGTATTAAAGGTAGGAATGGTGTTCTCTGGTTGAGCTGAACAGTGTTAATAATCTAATTAAAATATTTATTTAAAATTTGTCTATTGCAAGTCAACTCACCAATACCTTTTGGCCATTGCTTTGCCTGCAGTGAAGTTAGTGACTGGTTGTGTCCTGGTCACCAGGGTCATAAGGGTGACACTGGGTGTGCTGCCATTTGGGTGTTGCTGTTCCTTTGCGTGCAGCGGCCTTGGAGCTACTTTTAGTGGCATTCTCTGTGCATATGTGGTGCTTTGAAATGCGTTTCATTACATGAGAGTCTTTAAGCCAAATGCTTAGTTCCAACAGCTGTTAGCAGTATCACTTTCCTGTTTTAGCAGTCTGCTTGTGGGACATTAAGTGTATCTATCTTTTAATTTCTGAGTCCCTGTTCAAGTTTGGCCATTAAGAAACAGTATCAAATAATGAAAGGGATGGGATCCTATTACAGCTTAGTAATAGTGGAACAAACGAGTAAACAAAACCAAGTGAATAACTTATTTTCTACAGGATTCCAATTTTAATTAAATTAAATGTAAAGACCTACTATACTTAGGTGTGATTCTTAAGAGCTAGTGATAGTCTTAATGTTCCAAAGATACATCACCAGGATCTGAGTAGTATTTTGAGTTAACAGGAATGAGCAGCTTTTGTGAACTGGGAGGGTGATCTGATTACAGAAAAACTAACCACAGAACACACATTACTAATACTTGATCTAAATAGGGAAGATTAATCCAGATACATTTAATATTCTGAGTCTGCAAACCTATGGATTTATTTTGCTCCTAGTTGGAGTTGTAAGATTTGGGAAATCCTTCTGTTACAGCTGCCTGAGAAGTACTTTGAGTTGTAGTTATGCAAGTCTAACAAAAACGAGGATCTCTGCGCTGTCTTTACTTTTTAAAATTAAACAAAGGGAATGGTTCTACTTGAAAGAGAGAAATTGCTTCCAAACATCAGGGATTGAAATCCTAGACCCTTAGAGCAAAGAAAATGTAAGAAATATTAAGAAGCATAACAAAGTTTTTACAAAGTCAGTATTTTGTATCCAATTGTGAGTCATTCCATACTTAAAAGTTATGTAATACTGTCAGTTATGAATACAAATCCATGGGGAATTTTAAGGCCTTTCATCAGAGTTTTGAAACCATGATGCCCTAAGGATTAATTCCCTAAGGAAATATGAACATAAATAATACTGTATCTGCTACTGACCTCTGAGAAAACTCCAATTAAATTGCATCTGGAATGATTGTTCACACCAAAATGGTCAAAAAGAGGAAAGATAGACCTTGTAGAAGAGCAGCAAGGTTTCTTTATTTGAGCTATTGCAAGGCCATTGCATGGTGGCTGTGGCAGCTCTTTCATGCTCTGCCTGGGCCCCTGCTCCAGGGCAGCACTGCAGCTCCTCCCTGCCAGACCTTTTTGGGGAAAGGCTTTCCGCATCTGTGCCTTCACACCAAGGGAGTCACCTTTTCACAGACTAGTGCAGCAAGGAACTTCTTAGCTAATACAGCAAGACAGCAGTTAAATCTCTGCTTTCAGTGGTTATTGCTAGAAGTTGGATGATCTTCATTGTAGTTTTCATGATTTGATACCTTTTAAAACTTTATATATTTGACCTCTGTTCACTTTTGTCTTAAATGCAGTTCTCCCTCTGCACTTATGTAGTCTGAGAGCCCTACTCCTTTAGTCTCGGTTTATCCAGATACTGTTCTTTATTTAAGGTATTTAAAAATAGAAATATAGGAGCTGAAATACTAGGCAAACTGCTAGCACTGCAAGTCAAGAGTTCATTTCAGTCTTGTGAAGGAAAGATTCATACTTTGTCTGAAGAAGTTATATCTGTTTTTTTCTCAGGTTTCTTTAAATAAATTAAGCAGTGTATCTCACAACAATTTTGTGTGAATAGCTACTGAGTTTTAAATACACACCCTTTCATTATGCCTCATATGTTATGAATGTATGTTAATCTTCAAATACAGCTTGTCCTTGATGTTATCAATGCCTTGATTTGTTTCTTTTTGAGTTTCATCTGGAATTATTTTCATTGACAATTCTTTTCCAAAAGTCTTTCCCCTATATAATAGTCTTTCCATATAATCCTTTAAACTGAAACCTTTTGTTTCTTGTCCCATCACACATTTCTTTAAATTATGTTTCAGGGGAGATTTTTTTTGCTCCCAAGGTGAGAGCTTCCAAACATATTTGATAAAAATACCATTGGGACAGATTCTGAAGCTGACACTCAACTTGTTTCCTTTTCCCTTTGAGTTTTACCTCATTTCCCAGTGCATGGACTTCCTTCCCTACCCTTCAGTCTTGACTGTGGGGGCATAAGGCTCGGAAATGTCCTTGTGGTTTATTATTATTTTCATCATCATGGGAGGTGGTGGACTCACCTTCCCCGGAGGTGTTTATGAAAAGATGGCATGTGGCACTTAGTGCCGTGGTTTAGTTGACAAGGTGGTGTTTGGTCATAGGTTGGACTTAATGATCTCAATGTCTTTTCCAACCTAGTTAATTCTGTGATTATTATTATTATTAATATTTTTCTTTTCCCTTCAACTCTCCCTTTCAGAGAGGTGTAGAATTGGACTTTGCAATCTGTCAGCAGTGATGTGCCAGACTGCATTTTTCTGTCTGTAGCTGGGCTGTGAGTTGGCTCAGACTCAGAACCCGGCAGTTGCTGCAGTGTGGGTGAGCTGGTGCCCAGGGCTCAGCCTCCTGCTGCCCTAGTGGATGCTCTTCCAGTGGTGTTGGGCTTCCCTGTCCCAGGGGCTGCTGCCTCTCTCCTCCATTAGAGAAGAGCACTTTCCCTTTTAGAAAAGAGCTCTTGTCTCGCTGGGTGTCTGCCCAGGTGATTTGCCTAAATTGTGCAATCTGTGTGATTGACCAAGCCTACAGCAGGACCTGCTGAGGCAAACCTGAGGTTGGATTAACGAAATTCCTGAGAGTGGGCAAGGAGCTTATTTAAAATATGGTTTTGCCATATAATATAAGCAACTTCTTGATGAAGTTGCTTTTATATTCCCACTTCTTCTGTTTGTTGTTGTTGTGATTGTTTACATCATGTCCCTTAGCCCCTAGATGAGTGATGTCTGAGACGCTGAATTGTATCTTCTTCTCCCTCAACTGATAGAAAATTACTTGCTCAAAAGAACAAAAATAGTGATTTTTAAGGATTTTATTTCCACATTAAGCACCTTTGCTGTATATCAGGGAATTTGTAAAACTAGAATCAATCTGTGTGTTTAATTTCAGTTTATCGTTAGAATGTTCTCACTCAGCTGGAAACTCCCAAGCTGCAGGAACAGACCTCCACTGTTACAGCCTGCCTGCCCTTTCGTATATTAACATTTAATATTTTTGCTCCTGTGTGAGCTCCAAAGTCAATTCAAGGCTTCTTAGTAAAAGCAAATTTTGTCCAATGGGAGCAAAAGCTCATGATTGTCAGTGTGAAGAGCTCTTTCAGAAGTGTCAACAAAATGTATTTTGGCACAGAGGCCAGTTGTTGAAAGCTGAGGGTTCACAAGGGGCCATGGTGGAGGTGAAAGGAGCCTCAAGTGGGGATGTCAGGGCTGTGGGGAGCAGAGGCAAGGGGCAAGAAAACTTGGTGACAGGCAAAGGGCATGCAGTAATCTTTCAGCAGGGAGGCCTGATGAGGAGGAGGAAGAATCACTTCTATCTCAGTTTTCCTCCTCTTCTGCATTATCCCCTACTACTTGTCTTGCTAGAATATTCCTCCTGACTATTATCCTTCACCTTACAGGAACAGACAAGTCAGGGTCTGCTCATGGGGCACGAAACTGAGGGGCTAAAGCTGCTCCTGCTGCTGGGGGAGGATGAGGGAGCAACCCCTGGGAATAGGTTTTGTGTTCATGCTGCCACTAAGGTGCTGGGAGCAGGGCAGCAGTGTCAAGTTGAGGCAAAGGCTCTTGGACAGGAAAATATTCTTTCAGCTGTTCCTGACAGCTGCTTGCTCTGTCTGTGGGATAGCTTTGCAGGACAAGGTTCTGATTTATTGCATTTTGTTTATACCAAACAAGGGATAATCTGCTATTTATAATTATCTTTAGAAATCCTCTGACTCCTCAACAACAGAACTTAAGATAGAAAAGGTAATACTCTGATCCCATGCATTCTGTCCACTCAGAAGCAGGAGCTGTGGGGAGATGGAAGAATTCCAAAACCTAGGATTGGAATCTGAAAGGTGCCAAGTATCCCAGGGCTGAGTGCCCTCAATTCCCATCAGTTGCAAGTTATACTGTAATATGAGTTAATGGATTATGAGCAGAGAGCAGTGGGATTCAGCTGTTAGTCTGAATCCCATATACTCTGTACAGGAAAGGTTGTACTGAGAGAAAGCAGATCTGCATGGCTAGAGGAAAAAATTCAAGGAGGGAATCCTTGATTTTTTCCTAGGTTTTGTTGTGTTTCTATGGATGAAGCAGCACTCTGCGTGATGGTGAAGCACTTTACTTGGTGAGGAAGATGAGGCATGAAGCTTCTTTATTGCCCTCCATTTTGAGACATAAGAAGAGAAAATATATATGTAAGAAGAAAGAATAAGGTAAGGGTCTTTGTGCAGTGACTGTTTTATCCTTCAGGGTACAGGGCTGGAGGTAACTTGTGCTGTGTTTAGCTCTTGTGCCACAGCAGAGAGACAGTCTCCTTTGCCTCTTTATTAGCAGCAGAACTACAGTGGGCAGGAGGAAACACAAGGCTCTTTTGTCTTTGCCTTTTTTTTTTTTTTTTTTTTTTTTTTTGAGCAAGGCTCTGACTCAAAACTTGCTATTGAAAATAAATTCCATTAGAACCTGAGACTCAGTACTGGCAAGTAGCATCCTATTACTAAAGAATAACCATTTCTTGAGCATTAAGATTGCTATTCAGCTGTTCTTTTGTCTCTATGGCAACTTTAAGCAGTAACAACAAAGCAGTAGGTGATGCTGTCAGCCAGAAATCTGTAATGTTAGTTCAAGGGATTGTTGATAGCAACAAAATGGATGCCAGTGCAGGGTCACTTACAGCCAGTAATTGATACTGCACCTATGGCTGAAGTATAACAGCATGGGACATTTTGAAGGAGAAAATACACCAGAAAAAGTAAGGTTGATGTAATTGACAACTTTTATAAATTATACATGAGGTCCTGCTTTAAAATTCAAAACTGTGGTTTACCTTCTTTTATGGAATAAATTGCATGAAAAGTGAAGAGCTCCTTGTATGTAGACTGTATGCCACCTGGAGAGCATTCTTCTCAGTTTCTTGATGGGACAGACAACAAGAGCCACTTCAGAAAAGTGGAGTCAGTTCCTAAAGGTGATAAAAGTTGAAGTTCTCATCTAACTTCAGTGTTGATCTGAAAAAGGAAGTATGTTAAAAAAGAAAATGCAATTCTTTTCTTAAAAATAATAAAATATAAAGGGGTAGGGGTGGGATTATCATCACGCTTTGATCTTAATCTCATGGTGTCAGGGATTTGGAAGTTTTACAGACATGTAAAATTGAAAAAAAAAAATCAGAGAGAAAAAGACATGAGAAAGTCAGACTGAACACTGCTGAAACTAGTGCTAGAAACCAACTATGAGAAAAAATTTTTAAAAAGGATGATTGATATTAAAGCAGGGAGAATAGGAATTGTAGTAGTTTTTATGTAGAGACATGCTGAATAAGGAAATCCATTCTTAAGAAAAAGTAGTGACAGATGTGTTAAGTTAATGAAAATAAAACTATTATTTTTAGTAATTTTTGTCTGATATTTGACAAATCTATATGAAATGCTGGTGCTGGATGTACTGTGGGAATTCTGCCTCTTAATATGCATGTATGCATGCTGTCAGTGCAGTGTGTACTAAGACTTTTTGCAGGTGACTTGAATTAGCTGAATTTGAGTGCCATTTTCTCCAATTAAAGTATCATGCTAGTGCTCTGTATTTTGTAAAAGTATCACCTCATTTACTGAATGTGGGATTCCCCATTGTTTGAACTGTCTGTTATCAAAGAAGGCTTTTCTCCTCCATGAGAAAGATGGAGGATGGAAAGTGCCACCAGTTGTTCTCCAGAGCTTACTTGGCAGCATCAAACAAACTCTATTTTGAGGCAGGCAGGCAAGCAGAACAGCTTCATTCACTGACAACAGCACAGGATATCCTCTCATGTCTCTCTTAGACTGAAGAAAATGACAGATACTCACGTGATCTTTGGTTACCTATGGCTACAGTCACACCTGCTTGTGTCCCTATTAAATGAAGATAACATTAGTGTATTTTGTTTAATTTGTTGTATTCTAATAATATAGCCTACTTGCACTAGGAAGCACATCCAACTCTTGCTTAAAGTTTGATTTCCTTATTTGTTTTCATTTGTCTCAGATATGAAAGCTTTCTGAGCAGTCTTTTTGGTCTCAAAGTGTATAGATAAAATTTAATTCAAATAAAAATAATAGAGTTTTTGAAGTTCCCAGTTATTTAGACTTTCTTAACACGCTTAATGAAACTGAAATTCTAGCCTGTGTCATCAACCTTTCAAATGTCAACGTGTTGTGTGACAAAACTTAAGCTGAGCACTTCCACCATGTATTCAATTACTTTTTTGCTTACAGCTTCTTCTGCTGTGCATTTTGAGACCAGATCAGCTTAAAGGAGCAATGCAGCCACTGTTGTGGTTAAAACTGGAACATTTCAAAGGAGAGCACTGTTACAAGCTATTTATTACTTGGTGTTAACAGCTCCCTAATGGTCTTGTGAAAAGTTCAGTATTAGTTTGAATGAACTAACAAAACTTGTCTCGCTTATTTTCTCCTGTTTGTGTTTTTTTTTTTTTATTTTAGGTTTATACAAATATGTATCGTTCAAAAGACCACTTAAAAAAGCTGTCTTTGTAGTCAGCACTGATGTGGCTCTTTACAAGGGATCTCTTCCAGATCAGGGCTTGAACTTTGTGCGAAGCTGCAATGATGAAAAGTGGAATAGCTTACAGGAGCAGGCTCCCAGGACAGAAGGCCACCATGGGTGGGGTGGGGACCCTCAAGGCAAGGTCTCCTGCTTTGCTGTGAGAGAAAAGCATGGGCACACGGTGCTGCAGGGAGATACCAGTGACATGGGGAAGAGTAAGGCACCCTGCATATTCTACCAGTTCTGCTGTCAGCACATCACTGTATGTCAGCAACTAAGAAAACTTTGGGGTTTTTTACTTTGAACCTATTCATTTTTCTCATACATTCAACTATATGTAAAGCAGTACAAGATGAGAGAATGGTGGGAATCTTTTTATGAGTGAAATCAACTTGAGTAAATGGTCTTGATGAGATTAATTGAAATGGGTCGCTGCCAGTGGGGGTCTGTAATTGCCAGGGCACTTAATTAAATGAACTTGTTTTTAATGAGAGAAAGGATAACAGTAGCTCCTGAGACTGACAGGCTCCTTTTAGCAAAGTGGTTGTAATGCAGGTACTGGAGGTTTTTCTGTACCTGTTTGCTCTCCAGAGAAGGACAGTTACACACGTAAATGTGCCAAATGTTATGTCTGTCATAGGAACTGAAGGCCACCAGGTAACTCCAGCCTAGCCTCAAACTGAGCAGTGCCTACGTAAGTCAGTATCCACTCAGGCTCGATTCTGTGAAGTTAAATCTGCTGACTCAATCAGTGAAATTTTATATCCCATTTTAGTCCTCTTCCATTTGTTTGGCTCTTTTGAGGACCATTTCCCAAATGACATATTGTATGTGTTAAATCTCACTAATTCTGTAAGTTGTTCAATCTACAAGCAAAGCTATTGTCCTAAATTCCAGCTCCATAAACACTTCTGAAAACTGAAAGTTGCATATAATTCTCTTTTTTGTGCGTGTGTGATTTATCACCAGTGATAATTTTCTTTGCAAGCCAAATACATATTTATACTTTCGTAACTATGGCTTTTCCAGCATAGGGAAAACATGGAGCACTGGGATTCCAAACCTTTACGGAAAAGTGGTCGATATGTCTACATTGTTCTTACCTTTATTAGACAGAACAGTTCTTTCAACATCTAGCTGCTATTGAAGGATGATCCTCAAAATACCTAAGCAGTTGTTATAATTTCATCAATTATTCTGCATCATTAACAGCTATCATCGTTATAATTATTTTCCTCTATATTTTCTTTTCAGTAATTAAAGTTCCAGACTATGAGCAAGATCTTGACACTTGTCATTATTTTCTGTCTCCTCTGCAAATATCACATAATATTCCCGACCATTCCTTTAACTGTAACATGTATTAGGGATTTTTGTAGCTTCTCATCAATAGATCTGTTAAAAGATGATTTGTTTTGAGATGCACATGGTATGGGAAATACACCAAGTTCCATAGAGCCACTCTTTTTTTTTCCTCTTCTTTGCCAGCTTTTCACTTACCTGTGCTTCTTTTCCCACTGAGTGCTATTTATAGTAAAGTGATTTTCAAATAATGTGGTGTTTGACTGACATTGTAGATTTAAGGTAGAATTCTGATTTTATTTCATGTAGATAGATTGGATGACTTGAGATTGTCTAGCCTTACTTTCTATGATTCAATGATCAGATTTTAATCAAAAATGCTTTGATACATGTAGGAATAATAGCTGAAAGTTGCCATCACTCTAAAAAGAGTAAATATAAGTTCTTGGATAGATATCTTCCTTTGTTGCCACTTGCACAAATCCTCATGTCCCTATATGGAAGCTCCCTCTGCTTTCTGCTGATTCAGCTCACAGTGCTTTGCATGCAAGCTGATTGTTACAGTGGATATAAGGGACATGGCAACTAGCAGCTATGCTCAGGGTGTTTTATCATGAACTTTGCTAGAAATGCATTATGGAGCATTAGCATTTAAAATGAGATACACCTGATATTTAGGAATAAAATTGTAAATCTTGTATTAACTGCAAAGGTACGCAATGCTGCTTTTGACTATGATGCACATTTGACCTTAATATGAAAATAAAAGTGTTCCATGAACAAAAGCTCCCAGTTCCATTACAGCTGTGGAACTTTCCATTTCATGTGCAGTGGTATCATGACTCTGTACAAATTGCTTTGACAAAAATAGTATTTATATAAAGTGGAAAATTCCACTTGCAGAGTGAGAGGGAATCTTAGCAACCTTCTTTCCCAGAATTTTCAACTGCTCCAGTATTGAGAACTACTAAATTGTTCAATTGTCAACAACCAGATTTGACAGAAGTGTAAAAAGTTTTTGTGCTTTACTTCTCCACAGGTATAGGTACATAATTCCAGAATGACATTGTTAGTGTTTATATTGTCTTCTGCACTTCAAGTGAAAAAGACTGCAAGTACCATCAGGAAATAAAAATGCAAATTTGAAACAGAAATAAGTGTTCTTGTTTCTTAAGCTAGAGCATTTTACTGCTCTATACAGGGAAATACAGAGTTATTTCTATCTATTTCTATGTTATAGTGTTAAACGTTGACACTCTGTGGAGGAAGGGCCCACTTTTTTGCTGTAAAATGGCCCCGATAAAATACATTGCATTGAGGTTCTCATTGATGTTAGCTTGTAAACATATGCTTGTGGTTTTATTTGCTTCTGTTAAATTTTGTTATATTGATCTCTTGATCAAAACTCATGATAAAACTTTCTGAAAGATATGGCATCCTTGAAATGAGACAAGGCCATGCTTGCTTAATAAAATAAAAATTTAACACTGACTATCAATACCTCATTACAAATTGTCTTTAACAAATGCAGTCATGGTACCCATTGCTGGTCATCTAATTCTCTTCTTGCCAGTGTGGAATTGCTTCTCTTGTACATACAGCACTGTTTTATTCAGTCTTGATACAAATGCATGTGCTGTTGAGAATCTCAAGATCTCTTAGGAGATTATTTCCGCACTTTGGTTCATCTAAAAAAGGTTGCCACCATGAACATTAAATATCTCTCAGAATAATCTTGATGTCAAGAAGCTTTCCATGATGTTCAGACCTGTATTTCTCACATCTTTTTATTTCAGTTCTTCTATTCTCCAAAACCTTTCAGAATTCTTCACTTCAGAATTCTTTTAAATAGCTGTACCCTCTTTAGCCTCTACATCTGTCGTGTATTGTTCCAAGAGTGTCCACATTAAACTTTTTGTGTTTTCTAGACTTCCCAGAGCTTGCTTTACCTCAGTCTCTTTTCAATTTGTAAATCCTTTCCCAGTTAAAAGGTACCTGCTGCTCAGCACAATAAGCTTTATCAGAGATGGATTTATGAGTCCTTCCTTCACGTAAAGGATACGTGGATAGTTTGAGCTTTGCCCTTCATGCTGTGATTGGGTTATTAAGCTTCTATTAGGCTCTCTCCTCCTTCACCTTAATTGCTACTCTGGCAGGTCAATCCCTTGCTCTTTCAACTCAAATATTATTTGGAAGCACATCAAGCGTTTTTACTATTTATACCTTTTTCTTATATTTCTCACTGCATGACAAAGGACAGTAAAATTTTTTCAGGCAGAATGACCAGATATTTTTATTTTCTGTAGTTTTTTGTCTAAGTCTTTTTAACTGTGCACTACTGCCTGATAGAGTGATTTATCAATCTGTACCAAGCCCAACATATGAAGACTGGGTGATTTTAGATTAATTTACAGATTTTCTCTGCTGTTATATTTGAGCATGTATGTACAGAAATAGAAATACTGGGCAATACTCATCATGTTCAAACCTCTGTTCTCATAGTCACCAAAGTTTGAAATCTCAAAGTCAGCTGCTCTTTTCTGATGCAGACGACACTGGAATCCAGTTGCTCTTATGATTTCTTCTTATTCGCTTTTGAAGTTAATTTTTCCTACCTTTCATAATGGATCCCATGAATTTTTGCTGCAGTTGAGCACTCTTATCACAGGATGACTGTTTCTCAGTTTGTGTTGGAGGCATATTTACTCTTCTTTTTTCATGTGGAATGATTGCTCTTCTGAAATCCTTTGTTGCAAACAATGCTGTTAAATCTGGGAGAAAAAAGGAAATGTTTATGGCTGTTTTGTATTCTGGTTCTGGCATTGTCTTAAGACAATTTGATTTTTTTTCCTTTTTTTCCCCTTTTTTATTCTAATTGAGGCATTAGTCATAGTAATCAATTCATGTGTATTCCATAATTCAAGTGTGTTCCATAAAGCATTTAAAATATATGGGATACATTTCTGTTCTTTCATAATAGAAAACATATCTGAGGATTAAATATCACTTTGCATGAATTTTTTTTTTGTGCAACTTTCAAAAGTGTTTAATAGAAGATGTCTGAATTTCATGTCCAAAAAGGTTTTGCACAAGCCTGAAACTCTCTTTGCAAAGATGGTGAAATGGACTTTCAATCAAAAAAACAAGCCAAAGAAAACAAAACTCCAAACCACCAAAACTTGATATATATTGCATCTTTGAGGTAGATTTAGAATAATTTACATTTTTCTCATAAATCTAAACATTTTCCTGTTGGCAAATGGACTTATTCTTCTATTTCCTCCAATCTGACTATACTTTTTCAAATGCCTAAGAATCTTTTCTTTGGAAGCAGCTTAGGTCATCATGCATTTTCCTGGTCAAAATGCATAAAAGAAAATTAATCCTAAGTTCAGTTATCTGATGTTCCTTCTGCTGATAGACATATAGTGTAGTAATGGGGAAATTTCTCCCAGACTCAAATCGAATAGTTCCACAGAACTGTTCTGAAAATTCTGGAGAATGACACAGAAATTACAAAGGTGTAGGTACTGCCAGTAGAGGTGGAGGGAGATCACTTACACTTCTCCTGGAGGTGACTGTGTTAAAAAAAGTAGGATCCTTCTGCAGGTGATTGAATTGCAACTGCAGAATGCAAGTTCAGAGCTGCCTGCTTTATCACCTGCTTAAGGAGCTCCAGGTCCTGAATTAGGGACTTTGGTTAGAATCCTTAGGTTATATGGCACTGAGTGTATTTTGGGGTATGGTTTCACTCTGGAAGGCTGTATCTGTTGGGGAGATGTGTGGTATATTTTAAACCCATTTTGGAATGCATGGTGAACTGTGAAACTGTGTCTGGTGCATCCACAGAAATCTACCAGCCTTGAACTCAAATAAGGAGCCAGTGTTTCCTCCTTCACTTGCAGATTTAGCATGCTACTGTAGCAGATAATTATGTAAGATGTTCTAATTCAGACATCTGGAGAAATGGAGGGAGAGTCCAATAGAAGTGGTAATAGACAGAGGAGTGGGTGGGCTGTGATGCCCTCCCTGCATTCCAAGTCACTCTGCACAACTCCCTTGCTGGATTCCTCCTAAAAGTGCTGCTCTGTGGAGTGTCAGTTGTTCACCTCTTTCCAGTCAGTGTTGGCATGTTTCATGTCCTCAATGGGTTCCTCTGCACAGCAGTTTGAGAGCTCTTAATCAGCAAAGAGCATGTAGAAGTTTTTGTGGGTGTAGTATCAAACTGACAACAGGAAACTGGTAAAAAATACTTTGGTACCTTGCGTTGCTATTGCTTTGCACTGGGAAAGGTTGACTATAGTGTCTGACTTGGCAGCAGCTGCTTCTACACAGAGCTCCTCCCACTGAATTTATTCAGCCAAATCTCACACTTGTACTGCTACTAATCCTGGTGATTCTCTGGACTTAAAAGGAATGATGACAGATTTGCACCAGGGTAATAGATCCATATTTAAATTATTTGCCAGAGTTTTGTACATCACACATCATAGCCCCAGATCTTAAGTTTATAAAAGCAGGCTTGCTTCTCTTGGTTTTATAAATCTAGGCAATTAGAAGGGAAAAGCAGAGTCATATTATAGATATTTTAAAGATTTCTTTGTGTCTAAACATATACACTCATCCAATGCCTTCAACTGTGACTTCAAAATCTTACATGAATAATTCTCTCCCCAAGAATCCAGGCACAATTTCAGTGGTTTTGCTCTCCCTTTTGCTGGGAGTGGCATTATAGCTACTAGAAACATCACTGGAGGTGGAAGCCACACCTTTGCAATAGCAGTATTTTTCCTTCTTTGTGCTTTTTGCCAGTTCTTTCTGCTTCACAAAACCAAAACACTCCTTCTTTGAATTATATAGTTTTAATTCTTATTGTTAAGTTTTGAATATTTTAGAAATACGAAGTCATATTTCAAACCATATGCTTTCTGTTAAATGTGCATTGCCTTTCAGTCGGAAAATCCTCTCTTCAGTCTTCCCAATCATGAAGTATGAAGCAAGGTTAAAGATGTGTGGTGCTCTTGGGAGAATTAATAAGAATGTTTAAATGTGAATTTAAATCCCAGTCATTGGGAATTTAAGCACATTCTTAAATCAGGCATCAGAACAGGGAGAAACAAAAATGAAGGGCTCACTGCTTCTTTCTCACTCCTCAGAATTACAGGCTCAATTATTTACCACAGTATATAACCAGGGATTAAGAAGTGAAAGGGAAATACGCTACCTGTTCCTGAAGGCAAGCTGGAGTCTTTCTGCTGCTTAGATTCATCTTTAAGCTAGCATTTAGGATACTGAATATGAAGTATTGATTATAGCTTTTAAAATTAGAGTGAAATCTTACACTTATTTTTAAGATAGGGAAAAGCATTGTTTATTAGAACTGAGGAGTTGTTTTTTAGTAGGAAAAAAAAATGACAGAATAGCCATCTTGCTTGGTTTTTAATTGTGCAGCAAAATGTTGCAGCATGATAACACACCAAATACCCAGTTCTGAAAAGGGGATTGAGGTTTTTTCTCTAAGATATCCTTATCAAGATATTTTTTTTATCAAGCATATTGTAAGGGTTTGGAAGTTCTTTTAAAGAAACCCTGATAAGAACACAGCTGCAAACCGTCTCATGGCAGAGGCAAGTTAGGGAATGTGGCAAGAATACTTTGGCTAAGGTATAAAATTCCTACAGACTCAAGCAAAAGAGCAGTGTGTAGAGGTAGGAAATGGAAAAGGGTTTAAACTGGTAAGAATGATGAAAGAACAACACTAAATCTGTAGAAAAAAAAAAAAAAACAGAAAATAAAATAAGACGAAAATAAGCATCAAACTTAAAGAAATTTTTCTGTAAGTGCACTTACAATACTTACAGAATACCAAATTAAAAGGTTGATTGTTATTGTGAGAGTTTGGGGTTCATGGAGCCAGTTTTTAATTACTTTTGGTTAGACAGATCAGTTGCATTCATGTGACAGTCGCCAATATAAACAAAAAAAAGCCTGCAAAAACAGGTCAGAGTGTCTCAATGAACCAGAATCTTCAAAGCACTGGCTCTGACAGACATGCCACAAGGATACTTGCATGCATGAAAATACAGACCTGTGGTACTTGTAAAAGAGGTTCTGGAGCAGTGAGAGAGCTGATTTTAGTAATTTTATCACAGTAATTTTTTTATCAAAAATCACAGTAATTTTAAAAGAGAAGAGCAAACAGACTAACTTTAAATACTAATAGGGTATCTTCCCTTTGAAGAAAAGGAAAAATGAATTATGCCAAAGTATATAAAAGAAATCAGAAGCTGAGTAATAACCAATGCAGCACATGAGCAGGAATCCCTATTCCATGAATGCAGGACTGGACTGCTGTGTTCATGAGGTGAACTTGAATTAACACTGCCATGTTGTCAACTTAAACAGATACTTTCCTGAGAGAAATAACCAGAAACATGATGTGGCAGGCATGAAATTTGACTGTTACACTTGCAGGAAAGATGAGGGCTACTTCAGATGACTCTGGATGAGAATAAGGCACATCAATGCTCGACGATTTTTTTTCTTTTCTGCTGCAACTGACATGGTACTGTCTGTTTCACAACCATGACTTCAGTTTGACCAGCTCACTGGTCTGCTTGAAGGCAAATTTCTCTTTTCTTGGTTTGTCTTTGTTTACTGGTCTGACTCCCTATGCTGGTTTAAGGGGAGTGTTAGGAGAAGAGAAGCAGTGGGGCTGCCCAGCCTGCTCCTGGTGTCATCATAGAAAGCAGATGCAGGTTGTATGGCACACTTTTAAAAAATGCTTTCACACTTCTCCTTATTTGTCTTTATTTTGAGCATAATGTTTGATTAGTTACATTTCTTTTTTGAAATAAATAATATTAAAGTGATATTAATTAGTCTCTGGGAAATTAGGAGAAAAAAGGACCTCTTTTTTATCAGTTGAAGCACTGCTAACTCAGTTCAAATGTTTGAGTAAAAAAAATTCTTTTTTGGTCCAATCTCAATTTAATTTCACAGAAACATTCTTTTACCTGCTTCTTTTATTTTTTTGCTTTTTTTTCTTTCTCTTTTTCTGAAGGTAAGCTGAGGGTAGCATTGTCAAAGTTCCTGTCATGCATTCTTTGAAAACATAACAGCATCAAAAGACTTTATGTACCAGCCCTGGCAGGGCTGGAGCACTGCTGCACCCCAAAGCAGAATAAGTCAGATACCAGTGTTTAATTAATGTTCAATGACATCACAAATGTGGCGGTCTGGGTAGCAGATCTGTTAATTTGAAATCTATTTTCTTCATTCTTCCTGTGTAAATAGAGGGTAGATAGCATATATTTTAGTTTTATAAATTTTCAAGTTCTTACTTATTCATCAATGCTGACTTTGAGAATAAGTAAAGCAGTGCACCTTAATTCAAGAGAGACAGGATTTGTGGACTTTGATCTTCTGAATGCCATGACCCCATGCTGTCTGTAACCCTGTGCTCCGAGGTCTTCTTTTATGAACTCTTCAAAAAATTCAGACACCATTTCTTTTTTTTTTCTTTTTGTTTCTTTCTTCCCCCAGAAGTTATTTTAAATGCAGCTCTGTAGCAGACAGTTAGCTAGTAACCCTTTTAAGTTTAATTCTAAGAAGACTAGCAGGGAAAATGCCAGTGAAATTCAGTTTATCAGTCTTTTAGGTTATATTTTAATGTCAAATATTGCAGGCTGCCCTCCTTCTGGGGTCAAGTTGCAAATACTCACAAAATCACAGATTATTCTGTGTAGGAAGGTACCCACAGGGATCATCAAAGTCCAGCTCCTGCTCCTGTACAGGACAGCCCCAAGAATCAGGGGGCACATTTCAGACACATGGTGTGCTCTTTTCACAGATCATCAAAGCTAAACGCACAATTACCACAGCCCAGGTTTGTTCAGGGTTGATAGTTGCTCACTATTTCACAGCACCCCAAGTCACAAAAGCACCATGTTGAAATGAAATTGTTATTTACCTCTGAGTCTTACACTGTTTTTTTGTGGGTGTATATGTACATGTTTAAATGCTGTAGAGGTGGTGGATAATAACCTTAGTGACTTAAGTAAGCATCATGGCAATGATAAATAGTGGGAAGCCTTTATGGGACTGTATAGTCTGTGTTCTATTATGCCTTTTGGTTTGCTAAAATCATTTACAATTCTGTGGTCACAGCAAAAACATATGGAGTTTCTGATTATTGTAAGGCACTGGTAAACTTGTAGTACTTGCCTTCCTTTTGTAAATGTCCTACAGAACTTTAGAAAGCTAGAAAAATAATACAACTCTTGTGCTCTTTCCACAGATGGGTTCAAGTACCTTTCTTTGTATTTTTTTGGTGAGAGAAGTGCTAAGCCTAGCTCCTACTCTCATGTGTGGAGTGAGGCCTCTGCACTATTTTTTTCCAGGTATAGTGCTGCAGGATGCACTGGTAACTTGTAAAGCTTGAGCTCTGACTTGTCCCTTGCTGTAGATGTTCAAGACTGTGGGCTCTGAAAAGCAGTAGATGTAGTATGGCATCTGATTAGGAGGAAGTTGAAATCCTCCAGGAAATTCTATGAAGGTATTCTTGTTGCTTTAGTTAGGGGCAACAGCTAGAAAAAACCTGTACATGTTTGATCTTTTGGACAGGTGCTTGTGTGCTGCATGACCTCTGGTGTGGCAGAGTAGTTAAATTCAACGTGGAACATGTGTATAGACTACGTGGACAATATCATGAATGTTTTTAAATCTACCTTTCTTCCCTGTATCACTGTTTTTTGTTTCTAAACAGAAAGATAGTGATTCTTCTAAAAGCATGTGCCTAGCAATGGAAATGATGGCAAATAAGGGAAGATTGTGACTGGTGTTGTGACGGTTTGGATACAAAAGGGATAGACTGAATGTACAAACTTTTTTGAAATTTTGAAAATTTGAAAATTATAATTGGAAGGAAAATAGATTTCATTTGGTGGAGACCTGGGTTTCCATTGCCAGTATTTTCAAGAGATCTCTGACTAACCTAAATTATTTCTTGCAGCAATCTTCTATCTGAAGGATATTCACAGGGCGATACCAATAGAAAAACTTAAAAGAAAACAAGAAGCAACTTAGGTAACAACATTTTGTACAGGAGATGGTGTATTATGCAGGAAAAGCAAATGAGGCATGAAATTCTCTGAGCTATGATGATGTTGAAAAGCATTGGAAATTGTCTAATGTGGTTAAGGGATTAGACATCTGTGAGGATGTATGTGTCTAGACCCCTGTTACCTTTGTGCACAGCACTGCTGAGCTGGTGTATTGGCATATTGAAGGGGATAAGGAGCAAGAAACCAGCTGCAAACATGACTGTTTGTCCAACAAATAGCAAATGATTCCCTCAGCAGCATTCCTGGTGACAGACTTGCTTGGTTTTCGTGGGTAGCAGCTCAGTACCTCCTGAAAGAAAGCCTGTGCTGAGGCTCACTGAGGGTTAGATGGTGGCCTCAGTGGTGCCAGAATCATGGGTAAGAGTTCGGTTTTGGGAAAAATCAGGCTATATGACAGTTGAAGAGATAACAGACTCTAAAAAACTAACTGAAATTAAGTGCTTTTCTCCAAATTATGGAACTTTCAAGGTAATATATATTGGGCTATTTTGCCCCCATTCTTTATCAGGGAAGCTTCAGTTTGTAAGGAAACTTGTGTTTCCTGAACCAGAAGGGAACCCAATGCAGTGCTTAATCCTGGGACAAGTAGAGGCTTGGAGCCCAGCACTAAAGAACATGCACTGAGGGAGAAAATGGAGACTGTTATAAAGTCACACCATGCTCTGGACAAGATTGTGGATTCAGTAGGTATTACCTGATGTGTTTTCAATTAAGGGTGACAGCAGCAAAGCAAACACCTTCTCTCACTGCATTTGGGTTGGGACAGTACCAAAGGCAAAGGTGGGGGCTGGTTTAAATAAATCAAGTAAAAGGATCCTAAGGATTGCAGAAAGGTCTCCATTAGTCCAGATGGCAGGAGAACAGAGAGCTGAAAAAGATGCAGCTCTTTTTTCTTTTATACTTCGAAAACTTCAAAGTGAAAACAACTCCAAAGCAATGTTTCCTAGAAGCAGATAAGAACAGAGGAGGGGGTAATGATGCTTATTCAGTCTGTGGAGACCAGAGGGAGAAGCTTGACCCATCCAGACGATTCTGAGAAAAAGAAATAGGGATAGACTGTGAAACTTCAGCTGACCTTAATGTAGGCCAAAGCATTGCATTTATTAATACTTGTTACTGTTTTTTAGAAAAAAACCAGCTTACTGAGCTTGATCATATTAAGTCTTGACATGGCACTCTGAGTTTCAGTCAAACAAATAGTCTGGGTTGCTTCAGAAGTCTGGTGAATTATCTCTTTTAAGAAACTAATGGCAAATATTTCCTTAGTATCTACAGCTAACAGCAATTTGCGATTGTATTCCAGCCAGCAGGTTTCTTCTAAATATAGTAAAGGATGTTTTGTAATTTATTTAATTGCTTAGACTTGACAAAGAGCCAGTGCTAACAAACTTGCTTTGATGGCAGTACAGCGCTTGTGGCGTTCACTTGGCTTGGGAATGTGAATACTGAGAAAAAACGTGTGAAATGAAGAGTGCAGCAGAGCTGCTGTAAGCTCTCTGCTGTTGGCCGTGCAGGTGTGCGAGCCCTGAGCCGCAGGAACACGGAGGGACAGATGTGTGAGGGAGGGGACAGCAGCGTGAGTCACACGTCCTGCAAACACAGCAAGGACAGGGCTCCTCCTGGTTTTATGATCAGGCAGTTTAACAGTTATTTAGGGAAAGTGCAAGATAGTCTCTTCCACTTCTAATTATTGGACTTCACTTCCCACTCCATCTGTTCTGGTATCTTCCTTAAAGACCCTGTGGGGATTCCTGTTGTTATTGAAAATTATTAGAAAGGCATTACAACTGCAAGAAGAATAAGATTTTTTTGATTTATTTTCTAACGCATTTGTCTCTAATATACTGAAATTCCAGTTTCCTATTGTTTTCTCCCTCTGCAGCTCTCCCTAGTAGATATCATTATTTGTCCCTGTATGTGATTTTGATATACTAAATGTAGAAATTAAGGCAATGAATATTGACAGTTTTTTTTCAATATTCATATTATCATAAGAGAAATTTTCAATATCAGTTTTTTCATTATCTTCCTATAAAGTATGTGCATATTTGTGATCTATAATCTACTTTTTTATAATGACCATCATAAGGCTTTGAAGATGGAAAATAATTAGCTAGACAAAGGAATATTAACAATTAATGGAAGTGAAAATAATTCCAAATAACAAACTAATATTTCAATGAGGAAGGATCTGATCTGATGAAGATATGCTTCCTTGTAAAGTTTGTTCTTATTTTTAGAATTCTTGCACGAAATTACATGCAATATATAGCTATACAACTTTTCTAAATGAGTTATATATAATTAGCAGTATTAGGTGATGGTCGACTTTTTGGATTGACTAAATTCCAGAGCTTCCATTCATTTCAGCAGCACCAGATTTCAACTTATTTTTGGTGTTGACCTAGTTAGGGGAAGCCTAAATGTATTTGAAACATAGAAAGACCGCATTTCCAGGTATTTGATTTTATACAAAAGGACAATATGGAGTTCTGATAATACACCTTCATAGACCATTTCTATATGGATAAAAATGGAAATACTAACTTCATGCTCCAGCATACTGGAAATCCTGTTTTAATTTTTAGGGAGAGAATTATTTCTATGATCTGACATGTTTTTTAAGTAAGTCATTCCTGAGTGTGAAGAGCTTACACTATAAAATATATAGATAATTTTTATGTTGCAGTGAAGTTGCATCAAATGCCTCTGAGTTTCCTGAAACATCTACTTAAAAAATAAAGTCCAAGTGGAGTGCAGAATATTTGGCATAACATTTTTTATCTATATATTGCTGTGTAAGGCTGGACCTGGACCAGTGCTTTCTTATCACTTGCCTTATGAGTGTTCCATGCAGGAGTTCTTCTTTGGTTGAGTAGCCATGATTTCTACACCAGTTCTTGCTCCCTTTCCTTGTGGATCCTGAGAAAAAAACCCAGCACATCTTTTGAGGATTTACCTAGTTTTATTTGCCAGGCACAGATGGGTGCGTATAGTTTGGTTTTTAAATTCATAAGTAAGGCAAGGACCATTCCATTGATATCTGAATAATGTTTAGGAGATACAAATACAGTGCACTCTCCAGGTTTTACAGGATGTGTATCACCAGTTCTGATGATATTGGTGTCAATTCCCGAAGGAGCTGCATCCTCATTGATGAGTATTTTAGCTGGTGTGGTGCCCAGGGGGCAGAAAACTTGTTAGCATTTTTGCTGTTGTCAGCTAGGGGCTGTGCCATGTCACATGTATTCTGGGCTTCTGCTTCAAGTTACTTGTAAAAATAAGTTGCCTGGATACTGAGTTATCTCTTAACATCACAGTAATTTCGGAAAATTTGTTGAAGCAATGGTCTAATCTCTCCACGACTTCTTTTGACAGACTGGAATCCATACAGGTGTCACAGGTCTCATTTCTCATAATACCATATTATAAGGAAGAAATGTTTGGTCTGCTGAGTGAAATATTAATTAAACTTCAGTATTTAGTAACTTTTTTATATAAGAGCAATGCATATGTTAATATTCACCTTCAGGAATATTATTAATGGGATACTTCTAGAATAGATTTGTCCTTAAGTGTTTTGATGTCAACACCTGCTGCTTAGAAACTCTGAATTATTTGACTTGCACTCAGCTTGTTTTTATGAGTTTATCTTACTCATAAACAGAAACAATGACATCCTCTAATACCAATGTATAACTGTAAGTAAACAAATGAAAGTAGAAAGTTTCTAAATCCTCTAAACTGATCATACTGGAAAGAAAAAATGACTAATATTAAGCATCGTGAAATATCTCAAGGGCTTATAAATGCCCAAACAACAAAATGTAGTGACTTGCAAGTGACTGTTTTTCACCTGTCAGGTAGGGGGAAAAAATTGTGGTGGAAGCAAAACTGAGGCATGATGCAATGGGGACATCAGATAAAAAGGAAGAAAACTGTGAATCCTTTATCATGGAGTTAGGTGGAGGGATTTTTATAAACATAATTTTTTCTGCATATCGTTCCAAACAGTTGCATATAATCGAGTGTAGGAAAGTCTTGTGTAAGTTTGGTTTTTTTAGCAGTGGTTGGGGTTTCTTGGGTATTTTTTTTGTGAGTCATGGGCAATAGAGCTGAAGAGTTTTATTCAATATGAAAGCCCTAGGTGCTACCTCTAGCTGTAACCTGTTTATAAAATGGGATTTCTTAGCCACAAGCAGAAGTAAATATTTCTGAAAATGTTGAAAACTTCCACTGACAGAATAATAAACTGTATTGACACTGTGGGGTCCCAGAAAAAGCTCATAGGTGAGCACATGCAGAAGTGTCTCAGAATCCTTCCACAGAGTTGCTTCCACCTTCTGGAGCTCAGAAGCAAAAGGCTTCCTGAGCCAGAGATGACAGTGTGAGGTCTAGAAACAGAATGGCTGGGCACACTCTGGCTACAGTCCTTAACTGATTCAGCCAGTGTGGGCAAAACAAAAGGAGCAATTTGTCATCCACCCTCAAAGGGGTACTGCTGGCTTTAGCAGTGTCTCAAAAACAGTTCTGCAAAGGTGAAGGGAGGAGAAAGCCCAGAACTAATCTGTCATACCAGTTACATTGCTACTGTTCTGGGGCCAGAAGAGACTACTCAACATTACTGTCAAAAGTAAAGGTTCCTCGTAGCTGAATATGGTCAGGCGGTTCAGAGATGAAAGAGGCAGGGCAGCGTGTCCATAACTGAAAACTAGTATGCCAGTGTAATGTATAAGTATAAGCATAAGTAGTGGTTGGTGTGAGTATCTCAGTGTCCCTTTGGAATGTTCCCAAATACTGTCAATGGCACAAGTTAAAGCAAATGCAACCAATCTGAGGTGGATGTAGGTGGTCCAGTGCACAGTGTCACCCAAATACTTCCATTCAGTTCTGAGAGTGCTTCACACTGCCACTGCTCTCGCTCTGAGTATGGGTTGCTTCCTTTGATGGGAGGATTAAAATACTGTAGTAACATCTTAAAGGTAACAGGGAATAAGAAGAGACTTGAGTACGGCTTCAGATTTCTCTATAGTTGCCTTTAATGAAGACGTTGGAAGAGAATACTTTCAAGTCTGAAACATAATTCATTTCTTTAAGTAAGCTGAAATAATTCACAAAATGTGTTTTATATGTTTTGGGATAGAATTGGGTGGGGTTTTTTGTATAATAATATAATAATGACCCAAATCTGAGGAATTAATGATCAGGCATTACACTGTTTTTGTGTTTTTCAGCGACAAAGAAAAGCACTTAGTGAGAGAATCACAGAAGTAATAGTGTCACAAATAGTTTTCAGGAGATCCAGAGTGTGAAGTTGTTGACTGAACTTGGCACCACTTTTACTTGAAGAAGAGGAGCAGTGACTGTTTACCATGGCCAAAGATATTGTGATTCCCTGTGCCAAAACTGCAGTCTTGCTAGTCTAGAATTCTATTATTTTTCTGTGAAGCTGGAAAAGCAAGGGGGTTATCGGTAGAGATTCTTCAAGTCCCTGTGTCACCTGTCCCCTTGCTGGCAACAGACTGAAGCTTGCTTCACTGGCCCTGGGGACACATCTTGCCACAGGAGTGACAGATATAAGACTTTCTAATTGCTCCCCTAAAATATCACTTGCCTGCTTAATCCATTGGCCCTTATTCATTAGAGGCCGATTGAATTTGGGTAAAGATTACAAACTTTCCCAACTTCTGTAGAAACATCAATGTACCAGTGCATTGCAGTGTATGCAAAGCCATGTGGACATGGCTAAAGAGGAGCAGCAGCTGTTACACAGGGACTTGTTTGTTCAGATAAATATGCGTAGGAAGAAGAAAAACTTTTAATAAAATGAGACATTTTGGGTCACCTGAAAACCTCTTTTCCTCCTCTTTGACAAGGGTAAAAGGGACCAGTGAGGATCAGTGCTTTTTGCAAAGTCTGTCCACAGTTTGCACTCCCAGTACATAGATAACTCCTGCTGTGGAAGTCAAAATTGAAGTTATAAAATACTGTTTAACAAGTATGAAGCTGAAATAAGCAAATGCCTTTACAAGAATGAGCAGTTATATTTATTCCAAAGATTTACAGGTAGTTTAAAACAATCCGTGTTTGACATGGTAAGTTGTCTTTATCATTAAAATGCTAATGAAATTATAAACATTTGTTAAATTTATGAAGATAATGAAGCTTGTCAGCAACATCTTTTTTGTGCCAGTATTCCTACTTAGTTCAGGTCTGGAAAAAGATTTGGTGGAGCAGTGGTGAGATTCTATTTGACCATTGGGAACAGTGCCAGGGTAAAACTTTCCTATTGCATTTGATTTGATGATTTTGTCATGAAGTGCTTCTACCTGTAATTCAGGTCACCTTTACCTTATAATTCCTTCAGAGGCTTTCAGAGGTGGGTCTGAAAGGCAAACTTCAGTCCAACAGGGTTATTGATACTCAACTGGCAATTTTTGAAGTAGTAAATTGGCAAACAAAACAAACACATTTTTTATGATTAATGCCTTCACTAATCAGTCCAATAGGTGTATATGTTTTCTTTTTTGTGTGGACTCCAACTGTATTCTAGTCTCCTGGTTATAAATTACTCTGGCAGCAGAAACACCATGGACTGCAAAACTAGAGAGAGATTTCAGATGTCCTTTTCACACGAAAGATTCTGTGATTCAACCAAGGAGTACAAAGAAGGTTGCATTTTTTTCAGGGGGATGTTAATTGGTTTTTAATTTTTAAAGTTTTTTATGCCATCAGAAAAGTAATTTTGATTTCAAATGTCAGTCACAATTTAAGTCTATTCTGTTACTTTTTTTTTCTGTAAAATTGAGTTAAAATATGTAACCATAGCTTCATTGAAGTACGTTTATGTAAAGAGAGGACAGGTCTTCTTTAACTTCACGGATCTTTAATTGCTTATGAACTTCAAAGAGAAACTTGCAGAAGTTAGATTGATGATGGCCCTTTAGGTAATTGAGTACAACATAGTTCCTGTTTGAATGCAACTCTGAAATCCAAATTATGTAAATCTACTGTTTCGGAACCAGCTTGCAGAAATAATCATCATTTTTACAGTTGAAGATACTTTCTTTGGATAAATTCTCTGACACATTGCTTTCCTATTGATTCATCTTCCCCATTATGGATATGAATAAGAAACTATAGGCATGTTAGCCTTTAGCTTTTTGACGTTTGTGACTCCATTTGAATAAGCTTTGACTTACAGATAATTAGGCACAGCTGTCAATTAATCTCACGGGTTTATGTAGGAACAGACCTGACATTTATGAAAGCATTGGGATAGAAGAAGGGAGAAAATATTCTGGGATAGTTTCTCAAGCATATTTTTCCTTTCAAGTTGTGCCGCTCAGTTGGGATGGTGTGAAACATTCTCTCTGCATAGCTGTCATTGACCCATCTTTGTGCAATCATCATGCTTTTCCTATAGAAGAAACAGAGAATAGATTACAGCCTGCTATTCATCTGCTAGACCATAATATAATGTTTACTGTGCTGCATCTGAGATCAAAATGACTGTCTCTCCAGCATCAACAAAATTTGAGCTCAGGGCTAGTTATAAGTGCTTGGTCATCCAAAAAATCCATGCAGCCCCATCTGGCTTCTGAACTTAGCTTTCCTCTTGGATACCATAAGATGGGCTTGAAATTGTGGATGTGGAGGCAGAACAGTGAAAAGGAGGAAAATCTCTCCTTTGTTTTCAGTTTTGTGCATCCTTAACAGGCAGAAAGGGAGATCCCTTAATGGAAGACTGGTGCTCATGCAGCCCATAAGGATTGCCTGGCATTTTGCAAGTGGATACAAATGATACGATTTTATGGCAGAGGAGAAGGAAAATTGCTGGTTTACTTTTCTAACCCCCTCCTTCTAACTCCCTCTCAGTCCCCCTCCCCTTCCCTCCTGCCCAGCCCCTTCCTGGCTAGGTTAGAAAAGCTCGGATGGCTTCTATGAGAAAAAACTCAGGTATTGTGTAAGCTGTGCCCGAGACAAGGGAAGTTCCTAGGAGGCCTGTTATGCTCCCAGCTGCTGGCCACTGCTGAGTGGGAGAAGGAGGAAATTATGGAGAAATTGTGACAGAGGTAGGAGAGACAGACAGTGACTCACCCTCCTTTAGAGGTGTGGGACACTTAGGTTCCACTGCCTGCTCCTGCCAGTGTTGAATTATTTATTCAACAGAGGAATGAGACACTGAGAAGGTTTTTTTGGTTTGGTTTTTTGTGGGTTTTTTTGTGTGTGTGTGTGTGTTTGGGTTTTTTGTCTTTTCCACTTCATATTTCAATGAGGGAAATTTTATTTGAAATCTATTTTGTATGGTTTCAGGGAAAAAAATACTCCCACAGGCATAGCTGGGAGCTGTGTGCTAGGAACATTTACTGTGTGAATAGGGCAGATAGCTAGTTAAAAATGAATATTTGGATGTCTGTGCCTGCCCATTCCTTTGGGATCTAGCTGGACAATGATTCTTACGTATATACAGAAAAAAAATCACCATATAGATTTCTAAAAAACTTTTGTTTGGAGACCTCCAATTTAGAGAATAATTAGCATTTCCATGTAAAGAATTGTGTTCATCTATATGCTAGTTCATTATTTAATTGTTGGCTGCTTTCTAATATTTGCCTTACAACATAAAAAAGGCAATTTTTTACATGTTAGATGACATGGTGTTTGTCCCCTGATAGTCAGAAGAGGGGAAAAATAACATGGAGATCACTATTTGGGACAAAACCTCTGGATTTCAGCATACATGTATTGTCTCTGCTGGCTGATCTAGTAAGCAACCATGAATTGCAAAAGCATCTGAGATTCATGGGGACCCATCCTGGCCTTTTTGGCACAAAAAGAATTTTGCAGCTGTAGAAAGGATTTATTCTACCTGCCAGTGTGATTTATATACCATATGTCTTCTCTTCAGCATCTGAGTATCCATGGCCATAGGGGAAGTGCTCTGCCTCATCTGTACTGTGTGTAAATAGGTTCCTTTTAATGATATTAACTCCTACAGAGCTTTTTCATCATCCCCTGTGTAATTTTCTCTTGGCAGTTGTGTCAGCTATACTGTGTGTGTTGCAGAAAGGAGAATACCATGAATTCCTGGTTTTGTTTGCTCTTGGCAGGCACTACTACACTTCCCACCCTTGTGCGCACACCTACCTTGATGATGCAGCCTTCCCTGGATATCAAACCCTTTATGTCCTTCCCTGTGGACAGCAGCTCTGCTGTTGGATTCTTCCCAAATTTTAACACAGTAAGTAAAGGTGTTTCCACATTCAGTTTCAGTGTATGCTTTCCAATCCAGTTCTAACATCCAGTACTGAAGCTGCCTTAAAATATTTAGAGAAAGATGCTAGTGCATTGCTTACACAGTTCTAGGGAGCCCTTTTTTTCCTGTGCCATGGTGGTTGCTTTTCCCCTGTATGAAAGGCTTGGAGTGGTGTCCAGCCTTCTCAGTGTGAAAGGGGCTGATGGATTTTTAACTTGGTCTTTTGAGGTGGTTTGAACATTGAAAAAAAAAAAAAAACCCACCCAGTGCTATGCTAAAGATTTGAGAAGTGATAGAACGATTTGCAGCTTTTATGTGGACATGTGTTTTTCAATGTGCTGTAAAAAAGGAAAAAATAAAGGGTAATGGAAAGACAGATGTGACAGGTAAGACCTAGATCCTACACTGCTGAGAATCAAGCTAAGTCTAATACGGCCAGGAAAGGAACTGGAGGATATTCTAATTCTGTATAACTTCAACATTAGAGTGTAAAACTGCACAGCCAGCCAATGTGAAAAAGGTGAACCTGTTATTTTTGTTTTATGGTAATGCATCTTGGGGTTAAAAAAAAAAAAGTTGCCAAAATAATACTTCTGTGGTTCTTCATGTTTATCAGAGCAGCAATTTAAAAAATAATCTCTTCCGTACTTCTCACTTCTTTATCAACTCATAAAAAGGTAGTGAGTGTTATCAAAATGCTTGTTTGCCATCACACTTCAGCTTAAATGTTTAAGCTAATGGCAACAGGAGGGAAACTGTTGTGAGTCATTTCCGCCCAGTCAGCAGGTACGGTGTGTTTGTAGGTGACCGTCACCTGAACTGCTGCACATCGCGCTTGTCACTGTGCCTGGGGGGGACGGAAAGGGGAGAGTGTCATCACCACCACACAGTCACCAGCTGAACCACTGCCGAGTGTTTCCTTTCACAAACTCACCGTCTGTCTGAAATTAAAACAACAGCAGCATTGTTTTCCCTCATGCCCTGCAAATCCACCTTGCTGACAGGCCTTGTGCTGCAGCACCAGGTGATGTGGGGTGGTTGGAGGTGACACATGAACCAGCTGCTCTCATGTGTCAGCAGCCCAATGTATGAACAGTAGCAAATATTACTAATTAATTGCAAAACATCTATCTGAAAAATGTGCATTTATCAGGGAGGTGTGGGGATGTGCATTTGCACAAAGATATAAAAGATATGAAAAGAAAATTACGTTAAAAGACCAGGCTCAAAACTCAATATTATATTAAGGAAGCAGTGTGTCATTATCATATCTAGGCATGATACAATTCATATTAATTTTCCATCCTCTTCATAATACTCTCAGGAATTTTGTTTGTTGCTGATGTGTTTGCTTTCCAGTTGCACAGGTTTTCTAGGTGAGCTTTTTCACAAAACTGTTCATTATGACTCAGAGAAACTTTTCTTTAGGGACGTAGTTTTAGAGTCAACAACCATTATCTGCTCTCTGGTGGTATTACTGAATATCAGAGTTGCAGTAGCCTCTAGAGACAGATTAATTACATTTACATTGGTTTTGCCTAGTTTATATTTACCTGAGTTACCTTTCATTTGCCTAATTCCTGGCTCGTTTATCCTTCACAACTGTCATTTCTCTCCAAACTTCTGTAGGCTTTATTAAAAATTAGACCTGGGGTAATTGGCAAATATTGTCAACTTGGTGTCTACTTTCTCCCATGGAATTCTTGATAATTATATAAAATTATGCTGCAGCATAATTTTAAACACCACAGACGTTGCATGTTTAAACTCTTTAAGAAACAGTGGTTCTGTACTTCTCTATTTCTAATTTGCAGACTCGGCCATTTATCTTGCAGATACTGATTTTCCTTAAGAAAAACTTCAAAGCTTATTGGCATTTCTTTTAATCTAAATCATTAATGATTGTCTACTGACAGGCACAATGAATGCCAGCTCTCATGCACTTCCTTTACTTCTAACTTAGCACAACCTTTGCAAATGTAGATTTCTAGGTTTTTGTATGTGTAGTCTTTTTTTCTTTTTCATTCCAAAGTGGTGGCAAAAGTATGTAAAACATACTTTTGTATGTAAAAGTATGTAAAACAAATTTTCCAGAAGATGATTTTGGGTTATAGAAGCTAGATCCAGTTGATCCATAACATATGCACCATCCAAAGAGCCATGATCTTTTATGCAGGAAGTGAGTATTAGAAGAGCCAAAAAAGCCATCATTTGCTTTATGGATCAGTCAGGAAACCTATGCATTTCATTCATAGGAGGACTTGTCAAGGACTGCAGACAAGGCAACCAGTGTGCTTCCCTTCATCTCTTTGCCTTCCTAGGGATGAGGGCACCCTTCCAGAGTGCTGATTGTGCTTGCATGTGTTCACTGAAGGTGGCAGAAAGAAACATCCTGAGACAAAATTTCTTTGGATCTACCTGCATTTTCAATGGCTGTCAGAGAAAGAAACATTTTTCTAAACCTTGCCAGGAGGTGGTTTCTAACTTAACATCAGTGGCCTTAAAAAAGAGAAGTTTCTGCATAGGAGCTTAATACAGTAACTAGAAGGTAAAATGTATTAAGTGCAAACATCTTCAAAGGAACACCCCCTACAGTTTTTTTCCCAAAAGAACTTTTCTTATTTATGGAAAGATATTTAAAATCTGGGGTAAACCCTTTCTTATTTAGTTAACTTTGACAGTTTTCAGTTCTGAAAACATCTGTGATTCTCCAGATAAAACATTAGTGTTCTCATTTTGTTTGTGGAAGTGCTTTGATCCCTAGCTTCTCTCCACAAGGGGTACTTTCAGCTGAAGCACTGAGCAGACCCTGATTTTGTAAAAGAAATGCCTATCCCCATCATATCTTACTTTCTTGATGGAATTGTGTGATTTAGTTTAAGTTGTCTCCTTTTGCTTCTCTTTAAATTATTGATAGTTCTAAATATGCTGTGGATGTATGTATAGTAATTGCCAATTCATGCCCCAATTAAATTTCTCTTTGTTCATTAGCACTTATTATATAGGAAAAATTATTTGGGGAGTGATTGTACTAGCTCACTGGATACATATCTTTATTCTCAGTAAGGGCAATAAAACTTTTCTGTTTCAATAGATCGGCCAGAAGGTGTTCTTGTAAGGGCAGGATGAAGGATGACAAGCAAAGAGGTATTGCAGAATAGGAGCTGTCCTCCCTGGTCTTTTCACGTCAGCAGCAAGTAGTTTTGTCAGAACAGTAGAGGCATGATCAGACTGTCAGAGTCTGAACCTTAGCTGCTGCATGGAAGGACAAACCCTCTCTCAGAAATGCTGCAGCAGTGGATCCAAAGCAGACATCACGTTTGTCCTGGCATCAGGTTCCAAATAGTCTTTGCTCAATACCCCTCTGTCTGAAGTGCAGAGCTGGAATCAAGTGATCAGCTATTATTACTTAAAATGTTCTTGTTAATAAAATATTGGAAAGCATCTTTATAGGAACTTCCCAAATTGGTACTTCCAGTTTGGGATGGATGTGGACCAGAAGGTCTTGTTTAAGCAGAGTTCTTTTTCAGCATACTAATATGACTCTAAAGATGCCTTAACAGGTTAACAACTTGCATATTGATTACATTTAAAAGTATGTAAGTCAAGTATATAGTCAGTGGAAATCAAAGTTAAGTTTACTGTGATCCCCATTTTGTGTTTATAATAACATAATCTTGAATTTTACACTGGCTGCCTTCCACCACACAGCTTTACTTTCTGTAGCATTCTTTCTCTAAACCTCCCTGGTTATGTCCTGTCATCCATCTTGTGTACTGAATGATGAAAGGATACTTTGTGGTCACATCATGGTATATGTGCTAAAGTGGCTGAAAGCCAGGATTTATCTTGCAATATCAAGATCACTGATCACTTCATGATCACTGTCTCCATCTCCCTATATAAAAATTGTGTACTCCCCAAAAAAAGAAATCTCAAAACTCCAGTATATTCTGCCTTGTCCTAAAATGAGAGCAGCACTACATGACTCACATTTAGTTGAAGTGGTACAGCCAGGGACCTGTCAGTCTGCACAAAAACATTATCAGCAGCTTCTCAGATTCTATCATCATAGAAAATAATCAGCAATTCATATGCTTCTTTCTGAGTTTGTTATGGCCTCAGGGGTAATCAAAGATTAGAGCATCTCTTGTAGCTTTCACATTAGTGAAACATTTTGCATCTAACTAGCCCATGATTGGTTTCTAAATGCTAGTTCATACCCTTCATGTTTTAGAGGACACATGGGTTAATGTGGCCTAGTTATTGCTTCAGTGTCTTATTTCTCTTCAAGTAGCTTTATGCTGATTCTTTATATTAGAGTTCTCTCAGTCCCCTTGAAAAGTGGACCAGAGATATTTTACATCTGCCAGTGAAGGTGAGCCAGCTGGAATGTGCTACAGGAAGGGAAGAGGAGCTGACTAGTTACTCAGTCAGAAATTTCTGACTCTTCTCCAACATTAGCCCTGCCTGGACCAAGTATCCCTGGCCTATCCCCAAGACAACTACTGGGAGGAACTAATTTTCTCTTTTCTCTTCTGCATTTTCAATTATCACTCACATTTTTATTTGCTGCCTATCCCTTTTTTCATTTGAAGGGCCCAGTAATCACCAGGGCAGAAGCTGAGTTCAGCAGATAAGAGCACAGGACACCCATATCACCAGCTTCACTCGCCCTTCTGCGCCAAGTGCCTCTTCTGCCTTTTTGGCAGGACAGTGGCTTGGGAGCTTTCTCTTTCCTTAGCAGGGTCTGAATTCAGCCACTTAACACCCTGCTGCAGTGCCAAAGTATGCTTTGCAGCAGAGGATTGTATATGGCACGAACAGATCACAAATGCAGCCAACTGGATGTTGCCAACCCGTTATCTACCGTCCTTTTATCCAAATACCCTGTCCCTGTGCTCTGATTTCCCCTTTTCCCTTTTATGGAGTGCTGTAGGGAAGTGACCCTTTCTGTTCCTCTCCATCTGACTCCAGAGAGGAGGTGAAATTTTTTAAGAGCCATACTTTACATTCATTAACTGCACAGAAAGGAAATTTAAGCAATTGACTTATGAGTGGTGTTTTGCAGGGTAGCTGGGTATTTTTCTTGAGGATTTTTTTGGTTGGGGTTTCTTTAATTAAGAAATGGTAATATTTTTATTACTAACCTCTTACACCCTTTATAGTCATGAGGCACACAAGGACTTCAGGTTTGCTTTCTGTTCTTCTTTTGAAAACTTAGAAATATTCCTACTTCACTCTTAGTTGTTACAGATATAAAAGTTCAAGTCATAGCCAGGATCATCCAATTCACAACATGAGGAGTCATCCTATTGCCATTTATCCAGGGAATAAAAACATAATAGGTATTTTCTGAGATACAAGTGAGGAAAGCAGAAGTTCAGGGACCACATAAAGCCCAGATTCTGTCAGCACAGACCTCTGTTCTGTGGCTAGTCTTTGCTATCTCTTGTCCAAGTACCTGGCTACAGAACCCCTTTACTCTCCATACCTACATTTTATCAATTTTCTGTAGTCCCTTTTCTTTGTATCCTTAGGCATTTTTTACCCAGCCAGGAATCCCTCTTTGTCTTTCTATGGCTTTGAGGCATAGCAGCAGAGAACTCTTTCAGGTGTGGTAGGAGTTTTTGGGAAAATTCTTCTCAGCTGGTGGAAGCCCTGAAAAATCTTTATTGAAGTTGGTATATTTTTTCCTACAAAATACCTGAGTCTTTCCCTGAAACTTTCAAAAACCTCTGAGCTTGAAGAAAACACCTGATAAGATACAATGAGTTAGATATGGTAAAGAAGCTTCCAAAAGCAGGGGGTTGTCAGTTGATTTTTGACAGATTTTTAGGTTTCTGGTATTTTAATAAAAAATATGCGGGTTCACTAGTTCCTGTCAGGAATCTCTCAAAGAGCAGCTCTGTAAAATTGGTTAACCTAAATAAGCACATTTTTGCCTCTTCTTCTAGTATATCATACATATAATTATGAGGGGGGGGGAAGTGTTTATTAAAATAATATAGGCAGGCTTTAAGGGAGAATCTCGTCAAACATGAATTATTTTATAGATTTTTCCTATTGCTTTTATATTTTTTCAAAGAGGAATTGAATGGATGAGCTTCCTTCTTTCAGTTTCCAGATCAGCAGCCAGATAGGGAACCCTGTCTCTAAGGAGAAATTGCACTGACATGCACTGGTGAAGAACAGAAGTTACCTGGGTGCAGCCCTTCCCTGCCCTTTGCAGGAGTCTGGCATCCATCATGTGGATTTTGAAAAATGGTTCCTAATTTGCTGCATTACATCCATCATTGCATATAAAAGTAATTAGGTCATCCTAATTCTTTTAAGAAATACAGTTTCTGTGTACAAATTCTACAATTTGCTGAGTCCTCCAGAAAATCTGATCCTTGGCTATGTGTTTTATATCTTTCATAACAGAAAGCTTGGAGTTACTCTTTCTAACATTTCAGCAATATTTATTTCTTTTACTAGTCAGCACAGGAAAGCTCAGAGCCTTTATCTGCATTGAATTGCTTTCTTCTCAAGTTAGTAATATGTTTCTGATACAAGGAAGCTTTTTAAAGGGAGGGGGTTGTTAATAATCAATATTTTAGGCGTTAGGTAACTGAAGGACATTCTGCAAATAGAATGAGATTAAAACATCTCCCCTCAAAGCAAGCAGTGACAGAATTGTAGTTTAGGACAAGTAATGTGTTTTACCACTCTGCTTACAAAGATTTTGCTAGTTCCTAATTACAAACCTAAGTTCTACAAGTTCTAAGCAAAATTCTAGAGCAGCTTTAGAGAAAAGTAATTCTCCTTGCGTCTGATGAAGTGACTGCTTTTGTAGTATCCCAGCTGTACACGGTGAGCTCTCCTGCCCTGCCTTAGACCTTTGTCACATTGTTCCATGTGAAACCGAGAATCGCTGCAATAATTATTAGTTAATATATTACAAAAATGTAGCTAATATTTAATTCTTGTCATACTCATTCCTTCAGAACGAGGGCGTACTTGTAGTCTTTTAATGTCAATACACTCAATTTCATGACAATCTGGAGGTGCTGTATGGGAATTTAAAGCTGCACTGTGAAACTTGTCTTTCCTTTGCATACCTGGACACCAGCACCACCCAGGTTTGGAGCACTGACCAGCTCACTTCAAGTAACAGAGCAAGGCAGATTTGAAGATCTGTGCCTGTCAGACCAGTCTTCTCTGTATTCAGTCTGTCCATTTTCACCGTGAACTTCAGCAGCTTCCCCAAGTTACCACTAGGGAAAGAGGATCTCGTTTCTTGTCCGTGTATTTGTTAGACAAGACAGGTCTGTTTCTCATTTACTTAAATTTAAAGAAAAAAATCCCCACCAAACATAAAGAAAAAACTCAAACCAACAGTCTTTGATACTACATTAAGTTTCAGAACAGCCTTAATTAGAAGAATCCTTTAAAGATTTGTGCCTAAATGTAGGGCTTTTTTAATCAAAAGCATTTTGAAGTTTGTGTAGTGTATGTTGTTGATAAAAAACCCAAAACAAAACCAAGAAAAAAAAAAACCCAAATCAGAAATATCATTATTAATTTTGAAGTGAAAAAGGCCTTATTTCTTATATATGGTGAAAAGCAGCAGACAGCTGTGAAAACAGTTAGGCAATTCTTGGTTCTGATTTGCTTCTCATTTATACTTAGCCATTTTTTACATTCATATTCAAGTTTCTATATACACATAAATTTTATCCTCTTATTAGGTTTTTTTTTTTCAGTATGTGAAAAGTAATGATGTTAATTCATTTCAGAAGACTAGATTTCTTGTGTCTTTATTCTCTCCTGTTCACAGAATTAATCAAAAGCTCTGAATTTGTCCTTAACCTCTCAGCATAGTTCAGAACTGTAGTGGCAATTCAAGTGTACCTAATGCAATACCATTCATCTTTGTGTTTTGGTGCTCTGGAGCAGCCTGGGAGCAGGAAAACTCATCAAAACTTACAGCAGACTTTTAAGTAGAAAAGGGTCATAGCTAAGGACCATCTAAAAGATGAAAGGAAAAATCAGGAATCTTGTTTGCCCCATGTGCTATCTAAGCTGCTTTTCTGAGTACAAACTCTTAGGCTTGAATCTTTTGGCAGGGTTTTGCTGAAAGGTACTTTTTCGTATTATTTTACCTACTTATATTATTTTACTGCCAGTTGGTAATAGATACTGTAACAAGAATAGTTTTGCTCTCAGAGTATGTTATTGGTTTGCTTTTCAGCAAGTCTCAAAGTATGTTTTTATTTTTTTGCTGGATCTGAAGGCAAGACTGTAATGTTTTTTTTGTTTAGCTGAACACAGCTGAGTGCTCTGAATAACAGCAGCTTTAATAATAAATAGCAGTTATATAACACCTTCTATCGGATGATTTTAACATGTAATTTAGACCTTTCAGCTTTTTTTATGGGGTTGCAAATATTTTTATCCCCGTTTTAGAAATGAGTAATATAAGGCTTAAATGAATTGGATTTGAGTTTACTCTTTTTCTCAGGTTTGGTCTATCATGGTCCCAGCAGTTCATTTTACGGATGCAAAGTATTGCACAGTGTAGAGTAGTAATCTGGATGGATTAAAAAAGAAGCTGCCCAATACTTAAAGCTGGTTCAGTTTCACATAACAAAAAGCACTGAACCACAGATACTTGCTTTTTTTACTTATTCACCATTTGTTTTGTGGGGTATTCTCTTTTATCCTAAAACATTCTCAGCAGCTTTCTTTTCTTTATTTCACCCACAGTCTCTCGTCTTGTCTGGAGCAGAAAATTTGACCATTTTTACCATAAAGGTTAAATCTATTTTTGGTGTTCTCATAACAAACTAAATCCTTTAATGTATTTATATCCTTGCTTGAGAATAAGCCTTAGAAGAAGCAGAGGCCAGATTTAGAATTTTTTTTTCTCTGGTGTCTCATCAATTTTTTTCTTTGGGTCAAGTACTTCTATAGGAATCAAATATTACATTTTCATAATCTTTTACACAAATATTTCTAAAAGAGCAAACAGCAGTGGTATTTAATTTTCAGAAAACTCTGAAAATTTAAGACTAAGACTATCGTGATTATGATTTTCTAACCCAGAAAATGTATTTAACATGCAATAAATATACAAGCGTGAAGGGAAAGAAAGGCAGAGGAAATATTCACAGCATTAAAGGTGTTTTCTCAGTTACCTTTTGACCTCTGTGCTTAATCATATCACATTATATGGAGAGAGAGGTAGGAAGAGTTGAGAGTTTGTTTATCTTTGATTTTGATTTTTAATATCAGTTACTTGGTGTAGGCAGAGGAGGCCAGAAAAGCAAAAGATTAGAAAATCCTTGGGTTTGTTTCAGTTGTTCCTTTTGCTGATGTTGGTCTAACCCATGATTTCCGAACTGGGTTAGGAGAAAGAAAATTCTGCTGAGAAGACTGGGATTCATCAGTAGCCTCCTGATCTTGGTCTGACTGAAGTGAACAAAATGGGCAGGAGATTTGTTTTAACTCCTTTTTGTGCCTTTATTAAAATAGCTCTTTTAGAGAAGGGGGGGGTTGGGTGGAGTTTTGCCGTCGCCGCTGCCGCTGTTCCCTCGGGGCACCGCTGAAGAGGAGGTGTAATTCGATCCTGCGGTCTCGCTCCGTCTCCTCTCCGCAGAATCGGGACTCCTTCCTCGCGAGGGTTTCCCGGAAGTCTGATCTGCCTAGCTCGGTCTTGGGGTGTCTCTCCTTTCAGTCACTCTCTAGGTCAGCGAGAACACCTCAACCAGTTGGAGACCTTCTCCAGGTAGCTGGGTGTCCTCTTCCTACAGCAGTGTCCTCCATAAGTCCCGGTTCTGGGTGGGCTCGTTAGTCTAGGGACCATTTGCTGCTAACTGGGCTTCTGCTTGGAGCTGAGCACTTCGGGGGTCTACTCGATTTCCATATCAGGCGGGGTCTCGTGGTTCGGGCAGGCGGGGAGCGGCAACGGCTTTTAACTTGGTGGACAGGGGAAAGGGGAAACTCGGGACTTGGGGAAAAGGTCAACACACAGCCCGGAACACAGGGCACAACACTGGCACAAACAATTCAAAATAACAGGTATGTAATACTGCAACTTCAAATACAACATCTAATAGCACAACTATACAATACACAACATATACTATGCACAACAGTGATTAAAACTTGGAGTCTCTTTGGCTCTATTCATTTCAGTCCCCTCTCTATTTTTTTGATCGGGCTTTTGCCCGCATCAATTAGCTGTTTCTAGTTCGTGGGAGTGTATTTTTCTTAATTTCTGGTATTGGTTATAAATTCTTTTTGCTGTGCTCAATTCTTCTTCTTGGGGCTCTAATCTCATTATATCTGTGGGTTTTTGGATTCTTATAGTTCGAATTAGACAGAGGAGTAGGCAGGGGAGGAGCAGGAGGCTGGCAAGTGCATTTACTGCAATGAACACTACTTTTTTCCACCAGGCTCCTTTAAAAGACCAGAAGTTATCCCACCAGTCTGTATTAATTAAGGGCTTCCACTGTTGGCTATTTATGTAGGCAGCTCTCCGGATTTCTTGGGAAATGTTTTTGATTACTTCACTTTTATCATCAATTTCGAGGCAGCATTCCGAGGAATTGAATTTTCTACAAATGCCACCTTCATTGGCCAATAAGTAATCAACTGCTAGCCTAGTTTGATAAACTACTGCTCTTGTCTGTGCTAGTTGGTTACTTATATGGTCAAGAGTTAAGGTAGTTTTGTTTGATACTATTTCTAGTACTGCCTGCAACTTGATGATTTTATTTAATATGTAAATTGGAGTTCGGTACTCCCATGACCCATCTTGTGCCCAAGTTGCTGGTCCATATGTTTTCACTATTTCTTCAGATGTCCAAATTTTCCCTTTCCACGTTTGGGTGCTACTTATGTCAATTACTGTCCTCCTTTTTCGATTAGCTCTTTTTAAGTTGTCATATAAGGGTATACTTAGATGATTTTCTGATTCTCGTGGGAGTAGGAAAAATGCTGGTTTAATAATTCCTATAGTGCAGCTACCTGCCCAATCCCCTGGGAGATGAGTATACGCTCTGTCTCCACAAATCCAAAAAAGGTGTTTTGGGGGTCCCCATGATGTGTTCTGTGTGTCAAATGGATGTTCCCAATATTTGGATATCTCCCTAATTCCCCAGAATGGGTTGATTCCCTGGTCAGTACACTCATGTAGACCATAACCTTCATTGTAAACACACCTTGTTTCTTTTTCTTCAATTGACCAATATGTATCAGGTCCCTTGGGGAGCCATTCTTGCTTTAACTCTTTTATTATTAAGTACCTCTTACAAGCCATCTTTCCCACAAATGTTTTATACCTCGTCCCAGTCCTTCTTATGCATTCTTCCCCAATTACTTGGGATTTTAAGTCCCATTGTTCTTTTCTCCTTTCTCCTTTACCTGGGGGCTCTTGTTTCATTAACTTCCATCTCAAGATGTCTAAGGGTGCTAAACTCGTCCCTTCCCAAGGCCATACATTAGACATCTGTGTGCTCCCACATATCCAACAGTTTGTTATATTTAACTCATGGCTTATTCTTCTGATTAGATCAATAAATAGATTCTTACTGGGGGATTCTTCTATTTCATTTTTCTTTACTGCTAGTGGTTTTTCTTTTATTAAATCTGCGACTCCTTCTAAATTATTTAACTCTTCAAAACAGAACCACTCTCTGATAGGGCACTCTCCAGTCAGACGCTGCTTGAAAGTTGCAGCATTTTTTGCTATCCAATATTGTTTCCTGTCCTCCTGACAGGTAGATAATTGATCCATATCAAAGCATGTGGGATTCACATTTGTGTGAACTCTTATGAGGGATTGCAGATTTTCCCCGTCATAGATAGGATGGTAGCATTTGGAGCAAGCTCCTTCTGTGGACTTGCTCATCAATAGGACTATTATCAGTCCTCCCAAGAGTCCAGTATGAACCATCTCTGGGTCTCACCTGGTCTTGCCTCTTGGGTCGGGGAGTTCTTAGACTGGGTCTATAGAGTTCTTCCTGGTGTGTTCCCACTTCTCTTCAATTTCTTGGTTAGTCTTTCTGGGGTGTGCCCTATGAGAGATTTGTGGTTAACTTTTAGCTTTTGATTTTTACTTAACACTTTTATATTAACTTTTTATAGTTGCTTACTGTAACAATTTATAACAATTCTTAACAATAGTCTTTCGTTAACAACTAGTAACAACTCTTACAGTCTTTTACTGTCTTTCACTGCTTTCTGGTTTCTTCCTGAGAGTTATCTTAAATGTGTCTGGATCTCGACTGGCAGTCCACTCAGAAGAAATCTCTGTTGGGGTTGCAGGGTTTGAGTCTGATGGGTTACTCGGGGGTGGTAATGGTCCTTTCACTCTGGTAATGTGTGTCCAGCCTTTCTCCTGAGTTCGCACTGCAGTGTGGGTAGTGAGCAAGACCTGGAACGGACCTTCGAATTTAGGGGTTAGTGGGGTGGTATTCCAGGATTTAATTAAAACCCAGTCACCTGGTCTTATTTGATGCATGTCTGTATCTAAGGGGGAGGTTTGAGGAAGATACCCTCTTCTTTTAAGATCTGCCAATGTCTTTCCAATTGTTTTTACATATTCTTGGGTTTCTGCCTCTCCTTCTAAATAATCCCCAGTACTATAGGGGGTTAGTAAGAAGGGGAGTCCAAACATCATTTCATATGGTGAAGCCCCCATGTCTGATCTTGGTCGGACTCGGATTCGTAGAAGGGCTAGGGGCAGACACTTGAGCCAATTCATCCCTGTTTCTGTTATTAATTTGGTTAATACATTTTTGAGGGTTTTATTCATCCTCTCTACTCTCCCTGAGCTTTGGGGATGCCAAGGTGTATGTAACCGCCACTTGATTCCTAAGGCTTTGATGACATTTTGTAGGATTTGGGCTACAAAGTGAGGGCCTCGGTCTGAATCAATGTTATTCACTAGCCCATACCGGGGGATGATGTGTTCTAATAGTATTTTTATTACTGCTTGTGCTGTCTCTTTCTTAGTAGGGAAGGCTTCTACCCAATGAGTCAAGTGATCTACTATAACAAGTAGGTGTTTGTACCCTTGTACTGAGGGCATTTCGGTGAAATCTACTTGTATGTTTTGAAAGGGCCTCAGTGCTATCTGCCTTCCTCCTGGTGTGGTTTTTCTCATTACTTTTTGATTCACTTTTTGGCATATTAAACATCCCTCAGTAACTGCTTTAGCTAGACTGTATACTCCAATGCATAGATGTTCTCTTAGGAAGTGATCACATAACCCTTGGGTACCCCAGTGGGTCAGGTTGTGTATTTCTGTTAGCATTTTCCGAGCTAGAGCTTTATTTAAAAACTTCCTCCCGTCTGGGGTTAACCATTCCCCTCGCTTTCCTTGATGCAATCTTAATTTCTTTATTTCTCTTAGCTCGTTCTCATCATAAATTGGTTCCCTTATTTCGCTGGTAGGTGTGTTACTTAGGTTAAAAATTTTTATTGGCTCCCCTGGGTTTTGGGCTGCTGACTTGGCGGCTTGATCTGCTAATTGGTTACCTTTTACTTCTAAGGTATCCCCTTTTTGGTGTCCTTTGACATGCACTATTGCAATTTCAGTGGGCTTCATGAGGGATTTTAGCACTAACTTGATTAGTTCTTTGTGTATTAAATCCTTTCCCTTAGAATTTAGGTATCCCCTTTCTTCCCATATCCTTCCAAATGTATGTACTATCCCAAAGGCGTATCTCGAATCTGTGTAGATTGTACCTTGGTCTTGTTCTAACAGGTCTAATCCTCTCTTAAGGGCATAGACCTCACAGCATTGGGCGGACCAACTTGAGGGTAATTTTTCTTTTTCTATGACTTTCAAGCTTTCCTTTTCAATGCTCTCGACTATTGCATAGCCTGATACCCTTTTCCCTTCTAATACTTTAGAGGATCCATCAGTGAATAACACCCTCCCATATGGTAGAGGTACATCTTCAAGGTCTTCTCTCATTTTTGTTTGTAAGTCTATGACTTCCAAACAGTTGTGCTCTAATTCTGGTGTGGGCTCTCCTGAGAGGAATTGTGCAGGGTTTAGGCTCTTGGATGTGACTAATTCTAGGTCACTAGCATTTGTTAGAATCACTTCATATTTCAGGATCCTAGAGTCAGTTAACCATTGTTGAGCCTTTTGGCTTAACACTGCTCTAAGGTCATGAGGGGTATGTGCAGTGATTTTTCCTTGTAGTGTCAGCTTCTGTGCTTCTTCTACAAGGGTTGCTGTGGCTGCTACAACCTGGAGACAGGTTGGCCACCCCCTTGCAACTGGATCTAAGAGTTTCGAGAGGTATGCTACAGGCTTTTTGTGCCCTCCCCACTCTTGGGTTAGTACCCCATAGGCGATTCCCCCCTCTGCATTGATGAATAGGTCAAATTTCTTTTTAAGGTCAGGAAGACTCAGCACTGGAGCTGAAGACAATTTGGTTTTCAAATTTTCTAATTGTTTCTCATCTCCAGCTGTCCATTTTATGGGTTCGGATTGGACTAATTTCTCATATAGAAATTTAACACTCTGTGAATAGTTTTCTATCCACAGCTTACAGTACCCGAATAGGCCTAATAGTTTCCTCACATCTGTTTTTGTGGTTGGGGCTGGGATGGACAGCATACCTGAGATTCTTTCAGGGCTTAATTTCTTATACCCTTCTCCAATGATGTGTCCGAGATAGGTGACTTGTGATTCTACAAATTGTAATTTGTCCTTAGATACCTTAAGGCCTTTTTCTCCTAAGAAGTTTAGGAGTTCAATGCTGGTTACTCTTACTTTATCTTGCTCTTTCCCTGATATTAGGATATCATCAACATACTGCAAGATCTGCACGTTGTCTTTAGGGGTGTATTGCCCTAATAGTTCTTCCAGAGCTTGTCCGAATAGATTCGGAGACTCTGTGAACCCCTGGGGGAGGCGTGTCCATCTTAGTTGTTGCTTCCTCTGACTTTTAGGGCACTCCCATTCAAAAGCAAACCAATCTCGGCTCTCTTTGGCTAAGGGACAGGTCCAGAACGCATCTTTCAGGTCCACTACAGTGAAGCAGGTGTGTTCTCTGGGTATTTTACTTAGAAGAGTGTAGGGATTTGACACTACTGGGTACTTGGTTACTGTCTTTTTATTTACTTCTCTTAGGTCTTGCACCAGCCTGAATTTATTCTCTGCCTTCCTCACAGCTAGAATGGGGGTGTTATGGGGGGACATACAGGGTTCTAACACTCCTTCTGTTAGTAGGTGAGTTATAATTGGTGCTAGACCCTTCCTGCCTTCTATAGAAATAGGATATTGTTTGACCCTTATGGGGGATGTTCCCTCCTGCATCTCTATTTTTATGGGTGGGATATCTAGATATCCATATTTCCCCTCTTCAGCCCATACCTCTGGCTTGATCTCATTCAAGTCTTCAGTAGTCATTCTCATCATTCGGACCACCATTTTACCCTCTCTAGGAAAGATCCCTACCCCCAGCTGGACCTGCAGGTCCCTTCCGAGTAGATTACTGTCTAATTTGGGTAGGTATATAAGATCAGTGACACATCTCCTTGAGTTTCCTTTGACTTCCACATTTTCTAGAACTGAAGCTTTGAAAGGTTTCCCTTCTGCTCCTAAAACTTCACACATTCGTTTTCCAATTGCAATTCCAATTGGAAGTTGCTTAATACTTGATTTGTCTGCTCCAGTGTCTACTAAAAATTCAAATTCTTCATGATAGGGACCCACCTCAAACTTTACTATGGGCTCCTCGTGATGTTTCATCGGGTCCCCTAACGCATAGAGCCCATGACACCCCTAGTCTTCATTACCCTCACCTTTTAGCCATTTCTCTAAAGTCTCCTGTTCCCTGGCAATTGCCTCATCAAAGGATATTTTCTGGCAATGTCGCTTTAAGTGACCTACTTCCCCGCAGTAGAAACACTTTCGTGTTTCTCCGGGCCTCTGAGGGGTGCCCCAAGGTGGCCAGACTTTTCCTTTCTTCACTGGGGGCTTTTTGTTTTCCTCATCTTGTGGACTCTTATTATCTTTTACACTTTCTCTGGCCACTGCTACCATGACCCTTGCTTTTGTTCTCATTTTTTCTTCCTCTCTCCTCAGGTAGACTCTTAAGGCTTCTTTCAATAACTCATTTATTCCTTTCTCTTGCCAGTCTTCCATCTTTTCTAGTTTCCTTCTTATATCTGGCCAGGATTTGGTAACAAACTGTAACTTTAAAACCACTTGGCCTTCTGGGCTGTCTATATCTAAATTAGAGTACTGCTGGAAATTCTTTCTGAGCCTATTTAACCATGTTGCTGGAGTTTCATCTTTTTCTTGGGCTCCCTCAAAGGCTAATTTGGTGTTGTTACTCCGGGGAACTGACTCTTTAATGCCCCTTATTATTAAAGTTCTATGGTCTTCCATATTCCTTCTATCCTCCTCCCTGTTTGGGTTCCACCCTGGATCAACTATTGGCAATTTCTGGTCACCTGGGGGACCCATCCGATTCTCTCTCTCCCAAATACGCTTTCCTGCCATTCTAATCATCTGCACCTCTTCTGGATTGAAAAGTATGTTCAGGATGGAGTTTAACTCTCCCCACGTGTAGATGTTTGGGCCTAAAAATTGATCTATTTGAATGGCAATCCCCACGGGGTCTTCAACAAGATTCCCTAGCTCTTTCTTGAAACCCCTGACTTCTGAAGCTGTTAGAGGGGCGTTTACAAACCCTACTCCTCCAACTGCCCCACCCATCGGAACTTCTCTTAGGGGGAAGAGTTTTGTTTTTGACCTGGTATTATTGTAGGGCCCTTCTGGGGTTTCTATTACTTGGGGAGGATCCATACTAGGAGTTGGCAGACTTAATTCCCAGTGGGGGGGAGGTGCAGGGACTGTGGAAGGTGAAGGGGAAGAGATTGGACCAGTGTTAGGAGTCATGGAGGACAGAGCTGGAGAGTAGAAGGGGTTAGCTTTTGAAAGAGTTAAGTTAGGCTGAGGTGGTGGAGGGGATGTGATCGCTGGGGATGGTCCTGTTGGAAAGCCAGCTGGGGAAGGGACAGGGATCGTAGCTTGGGGAGGTACTGAGGAATTTACAGGGAAGACGGGAGGGTTTGCGGGGATAGCTTGGGGTATTTCAGGGTGAACAGGCAGGGGTAAATGGTCAAGAGGGTCCCAAGCACGACTACTCTCTTTTCTGTCTTCATTTCCACTCTCCTTTTTCTGCTCTTGGAGCTTACAAATCTTGGCTGTCTCACTCTTAGCTATGTGTTTCTGCCAGCAAGTAGCATAAAGCACCTGCTCAGTATTAGAATCTCCCTGGACTCTCAAGTATTGGTTTAATTGTGCACACATCCAGGGATCCTTGGTCCCAAACCATGGCCACCTTCCAGGTAAATTTAAAGCAGGCCAAACTTCTATGCAATAGTGAATCATCTTCACTTTACTTAAACCTTTCGTGGCCTCATTAGTTTCCCATAGCTCAAGCATCTGCCCGAGCGGACTATCTGGTGGAATATTCTTAAGTTTTTCTCCTCCTTTTTCCCCCGATGGTCTTTGTTTGCCCAAGCACGCTCCCATTCTCCCTGGGTCTAAAATAAAAGCTATACGGTGCCCTTACCCAAACGAAAATCTTAAGATAAGGCAACACAAATCGTAAATATTTGACCCTTATTCTAAATCAAGCTTTCTTTAATGTGCCCCTACTCGAACTTAAAGTTAATGACGGGCAACTTAAACTTTAACTTCACACTCACTCCAGTACCCCGAAGGTAACCCCCCTTGTTACCCCGGCCAGTACCCCCAAGCAGGCGAGTGCCCCGTCGGCAGCCCTGAGCCCCCAGCCAGCACTTCGCTGGTACCCCGTAAGCAGCCCCTGACCGCCTGGTACCCTGTGGGTAACCCTCTGTCACCCCAGCCGGTACCCTCTACAGGCTTCGGCAACTGCTTCGGCCAGTACCCTCTCTCACTCGCCGTGTGCTACAGGGCCCCGAAAGTGGGCCGGACAACCAACGGCCGCGCAGGGCCGTTGTCCCCACCGCAGCCAGCACCCGAGCACACGGTGCACAACTCACACACTCCCCCTACTTCGGACCCCTTGTGCTTAGGGCCCCCTACCACTCACACCCTGCACCCCGGTCGGCTATGCCGGTTATAGCCCCAGCCAGTGCAGCTCTCTCACTCTGTGCCCTGTCCACTACCCCAGCCAGCGCCTGAGCACTCTCCCTGGGTCCGAGCCCCCGACAGGCAGCACTCGGTTCCCTAGTGCCTCAGACACCCTGGGCTATAGTCCCAGCTGACACCTCTTTCACCCTCTGTGCCCTGACAACTACTCCCTGGCCTCCCAAGCCAGCAGCACCTCAGCCGGCACAGTGTGCGCCTCTCACTCCCCTGGGCGGCCCGCGCACTCCGACTGGCCCAGTCGTCCCACCTCCCTATGTGCTGGGGGGGGTCCCTTTTCACCCTAGGCGTGCCACTCACACCTACTGTCCTCCGCACGCCAGGAGGGGGGCCCCTCTATGCCCCTGGAGGCGCCTCACTCACTCGTTACCAGTCGCTTCCCCCTGTTCCCGGCTGGCCCCCTCGCGGGGGAGTCCAGAACCGCGGTACTAAAGGGTCCAAACTCGCTCCGGGGATCTGATCTGCCAGTCCCCGTCTCACTCACTCCACTCACTCGTTCGCCTCCACCCCCGCCACCGGTTACTCACCGGTTCTCCTCAGCGATGTTCCCACGGCGTCCTGTCCTCTGGTCCTGGGGTTGCCAGCTGTCCTGTCTTCAGACGTGGCTTGAATCCCGGACGAGCCCCCAATTGAAGTGAACAAAATGGGCAGGAGATTTGTTTTAACTCCTTTTTGTGCCTTTATTAAAATAGCTCTTTTAGAGAAGGGGGGGGTTGGGTGGAGTTTTGCCGTCGCCGCTGCCGCTGTTCCCTCGGGGCACCGCTGAAGAGGAGGTGTAATTCGATCCTGCGGTCTCGCTCCGTCTCCTCTCCGCAGAATCGGGACTCCTTCCTCGCGAGGGTTTCCCGGAAGTCTGATCTGCCTAGCTCGGTCTTGGGGTGTCTCTCCTTTCAGTCACTCTCTAGGTCAGCGAGAACACCTCAACCAGTTGGAGACCTTCTCCAGGTAGCTGGGTGTCCTCTTCCTACAGCAGTGTCCTCCATAAGTCCCGGTTCTGGGTGGGCTCGTTAGTCTAGGGACCATTTGCTGCTAACTGGGCTTCTGCTTGGAGCTGAGCACTTCGGGGGTCTACTCGATTTCCATATCAGGCGGGGTCTCGTGGTTCGGGCAGGCGGGGAGCGGCAACGGCTTTTAACTTGGTGGACAGGGGAAAGGGGAAACTCGGGACTTGGGGAAAAGGTCAACACACAGCCCGGAACACAGGGCACAACACTGGCACAAACAATTCAAAATAACAGGTATGTAATACTGCAACTTCAAATACAACATCTAATAGCACAACTATACAATACACAACATATACTATGCACAACAGTGATTAAAACTTGGAGTCTCTTTGGCTCTATTCATTTCATGACAATGGTTTGCAAATTCCTATGTGCAGACCTTACTGGAAGTAGTCACTGCTTGAACATAAGGTTCCCAGTGTGCTGCTGGTTTAGCCCTCTACGAGGCTGGGTCAGAAACCATCCTAAGGGAGAGAAGCATGTGCGATGGTGAAATTACTTGTGCTAGCACACAGGAGGGATAAATGTGCATGTCAGTAAAGATTTAGGGCTCTGCTTCCCAAGTCGATGCTGAGGAAAGATGATGAATGCATTTCTTGTTAAAACAGAAAGGATGTAATTAGGTAGTTAAAGAGAAAGTATATTTGAGCATGTGTTTTGACTTTTAGTACCTGGACTTCAATGGCATATTGAAAATCTGAAAAGGAGTCAGAGAAAAGCTAGCAAATGAATCAAGATTTTTATTGTGAGCAGCTTAAGGAGTTTGTTTTATCAAAGAGAAGGTTAAGAGCTGACATGATTGCAGTGCATGAGTGCCTGTACTATTCAGAAGGTATTTCAGGTTTGAGTGACCTTTAATAGAGAAGCACAACTAGATTGAGTGGCTTATAATAACTCAGAAAGTATTGCTTCCACAGTGATGTAAATTAGCTTGTTTGGAAACTTTTAAATCAAACTGTTGAGATGGGGTTTTTTCCCCTAAAATTTGGGCTCTGGTTGGCCACAAATTATTGGACTTCCTAATACCAAGGGCTGAACCTTTTCAGTGAATGAAATTATATCATAAATTTTTCAGGAAATCAGATGTAATGGTTGCCTCTGGCCTATCCCAAATCTGTAAATCACTTCAGACACCACTTTCAGTATTCTGTGTGATTGTAAATACAGGCACACAAAGAGAATCAGCATCTTTTTCATTTTTCCATGCAAACTTTATTTTAAAGGGGGAATATGCAAGAAGGTAGCACACCCAGAGGCTCCACATTATACCATAGGACTGGATATAAAAATGTAGGGAGGGGAATTTAGCTTCTAGGAGCTGGAGATGGAAAATGGGTCTCTGAAGTCCAGGGATACAGCCCTGTAACTCTGTTGACAGAAATAATGTGGAATTTGCAAAAGCAAAATTTGCTGAACCTTAATCTAAAAGGAGAATGAGGAAGCTGAATTTATTAGTATTTCAAATACTTTTAAGATATAGAAGTTTTTTCCAGCTCTGGGTGTCCTTTTTAGTTGTCTTGCACTAAAAATGAGGTAGAAGTGTAAATGCCAGAATTGTCTCTATCCTTTTTTATTTTTCAGTACTCACTCTTATTTCAGCAACTCTTCACAACTAGCTGTAGAATCTGATGTTAACAAGTGAATTGCAGCAAGATTTTTCGTATGTTTTAAGATGCTTCCTGGCTGATTACACTGACTAGTAGTAGTGTGTAGAGGTCACAGCTATCACAGCCACTGTTTTCCTCAGGAAAGTTGGAGCTTGCTGCCAAATTGAGGGGACAGACAAACAGAGTGAGAAATTGCATTCAGAGAGATTTGCCTTCAGAAGTTGCATTCAGAGTACAACGTTGCTGTTGTATTTTAGGAATCATGTGTAAGGAAAGGGAGATGCTAGTCCCTGTGGTCTGAATTTTTTCCAGGTGGATGGATTCTTTCTTAGTGTTTTACTGCCCTTGGGGAGACATCTACTCAGCATTTTAAAAAGAAAAAATAAAATCGTGGACTTTCTGTAGTCTGAGTAGGGTTGGGTTTGATTTCCCTGAGATCTAGATTTCGTGCTCTGTGCAAATGTGCTATGTGTAAGTACATTGAGAGAGCATCCTTAAAAAAAGTTATTAAAGCAATCCTCAGTTAGACCACAGGACCGCAGTAAAAAAACCCCAAAAAACCAAAAACCTTTATAATGTTGTAAATTAATTATTCTTTTTGTTCGATGAAGTATTTGCACAAGTCTCCAAATCAGCTGCTGAGAATCTGAATCACCCCTGGTTTGGTTATTGGCCATTTACTTCTGCCTGTTTTTTAAGAACCCCCAAAATGTTGTGAAGAGCATAGGAATGGAGGTGTAGGGAGATGTTTAAATGATGTTTAGAGAGCTGCAGGGTCATGCTACAAAAATACGTCTCTGGAGACACTCTGTGCTACTCAAGGAGTGCTGATGCACAGGGAATATTGATGGCTTTCCTACAAGAAAAGAAAGTTGTTCACATCACAGAGTGATTTATGTTGGAAAGGACCCTGAAGATCATTGTGTTCAGCCGTTAACGCAGCACTGCCGGGTTCACAACTGAACCGCATCCCTCAGTGCCACACGTACACTTCTTTTAAATATCTCCAGGGATGGAGACTCCACCACTTCCCTGGGCAAAGTTGCAATGCTAGATAACCCTTTCAGTAATACATTTCTCCTTATATCCAATCTAAGCCTCCCCTGGTACAACTTGAAGATGTTTCCTCTTGTCCTGTCACTTGATACCTGGGAAAAGATAGTGACATTCACCTTGCTACAACCTCCTTTCAGGCAGAGCTCCATCAGTAGAGCTGGCACAAATGTTCCTGGTTATGCAAAATAAGCAGTGAAATGTATATCAGAATTGCAATACTTGAACACTAAATTATGCTTAGAATTAGTCAAATGAGAAATATGTTCCTTGTTGGAACAAAAGCAGCACAAACATGGAGAGAACAGATTTTTGCTGGTTTGTGTTGGCCAAGCATGCCAAGCATTACATCATAATGTTAATTTTTCTCATTTTATGCTGGGCATTTTAAATATGTGCTTTGCTGAGTATGTGTATTCACTTCTGTCACTCTTTTAGTTGTTGTAATATGTACAGTTATGGTAGGGGGCTGTGTATATCTGGCAGAATTTATGATAATCTTCAGTATATGATCATTCTCCACGGTGACAGTGTGCTTGGCTCTCATAACAATTGCAGCTCAAACGCACAAGGAATTACAGAACTTAGTTTAGATGTTGCATTGGTAATTTATATATGCCAGTTTGGGGTTTTTTCTGCAGGGAAATACTGGATTATATTATCAGTTTGTTTCACATATGGTTTAAAACTTCTCTTTATCAGAGTAAACCAGCATAGTACGCTGAGGGCCACTCTCTGTGTTTTTCAGAAACTTATTTGCCTGCTGTTTAAGTGATACTGAGTTACATCTCTTATCAGCAATACCAATATTATGTTTACAAAAGCTTCTCTACCAGTTAACTCTATATCTGACCCAAGAGTTACATCTTGATAACAGATAACAGGACAGACATTGCCAGTCACAATTTTAAACCTTACTCAGGTTTAAGGTTATGCTTCTGTTACAAAAAGACAGCACTTACCTCTCCTCAGGATCATTGCAATTTGTTTCTGAGGCTCACAAACTGGTGTTTTTAGAGTTTGCTGTGTATAAAGGTATCTTTCAAAATAATCAGGACTCCAGTTTCACTGAATGACTTCTCCCAACACTTTTTTTTTTCCTTCTTCCTGTGCCTACTTTCATGTCTCTTTGTAGTCTGGTTCCTTTCCCCGGAGGCACCAGAAGAATCTGTGGTACCATGATATACAGCAGGGTAGGGAGACTTTCTGGTAGCAACAATGATAAGAGAATTCAAGGATGAAATTCTTGAATTGCTGATGATAAGGTGTAACAGCTCATCTAAAACTGCCTTTGTACCTGAGTACTCAAAGGTGGCAAATATGATGCAAGCTTTTAAAACCCATTCCATGGAGAATGAAAGGAGGTTTTTTTACCAGGCAACAGGTACCTCAATAAAAACAGTGTGGTAGAATACCTCATCCTGTAAATTGTCTGTAAACTGTCAGCATAATTCCTTTGTAGAGATAAATCGTTCTTTACAAGCCTGTTTATAAGGGTCAACAAAGCGAATAAGGATGTTTAAATCTACATAATCTGAATTACCAACAAGGTTTTTCACAAAACCCCTTGGCAAAGATTTTTTTAAGAAAACTAAATTGGCATAAGAGGATTCTTGCATGACATGATTCTTGCATGAGATGCTTGGGAGGTTAAGTGAGCTGAGGAAATTTCCTATTTGCTAAGTTCTCCAAGGTAGTGAGGACTAAGAAAGATCACAAAAATTGTTAAATACCTTGATGAGACTGACAAGCCCGACAATAGTGTCTGGTAAAGTTACATCTAGGTATTTGTAAAGTGAGGCATATGGAAGTAAAAATTCACAAAACCTGACATAGAAAGTAGTGTGCTAGAGTTGGCCATCAAGGCTTAGGAGTGAGAGCTCAGGTTTATAATAGTGGTTCCTTGAAAATACCAGCTCAGATAGTCATCTGTAGTGATCTACCCAGAGTATTTTATATGGTTCCTGTCCATATCTTCAATATATTTAATTGAATTAGTTAATTTTTGGTAGAATTGAGATGGGCAAGAAGAGTGTAGAAAGGAATGGAATGATTTCCGTACACAGAATGACTGAGTAGCACAAAGATAATTTGTGATGTGGTACAGGTCTTACGAAATTGAATTTTATGAAAGTATTATTTCTTGGCACTGAGGACTGTAGGCATTGGAAGTGCCTGCAAAGTGTGCAGACTGGTTTACATCAGTTTCAGGGGTAACTGGAAAGAACAAGTCACTGGAATTTATCAAATACACAGAAAACACCTGAGTCTGGAAAATTTTTGTGGGAAAATATGAAAAAAGTAGTAGGAAATACAGTGTATGTGCTGTCCCTGTTCTGTCCTGTATGTTGCTACACTTGTATTTCCTAGGTGCCTTTGAAGTTCTTGTTGCAAATCCAGTAGCTGTAGAGTATTTCTGCCTGACTTCTCTTAATCCTTTCTCACTTCAGTAGTTTGGGTGGTTTTAATGAGACTCATTGCAAAAAAGACGGTATCTTCAACTTCCTTGAAAAGACATTTTAAATTTAACTTTTTGTTAAACCAATTGAAATAGGAGAACAATATATTAACAGGTTGTTAAATCTAGTTATGGCTACCAGAGCACTATGAATTGCTTTGTTTAATCCCCCTGTAGCATAAACAGCGTAGTGCAGATTTTTATTTGCATTTGAGGTAGCTGCTAGCTTCTGTTATTATTTGGTTTTATAGAACTGCTTCTTAAATACTGGTGCTCCCCACTGGGCAAACTATACTGTATCATTTCCTAATAAATACCTCAGCAAATATGTCTCTGCCTCTTTCCTACTCCTTCCCTCCCTGCAGTGAAGAGGATAATTTTGTGTAGAGATCTAAGATCAGTTTACCCTGCAGCATTAATCTCCTAACAGAGAGATACTATTTTATTTTTCCAGCATGCTGTAATCTACCCCAGTTTCTGATATATTTAAAGCGTATTAATTGTTAATGTTGCACTTCTTGAATTCTAATCATGACCAGTCTGCATGCAGGGCTCCGGTTTGGGAGGGATCATTACCCACTCCCCTGGGGATCACAAGTGGTACTTTCTGGAGGCAGCATGAGCTGTATTATTTTCGTGGATTTTTGTCCTTGTGCTGCCACATCTGTTTGAAACTGGGACTTTGTGCACAGCCTGCATTGTGTGGTTGTGAAGTGCCTTGCCTCTCACTAGCGCTGTGGATTGTTATTTGGAATGCACAGAGGAGTCATTGATCACTGCTTCTTCCCTTTGTATTTTCTTTTTTAAACGGGACTGCAGACACTTGTGGGTACTTTTGCTATTTCTTTTCACCGATCTCAGACACTGCAAATGGTTGAGGTACTTTTGAACATTACTCTTTTCTTTTAGATTAACTGATTAACACTTAATATTTAAGTTGGAATGTAAAACATAGCTTCGTTTCAGGAAAAAAATCCAACTCTTCCCGAATAATACAGCAATCTTTTAAGATGTATTATAAATATAATAATATATATTGACAGCCATATCTATTATAAAGTGTTTGCTCAAAAAACTTCTAATCTGCATGTATAATTGTGATATACTATGTAGGGCAATGCCATAAATGGTACAAGTCACAAAAAAATTGTTTTTTTGAATTTTAAACTTTTAGACTTTGAGGTCTCACTGTGTCCTAGAAATAGAACAAACAGGTAACAAGGGCCTTTATTTCAAGGTTTTTTTAGATTTTGTCACAATTCATTGTAACAACACTGCATCATTAAATAATTCAGTAGATCATTCCTGATGAGATGGTTTTACTTTTGTATTGTCATGTGGTACCCCTGTGGCAATGAAATACAGTATTTGGTGGCAGAAGGTGATAAAAAATTAAATTACCTCTCTGGAAAATTTATTACTAATGACATTTACAAAATCATGCATTTGGTTTAAAATGAATGCAGCAAGAAACATAAGTAGCCATTGTTCCAAAAAAAAAAAAAAAAAGGTGCTTAATGTTAGGTGATACATTTGGGGAATATCTTCTTAGGCAGATACAATGTGGAATGTTTTTCTTGAATTTGGTTTTTTGTGTGTGTACATACATGTGCAGAAAATCCTCAGTAGTGCAGGCTTCTCCGGAAGCTTAAAATTTATACTAAGGGAAAATTAAAGTCTTTATCTTCATGTTTACAAAGTCTGGAAGCAGGTAATTTCCTGTTCTAATTCTTCAGTGGATCAGTTACTTCAGCTGTTCTCTCATCCTTTTGCAAGTCGGCTTAGTACCAAGTGTGTCTTGTGTATCATCGGGGATTAAACAGCCAGGTTTCTTCCAGTAGTACTGTAAAGGAAAAAACCATCACTGTGGTTGCAAAGCAAGCTTCAGAAAAATCTAACTTTATAACCGATCAAACTATTTTCTTCCGGACTGGTTTAAAACAAAATGGGAAAATGAACACAAAAAAATTGGCATTTTTTTCCTTTTCCTCTTCAGAATCCAGTGCTTATCTTAAAGATGAGGAACCAGACATACCCAGATGCTCATAGAATCGTTTGAGTTGAAAGGGGTCACAGATGTCATCTGGTCCAACGTCCTGCTCTGAGCGGGATCAGTTGTGAGACCAGACCAGATATTCTAGGGTGTTTTTAATTAGAAAATTATGTTTGAATATTTTTGCATCAGGAAATTAAATTTAATCTGTATTCATGTCACATCAGGAAAAATGGCATGTTGTGACTGAGGCCTCGACACAGCAGCAGTTGTAAGCTCTGTTTTCTGAACATCCTGTGTCATTCCCCAGGTTCCGTGGTGTTAGCAGAGTGCTCTGTGATCCTGAGCATATTCGAGACCAGCAGGAGTCCTGATATTTCGCAAAGATGTAATCAATTCTGAGTTCCTGAAAAGGTTCAGTCAAATTTAGGAGTAATATATTCAGATTTTTCCTTTATGTCGCATTTTTTTCAATGTTAAAATGTTTTCTGAAGCATGCTAACTTTCCTGGTACAAACACTGCCTTCATGTTCCTCCAAAGTTTAGCCTTCCCATGGGCTCTGTCACTCATCAGTTCTGCATGGAGATGCGTGGGGATTGCGACCTCTTTTCCCAGCAGGTGGTATTTGTAACGGAGCCTGCAAAGGACCTCCTTTCATAAAGAGATCTCCAGGAGAGAATATTTTTCAAATAAGTGCTAATATTTGTCACTCAAAGGAAAACATGTAGAAATAAATGACAGTGACTTGTCAAGGTGCAAAAGTGGTTTCTGTAATGTGTCTATTGGAACAGTGGGTGATAGGGGAGAGCTTTCATTTGTCATTCACGTGTGGTAGGGGGCCTGCAGCCCAGAGGATGTGCAGGGTTGGGGAAAGAACTACTTAGTAACCTGGGGATGACAGCAACGATGAAGCTGCCTTTTCTTCATCAGCTTTAGCGTGCTACCAATTCCCTAACCTATGCTGAATCTAATTATTATGAGGGCTGGAATCTTATTTCTCCTGTTTATCTCAAATAAGAAAAGAAAAGTGCTTTCTGCTGGAAGTGTTATTTTTTTTGATTTTTCTTCTGTACTACTTATTGCCATGGAAAGTTTTAAATTGGTTATTGTTTGTTCTCCAGATGGATCCTGTGCAAAAAGCAGTCATAAACCATACATTTGGAGTGTCCATTCCCCCAAAGAAGAAACAAGTAATTTCCTGTAATGTCTGCCAGCTTCGTTTTAACTCTGATGTGAGTATTGCCTATTTTTCTTCCTTTTTTAAAAAATTTCCTGCATTAGGTATAATTAATCTAAATCTTTTTCCCAAATAACTCATTCCAATTCTACCTACATTCTGCTCCACCTGATGGGTTGGTATTTTGTTCACTCAGAGGCAGGAGCCCATAGAGCATGAACTCTTAATATTCTTGGATAGCTCTGGCATGACATCCAATGCCACATCCATAGGTGAGATCCCATTTGATGGAACAAAAACCTTCAAGAGGTATTGCAAAAAGAACTGTTTGCTTGAGGTTTTTTTTTGAAAAAGGAGGTGAAGCAGAAAAGCTTCCCAGTGAGTTCTCCAGGTCATATTTGCTTTTCTGCCAGAAGAAATAGCTTTTTCTTGTTGCTTGTACATCCTTTCTGATATGTCTTTCCATGTCTGAATAAAGTCACTCTTCCAATAACTTTCATTTATAATAAATATGAACACTTAGTTGTAGCTGTCATTTTGAGTATGAGAAATTCAAAGAAACTGTTTCCTGGAGGTTACTTAAAAAAAAAAAATCATTGCAAAAGGGTACATTGGTATTTTTAAAATATGTAACCATTTAATGTTTTTTCCTAAGTAGCTTGAAAATTAAAGAAATTCAAGGAAACTATATCTAAGAAAATTACGACATTTGACAGTTAAGCAGTATGTATTTTTCTTGGAGACAATTACTAATATCATTAAGTTAACAAAAATAAGCCAAAATTCTAAATTTTTTTTTTTAAAATCTCAAGGGTGAGAATAAATTCCTGAGTGATGTGTTAACATTATATATTTTTCTGTCGTAATTTTGATCTCAGAAACATTTTGCAGGCACCTCCTCAAAGCCTTTGAGTGTTTTGTGCTCCTAGAGATACGCAGTAAAGCACCCATTTCCCTATTTTTCTCTGCCTCTAACATTGCACTTGGGAAAGTGTCTTGTAAAGTGTTTTCTCCAGTTTGCCTTTCTTGTCTAGGCTGGTAAGGATTTTGAAGCAGTGCTATCTTAGCTTCAAATTGATTTCTAAATCTGTCATCGTTTGACAAGCTTATTAAACTTCCTTTGAAGTGGCAATATCTGCTTAGTTAACTGATCTCAGAAGTCATTATTTTAAATTTAGTTTGCTTGTCTTTCTACTTTAAGGTTAAGATTTGAGGGGGGAAGAAATCTTTTCTGCTGTGATGCTTGGCCCAGGTATCTCCTTTAAGTGATTAAATCAAGGAACCAGTAACATTTTTAAAAATTTTCTTTGGCTTCATGGATCTTGCTTCTGAGGTGGATCCATCGGCAATGAGGTGGCTCGGGCTGTCCTCACTCTTCCCTCTCCCCGTGAGGTCAGGGTCCCTCTGATGATGGGTCCTGTCCCCAGAGGAGTCACTCACTTTGTCTGTGCTGATATTCAGGTGGACGAACAGCACTTCAGGCAGATAAATTGAACCACAACTGAGTGGCTTGAAGCAAGCAAACAAAAAAAGAGCTGAAATGTTATATCATTTTGTACGTCCATCAACCAAGCAATTTTCCCTGTCTAGACTTACAAAGTAGAACAAAATGTGCATATCATATTCTGCTTTAAATAGACATCACAAAAGCACAGAAAATTATAGCCATGTTTCTTCTTCTGGGCCAGGTGTATTCAATAGGGCAGTGTGCTCTTTCTTCCTAAATTTGATGAATATATTCAGTTGTAGTTACTAGAAAATATCATCATCCTTTTGAAATAAATAGTTGTAAGATAGGATGAAGCACTGTGATTGTGATACTTTACATGCTGAAACGCAGCACCTCTACTTTCTACAGCAGTTACTTTACCAGGACATTCACAAACAACATAAAAATTTGATTTTGGGAAGTGCTAAGGTTATAGCAGTGTTACGAATACCAGAGGATACTTAAATATAAATCTAATTCACAATTGTTTCATAACCTCAACATCCAGGAATATTTGGAGAATGAGTCCTCATAATGTAGTACTTCTATTTTAAAGGTTTTCTGGCCTTTCATTGGGTTATTTAGCTTCTCCTGAGAAGCTGTACATAAAATTTTAAATTTTTCTTCAGGTTCAGTCATTTAACATTAAGAAGTATTTATCTGAGCATGTGCTGCATCTTTTTTTCTGAGAGTGAGATCCTGTTTTATTTGGACGTTACTCTTGCCTATCCAAATAGACACATCGCCCCCCCTAATCTGTATTGCTATCGTTTCGCTGAGGTAATGGTAGTGAGGTTTCAGTCAAGCTCTGGAGATTCACAGTTCTTTCTTAGCTTGCTGAAACTCCTGCACAGAAATAAAAATCTGGACTCTGAATGTATTTTTCTTTTTGGTCCCTTTGGACCAAAAATAATGCAAAATTATGCTCACATTATTTAGGGCGTGGAATAATCTTACAATCTGTCCTTTGTTTGCTGGCTGAGGAAGAAGGAAGTTATATAGATGTAACTTGTAACTGCTGAATCTTTCAGGAAATTGGTTCCACCATGTGATATGCTTTTGAGTAGCATCAAACTCTGTTAATCTACACTAAAACTTCAGTGTAGCACATTGCAGAAAGAGATTCATAGTACAGTCATTCCACACTTGCAGTTTCTTCCAGTTCTACAAGGCTGACATACATCTTCTTGTTGATTGGCGTTCCATTCCTTTGAACTTTCTCTGACTATGCAATTAAATGAAATAAAAATGGCAAAATTAAACTATATAAAGTTTTTATTTTTATTCTCCTAAATGAATATCACGTATATGGTGTTTGAGGATGCTGACCTCATTCTGGTGGCGTTTTATCAATTGCACAAGAAACACACAGACTGTGGGTATTCATTTGTGAGAAGAAAATTAGAAAATTGGTTTCCTTGCCTGCAATCTTTTCCTTGTGCTGTGGACACTCACTGGTCTGAATCAATAGACAAAAAAAAAAAAAATCAGACTAGTCAATTTATAGTTGTCAAACCTGCCACTAAATTAATACAGTGAATTGCAAAGGGTTTGGGTTTCTTTTGCTTATGTGTCTGAAAGTTTAGCTTTGGTGAGAGTGTGCTGGCATCAGATTCAGAAGCAGGGATCTGGAGCTACCTGCAGGAAAAAAATCAGAGATGGGAGGAAACTTTAAAATTTAAATATTTTAAAATAAGTTGTCTTCAATGTGGGATTAAGCATGTGTTGAAGTGATGGCTTGTGTATTTTCAAAAATAAAATTCCTAGAATGATTTTTCTTCTGCCATATTATAATTTGAACAGTATTTTCTAACTGAACTCTTCAGGATCTTCCAATCCTCAATTTTTAAAAGTACAACATGAAGAAAACCTCTGTGTACAATTTCTAAATTTTGTCTAGGCTCGATATGCTTGTCCTCTTCCAAAAAAAGAAATTATAGTATTTGACTCATATTTACAGACATTCAATATCATACTCTGCCTGTCCTTTTTTATTATTTTCAGCTGCATTTTGGTCAAATTGGAGGTTGTCTATTTCTGCTAATAAATTCTGGTACAACCAGTTTGGACGCCCCTTCCAATCTGTGTCAACTCCAGAAGAAACTATAGTACAGAAGAGATGATCCAAAGTATTCCAAGACAGAAAAATAAAATGTCATCTTTGAAGTGACAGCAAACTAAAGTTATCTTAATAGCCTGAACTTCAAAGTCCTTCTGGGCAATTATATCTGTAAAAGTAAGGTTAAGGTTAAGACAACATTACAGCAATGATAACTGAGGTTGCTTCAGCAACATTTTTTTGCATGATCTGCTTAAGATACCCTAGCTGGAACTCAGAGTGGGATTAGGTGCCTAGATTTAAGTGTCTTGCTGTTCGAATATCTGAGGTGTCTGGGACATCCACAACAGGCTGATTAAGTGACAAAGGACATGCCAAATTATATGGGATGCTTGCCTCTAGAACTGAACCCCCACTCATTCAGTTTGCCTTCTGGTTTACTTTTCCTTCTTCTTCTTTTAATTTTCTTTCTTTTTCTTTTATTTTGAAGAGGGGAGAGAGAGAAGCAGGATTCAGTGAAGAGAAAAAGCATAAAAGTATAGGAATAGAGGAAGTGAAATGGACATAAAATGTTAGGATGGAAGAGAGAAAAAGGACTCTTTCCTATACTTGTTTTTAATGGTGGTTGATACCAGGAGTCAAATACAGTTGAATAGTTTAGAAATCTCATGTTAGGAAGGATAGTGTTATGAAGATTGATAGTCAATGAGGTTGATTAAACAGTGTTGTCAATGAGATACTTATTCTAGTCTGCATAAATGTCATTCTATTATATAGAGGAGCATACTCTTTTTGAAAATAGTTTAAAAAAAAAGAAAAAAGCAATATTATCCATTAACAGTTGCTCTTGGATGTGCTTCAGTGTTTTGGAATAAACACATGTATTTCCATCTTTCCATCAAATTATCTGTAGACACCATGTTACTTTTTAATTTCTTCATGGTGATGACACAGCATGTGCTCCAGGGCAGCAATGACTACTGTGTCAATGAAGTTCAGGCTGCAGTCTTGTGTTATAATCCAGCTCAGAAAAAATGAGAAATACTCAGTTATATTTACTACCACGAGTGACTCAGCAGCAGAAGAAGAAGAATTTCCACGGAACAGATTGTGATTGTGAGTCAGATTTTAGGGTATGTGTATTCCACCAAGAGGAAGGAAGCTATGCTGTGAAGGATCTAGCTTAACCTTTGAAGGAATTTTTTTTTTCCTTTTAAGGATTCTGGGATTGATTGCCTAGGTTTGTATGGTGATAATAATTACATATACTACAGACATTCTAGCAAAGCCAAAAATCATCTTGAGTGAGTGTCCTGGTTCTGCCCCGGACAGGGCTGATTTTTTGCAGTAGCTGGGAGAGGCATGGCCAGGGCCTGGAGATTGTTCTACACCACCTCACATCCTTGCTAGGAGTGGGACTCTCTTTAAGAAGGGGTTCCTTCCACTCACTCTTATATTCACTCGTCTTTTTATCTCACTGCTGTTTCCATTAAACTGTTTTTATATCAACCCAGGATCTTTTCCTTTTGTGCTTCCATTTGCAGGGGGGAAAGGAAGTGACGCATGATTTTAGCTGGAATGGTATCCCCCAGTTTTTAACTAAATTGGGGAATACCATTCCTAAACCACAAGAGTGAGTTTACTGAATCCATATGATACCAGAGGGTCCAGTAGCAAGAGGGCAAGGGGAAAAATGTCTCTTTTTATCCCATATAGACTCCCACTCTGCCTACCCCTGGCTTCTTCTTTCTCACTCCTTTTGGCCACCAGATGAATCTGCAGCATTTTTCTCAACTGGTGTGTGGCAATAAGTCTCCCAGCAGTTGTGGAGCTTTGGCCCTGGGACGTCTGTTCTGCTATGGCATCTGAAACTGTAGCTTGCAGCCATAAGGGAAAAGTGAGTTGTAGTTGGAAGGATATTTGTTTGATTTCTACGGAATTGCTCTTTTCTCCTTATCTGAATCATTACCTTGTGTTCAAGTAGTTTTTCTGCTCTTCTCCATCATTATTTTTATTTTATTCTTTAGTCTTGAGGTTGTTTGGATTGTTTAGCCTGGGGAAGAGGAGGCTCAGTGGTTACCTTATCACTTTCTATGCCTACCTGAAAGAAGGTTGTAACAAGGTGGTCAGTCACTTCTTCAGGAAACAAGTGATAGGATGAGAAAAAACTGCTTCAGTTTGGGTAGGGGAGGCTTAGATTGGATATTAGGAAAAATTTCTTCACCAAAAGGCAGTTGTCAAACATTGGAACAGGCTCTCCAGGGAAGAGGTGGAGTCACTATCCCCTGGAGGTATTTAAAAGGTGTATAGGGACAAGTTTTAGTGGTGAACAGGGCAGTGCTGACTTAACATTTGAACTTGCTCCTAAAGGCTCTTTCCAACCCAAAGGATTTTGTGATAGTCCACAGAGTTTTAGAAGCTTAGGCACCATACAAGAGTGTCAGTAATAATCTAATCCCTTTTTCCAGCAGCCAGGCTTATCTACAGTCTAAACTTATAAATACATGATGCTGGCAGTACACATGTTATTGTTCTGATTTTTGTTTGTTGGTGTTCTTTTTGTAAACAGATTCTGTCGTCTGTTGATTGCACCTAAAATAAGTTTCTGCTTCCCTCTCCACACTTTCTCTTTCTTACAGAAATGTCTTTGGCTGTGGTATAGCCTGGTAGGCACCATCTTGTTCATAGCATATAATCGGATTTAAAATAAACTTGTGTTTGCACAGTGTGTTGTTGTGTGGGTAACGACTGCAATTCAGCCCTTTTTTTTTTTTTGTGTCAGCTCAAAAATCAGGAGAAAACACCTTGTAGGCAAATCAGAAAAGCAGATGTAACTATTTGGCATTAAGAGACAATGAAGGCCATCTTATTGTTGAATGCATTTAAAGCTAATAAAGATGATGTGATTATAGTGCTCATCTTTTTAAAAAGCCAGAAAGCAAATTTTTTAAGTTTAGGCAAGTATTACCAAAAGTTGTCTTTGCAGGTTTAAATAAATCACTCATGCTATCAAAAGGATAATAAACAAAATAATCAATAGCATCACATAAAAATCTACAGAACTGTCGTTGTCTTCTGTCAAAGATTTTACATTTTTCTTATTTATAAGACTATATTGATTCTTTGGGTATGGAGGGTAGTGAAGCGGATAGGAGGTAATTAAAAGCATAAATCTCAGGAACTTGTGAAGGTAATTTTCTGTTTTGTAGACAGAACTGACAAAATGATGAAAGTTGTTAGCTCCAACATGACAGAAATACTGCATGATTATAGGGTACAGGGTTATAACATGATGGAAGTTCTGTTCAAATAACAGCTATTAAATGGAGCTTTTAACTAAGTTTGGTAAGGTATTTAAAATATGAGTTGACTTCTTACGACATGGCTGATATTCACAGCTGCTTGGTTTTCCTATGTTCTTCTCAATAATAATCTACCTTACTATTTTGAGCAGTTACGTTTTAGAAATCCATAAGGATGGAATTGAAAACATGGAATGCATAGCTTTGGTGTAAAAAATGTATGAACATGCCAGGTTTTCAGATTTCTTCAATTACATCTATTATTAATAACAAATGAGGTAAAACTATATTTTTCAACACTACTGCCTAATTTATAATGTAATTTTTATTAGAGTCATGATTCTAGTCTAAATTCTTCATAATTTATATACTCAAATATGCATACTCTTACAGAATGGTTCTAACAAGTAAACTAAGTGATCAAACATTTTCAAGACATCTTACTATTAAGAGAGTTTTCTATTTTAGGATTTGCTGTGAATTAAAATAACAATATGTTACAAACATAAACACCTCTCTACTCCTGTCTTGCAGAGTTAGTTTCCTTCTCCACCAGGACCACTGCCATTGTAATCAAGTCGATGTATAAAAGTAGGCAGGAACACAGGTGTTAAGAGGTGTTCTTTCTACAATATAAGTTATGACTGTATTTAGGACATGTTTATTTTTTTAAGCTTGAATTTATGTAAAAAATTTTTGTGATATGCAGGAAAAAATGCATCTTTATAACTACTCCATAACAGAATGGAAGTTTTCAGGATTTTTATATATCTGTTCAGTCTTTCAGTTGTTTCATTTTCAATGGTTGAGCTCTTACTGGCAAAGGCTTTTGTGGTATTTTCAACAAAATATTTTTCATTAGAGATTACCAATTGTATCAACACCAAATGAACACAGGATTTGAGACAGAATCATTGAGGGTGAAAAAACCTCTCAGATAATCAAATCCAGCCACCACCATGTTCACCACTAAACCATTTCCCCAAGTGCCACACCCAGATGGTTTTAGATCAGTTTCAGGGATAGTGACTCCACCTCTTCACCAAGCAGCCTGTTAGAGTTTGAATGGCTGTTGAGGGTATTTCCCATCCAGAGTGGAATTCCTGCTTTAAGAAGATGAAGTAGCAAGCAAGAAGAAATAGGAGCTGTGAGCCACCATGTTCAGGTCCAGTTAGTTGTGGCGCTCACCTAATATTGCTCAAGCATGAACCTGCATTTCCCACAGTCTCCCTTTATTTCTACATTTCTCCTTCTTTCTGTCCATGCAGATCTACATATATTTAATTGTATATCTTAACTGCCAGATTGGATGATTTAGCATTCAGCTAAAGAGTTGATGGTACAACTGTGTTGTTTCCATGAAGACCTAAGGAAGGACTCCTTCAGCTTACCTTGAATATACCTGTAAAAAATCTTGATCTCACACAAAAACACACTGAGCCTTTAGACTTACTCAAGCCTTTCAGGTTAATGTTTCCTTGTGCAGCAATAAATTCAGTTAATTAGTCATTCACATCACAAGTAGATTCTAAAACTCAGTCACTTGTGAGCTGTCAAAATGAATCATGTGGATTTCAGATACACTGTCAGTCATTGCTCCTGATGGGAAATATTCTGTTATCTTTTGTACTGCAGTCTTGCCTGTAGTTCAGAGTTTTCTCAAAGGTAATACTGCTGTCAATGAATCCATATGATCTACCTGTTTCCTGGTTATCTAGATCTTTCCATATATGCAGATTTATAAACATTTTTAACTTTCTACAAAGTAAAGCTACTGAGGCTGTTTTAAGTACTACAACATGCTGTCATTCCCGTTTATTTTCAAAAGCATGTTTACATGAAGATAATTTAAATTGTTGATGTTTTATTAAATGCAGTCTAGTATATAAAGCTATTGTATATGTATTGTATGTAGTCATACAGTTTAACGTCCTGCTTGGATTTCAAACTTAATAATTTGTAGTTGAAAGTAGCAATTAAATTTTGATTTTAAGTAAAATATAGCATTTGGATCATTTTTAAGAGCAGAGAAAGCTATCCTTTCTTACAGCCAAGTCATTAATCCTTATAACATAGAGGCTTTCTTAAAAATTAAAATATTCATAAGGTTTAATTGGTTGGGGTTTTTAACTGGTACTAAAAGACTGTGGATAGAACTAAGGTGTATAAATTTTAAGGACTATAAATTAGAAAAATTATGGGGAAAATTTACATAATTATTTTTCTGTCAGTTATATTCTTAATTATTTGCAACTTAATTTAAAATACAGCTATTCATTAAGCCATGGTCTTACAAATATGTAGGCATATTTTTTTAGTGTCATAAAATATGCATCCCATTGATAAAAAAGTAATGCCAGACAAATGCATAAACACTTTTTTGGAATTTGGCCTATCAGTACAAAGGTATTTTTGCATTCTGATTTGTGTTGTCACATTTATGGCACCTTAAAATTTTTCCTGTTCATTAAACCTTACTAGCCTGTACTTGATGACCTTCTGTGCTGTCTAATAAGTAGGCAGGTTCTTTTTTAAAATATTGCAATATTTATATATATCAAGCTAGTAGATCACAGTTTTAGATTCAATTCAGAATTAAACTTTCAGTTAAGAATTTCTTTCATAGCAATATTTTCTTATTCCACTTTCTCAAAAAGTGTCCTCCTAAACTATTATGCATTTAATTTAAAAATTTTAATAATGATACTTCAATGGTGAGGTTTAATACTGACTATGTAAGCAATAGATGTAACATAATCTTTCTGAAATGAAAAATAAATATTTAAATAATATTGAATTGTGGCACAAGTAAATTACTTTACTGTAGAATGAATTAATCCCTACAGTAAATGCAGCTGTATACACTGGAATAAAGTATTTTGCAATTAAAGTTATTATAGTACATGAATATAGAAAGATATTTTGAGGTAACAGATCTTCATTTTGGTTTCTCCTAATTTTTTTCTTTTCTTAAATGTTTTTTGCTGACACAAAATTTGCATGAATTAGTTGTGCTTAATGATGATCAAAAATGATGATTCAATATCCATTTAAAATATTGTATCCCAAAGATATTTACTCTTAACTTTGTATTTTAGTGAGTTTATACTAAAATTGGTAAACTATCTTTCTTTTATGCACATGACTTTTGAACCCTATGTATACACAACTTCCTCTGGATTACCAGAGTGAATGAAAATTAATTTTCAGCTTCTTGCCTTAACTAAAAATGAAAATTGTGTATGTCATGGTTTATTTCAAAGAAAAGTCTAATATTTCAATGATATAGTTTACAAAGCTCATAACCTCTGTTCTACTGCTGTATTTGTGTCATAAGCAAGTTTTCAGTGAGACTTGGAACAAATATGTTTGCCTTTAATGTGGTGCTTTTGCAAATATTGTATTAAATTAGAGTTATTAATGATCAGGAAATGAATAATCACAATAATTGATATCAGTAATAATCAGAACTTGAGTTCCAATTTCAGATTGCCTCAGCTGCCCTTTTTTCTTTTGCTTGCTATGACTCCAGAAAACTCCAAAGGTTTACATAACATGGTGCTACAGCATTTCAGTTACCAAAAGGCAGCTGAATCAAACACTGCATAAAAAAGCGAACTCTGAACTTCAAGTGTATCTGAAAGGACTAGCAAGTAGTGCTTATGTGGTTAGCAAAGATTGCTTCAATACCTTAAGGAATGCTTTTTTAACTTCATGCTTGTAAAGAGTATCTGTGTTTCTATTCACAGAACAGAGATGAGTTGAAAAAGCTTAAAAACCAAAGATTTAACAACATTCAGCCCCTGGAACTGATGCTTGACAAAATCAATGTAGAAACAAATAGTATTTGCTTAACTGACAAAGTGAGGCACTGAAACAATTTTTTAACGGTAGATTTTTGCATCCTCTAACTACTTTAAAATCCAACGTGGAGAATCCCCCTTGGCCCCAAAGGAATATGGTCTAGTTTGAGCAGTATTGAAGAAGGATGGCCATTTCCCTGCTTAGATTGGTCATAGCAATACTTTTTGGCCTTATAACGTACAACTATGAATTTGATAGATTATGATAATTAGAAAGCTTAAAAATGAGTCCATTTATCTTGTTTCCAAGAAGCTTTGCTTGTTATTATGGAGATCTTAATTTTAATTCTGCCTGGGCTTGTTTGTTCTCAACAGGTCTCATGTGCACTATATGAGGATTGAATGAAGGGAATCAAAGACTGTAGTAGGTTATTACTGATATTGCAGGCACTATTATTGCAAATATCAGCAGAAAGGCTTATTATCAAGGAATTGACTTACTAAGTCTTTCTTTTGAGTGCATTTATGTCTCTAATGTCATAGCTTTGGCCTCAGGCAGCATATGATCCTACCAACAGCACACATATGCGCAGAGCATAGAGTTCAAATATTTAAAGGGACATCATCAACTTGAGAATGTTTGAGTGGACAATCTTGTAGTTGTTATTATTAAAAGTATTGGAATGGAAAGGGTATATATTCACCCCAATTTTTAGCTCCACTTTTTGTAGACTGCAACATGTGAATAGTTTATTGAATTTTGTTGATGGAAAACACCTCTTTTGGTGCATCATGTCACAACTGCAAAGCTTAAGAGAAATGGATAAAACACAGCAAACGTGGAGAGAGGCAGGGTGAGACTCCTCATAATGTGCCTCATAAGGCACATTGACACAGCAGGGCACAAACAGGACAGTGCTCCTCTGCCTGCGTTCAGAACTGGAGAGATCCAACCCAGAAGTTGACAAGTGTCCCTTTAAGTAGTGCACGTAGTACTAGTGATAATAGCTGGTTAGTTGTTTCTTTATAATCCTTGAATTGTGTGGTTAGTTGTTTCTTTATAACCCTTGAATTGTGTTTGTATGCGTGCTAATATTTCAAAGGTTTTAAAATCAAGAAATATTTTCATAGCAATTGATGAGTAAACTCTTCACTGGTTTTATAATAAAGTTTTTAAAAGACATCTCACTTTCAGAGGAGTTCAAAATAAAACTAATCTAGCAGCTTTTCTTACTGAATGCTTGCTTACTAAAATCTCCTATGAAAGGAAAGATGCACCCACAACAACATACACTGTCCTGAGGTGGAGAGCACTGTGTTTCATGGGCTGTATAATCACTTAAGTTCTGGTGTGTAAGAACTTCACTCCTCTATTTTAGCAACAATTCTCCATTAGCTTAATGGTGCCAGTAACTTATGTGAGGACTCCAACATGCTGTGTGTTCTCTTGTCTGCTCCAGCTGTTTCTACTCTTCACTTCTACTCTACCATATGATAAAGCTGTTATTCCATGCTGTCCCAAGGTGACTGTATTGTAATGCCTATTTCTGCTGATATTAAAACAATTTTCCTCTTTATGACAGCACTCTTTATGGAGTTCAAGCATCTTAGATATTATAGTTGCTCTTTATATAAAGCATGTTGACTTGTTTCGTGGCTTGCTTCATTTAACACAGTGAAATAAATAAAATAGTCAGTAATCAACTGAGAGAGAATGAATGTGGTTTTTCATGAACACAGTGAAAGTTTACTTGCACTGATGTTTTTTATATGCCAGGTGCCAAGATGTGCTTAGAAGAAGCATGCTTTCTATGAGTGTTTTAATTTGAAGTAAACAACAATATTAACTTCTTTGGTTAATATGTAACCTTCAATAGAGGCACCTAGTGGTACACCTGAAATAAGGTTTTAAAATTGTGTTCGGAAATATTTATCATGCAAAGCTATTGCTGATTAGTACAATGTAATGAAAAGAGACTGTTTTGAATAGGAATTTTTCTTGCCCATTATTTGGTAAATAAAAAGAAGTCAAGAAAAACACTTAAATTCGTTAGCTGAAATTCCCAAACTTTGGAGTTTGTATTAAGTATGTAGTTCCTTAGTTTTGCTTCTAACAAAGTGGCCTGATTTGTCAAGGCATCTGATTATATAGAGTCAGGAACAATGAGGGAGACTCAATATCACTGAAAAAAATGGGCAGATATTTATGTGTCTAGCTTTAGCTGTGCAAATTTAAAAACACTGACCTAGTTTCTGAAGATAGTTTTAAGGCAAAGGTGAAGTAAACATCTCAGTACATATTTCTACTGTTCTGTTTGGACAGATTAAGATGAAATAAATAATAATCATTTGTAAAAGCTCCTCTTCTCCCTGTCCTTCAGGTTTCAATTTTCTTAGTATTTAAAAAATTATATTCAAGGCAATGAATAAAGCAATCAAGACTGACAAGTATTTAGTTTTCTATGTTGTACTTGGGTCTACTGAAGTTTGGTATGGTGTTTCCTCATTTTAACCCTTCTTTTTTGATCTAATTGTGAAGTAATATTTTTTCAATTCTCAGTTGTCTCAGCTGCTGTTAGTGTGAAGGTGAAAGTATTTTATGATACCTGTACTAGATCAAACAAAAGGAAAAATGGATTATTTAATAATGTTTCAGCACAGTACATCTTTCTAACTGCAAGCAATAAAGACTAGGGAACACCATATGAAAACTGAGTAGCATCTTTCTGAATTGGATGTGTTTACATTTGTATAGTCCTTTAAATCTTTAAGCACCACAGAAGAATTACGTTAGAGTGACAGAGCTTTATGTAATGTTAGAGCCTCTTTTTCCAAGTTACTGAAAACATGCAGTATTCATTAAAATCCTGACATTTGAATATATAAGAACTTGCATCCACAAAACCTGTTAGTATAAAGCTATTAAAATTTTTTAGGTGGAATAATATGGTGCCTACTATTGAAAGTGTCACTTTTCTGCCTTGTCATCCATTGTATTATATACAAATGCAAAAAAAAGTGAGCCTGATTTGTTCTCCTTTGTAGAGCCAGGCCGAGGCCCACTACAAAGGAAGTAAACATGCCAAGAAGGTCAAAGCACTAGAGGCAACGAAACACAAACCCAAAGTTGGTTCTTCCAAGGACAGCGCAAAGGTTAACACGGGCTGCTCCACCACGCCAGTCACAGCCAACATCTCTGACAAATCAGGTCAAGGAAAACTTTTTGTTCTATACATCCTTTACTTTCTCCTTTTTTTGTGTTTGTATGAGAAAATTTGATTGCATGATAGTGATCCATAACTTGTCTTTTCTAAACTATTTACTGTGGTTTCTTGTACAGAATTGATTTGTTTTAATACTCTCAAATTGCTCTTTCACTTCTGTGAAACAACTGGTGCCCCTGAATGCTAAAGTGTATTTTTTTAAACCCATTAGTTTTACTATTAAAAAGTATGGATGTTCTTATGGCAAGAGTGGATGGATGTGGGTGAAGGGTGAATTCTGTGGTTAAATATTTAGCTGAAGAAACCTTTGGAAGAAATTATTCCTTTCTGAAAAGACAATGTTGCTCTAAGAGGAAAAACACACCTAAAGAAATGTGAAGTCTCGTGGCCTGAGTATTTCCTGAGTATTTCCTGACTTTCACAGATCATTAGTGCTTCAACATCACTTCTTTTTTCTGGCTTTTTCCTTTATCCTCCAGATGAGTAATCTGAGGAAGGTCAGCAACGCTAGTAGCAGTGGAATTGCTTAAGTTTCTGCTCTGTCAGTGTTGTATTACTGAATGAAACAGGAGACTTTCATGAACTGGCTGACAGTGTTATTCAGGGGAAGGCCCCAACTGTTGATTACCCAACTGTCAGTCCAGTAGACTACTGCTGATAAATTTGCTTCTGCCTCGGGAGCCATTTATTATCCTCTTCACCAGAGCTAATCTTGACTCAGGTGCCGTGAGGTGAATAACAGTTTTTTTACATGTGCTTTAAAAATAACAAAAAACAATCCAACTCCTAAAAAGCATCGGTGACTATTTGTCATCCTGCTGTTTTTACAGCAGCTTCAAAACTATCCGTGGGTCCTTAACAATGACGGTGGGTGCCACATTTCAGGTTGATTGACCTAGCAAATAGTATTTTAGTTTTGAGAGAAGAGCTTAATTCCAAGTAGCATCTTCAGGTAAACAAGACGTGCTACTATAAAATAGTAGCAATTTGCCATTGATCTAAATATAAGGTGGACTATTGAACTGAAAGAGATCTAAATATTTGATAAACTTTCTGAAACAGTGAAAGTAGCTTTGTTAAAGAGAGTTAACTCCTTGAGGTGTACATGGTGAGAACTCGGACAACAGCCAAAGTAAAACATCAGCTAAGACTTTAGAGGATTTAACATGTTAAGAATTCATGTGTGGTAACATAATTTTATAATGTCCTCCCTCTCCAATGCCAAACGTTGAGGTCCAGATAGCAAAAGTTTCATCATCTTTTTCAAACTCCATCTTTCTCTTCCAGAAACCATCTGCAGATGTTTTGTGTTTCCTTTGCCAGACTATGAAGCCTGAATTGAATTAATTCTTTTCTCTCCTCTGCAATGTATCTAAAATCTACATTCAGTTTTTGCTAAAATAATACAACCAGTCAAAAGGGAAACCTACTCTTGATATTTTTTTTCATTGCCCTTTTTTGACACTGTGTTGTTATGCTATTAATTGCTCTGTACAAATTAGACAGATTACCATCTGTGTCTGTTGGATTACACCACTGCTACTGTTTCTACATTAAAAATAAATCCCAGTGGCAATTTAGTTAAACACTTTCTTCCCACTAGGAGAACAGTGAGATTCTCTGTGGAGAGTAGGCTCCTCAAAGGCTCTAACTGCTCTACAAGAAACTGAGGATGGGATGTTTGGGAGGAAAAAAACCTGAACTTGGAGCAAAATTTCTGTATTTATAGGGAAAGCTGGTCACAGAGATGGGGAACATCTTGGAGATTGGGGGTTTTACCAGACTTGGAACGAACCATAGTTTTGTTCAGCTAGTTTCACTTACAGATAGTATTGCCCATCTGTCCTTTGGCATATGTTTATCTCCTTAACATAACGCTTATTGCAACTAAAGCAGTCACTAAGTTGCCATTGGGTAGTGTTTTGGGTTTGGGGGGGTGTTTTTTGGGGTTTTGGGGTTGGTTTTGTTTTGGTTTGGTTTTTTGGGTTGGGTTTGTTGGTTTGGTTTTTTTTCTTATTTTTTGTTTTTGGGGGGGTTTTGTTTGGGTTTGTTTTTTTTTTTGCTTTGGAGCAAAAAATTAACTTGTACCATTTTTTCTGAATCTTTTGACACAGCTTTCATTCTCGATAAGCGCACTAGTACTAGACATTAACTTTTCAGGAATATGTTCATTTTCCTTAGAATATCTTTAATACTAAGACTTTCAGTTCATGTGTGTATTTGTGGGTTTTTTAATCTTGATTTCCAGAGGAAATGAGATTTATGGTCATATCATCTATTCTTATCTTTGTTATTTTCTGGCTGCGTCTTTACAGTTTTGACTGTATTGCCTAGTGTGCAAAAACAGCAAAAAAAGACAGATGTAAAGATTTTAATCTTATAAATCCTATAAATAAGTCCTATAAATCCCATAAGTTTGATGAAAATTGGCACCTAGGTAGAAGTCCTAACTTTTGGTCTATCCTGAAAGATGCTGCCACATGGGCTCTGTTTTGCTTGACCTGCTGACTGACATGGGACTTTCTGCCTTCAAGATGGGACAGTTGAAATTGTGTATGTGTGCTGTAGGTCTGAAAAAATTTCTTTAGAAGTACATAAACTAAATTAAATCAAGGAAGAGAATTAAATTCCACCACTTGGGAAGCTTTTGTTTAGCCATTGTACTTTGGACAATTCCTGAGAAATGTTCAACAAGTAGTAAATAATTTCTGGTGTCTTTTTCTAGTGTATGGAAGAGTAGAAAGAGAAGCTAAACAGAGAAGACAGTTACAAGTTCTTGTGATCTTTTTTTATGTGCTGTACCTCCATGGGTATTAGTGCAGAAAGGGTAGGGAGCATTACAGTAAAGTGATAATCTGCAATTTTTCTTTTACGTAGGTCTGCTAATAAAGGGGCACAAAAAGCACAAGCAGCACCCTTTCTGATGTGCTGTCATTTTGAATGAGATAATGATGAATGATTTGGAGCTCTCCAGACAGAACAGTTGTTAAATATTGAACTAAAATGTCAGGTTAAGTTTGCTCCAGAGCCATGTATTCTTTTGAGTTAGACATAGCATGAAGTCCAAAACACTCACTTGTCAAAAGTCACCCTTGTCAGAAGTCACTATAGTACTAACAGGAAAAATAATTTCACTGTTAGCTCAGCTAGTGATGAATCAAAGGCAAAACGCAAATTTATCCAGTCCTTATTTTTCAAAATGTATGATGCAGTGGTCTCTCTATAGCTGCTCCATTCAGCTTGAGAAATGTGAGTGCTAGTAGAGCTACAAAAGTTAAATTAATCTTTAAGGTTTTTTGGGGTATTTCCAGAAGAACGTGGGCTCCTATAGACAAAAGTGGCCTCAGCCAAATGGAAAGGCTGTGACTGTAGTCTGAGCATGACAATGCCCACATTGTGAGAGAGAGTTTTTCCCTGCTATTGTTAATCATGCAGTGTGATTTGGAAATGGCATTTGTAAATTGATCATCAGCAAACATAGAATGATAAAGCCATAGTGCAGGAATGGTGCAGGTGGCTGCACCCTAAGTGGATATCAATGGGTTTAACTGAAAAGTTTGCACTCTGACTTTGTTAGGCTACTATGTGATCTCATAGTCTAAGCTCGCACCTCCTTGCTGTTCAGAAAATACTTGTTTATTGGTACTAGTAAATACCACCACCCTTCCCCATTCACTCTGCAGATTGGAAAAAATCACAACAGACTGTGTGGCAAAGTTGTTGCTCTCCTAGTATAGCTGGGCCATCTCTGCTTGTCCCAATAGATATTTGCAGATTGGAAGTGGCCCTAGGGGATGTATCCATAACCTGTCTCCCACAGTTTCTCAAACCACACAGGAGAAGTCCAGTAATGACTATATGACAGTTTTATATGCTAGCAAATCACTACTGTGACCCTGCAAGCTTTTTTGTAGCTGCTTTGAGATGTGGTTACAGAACAGCTGTGTTAACAGCACTGGGAGCTGCTCTTGCTGTGGTGGGTTGATCCTGGCTGGATGCCAGGTGCCCACCAAAGCCACTCTACCACTCCCATCCTCAGCTGGGTAGGGGAGAGAAAATATAGCAAAAAGCTCGTGTGTCAAGTTCTGTCAAACGTAAGGGAAAAAACTTCTGACAGCTGCTCAAAGAAGCCACCTCTGTAGCCCTCCCACTACCAAAGCTTAGCCATGCAAACTCAGTATAGTGGCAAAGATCCCCTCCCCTCCTAGTGGAAGCCCAAGGTTTTCAAGATGGCTACACAGAAGGATACAGACATGTATGGCATTGCTTTAGGAAAGGGCAAGGGTAATACCTAGTACACAACATAGTTTAGAATATTTGAAGTGTGGTTTAAATATAGCTCTAAAAATGCAACAGAAGATGGTGTCTGTGACCCCAGGTCAGCGTAGTCTAGATGCCTACAGTGATGAATCCTTTAGGAATGCATATGATAATGACTGGATTGAAATGTCACTGTTTACTTATCAAGCAAAGAGGAATTCTTTGATCCTACTTCTAAATCAGAATAAATAGTTCAAAATGAAGCATACAAATGATGTGGTATCAACTTCTTTGCATTTTGCTTTGATATGAAAATTGGAAAGTAAATGCAACTGTTTTAAACTACTCAAGAGTCAAAATCATATTTCAGATTATAAAAGATAATTTTTTTCTGGCCTTTGATCATTCCCTGTATGCACAGTTGGCCTCATGCCTGTTTGTGAAATGATAGGTTATGGGCATTTCAGGTTCAGTCTTCATTGCAGTAAGAGCAGAAGACTGCTACATGGGAATTAGTAGGTAGAGATAAACCCTTTGGATGCTCTATGAATTCCATTCTGTTCAGCTGGTACAGGAACAGAGAACATTACACACCTAACTAGGCCAAATGCTAGAAGCTGTTTCAAATCCTGACCCTTTGTACTATGGCTTTGCTCTGGGGCTCTGTCTCAGCTCAACAGGCAGTGCACAGGGTCATAGTGGTGATATTCCAGCATATGAGCAGTCCTGGGCTGATCTGCTGTGTATGGCAAGAACAGCAGCAAAGGGCTGTGACTGCAAAGTTTTTTGCCAGCTTCTTGATGCTAAGTGTGTCCTGTAAGAGGTATTGCAGTCATTACAGCTGCATAACTCAAAATAGCTGGAGGTTATTCTGAAGAACATTGTCATGCTGGAGTGTGGCACAGTGACACTGAGTGAACTAGATCACATTTGGAAAATAACTTGGACCTGTTGGTGGACCTAGTGAAGGACTTGATGCCATGTAGGCACATGGTAATTAGTTGTCCCATAAGACAGGATTGGCAACTCCAAGCTTTATCAGACTTAGAAAAGTTTTCCTTCTCGTCTTGTCTGTGGGTTTTAGTTTATCAAGGGCTGTCTATGGATGCTTTCACAACAAAAATGACTGTTTTCTCCTTTTATTCCTAAAGTAGCATCAACATGTCAAATCATTTACTCAGGAAGCTTATGATGGGTTGGATTTCTCCAGTGTCCCCATTGCCAGTGCTGTGTATTCATCAGCTACCAATGATGTGAAATGCCCCAGTGAATGGTTCAGTTTGTATTTCACAAGTCCACCTTCAGGACACTCCCTTACTCATCTTGCTCTCATTAATGATTTTAAAAATCTTTCTGCCAGTGCTTAAATTCTAAACTTTTATTATGCAGCTCTCTACCTGAACTAATGCAAAAAATGATACTAGATCTCTTAGCAAAATCCCTTTTCACCTTTATTTGCTTCCATGTATCACCTTGTTTTCCACACATTCTAAAGGAATGGCTTGTTTATACGGCTCAAATAAACTGTTTCTTACATAATCCTTCAGAAGTAGCTGGGAGCCGGAGACATACAGCCTCTCCAGCTGAACAGTGGTGTATCTGTCCTGGGAAATTCGAGGTTATTAGTCACACAGATACCATTATAAGGTATCTGTGTGACTAATATTTGGTATACCAATATTAATTTGGTATACCATTATACCAAAGCTACAGTGATTCTAATTATTCTTCAATCTTATAATTTTGTGTAATGTACTGAAGTCCTCTAGACCTCAAAACAGATTGTGACAAAGTTGAATTTTGAGGGTGGGGCAGGGATAGGGAGAAGTTCTAAGAGAGGAAGAGGACAAGGATGTGTTTGGCATGGTGTCCCCCAGAGTGTCACTGTGCCCCATTTAGAGTTCTGCCTTTTGCCCTTCAAAGATGCTTCTGCTTGTCTGGCCTCCTTCAAAAGCTGCTGCTGAGCCTCATCAGTTCTTCACATTTATGCTGACATAGAGAATTCTTCTGAAGCTATACTCTATAAAATAACCATGCATCTGTGTTTATGTGGATTCAGATAGTGCCTGCTAAGCACAGGCATATTTCTGTTAGATAAAGGTACTAGTTTATGGTCAACTAAGTAGTAAATTCAATCTGATTCAGCCACCAAGGAGAATCATTTCAAGGGCATTTTTCCAATACATCCTCTGAGGATGGTAAGCTTTGTTCCTTTTTGATTCAGTGTTTCACAACTACATGAAAACCCTTCTATATTGCCATCTATTGAAACCCCAAAACAGAGGTAATGGCACAGTATAAAATTTTCTGCTTGACCACAGTGCTTTTACAATTGATGATATAAAATATGATTAATAAACGCTCATAAATTCATCACAATTACACTGTTGCAAGTACCATATGCATACTTAAATCCATGGCACATGCAATGCCTGTATTTGATTTAATAGGAAATAGCTTCTGGGCATTTTCTGGCAGGTAATTTCTGCAGCTCTTTCAGGAAGTTGCTGTTTGGTTTATGCTCTTAGGATGAAAAGTGAGCCAAAAGAAAATTAGCAAGTCAAAGTCTGTTAACAGGATATCATTATAATAGGTTGGGATCTTGAAACACTTTCCTTCCCTGACAGCCTTAGTGTTCATACTTTTAAAAAGTAGATATTCAAACCTCATCTTTCTATGTGTTTCTAAATCTGAATGGAAAACCAGTCATACTCTGCATTTTGCTGTTGATAAGCTCTTGGGAGCTCCTGGAAATCTTTGGTCTGTCTATAATGCTAGCAACATTTCAAATTCTGCACGTCTACTGAAAACTGATTATAGGTGCCATTAACTGAGAAACAAGCTCTGCAGCTGACACACATACATTGATGAGCTGTTTTAATTCTTGTTCATACTGGAAAAGGCCAAATTTTCTCTCTCCTGTTATTATAGCAATCAGAAATATATGAAACCAGCATTTTCTTTTGAATGAATGGTAAGGCTTTTCTTTTCCTGCAGTAAAATAAGCATAGCTTGAGATCAAAAATATATTGTAAGGTGAAATAAGACTTTTAGGTATTCTGCTCTGTGCATGATCACCCATGTCATGTATCATTAAAACTCTATATCTCTGGTATTTCTATTTACTCAAGCTCTAAAAATGTGAATTTCACAGGAATTTTTTACTAGCGTTCTTAAAATGACGCAAAGCTTTTCTTTCTTTGAGAAGTAGAGATAGACATTTGGCCCAGCAAAACTGACTCTCCTAGTGGTGCTGGATGATGGCAACAGGACCAGGGATAATATCAGCTACTGGGGTTTTTTTAGCTGCATGTGTGTGATCATTTAAAGAATCCTTTCATAACATTGAATCTTTCAGCACCTCTTTTATACTGTGAAATGAGGCATCTGTTTTTCTTGGTGTTTTCTGTTAATGATTGAATATAGATTTGCCTATTGAATCCCAAGAGATTTTTTTTTTAATAGGATGATAATGGAATGATAGTGAGTATGAAATAACAAAATAACCTGCTAAAAAGACACCTGCTGGTTCTGTTGGGTTTCTTAGCAACCCTGGGAGAAATAATTTCAATTGTATTTAATATTTTCACAACACTTATTGAAGCAACATATTCCTAAGGAAATAAGGCAGTTCATCTGATGCCGGATATGTATTTTTTACTGGTATCAGAGAATAAATAACAAGATTCTGGTGATCATTCATACAGTTGGTGGTTGAATGAAGTTTTCTCTGTGTTCAGTTGTGCAAAGTTAAAACTGTGTTGAAACTGCAAAATTTAAGTTTTCTCCTTTTCTCTGAGCCCTTGAATGAATTTAGTGTCCAGATATGAAAGAATGGGTCAGAACCAATGCTGCTTCATGGTGAAGGGGGAAATATACTTCATTTCCTATAGTAGGAAAATTATTTATACAAACTTTAGGCTACTCATTATTTCCTTATTACTTGTTTTCAAGGAGAGTGAAAATATTTAAGTATTGGTTAGACAAGTTATATCTAAAATGCAATTTATTCATCACATCTTGAGGGAATGACTGAATACTCACAGTGTTCAGACGAACCTGCTACAGAAGTGTGTGAGAATGCACAATTATAGATGTCATTTAACCTAAATGAAGACGAGTGTTTCATAGCTGACTTGAACTGCAGTTCTGCCTGGGCAAGTACCAAGTGAGTAGTTCAGACACAGGCTCATGAGAATTTACTTGCAGAGTGTGTCAGTTCTCCTTGATTCTTTTATTTAGACGCCCATAAATTTCATATTAAGTTCCAAAGCACTTCAGCATCTGAGCATAGAGTTTTAAGATTTTTGTTTTGCACAAGCAGCAAGTGAAATCTGTTTCTAGTAATATATTTTAGATTCATAAATGGTGGAGCCATTATTTCATTTTTACAGCTGAGATAATGAACTGAGACTAAGCAGAAGTGAAGGATTTCTGGGCAAAATACTGTGTGTTTGTTATAATCTTTGAAAGTTATTTTGCTAAGCATTCCTACATTATTAAAATATTTAAAAGACAGTGCAATATTATAGAAAGTTTGCATTCCAGGACATTAGATATAGATGTAGCAGAATTTAGAATGGGAGTATAAAATATTTTCAAAATAATAGATGTCTGGTGTCAGAAAAAGATAAGTTTATAACTAGCAAAAAACATTTGCTTTCACCCAGCAGAGAGCCATATTTTGTAGCATAGCAAATCTTACACTGTGTTTCAAGCTTTGCTCACACTGTATTAAAATTTTCCAATTCACAAATTTTCCAATTCCAGCCCAAACAGACTGGCATGGCTCAGAACAGATGAAAGTAAATATGCCTGGCTATAAAGCAACAGGACCCTGGAAGACTGAGCTTTTGGATGATCTCACTTTATGGATACTCTTTAAATTAGCATTCACACTTGCTAGCTGTGTTTTAGATCCACCTTGCTTTCAGTTACCAGCACTGTAGTGCTACTGATATTGCTGTTTCATGAACAAACTTCTAGTGATAGTCTTCCCAGTCTGTGAACTTGTCACTGAGAAATTAGGAAATTAGATATTGGCATTGTACACTAGGAAATTGATCTGTATTAGTGTTTGTACACAACTTGATTTTTCCCCAGAAGTAACATGCTGCATTTGCCACAGTTACTTGTTACTTTTAGACCTATTAGGTCTAAAAACTAGGCGAGGAGGAAGCTGGAAATTGTAATAATCTTTTTTTCAAATTAGGGAAAGTCTAATACAACATGCATTCTGTAAAATACCATTAAGGATCAGCAGGTGACATGGAGGCACAATGCAGATGGCCTTAAGTGAGTGTTCAAAGTTTGTTTTCTCCAGGCATACTATATACACTCCTGCATTTTCGCTAACAGTACAAAATCAACCCTTCTTATTCCCCTAGCTTTTGCACTGAGAAATTGCATTGTGTTGAAGTATGAAGCAAGAGGCTTTTGAAGTGTGAATGCCCTTTTTAAACACATAACAGTTTTGCAGTTATTTTACTATATGTTTTATACGTTTGTGCCAACGTATATTTTTTTTTTCCTCCCCTGCTGGTGAGTGCATACAGATTTCTTGATTGTGTCTTGTAAAACAGGCACTAGCCAGCCAACCTAAACCAATTCTCTAAGAATCTCCAAATGTGTAAGTAACTGATTAAAAATCATAGGCAATACAGCAGGATCACCTCTGACAACCCAGTATTTGAAGCAGCTGGAACTTTCAGTTCAGGAAGGTGTACAAATAGGTACAGGAATAGATTTTGCATGGCAAGGTTTTACACTTGCAGATCTACGTGTACTTCCAAATATTTTCTAATTCCCATCAGTCCACTTTCATAAAAATTAAACCCAACCAAAATTGCAAAAGCAAACCTTTTTTAACATTGCATCTTTATTCTGAGCAGCACAAATATTTTCATATTCTGAAGAAAATGCAGGTTCCCTTGTAAGAGCCTTTGGTATGCCAAATCAGAAATTAAATATCTAAGAAATTGTCAGCATCACTGCTGTAACAGCAATGCAAGCAATACTTTTGAAGTGAAAAAAGATACTTGGGTTCAGCCTGTTGGAGACTAATGATGCAGTTAATCAAATAATCATTCTAACTACCAAGTTCACCTAATGTTGCACAACCATCCAGACATTTTCTGGTGTAGCTTCAGTACCTTGAGAAAATATGTTGCAGCTTATTTGAGGGCACATTTGTGTTTGAGAGGAGAAGACTGATATTTATAGCTTCCATTTTTTTCTCATCTTTGTATAGAGACAAAATTTGTTCTCTTCAGAATGTGTCAGATTTATTTCATTATATAAAACGTAGCTCTTTTTCATAAAGATTGGAAGTACAAGAAAAAACATTTTACAAAAAGTAGGAGTAACCAAAGGGTTAATAGATACACTGTGCTGTCTGATTTGCATGTAGGTTTGCAGTGGAATTTTTCTAGAGCAGAGCCCTACGGGTTTTTCAGCCTCATTTCTCAGTAGACTGCACAACTGGTGAGAAAGTAGGTATTTTGTCTGACAGCCATTAGAGTCTTATTATTCAGCAAATGTGCAGATAGAACAAAAAATATTTTGAAATACCTTATCCAAGCTTGCTAACTCCTTCTTAATGAGTGTGAAGATATAATCTAATGTTCTTTGTTGTTTGTTTTGTTGGGGGGTTTTGTGAGTGGTGCTGAGAATACTTAAAAATCTGTAAAGGTTGTGATCACTAGTAACTTAATTGCTGTCCTGCTATTGTCTTTATGGCATATATTACTCAAATATATGTTCATCTCTTCCATCATAAGAAGAACAATTAATTTTGTGTGTGTGAGCTTTATTCCTCTATAGTGCTGTGAACCAGAAGAAAATGCTTTCTATGAAGAGCAGTGTTTTGAAACTTGCTTTTCTTACTGGAGCTATTGTCTGACTTTCTATTCAGTAACTTTTCTGCTAATACACTGAAAGAGGCCCTTCTTTTCATTCTGGTAATTCAGTCACTGATGATCTCCTCCCTTCAAATCTTATTTCAGGTCAAGGAGATATACAGCAGCTCTTGTTTCCAGTATAATTATTTGTGGGTGCTCTCATTCCATCCCCAGGCCTGTGTTCCAGAGTAGATCCTAAAGTTTTGTTAGGCAGTCCTACAAGTCTGACTAAATAAGATTTCCCCATCTTGATTTTATTTTGTGTAGTTTCTTAACATCTCCCTTAATTACATTCAGTAAGGCTTGTTATCTCTTTGGCTGTGATTTCTCTACTTAAATGGTTTTTGTTTTAAATGCTGCAAATTTTGTTAAAATATTTCTGTGGTACTGATTTTTCTCTCTCCAGATTTATGTCCTTCACTTTCAAAGCTCTCCATACCTTGTATGTCTTTTGTAATACACTTCCAAATGCTGTCTTGCACCTACCACACACAGCCATTGAAACCAGCTTCCGATACAGCTTCCTGCTTTGCCTGGACCTATTTGTGAGGAGTTCCCTGCAATCAGCTGCAAAACTTGTTGTTCTCACCTTTAAAAATTTCTCTTTTGCCGTGATGGGCTGAAAAACAGAAAAACACTTGTGAGAGGTTTGACTGCCACGATGGTGCCTGGGTCAGTGACTGGTTGTTGTGTCTCTCTGTGGTTTCATACCTGTCTGCAGTGGTCATCTCTGCTCCTAAACTGATCATTTGATCTGGTGAACTTCTGTGTGCAGAAAGCTTAGAACAGAGAGGTCCACTGGTGACTACTGAGTAACAATTCAAGTAATTCACCTATTCTCAGCATCATTAGTGGGCATATTTTGTAAAGTGTGAGAAAAAATGTAAATTTGTTACTTTTTAGATTGATTTCACATGTGCTAAGCACATCAAATTTAAACTGAGAATTTTATTTTTCAACAGACAGACTTTTAGTTTCTGTTCACAGATGCTAATTTAGCTGTACTGATAAGCTTTTCAGTAAAATTTCTCAGATTGTCTACTAGTGTAATTAATGCAACTGATTTTACCTTTTCTACACAGTTGTTTGGGGAAAGAATGTTTAATACCCTGAAAATCTCATTAATTTCTTTTTCCTATTCTGTAATTGCTGTATGCTTCAAAGGTTGTTTAATGCAGCCCAATATTCACAGGCATATATGGAGCTGTTGAAATTACAGGGAGAAGCTGATAATCTGTTTCACTCAGTACAGCTTTACCCGTATGGGAGATATGTTTGCTTTCCCTCAAACTCTCTTAGTCTCCAAACTCAACACTTCAAACTAATAGCAGCTCCCTGAAGCCCAACTTATGTGAACTCAAGGATATCACAAGCCAGTATTGGCACCATAATTTAAGTATCCCAAAAATAAAATATTAATGTCTATTTTCAGAAATCACTTTTGATTTTAATTACCATAGAAAGTGACATAGTTAGAAATCAGTTGAAAATGTTCATTATTGGCAAGCAGTCCTTTTTTTAAAAGGTTGTTCTTTCAGCAGTGATGTGGTATTGTAAGGCACCACTGATTAAACCAAAGGCTTTGCCCCTAACTGTGCATCAGTTGTGCTCATTGGTTGTATGGCTCTTATAACCATGCAGTGGCTGAGTTACACAGCATTTCCCTAACACAGCAAAAATGATGTGACTGGTTTAGGCAGGAAATTGCACTGGATATTGCATGGCTCTTTCCTTTGTGTTTTTCAAGAAAAAAAGAACTGTAAGTTTTTACTATTTTTTTTTTTTAATCTTTGCAATGGAGAATAATAAATATTTTACTGCCAAAACTAATTTTTCCATTATGCTTTCTTCTAACTTGGCAATGTGCACTAACTGTGCAAGCAGGTAAAAGAAATATAAAAACAGACTTCTATGCCTAGGATGGCAAATGAATGAATCTCACAAAAGAGCTTCAGTGCAGGGTTGTAGAGCAGCAGTGGCCACTTTGCAGTGTCTTTGCTGCCCTTTTGCTCTAAGTACATTGTGTACAGCTGCTCCTCAGTGCCTGGAGCTGGGGGATGCAGTGAAGGGCCTGGCACAAGGGAAGGTGTGAAGCTGAAGCTGGGCAGTGGGTGGGTGTAAGCATGGCACAGTCTCTTCCCAGTGGGAAGCAAACTCCATCTCAGTGAGCTGAGCAGCTGTTCTCAGTCCCAGGATCCTTCCCTCTCTGTGTGCTCAGCTTTCAGCACAGGTTGTGCACAATAGTCCCAATTTTTGGTGGAGAAGAGAAGCAGGCAAGTGCAAAGCTATACTTTTTATTACATGCAGACACACACGAAGTATGTATTTTCAGTAATTGGAGCCTTGTTCTGTTACTGTCACAGCAAGAGCAAATTTGTTTATTTATTACATACAGCAGAAAATTTACGTGACAGTTTTGTAAGGATTATTAGGATCATAGCAGAACTTCATATTTGAAAGCTTTTAGCATACGTATTGGAAAGGGTTCTTTTAAGTGTATCACTTATTATCTTTACCTTGGATATTTTAACTCTAACTGCTATTTGAACAAGCTGTTGTGGAACAGAACTTTATTGTAAAGATATTTTATGTATCATCAGTGATAAAAACTGGGCAAATAGGCACGTTAAGTGGTGTAAGTAGCAATGAACACTTTTGATACTGAAAAACTATCAGATTTCTAGATCTATATATGAATTTTAAATTCACATTGTTTTTATTGTTATCAAGAATGTAAATTCTGAATTAAGGATCTGAATACTAAGTTACTTTTTTGTTGTTGTTGCAAATAGCATGCATGATTTCATCATGAAGTCCAAATAAAACTTCTTTCTAATGTGCACCAAAGCATCACTCTGACTCAAAAAAAAAAAAGCGATTAATGGGTAGGACCTATTGTCTACACAACAACTGCAGTATGAGTGGCATGACCTGCAAAGGTCAGTGAGCCACTTCAGCTGTAGAAGTGAAGCAGCAGTAGAACCTGTAGGTTTGAGCCTATGAAGTGTTACCCTGCAGTGTCCTGACTTTGGTACTTGACATGAGGCAGTACTGATCAGATAAATAAGTCCTGAATTTTAACATGGCGCTGACACAAGCGTGAGTCAAACAAGCAGAAATATGTGAAAACAACTTCAAAGCAGAATTAAAACAATGTAATGGGTGAAAAAAGCATTGATATTACTGAGCCCAAAGCAATACTTAATTAGCTTGCTTTAGTTATTTTCCCTGGGCTCTACTTCAAAATAAATTCAGGATTCAGTAAGAACCTGAATCATCAATTTACTTTTCTGGAATTAAAGACAGGAATTTAAGACAGATGAAATATGGCTCTTCTACATGGAAAAGGAACATAGATATAGGAAAACAATACCAATTAGATTTTAAATTAACTTCTTGCACATGAGTTTTGGTGTGAGCATTTCAACCTGACCCTTGTGCAGATTGGATCACAGCTACTGCCTGCAGGGAGTAGGCTGGCACTGCCCTGGTCTCATGCTTCCAGCTGTGCTCTGCTGAGCTGTGGAGCAGAAGCTGGTGTGTCCATGGTCTGGGCAGGATGGACTCACCCCTGCACTCGTTTGGGCTCTGCCTGGCTCTATTAGTCTTGACCCAAGTGGAGATCAGAGCAAATCTGAGCCTACTCTAAATAATACCTTCAGAAATAGCAAGAGGACTGTAATCCTACAGCTGCATCTCACAACTCATATGTATTTTAGAAGGTGATGATAGTTTGGAAGTATGAGTATGCATGCAGCCATCAACAGCTACATTTTTTGATTTCTGCGTGCAGATATTGTTAGCTCTGTGCTATAAGTGCAAATAAAAGAGTAATCGTCTTTGTGCTTTGCATAAACACGCAATTTGCATTTCCTGTGCTTTGCACTGTTGAATAGTTGGCATTTCTGTCTCAAACATAAAACTGTAAGTAATGGTGTTTTGAATTCTGTGGATTGAAACAATAAGTGGTTATCAAAAGCCCATTTGGAGAAGTGCAATTTTCTGATTTTAGAAGCCAGGAAAACGCAGTTCTGGCCCCACTGCAGTGACAAATATGCACTTAGCTCCGTGTACTTTCTGTGGGAGTTAAACTGTATAATAACCTTACAATTATGATCTTTGAAGATGTTCTGCATTAAACATTTAGAATGGTGGAAGGAAACATTAATTCACAGAGGGGCGTATGTCTCTCCTTATACATCCGCATCGATGAAGAGCTTATTTGTGTCAGGAAGCTTTCCAAATGATGGAATTATTATGTGAACTGAGGTTCTTTCCAAAAGCTGTGATACTGGCAGAATTGAGCCCAGCTGCATGCTGGTAACTTCTCTCTAGTTTTGTAAAAGTTTTCTTGTTAGTGTGTTACATGTTGCATACTCTAGAATTGTTGGAATATGAATGATGAAAACACTGTAAATCTGGGTAGTATTATAAAAAACATACTACATCAGCTGTTGGCCAGCTAAGTGAGGAGAAGTGGGAAATTAAATCTGTAATTTTTTCAATCATCTGTTAAATTCAGTGTTGGAAAACCATCACTCTCTGATGGTAACTGGTGGCCCATGTAAAATAGATCTTCTTCCATGTCATGGGATACTACTCCACAGACACTTGATGGCAAAACAAAGTCTACTCCCTCTTGTTGTGGTCAGTGAGATCAGTACAGGCAGGGGCTGTGGGCAGGAGGGTACTGTGCTTGTTGCTCAGGGGTGATGATTTCTATCTCCAAGAGGTGTTTCAAAAGCACCAAATTTTTATGCTAACATTAAAAAAAATACATTGGGAGCAACATTAAAAAAACCCAAAGCCAAACTAGAAGTGTATTTGGTATATGCTAACATACACATTGCAGTTCTGTTGGTGTATCTTTCCTTTAAGGCCTGAAATGCAAAATACTGTGGAACCTTCCCTTATTCTACTCCGGTTCACATATATCCTGGTGTTATGCCTTTTGCAGTTTGGCATAATATTGCATAGAACAAAAACAACAGCAACAACAGTTCTATTTTTCAGTAATGTAAATTCACAAATGACAGCTGTTCAGTGTGTTTCATTTGTAGATGTTAGCACCTCTGAGAATTTTCCATATTGAAAACTCTTTAATTTAGAATGTTAGCAAATGCTATTTATTGAAACTGTATTTTATGAAGACTCATAAGTCATATAAAGTATTCTAGATTTTTGGAGATGTGACCTATTATTATGGAGACTTTAAAATTGAATAGCCTATGAAGAACAATTTAACATCAGTTTCTTTTATCATACTTTGTCAATCAAAATACCTTCAGAATCTGATTTTAACATTAATTTGGTCATGATAGTAGTCTTTGTACTTGACTATTTTCAATGTTTAATACAGTTCATATTGTGTAATTTCAAAGCATTTTTATTGTTATTTAAAAAAATAAAAGTTATTTTATTAGAACTTTCTCCTGGTTTATAACAATCTAAAATTGATGTACTGCAATGCACATCTGAGAAATATGCCAACAACTGTGGGGTTTAGTTTCAGGATGGCTCTTCATAGTTCATACACACTTTCAAGTGTTTGTTTGAGTGGGTACAATCCTGTTTCCAGAGTTTTTGGTAGCACAGTCTTGGTCTGATACACAAAGGCATGTTAAGACAGAGTCTGGTAGCTGTAAACATAAAGTGCAAGGCTCCATGTTAAAAAATAAATGCTCAAAATAGAGCCTAGTTTTTCAAGTCTATTTCAAGCTAAGTCATGGGTTTCAAATGGAGAGGTTTCTCTGATGTAGATGTTGTACTTGCTAAGATGATGAAATTTGATTCCAGTTGTTCAGAGTGACACTTATTCAGTTATTTCTCATGTCTGTTTTGTCGAGGTTGCTCATACCAGCACCACTGCACTGGCCCCCTCACATCACATGTTTGTTTTGGATGGAGCTTGTTTTACTGCTGGCAGCTAATATGGCTTGTGGTCACAAGGCCTGCAGTTGAACAGCTTCAAATGGAATGAGCCCTTGAGGGACTTGTAAGCAGGGAGCATTTGGATACTGGCTCTGGCACAAAGTTCCTCTGTAGGCACAGCTGGGATATTTTATCTCTTGCTTTGTGATCGCCATCTGCAAAATGAAGTAATACCTGCCTACCTGTCTCATAGAAGCACAGATGATTGACTCATGCTTGTGGAGTGATAAAGGAATGCACTGAATGCACACAGAAGCCGTCTGATCCACAAATATGTGGGGAATCGTTCCTGAAAAAACCTAAAAATACTAGCAACTGTGTTCGTGTGTAGTAAAAAACTCCTAGAACTGAAATGAGGGATGTATGTCAAGATGGTGCTGGAGCCTTTCAGTGACCTCTCAGTGACTGAGGAACTTGAGCCCTTCCAAAGGCAAATGTATTGCTTTTGAGAAATATTTTTTAATCCCCAGTGCATAGTCTTGCTTGTTTCTGAGTGCTGTCTAGTCTTTAACCATGGCTTCCTTCGGGATTGCTTGGGCTCCTTTCAACTGGCCATGCCTGCAGCACAACAATAACAGCTGGCATGAATTTGGTGAATTCGTTGGTATTCACTGGTAACTTTAAAAACAGGAAAATCGCCCTTTTTTGTCAAATTACACACATTGCATGGCAGGACTTTTAACAGGATTTCAAGGATGCTGCCCTCTTTTATAAAATGAGATAAATTAGCTCCCTGTTGTGTTATGTTTACTAAACCCACAGGACTATTACTGTATGCTTATTGTATGTGTGGCATAAAACGACAACATATGTATTTTGTTTCTTTTAGAAGATAAAGGGAAAGAAAAACCCAACAGTGCAAGTCAGCAGTCCAATACAGAAGTGGATCCTTTTCTTCCCAAACCTGGAGTGGCACCTGCAGCACCTGCCTCATCGTCCAAGAGCACAAACGGAGCTGCTAACACAGTTACTGAGTCAGAAGAGGAAAAAGCCAAAAAGCTACTTTACTGTTCATTATGCAAAGTGGCTGTGAATTCCCTTTCACAACTAGAAGCCCACAATACAGGTGAGTATCCATATGGTACAAATCAGTTGTGTGTTAACATTTTTAAAATTCAGTGTAACAAGGTGGTAGCCACACTTCATTGAAGCATCTTTTAGTTAAAACTTACAATAGCAAGTTACAAAACTTGTCCTGTTAATGGCATTTTCCTGTGTGGTTTTTGATATTCTATTAAAGCACTCTCTAATTTTTTTTAACTGTCTTTCATGTAGTCCCTAAATTGACAGTAATTTATTTGTTATTTGAAAGTTTTTATAATTTTAGGATGGGCTCATTAGATTTCCTAGATGTCCTAGAATCTTCTGATTACTGACGATTAGATATGCGTCTTTTTTTGGGCCACAAGCAGCAATCCCTAGTGTGCTCTGTCTGTGTATGGTATGCTGGTGATGTAAAGCTTGTTAACAAGCCATTGAACCTGGTTTTACAGCTGTAATCCATTCTTGAAATGGGCAAAGCAGCCGTTTCTTCTGAATCAGAGGATATTTATTGAAGCATTACTGCTCCGAGGCAGGTTTTGAGGGATTGCTGTGGTTCCTGTCCCAGTCTTGGCTAATACCCTTTTCTGCTGTTCACTGGCTCAATGGAATTTGGCAAAAGAACAAGCAGCAAACACTTTGGCCATCCAGTCACACACTACCCCTAGCAGTGAGGTCCGGCATGCCTCTGTTCCCTTTTGTGCACAAAGCCTTCTGGCTTGCCTTTAGATCAAGGATGCAGGAACTACACTGGCCAAAACAAGAGTGATCATTAGTCCCAGTCTGTGGTGACTTTGACCATCCTGTCTGGAAGATAAATGTTATGAAGTCCCAAGGCTGAGGGAATGTTTTGTGCTGCTGATCATGAACTCATCTGCATCTCTTTGCCCATTAGGCTCCAAGCACAAGACCATGGTTGAAGCTCGGAATGGTGCTGGTCCCATCAAGTCTTACCCTAGGCCTGGATCCCGAATGAAGGTGCAGAATGGCAGTAAAGGCTCAGGACTGCAGAACAAGACGTTCCATTGTGAAATCTGTGATGTCCATGTTAATTCAGAAATTCAGCTTAAACAGGTAACTTGCATGTATCTTGGAGCACTTTGGTGGTTGAAGTTGCACTGCTACGCTGTAGGTGAAGTATAGGGCTGCATGAAGATGTGTTGGTGAATACTAAATGAACTTAGTATTTCTTATCTTTCTTCCCACAATTATTTCTAAATGTTTCATCATAGGTCAAGTTCACCTAATTATTTCAGTTGGGAAAAATGGGCGTGATAGTTGTAAAAGCAGAGGTGACAGTATCAGTGAATGACATAGCAGGTCTCATTTAAAAGTTTTCTGTGGTTCAAGATGAAGATTTGAACCTTGTTCTGCTAATTATAAGAAATTCTGGGTTGAGTTTCCCTGAATTTATCTTTCGGTGCTGTTTTCAGTCTGCTGGAATAATGTTTAATGCTATGTGAGAAGGAAAACATGACTCAAATCTATTGGTTGGGGACAATCACCATCTGGGTAATACTGCAGATATGTCTGAATTATGTAGAACAACATTATCATTAACAGTGTAGCTGTTGTGTGCCCGTGGAGCTCTTCTCTGTGTGAGCCAATTCGCCCTGGGTTTAGAGCTGTGCCCATACGAATGCAGTGATCCTCATACCCAAATGGGAACCTCTGACTGGATGGTGCTGTGCCATGTGAATGTGTCTTCTCATTCCCTGTTTTTTGGTTAGCTCTAAGATAATATTAAATTGCATGTGTAGACATATCCCTGGGTACTGGTTCTTCCTTCAGCTAATACTGAATTATTTACACAACTGAACAGTATCAGCAAGATGGAAATTTACCTCTTACTTCTAAATATCCCTATGACCTAGTGATTACAGCTCTGTCTGGTTTAAAGCTCCTCAAGTGGAAAAAGGAAATACTAACCAAAATATCAATAATTTGCAAATCCTGTCTTAAATCACAAAATATGCTGTATTTGATTAGTTTCTGATTCTCTATTTGATATGCTCCAAATTGTTATGTTTAATTTAGCAAAACTCATCTTTGCTCTCTCTAAAGAACCTACTTTATCTTACAAACAGGGGCTTAGGCATATCCTGCTGATAAATAAATTTCAAACTCTAAACTGAGAAATGTTTAAAGAGCTAATTAAATGTGAGGATATTTATTTCAGCACATTTCCAGCCGAAGGCATAAGGACAGAGTTGCAGGAAAGCCTATGAAACCTAAATATAGTCCTTACAACAAACTGCAGCGCAACCCAAGTATTTTAGCAGTAAGTATTTTAATTTCTCATCACTGTCTGTGTGAATTTGTGACCCTGGGGACTCCCACTGCAGAGAGACAGGAACATGACAGACCTGACGCTTCTGCAGCCTCACTTCCCCTGCGGCTGAGTCTGCACAGGAGTCAGATTTGAAGACAGTTATGTATTCTGTCTGCCCAGTCCAAGGCATGCAGACAGTACTGCAAGTATTATTTACTGCTAGAAAGAAGGGAATAATCAGTGGAATGGGGAATGAACCATGTGCCCCATGGAAAAGTATCAGCTCTGCTGGGCGAGCGCTCTTCTCTTTGAAGGCAGCAATGGGTATACTCTGTCTTTTTTTGCCCACCTGAGATAACTCTAAGTTATGATGGATGCAGTCAGGGAATAGCTATATTTTAAGATATAAAAGTACTAGTGCTCATTCTCTGCGTACAGCAAACCAGAATGCTGCATGGATGTATTAGTTGGTACAAAAGAGCCATCAGGTGCTTTGGAGAATTGGCTGCCTGTATGTTCCGGCCATGTCTGTCACTGCCTAACACCTCTCCTGTCTCTGTGCCACAAACCAATCCCTTGTCCCACCCACCTGCATTTCCAGGAATCCTCCAAGTTGGTCCTACCGATCATCTGCAGCCAGAGTTCTGGCTGGCTTTAGCACAGCACAGTTTGTATGTTTATTTGCCCATGACATGGCCAGTATTTATTCATTAAAGAAGTCCTTGCCACCTATGGCACAAAAACAGTTTACAGGTTGAAAAGAGAAATACAAATGTGTGTGTACAAGAGAAAGCATGTGAAAAACCTGTAGAAGTTAAAATATTGATTTATCTTTGTAATTGTGTAGAGGCAAATGAAAAGGCTGCAGGCTTCCTCTAAGTCTCCCCACTCAATAGGTTCTGCCCATGCTAATCTGCTTCACTTGTGTAATGCATCACTTTATCGTCTATTGCATAAGGAGAGACCACCAATTATAAGGGAAGAACATGAATATTTTTGCTTCCACAATTGGATGATTGTAGTGCAAACTATTTTCAGTGAGATATATAGATATGAGTGTATATATTTCTGATTAGCTGTGTCACCGTAAGCACCAGCAATGCTTGTAGATCATAAATGAGTCATATATATTTTTCAGAAAAAAAATCTTTTTGGTATCAATCTTAAATAATATTTCTACTTTGAAAAGAGCAGGTCTGCATTGGAAGGCGCAAAGCTGACTGGCCTATTACCACCTTCCCATCTTGTCCACTCTACTTTTCTACTTTCAATTCATTTTTGCAAGTGGAAAATGTGACTTTCGCTATTGAAGTCTTAATCATGGGGGTATTTTTAATATTTCATGCAAAGTTATAATTCATATAAAGTTACTCAATTGCAAATTATGCTTCCTTCTAAAGATCAGTGGGATGGCTTCTAGACCAAGAGATTTATTTATCTTTAAGTATAGGATTTGGTTGCTTTAATAGCCCTGGGAGTAAGAGAACAGTGCAGGTAACATTTCTAAGCAGCTGGTAAGAGGCTTCTGTGAGAAGCCACAGTGTTCCCTGTGCCAGGGTTCACTATTTCCCTCATGTAAAAGTGGGCGTTGGGAGAACTGTATTTACATTGCTTTTGTGTGTGTGTTTTATTCCAGGCAAAACTTGCATTCCAGAAGGACATGATTAAGCCACTGGCACCTGCTTTCCTTTCATCTCCTCTTGCTGCAGCTGCAGCTGTGTCGTCAGCTCTGTCCCTCCCTCCCCGGCCCTCAGCATCCCTGTTCCAGGCACCAGCAATTCCGCCAGCTCTCCTCAGGCCGGCCCACGGGCCCATCCGGGCAACGCCTGCCTCCATACTCTTTGCACCATACTAATTTATTGATGTGAAACAGAGATAACTATGGCCAGTACAAAGGGTAAAGGAAAGCAGGAAAGGGGTTGAAATTTTAAAATGTTTCTCTATTGCAATGGCATCCAGCGTGACTCCTCATCCAACCACATTATAAAATCCATCATTGACGGCGCTGCGTTTTAGAGTCTAGACAACTCTGTGTTCTCTCTGTCTCTATTTTTTTAATCAAAATAGTGTGATTTGCTTAAAATTAAATTGCTCATGAAATTTATACCATTGAAGATTCGTGCATCTATTCATTGTTTTCTTTTCTTTTTTTTTTCTTTTCCATTTGTATGATGCACCTTGGAATCAAGGAACATAAAATATTTTCCTGACAGACTTGAAAACTAGGGTCTTCCTCACTCACACCTATGTAAATACTTCTCTGAAAAGCAACGGGGTATAATCTAATGTGGAAAAAAGGAAAAGGCAGGTGAACCAAATGCTCGATTGCAGATAACATCTCAAAAAAGAATTGCATCCATCCTTTTTGTGTGCTCTTGTTGACAGGGATTGTGTGCTGTCCTATACCCCATTACTGGTGTATCTTGTGTAGTACTACAGATGTACCATGTCTGATTTTAATATTTTTAGTTTTTGTGCAAATGTTTGAAAGCAATGCAATGCTGAAGCTTTTAATTATTTCTTTTGTGTCATACTTTATTTAGAGAAATCAAAAATAGAAAGCCATATAACATAGATTTAAGATTACTTCTTGTTTGCTACTTTCATTTAACTTATTTTTGTTTTTTCTTCACTGGTGTTGCTAAGCAATGTTTAAAGAGAAAAAAAGCTTTTCAATTGCACATTGCCACAGCTCACATGCGTTGTTCAAGAAGACAATGGATCCATGTGTTTGTACGTAAATATCCTGTTTTCCTAATTTCTAACTAGTTTCCTTTGTAATGATGCTGCATAACATTGTGGCTCCCTAATGCAATAATGTACAGAACATAAAATATTTATAATTGACCATATTCTCTGTTTACTGAATATATTGCAGTAATGTCCCACCTGTCTTCTTACCTCCCCAACCCTTTTATAAAGGTGAATCAATATGCAGTGCTCAGACTGGAGTCATTATGTGATAATGGGGACTACAGGTGGAAGAAAGGAAAAAAAAAGAGAATTAACTTTTAGAGCATCTTTATCAGCAATCCATAATAGTAAGATGTCTGTGTATTTTTTTAAATGTACCTTTTCAATAAAATAATAAGAAAATTATACATGCTTATTGTGTTTTAATTGGTACAGGGAAAAAAATGCCTGAAACAAATTTAGGTAAAGGAGCCTTTCAGGAGCAGATAAAGCATTGGAGTTGCAATAAAGTATAATTACAGAATCTGTGTTTCTTTCCCTTGTGTTTTAATGTCTTTTCCTCACTGTAGCCTGCAACAGCCTTTACTGGGGATTTTTTGCAGCAAGACTGTAAACATTCACTACATCAGAGCTTCGGAGGAAGACGCAGCAGAGACAGGCGTGTGATTATGTGGGTGTTTTACTGTACCACCAAAATGCTACACTGTGGTGGTGCCATTGCTAATGGAGATTAAGGATTAACTTTAAAACCAGCCTGGGCAGACTTGAGATGGGAAGCAGGTCACTTGGGAGCCAGGACTTGCTCAGAAGTATGGGCAAGGTATGCAGTTGCTTGACTCAGCAGCAAGCTTTTGAAGGGAGGTGTGGGGGAAGCCTTGAAATTATCTTTTTTACTTCTGAAAAGCTTTGTTTATTTAAAGCCTGCTCTTTGTTAATAAAAAGTGGAAAGTGAGGAATACAAGAGTAAATAGATTCAACTGTAAGGCTGTTAGGGTTAATATGAAGCCAACAGGGCCATAACAAATCCACAAACGCCAAGGAAAAAAAACTTCAGAAACTTTTTAGCAGAGATTTTACAGACCAAGATATACCTCATAGTAGCAACATTATTAGAGACCATTTTCTGCAAGTGTAATTCTCCCCAGTCACCACTGTTCTGTGGAGCTGTGTTGTGAGAGGATAATTGGCAGGAGAATCACCTCCCAAAGGGGTAGGTAAGGGAATCCAGGCTTTTAGCATCCTCTGGGAGAACAGTTACCTTTGTATTACCTTGTGGACTCTGAGAATCACAGGATTACAGGGAGACACCCTGCTATGTGCATCTGTCTCTGCCTGGTTTTTCAAGGAGTCAGATTTAACTGCTCAGCTCCCTTAGGAGGAGTTAATCCCATCAGGAGCCTGTTGCTGTCCAACATGTTTAGGTTTACATGAAACATGCTAGGTTTACAGAACTCTGAATTTTCACTGGTTCCTCAGGAAACGAGTTATCTGTGTATTGAACCACTATTTTTTTCTTTTTATATTCTACTGTTGATGATGAGAGATTTAAAGCAATTGCAGGTTTCTGTAATTGAAAATGTTCCTATATGAAATACAGAAAAGGAGGAGACTGGCTAAGCATGTGTAGATTTCTTGGACAGATGATTATTTCAAAGAGCATCTTAAAATGGAGAAATATTTGGGTCACGAAGGGTGAAACAATGTGTTATGTCATTCAGCAATGAAATGAATTAATCTGTGAAATATAAGGAGCTAAAAAATGTGATTGTGAATCAAGGAAGATTCTTATTCAAAACTCTGTGTTAACTTACATTCTATGTATTGAAACTCTGCTTGCCGCCAAAGTTTTGTCTGCAACATGCAGGACCAAGCATTTGAGATGATAATTACAGTATAAATGATAAATCCTCCCATTATGCCTGCTGGGATCTCTCCTTTTAAAAATGAGCTTTACAAGAGAAAGAAAATTTGTATCATACTCAGACAAACGCAATCAACTGCTTTTTTGTAATGTTAGGATACCTTCTCCTGCAGTGTTACATGGCTGGCTATGAAATTCATGCATTTGTCGTAACAGATAACAAGTATTGAAATGTAATATTGGCAATGCAGTTAGCTTTTTGAATAAGATATCAAATATGGAAACTGCTAAGGTAATAAGGTTACAGTAATGGGATATCCTTAGTACATCTATTACTCTAGATCTGGTGACTGTACTCTGAGCTGCAAGTTGTTCCTGTATGAAAAGTAAAAAAAAAGTCAAAAGTTGTAAGGGCATTCTGTTGGTCAGGGATTGTCACCTGGCACTGCCATCTTTCTGTAGCAGAAAAAAAAAGATACAAACACATCAGCAGGAACTTCCTTCTGGTGTGTGTGCCTGGATCATGGTCCCCGTATCACAAAAGATTTTCACAAAGGGTTCAAGGGTTATCAAACAGAGATGTGGTCCACTAGTCTTTACAGATGGAAGATTTATAGAGACTACTTTTTAAAAAAGAAAATTAATTGTGATAGGATCTTCTATAACCATTGCAGGTCACTAGTGTGTGTCTCTCATTTCTGCAGGCCAAAATGTAGTAAAATCTTTCCTTGCAGTTCTGGTCAGATAGCAAGAGAAGACAGGAACTAACATGGACATTGTCCAGTTGATATCACCACTTTGATGATAATGTTATGCTGGGTCTGTCTACTGATAAACTAAAAGGCAGTTCCTTTAAGAAAGAGACTTTTTCATTTAAAAATAAGTTGTCTTGTTTTACTTCCTTACAATCTGATCTTGAGCTATGAATTTCATGGAGAGAAAGTTTTGCAAATGATTTTGTCACATTTTTCTGGGGAAAAAAAAAAGAGCACGGTGGTTTTAAGCTCTGCAGGAAGTGTTCCAGTATCTTTATGGATCTGGTAATAACCCAGTGAGCCTTTACTGTATATCTTTTGAACATGTCACCTTGAATAAGTGAGGTACTGCACTATTTATTCATGCCTGGGTGGACATTAAATCTCCACAGCCATCATCTGGTCACAGTGGTCACAATCGTTTTCTTACTGTGGCTTCTATATGTATATTTTTTTAAACTGTGTTTTGCTTAATGCTCTTTTTTCAAGTGACAGCTGAAACATCCTCAAGTATTTATTGGAATGACTAGCATTTCAGGTAAAACTAATTTTTTTTTTGAGTGTCTAGAATTCTTCCATATTACAATGTTTTATTATTAAACTAATACTGTTTTAGAAATATTTATATTTCGTTTTGTGTCCTAGTCATATTTATTTGTATCAAAAAAGGGCTGTCCTGGATACCAAGAGCCAGGTCCTGCTGTGTACCTGAGGTGGAGGAGGCCAATCTGAGACTGCTGCCTTGGAGAGGCTGCAGCTGAGGGAGGTCTCCTGGGACCAGGAAAAGGACAACTTTATGGCTGTCTTCAGAAACAAGAGTGAGGATCTGGGCACATGAAGGCAAGTAGGTGGTTGGGATTGGCCAACGTGGGTTTACAAAAGACTAAACCACATCCAAAAGGCCCAAGTGCAGCCTGTCTGCCATGAGGGGCCTGTCTGCACAGCCAAGGGGAGCCAGGTGTCCTGAGGCTGGCTTTGGTGAGGCTTCCAGCACCTTCTCCTCTAGAATCCCAGCAGGCAAATGCAGGCACCAAAGGCTGGGAAGTGGCTACAAAGAGCTGTAGGACAGCCAGGGCCACCAAGCTCCAGGTGTTGGACAGCAGCTGGCAGCCTGTGACAGCCCCTCAGCTCTGTCCCTCAGGCCAATAACACCAAACACACTCTGCAGTGCCCTGTGCAGGGCAGAGAGCCCTGGGAACCTGTGCTCTGGGGTGAGGAGTCCTGGGAAGAACATGTGTGTGAGTGCCAAACCAGGAGCCTGCTTTTCCAGTGGTGTGCTGGAGAGTAAGGCTGCCCTCCAGAGTGACCTAGGCAAGTGGAGACCTGGTTTGATGGGGATTTGGGGTGGCACACAGAGATGCCAGGGAAAGGGGCTGGGGAAGGAGCCTGCTGTGCAGTATGGCTGACTGGCCAGCACCAGCAGGAGCCCTGAGGGAAAGGGCCTAGGCAGGCAGGGACACAGATCTGTGGTGGGCAAAGAGAGCTCGGGTGTGCAGTGCGCCCTGGAGGCAGCAGAACCAGGCTGAACGTGGTGCTGTGTTAGCAGAGCCTCAGGCAGCAGCTCAAGGGACCTGCACAGCCCCGCTGCACAGCTGCACACAGAGAAACGTGTCCAGCCTGGGGCTTCTGGTGTGAGAGAGACGAAAAAATGGGAGCAAGTCTGGGAGAAGATCGAAAGGTGGTTAAGAAATGAGCACATGTGTTCAGGAAAGTGAGGTGGGTGTGTTGAGCCCAGAGGAGGCTGCAGCAATTCTGCCCTCAATTGCCTAACCTGGGGTCACAGGGAAGAGAGATTGATGTTTCTCAGAGAAGCACCATGAGAGGATGAGAAAAGGCAGCCAGAAGCTGAAGGAAAGAATATTCTGACTGTACATATGAAAAAAGGTTTTGAAGTAATTGTGGGTAATGCCTGGAGCAGGTTGCACAGGAAGGTTATTGCAATATCCACCCTTGAATAGAAGGCTGGAATAGGTGACCTCCAGAAGATCTGCCATCTTACATGAATCAATAATTCTGAGAGATAACAAGGTCTGCTGAAAAATCAGAAGTAATCATTGTATTGCAGAGCAATTAACAGCTGATGGAAACTTTGCAGCAGTAAATACTGACTGATGATTCAGAACACAGCGGGAACCTGCTGCGCCTGAAAAAATGAAGACAAACATCTTGCCTGCAATAGGCTGAAAAAGGAGAACTGGAAGGAGGATGTACCTGGAAAGGTGAGACAGTCAAAGTGGCAGGGAGGGGAAATTATTTGTACTGCAATATAGTTACTGGATTTTGCAAGGGCTGAGGCTGTATTTTTCAGACCAGAAAAAGGACCTTGCAATAATTGAAATGTGATGTTCTTCAGGCCTTTGTCAGTTTTGCTAAAACAAATATATCCATCCTACATGAAAGTATTTGACTGTAGTGATGTTGAAAAACACATCTGTTAGAAGACATTAATTACTATGAGCTACTCTGCTAGGCTAGAAGCAGCCACAGCACAAAGCTTTCTTTTTCAAAAATTGCAGTTTTCACTTTAGATATACAATGTAATTTCAGCAGATTTAAATGCCCAACAGTGCTCAGCAGCCAGCTGGGGCTGTCAGGGTACTAAATCTGAGCTACAGCTTCCAGGATACTTCAGGCAATGAACACTCTCTCTAGAGCTCCAGACCCAGACAGAGCTCTTGTCCAGCAAGGAATATTTCCATTTTGTTTCCCCGGGATTTTTTATTTTCTTCAGGAGGTATCTTGCTCAAAAAAGATGTCATTTTTGTTTCAGGTTCCTCCCCAGAGCCATCCACCCAAGCTACTTCTCTATTTAGACACTTCCCCTCCTCCAGCTGTGAGAGGAGAAACACTCCCACTGTTCAAGGATCAATTTCTGCCAGCCAATCTCTTGCCATCCCATGTCTGAACCTATTGCTGTATTGTCCTGCCTCACCCTCTGAATATGTCAGCTGACTCTAGCTCATTCCTTGGCCACATCAAACCATGCCCTTGTTTCTCCATTCCTCTATCAGCCTCTTAGGTTGTAGGTGAGTTCTCACAGCTTGTCAAGATGTCAGCTCCTTTCTCCACCATCTGAGTGAATTCTGATTTCGTTTTCCAGTAGGTGCTGGTGAGATTTTTCCATTCTGCCCTTGAACTTAAAAGTTCAACTCCCTAATCTATAAAGTTGCCAAAGGTCCACCTTCAGTATCTTTCCTAAAGCTCACTTGTAGCAGCAAAATCTCAAACCTACCTCCTACCCCTCCCCCAAAACAAACCACCACCACTGCAGGGAGAGTAAAACTGTCACGAGATTTTGTGATGTCAGATTTTAGCAAATAAGAAAGCCTAAGAATAGGGGACAGCATAACAGTGACTCTTCTTATTTTACCTGTCTAAACTCTGTCAGCCTTGACTATACTAAGCACATTTCCTGGCAGATACAATGCCTGCCTTAGAGGGTCAGTGATGCCTGCAAACTCTTCCTTTTCAGGATATATTATCTCCTCAGGAAGGGAGGTGGTAGCTTGATTCAAAACTAATTTTCATGTTGAACTGTGCCAAATCAGGTTTTTACATGAAATTTGAATTTTAAAACATTCTCCAATGTTTTCTGCAGAGCCTGAATAAAAAAATGAATCTTCATTGCTTGACTTCACCGGAGCTGCTCAGGGGCTCTCACAGTTTAATTTGTGTGTCTACCCCTTGACCAATAGGGCAGAGGAAATAGTGGGGGTTTGTTTTATGTGAGAAAAAATGCACTGGCTCCACCCCTGCTCTTTCTTGCCTGTATAACTCCAATGGAAATTATGTTCCTGTTTGGAAAACAGTCCAGCCACCATGGAGAACATCACTGTTTGCAGCATAGCCACACTATGCAGGGTGCACATGTGCCTTGTCTTCTGTTCTGGGGCTTTGCTTCCTGTCTTGCAGAATACCTGACTTGCATCAGAGAGACAGGAGATCTGTTTCCTGTTGTCTGTCTGCATGGAAGTCCAGGACTATGGCAGTCCCATATCTTGAAAAGTTAATTCTCCAGAGTGTCTCAAGCCTATGGCTCCCTCCTTTGCAGAGGTTTTTCCTGCACCTTGACTTCCTGCCTCCTTCCCCCAGCACAGAGGCAATCAGAGTTCATGTAGAAAACACCATCCAGTATGAGGTTTACCTGTGACTTTCCCAGGTGAGTGTTTGCTGCTGAATTATTCATCCCCCAAGGAAAGGGAGATGGGGACAGGAACACAGTGTCTGACACCAGGCTGAACTTCATTAGGAAATGCTTTTTACCTGTGACTGAAAAAAACCCATAAATCCCAGACTGCAGTTCTTTGCTGATGCTAAATAGACTTCAGTTATATTCTCCCCCTTCTCTGCCACCCATCTTTGGAATACGTGAGGGTGGGACACCATGCAAACACACACACTTTCTACCATGTATGCCCTTTGTGTTGCCAGACAGGGCACCAGGCTCATAAATCAGCTTCAGGGATTGCTTTCTGTAAATTATTTAGTGTGGGACATACTGGTTAGTGGTAGCAAAGTCACCAGAATTGTTCAAATGTAGAGGGTGATAAGAATTACATCCACATTTTCAAATGCAAAAGTTAATTTTTAAAATAACTACTTGCTGTTCCCTCCCTGAGACTGAATGCTGGGAATGCTCTGGTGCCTTCTAAATCACCAGAGCTGGCCTGCTCTGCAGTCCTCTGTCACGGGAGAAAAAAGCATTAAATAGTTTTAGTCTCCTTCTGAAAGTACTTAACTCCTTATATATGTTGCCTGCCATTGCTCTTATCTATTTTTCAAGAGAATTCAAGGGAAATTTGAGACCCTTTAAATCTGCATTGCGGCTGCTTGCTGTGTGCTAGGATGATGCTCCAGCCGTTCAGGGAGGAGGCAGCAAGATGGGAGTGGGCAAGGTAGGCTGCAAGGGAGCTCTCCCTGCACTGCAGTGATGTGTGAGCTACTGAGAGGTGCAGTGCACTTGCAGGCATTTAAGGAGGAAAACACATTTACAAACATGGATTTTCAGACTGTCAGGTTTTGTTTACGTTGTGAGTAAGCAAGAATTAAGTTGTGATTTGAAATGCACTTAAGTTGTCACTTAAAGATAACTTTTTAAGTGAAGACTTAAACTAAAGAGCTGTTTTACAGATGCTTAATAGATCTTATGAAATGGACCATTCCTCAGTGCCAGGAACTTCACACTCTAACCCATTCTACTGGCATCTCTTTTTCTGTGTCTTACAAAATATGTATGCTAAATATATATGCATGCTAAAACACTCAATTTCTTTTCTCATTTTCTTTTGCTAGGGCTACAATTTTAACTGCCAAATCTTATCCTGTGACTTGAAAAAGCTCTGATGTGCAGTAAGCTCAGAAACCCTACTCATTTTCCACAAGGCACATTTACATTTACTATCAACATCTCCAGAGTTGGCAAATGTTCCAAGTCAAGGAATTACCAGAAAGCAATGAAAAAATTGGGATGGTGATGGTTATTTCTATTCACATGCATGTGTTTATTCTAAAGTAGGCGTTCAGCTCCCTACTTCTGTAACATGGAACATTGATACTGAAGACAGAACTTTAATGGAACTTGAACTTTGTACTGTCATGGCCAGACATCTTTTAAAACATGCCACGTGGAAAATTTATTCCTAGTTTGACCACATCTTAAATTATCTGATTCTTTCAAAATATACTTGGATGTTTCCAGAGAGTAAGGTCAATAGAAATGGACTCTGGAGAGCAAATAATGTTTCTTTTAAGAAGGTAGGAACAAAAGAATTTACAGTAGTCCTCTTTCATTTTAGGAATATATTTCACCACATTGTCAAAGGAATTATCTTCTCATGACAGAGAACATGAAAATCATCAAACATTGTTGGTTGGTATTTGGAAGGCTGATAGTGGTGATTGTTCCCACCTTCTCTCAGCTCTTGGCTGCAGGCTTTTGACAAGCAGTTCACACAATGTTGTGTTCCAATACATCAGCTACTTGCTTTCTAGTTTCATTTAAAATAAGAAAATTTTGATTCTATGAGTGCCTCTTTCACATGCAATGGAGACAAAGGGAGTTTTTTTATATTGTGTGCTCATGAAAAGAAACACCAGGACCTTAAAACTAGCTAGTGATTTTTGGAAAAAAGGAAGACACGGGCAGTTCTAGCAGGACTGAATCAAAGCAGTCTGTGAAATAGACTGCCAGGGCCCTGTGCTGATGGGAAGTCAGCCTCTCATCCATTATCTGTTATTAAAGGGAATAGCTGAGAAAGTAAATTGGAGATCACATCACAGTTCTTTTCTTTGCCTTATAACAGCAAAGACGAACAGTGACACCATTCTCCTCAAACAGCTGAGTGTCCTGGCCACAGCTTTTGGAAATCTTGAATGCTTGGCTCCTCTGATCTTTGGCACTTGTCCTGCAGCTCATGACTCTGATGCAGCCAGCCCACAGGCGGGGCTGCCTTGGCGTGGTAGACAACCTGGAGCCATATATAAGCTGATCCCTATGAAGTATTGACAGGTATTGTAAAGAGGAAAATATCAAATTTCAACAGTAGAGCAGTTTGACTGATTTTCTTATTTCTGTGTACTGTTAAGAAGGCATGATACTTGGTCTGCATATACTGCTGATAGAGGGACTTTTTCCCCCTATTTCCTGGGATGGATCTTCTTGTTTCTAGTAGCATTAAAACAAGTAAACAAACAAAATGCTTCTGCTGTGTTGAAACTCAATTGTCAGAGGTAAACCCTGGAAAATAACAAGACTGACTAGAGTCCCTTTAGAGTATAAAAAAGCCAAAAAATTAACACCACCACTTCCTAGGAGAAATGCATTTCTTCTTGGCACTGATTGAAAGTATAGAGGGTACATGTGAAGCTCCAAAAAATCTCTCTGTAGGCATTGTAAGGAATTGAGAGCTGCTGCCAAGCATTTCTGTAATTCCCACAGAGACTTCATACCAGGAGGACAGCAAGAGACCAAAGAAAAGCTCAGTAGAGCTTGTCACACCTGGAACAGCGGAATGTAGATTTATAATAGAAATATTCAGTCTGCTAAGAAACTGTTGGATTGATTAAAAAAAAAAAAAAAAAGAAGAAATGAAAGGAAGATAAAATATGACTTACTGTTGCATGCAAACTTCGCACTGAGCATCCTTCTTTGGTTTCCTTTTTTAAACATATTTTTAGGTGCTGAAAATGATTTTTAATATTCTCAAGATATGGCTAAGTTAGAAGGACTCTTTGAGCTTTAAAATTAGGTAGAATCTGATTTTGTCATTAATTGTATCTACAAAGAGTCCTCCCATACTGCCATTGATCTGCCCAGGGCCTTCTCCTGAAGATACAGCCTTGGCTTCTTGTGACTGAAGCACACAGCTCAGCTCCATGTTCTGACATGGCCTTTGCTTGATCTCCTAATGAAGGAAAAATACTGTGGGCAGAAATGTCACAGAACTTCTGCATAAAGGAATTTCATAAAAGGAATTTCTTTTCCTTCACTAACCCAGGAATGAAGAAAACAGAAAGAGGGGAACTGGCAAGAATTGCACCCCTAAAATCTGTAGGTCTCTGGTGAGCAGAATCCTTGCAGCCCCACTGCAGCTGTCTCACCAGCTGTGCTCCTGCCATAGTCATGCCTGTTGAAAAGAAAATCAAATTCTGACTTGATGTGCAGATAAAGACTAACAATCTGTGATTCTTTCTGATGCTCCATGCTACCTTGAAATGCAAAACTAAGCATACAAGTGTAACTCTGTTGAGTTGCACTAGGGATATTTCATTTATTCTGCATCTCATAGTAAAGGAAGTAATGCAGATAGATGGATTTTCTTGTGGCCAGATGCTGTTATTTTGGGTGCAGTTAAACTTGCATATAGCTTTTTTTTTCCCTTTAACACTACAGCTTTAAATTGTAGAAGTTCTGTATGTCTGCAAAACAGTCTACTAAAGCTACGTTTTAAATATACTGCATGTGCAAGAATTATTTAATTAGGAGAGCCAACATTGCCTCCCTAAAAACAGACTAATGAGAAATATGTCATTAAAAGAGAAAGATACTTTGCTAAAGTACTTTGCTGATTACTATCCTAAAGTAATTAATTACTTCAGAGTTTATTGTTATAAGTCAATAAAATTGTTTTCCACTGAAAATATAATATATGATAAGATCTTACTTGTGAAAGGACATATTAAAAACTTAACCTGAACTGATATTTATCATGATATAACAAAAATACTAGTTATTCTTTTTTATAGGCAAATACGTTTATACTTAAATAGAGCCCATAACCTAAATTGGAAAGAAAAGGCCCCAAAGCCAAATATGCAAAGCTTTAAATCTGGAATTATTTACTTAATCTAGAACCAAGTTACACTGGGCTAAGATCTGTGAACAATGGAGATGAATATACCATGATGCAGTTAGAAAATATTTCTGCTTCACAGTACTACAAAATTCTGTTGAAAATTTTCTGCTGAATGACATTACTGCAGTTTGGAAAAATAGGTGGAAACCCAAAGTATCTTGAGCTGGAGAACCAATTAGATGTAAGATCAAAGAACCTCTCAAACTGGATTATGATTGGTTTTCTACAGAAATTCCAAATATAACTCAATGTTGACCATGGAGGAAGACTAAAGTCTGAAGCAAGTTGAACATGTTGGATTTCACCCTGAACAGGGACTTTCCCTAGAGCCCTAGAAAGGTGCAGAACGGTGGAGAGGGTACCATATGGATTGCAAAGGACAGTCACCCACAGCAGAGCACAACTAGCACAGCAGTTCCTGCATATCAGCAGACATACCCTTGGGAAGCGACCTGTGATCCCCCTGCCAAGTCCTGGCCTGCTCCTGCTGGAAGCAAGTTGGTACTTGTCTGCCTCAGCAGTGACCTTTTGAACCATCCAAAGCCCTTGGTGGCAATTCCTGCTCCTTCTCTTCTTGTCCAACTAATAAATGAGTCAAAGAGGTTGTAAATGGATATATACCTCTCAATGTGTATGCTGTATGCCAGTTTAGGCTCATTAGCCAGTATGTAATTATGCCTGATTTCACATCACTCCTAAACTTAATCCATTAAGAAAACTTTTATCCTCTGAGACAGCAATAACTTGACCTTAAATGAACTGAATGGGAAATTGCCTAGTGATTGATTTTTCAATTCAATTATTTTTCCTTCAGAAGTTAAATTTAAATGTGGCACTTTACAGTCGACAGAATCTAGGTCAAATAGATGGGATATTAATAATAACCCATCCTGTGTGAAATCTAGGGGTTATACTTAGCAGTAAATTCAGTTAGTAGAATTCTCTGAAGACTGAATTTTATGTAAGCAGCCATCTCATATAAGACAAAGGCACAGACCAGAGTTTCCCAGACTTTTCCACACTGACCTATGACCCCTTCCTCCCTGGTGTTCTTCCCTCCTCTCTACCAATTCTAGGCACCAAAGGTGTGGAAGGTAGAGGGTTTCTAGATCAGGACTCTCCTTAGCCTTGTTTAATCAGATTTCTTTTTATCCTCTTAGAGATTGACTGAAGTAGACATTGCTATTCACCTTGCATAATAAGTGCAACTGAAGACATAAGGTTGCTCCCCTCAAATCCCAGAGGGAAGCAGGATCATGTGCTGGCCCAGTCAGAAGACAGCTGAGTTAAAAGGTGTTGGACAGCATCCAGTCCAACTAAACTGCCTCAAAAGGGAAAAATGCAAAAACTAGACCTTGCGGGAATGATAAATAAACTAAAATCTGTATGAGCTGAAACAAAATAACAAAAACTTGGAAATATGTAATTTATTTGTGCATTGGAGCTGACTTGCTTGTTTGAAAGATATTAAAGACTTTAGTGGTGCTGGTCTTTCCTTACTGCAATGTTCTTTCTGTAAATTGCCATTAGATGACAGCTAAGAGAGTGGTGTCTGTGCCCCCTTGGCACCCTGCTGGCTGGGCTTGCTTTGCCCCATGCAGACAGCAAGTCCCACAGTGCCCGGCTGAGAGTGTGAAGTGAGGGCAAATTTACTCCTTTGTGAGTGTCTAACTAACAGCCCTGGGGAACACTACTTCATCCAAGCTTCTGGTCCAGATGAAAAGAAGGAAATGTCCTCCAGAGTAAATTAATATTGGCATGGAGAACTGGCCAAGTGATGGCCCACAGAAACGGACAAGAAGACTGTGATAGTTAGAAGTAGTGTTGATTTTTTTTGCTGTTGAAAACCGAAAAATTTGGAGAGGGGGAGATGGAGAATGAAGATGAAGAGCAACATTTGCTTGGGAAAAAAATTACTTCATAATCTACCAGGAGGAGTGGAAGGAAGTAAACACTTTTTAAATGAAACCCTGGAATGAATGATTGTGTCTTGTCTGATGGCTTTGCAATTTCTTTTCCATCCTGTAGATCTCGTGTAAGTGGGAGTTCCAATGGCTGGTTGAAAAGCCTTTAAGGCCAGACACAAGAAGAATGACTTCTCCCAGGCTTGCTTATGAGGACTGTAAGTCCAGGCAGGCTTTGGAATAACTCCTAGCAAAACCAAAGGTAAGGTAGTGTCACCGACTACGGTGCAAACATCTGGAGCGTGTGGTTTGCATTCTGCTGCTGTAAGGCAAAGTCTAGCTAAACAAAGAAAGCCATGGGGAAATCAGAAGTGTGACCCCCTTACTACCGTGTCACTTTATTGGCAGCTAATGGCACTCCTATACACCTTCCCACGCACACCCCCCGAGATCCCAAATCCTTCAGGAAGCGCGAGCCACGGTGCTGGTGAGCCTTTTGATGACACCTGGTGGCAAAATTGGAATAACGCACCAGAAATGGAATAATAGATGGGTGATAGCCATGTTACTGAAACTAAAGGGAAATTAAATCCATGGAGAACTAATGTGAACTAGAGGCTGGTAGCTAAAAGTGGAAAATAATATGCTAGGAATGAAATGGAGAAGCTTAATAACATTACATTAAGAGGCAAACCCAGCTCTGATAAATGTATTGCATATCTGTATAAAGCAGTCCTTAAGGAGGAGCCATAACCGGCTCTACGGGATCAGTTACTGCCTGCTTAAAAAGAACTGTAAACAACAACAAGAAAGGATTAATTGGTTCAGTTCAGTGAAGTTGTCTCCTTGGATACCATTCAAGTGACTTCCACCATTGTTCATGTGAAGTACCTAGGAACGCAAGCATGAGGGTAATAAATACCTGGGTTCCAGATAAACATTTGTCATGTGAATTTGATGTGGAATAATCTCTTTTCAGAGGATAGATTTTGGATACCTCTAAACACCTTGTAGCAGGCAGGGAGGAGGTGAAGAAGGGGCCTGAGCAGGGAAGCTTTTGCTAACATTGTCTGGAACTTGCCAAGTGGCCAGGGAAGAAGCCACAGGTGCTTTCCATGAGCTGTGGGCTTTTTGAGGATGTTAGATTTATGTCTTTTGTTGCCAAGCTGGATCTGTGAGGCTATTAAAGTGAAGCACCAGGCACAAGCCCTGAGAAAGCTCTTTCACTGATGAAAGGGTTTAGTGCTTTTACTTTGGTTTCATTTCTCAAATATGCTGTTCCTGCACCTTGCTGTTGATTTACTGAGAAAAGTCTGTCATCACTGTCACAGACCTTCAAAATACTCCAGATTTCTACTCTGCCTCACACAACGATTTCATTCCCTTACGCTGCTTTTAGCTGTTCTGTGTTGTGTGTTTATGTTGTATGTTTATGTTGTGTGTTTATATCTTCCCGTTGCTTTATGGAAACAGCCCTGAAATCACCAGAGGAGCTTCAGTTTAGCTTCTAGTTGCCATGTGATGTCTGCTGATACATGATGTGGACTGGGAGATGTGTGCATAGCACAGGAGGCTGTGACAACCCTGCCATTCATATTCTCCTGCTCCTCTCCTGCTGTCTGTCACGCAGGGAAAGCTCTGGGGCTGCATTCAGCCTGCCACAGTTACTGCTGAGGGCACAACCAAATTACCAGTTTGAGACTGCTCAGTCAATCGAACATTCATTTAAAAAATGTAGTAACTTACACTTCACAGGCAGTGAAATTAAATAGTTGGATTTCTCTTTGTTTTAAATCTCTGAAAATTTTCCAGCTAGTCAATTGTCTGAGGGCATCAGCATTAATGATTTGTACATGATGACACGCATAGCTCCATTTTCCCATCAGAATGTCCTCATTTTCACTCTGTAATGTCACAGTTAAAGGTCAGCAACTTCTTCAGTATCAGGACTATAAGCTAGAAAAGAAAGCAAGCAGGGAACTTCCAAAGCTTCCTTCCTCCCACAGCCTCTCAGTAATTTCTTTACTGTTGGGACAATGTCCTAAACTTTAAAATCTTGGTTTGGGACTTTTTATCTCATTTTCATTATTTTCCCAAGGTTGAATAACATATCAGTCCTGCTTATGTGGAGTTTTTTATAATGATATTATTCAAATAGGTCAAACAAAAAAAAATTGTGAAGAAGAAATAAAATATTAATATTCTCACAATATGCAAGTGAAGTCTGTGTCCAAGCTCTAGCTAAAGCAAGAGTTATTTTTGCTAAGAAGTAAGGAGAGGTAAATGAGAGCTCTTGTCTTGGCTTGGATAGCAGAGACTGGATAGGCAGAGATCTGTTTGGCCTGAGGGCTGAACTGGATCTTTACACCCCCGGAGGTGCTGCAGCCCCCCATTCAGCCCTGCTGCTGCTGGGACAGGAGCTGCAAGAGAAGTGATTTGCACAGGCTAGACTAAGGGAAGGGTGCAGCCCTCATCAGCCCCCATGCAACATCTGCTCTATGCGAAGTCTGTGAAAGGCTCCAGCAGAAAATAATAAAACAACCTGTTCTTTGTGCTGAGACTAGCGCAAGAGGTAGTGAGCTTAAATTCCAGGAAGATTTAAATGAGATGTTAGGAAAAAATTCTCATAGTTGGGGTGACTAAGCATTGGCATAGATTGTCAAGGCTTTGTTCTTAAAACCTACAACATAGGAGATTTCACAATTCCTCAGCAAACCTTTGCCAAAAAATGACTCACTGCAGCAGAATGTGTTGACTGATACCTTGAGATCCCTCACCACTCTCGATTTTAATAATCTGTATAATCACAGTTCATTGATTTGCTGCTTTGTTCAATCATTTGACATCTAAGCCCCAGTAATTACATCAAACATCCTGTATCAGCTGCTCGATGGTTGCATTGCACAGTACTCAGATGCATTTTTACTAATTGGCTGCTTCTCTTTTATTATTTAATGTGTATTAAGTTTTAGCCTGACTCATAGAGAACACTTCAAGTACCAGAGCCAAACAATAATTAAAGCTGTTAAAAATACATTACAGCAAAAAGTAGAAACCAAGAGTGATGAGTGGGATATTTGCTGTTTTTTTCCCAGAAGCCCCCAGTGTGAAAGATTATATGGTATGAACAGCTCAAATAACAACGAGGGCTTGTGGCCTTCCTGCTAAATAAATGTAGTTCCATCAGGAATTCACTATTTTTTTTTCTGGAAAATACCAGTAATTCAAGAGTTAATAGTAACTGTGAAGAGCTTTCCCCAGACTAGAAGTCTGGCAGGACCACCAAATTCTTACAGCTTTTCTGCTCATTTTCCTGCCAGATACCTGGCAGCACAGAAATGATATCTACAGACAGTGACCATTAAGGGCAGCTCTTGACTTAGAGGGACAGCTTGTTAACTGAAAAATAAGTTGCACTGATATGAAAAGTCATCTTTATTTTGTTTACAGGAAAGATGAGGGCAGCTGTCTGGCTCATGTTGTGAAATGTGTCAGGAAAGCTGCAGTTTTAAGAAACTCAGTCTCCCTTTCCTGCTACCTCTAAATTAATAAAGACCCCAAGATGTCCCCATTGCTCATTTTGCAGCTGCTGGAAGGGTTTATCGCAAACACATTTTTCAGCATCAGTCCCAGGTCTGTCTGATGGATAGGGAGACATAATTTGGGAAATAAATATTTATGATGCATAGTCACTTGGATTCTTTTATTTATACATTGCTCAGTACAGATGCCCATCACAACAGTAAAACTAAAACTGTGCTAGGTTTCAGCATTTATGATTCATCCATTATGGAAGACTTAAATCATCAGCCCATTAAACGGAATGGTTCTGAATTAAATCATGAAGCCATTTTAAGTGTCAGGTCTTTCAAAGAAAATAATGTGTTGCACAGTTTTTGCATAGACCAAAAAGGTTGTCTTGAACACAGGACTTAATAACTATCCTTCAAATACCCACAGCAAAGCTTAGAATACCTGACACTGGGAGAGCAGCTACTGCAGTTGACATATTTTCTAAGTGAACCATGGGTTTCAGCAGAGATCTCTACCCAGCTGTATGCCAGAGGGTTTCCAAAAGTCACAAGCTCATTGCAAAAAGCAGTGCCTGCCACACATACTGTGAAAATTGTTGTGCTGGGCATGAGGAGTTGATCGAAAAACACCTGCTGCCTGGAACTTTACTTTTCTGAAACCCCAGGTAGGCATTTTTCATGCAATTTAACTTTTAAGTGAAGCAGTCATATCTGGCCACCAGAAACTAATGTTATTAGTCTCTTGCTCTGCACCTCTCCTCTGAATGGGAAATGATTGCACGTAAAATACCATCAGGTAGGAAGATGACTCTGTGTGCCTGTAGCAAAGCATTTCAGCCTCTCCTCCATGGTCAAAAGACACTACTTCAAATCTACTGACAGGAACCAACCTTAATAGACAAGAAATCTGTCTTACATTAAATACAAAGCACATAAGAAAATTATTCTAAATAGTTTAGATGACAACCTATCATGCTTTCTTTCTTTGAATGTACAGTGTTGGGAAAGTAAAACTTCTACATGAGGCTGAAGCATCAGCTTTTCTGTGATAGTCTGAATTACTCCTCAATGTCCCTCACAGCATTTGTTACCAGTACTTTTATTTCAAGTGGCCTGAGTCAGCAATCAGGCCTTCGCTGTGCTCATTATTGCTTGCACACGGAAAAGATGATCCTGTCCCAGAAAACCTACAGTATAGCATATGACAAATAAATTGATGTAAGAAACTACTTTGAGGCCTCTGGAGGGAAATGAACTGGACAGAAGAATAGAGGATAATAGGTAATAATAGAAATGGCACTCCATGTAACTGTCATGATCTCATCTTTCTTCCAGGAAGACCTGCCTGGTTTTGCCCATCCAGCTTTTGGGATTCTTCCTACTGCTTCTGGAGTCATCAAACCTTATCATCCTAAAGTAAGTAGGAAATTTTAATAGTCTATCTTATCCTTTTCTAGATAAAAGCTTTGGAGTAAGATGTGAAGAAGAGATAATGAACTCCTTTAAAGAGCAAGAGGAAAACCAGCTGTGGGTAGCCTGGGCTTTAAACAGGACTGACAGAAAACCAGCCCAGAACTCAAACCATTCTCTGTGCTTCAGTAGTCCAGGGAAAGCACCTGTTTCCCAGTAGGATACTCATACTTTATTTACCTGCTTATATGGAGATCTATTTCTGTTTTCTTGGAATTAAATACAACGGAATTTCAGGCCTTTCAGGGTTAATCCAGCTGTAAGTAACAAAAGGGAAAATAAAAATTCTGAGAAAGAACTTCACATGATTATGCTGGAAAGGTAGCAAATGCATGATTTAAACAAAGTTACAACCATAAGAAAGATCTCTCTTGGCTAGAGGCTAGAGGTTGCACTGAGATGATCACTGAAACTCAATCTGTCAGCTGCTGGTGCCTCTTGTGCAGGACTCAACCTGCCCTGTTCTGTCTCACAGCAAGACTTTCATGTTTGCCATCGCTGTAGAGAATACACAAGTCAGCCTTTCACACCTACACTACCTCAGTGACAATTCCTGCAGTGTTCAAAGGCTGAATGAAGAGATGCTTATGCATTGATATTCCTCATTTGAACCTCTTAAAATGCTCATATTTCCATCCAAGATTTTGCAGTCCTGTTCTACTCCTCTGCTTACTGTACATGGCAAGCTTCCACCTCATTGAACCTTTGCGTGGCATCCCTTGCTCTCCAGGACAAACTGTGGGGGAAACTGTGATTTGTAAAGTCCAAAGGTAATGAGAGCATCTTTTGGCAGCAATGGGCTGGGATAAGAGCAGCAGGCAGAAATCAATGCTGGGTACTTGTTAGCACCAGCATCTTAGGAGAGGGCTTATTCTGCCAAATGCAAATGAACACATATTCTCTTTAAAATGCTTGATGCTTAACTGAAATTTAATACCAAGAGAAGCCCAGCTCACAATCCTTTTTTGACCTTATTTTTCTCTCTCTTCGATACTTGAAAAGGACCCTTTAATTTCTCTCTTGCATTTGACAAGAAAAATCTTGTTTTATGGAAATGTAGAATATGATAGTGGCCAACCTGCACCACATTAAACGCTATGGATTTTTGTTTCAAAGTTTCGTAAAAAAATAAGTTAATGGAGAGTTTTTGAGGGATGTTTTACCTTTAACTGAAAAACAAATTTGAAAGCAAAGCCCAGATATTATGTGGGGTTTATTGACAAAAAATTATTTGAGTGGAAAACATTAAATGAAATACTAGTTTTTTTCATTTTGATGCATTTGATTCCACAGAAAACTATTAGTGAGTTGTAACTGCCAGAACTTTTGCTGAAATATAACATAAGAAATTATGTAATAATTAAGTACAGAAACCAATTTTGGTCTCTGATATTTTATACTTTAAGACTCTCCTTGCACTGGAAGGTGATATATATAATATGGCCCCCTGATTAAACACTGTTAACTTATAAAGAAAACTGCAGTGCTACACTTTTCAAATTACCATAAACATAATTACCTCCTGCTGAGAATCTGAGTGATAATTCATAGCATCACTACTTTCAGTAAAGACTGTAATTTCTTTCAAAACATGATTAATTCCTTCCTAAATTATAAAAGTCAAGCCAAAAAAATTATGTTAAATGGGCAAACATAAAGAAATTTTATTATGTTTGCTCCATGCCAGAATGTACATGAAATCTCCACCTTTTAAAGTAAATCAAAGAAAACTTCAAACCCTGCCTGAGCTGGTAAGGAGCTGTGAAGAAGAAGAGGGATCCAGTCAAGTGGGAAGGGGATGATGTGTTTGTCCACATGGGCAGATTTTAACAGTGTTCATGAAACTCACTGGCCAGCAGAGTTGTCTCTGTGCTTCCTTCTGTAGTAGCCAAGTTTCCAATCCTCCAGAAAGCCCATGAATGTTTGTTGTTATTCTTTTTCAATAGAGGGAGCAGAATTTCACTCCTTGTAAATTATTCCTGTTGAGGTTGCTTTATCTTATCAGTGACAAGGATGGCACTTACCTCCGAAAGCATTTGGTCAACACACCAATCATTTTGTTGAGTCTTTCTGCCCCTAATATGAAACAGAGAAGAGGATATAGTCATAAGATTCTAGATAACACATCTTCAGATCTAAATTAGACTGAGCTTTGATTTTAAATAGTAGAAGCTGATTTAACAATGTTCAGCAGTTGGTGGTGCATGCAGCAAAGGCAGCCCCATGTATTTATGCACATTGAATGTTAATATGGTATTTGCTTTCTTTTTATTCAGCTCAATTTGCTTCTAATTTTTCTCTTCCTTTATATAATTTCTTTTTTTAATCCTCACTGGTTGCTAAGTAACTGTAGCAGTATTGCTGCAGATGTGCAATAGGCATATCTGATTACTGTGGTGGTCTTCCTTTTTAGGGAGAAAAAGTCTTCCAGTAAAGTAAGAACAATAATGAAAGTAATGATGGCCTGATAAAAGACAAAAGTTTTTTCTTATCCCAAATTTTTGCAGCTATTCATACATTGTGTCAGCCAATGGAAGAAAATGTTTGGGACAAGCGCATTATTCTCAAATGATCACTCACCACAGGACTACCTCTCCCAGAGATTTACACTGCATTGAATGTGACATAAGGCAGTCTTGTCACACCTGGCTGCACCTGTGGTGGGACTTTACTCACACTAAAACAGGGCAGGCAAGAAGGTGCAAGATCATGGACCCTCATTTTTGTCATCTTCTGTAAATATTTCTGTGTAGATCATGAGTCTTATCACTGGCCACGTTCTAGTACTTCTGGCCATGGAGGCTGGCAGTTTCTCTTTGCCTTTGTCAGTACAGCACTCCAGAGCTTTAACCAAAGTTTTATGGGAATGTAAAGCAGGTGGCTCTCAGGGCAAAATGAAATCTCAGCTCATTTTCATGACTCTTCACAGTTACTGTGTATGTTATTCGAGTGCCACAGGTGTCCTTTCTGAATTCATTTCCCTGAGCACTGCAGCACCCCTTGGGCTCTTGGTAGCCAGGAATCTCCACAGCCAGCAAGCCCTTCCCTGTTCCCTTCACCCTTTGGCAGACAAGGTGTCATGCTGTTGTTTACTATCTTTATTAGTTGCTCCCCTGTGTAAAGGAACTGTGTGTGAAGTGCAAGAGTTAAAATCCTACTGATCATTAGTTTGGGAGGAAAGTAGCAGAATGCCTATGTGACAGTGAATGATCACTCTACTGATAGATTTCATTTTAGCATTTACTAATTTGGGTGTGTTTGACATTGTATCTGCAGCAGGATGTTAAGGTAGATTTTTAGCAGCAATTATATATAGATATATTGTCCTCTTAATGTAGGAAGAACAGAAGAATTGTAATTGTTGACATTATTCAAAACTAATAAATGACATTTTAAAGATGTGGATATTGTATTAATTCTTAACTTTTTATAGCTAGGTTAAGATGGTTCCATTTAATTTGTCTTTTTGTATTCAGTTTAATCAAATGTGTCCATTAAGTGTAGGATGTGGCATTTGAATTCTTTTAGGGCATGCTTGCAGGAGATTGATTTTTGCCTGTGTTTGCAGAAAGTGAAGGAGTTTGTGTAATCTCCAAAAAGGTCAAATCTTGACTTAATAAGTGTATGATTCAAGAACATAAACCTCGTTCTTTAGGACATCATATTAATATTTATTGGGGTCTGAATACTACAAAGACCTGCTAATTAGCTACAGAATCTTTTGTGTGTTGGTTAAACTGGCTCAAGAGGGATTAAAATTGCTTCCATTATGATAAATCTGCTAAGCAGTGGACTCATATTCCCATTAATTCCTATGGTTCAGACTAGTGTGTAGGTACATCTTTCTGCCATGACTAATAGTGGTTATGACATTTTTAATAATTTCAGTGAAGAATATTTCGAAAGAGGAATTATCCACTGTTGCTGATGGCAGAGTAAGAACCAGGCAGCAGCCAGGAAGCCCATCCCAGCCACTGACTATCCCAGTCCATGCAGTGCAGGAAAGGAGCACAGACCAGAAACCTGGGCTAGGAGTTGCTTAAGGGAAATGACCCAGATATGCCAACAGAATGCTAACAGTCAGGCCGAATTCTAAAAGTACAGAAAAATAAAGATGGCCACTGTATTGAGAGCGACACAAAAGCAACTCTGAAAAGTGAAGCAGCGAGAAGAGGGCACTGTCCAAGGAAAGGGCTGCTCTGTACAGCTATAGGTACTGCCTGCGTGAGGCAGAATATGTCTGTATATCATGGAAGACAATATGGTACACACATCATCAGGCTCAGCTGAGCCTGTAAATCCACAAGACTCAGTCTGGATCTGGCCCAGAGTAAGTACAGCTATATTTGAATAGTGCCAGCCCTAATCAAATACACCTTGCTTCTGGTCTCTGATTAGCTGTTTTTCAAATACCTTTGATTACAAAGTTGTGGGTTGGAAAGGATAAGATTAGATAAAGCAACTAGTAATCGCAGTATTTTTCTAAAGTGGGAAAGAGAATGTATGCAGTGTAACAGTTGAAAAAATCTTGGTGCCCTGCTAAAAAATTCCTGGAATGAGTGGGCTTAAGAAACACTTGCAACTAAAAGTTCATGCCTTATGTTAAGGGAAGAAGCCACAGAGTCAAAACTGAACTGAAAAAATGGGTGGGCAGGAAGACCTAAAAAAGAATCATATGGCTCAGAGGACACTAAGCGGAATCACAAAAATCACATTTTTCCCCCTAAGAAGTGTGGCAACTGCTGTTCACAGGCATGCAGAGCCATGTGGGGATAAGAGTATTTTCTGTCAGCCCAGATCCTACAGCTGAAACTGCTTCTTGACATTACAAGTGGTGATACAGACCAAGGTGGGAGGATACTGAGGAGGCAGGCTTATGTCTCGTGGGGATGCTGATGTGGAGAAAGGGAACTAAGCACTATATATGCTTGAGGAAATTTAAGAGAATGCACTCAAGTGTACCTCTGGTTGACCAGTTTAAACCTTGGAGGCACTTTCTGGATGAGTCAGTAAGGGATAAATATTGATGGAACTTGTCTGACCTTGATTCATCAAAAACTTTGTTTTCACAGAGCACGTGGCATCTGATGATAGAGTGATTCAGCTAAAGAGCTTTGCACCTCTGCACAGTATCATCAACCTTGTGCTAGCTCTGGAAGGATAATGACATTTAAAAAAAACTTGGATGCAGCTGTGGGAGTTTTAACTCCTGTAATTTTTTTGTTTATGTTTCCTTCTGACAGGTTTTACTCTAAAGCAGAAAAATATAATTTCATAAAACTTCATTTAAATCCCATGCTCTGAATCTTCATGACTCTCATCTTTCACAGAAAGGGAGAATAATGGGAAGGGAGCTAGGATATCTGCATAAACTATTTACCCAGAACTCCTGATGGGGTAAAACCACAGAGAAGTGCTCTCTGCTCTTAGTTATTGGCACACAGAGAAAGTCAGCCCTCAGAAAGCTTCAGCTGCATCAACTTCCAGCTCAGCACTTCCCTACTGATACTTTTGAGCCACCACAACAGGAAGAACCAGAAGGATTTCAGACAAAGCAAAGGTTCTTCAAAAAGCTGAAGAGCATGAGAGAAATTTTGGATTAGCTCCAAGCGTGCCTCTTTTGTCACAGAACTAAACACAGCTGAAACAATCATCATTGGCTGAAGGACAGGGTTGGCCAGTGTTCCCAAGAGGCTGAAGCCTCTCTGCAAGCCCCCTTGGATGGTGCTACACAATGAAAACCATGCACCAAGCAGAGAGGTGGTAGCTAAAAGCATACAGGCCTCCTGTATGCTCTTTTTGGTGAGTGAGGAGTCAAAATAATGGACTATTTCTAACACTAGCTCACAGGAATACATTATGTATCATCATAAGTGCATTGCTGGGGGCAGGGTTGGGTTGAAGCTGTGTTTGAATATTAACAGTAATCTTTCATCCCAGCCCCAAGAATACAGTGCTTGGAAGTGAGGAACATTTTAAGAGGTCCCTCAGGGTTTAGTGGTTCCAGAAATCCTGGGTAGGGGCATGAACTAATGGTATATGAGGATCCTGAAATACGTTGAACTGTTTGGGGTTTTTTTCTGGTTATTCCAATCAACTAGGAGAGAGCTTATACAATTTGAAACTTTTATTTCTTGCTAACACATGTTCACACACACAATGTCATTCTGTTGAATTGTTTCCAGAAAATTAATTATTCTTTAGAAAGATTTTGGCTTTCGCTAAGGACAGTTGCTACTTTTCTACATTAGAGAAATCTTTTGTCTTTGTTTAACAAATAGGTGAAGTGGGGAAATACTTGCCTGGGAAATTACTGGAGGGAATAAAATGTACAAAGATCTTGATGCTGCAGTCCAAGATAAACAGGACATTGCAATACACTTAGCAAATGAAAATGTAAATCACAGAAAAGTAAATGAGGAAAAAATACATTCCCTTGCCTGAACATTCAGAGAAAGGGAGTGGGACTGGAAGGTGTTTGACAAGCACATTATTTTCAGTCTCCTGCTAATTTAATGTTATCAGAATTGCTTGTAGCTGTCATTCCATGAGCAAATATATTTGTAGAAATGCCAGTAGTTTCAGAGAGATGATGCACTTATCAGAAAAAAATGTGAGTACTGTGAGGAGACTTCAAGCAAATGATAACTGGTAGAAGAAGTGTCCGGGAAGACTTCTAGTGCTTATCAGGAGTCTGTTCTTAAAACCTAATCAGTGTGGTGTTAAATTATTAGTTACAGCTAAAGAATCTAATTGGAGTTTTCATTGTTTGTATGTGTGAGTTCAACTTATCAGTGTGGTTGGCTTCTATACAAGCTAACTAATTAACATCTAAGCAATGAGATATAGTTAAGGCCAATGCAGAGACAGAGCTGGCAAAGGAGGAATTATTTTTAAATGGGCTCAAGAAGTAGCCATACAACTCTCTGAGACTTAAGAAGCACAAAAAAAGAGGGGGGAAAGGGTAAAACCCACAAGTTAAGGCAAGAAGAAATATGGAAACTATGAAGGAAGGAATTTGAGAAAATATGTAGAAAGAAAGAGGAATAGAAGAGAAAGAAAGAAAGATTATGGGAAAGTTTGGAACACAGACAGACAGAAATAGCTTTGCAGAAGACAAATAGAGAATGGTATCAGGAAAGAGACTAAAATAAGAGAAAATGGGAAAATGAGAAAATAAAAACAACCACTAGAATTATAGAATGCATAAGCCCCATACGTAGCACTGTGGTCACTGAGTTTCACACTATGGATTGTCCAAGGATTTCTGCTGAAGCTATTCGATCAAAATCCATGAAGCCTTGTTGTGCCATTGATGCACAGTGATGTGTATCTTTGTAGGATGAGGCTGCATGTAACCAGACTGAAAAGGGTCTTGCCTACAAGCACACAAGTTTCCATGGTATGATCCCAAATGCAGCTCAAGGGTTCAAAGTGACCTTTAGGTCCCCCCCAAAGAATATCACTCTTCTGTCTGTCTTTGGCTATTAAATTACGGATTTGTGACACATATATGAGTCTGAGGATTCTTACAAAATAACTACATCTCTGTAATTCATATATTTGTTTGATTGATACAGTTTAACAAGTCTTCTGGCACATATGATTTTACTTCTGTAGGAGTAAAAGGCTGTGTGAAAATCTTATGCATAATTTTAATCCTTTTAATGACATCAAAATTTATATTCATGTTAATTTTCAAGTAAAGTTTTTCTTTGAGTTTTATAAAGATTGAGGAATCCAAATTAATGCACCCAACAAATTCCCTTTCAAATTTCTACTGTGTAGATACCAAGTAAGTGCTTTGAAAAACCACCCTCCAAATATTCCATTCTCCAGAGCTGGATTTGCATTTGAGGGATCCCACTGCTCACAATACCACTGTCAGCCCTATGGCATATTGTATAGCCTGTGATGCTTTTGCCATGGATTATTGACTGGGCACTGCAGTCAGCAGAGCTTTAGTGATTCTATTCCTGCCTTGGGTTACAGCTGTCCGCACACATGTGGGTATTTGCTCCAGCCGTCCCAGGGCAACTGTGTTTTCCAAAGCATTAATCATTGCAGAAGAGCAAGGAGAAAAATGGAAGTCCTGTGGGCATTTGAAATGGTTCAGCCCCACTCTATACTGTGAAGGCAGCCAAGCTTCATGTGTTATGAGACAAATAGAAAATGTTTGAATAGAGTGTGTGGGGAGAGAGAAGTAGATTAAAAGCCACTTACAGTACACAGCACCTTTTCCAGAGTGCTGACTAGCAGTTTGTGTTTAGACAGTAATTTGGGGCTGAGAGGATACTTTAGGTCTGCTCCAACCTAGATCTGAGGATTGCAGGGAGGAGGATTTCCTTACTGACTATATTGACAGCTCTCCTGATTTCCAGCAGTGCTAATTTCATAGGCTTGGGGACCTTCAGAGACACATGGATACCACGCTCAAGATAACAGAGGTTTGGGCTTATTTTTCCTTGAAATTGAGGTTCATTCATTTCTATGCTCCTACAAATGGGGGCCATTTTAGGTATGTTGCCTCACCCTTAAAGCCTCTCAGCAGGTACTGATAGTTTGTTGTTTGCAAAATGCCTTCTAACACAGGTTTACACAGATAAATTAAATAATGTAAAAAACTCACCTGAAACTGCTACTTGCACCTGTATGTGCTTTAGATGACCCCAGAACAACAGTGCTACTTACAAGTCACTAATGTCTAACATCTTCCAGATAATGGGTAACTGTTTTGATTTTAAAGATGTTGTATCTCAAAAAAAAACCCCAAGCAAATCATGCTGTAAAAAAACCCACAAAAATACAAACCTCACGAGGAAATGGTTTCTAAAGTAAAAATGGGTGGGAGTTCTTGAGCATTAGTAAGCATGAAGGATATGTTCAGAGTTGATGAACGCTGTGAGAAGAAGCAGACAAAAACTTTTAAAAAATCTATCAGAACTTTGAGGAATTTTGAGTTGTCTAATACATAAAAAAACCAAACCAAACCAAACCAAAAACAACTGCCCACAAAAACCAAACCAAACCAAACCAAACCAAACAAAAAAGCCCCACAAAAAACCACACCCCCCCGCAAAAAAACAAACAAACAAACAAACAACCAAAAACCAACAACAACAAAAAAAAAACCCAATGAGGAAAAAAAAAACCAACCAAAAGAATCCAAACCAAGCTGAAACAGAAAAGGAAGGGTATGGTGTAGTTCACATATATTTACCCTGAAACTCTGGATCTTAGAAATCACAGAGGAATACAGACAGACACAACTCATCTTAAAAGAAATTACCCTTATTCATATAAATGCAGCAGAAAGTTTTCATTAAAAGCAACAAAATATTATGATATCTCTATTATTATGACTGAAATTACTTTCTTAATCTGCACCACAGTTTATGTTCACATAAGGTTTCAGCAAACCCATTTATTTTTATCTGCTCTTTTGCTGTTTCAAGAAAGAACCAGGAAGATTGGTTACAGTTTTCTCTCATTTTAGACAAATGCAGTCCTGATGGCCGTGTCCTGAAAGGAAGAGCTGCCTTCCTGCCAGAAGAGGAAAACTGTAAATATCTGGCAACAGGAGAGGAACAAAGGGATGGCTCTGAGACACAGTTTGCTGCTGGTGTACAAGGTGAGGTATTTCTCTTTGCAATAAGCAGATCCATCATAACACAAGTGAAATTGTGCAGCTGCAATCCTGAGCAGACGTGAGGGCAAATCAGCTCAAGTAAGTGTGATTCAGGGTGCAAATGTTGAAGACTGACAGGGCAGGATAGGAAGTCTATTTAGCAAGCCTCCCTTGACCAGCAAAGACTCCTGTGCAGCCCTGTGTGTTAGAGCAGGGGGAACTGAGGAGCGGGCGCCTGCAGCACAACAGAAGTGATTGCTCAGGTGAGCTTGGAACTGCAAAGGCCAATGGCAGTAACAGGGTGGCTGAGCCCAGTGGCTTAAGCCACCAGCAGAGATGGCAAATAATGATCAGCTTTGGACCCATGGAGCTTCAGAAGCTGTGAGCCTTTCTCCTCATCAGTGCAGGGAACACATCCCCCAATGCAGCTGCCATAACCTGCAAGACTGAGGTGTTACCCCAGGATGAGAATAACAGCCACAGGGCCCAGCACAAGAGATGGAAGAGAAGGACTAAGCATTATATGCTTATACTTCTGGAAAGAAGTGGTCATGTATTAAATACCTCCCTTCTCCCTCACTGCTTCTTCCTCCCTGCTTCAGCGAAATATTCTTCTAATATTTAAGTTCATCTGCCACTTGCAAATGGGAATAATTAGTTCACTTAGTTTTATATTTTCAAGTTTCAGGGTATAGCTTTAAGCTGGTGTTTATTAGAAACTTCTGAACTTAGAACTCATATATTTTTGCTGTCAGTAAAAAGCTGACAGAACGGTTATATTTCCCCATCTTCATAAACATGGTATTTCCTAAAATATGTTGCAGTTAACTTTTGATACTAAGCTCTCATAAATACTCAGAAATGTTTGAGAAATTCCATATGCTGCCATATACTTCCATATACTGCAAGGCATAATTGAATCTTCAAATTTATTCTTAGATTATATATGCTGATACCTCTCCTCTAACAACAGCTTGAACACATGCTCTAGCTGTTTCTAACAGGTACAAGGTCATCAATTGCCTCACTCTTGTTTACAGCATGCAGAGTTATGTTAAATGCCTCTGCCATACTCAAAAGAGCGGCTTATCCTTCAGTGGAGATTTTATAATGTCTAAAATGAGGTACCAGAAGTGATTGGCAACCTGAGATCAATTTGTGTGAGCAGGCTACATTTCTCCCCTCTACTTTCCTCTGGGGTCACGTATGCAATTGGTGAAAGTGCTTATAGTACACCTTCCTCATTCTACGTGTGGGTGCTTGGCAGGATATTCTTCACAGGGACCTCTGATGGCTTTGAGATGCTTTCTTGCTATTACTCTAAAATGTTCTGGAGTTATTAATTTTGAGCCATAAGGCTTGGCTCATTTGCTCTGACTTCCCTTTAAAGAGGGAAAGGAATCATGAAATATGGGCTTCCCTGTGTACCCTGGATACTAGCTATTGTTTGTGGGAGAAATTAAATAGATTTAATTTTCATTTTTGCAATCTGGAATGGCTGATAGGACATGGTAGATACGCTCCTTAAACTATGCTAAGTTTCGAAAAAATAGGAGAAGAAAACCTGCAATTTAACAGAACTTACTGGAAGTTCAGGTATTATTTTTAAAAGATACTACACCTACTATTGACATAACTTACATTTTCATTTAAATATGCATGACTTGCTGCATTAGTAATGCATGAAAATACATTAGAAATTTCACGAAAAACATGAGAATGTTCTTTCTTAGAAAGGTAAGGTTTCTCTTAACAGTCCTATCTGTAGTCTCTGCCTACTTTATGTTTGAACCCCAACAAATAAGCCTCATGTTGTAGTTTTTCAGTGATCAAGATATTAATTTGTAAACTCTGTTTTTGTAAGCCTCTACCATGTACTAATCTCTCAGTGGAAATGCTTGTCTGTTATTTAGCTCACCATACTTTTCTAGACCACTTTCCAATGTTGAAGTTTCTAAGTAATCAACTGTTACTTCAAGTAATACAAAAATAGCATATCATTACCATTTAGCACCAACTGCAAGGATTTAATTTTAAACCATTTCTCCTTTCCCTGACTGAAGAAATGCCTCTGCAATAATTTTTAACCTTTCATCAGCATAATTGCTAAATAATTAACAATGGTTAAATTATGAGAACCTGAGAGATTTGAAAATTATTACTGAAGTGTGTATTTCACCAAAGCAATGACCTATATGCATCTGCTTCAAAATAAAAGCAAACTCTCATTACTAGCAGCAGCAGCACAAAGTCTTTTTATGTACCAGATCTTCTGATATATGTACTTATTCCTATGTCACAGCTGCCTTTGGTCCTATGTTAGGGCATTAGGACCCATTTCACTGCAAAGAACTTGTTGTGTGCTGAGGCTGAGCTCTCCTTCTCCAAGGTTATCTCATAATGCTTTGCAATGTCCTCATTTCCATTAATACAAATTAGTTATTCCACAGAATAAGCCATGGAAAATAATGTAAAGGCTCTATAATACCTTTCTATTTTTATAGCAGATATTATTTCCTTTCTTCCGTTAGCTGAGCTGATTTGCAAATCCATGCCGAGCTTTTCTTCAGTTTCTCCAGTCTTCTGAATGAGTTCCATGTGCTGATTTTGGATATGCCTTTAATACACCATTTAGGAGCTGACAGTCGTCAGTCTCTCCATCCTGTCCCAGCTCTGTGAGTCATCGGGATTTACTCACCCTCCTTTGTCTCCTAACTTGGGTTAAAAACTGCACACAGTCTGCTGGCATCCTGATGACCCGCTAATCTTCCAGCAACTTGTGGGCCCTTGTGTCCTCTCCTGCCCTTTGTTCCAGGCACTCCCATTCATTCTCCACTCACCACAGTCTTAACATTTCTACTGCAACCCTGTGTAACAAGGGGAGGAACAGGAGGTATTTGCTGCTGGGAGAAGGAGAAACCATAGGAGCATGAATGTACAGCATAAATCTTTTAGAAGCCTGGCTGATCCCTAAATGTTTTATTTTTTCAGGTCTTTCATCCTGTTGGTAAATGTTTGTCTTCCAAGCAGTTTTTGGTAAAATCATGGAAAGTTCACAATGACTTTCACTCACTATTTTGAGAGTGTGGACATATCTTATATCTAATTACATATCTGCATCTTCCCTGTCCACAATATTCTTTTCACCTTGCTGGTGCCTTTGGTGGTGAATGTGACCCTGCAGCAGTAACTACCCTGGAAACTGCAGTTCCTAATTTCAGTTTCATCCAGGCATCTCAATATCCACTTCTTTCTTTCTGCATTCTTTCATCTATTGTAGTGCCATTCATATTCAGACAATTTTTTTTTATTCCTGAGGTTTTAGGGGAAGCAATGGCAGAGAGCTTGTTTTGTTTTTTCTATTAGAGGTTCCAAGTACACAGACTGCTGAACTATCGGTAGTGTCTATACAATTCTAATGACCCTTCACTCCTGTCACTTTATTTATGCCTTTGAGCTGTTTAAATCAGAGGCACCTGGATGGAAATAAAGTGAAGTGGCTGCCTGAGTGTTTTTACAAATAAAAGTAATGTGTCTGGTGCTTCAACTAAATCCCCACCACTTCCTCCCAGAGTACTTAGCACAAGGGTGTTCAGCAGGCTTTGGCTTTGTTGAACACCTGCTCAGAAAATCTGCTGTCTACCAGAGACCCCAGGAGCACAGCAGCCCCTTCATGCTGGCTTTTGAAAATGTTGGTCTAACATCAGCACAGTACTGTGATCCTCTCCGACAAAGTCCTCTAAATGCAAATTTTAATCAATGCCATTTGCTCATAAATCAGTCCCTCTAGCTTTCTAATTACCAGCACCAGCTCTGAATTGTCATTACACTTCTCATATTGATGTCCAGATTGAAAGTGATATCTTCCTGTGCTGCACAGGAAAGGATTATCACTTAGCTGCTCTGTCAGGGATCTGAGCATAGGATATGAAGCTGATTAGCACACCTTCCTCTCTCCTGTGCACAAGGTTCCACCACTGCAGTTTTCCTGCTATAAAGCTATTTATTTTTTATTCCTCTTTTGAAACAACCCAAATAAATAAAATCTTGATTATGCTTGAGCAGTACTCTCATTTATAGCTATTTTTGAGAAATTTCAGAATTAAAGTTGAACCAACATCAGCCTTATTTTATTGTGCAATTCACAAATAATGTGGACATAATTGCTGTTTCCCTTTCCTCATGAGCTAATATTTCTGCAGCCTCCTACTTTTTCTGAGTAACTGAAAACCTCTAGATCAATAAAAAGAAAGTAAATTTTTGCTGGAATGGCATACATATGCCTAAGCTTTCAAAACCACTTGAAATAATTCCCCTCTCCAGCAAAAAAAAAGAGCGAAATTTGTTGGCAAGAAAGTTCATGTACTGTTTCATGTATAGCTAGAATAAAAAAAAAAACAAACCTATTATTTCTATATTATAATTATTTGGAAGATAATTGTGTGCATCCTGTTTTCATTACCAATAAACAGAGCTGCTTTATTGATTTAATTATGTAAAAATAAAATGCTTTTCTTAGGTTGTTTAGTTTCCTTATGATTGGGTGTAACCTGGTTATAGCTATTATATATATATATTATTGCTGGTGTTTATTGTTAATATAATAATGAAAATGAGAATATGATCTTATTAAAAAGTACGATCCTTTTACTGCAACAAATGGTTAATATTTTGCATCTCTTATAAAATTTATTTCCAATTCTTTTAATGGAGAGTCTTAAATAGATTTTTGCGAAGTGGTGAGAAAAATCTATCTTTTTGCATTTAAACCTGAAATTAGAAATGGAGATTATATTTTACAAGATTATATAGTGACTCAGCACTCAGGATATGGTAGTTTATTAACAACTTTGGGAGCCATACTCTGCCAGGGAACCTTAAAAAATAATTGAAAAAATGCATGGTGGCCACTGATAAAAATAAAGATGTTAGTTAATATACAGAATAGAAAAACTTTAAATTTATTCAAGGAGGGAAATTTTAAGGCATAATCTGGATTAAACCCAAATACAATATTTTATTTACCAAGTACAACACAAAAATACTCAGGGTTTCATTTGTTTTCTGTTTTGCTTTGCTGCAGATTAACTGCTGTGAGTGTTCCAAACTGCCTGTCCATGTCCTGCTCCCTGTGAGAAGCAGAGAAATGCCCTGCATTTTCAGTTGTGATCTGAGATCAATCCTATACACTGGCTCTGGGCATTAAATTGCCTTTGGCTGGAACAATTTGAGTCTGGACTCAAATGGACAATACAAAACAGAGATATCCAAAACCAGGTTTGTTGGTTTGATTCATGCTTCATTCAGCTCATCGTGCTGCTCCGAAAGACTGCTGATAAATGGAAATCTGCTTTTAAGTCTTTTATATTATTTACATACTTATATGGTTTATAGGTGATCTAAAGTTCAAACCTGCCAGTGGAGCTACAGAAATATTTGAAATGAGCAGGGCTCCTTGTCACCGAATGCAACCTACACAAGATTTGCACTCTGGTGCAAAAAGTATGTCTATTTCTGCAGATCTTTTACTGAAACAAGAAACTTCATATACATGAGTAGTCAACTTCAAACAAGAGCACTAATTGTACTGATGAAGCTTAGCAGGACTGAAACAAGGATTATGAAAAGACTTCCCATTCTATCAAAAATCGTTTAATTTCTTACAATGGGATGTAAATTAAAAAGAATGAAGGAAGGAGTTGTACATAACTTCCAGGGTAATGTTTGTGCAACTGGGAAATTCTGGTTGATGTCAAAACATTTCTGTGTTACTAAATATCACAGCATTAGTGTAACCTGCCGCATTCTGACAGTTGACATGTTCAAAAACTGGAATATTGGAGGACCCCTGAACTTTGCTGTTGCATCAGGGGGAAGCCATTTGAAGAATGGCACAGAGGCAGCTTAGAAAACCTTGGCTAATCAAATTTGTCAGACAGCAGGAAAATGAAGAGAAGGATTGATACCAGGAAAGGCACAATGGACCGATTGAGTACTGTGAGGGAAGGGCATGTATGACTTAACAGGAAGGATTTACTTTTTATCTCAGGTGAGAGTTTGATGAATATTTCCTTCGATGGAAGTGCTGGATAAATCAACTTTGCAGGGAGGAAAAGAAGCTGGTTTCAATCTTAGTTATTCCTCCAGCCTGTGTGACAGCACAAATTAAAATGCACAACAAAAGGCAGTGGGAAGAAGGGCAGGTGAAAGTGAAGTTAGGGCTTATCAAAGTCTGAGATGGCCCCCTATGGAGGAGAGCCTGTTTGGACAGACATGTACCAACAGAGGCATGGATAGGCAGAACAGGTGCATTGAGAGCCCCCTGAGCTAACCCAGCATGTGCTTGGTAGGAGGGAAAGGTAGGGAGGAAACCCTAAATAGAGAAATGCATAACGGAGCTTCTACTGTTAGCAGGAGGCAAAGCTGACAGGCTTCTTGCTTCCCTTGTGCCACAACACTGAAATTTAGACTCCAGATACTAAGCAGGCCAGCAAGTCTGAGTTCAGAAAAGGACTTCACTTGAGCTAGAGAGGGTGCTGAGGAAGTTTTATAGAAGAGTTGGTACTAGCACTGGTGGCAACAGCTGGCAGGCATAAGGACCTCTTTCTCTGAGGGCTTCTAGGTGGCCAGTCAATGAAAATATCTGGGGCTTGTTTATCCTAAAGAAGGTTTTAAAACATGCTGGTTTTGACTGCACACGCTTAGCATGCTTATGAATTTTAAGAAAGGAAGGTTCGTTAGGACAATTTGCTGCTATGTCAGGATAAAGAAAACAGAAAGTTTAATTCAGAGTACATTGTGTTTTCAATCTGCTCACTGGTACAAGGGAAGAATATGAGGGATTCTAACTATCTTTTCTTTAGAAAGGATCATTTGCTGATATAAAATTTGCTATGAGTCTCTAAGGGAAAGGGGTTTTAGCTTTTTTTTACATATAGAAATGTAAATTTTCACATTTTGCAAAATTTTTATGTAGAGTAACTTAGTATATGATAATATTCTTTAACAATATTTGTTTTTATTCAAGGCTTGCAGTATTACCTTATTAAGTAAAAGTTGTTGCATGATTTTGCTAATCTCTGCCCTATTTTTCCTCTCTCTCAGTATGAGCTGTTCTGAAATTATGTTCATGTACTAGAAGACAAAGTGCCAAGTACCTAATTTAGTACTCAGCAGTTACATCCAAATTTCAGTTGTTGTATAACACCAAATGCTGTAAAGATGACAAGCTCAAGAAATACTTGCCTCAGACTGGAAAATTATCAGCACTGTGGATTAGACAGTATTATTCAAATTCCATTTAAATGGCACTTTATTCTCAAGGTGGCCTGAATGACTTAAACAACCTGTTTGTAATGTGGATGACCTCTGTGACTAGGATAACTTCTGTAGTTTGATTGCCCACAATTGTGCAGAAAAAAAAGATACAGGAAGAGTTTTACAAAATACTTGTGAACGATGGAAAAAAAAAAAAACCAAAACAAGGATCAATCAGTGGGATTTAAAAACACTTCTGTGGATTAGAAACGTACTGCGATTAGGCTCCCAGGGTTTTTGGATGTGTTTGAAAATCCTTGCCATTCTGACAAAGATTTCAGAAATAATTTATGTTAAGGACAAACATACTTGATTATATTTGAAATGACCCTTTCAAAATGCATTAAAGTAAAGCTTGTACAGAAAAGTTTTGATAGAGCAGTGAGAAGTATACTCCACACATTCCAAGGTGTTTTATTTTTTAATTATAGCTACAGATGTAATTACTTTCTTTGGAAAAATAGTTGGATTTTTAGCCATGATATTCTCTCTGTCTTGAAGAGAATTTCTGACTCTAGGTGAACACTGAATACTGAGCAATTGAACATCAAATAACACAATCTCTATAAAATAAACTTTTTTTTACTCAAAAGGTTTCAGTTTAGGGCTTCTACATGAACATAATAAACAATGAAGTCAGGTAGCTCTAAGGACATCTATGCAGATACAGAGAAGAATTTTTACCAGCTCAGCCCCTCACTCCTAAAAATTACTTTTCTCTGAAAGTGAAGAGCTGTGCCTCTTATTGCCTCTAAAAGTAGCTAATATTATTTATCCTCTTTCAATTCACTTTTGCTAACAGTGATTGTGATTAGTGTTAGTGTACAACTTAACCTTGAAGCATGCTGCTGTTTATAACATAAGAATTTCAAGCCATATGAATAGGAACCTTTGCAGAACCTTTACTTATTTATGCAAATGAATAATTTTTGTCAATGTGAAAGATAATCTATTTAGACTTAGAGAAAAGACTATTATTGGGAAACTCCTTTCAATTTATACTCTTTCCAAACACTCCCCTTATGGCCCTCTGAAGAAACTTAGAGAAGAGGTTTTTTCTCAAGAAGATGTTTGGTAACATCACCATGTCAGAACTGTGCTAGAATGTAGAATCACACAATAATGGGAAATGCACACAAAAATTGTAAAGCTCTCCTTGTCTTTCCCTTTTCTAAGACCACACAAAGTAACAGCTACAGTGCAGGACACCCATTTCTCAATCCCTGACCAACATTGCCATCTAACCTCTTCTATGCTGTGAACATTTTGCTAATAGTTAATTTTGAGGCTGGACATGAAATGTAAATTCAATGTAAACAAAAATGGTGATGGTACTGATTGTGGCTGCCTCTGCAGTGCTAATACACTCCATGGCTGAAGAGCAAGGGGGTTGTAGGAAGATGGTAATCAAGTCTAGTTAGAAAAATACCTGTTCTTCCCTTCTTTGTGGTGCAAGCAGAAGAAAGCATCATGGAGCTGCAAATATGGTTCCAGCAGAACATTAGGTGATTTGTAGAATTCAAAACGTCATTGACCATCAGCTCTTTCTCTGTGTTACTTCTATAGTTAGCATTTCAGAAGTCGTGTCTTCTGTCTATCATGAGCTGTTATGCCTCATGATAACTAGTATGGTAAGTACAGTTCCTTTCCTTCAGCAAACACCAGCAGTAGTCCCTGATCAGATTGAGCCATCGGGACACAGAGTATGCTGCAGACATCCCACCAAACCTGCTCAGTGATACGGCACATGGACCTAACAGAACAAGAAAGTCAGTCCTCGTGTCCTTCCCCTGTGGCCACAAACATGACCTGAGACATGCCCATCTCTGTTCTGCTGCTGTGTACCTTCTGACTGAAGCTGCAGGATCAAGATCCCTGCCCTTGTATCTCAGGTCATATTTGTGGCCACAGGGGAAGGACATCAGAACCAACTTTCTTGTTCTGTTAGGTGCTGCACAGAAAGGAAGGCATTTCCCCTTGTACCGAAAATGTTTGGGGTCTATTGCCAGCCATAAACCATTTTCCCTTCACAAGATGAAATAAATTTGTAAGGAAACCATGTTCATATTTAAGAAATCTGAGCAGCAAAATACTAACCATAGACAGCTTTGCTTCATTTTAAATATTTATCAGGAAATGCAGCCTTTAGGCTTTTGTTTTATTTTATTTTATCTTGTTTTATTCAAGAAAGACCAAGTTATGAAGACTGTGTTTCACAGAAAATAAAAAGCAATTAAAGAAAGTAATAAAAGTCACTGCAGAGTTTGCTGCATGAAGCACTATCCAATAGCCTCTAGTACTTGGAAGGACATGATGAGATCAGGGGAAACTTTATTGTTTCCACCTGAGCATTAAGAAGCACATGAAAAAAAAACCACAAAACACTCCAGATCCTTTAGAATCTTGCAAAGTTTCATACTGCTGTATCTCACGTCACTCATACCTTTATAAAATGAAGGGTCTATCTTTTTTTATATGTAATTGAACTGAGGAACTTCAAAATTATGGCCAAGCTTTTAAAATATTGTTTTACACACCCTCTGGTAAGTACGAGTACAATAAAACATAGATCCTTCAAAAACCTGCTAGGTGCTGCCTACACAGAGTGCCAGGCTTTCAGCCTGTGCTAGTTAGTAAATGAAATCTCATGGGTTTGGTCTATTTGGGACTCGAGTTTCAAATTCCATTAAGAGCACAATTTAAGGCTTTGTTGTAATTTTTTTCAGAAGAAACAATCACTCCTCAGTTCAGGATTAAAACCTAGTATTTGTGTTTAAAAGGGCATTTCAAACCTCGATGCTAATAGGTGAATGTGACTTACCTTCAGAAGCCAGTGAATGGTAGCTCGTGTACTGAATTCCACAGATCTTTTGTTTGTTTCTGGGATGTTTTGAATGTGCACTGAATGCTTGTATTTTTCTGTCACTTTCACTTCCCAAACCTCCTGATACTGTTTATCAACACAGAAGGGGCTTTTTTCACTGTTTTTCTAACATGAATCTGGCTGTATGACAAATATGTAAGGTTTTAAAGTAGTAGATGCCTCTGCTTCTTACCTGTGAATATGATGGTACCATCTTGTCGTGATCAGAAAGCTCCATATAGAAAACATACTACAGCTTTCATTTACAATTCATTGCTGCCAGCCTATACTTATCCCACTGCATATAGTTATTTGCTTATTTTCTGTATATACCTTTTATGAATTGGACTGTTCTGTAAGTTACATCTCTAGCCAATACCCTGGATACTGCTGGCTTACATTAACTTACCTGCTCACATTCATTTTTGTGCTACAAGTAAATTCAATTGCCTATCTGTTGCAGGGAGATGTGAAAGCAAGTAACAAGGTGGAGGATTTCCAGCCCACCAGGTGCAAGGCTGTGCCTGGCAGCACCTCCCTGTGCCCAGTGGCAAGTTGAGCAAGAGGCAAGGTGTATTACAGGCCTGTGGGGTGCTGCACAGGATGGCCAGTGTCACATGTGGTGGCACCTGAGATCGGTGGCACCAGTGCCACCATGAGTTGGTGTCCAGTAGACGTGTTATGGGGGTTTTGTTTGTTTTTCTTTGAAGCCTGACTTTTCTAGAAGTGCAACGGCTGAAGCTGGAAGCAGTAACTGTTGTGAGCGCACTGCTCTGCCTGGTAACAAAGGCTCTGTTGTGCTGGCACGCAGCACAGTGCCCAAAGCTCAGGATGTTTTCAGCCTATTTGCTTTCATTTGTATTCGAGTTAATCTGGCACAGCTGCTGGAGAATAACACCATGTATTAAGGGTCATTTTAATCAAACAGATCCTCGATCCGCTGATTTCTTCCTACTGGCAATTTGCATGGAAAAGGCAATTAACTACAACTCTAAACTGATGGTATGACCTTAAAAAATTAATTATGTCAGATTCTGTCCTGGCAGCTCATTCAGCAGAGTATGCATGGAAAACAAAAAGTCATAAAACCTGTTGCAACATCTTTATATTTAAACTAGCATATCTCCAACCAGAGTACAAATGAGAGTGACTTTTGGGTAACTCTCTCTTATGGAAGGAACTGCAAGAATTCTGTGCCTCCTCTGCAGGAGAAGCCTTGTTTTATCCTTGAGAACAGACTCCAGTTGCCACCAGAAAAATAGAGAAATAGGGTCTATGTCCTTTTGGCCTGAATTCCTTTCCCTCTCCCTCTTCTTCCCTCTCTTCCACTCCTCTCCTCGCCCAAAAGTAACAATGAGAAAATTTATTAGGATTAATCATGTGTATGTATGAATTCATGTGTACTGAAAATTTGAGATCCACAAGCCAGAGCAAAACCACCCAATTTTATTAGGTGCATTTTCCTTTATCGCGTAGGTTATGTGATAGATATGGTACATAGAATGTAATATCTGCACTACGGAGGACATTAGATGTGTGAAATAAGAAAATCACGTATGACAATCAGCTGTAGTTTTTCCTTTATGACACGGGCCATGGTGGTGGCCAGAGACCCTTGTGACATCAGAGAGCCCCGGCCTGGCTGAGGGTTTGTAGGGGCAGCGCAGGGCCCGGGGTGCCCAGTCCCGAGAGAGCCACTCCGCGAGGAGGAAGCAACTCCCGGGATCCGTCTGCGCCACAGGCCCGGAGCGCCAGACGACGCCAAAGGCACCAAAGCCAGCCCCGAGTCCCGGTGTCCCGGCCCAGAGCCCAGCTGGCCGCACGCCCAGGCCCTCAGCGGGCAGTGGGCGGCAGCAGGGGCAGGTCAGGCCGGCCACTGCCACACACCGAGCAGGACGAGGGGACCGTTGGTGACATGGCCGACGAAGAGACCCAGCGAGAGGAGGCTGTCACCTCCAGCCCAGAGGACAACTGCGTGAGGCCATTCGTAGGAGGAGGGTGAGAAGCCCCACGCTTGTTCCCTGCCAGGGCCCGGCTCCCCCAAGCCTGAAGCCACAGAGGGGACCGCAGAGGCAGCTCCTGCCCTGCCCAGCACCTCTCCTGCCCCCGGCACTGAGCCAGCAGCTGCTGCTACGGCCGGGGCTGCAGGGCAGGAGGAGCCCGCCGAGCCTCTGGCTGCCCAGCAGGAGGAAAAGGCAGCCGAGTGTGCTGTGCGCGGCAAGGAGCCGCCGTCCCTGGGGACACAGAGCCCCGTGCCTGCCCCGCAGGTTCCCCCAGGCTGCAGCCCGGCTCTGCTGCTCCTGTCCCGCCGCCTCAGCTGTAAGGCAGTGTGCCGGGCCCTGCTGCAGGTGCAGGGATCCCGGCGGCAGCCGCAGGGACAGCGGCAGCTGGAGCAGGGCACGGATGTGCAAGCGGCAGAAGCAGCCACACGGGGAAGGGAGCAGAGGCCGGGGCCGGCCCCGCAGAGACCCCGGAGCGCCTGGCCCGCCCGGCTGGGAGCCCTCAGGGAGCAGCAGCAGGGGCCAGCAGCGTGGGCAGTGCAGGCAGAGGGAGGCAGCTCCGAGGAGGCCTCGGACGGGGACAGTCCCTGGGACTCCTCCAGTGAGCCAGACATGTCTGAGGAGGAGGAGGACGATGAATGCGACGAGCTGAGCGTCCTGGAGCTGCCCCCGGAAGAAGACAGGGAGCAGAGAGGGAGAGGCTTTGCAGCAGACGGGCTCCCGGTGCCCGTCCCTCGGGAGGCCTGGGTTGAGGAGCAGGCAGCAGAGCCGTGCTGCCCAGGGCTGCTCTGTGCCTCACCAGCCCCCGGACAAGGCCAAGGCCTGCTGGGGGGGCTCTCTTCTCTCACCCAGCCCCCCCATGGGCAGCCGTGTGCCCCCAGAAAACCTCCCTCCCGCTTCAGGCGGGCGCTGCGGGCTCTGCGGGGGCTGTTCCGCTGTTCCTGCCTGGCCCCACGGCCCAAGGAGTAGCACGGGCACGGCACCGACAGCAGCCATTGCTGCAGAGCCGCCCTCCCTGTGGGGCTGCCGCACCCACGGCACCCTGAGCGACGGGGTCAGGAAAACAACGGCAACAGGAGCACGGAGAAGACCAACATGACAGAGGGATGAGGAAGGCCAAGACAAAGATGAAGACGACCACCACCTAGACAAAGATGAAGACTAGGAGGATGACAAAGACGAAGAAGACAACAAAAACAGTGCAGAAGGCAGAGATGAAGAGGGTGGAGACGACAACAAAGATGACAAAGACAAAGAAGAGGAAGCAGAAGAATTTATAGATACATAGAAGACTAGGAGTAGTGATAGGAATAGGCATTTAGGTCTAAGAAGTTTAGAATCCGTAGGAAAAGAAGAATAAGAATTTAAGAAGTTCTAGAAGAAGATTAGGAATAAGAAGAATAATTTTAGAACCCATAGGAGAAGAGTAAAAGTAGGTAGAATATGCAAATAGGTAGAAGAAACAAAGAAGTAGAGTAGTGAGAATAAGGAAGCCAAGAAGAAGAATTTAGAATTGCATAAATGAGGATCAACTCCAGTCAATAAGTACAATTAGCTAATATTGTCTATTTTCCAATAAAATTTGGGATTCACAAGAGCAGAGAGTCCAGACTTCCTTCCTCCTCCCTCAAAGCCATTGGTGCATTTTCCGCTTCAGGCCCAGGGAGTGCTCTGGGAGCAGCGACTGCCAAGCCGCAGCACCGGTGGGAGAGTTCCCGGCTGGCACCGGAAAGGTTGGAGGCAGCTGGGATGGGGCTCTGCTGCCAGGGCGTGAGGGATGGCATGTGAGAGGGAATGGCCTCCAGCTGGGCCAGGCGAAGCTCAGGTTGGGTATTGGGAATAATTTGTGCCTGGAAAGGGTTTTCCAGCCCGGGTCAGTGGTGGAGTGCCCATTCCTGGAGGGATTTCAAATCCATGTGGATGTGGAGGACCTGAAGCAGGGGAGGCCTTGCACTGCTGGGAACAGTTGGGCTGGATCTCCAAGGGCTTTTCCAGCCTCAATGATTCCGTGGCTCCATCAGCCCAGCCTGCAGTGCTGCATCCACCACCAGGATCCACGTCAGCATGTGGAGCTGCTGCAGCAGTCCCAGAGGGGTCATGGCCATGCTTTCATCCATGTTGTTTTCCTAAGGTGTACTGTTTCTTCCAAAGAGATTGTAGGTACGATCGCAAAGGAGAAGAAGCACCTGCTGTTGTTGCAGCTTATTTAACACATGCAGGTCATAGAAAAAACGATCAGTGGTAAACCAAAAGATTCAAAGACATGGTCTGAAATTCATGGTAGTTGAGGAGAGTCCCAGAAGTGGTTTTTATTGGTGTTGTTATCAGTCCATGTAGGATAGGCTGTTCCCCACGCCTTGAGCCTGAAGGTGCTAGGAGGCTGAGCTGCAAAGCTGCAGGGGCACAGCTGCTTCAGCATGGTGATCAGCAGGGCCTGGAGAGGAATCTGGCCTCTGGCACCAGGAGCACCTCCTGCCCCTCCTCCTCCAGTGGCTTTGGTGTGTCAACATTGTTTCGCTGATGTGTTCTCACCTCCTCCTCTTTTCTGGCTAGAAAGAAACTGTGCTTGCCCCACGTCTTTTGGATTTTCTTCTTCAGTGTGTTCTAACCGACGAGTTCCCACCAGTGTCACTGGGCCAGCCTTGGCCAGCAGCATGTCCACCTTCAGAGCCAGCAGGGATTGGCTCTGCTGGGCATGGCAGAAGCTTCCAGCAGCTTGTGACAGCAGCCTCCTCTGTGGGGCCCCAGTGCCAAAAACCAGGCCCCGCATAACCCCAACAGTCTCCAAGGCCGGGCCTGCTCCGGGCCCCTTCCCCCCTGCCCCCACTGGCCTCGGGGTGCCGGGGTGGCCGTTGGTGACACGGGCACACCGTGTCGGGGCCCTTTATGACACGGGCCATGGTGGTGGCCAGAGACCCTTGTGACATCAGAGAGCCCCGGCCTGGCTGAGGGTTTGTAGGGGCAGCGCAGGGCCCGGGGTGCCCAGTCCCGAGAGAGCCACTCCGCGAGGAGGAAGCAACTCCCGGGATCCGTCTGCGCCACAGGCCCGGAGCGCCAGACGACGCCAAAGGCACCAAAGCCAGCCCCGAGTCCCGGTGTCCCGGCCCAGAGCCCAGCTGGCCGCACGCCCAGGCCCTCAGCGGGCAGTGGGCGGCAGCAGGGGCAGGTCAGGCCGGCCACTGCCACACACCGAGCAGGACGAGGGGACCGTTGGTGACATGGCCGACGAAGAGACCCAGCGAGAGGAGGCTGTCACCTCCAGCCCAGAGGACAACTGCGTGAGGCCATTCGTGGAGGAGGGTGAGAAGCCCCACGCTTGTTCCCTGCCAGGGCCCGGCTCCCCCAAGCCTGAAGCCACAGAGGGGACCGCAGAGGCAGCTCCTGCCCTGCCCAGCACCTCTCCTGCCCCCGGCACTGAGCCAGCAGCTGCTGCTACGGCCGGGGCTGCAGGGCAGGAGGAGCCCGCCGAGCCTCTGGCTGCCCAGCAGGAGGAAAAGGCAGCCGAGTGTGCTGTGCGCGGCAAGGAGCCGCCGTCCCTGGGGACACAGAGCCCCGTGCCTGCCCCGCAGGTTCCCCCAGGCTGCAGCCCGGCTCTGCTGCTCCTGTCCCGCCGCCTCAGCTGTAAGGCAGTGTGCCGGGCCCTGCTGCAGGTGCAGGGATCCCGGCGGCAGCCGCAGGGACAGCGGCAGCTGGAGCAGGGCACGGATGTGCAAGCGGCAGAAGCAGCCACACGGGGAAGAGAGCAGAGGCCGGGGCCGGCCCCGCAGAGACCCCGGAGCGCCTGGCCCGCCCGGCTGGGAGCCCTCAGGGAGCAGCAGCAGGGGCCAGCAGCGTGGGCAGTGCAGGCAGAGGGAGGCAGCTCCGAGGAGGCCTCGGACGGGGACAGTCCCTGGGACTCCTCCAGTGAGCCAGACATGTCTGAGGAGGAGGAGGACGATGAATGCGACGAGCTGAGCGTCCTGGAGCTGCCCCCGGAAGAAGACAGGGAGCAGAGAGGGAGAGGCTTTGCAGCAGACGGGCTCCCGGTGCCCGTCCCTCGGGAGGCCTGGGTTGAGGAGCAGGCAGCAGAGCCGTGCTGCCCAGGGCTGCTCTGTGCCTCACCAGCCCCCGGACAAGGCCAAGGCCTGCTGGGGGGGCTCTCTTCTCTCACCCAGCCCCCCCATGGGCAGCCGTGTGCCCCCAGAAAACCTCCCTCCCGCTTCAGGCGGGCGCTGCGGGCTCTGCGGGGGCTGTTCCGCTGTTCCTGCCTGGCCCCACGGCCCAAGGAGTAGCACGGGCACGGCACCGACAGCAGCCATTGCTGCAGAGCCGCCCTCCCTGTGGGGCTGCCGCACCCACGGCACCCTGAGCGACGGGGTCAGGAAAACAACGGCAACAGGAGCACGGAGAAGACCAACATGACAGAGGGATGAGGAAGGCCAAGACAAAGATGAAGACGACCACCACCTAGACAAAGATGAAGACTAGGAGGATGACAAAGACGAAGAAGACAACAAAAACAGTGCAGAAGGCAGAGATGAAGAGGGTGGAGACGACAACAAAGATGACAAAGACAAAGAAGAGGAAGCAGAAGAATTTATAGATACATAGAAGACTAGGAGTAGTGATAGGAATAGGCATTTAGGTCTAAGAAGTTTAGAATCCGTAGGAAAAGAAGAATAAGAATTTAAGAAGTTCTAGAAGAAGATTAGGAATAAGAAGAATAATTTTAGAACCCATAGGAGAAGAGTAAAAGTAGGTAGAATATGCAAATAGGTAGAAGAAACAAAGAAGTAGAGTAGTGAGAATAAGGAAGCCAAGAAGAAGAATTTAGAATTGCATAAATGAGGATCAACTCCAGTCAATAAGTACAATTAGCTAATATTGTCTATTTTCCAATAAAATTTGGGATTCACAAGAGCAGAGAGTCCAGACTTCCTTCCTCCTCCCTCAAAGCCATTGGTGCATTTTCCGCTTCAGGCCCAGGGAGTGCTCTGGGAGCAGCGACTGCCAAGCCGCAGCACCGGTGGGAGAGTTCCCGGCTGGCACCGGAAAGGTTGGAGGCAGCTGGGATGGGGCTCTGCTGCCAGGGCGTGAGGGATGGCATGTGAGAGGGAATGGCCTCCAGCTGGGCCAGGCGAAGCTCAGGTTGGGTATTGGGAATAATTTGTGCCTGGAAAGGGTTTTCCAGCCCGGGTCAGTGGTGGAGTGCCCATTCCTGGAGGGATTTCAAATCCATGTGGATGTGGAGGACCTGAAGCAGGGGAGGCCTTGCACTGCTGGGAACAGTTGGGCTGGATCTCCAAGGGCTTTTCCAGCCTCAATGATTCCGTGGCTCCATCAGCCCAGCCTGCAGTGCTGCATCCACCACCAGGATCCACGTCAGCATGTGGAGCTGCTGCAGCAGTCCCAGAGGGGTCATGGCCATGCTTTCATCCATGTTGTTTTCCTAAGGTGTACTGTTTCTTCCAAAGAGATTGTAGGTACGATCGCAAAGGAGAAGAAGCACCTGCTGTTGTTGCAGCTTATTTAACACATGCAGGTCATAGAAAAAACGATCAGTGGTAAACCAAAAGATTCAAAGACATGGTCTGAAATTCATGGTAGTTGAGGAGAGTCCCAGAAGTGGTTTTTATTGGTGTTGTTATCAGTCCATGTAGGATAGGCTGTTCCCCACGCCTTGAGCCTGAAGGTGCTAGGAGGCTGAGCTGCAAAGCTGCAGGGGCACAGCTGCTTCAGCATGGTGATCAGCAGGGCCTGGAGAGGAATCTGGCCTCTGGCACCAGGAGCACCTCCTGCCCCTCCTCCTCCAGTGGCTTTGGTGTGTCAACATTGTTTCGCTGATGTGTTCTCACCTCCTCCTCTTTTCTGGCTAGAAAGAAACTGTGCTTGCCCCACGTCTTTTGGATTTTCTTCTTCAGTGTGTTCTAACCGACGAGTTCCCACCAGTGTCACTGGGCCAGCCTTGGCCAGCAGCATGTCCACCTTCAGAGCCAGCAGGGATTGGCTCTGCTGGGCATGGCAGAAGCTTCCAGCAGCTTGTGACAGCAGCCTCCTCTGTGGGGCCCCAGTGCCAAAAACCAGGCCCCGCATAACCCCAACAGTCTCCAAGGCCGGGCCTGCTCCGGGCCCCTTCCCCCCTGCCCCCACTGGCCTCGGGGTGCCGGGGTGGCCGTTGGTGACACGGGCACACCGTGTCGGGGCCCTTTATGACACGGGCCATGGTGGTGGCCAGAGACCCTTGTGACATCAGAGAGCCCCGGCCTGGCTGAGGGTTTGTAGGGGCAGCGCAGGGCCCGGGGTGCCCAGTCCCGAGAGAGCCACTCCGCGAGGAGGAAGCAACTCCCGGGATCCGTCTGCGCCACAGGCCCGGAGCGCCAGACGACGCCAAAGGCACCAAAGCCAGCCCCGAGTCCCGGTGTCCCGGCCCAGAGCCCAGCTGGCCGCACGCCCAGGCCCTCAGCGGGCAGTGGGCGGCAGCAGGGGCAGGTCAGGCCGGCCACTGCCACACACCGAGCAGGACGAGGGGACCGTTGGTGACATGGCCGACGAAGAGACCCAGCGAGAGGAGGCTGTCACCTCCAGCCCAGAGGACAACTGCGTGAGGCCATTCGTGGAGGAGGGTGAGAAGCCCCACGCTTGTTCCCTGCCAGGGCCCGGCTCCCCCAAGCCTGAAGCCACAGAGGGGACCGCAGAGGCAGCTCCTGCCCTGCCCAGCACCTCTCCTGCCCCCGGCACTGAGCCAGCAGCTGCTGCTACGGCCGGGGCTGCAGGGCAGGAGGAGCCCGCCGAGCCTCTGGCTGCCCAGCAGGAGGAAAAGGCAGCCGAGTGTGCTGTGCGCGGCAAGGAGCCGCCGTCCCTGGGGACACAGAGCCCCGTGCCTGCCCCGCAGGTTCCCCCAGGCTGCAGCCCGGCTCTGCTGCTCCTGTCCCGCCGCCTCAGCTGTAAGGCAGTGTGCCGGGCCCTGCTGCAGGTGCAGGGATCCCGGCGGCAGCCGCAGGGACAGCGGCAGCTGGAGCAGGGCACGGATGTGCAAGCGGCAGAAGCAGCCACACGGGGAAGAGAGCAGAGGCCGGGGCCGGCCCCGCAGAGACCCCGGAGCGCCTGGCCCGCCCGGCTGGGAGCCCTCAGGGAGCAGCAGCAGGGGCCAGCAGCGTGGGCAGTGCAGGCAGAGGGAGGCAGCTCCGAGGAGGCCTCGGACGGGGACAGTCCCTGGGACTCCTCCAGTGAGCCAGACATGTCTGAGGAGGAGGAGGACGATGAATGCGACGAGCTGAGCGTCCTGGAGCTGCCCCCGGAAGAAGACAGGGAGCAGAGAGGGAGAGGCTTTGCAGCAGACGGGCTCCCGGTGCCCGTCCCTCGGGAGGCCTGGGTTGAGGAGCAGGCAGCAGAGCCGTGCTGCCCAGGGCTGCTCTGTGCCTCACCAGCCCCCGGACAAGGCCAAGGCCTGCTGGGGGGGCTCTCTTCTCTCACCCAGCCCCCCCATGGGCAGCCGTGTGCCCCCAGAAAACCTCCCTCCCGCTTCAGGCGGGCGCTGCGGGCTCTGCGGGGGCTGTTCCGCTGTTCCTGCCTGGCCCCACGGCCCAAGGAGTAGCACGGGCACGGCACCGACAGCAGCCATTGCTGCAGAGCCGCCCTCCCTGTGGGGCTGCCGCACCCACGGCACCCTGAGCGACGGGGTCAGGAAAACAACGGCAACAGGAGCACGGAGAAGACCAACATGACAGAGGGATGAGGAAGGCCAAGACAAAGATGAAGACGACCACCACCTAGACAAAGATGAAGACTAGGAGGATGACAAAGACGAAGAAGACAACAAAAACAGTGCAGAAGGCAGAGATGAAGAGGGTGGAGACGACAACAAAGATGACAAAGACAAAGAAGAGGAAGCAGAAGAATTTATAGATACATAGAAGACTAGGAGTAGTGATAGGAATAGGCATTTAGGTCTAAGAAGTTTAGAATCCGTAGGAAAAGAAGAATAAGAATTTAAGAAGTTCTAGAAGAAGATTAGGAATAAGAAGAATAATTTTAGAACCCATAGGAGAAGAGTAAAAGTAGGTAGAATATGCAAATAGGTAGAAGAAACAAAGAAGTAGAGTAGTGAGAATAAGGAAGCCAAGAAGAAGAATTTAGAATTGCATAAATGAGGATCAACTCCAGTCAATAAGTACAATTAGCTAATATTGTCTATTTTCCAATAAAATTTGGGATTCACAAGAGCAGAGAGTCCAGACTTCCTTCCTCCTCCCTCAAAGCCATTGGTGCATTTTCCGCTTCAGGCCCAGGGAGTGCTCTGGGAGCAGCGACTGCCAAGCCGCAGCACCGGTGGGAGAGTTCCCGGCTGGCACCGGAAAGGTTGGAGGCAGCTGGGATGGGGCTCTGCTGCCAGGGCGTGAGGGATGGCATGTGAGAGGGAATGGCCTCCAGCTGGGCCAGGCGAAGCTCAGGTTGGGTATTGGGAATAATTTGTGCCTGGAAAGGGTTTTCCAGCCCGGGTCAGTGGTGGAGTGCCCATTCCTGGAGGGATTTCAAATCCATGTGGATGTGGAGGACCTGAAGCAGGGGAGGCCTTGCACTGCTGGGAACAGTTGGGCTGGATCTCCAAGGGCTTTTCCAGCCTCAATGATTCCGTGGCTCCATCAGCCCAGCCTGCAGTGCTGCATCCACCACCAGGATCCACGTCAGCATGTGGAGCTGCTGCAGCAGTCCCAGAGGGGTCATGGCCATGCTTTCATCCATGTTGTTTTCCTAAGGTGTACTGTTTCTTCCAAAGAGATTGTAGGTACGATCGCAAAGGAGAAGAAGCACCTGCTGTTGTTGCAGCTTATTTAACACATGCAGGTCATAGAAAAAACGATCAGTGGTAAACCAAAAGATTCAAAGACATGGTCTGAAATTCATGGTAGTTGAGGAGAGTCCCAGAAGTGGTTTTTATTGGTGTTGTTATCAGTCCATGTAGGATAGGCTGTTCCCCACGCCTTGAGCCTGAAGGTGCTAGGAGGCTGAGCTGCAAAGCTGCAGGGGCACAGCTGCTTCAGCATGGTGATCAGCAGGGCCTGGAGAGGAATCTGGCCTCTGGCACCAGGAGCACCTCCTGCCCCTCCTCCTCCAGTGGCTTTGGTGTGTCAACATTGTTTCGCTGATGTGTTCTCACCTCCTCCTCTTTTCTGGCTAGAAAGAAACTGTGCTTGCCCCACGTCTTTTGGATTTTCTTCTTCAGTGTGTTCTAACCGACGAGTTCCCACCAGTGTCACTGGGCCAGCCTTGGCCAGCAGCATGTCCACCTTCAGAGCCAGCAGGGATTGGCTCTGCTGGGCATGGCAGAAGCTTCCAGCAGCTTGTGACAGCAGCCTCCTCTGTGGGGCCCCAGTGCCAAAAACCAGGCCCCGCATAACCCCAACAGTCTCCAAGGCCGGGCCTGCTCCGGGCCCCTTCCCCCCTGCCCCCACTGGCCTCGGGGTGCCGGGGTGGCCGTTGGTGACACGGGCACACCGTGTCGGGGCCCTTTATGACACGGGCCATGGTGGTGGCCAGAGACCCTTGTGACATCAGAGAGCCCCGGCCTGGCTGAGGGTTTGTAGGGGCAGCGCAGGGCCCGGGGTGCCCAGTCCCGAGAGAGCCACTCCGCGAGGAGGAAGCAACTCCCGGGATCCGTCTGCGCCACAGGCCCGGAGCGCCAGACGACGCCAAAGGCACCAAAGCCAGCCCCGAGTCCCGGTGTCCCGGCCCAGAGCCCAGCTGGCCGCACGCCCAGGCCCTCAGCGGGCAGTGGGCGGCAGCAGGGGCAGGTCAGGCCGGCCACTGCCACACACCGAGCAGGACGAGGGGACCGTTGGTGACATGGCCGACGAAGAGACCCAGCGAGAGGAGGCTGTCACCTCCAGCCCAGAGGACAACTGCGTGAGGCCATTCGTGGAGGAGGGTGAGAAGCCCCACGCTTGTTCCCTGCCAGGGCCCGGCTCCCCCAAGCCTGAAGCCACAGAGGGGACCGCAGAGGCAGCTCCTGCCCTGCCCAGCACCTCTCCTGCCCCCGGCACTGAGCCAGCAGCTGCTGCTACGGCCGGGGCTGCAGGGCAGGAGGAGCCCGCCGAGCCTCTGGCTGCCCAGCAGGAGGAAAAGGCAGCCGAGTGTGCTGTGCGCGGCAAGGAGCCGCCGTCCCTGGGGACACAGAGCCCCGTGCCTGCCCCGCAGGTTCCCCCAGGCTGCAGCCCGGCTCTGCTGCTCCTGTCCCGCCGCCTCAGCTGTAAGGCAGTGTGCCGGGCCCTGCTGCAGGTGCAGGGATCCCGGCGGCAGCCGCAGGGACAGCGGCAGCTGGAGCAGGGCACGGATGTGCAAGCGGCAGAAGCAGCCACACGGGGAAGGGAGCAGAGGCCGGGGCCGGCCCCGCAGAGACCCCGGAGCGCCTGGCCCGCCCGGCTGGGAGCCCTCAGGGAGCAGCCTGATTGTTGATTTTTGTCTTGCTCCTTTTAAAGATTAAAGATATATGTGTTAGCGAGTCCCACTGAGTTTTCACATGTGTTGGGCATCAGATCACTTACCTAGTGTTCTGAAGTACTATTTGTTCTACAGTCAGAGCTTACAAAGATACAGCCTGAAGGATCTCAAGTAAAAATTGATGAATAGTGAATGCTTGTGGCCTTTTTGCCACAAGTATGCAATAAGCATAAATGTGCTCTGAAAGTTCTATCTGGCACGTTCTTAAATCATTAGTGTACACACTTAAAATATTAAAGTGTGTATTAAAATTTTCCTCTTTTCATAGGGTAAAAAAGAATTAATTTGGTTCTCTACAGCAATTACTTTTGATGGGAAGCTGATAATTTATCTCTGTTTAGCTCTACAGGTTGCGAAGGAAGCAATTTTGCTCTTCCTCCCTCTTTGCTGCTGCTGTTTTAAGTATTTTTCCAGGAAAGAAAGGCCCAACAGAGGCAGTATGTTCTCGAGGCTGGCAGGCCTTGGCTGACATGCCTCATCTGAAAATCTGAATGACAGTATCTTTAGCTCTTGCATGTCCAGAGGGTGGTGTTGCTGAGAGAGGGACAGCTTTCTGAGTGAGCAGAGGCCAGGGATGAGGTCAGCACCACAGGCATGCCCCCATGGTGACGGTGAGGGCAATGGCTGCAGCAGATGTTGACTGCGCAGCAACCAGGAAAGGCGGTTCTGCAAACACTTGTTTTGAGGGAAGAAATGAAGCAGTTGCAGCCTTTGTGAGACAGTTTTCATACTCGGAATGAGATTCAGTAAATTACATTCAACTGCTCTGGAAAAACCAGGAGCAAAATTATGGTTAAGATGGAGTTTGCAGAAGCCAATTTTTTTAAGAACCATTAGGTCACCTAATGATGTATTCAGCTAGGAGACTTAAGACTGCAACCTGTCCTAGAGTGGTTAGGCTAAGTGCAAGGCAAGTTTCCCAGCCAGCTTTCTTCACAACATTTCATTCTGCATTTTTGCTTCTATTATTTTAATCTTGGCACGACAGAGTTTTAGGGTGCTTGTCCAGGAGCTAAGACAGACAATGGGTTATTACCTGCCATCGGAGGGGGAAACAAAATACACGTCAGTGCTGGACTGGACTAAATGATCCTCGTGGGTCCCTTCCTACTCAGGATATTCTGCCACACTATGAGCGCCACGTTGGTGGCGAAGAGCGAAGAGCCCCCGGGCAGCCGACACCTGCCTGAGGCACTCCCAGCGTTCACCTGGGAGCCGCTGGGCTGGCACTCAGCACGCACAGCGGGGCTCTCCAAAGAGCAGAGCGGGAGTACTGTTTTCTTAACGCGGCCGCCAGTGCTACGAACTCCGCAGGCGGACAGCTCGTCCCACGCTGGGTATTTATGCCGACCCTCGGTAGCCGCGGGGCCCGGGCCGGGCGGGGCCGCGGCCCGCGGGCGCAGCGCCGGGCACGGCCGCATTGTCTCCCGGCGGGGCGGGCGCAGCGGCCGCGGCGGCTCCGCGAGTGGCGGGCGGGCGGCACCGGGCTCCGCGCCCGAGGGCGGGGGCGGCGCTGAGCGGGGGCAGCGGGGCGGGGGCGGGCCCGCCAGCGGCCGGCGCTCGCCGTCTCCTTGCCGACGGAGGAGGGGTCGGAGCCGCCCCCGTCCCCAGGGGCCGCTGCCGGCGAGCGAGGCGGTGCGAGGCGGCCGAGGTTAGCCACCGCAGCCCGGCCGGAGCGGGCGGGTCCGGGCTCCGCCCCGCGTCCTCCCAGCCCGGGCACCCGCAGCGCCGCATCGGGTAAGTCCCCGCGCTCCGGAGCGGCTCTGCCCCGGCCCCAGCCCCGCGGAGGGCGGCGCAGGCCCTGCGGCCTGGCCGCGCTTTGTTCCCGGGCGGCGGCGGCGGCGCCGCGGGGCGCTGCGCTCCGTTCTGCTCCGCTCTGCCGTGCGGCGGCTCCGGCTCTCCCGGGGCGGCTCCGGCGGGGCCGTGCCGCAGAGCAGCCCCGGCTGCGGGCTCGCCCCTCGCCCCGCTCGCTGCCCCGGGGTGGGTGGGTGCCGCTGGCCGCTCGCTTGCCGGGGGCACGGCGGGTCGGTGCGGCCCAGGGGAACCCGCGCAACAGGTTCGGGCATTGTTCGTGCCGCCGCTACAGACGCGGTGGCGGCGGAGGGGCTTCCCAGGGGGGCTCCCGAGTGGCCGCCGCCGGCGGAGCTTTTGCCTTTGTGCGGGCGTGGGAGGGCGGCCGCCCCTCCCGGTGGGCCCCGCCGCGGCTGTCGAGGCAGGCCCGGCAGGGAAGGAGAGGGGCTCGGGCCAGGGGAGCCGGCCGGAGGCAGGCGGAGCCGCTCGGCTCCCGGTGGGGATTTGGGCGGTGTGTGGCCGCCGGTCACGGGCGGCGGGCTGGGGACGAGTCACGGCCGTGTCACTGCCGCGGCGTCGGGCGCTCCTGGGTTTCTGGAAGCGCTGCCTGGTCGGGAAGCTGATTCACTGCTGAGGACGTGGTTGCTCATAGCTGTGGTTACCCTTTCTTTGATTTTTGACAGGTCTATTGTCCAGCAGTTTTGCATTCTGCCCCATAATTGTACTGTCACTCGCTACCCCCTAAAAGAGCTTTATAGGCAGGCAATTGTACGAAGGCGACGCTCTAAAGCAATATTTTTGTTAAAGAATTTAAACGAGTGTGTGGAAGCAAAAGTAGAAACAATTAAGAGAGAGTGGTTCTTTATTTTTTTTACTTTTTGTAAGTTTTTAATGAGCAACATCGATGAGGTTTATGTGGATGTATATTAATAGATACTTTTGTCTGTTGCTCTCTCATCTTTCTGCATCCCAAAGGAAATATTGGTGCTCTCCATTTTTAGTATTGCAATGTCTGCAGTGTCCTCACAATTGGATCTTGACTTTGTTCCTGCATTAAAATTCACTGTGATGAGGAAGTACTGGGTTTTCCCCCCTTTTTTACCTTCCGTGACATCGCCTGCTAAGATTCAGTGTACAGTAAATAATAAATACTGTTACTACACTGTAGGATTACTGATCGTTATTAATTACTATGCTAATAAGTGTTCTCCTTTTCTGAATGTGAGCATTTATAGTCCTAATACCATTGTGTGTACCAAGCAGAAACTTAGGAGAGGAAAGGGGGAAGGTGGACTACAGAATAGAGCAGAAGCTTACTCAGAGGCCTGCAGCTTGGTGAGATGCTGGTCATGTCTTGCTCTTTCAGGAGAAAAGCAGTGAGGCAGAGCACTGGAACAGGCTGCTCAGGGAGATTGTGGACTCTTCCTCTCTGGAGGCATCCTAACCCCCTGCCTAGGCTGGGTCACCACCAGCAGTTACACAGGAGTGTGTCCAAATGGTGTTCCATTAGAACCACTCAAATAGATGATCTTCAGAGGTCCCTCCCAATCTTAATAATCCTGTGATTTTGTGAAAATCTTCCACCAAACCCAAGAGTAATTACAATGTGGTTTTAGGGGTGGATTTTAGGATTTTGCACAATTCTTTATGTTGTAGATTGCTGCTTGAAGAGTCCTGCAAAATCATCTCAGCCAACTGTTTTTCCTGGAGTAGTATGCTAATAGAGGGTATTTTGTTTGAAGTTTAATTGATCGGTAACATCTGTTTTCCTAGAAATACAATTTAAGAGAAGGAAATAAATGTATTTTTAAATTTCTTATAAGAATATTTAGTATAAGAAAAACTGATACGATGTCTCATCGAGCTGTAGGCTGTAATTCTAAATTGGCTATGGATTCGAATTTCTCAGTAAAGCTTATGTAAATAGGGGAAATTCACATAGTTTTGTCATTTTCCGTCAACAAAATAAAGGAGTCAGGTGACGTTCAGTTCAGTTGGCTGTTGCTTGAGAGTGGTAGTAGGAAGGGAGGCCAGAGGAATTTCTGTAAGAACTTTAATACAGTGCTATCTAACTGTCAAGAATCTTTAGGAATAGATTATAAAGAGGAACACCTTTATTCCCCAGTGATGATGGGTGGGGAAATAGAGAATACCTTCAATAGGCAGCTTCTGGTAAGTAGGCAGAGCCTACCGTGGAAATGATGTTGTAGGATTTCCAGTGTGTCTGTCTCAAGGACTTGCTGTTTGTATTTTTGTTCCCAATCTATAGGTGTGTCCTCTTGCCTTCTCTATCTTTTGAGGCTGACTAGAAAACTTCCATGAATAGAAGGGCATTTTTAATATAAAATTTACTGTGAGTTAGATTACTGTAATGACTGATCTATCAGAATTACTGTAAAACCAGTGAAGTGTGTTTGTCATCTTGACTTTGCCTTTTACAGGGTATACACTAATTTGAACTTTTGGGGTTTTGTTGTTGGGTTTCATTTCATGGGTGGAATTTGATCAAGTTACAAGGTTTCATGCAAGCCTTATAACATTTGCTGAGGTTTAACGTTTGATGCTTTTATGTTAATTCCATGTCTTCTAAAACAAAGAGGGACTATTTATATTTTCTTATTCAAGTTATACTTTGCCTTTTTAAATTTTATAGCAATGAGTACCTTTGTAGGAATACCTTCTTCCTCTTCAAAGAAAAAATACACTGTTGTATTTTCAATTTAGCCTAAAAGTCCGTGTAGGTTACATCTGATTGAAAGCATACTACAGGGATTCTGGTTCTTGTTACTTTCCCGCTGTTTCCGGTGCTGCCTCAGGAGCATTGCCTGCTAACTATAAACAATGTTGATGTCTACCATATGTTTTGGTAGAAAGTGCAGATTCCTGCTGTCCCACTAAACTCAAATGCCTAGTGTACTAGTATTTGTGAAGATACAACAGAAATGTTGACTCCTCTATCATGTAGCTCTGTAAGAAACTCTTGCTTTCAACCTCCAAGGAAATAAAGTTTTATGTTGAGTAGCAAAATCAAAAAATATGGTCAAATACTTTTTCATTTAAATTTACAGAACCCGGGATCTGGAGCTCAAACTTGTAACCCTAGCAGACAGTTTTGCATTCCAGTACCAATGGTAAGTAAGATAGGTCTCTTCCAAAAATAAATCTTTTTAATTTTCACGCATTATGTTTGGTTCTTATGAAGCTTTGATACTGATGAATATACTGCCTAGAACAACATCTTTGCAGTTGGTTATGTAGAAACTTACTTAGGCTTTAATTCCTGCCATCTTTAACTTAACTGCTTTTCTTGTTTTCATTTTGTGACTTCTAAAATGTCTTTAAAACTGCACTGTAACATAACCAAATCTGATATTAAAGCAAAATTACATTGTTTGGCCATGCAGCTCACAGTGCAGCTTGTGTTACTGTGTCTCACATAGTGGAAGTGTCTCACAAGGAGAGGAGTGGCTGCAGATGTGTTAGAGGGTGTTTAAGCATAAGACTGGAGTTAAGTGAGTTTTATTTTTAAGACGGTTCTGTGGTAGTGGGTGAGAGTAAGGAAAGAAGTTTTAATAGCATCAAGGTAATTGTTGCTACTCTGATGGTGTTGATAAGCTTGTGCTGGAAGATAAATGAGAGACTTGGGAACCTTGATTGAGCAAGTAGAAAAATGTGTTGGCAAAGCTTTTTGCTCTTCAGACTAAATAAGAGTGAGAGATTTTTGAAGTGAGGATAACCTTACAGCAGATACTAAATTCAACAAGGAAGCAAGTGAAAATCAATCTGGAGTGTTGTTTTCCTGTTTCCAGGTGAGAAGATGAACTGCTGCATTTTGGACAAGCTGAAGTTTGGAATGCTGGGATATAAAGAACCCATTAAGAAGGAAATTACAATAGTTAAGAGGAGATGAAGGTATGACTTAGGGCTTTGCAGAAACAATAATTCAAGGGAGATAGATGTAGTAGGTATGAGAGAATCCAGAGCCAAGACAAATTCCTATGATGTTGGCAGAGTTGTATTTGAGATGTGCTCTTAGTTGAGGTTGACCCTACCAAGTAAGACCAAAAATGTGTTTGAAGAATAAGATAAATCGGTTTGATGTTAGCTTGATGTTTTGGTCACTAAATTATATCTATGGCTGAAATTGAGACCTCAATGCAGCTTGTATGTTTTCTCTCTGCTGGTGTTCTGTTTGCTAATTCTTTCATTTTGCATCCTCACATGACCCTAGAAAATAGTATAATTGGAAAATGAATGATTGTTGCATCTATGCAGGATGCTCCAGGGAGCAGTTTAGAGAGCTTGATTCTATGTTCTCTAAAGCATGTGACCGTTTATTTATTGATTTATATTTTGGTAGTGGAAGTCTACATGTTTTATTTTGAGGGGGTAAGAGAGAGGGAGAGATGCTGTAATTAGTGCAGGTGGTTGCTGTGGCTGATTTGATTTGTGATTTGCAGTTAAAATGTTCAGAATTTTTAATCTGAGTACAAAACCTGAAGACATCCATAAAGTTAAGATTTATTAACCTGTACCCACTAATTTAAGAACATCTTAGATAATTATTTTTGTTTGTAGACCAGTGAATTCATGGATTTCTGAAATACAGGAACAAGGTACTTATTTACCAAATCTAAAACATTTCAATCTCTTGTACTTTCATGTTTGGTTAACATTAGCAAAATTTTCAGGTTATTTATTTCTGATTGAAGGGATTTTTATTATTTTTACCCTTATCATGGATACTTTGTGTATTGTGCAGTGAGGACAGAGGAACAGACAATAGTAACTTTTTAATATTTTTCTTTTTTTAGGCAGAGGAAATTGTTCAGGGTGTTTCAAGATCCACACAAAATTATACTCTTGAGCTGATAACATTTTGGTCAGGCAGCAAACCCAGAGTTTTAGGGATTTGTTAACAGACTTTTTATTAGCCCCTTCTTCATTGTCATTTTATTTTGGTCAGTTTTCTCCACTCCAAAAGGATGACTGCTTTTGTGTCTGCTGCACAAGATGGCTTTTGGTGTAGGGGAGCATTTCTTTTTGCTTCCACTCAGTCGAGTGTCACTATACTGAGCTGGGAATTGAATCCTGAGGCCCTGAGCCACATGCACTTGTAACCAATGCCAAATACATGTATTGTTATGAAGTGATAGATTGTTTTCTTATATAAGTGTTGCAAAAAGAACAAGAAGTTCTAATCCTGCACCCCAGAGGAAAGTGTTTTTCATTTGTTCTGGACCGCCAGCCGTTGCACTCATCAGTACAGCTGTTTGTCTTTTGACTTTGCCTTTTAACTTGGCCGCTCATGGCCTGGATTGCCCAGTCCCATTCTACCCACTGCCCTAGTTCATTTTATGAAGTACTGAATGCGTAGGAGCTTTCTGATCTTTCATCACAAACTGATTTTAGAGAGTTCCTAAAAGAGCTGGTGATAAAGTATTTATTTACACAAATAGGCAAAGCACTTGTGATTTGTATGTTGGTTTTGTTTGTTGGAGGTTTTTTTATGTTTGTTTGTTTTTTTAGAAGAGGGACCTAGGAGAGGACTATGTATTTTTATTTTACTATCTGTAGGTTATTTTTCTTCCCCCTAACCTCACAAATTATTTCTGTGGTGGAATTTGAAATCCATGTTCTACTTCTGACTAAGGAAAATTTTAAGACCTGTAAACAAGAATTTTCTTTTAATGAGTTTTAGCGCAGTGTGATGAGGAAGAGAAAATGTCTCCAGCTATGCTTTGAACATAGCATTTCAATTGACATATTGCTATGTAAAAAATGGTGGAAGAAGCAGCCTCTCAACTTGCATCATTTTATGTATTCTGTGGTCACTTGATAGTGTTATGTAACATGGAATTGTACCAGATGACTGCAACTTCTGCTGGTTTGGCTGCCTGTTGTAAGGGAAAGAGGGTATGAGGTGGATTGGTCTTCTGGTGGGCAAGCTGTGGGGTTCTGCAGGAGGGTAAATGGTGTCTCTCACTGTATGTGAGAGAATGACAAAAAGTGTCAGGAATGTTGCACGAAAGGGAATATGGAGATGCATCCAAAACCTGTGGCTTCTTTTCTCTACTATTCTAGATTATAGAGGCCTGAAAACTGCCGTAACCAGTACAGATCATGTTATGCTGTAACTTAGCACAGATCGTGTGTTTGCCTTGGAGTGAGGCTGGAAAGGATAGAAGGTGCTAGCAAGCTGCCATCTTTGATGTCATGTGTTGCAGCACCGTTAGGGATGTCTGTGTGTGTTCCTTTGGGCTGGGCAGGTTTGCTCTCTGAGCAGTGAGTCCAGGGAGGGAGTGCTGCTCTTTGAGAGTGTGCTCATTGCTGCACAGGTCCTGGGGCTGGCCTTGCTCCATGACTGAGGTGTTGGCCTTGTGTCTCGCAGCTGGACATGCAGGTTTTATTGTGCATCCTGGTTACATTGTTTCTGTGCTTGGTCCTCTTCCTTTTTTTCCCCTCTGGCACTTGCTTGAAGTCTGAGGAAAAGCTCTGCCTTTGTGTGAAATGAATAGTTGACTGTGATCAAAGTTAGAACCCAGACACACAATGTCTTTTTCTTCTCAGCTGGCATAACCTCTTACTCACCTGTTCTCTATTTGCTGCTTCGCTATTCATTATATTGCTCATCACTTCCTTTTATTGCTCATCTTTTTATTTCACTTTTCACAGAGTGTTGGGGGATTAAAAAAGAGTGGTAAATGAATATGGAAGATGGGTTAAATAGAGGAAGTAGTTAACCGACAGTTCTTCTGAATTCTATTGTTAACTTTAGTTAGAAGACAAGTTAAGATTTGAACCTTCCAGTGAAAATGGAGTGGAATTGGAGTTTTTCCAAGCTTAAATTTGTTGTGGCTGTGACAATGTGCTTTTGGATCATGGCCTAGCACGCTGTTAACCTCAGCTGTAACCCAAGTCAGAGCACATTTTCAGTGTGTCCATTGAACTGCCATGGCAAGTTGCTGAGTTAGGGTACTAACAGTGCCTGTGTAATGGAAAGGGCATTGTATGGTTGTATCTTTAAAATTAAAGAAGCTTACATACTCATGAAATTAGTCTGTGTTTTTTATTTTCTGACTTCTTTAGAGTGAATTAGCGGGTTACAGAAGATCAGGAATATTTTTGTTGTGTACAACTTCAGACATAGTATAAAACTTCTGTGGGCTTTTTCTGGATGGTTTTTACAGGTAGTAAAAAAATTGAAAATACGAAAGTGGTTGAAAAAGCAAAAACTTTAATTTGATCTTCCTTAAATATCTGGAGTTATCTTTTCTTCTGAGGGCTCTAATGTTAAATATTTATTAGTGCTGCTCATAATATCTTAAAAAGTAAAAATCAAACCCTGCATTTGCATATGTAAGCTGATGTTCATCTGTCAGGTTTTATTGTTATTTTGAAACTGTCCAGCTGAGTAGCCAATTTCCAGGTGCTTTTTAATTGAAGACAGCATTAACTAATAAATATTTACAGCCTTTCTCTATTTTGGGGGCAGGTTTGTGCTTCTCAAATTACCCTAGGGCATCAGCCCTGGAGACACCTTCGTTTGTGTTCTCTCTTTGTACAGCTTTGCTGTGGGAGAGATGACATCTTTTGATGTAGCTTTAAAGGAAGGTGAAATAATAATCTACATAGATAATTGTGATACTCAGCTTTTTCCCTGTCTTTTACACACAGATTTTGTTTGTGTGGAGCAGATGAACTTGTTTTGAGCTGATTCAGGGAAAAAGGAGGTAATGCTTTGTGGGTTCAAGTTAGCATCTGAAAAAGCCTGCATGCTGGCTTCAGAGAATGAGGATGTTAGTTTTGAAGGTCTGCAATTCAAAAGTTGGTCTAAAAGAAAAGGTGTTTTCATTCCATATGATTTGAGGCTTTTTTCCTTTGGTGCTTCAGAATGACTATTGTTATTTGTGCTATTGTTTCTGCCTGGACTTGCAAGCTGCTACAGTTTTGAACATAGCTGCCCATCTGCTCCTTGGTTATTTATAGGCAGATTTGTGGAGCTCCTTCTAATCTCTCAAGTCTTCAAAAACATTAATGAATTAAACATCACAATACTCTTGTAAAAAGAGAATTAAATGGAGGGACTGAATGGAGACTAAAAAGGATAAATGACTTGCTGAAAGCCATATGTATATTTTGTAGCAGAACAGGGAATAGAAACCAGATACTTTTTTTCTTACTTGTAGTCCTGTGGTCCTTAACAGACCAGCTACATGGTCTTGTGAGATACACGTTAAAGTAATGAAGAAGGAACTTGTTCTTTGAATCTTACAACAGATGCTCATGTGCAGACTAACCCATTTCAAGACCTTGCACCATGTACTGAGAGTATTAAAGGTTTCAGGTCTAACAAACATGAATAAAAATGTTAATATTAATTCTCATTAAACCTGAATTTGTTTTGGTTGTTAATGTTTTGGAGCAGTGGTTTCTGCTGGGTTACTTAGAAAGAAAACACCTGTTACTTGCATGAGAGCTTCTCTCTGACATCTTACTTCCAGTTGTCTAGTCAACCTGTCCCTCTTCCCCTTTCTTTAATAGACTTTTACAATGGCTTTAAACAGTATCTGGACATTGGCTTTTTTTTTTTTTTTTTTTTTTAAATTCAATGACAATGTGGGTAGCACGAAATGCAGGTGAAGTTTTCCATTCATCAGAAATTCTTCATGTTGAATTACTCATAGTACTTATTATGTGGAAGGGGATTTTTTTATTTTTGGCTGGTTTCTTTTTCTTTGCTTTTTTGGTTGGTTTTTTTTGTGTGTGTGTGTTTTTGTTTGTTGGGGGCATTGTTTGTTTTTGTTTGTTTTTTGGTTTTGGAAGAACTTGCGAAATTTTGGATGTGTGGCGTAAAACATTGTAATTTACAGTCATTCTAGAGTCTAGAAATGATAGATGATGCAGCCTACTAAGCTGTGATTTGATTTCACATTAGAATGCAGCCTGAAATATTGTTTGCATTTTCACCTGTTCTGTAATTTTTCTGAACTATTTGTTTACTATTTCTCATTTTCTCCTTAATGTATACATATTTCATGTTTGTATGTAAGAGAATTTTCTCCACAAATAGTATTAGTTTCTGCTTGTCAAGGGGATTGGAAGAGTTTTCTGTTTCACTGGAATGCCTTTCAAGTATTTAGGTTTTAAATACAAATATGAAAATTTAGTGTTGCCACCTTCTTCTGGAAATCTTCAAAAGAATGAATACATTGTTGGAGACTGACATTGCTATATTGATTTAATAACCTGAAAACCTGTCATTCTAAACAAGTTCAGTAAGATCCTTCAAATTGTATTGAATGTGTCCAGGAAACATGTTAAATAAAAGAACTACAAGTTCTACAGTTTATGGTGTTTTGGCAAAGTAGATTCTAGGTGGGCATACAGCACTCTAGATTGTTTCTGAAATTCAGCAAACTTAACCTCTTTATTTGTTGCATATCTGTAACATTTCAGCATATAAAAGTTATGTCTTCTGATTTGGAAGGGATAAAATGCAGCTTCCTGAAGTATTTCACTTTCCTCACATGAAATCTGTTCTCTTCAGTGCTTTTATTTTTCTTCTGTAACTTTTCTGTGTTTAATGAAACCAAATGGGTTTTTTATTGATGAATAGACACTGAATCTGTTTCTTTCAGCTAAATAGTGGTACAATGTTGAGCAACGAATCATTCTTTCTTCATGCTAAATTGAGAGCTTGATGGAGAATTTTAAGAGCTTGTCATTTTGTCTTCCTCCAACAAATTGAAGACTTTACATATATTTTGTAGGCCTAAATACATTGCAAGGGTACAAAGCAGTGTACCTTTCAAAACACCTTTAGTAGCTCCTGTTGGAAAGTGGAAGCCAGCTTTCTTGGAATGGTTTCACTTTCCAATATTAAAAAAAGAAGTTTCATTTAATTCATCCTAAGACTCTTTGGATGTCAAAAATAGAGAAGGATGCTGAGCCTAGTTTTTAAGCGTGAAGATTTTTTTTTTCTGATATGTTCAGGTAACTTGCTCTGGTGAGAGTTTTCTTCTAGTTGAAACCTATCAAAGCTCTCACAGAAGAGAGGTAATTGTAAACTTCAGGAGTTTATGGAACAAAGGCTAGGTGTTTGGAATTATCAGCAGTTGTTCTAACTGGTCTGACTCACCTCCCTCCACTCTGAACAGAATGCTTCCATTGGTTCCAGGAAATACTGAATAAAAGAACTATTTTGATCCATGGACAGTGCCACTACTGTGGCAGAAAGCCAAGCAATGCTTTCATATTAAATAAATAGGTCTTTTCAGAACAGCAGAGAAACATGTTCCCTAGAGTCAGTAAGTTGATGCAGACTTTTGTTCCTATGTGAAAGTACGAAGATAATGAAGTGTATGTAGGTTTGAACTTCATTCATTGGTTATAATGAAGAGGCATTTGTAATAATTTGGAAATGTAACTTGGGGAGGAGGAGAAAAAATCATTCAGGTATGTGTTCCACATCTTGAAAAAAGGAAAATAAAGAGAACTGCCAAAGTTAACAAGCTTACACAGAGTGGTTTGAGAGGCAAAAATGACTGTCTGAGTAATTATTGAATTTTGTGTTTTATGCAACAAATAACTACAAATCTTTGTCTAGAGCATACAGGGAGCATTTAATAGGATGCTTTTTTGAGTAGTTGTTCAAAGTGCAGGCTGTTATGGGACTCAGTTTCCTGAGACAACTGAAAATTGTTTGTTTCCTTCTGTAATATGTGGAGTGTGAATTTTATATAATTGACAAAAATTACACTTCAATATGAAGATTGTGGGATATGAGATGGGAATGAACATTGTGACACATTACACACTGGAACAGGAAGAGATGATGAAAAGCTGTTGAAATGTTTTTTATTTTTTATAATAATATGATATTTCTTTTTTTTTGTTTTTGTTGTGAAGCTCATTGTTTTAACATGAAAAGGAATAACTATTTTACCTCAGGCTATTTGGATTTCTCTGGATTTTTGGAGTTTTCTTTTTTTTTTTTCCTAAAACATTTACAGTTTTTATTCAGTTAACTTCCCCCTCTGCCAGGAGAAAAGTTCTCTTTGTGTGCATTCTGAAGTATCCAGATGGAGAATTCCAGGTTGCAGTCCAAAGCCCTGGGCCTGGAATGAGAAACAAAAAAAAATTCAAATTTTTCTGTTTTTATTTTGACTGGATATTGGTACATATCTTGAATTGTGCATTTCTGAGCAGAATTAAGTTTTTTTTTAAATTATATGGATTGATCTGTGGAAGTAGGACCTCACAGAGTTACAAGCAGATGCCAGTTCCTACTTTGTGCAGGCTGGAAGAGGAGGTTGTTCAGTTCAGGCATCCTGTGCATTTGTCAGTGAAGCAGAAAAGTCTCATCAGGGTGAATTGCAGTTCACAGTGCAATAAAAATTGCATGAGGGTAAGGAGGAGGCAAAAGAAGCAGGAGCATTTCCAGGTATAGATTATAGACAGGACATAGTTACTCAGGTTGTTGGATGGTTTTCTTCAACTGAAGCCCTGCTAATGGCAGGGTAATGGCAGTGTCCTGACAGAAATGTAGCGTAACATTGTTACATAATTATTATATTCTTGGTGATACCAGACAGGCTGTGCAAAAGCACAATCTTATTTGCACTTATTTTACATCTGAATGAGCAAACAGATAACCTACCTGTAAATTAATTGTAATTTATTGGGGTTGGGAAATGGGATTTCATATAAATTATCTTGTTGTCCTTAGTTGAGATTCTGCTTTGATTTTTGTGGTTCGACTGTTTGTTCCCTCCCAACGAGGGAAAAGAAATCTTTAATTAAATATTTGTATGGATAAGTGCCTACAGCTTTTTCTTAGGTTTTTACAGTATTTTAGATTTTGGTTACAATGTTGTGTTCTTCCTTCAGAAGAATACAAAAGTGTAGCACTGTGAAACACTGTAACTGACTTACCATGCTTGACAACTTCAACTTCTTGTGTTTCAGAGCTGCGAAAAGTATCTGAAGTAGGATGGAAGCGTCAGTAATATTACCCATTCTGAAGAAAAAATTGGCATTTCTTTCAGGTACAATTTCAGTTTTCCTCAATTGGTTCCACCCTGCATAATTTGGATGGGATATTTAAGTTGGTTATTTGTATTTGCTGAATGTATTTAACAAAAAGATATTGTTGGTTAGTGCTTTGTCATACTCCAAAAGAATTTCTGGAACCCTTTATCTAGTAGCCAAGCTGTTGGTGTTGGTGTTTAGGACTTGGTTCTGCTGTAGCCTGTAGCTCAACCTGCAGTTTTTAAGAAGTTTGTCTATATGAAAGAGACTGATGACTTAAGAGACATCCAAAAATAATCCCTGCTGGTTTGGCTTTTTAGTTTTTTGGGTTTAGAAGAACAGAGTGAATATCTTCAGGATTTTCTGTAGAAAATTTTTCTTTCCTTTTCACCTGTCTTTTCTCCAGCATAGAAACACGTGGAAGCGGAATTAGCCATGCATTGCAACAGTTTGATTATTGCCAATTAGTTAATTCAGGAAAGACTGAAATTATCATTGTATTTATTAAAACTTCTTGAATCTTATGTTGAAGGTAACTTTTTCTCTTCCCTCTGCCAGAAAAAAAAAAAAAAGAAAAGGAACACTTCAGGTGGTGAATGACATTCTCTTGCTGGTTTCAAGGCTGTTGTAGATAGCTGTGTTAGTTCTTGGTGTTTGTCTGATCCAGTGTAGGTAGGTAACTTACAGAACACTTGTCAACTTCAAAAATTGACAAATGTTGCCATAAATATCCTTCTGGCTTAGTTTTTTTTAGTTTGTGTTTTTAGCCAGTCTAGTTTAGCCTGCTCCAGTCACCTGAGAGGTGAAACCTGCTCTTTTTGTTAATGGAATTTATTTTGCTTTGAATTTGCCTACTGTCCCAAGCAACTGCAAATCTAACAATTCCTTTTTAAAAACAAACAATCAAATCCCTAAAACTCAACTCACATTAAAGCCTGGGACAATTCTTCCACAGTAACAGCAGATGTGTATTGAGTTGGTTGTCCAGCATTATATTGCCATGGGATGTTCTCATTAACTAGAGTGCATTTTCAAATTGCTGTTAAAGCTGCCTGATCTGTTTTGAGAACAGACGTTCTTAGTGGAATGTAATTTATTGAGTGGCATTTTAAATGCTAGGAACCATTTTGGACCTATGTATTTCTAAGTAGGTTTGATCATTTTGGAATTGATTAGTATTAATGGGTGCTTTAGTTTAATGAATGGTAAAGTTTGATGCAGCAGTAATTTTTAGTGTTTTTCATGTAAGTAAAGTAACTTAACAGACACAAATCAGTTCCTCATGTCTCCTTACATCAATTTTACTCCATATAATTTCATTAATGATTAAAAACATGCAATCAGAAAAATAGTATTTTAGGAAAATGTCTTGCAATGTTTATTTGTCTGTTGTCATTTTTGAGTTTAATTGGTACAAGTAATGTTGATCCTGCCTTTTTCTGGAAGCAAAATGGTGGTTTCTAATGGAAATCCATGGCTGGTGTAGCTTTAATGTTGATAATAAGTCATTACACACAGCAGAGAAGAAAAGACAAGATCCTAAGTCAACAAAAAGCCTTGAACAACCACTTTGGTGCAAAATAAACAAAAAAATTTCTTCTTCCTTTTTTTTTTTTTCTTTTTTCTTTTGTGATGCTCTCAGTTGCTTTCCTTAACAGTGTTTGCAAGCTGGGGGAAAAACCTGTCAGTTGTTAAACAAGGTGACTTGTCATGAAATAATAATTTAGATAATTATTGTGGTCTTTTTCTAAAGTGTCAACAGATTATTTCTGGGATTTGGGTTGTGTTTTGTTTAGTCAGTTCAGCAAATGGTGTTTAAATCCAAGCATTTTTCCTTTTTCTCTGCTTCCTCACTCCAATTTTCAAGCTTTCTGCTGTTCAGAAACAGAAGGGTGGACAGTCTGTAAATTACTGTTGCTTTAGACTGTTTCTGCTGGAAGCATCTGTCCATTTGTCCTTTCTTATACAGCACCACTCTTCAATTCTTTGGTTTAGAAACACAGTTATTAAAAACTGTGTTTTCCAGCAACAATTCTCTCACAAAGGAGAGGAGGGGATGGGAGCACAACTACTGCAGTGGGCCACAGAAAGCAATAGGTCCTTTACAGAAATGTGGAAAATATCTGTGTATCAGTGGGTCTTTAAAACTCTAAATTTAGAGAGTTTGCATAGCTTTGGAAAAAAGGAAAAAAAGGCCTGTTGCAATTAAGATTCTAACATATGTTGTGGAAACAGTGTTTGTTGATTATCTTGCATGCACCTCATGGATGGGGAGAATTCTTATCAAATTATGTCAACATATGTGTATGAGTCTGCAAGCATTACTGTGCTCATGCCTTTTCTTATTTCTGAACAACTGTTACTATTCTGTAAAAGGTTGTTTTTGGTGATTAGATGGAGCTTCAGTTCTACTGAAGAACTTTATGAAGCAAAAGCATAATTTAATTGCTTTAGCCATGTGAACAACAGTTTGAGAATAAAGATGTTCTTTCTCAGGTTATGGAAATTTACTTTGCTTCATTTTCACCCAAATAAACCTGTGATTATAGATGTCTTTATACAGTTTTTTCTAAAATATAGAGAATATTGTTTAGTACTCGACTCCTCCGTGTGCTTAATATTGTGGTTGTGTTTTTTTCCTTAATAAAATAGATAATATAATAAAATTTACTCTTTCTAATATTGTTTGTATAAGTTTTACCAGAAAGGTTTGAAAATGCAGATGAAGATTAAGGCCAGCAGTTGGAAATATATATCTCAATCATGAGGCGACAGTTAACTGTTTGTAAGTAGGTGTAGAAATTGTTCTGTGTTTGAAGGAACTGCCAGTTTAGAGTGTGTGCCATGGGCAGCCAGTGTTGTACGAGATCCTTCTGTAGTAGTCAGCTGGACTAGAAAGGTCCTCCTTTTCTAGGAGCTCCAGTTGGAGCTTCTGGGTATGTTCTCAGCTTGGGAGTGGACTAGATTTCTGACAGACTGGTAGTGTAGAAGGTCTAGGAGTTGCTTTTTAATAATATAATCTAAAAATGCAAAAATAATGCTTCTGGAACACTTGATTTGTGTTGTTTATATTGAAAGTATTAGATGAAAAATCGTGATAGTTGTGGATGTGGGCTATGCTCTGATGTCCTGGTGATGTTTTAAATATCCATGGGGTGAGTTAACCTTCACAACTGAGAGCTGAAATGTCAGTTGAGGTTTTCACAGCAACTTTAAAGATTTGCTTTTTATGATGAAGTTTGAGACCACTTAACTGCAAAGTATTTCTTCTGCTTAAACCTCATCACATTAACTTTGTAATTACTTTTTCTTTCTGAAACAGGAGGGAAGGACAGAAGAAGTGGCCTCATTCTGACGATTCCATTATGCCTTGAACAGACGAGTATGGATGAACTGAGTGTCACACTAGACTATCTCCTAAGTATACCAAGGTGATTTGGAAGGCATTCTGTTAAGAGCTGGGTTTGTTTTGGTTTTTTTCCAGTTGTAGAAGAGATCTTTCCATTGTTTTTAATTTTATTTGCTCTTCTTTACCAAATTAATTTTATGTAAATGTTTGTTTAGATTTTGATACTGTCTGAGTTAGAAACACTCATCCCAATAAGCTAAGGGATATGTACTAAGGCTTGTCTGTGTCCTTTTATGTCCTTGTGTTCTCCTTTCTTGGGATAGCTTTTTCCATAATTTCTTTTTAATGACAATGCACTTAATTTGCTAAGTAAATTAATGAGCCATTCCAATCAAACTCCTAAGCTTGCAAGGGCAGCATTGCCCTTCCTGTTCTATGTGCCTAAGCTTTGTAGCTTGTAGGGATTCAGTTTGAAAGTGCACTAAGTTTAAAAATATACAGTCTTACTGAGGTTAGTGAGCAGCTCGTGGTACTGCTTGAGTGTGCTGCCTGACAACTTGAGTATCCTGTCATCCATAGCTTGCTGTAAAATCATTGTTGTTCAAGTTCTGTGCATGTGCCTATGCCAGCTTATAGTAACAGTTTTTGATCCTGTCTTAGTTACCTGCATTTCTATTTTCTTAAGATCCAGGGATTGATCTTTATCATTTTTTTTCTCTCGTGTACCACTGCTTTATAAAGAAAAGGAGCCTCTCAGATAAATGTTTGCTTTTGTATCTTTTCAAATTTCTCTTCTGGAAACAGAGCAACAATGGCATAACTAAAAATATCCAGTATACTTTACAAATTGTAATCTATAAATGTTTATAAAACACAGTTAAAGGATCCAATGTTGGGGGTTTTTTGGTAGATAAAACTTTAAAAAAATCCTGATTGTGAGGGAGAAGCAAAGAATAAATCCTAATTATTTAAAAGTAAAACATCAGTAGGTATATGAGTATACTGCACAACATTTTAGTTGTGTAAATTTTAGGGTTTTTCAAACAGCTTGTTGTCTTTTGTAAAGTGATGAAACACCAAATGGTCATTCACACAAGTCATGTCATTGACTTAAGGACTTGACCGAATTTATGGAACAGATGCAGGCATTCTTGTTCTAGTAAGCATTAATTATTCCACAGTCTCATCCTGATGTATGTCTTTACATATATTAGTGCAACAATAACTGTCTAAAAGCTGAACCAAAGTGCTCTTTGTACTCAGTAGAAACTGGGAAATCTCTTTGAAAGTGAAGTCAGTATTCCCACATTGAATGCTCTGTGTCAGTTGTGGAAAAAATGACCTCTCTTCTATGGTGGCAGTATGGAAAAATCATTGTCCTTTTGGTTCGCGTATTGTTTTTCAGTGGGAAATGCAAACTTTGGCCTAAGCACTTCTCTTTTCTGTTCTGGAAAGACTTGCTGAACAGTGTTTGGCAAAAATAGGGCTGAGGGGAGGGATATTGTTCCAAACCCAATAACTGTCCAAGCAACCTAATTACTACTTTTTTCCCCATGCTCTGTGTGTAAGGTAAGGTAATATGTTTGACTTTAAATTCAGTTATGCATGGTATACAATGTAACTACAACTGGTTTGAGATCTGCAGTCTAGTGTGGATTGCTGGCTGTGTCCAAAATCTGAGAAGCATTAAAAGGCATTTGCCTAAAGTGCCTTGGGTGGAATTTCTTTGGAATATGTGTGTAAAGCCATTCTAAAATTTATGATTTTGGTTAATACCAACTTATTCCTAGTGTTGAAATCTACTGTGATGCCTTTCTTTGATGGTATTTAAAATTCTCAGATTCTGAAGAGGTCTGTTCAAAACTGAAGAAGAATAAAAGTGGCAACGTTATGATGTTGTCTGTTTATACTAAAGTTTGCTTCCTTTGTTGTATTCTCTCCACTGTGGCTCAAATCACTAAGTTTTTTACTTTTACTTTTTTTACTTAAATACAAACATTTGCATTGGTCTAAACTTTTTAGAAGTGGTAGGTCACTTCTGAATTTGGTTGTGTATTTTGTTGGGTTTGGGAGGTTTTAATAGGGTTAATAGTAGTGGAGCAGATGCTGATACGGCTCTATTCTGTGAGCCTAAGGAAGTCATATCTCAAGGTGCTGTAGTATCACTCTTCACCTTATTCTTAAGAACAATAGTATTGTGCCTTTTGAGTTGGTTTTGATTGGAAATTGTACTCATGAAGCCTGAATGTTCAGACTGCTTCCAGAAAAATCATGTGTGTGATCTTAGAGGTTCCTTAAAACCAAAATGCATTCACGGACTGTTGAAACAGCTAAGTTTAATTATTTTTTCCTAAATAGGCTAGTAAAGTGCCTTTTTTCCCTTTTTTTTTTGCTTTTGAACTCCAAGATGAATTTATCTTCCACCCATACCTGATGAAGCTCAGCTTAAACGTAAAATAAATAACAATTTCTTGTTGTGAAACATAATGTTTACTGTTGCATGCCTTGTTTTTTGTAAGCTAAGGAGATCACAGAAGTAGCTCTGTTTTTGCAGATTTGGGAAAGGTTACATAATGCTTTCCTGCCTCACATAAATGTCATGGATTTTATTTGCTTATAACTTTGCCAACACGAGAATTTCAACCTGGGACATGATATCTAGTGTGGTAACTAATGTTAAACCATGGGCTCACTTGCAAGTCCTCTTCTGGATGCTCCTTGTGAAAACTGACCTTTGTCTTCCTTATGAGACTGTAAATTGATCTCTTTTCTGAGGATTTTGTCAAGTTAACAATTATGAGACCTTTTCCTAGTTGCTACAGTTTAAAGAAATATTTGTATTATAAGGTAAACTTCAGTGCTACTGAGTAATTTTTAATATCTAATAATATGCTGGAGCATTAAAATTGGAAGTTATTTTATAAATGAGTAAAGTTAAAGGTTTATAACACAGTGTTTCTATAAGGAAAAAACCTGTGTAGTTGTATTTTACAGGAGGCTTGACATCCAAAGTTGTCATGATATGATACTTGTTACAGTGAATTTTATGTTTTTCTTTTAGTGAGAAGTGTAAAGCTCGAGGATTCACTGTGATAGTGGATGGCAGAAAATCTCAGTGGAACGTGGTAAAGACGGTTGTGTTAATGCTGCAGGTAAATAAATATTTACACATTCATAGTTGACTAATCAGTTTTATGGATGTGAACCCAATGGCCATGTTATTGTAGAGACAGTAATTTCCTTAAAATTTGGTTCTGTGTTGAGTTCTGTGCAGCAGGAAGAGATTCTGAAAAGCAGGTGCTACAGCTCATTCAAGTGAGAGACAAATTCTTCATATGCTGAGAACACACAGTTGTAGACCTTTTTCTAAAATGGAGTTATAGTCTAAAGAGTACAGAAATATGCTCCTGACAATTTCCAATAAAAAATTCTAAAAAAATATTATTTAAACTTTTCAGAACTGTGGGCATATAAATAGTCTTATTTCTGCTGAACAGTACAGATTATTTTCTGGTCTCAGTGGTCAAAGAAAATGCGAGATAAAGCATTTCTAACCCATTAGAACACTTGGATTACTGCCTTTCTTACTGCACTGGTAGTTCCCCTTTATCAGAGCAGTTTTCCTCTCAGACTTTGTTGAAGCCTCAGAAAGTGTGTCAAACACTAATAATTTCGGGGGTTTTTTTTTGTCCTGCTGGGTCATTGGTGCTTTTGGGTTTTGAAGTCTGTATCAAGGTGTCTTTCACCTATTCTTGACTAAGATGGTTTTTCTTTTAATGAATAGAGTTACTATATTTGAATTCCTTGTGTTCAGATTATGATCTTGGGTTTATGATGCGGGTTTTTCTTCAGCCACTGCGTGGTTGTGAGGTTCAGTGGGAACTGCAGCTAGTGGGGAAGGTCAGCTCTTTGCCCACACTTATTTCCCCAGCTTCCTGGCAGCACTCATCCTGCCTCTGCAAAGCTTGCAGAAACATGGCTTGCACATCTGTCTTGTGTTTGAGAAGGAAGCAATAAAGAAGATTTTTCTATGTGAATTGATCAGTTGTGTAGATCACGAGATTTGTCTGCTTCATCATGTGTAGTTCTCAAAAACACTTCTGTATTCAAAATATTGTTAACTTGTAAATAGTTTTTGAGCATTTGTTAAAAGGGTGCAGGAATGAATGGGTGGGTTTTGTTCCTGATTTCTTCTTTTGAATTAAATTTTTATGACTAAAATTAGGTATTTAAAGAGAAATCCCATGGGTTGTATCACCTTTATATCATTACTCTGATTAACTTTTACTTATTGCTGTAGCTGATGAGTTTAGAGTAATCAAGAGTCTTTGTTCCTTGATCTGCATTCAGTGTGATATCATAAAATCAACTTAGTAGATGAAATTACTGATTTAGTCTGAGAAATGTTTTTCTGGTAGTATTCTAATGAATTAATATGTTGAAATGTCAATATTCAAACTTTTCATTTTAGTCTAAATAATATGTACTAAATAAGTGTAGGATGTAATCTTGACATGTGATCTGATTACAAATATACCATTTTTTCCTAACTTTATGATTACTGTTTCTTTCTACATAGAATATAACATTGGTGGAAAGCTTTGTTTTTAACATTTCTTATTCTTTTTAATGAAATACCATGAATTAAGTCTAGCCAATAGTTCATTTTTCTGTACTAACACAGCATAGACTAATTGTTTGTCCTTAGGACTGGGAGTATTTTCAGTTCTGACACAGTTTGCTATGAAATCTTGTGCAATGTTACAAAGCAGGATGGGGCAAATATGTGATGTAGATGAAGCAGACTTCAATTTCTGACTGCAATTTTACATTCTTGTATAGATGATGAAATCTAAGGGGAATTCAGTTCTGTGGTAGATGAAGGCTTAATTTTGAAGGTTTTAGTTGTTTTTCATTTTTCATTTCAACAAATTTTTCATTTGTTTTACAGAATGTTGTTCCAGCTGAGGTGTCACTTGTTTGTGTGGTAAAGCCAGATGAATTTTGGGATAAGAAGGTTACACATTTCTGCTTTTGGAAAGAGAAAGATAGACTTGGCTTTGAGGTACGTTGACCTTTTGTCTACTTAAGTCAAAAATATTGTTTCTGAAATACTGGTATAATTGGATGACAACTGCAGTGTCTTGAAAATAGCTATATTCCAGATGCTTTTTGAATAACCTTAACAAACTGCTGTGGCTTTTTAACTTTTTCTGGTTTTAATGAGAAAAAAATCATTTCTTCATTTAATATTGTTTTACTTAGAAATGTGTGGCATTTTATTCTTTGCTTAGCAAAAAAAATAATGCTATTTGATACATACTGTGGGTGTTTTGAGTCAGAAACTTGCACAGATATACTGGGAAATTTTTCAACTTCTCTAATAGGCTGTAGAGGTACATGGTGTATGGTGTCACTCTATCAGCCGTAACCATTCTGACAAAGATCTTGTTGGTATTGCCTGCATCTTCTCTCATTTTTGTGAGTTCTTTGACATCAGGAACAGGTATAGATCCCTTGCCAAATACTGACAAAACTGACACTGTTCTGAGTTGTGAGGCAGAGTGTGTATAAGAGACTACATGTTAATGTTAGCTGTTCCCTTGTTATCTCTGTCTGGGAGGTTAATGGAAACCTCAATTTTCCCTGTTTTTTTAGAAAATATGTGTCATCAAACTTTCCACTCATTTTTTAAGTTAATCTTGTTTGAACAACAGGCATGTAGCATGCAGCCTAGTCATGGTGTCTTTAATCAAAAGCATGAGTGTGGCGATGGCTACTTTTATAAATTAGCATATTGTTTGGAGCCACATCCAAGACAAGAATTTAAAAAGCCTCTGAACTAACCATCTGTACTCAAAAATATTGTTTAAGAGCTGCTGGTTAGAAAGTGACTTAGATTTGCCATATTCAGTTTCCCACAGATCTTTGACAACATAAAGTAAGTGTCAGAGTCCAGAGAGCAGCAGTAATAAAGGCAGAGCCTCTCTTCAGAATTCCCTACTGTATGATTTGGGCTCTCTTTTGCCAGCTACACTCCTGTAAATAAAGTTCAAAGGAAGTCTTTGAAGTTGTAATATAAAATATGTGGTATAGCAGTTGTTAGTGTATATATGATGGTGTTGCTAGTTTGGAAGTTAGTCCTTCTAGAAGATTCTTCCTGGGTTTTTCTTTAACGTGACTCAGCTAGAATGCGTTTTTAGACAAATAAGCAGAAAGCCTACAGAAAATCTATCAACAAAGCAGGGATAATTTTACATGACTGATAATAAAAGGATTTTTTTGTTTCACTTTAAGGTTTGGCTAACTGTCATTAAATGATAATCCTTTAATTTAGTTATTTTAGTAATCTTAGTAATTTTATAAAGCATGTTCTGTGCTAGTAATCATGTTGGCGTTATTGGCATAGACTACTGGAATTCTGTAACAAAACATTTTGGTTTTTGTTACTTGGTTGCAGTCAGGAAAACTGTTTCAGTAAAAATGACCCACCTTCTCTGGGCTCCAAATATTTGTGCCAGAGACAGGAGTATGTCTTCCCTCTATTCCAAATACGAGTGCAGAGCACTGATAAGGCTATGGAAGGCTCCAAGTCATGCACAAATCTACAGCTGCATAATTGTGTATTACTGGCAGTAAAAACAAACAACACCCAACTCATGTTTTGGATCACGGGTTAGATTTGTGTAACTACTAGGAAAATTCAGGGTTGGTTTTGCACCAGCGAAATAATTATTAACTAAAAATTTTAATTAAAATATGAAATTTTTTATACGCTTGGGTGTAATCTCATTTTACTTGAAGTAAATGCTGTGTAACTGTGATTTCTAATGGGGCATCACATCTCCCTCCTATTTCCTACTACCTGATCTGTTCTTAATACCTTGCTTACTATTACCATATGAAGCCATTAATCACAGTGTCTTCCCTTCTGTTCAAAGGCAGAGATCCTCTGCTTCAGAGTGAGATGTTGTGCTGATGAGTTGCAAAGCAGTGAAAGTAAATGTGGGAACTGAGATCAAATAATACTAGGTGGATGAGTACAAAGAGGTGGGCTGATTCAGCTGAGTAAAACTTCATATCTTTATTTCTGATTAGTATTAGTGTTAGTTTTGGACTTGCTTCAGGACAATTCCCATTTGTCCTCCAGCAGAACTTTCTTCTGTAACTTCATTCCTCCCTTATTAGCAACCAGTTCATGTGTTAATTGAAGCAGTTTCATCTGGTCCTCTGCCATGCTTCATAAGAGGAGAGTTGTCTTAATTGTTATAAAGCTGTCTTTCAGCTGAAATGTTGCATATATGATGACACTGTAATGCTTAATACTGTTAATGTTTTAAAAGATAGAAGAACAGGATTTGAGTATAAAAACTGCTGGTTTAGAGTTGGGAGGTGGTGCTTTTTGCTTTTTTTTTAAATACTCTACATAGTGATATGAAACAAATCACTCTTTTTGTAGACATAGTGTGTTGTATTTGAGCGTGAGCTTTTCTTAAGAGAATGAGAATAACTGGAAGAAAAAATTTTCCATAAAAATAGAAGAAATGTACAAATCTGTACACAATGCAAAATTGCCTACAGATTGGTGGGGTTATTTCACACATGCCATTCATTTAAGGAACTTGGAGGAAAAATAATCTCTGAGCCTGATTTAGATATTAGATTAGTACTTTGAAAATCAGTTTGTCAGGAGCAGGAATGAAGAGGATGTGCTTGCTGTTATTCTTGTGGAAATCAGGGAGCAAAATTTTAAAAGTTCACTTAGGATTTGGAGAAAAGAAGTCAAGTGCATTAAAAAAAAAAAAGGAATAAGAGAAAAGAAAAAGTAAAACTACCGTGAATTTGCTGTAAAAGTTAGGGTATATTGCATAAGGATCTTTATAATCCTGAAGTCCAAAGTCTGAGTAGTTCTAAATTCTTCACATTTCTACTGTAGCGCTGACAGCTCTAACTCTCTAGTAAAGAGTGTCAGAAATTTCTTACGATAATTTATCTGCAGCATCTGCTCTGGAAAATCTCAAGTCTCTAATTTACCTTTTAAGAATGATGCTAATGAGTATTGCACCAAAGAATAAAGAATGAATAACACTTTGTAGGAAGTACTTAATTTTTGTCCATTTTCAGTTCAGTGTTTTAAGGCTGAGGCACCAGAATTTGTAGCTTCCATGGACTTTCCTAAAAAGGCATAGGGGGGTTCCAGTCAAAATTATTTATTTAACTGCATCTCTTTTCATCTGTATGCATCTCAGTTGCTATTTTAATATGGGAGGTAATGGGTTCTTGGGCAAATCAGGGAATTGTCTGTGTGGACCTGGGGCATGTAAGCCTGCATTTGTGTCACGTCCTGAACTCTATCCAAAAAAAATGTGTTGAAAGATGCACGAATCTTTGCCTATTTTCTCTTCTCTGGGATGTAAAAATGAGAGTGTGCTAATTATTGTGAGCCCTGGAGGGTAAGGTGAGTGAGTGGGTAAAACCACAAGTGAAGGAGGCAGTTCCTGGAGTGGAGTTAATCTTGTGTTATCTAGGTTCTGCCAACTGATCTTGGGTTTCTGGCATGACAGATTTCTATGGCACTGGCCAGATAAATATTTTTGTGTTTCTTGGTGTAATATTAAAGAAAATGACCTTTGTTTAGATTAGTGTTCCATATTAAATAATACCCTATGCTACTCAGTGTATAATCAAATAGTATTTCAAAAAATTGATTGAAATAGTATTTAGCATCAAAAAATAGGATTATTCTCCTCAGGAAGAGGTAGCCTTTGCTTTACAGTTCTATGGCAATGAAGATCATATTTAGATTACACTTGTTTAAATTTTGTATTCTCAAGGGACCTGTGTATTGGTCTCTGTTGGAAAGTAACTACTCCTTTTCAGATTTAGTAGTGTGGCTGCTCTGATATTACACACTCCAGAAAAAAGCTCCTTGTTTCTGAAGTTTTACAGCATCTGGTTCTCAAGTAGCTCCTGCGTTTGACTCTGTGACATTTGTATTAAAGAGCTTTTTCATTTCTTCCCTTACGAGAGAAAGTAAGTTCAGATGGGTGTATTTAACATTTTGGGGGCACTTTTACATGTCCTCTGGAATATCTAGAATTCCTCTCTCATCTTAACTTCTCCCTCTGTCTCCTTGTAGATGATCAATGAAAATTGCAGAAAACAGCAAATGACATAGAGAGGTCAGCTTACTGCAAACAGTATTTAAAGCTTTTTTATTACAAAAGTTACATGTTGCATGGGTCAAAATCATGTATTTTCACTCCTGAGAAACAGAATTTTTCACTTAAGGCACAAGACTTTGCAGTCCATGTTTTTAGCTTTGTCTTTCTTCTTTTGCTTCACAGCTTTTTCAAAGGTTGTTTTGATTTTATTAAAAAATACAGCACTTCTACTTTTCCCAAAGCACTGTTCTGAGTTAATATTTTAAAAGCTTTTGCAAGGATTTAGCAGGCCAATATTGTACAGAGCAAGTTTACTGACTAGAGTAGAGCAAGGATGAGAGCTGCTACCACTCTTCCAGGTTTTAAAAAGAACTGAGTGCGGATGATGATTCCATGACACTGGTCAGTAGCAAGCAGGACATGTTTGAAATCTGCTACCACTGTCAGCTTATTAGCTGTTCCTGTTGTCAGAAGTGGGTGGATCAAGTGGGAAGGGAAGCAAAGATTAAAGGATTCAATAATTTATACTTTTTTTTTTTGTTTTACCATCTGTCCAGATCTATTTCTTTCCCCCTTGGGAAATTTAAGCTCTTCATTTTAACATCCAGCTATAATCTGCTGTCCAAAGGCTTTTACTTTGGATTATGAGACCTGCTTTTTTTTTCCCCATTTTCTGGAATCAACATAGTATGACTTGGGGAAAAAAAGGAAAACAAACAAGAAAATCATTTCAGTTGCAAGCAAACAGGGTTGTTTCTGTTTTTACAGCTGTAAATTACCTTTTCCTTACCTGTGGTATACATTGAAGGGTGAAATTCAAAGGCGAGGGTGAAACACTAATTCATAAGGGACAGCTTTTTCTAGGATGTGGTATTTTGACATTATTTTCACAAAAGGTCAAAGATAATTACTTTGGATTTTGAAACATTTTGGAACTTGACAGCAGAAGTTTGCTGAGCTTGAAGTAGAATTCATATTTGTAAAAGAGAAGTGTCTTCTCATTGTGCACATTGCATTATTCAACATTTTTTTCTGCTTTGGCTCTTGGTCTGTGTTCTTATGGACTATTTATCTGTAATAGCTGATTAAAACATTATTTTTTGAAACTTCAGAGAGGCAAACTGCACTTTTGATGCCTAGAAAATAACAAAGCTAATTTACTAATTTAAAGCATATAGAGGATATTAGGTTAGCACTGCCACTAGTTCAGGCTTAGAGCAAGAGCTGAATTCTGTTCGGGAACCTTCATTTCTGCCACAGCTTAGTCAAAAATTCAAATGTTTGTTTATATTGTGAAAAGTTCAGACAGGATTTTAGCAGCTAGCCCAATGGACTAAATAAACAGTTTAAGAAAGAGGTGTTTTGTAAATCAGAAACCTAGAGAATTAATGGGTTGGGAGTAATGCTGTAAGTTACAAGGTTTATTAATGAGGTGGAAGTTTTTATTTTTCAAAGTTTTTCTAATAAGATGTAGAAAATTTGGGTTTTTAACAAATTTCTTTTGTGGGTGTTTATTTTTTGTCAGAAGATTATTTATTCATATGGCCAAAATATTTTTTTGTGCAGGCTTTGCTCTTTCAGAATTTTTTTTTATTTTAAGAAATGTCTCCCTAATAGAAGTTTATGAGGGCTATCCCTTACCCACTCTCTTTCCTGAAGGACCTTAGTTAAAAAAAAATTTAAATAAGTGGTCTCAATGTAGTCCATCTATTTTGTCAGGCTATTTGGGTCTTTTCAGAACTTGTATGTCTGAATGAGAACCAGCTGCCCTGTTTGCTTTACTTCCCATACCAAAATTAATTTTCTTTTTCTTTAATGAACGCATAGAGATGAATGTTAAAAATTACCTAAACTATAAAATGTGCCAAAAAAAGGAAGAACAAAGGATTTTTTTTCTTCCTTCTTGGACATAGAATCCTTTGGGGTTTGGGCTGGTTCCTGGCATTACTTAAAGAAATTGCTAGCCAATTCCATTTACAGCAACCATGTACCATTAAGAGTACAGGACAATAGTGTATATTTGGATGTTGCTGAAAGGTTTTCCTCTGCAATAATAGACCATTTGTTTGGAGCTATTCTGAGTCCCTTTAGTTTCAGTATCTTCAGGGAAATGGAGCTGGAATAGAAGTCTCTCTAGTTAGCTCTTTCCACATATTCTTGTGCCCTACAAGAGTATGTGAATGATTTGATGGGTTATGGAAATTTTCTTTCCTTTTTTTCTTTTGTTTCTGGCTGTATGTTGCCAATATGCCTGCTTCCATAGAGATGTTGTTCTTGGGTTTTTTTCCACAGGAGTTATTCCAGGCTTAGCATATCATTCATCAGAGCAAGCTGTGCTGCCAGCTTTTGGTTTAGGCTTGTATGAATAAGGCTCATTCAGGAGCACCTATAAGGCAGAAATGAAAGCAAGAATTTAGTTTTCCACCTAGAGTGGACCTGTGTTTTCCGGTATGCCCTGATACAGCTGATGAACTAGATTTGTCTGCTGCGTGAATGACTTGGGCTTCTAAGCATACTAAGATTTGAATTTTTGACTAGTCATGGAAAGAGGATGGTTGATCCAACTTTTGCTGAGCATATTTGCACAGTAAATGCAGACACTTAACTTTTATGGCACAAACTCACTCTGGGACTGAAAGTATTGCCAGAGAGTGGTAAAAATACTGAGTGCTTTGCAGTATGATAGCCTGCTAGTATATTCACTAGAAACAGATCATGTAATATATGACTTAATCACAAAGCATCAGTTCCCAGCAGGAAAACAGATATCCAGGGAATCCTTTAATTTGTTTTTCCCACTGAAAATAGACAAAGTGGTAGAGTTGATGCTTTTACAGGATTATGCATGAGGTATACACTGCATGTCAGAATTACCTGTCTGGTTCAGGCCTGCATTAATTGCAAACAGCTGTATTTCATTTAAACATTTAGCAGTAAAATCTGAATCACAGAAAGATCTGCTCAGTATCTCTACGCACAATTCTCAGACACTTAAGGAAAACATGAGTATTACCTACAAGTGACCTATTTTATTGTTGCAGGTTATTTTAGTATCTGCTAACAAGCTGACGCGATATATAGAACCATGCCAACTAACAGAAGATTTTGGAGGAACTCTCACCTATGATCACATGGATTGGTTGAATAAGAGGCTGGTTAGTTATCTGTGTTTTGGGGTTTGGGGTTTTTTTAATGTCTCTTTCTTGAACTCTGATGTTTTTATTTGTGTAGGAAATGGTCACATGTGTAGTCATGCAGTTCATTTACATGAATAATCTTGTGATAAGTAACACTGCCTTTACTCAAGGGATGATAAAGCTAATATCATCAATTTGTTGAACAACCAGTTCCTTAATGAAATTTTTAGTAACACTGACCCTAGAAGAGCCTGAGACTATCGTATAGTTGCTGTAAAGGGAAATTTGCTGCTATAGGAGAAGACCAAAACAAGGAGAAAATACTTGGACTGTGCAGATCCTCCTGGGTTTTATCTTAGGTCTTGGTTCCTGTGGTTTTAAGCTGTCCTACACCAAAACCTCTGTCAGTGCAGTTTCCTCAGTAGACTGAGAAGCAGTAAATGTCTAGGAGCAACTACACCCTTTAATTATTGATCAGCACAAATTGTTTAAGCAACCGTTGGTGTGCATAGCTCTCCAGAATGTTCTTAATCTTTTCTTCATTGATACTTGCAGTTCAGTTATTTAAATAGAATTTTCAAAACAATATATAATCTTCATTGACACAGCATGTTCCCTTCCTGTGTAATCCTGTTCTTAAAATGCGTGTCTCCACCTAGGATCTCCAGGTGGGATCTCCAGGTGTGTTGCAACTTCACCTGCTTTCCCCTGAAGTTTCAAGTAGTCCTAGATAAGTTAAGGAAAGTTCATTGGCAAACTATTGACTAATAATTTAATAATAACAAAAAGACCTGAAAGTTGCTGTGTATGTCACATAAGGCACCCAGTCGTGCTCAGTTCTGTTAAAAAGTAAAACCAACCCTTAGAAGTCAGGTACAGAGGAACTGTCTGAACAATACACAGTGTACTTGACTGTACAGGTGTTATCTGAGATCAGAAGCCCCTGAGTTCAATGGAACTGATGAGGATATTTTCGTCTATATAATCTTTCTATATAATAGAATACATTTTTCTTTTATTTTAGTTATTCATTACAATATAGTTCATTTTAATAATGATTAGAAGCTGGAATCTTTAAAAATTATTTTAATCCTTCCAAGTAAGCTGTCTGGTAGTTATGTAACATGCCTTGGTTCTCTAGCACTATTAAAGGCTTAAATGAAGATGTAGAATAAATATCTCCGTAAGATCTTACAGGTTTTGCAGATATCTCAATTATATTCAGTGTAATATATATACTATCTCCCTAAGGAATCTTAGTGCTCTCAAGTGTTCCCTGAACAAAACTTTGTTTTCTGTTGTTTCCTCCCTACTGTCTGAATGCTGGGAAATAATTACACTGTGTAGAGACTAAAGTATACTAATGGAACTGCTGGATAAATTTGCACTGATGCCTTCAATACAGCAACCTAAAATTTTTATTTTTTAAATTTAAACCTTCCTCCTATTTAGGTATTTGAAAAGTTCACGAAAGAATCAACATCTTTACTGGATGAGCTTGCTCTAATTAACAATGGAAGTGATAAAGGAACTCAACAAGAGAGAGAGAGGTACTTCACTTTTTGAAGTCAGTGCTTTTGGATTATAAAATTTCATTTGAATTCCAGAAAAATACTGAAAAATAATATACCTTAAATACTCTGAAATGTGTAAAGAAATTCTAAACCTTTATAATGCAGACTACAATATATGTGAGTGTGTGTGTAGATGGATGCTCATTCCACTGATTACATGTGCCTCCACTTGTGTTTTGATTCAATGAGTTGAAAAAGGGAGGACTTTATTAAATGAGAAAAAAACTTAGTCCATTAAGACCATTAGGTAGTTCTAGCCTTAGCTGAAGCTTTTAGTGCTACTGTAATAGAAATTTTAATAATGTGTTTATTATTTTTTTCAAAGATCAATAGATTTGAACTTCCTTCCATCAGTTGATCCTGAGACGGTATTGCAGACAGGTATAGTAAGTCAAAAAATTAGAATGTTGGTTGGTAAAGTGACATCATTCATTTTAGGCCCCACGTGAAAGCTCAGAGGGCACAGTTGTTATTTTAGCCATCTTCACAATGTAACAAGCTTATTGACTACTTTAATCTCAGGGTTAAAAGAAGTGATGCTAAGAAATGGAAGAACTCCAAACATGTCTTTTTATACATTTTTGTAATCCCACTAACATCTTTACGATATTACCATAACTATTATGTTTAATTTTGGGAATGCTTTGTTTCTAGCTGATGTCAATGTATTTGCCTTATAGAATGAATTCATCTCAGTAGCCAGCAAATGATTACAATACAGAAAGCATTTTCCTGTACATTTCTGGCAATTTGCATCAGTCTAGTTCTGAGCTGATCATCTGTCAGAAAAGGGAAACATACTTCGCTTCTTGGACTCTCCATTCCGCAATAAATGATTTGGGATTCTTTAATGTGTTGGGTTTAGGGTGAATTTCCAATTGACAGTAAAGAATAATAGTCTATTATTTGGACTAGAATTTTTTTTTTAATAGTGCCTTTGTGGAATAAGAAGTAATGAATAGTGTTAGGCGATGATCAGAGTCTGAGTGCTTAGGATTTTTACCTTATAGCCTCCTATAAACTAATTTTTGGATCACATGTAATACTTGTCACAGTGTCTTTATGTGCCCTCTAAAATAAGTAAAGTAAAAATTTAACTTGTCTAGATATGGGATAATACTGGTTTGAGTTAAAATGTAAGACAATGATTTCTTACTCTGGTCTTTGAAGTTTCTAAAACATGAAGTGTCTGTAGGCAGCGTCACTAGATTTTAGCCTAATTGTGTGTTCTTGTCTAATAGTAAGATTTTTGAACAAAACAACACTTTAGTTCTGTGTAAGCAGATGGCTCCTTAGCCCATTAGTTTATATGAATTCTCTGGTTTTTTAATTCTGGTAATGGATTTTTTTTGGTGCTATAAAGTTTCATAACTTCCATGGGACTGGATGATCCTTGTGGCTCCTTTCCAACTCAACATATCCTGTGATTAAATCATGGGAGTTTTAAGAGGCAACCTTTTCCTGTTAGAGTCACTGTATTGAAAGGCTGAGAAAAAGAAAAATTAAACTCTCCCCAATTAAATTTTTATCTCCTAAAGATAGCTGTGAACAGAGGGTTTAGATAAAAGGCTTCTGTCTTCCATAACTACAGGTACTGTTCTTTTTACAAGCTCCAAATCCATATATCTAGTTCATAGAATTTGATAAGAACTTAGTTTGAAAAGGTGTTTTTACCTGGAAAAATAGTTATCCTGTGCTGCTGAAACAATACAATAAAATTTCAAAATTACCCCAGTAGAACAAAATTGTAAAAGTCTAAGTCTGTTTGATCTGCAGCTATCTGTGCCTATCTGTGGAGTGTTATAAAAGATGAAATCCAAGGTGTTCGTGCTATAGTATAGCACAATGTATTTGAAATCTTAAGACATTTTCATTTCAGAGTAATATATGCTGAGTAATTTAAAGTTATTTGATGCAATTTTCAAAGCCCTTGGCAATTTGAATGTCTCGATAATAGCAGTTGAACTTAGTTTTTTGTTTCGGCATTTTCCTTGAGATATTACTATTACTCAAGTAGTAGGTTTTTTCTTTTAGTGAATTGTCTTGTTACCATTTTAAGACCTGAAGAACTAATGATGTCCAACTGGCATGTTTTCACTTTGACACCAGCATCTTTTTAGTGACCAAACACTGGGGTTTTTTAACTGTTTCACTAAGCTTTTGAGGAACCCAATGATCTGGGTTTACTTGTAGTATGGTGTTTACATACTGAGAACTTTAACACAACAATAACATTCTTCAAACAGTTTAAGCAAAAGATTAAATAGTCAAAACATGCTATAAATAGTCAAAACATGCTATTTTTGTGTATATGAAAGTCACTGCACTCTAGAGAGTCTGTACCCTGATATGATGCTTAAAAGCACTAAGAAAAGGACAAGACAGATGAGAACAGAATACTGAAAAAATGGTCATTATTCAGCTTCACACTCTCAATGAAAGAGTTGTACTCGCTATAAAAATCCTGAAAGACAACAGAGAAATTATACAGTCAGACTTTTAGTGCCTCCAAAGCATTTATTCAATATAAGAACATGAATTGTTTGAAAGAAGTACTTTGGATGCTACTCACCATTTTGAAGTAAATCAGAGTATTTCAGAGTTGTTTCAGACTCAGGATTGTGCTTTTCAATTTTCCTTACATTAATCAATGCTATTGTCAATTTGAATGTTAGTCCCAGTATCTCTTTTATATATGTGAAATATACCACATTTCTTCTGTTTTATGACTGATGCAGCCCCACAAACTGTGACCAAAGCTCTGCATGAAATTGTATCATTAAATGTGCCCAATGATCATTAGCTGCAAAAATGCACTGTTGATGGTTTAAAAGCAGGCAATCTTACTACTAACTTCTGTGGTTTTATTCTTCAAATCTAGATTAACCACATCACTCTATGTGTTCCTAAAGGTCACGAGTTACTCTCTGAGTTACAGCAGCGCCGGTTCAATGGCTCCGACGGAGGGGTCTCCTGGTCCCCGATGGATGATGAGCTGCTGGCTCAGCCACAGGTCATGAAGCTGCTGGACTCCCTCAGAGAGCAGTACACCCGCTACCAGGAGGTTTGTAGGCAGCGGAGCAAACGCACACAGCTCGAGGAGATTCAGCAGAAGGTGATGCAGGTAAGCTTGGAGCTCTTCTTGAATGAGGTGAGGTGAGTTTTGAGCTCAAGTCCCGGACTGCGATTTCTGCAAAAATCAGAGGGGAAACCTTAATGCCTCCCATCACTTCAGAAATGTCCAGTGAAGTGTGCCAGTGTCACTCAGTGTTTTATGTTGTGGCTGCCACAATGGCTTTCCAAAGGCCGTTTTGATATGTGGAGGTTGTTACAGATGTGCTCTCTTGCCTTGGGGCTGCCCCTTTGTTGCTCACTGTGGCAGTGCATGGCTGCATTGTTGGAGGTGCAAATGCCTGCGCTGCTGGCAAAGGGAGAACACACCTTTGAGCATCACCTTTGCTTGAGGGTTGAAAACCTTCCCCTGCCCATGCCATTTAAAATTCCTGTTACTGAAGATAAGCCATTATTTATTCTTTTATTTGTCTAATGCTTGGTGGTTTAACCTAAGCTGAAGTGCTTAAACCGTCTGTATTTCAGGAGTACACTGACAAGAATGAATATAAACTTCCTAATCAATTGCATGTTAAAGGTCATGATGAACTGGTTTGGTCCTTTCGAAACAGACATGTAATTAGCATTTTCAACATTTTTTCAGCAGAGTCTCAGTAGAGAAAATCAAGGAAATGGAAATAATTTATTCTTCTTGTGTTTATCACTTGAAATTAGATATGTATGTTTTTAAGATTCTGTGTAGTTTGAATATGCAGAAAATGGAATAGATAATTGCTTTTAACCTTTCAACATTGGCATTTCTAATGCATGAGGAGTGCAAGTCGAGTACTTGCACTTTACAGCATTGAATATATGGGTAAAAATAAAAACTAATCAATTTGGTGATGTCTAGCAGTGAAAATAGAAATCTACTGAGGAGATAATTTTAATTTCTATAGTAATTTGACTACTGTAAAAACATCTAAGAGGCAGATGTCATTTGTTGATATATTGAGATGGAAGTATTAAAAATATAGGAGAGATTAATATAATCCTATATAGAGCATATCAGCACAGCTGTGGGTATAATCAGGTGAGGTTCTTTTTTCATGTGTTTAAGTTTTAGTGGTTGAACAAGATGTGACTTATCGTACTTTGGCAAACTGACATTGTTAATGCATTTAAATAGAATTGTTTACCATGACTCAGCCTCATTTTGCAATATTGTAGTAGAAATAGTTACTTGTTTGCTCTGTGTACACTACAGATGTTACCTGGCAAGTGAACTGAGTTTCAGTACACAGGAAGAATGTGTTTTGCTCTTTTGCCAAACTAATCGGGTTTTTTTAAGTGCATTTAAAAGCTTTCTAAATGGCATACAAATATTTGAGAAAAACTTACTAAATATAGGAAATGATTTAGTTTCCTTTGGGTTTGCAGCAAAAAATTATGCTAATAGAAATAGTTTAAAGCTAAACGTAAGAAGCTAATGATGTACAGAAGGAATCCAATAGAGGCAAAATGCTGTGGAATTTATTGAGACAAAATAAACAGAAGTTGCCATATAACAGTACTTGCAGCACTTTAATTAGAATGGGTGTTTTTCCCTTTGTGTCACTGTTATTTTTTTCTTTTGTGTTTTGATCTTTTGCTAAATTTCTTTACAGTTACATTCCTGTTTCATTATTTATGTACCATCTTATATTGCTAACCACATCTGGCTTGCTTTTGTATTCCTGTTTCAATCTCACTATTTGCTGCTTCTCCTTACTGTGATGTGCTTATTTCTTACTCCTATCTTGAAGTCCTCTTTTCCAAAACCAACTCTCTCCCTTATGCCTTCAATATCCTACCCTCTCTTTTGAATTACCCCTCTTGCTTCTGTTACATGTTTTTGTTTCCCTCTCCTTTGTCTTTCATTTTGTAATGTAAAGGCTGCAATGACTGTCAGATGTGTTGTAATAAGCAGTTTTTCTAAATGCTACTTATTATTGTAACTCTGTAGGTTAGGATAAACTGGTTCTGTCCCTCCTTAGGCAGAGGTGTTAATAACTATTTTTCTAATCCTAATTCACAAAAATAAATGTAAGGTCTTACAGTGGTCTTGTCACTAATGATTTTAAAGTTTATTTTCTGAAAATTACATCACATTTTTCTGCATGTCCCCCAGTAACTCTCCCCTCCTCAGTTTAAGCATCTGTCACAAGAACAGCCATGTGCTGGCCTGTGCAGTTGCAGAGTCAATGCAGTTGTTGCTGGAAACTTGTAATGGGGAGGTGGTCTTGGGTCTTGGACAGAGAGGACAACTGCTGAACAGTAGCTTGGTCCTGTTTCAGACTTGCATGAGAGCTGTCCTTTCCATGTGTAAGTTTTCCAGGCTGCTCTGGCCTTAGAGGGGGATATCTGGGTCCTTTCACTTCTAGGTCAGTTCCATATTTAACCTGTAACAGCTGTGCAGAGGTGCTGAGCACAACAGGAAGTTTCTCTTTAAATAGAAAGAACCTGCAACTGTAGAGTCTTAATTTGTCCTAGAAATGATAAAAGCAAGGAAGACTCAGAGTGCTTTTGGAGCAATGAATAGATGCTCTGAAACAGTGTTTTGGCACGGGGTAAAAAGGGCAGCGGGAAGGCAGATCCGCAATGACTCAAAGATGGAGTGAATCGAGCGGCTTTCTGTAACCATGATTGTTCTTGTTTACTGTGGCAGTGCAGTCTAGCAGCAGTAGGAAAATGGTCCAATTAGTCCCTGTTTCATTTGTATTCATGGTTATGGGGTTACATTGTGTATTGTATTATGTTTCCTGAAAATCTGTGTGAAGCTGTTTTGTGATCAATGTTTAAACAAGACTCACATTAGAGACAGGAAGCTGGCTTCCTATGCCTTTTTATTGAGGTTCAGAATCTGGAGGTATTCCTGCATTTCCTTATTCAGGATTCTGGTAGTAAGTGACTTTTGCACTTGGTTTCATTGCAGCTACCTCTGTTTCCCAAATATTTAAAAATTTATCAGGAAATTTTTCCATAGATATCATCTGATAATTCAAATTTGTGCAAGGAAACCAAAATTTGAGACATTCTGCTTTGCTTTGAGTAATATTTGCATCAAAAATAGTTTCAAAATAATAATGAAAGAAATCAAATACTATAGTCCAAAGTTGTGTTGTTGTGACCCTGCAAAGACAAATTCCATGAGATGTGGCTGCAAACTCTCAGTATCAGATTTCTGTTATTTGAATAGAGTAAGTTGGTGTGCAAGTTTAGTTTTGAAACAGGTGTGTATCCTGTACTTGAGTGTTAGTTTATTCAGCAAAAAAAGGAGAAAGCTCTCAGGTGTGAGCTTGAATACAACTGTGCATTGTAATCATTTGGGGAAAAAAAAATCTGGTTTGAACACAGGAGATCCATTATCGTTGTGTTTTGAGCTCTTTTGTTGACAAGAGATATGAAATGACAATTGTCTATATGAAAAATCTTGTAGCTTCCACCTGTTTTCATGGAGCTGACAGGCTCAAGTAGTTTCTGCTTAAAACTTTGAAGGATGTGAATGGATTCAACAATAAGATTTTTAGAGCTGAAAAATATTTGTTTTTTCATAAACATATGCCTATTGTTATTTCTGCTTGTGTTGCAAAATTCTGTTTATATCAGTTTTTGTATAATTGATTTGCTACTTTGTTTTTATCATCTTTATCATACTGACAGGTAGTCAATTGGCTTGAAGGACCTGGATCAGAACAGCTAAGAACCCAGTGGGGAATAGGAGATTCCATTAGAGCTTCACAAGCTTTGCAACAGAAACACGAAGAGATTGAGAGTCAACACAGTGTGAGATTTCCCATACCCTTTTCAAGTATCAAAATAATTCTAAATACATGTAATTATGAGCAATGTGTTTTGGTTATGAGTATCTAGGAATTTTGCATAGTGCATGATGTTATGAGTTACAGAGGAAATTACCCGAGCATTTACAGAACTAATATGGTCATTATTATTGCATATTATTTTTTCCATTGTAGAAAATTACGGATTTCTATCTGTGATTTTTCTTGGGTTTAGTATGTTACAGCAGTTCTTAAATTTTCATCTAGAGTAGAAGGAATAAATTTACTTTTTCCTCTCTGCAAAAATGGCTGAGAAGTCCTGCACTTCTCAGGTGAACAACTTGATGTTTTTATCTCTATTAGACTACATTTAGCAGTAGCTGAAACTGGCTTAAGGCTTTCATTGATCAAGACTTTAGATGTACTTTATGTTCATAATGAAATCATGAGGATGCTATTTTGTAACTACACTAACTTGATGCCTTTGCTTCTAATTTTGAATACTTCCTAAGCTTCAGTAGAATTTTGTCTTTCCATCAGATGATTAACTATAATTAGGTTATGAATATTCAGTGCTCCCAAAGGGAGCTTTGCTCACAGTGCTGTTCACCTTTTCTGACTTTCCTTGATGTAGACTCTGACAATTCTGTCCACTTTTCCTAAATTCTGTTTACAGTCATGGCAGCAAAAATAGTCACCAGATTATAGTTTGTCAGATGTAATTTAAGGGGGAAAAAACACCCCAAATCTTTAGTCTGAGAAACACAGCACCCTAGACAATAGTAGTTCTGTTGAGTCCACCTTCAGTGAGTAAGGTTTCCTTGCTGGATACAGCAGTGTAGTGTCCATGTTTGGTTAAGTAAATCCCATCTCCTCTGTCTTGTCTGCTTGCTTCAAGCAGTGTGGAAACCAATACCTTCTGAAGTGTAAAACCTCATGCAGTTGAAATCCTAAGTGGAAAGGGAAAAAAACCCACAAACACCCTAGACTACCTGCTTCATTGACAAAAATAAATTTGAGTGTCTTTTAGTTAATTGGTATTTCAAACTGAAAAGAGAAAATAAGACTGACCATACTTTTTCACTTGGCTATCTGTTACAGAGAACTGTGATTTAGCTGGGGCTAAGTGCAGTCCTTGAAATCACTGAAATCCCACTGAAGTTGGCAGGCTGCCCTACAGTGTGCTGAAGCACTGGCAGCTTGGTTCTCAGGTGCTGGCAGGAGTTTGCAGAAATAACAGTCAGAAAAAATAAACTTTATTTTATATCAAAAGAAGTAATTGGAAGACCACTACCTAAATTTAGATGGTTGTTTAGAGATTAAAATGATTTTTGTCAACAGTGCTAGAAAAATGTGCTTTGCCTTTTCCTTTGATTTTTAGTGTATGCTTCCTCTTTTACTGTTTTCCTGTTTTTCTCTCCTAATAATTGAATTGACAGTTTGTATGCTTGCTTTCTTTCATCACCTTGTGTTTAATGCTTGTTATAGTATTTTGAAGAGACTTGCAAAAGTATTTGATTTGTTTTGAAGATACTTTACTTCAGTTTACTCGGAAGTGAAAAAAAAAATTTTCATAAGGGTGTGTTTTTGTTTGGTTTTTTGTGGGGAGAGGGGGGTTGAATTTTTGGGAGGTTTTAATTTTCTGAAGGTTTTATTCACAGGCAGTACACTAGAACTGTTGTTTTTGAGCAGGTCTTTGCTCCATGGGTTTGAGCTGTCACATACAACTGTGCCTAAATTCTCCCATGAAAAAGATGAGAAACACACGTTTTATACCTGGTTTGCTGGTATCTTAATCTTACTGATAGCCTGATCAAAATCAATTACTGCAACTCATACTTACTTTAATGCTAAAAATAACTGAAAAAACCCCCAAAATCCTTAAACATAATAATCTAAACTTTTTTGACTTCTCTTATTATAGTTTATGTGTCACATTTAGCTGGATTTGTATGTTCAGTGTCGAAGGGCTGTGTTCTGTGAACTGATTGTGCTGAATGTGTGTATCTATAGTACACATCACAATGGAAGATGTTTTCACATTATGTCATCAAAGTTGCCCCTTTTGGGACAGATGAGAGATTTATTCTGCTCCTAAATTTTTGACTGATTGCTAATTTAACTTTTTTATTACTTTGTCTTTATTCCGCTCCTTGCTCTTTTCATACTCTTTTTTGCTGTGAGCAGATGGTAGAGGCAGCTTTAGGAAAAAAAGAAAAAAAAATCATAATATGGATATTTATACTTTGTTTTGCATGATTTGTAACTAAATGATGCAAAAGCTGAAGACATAATTTACAAAATTTTAAACATCCCAATAGGAGCAAGACAAGAATACAAATTAAATCAAATATTGTAGGCCAATAGATGGTGCTGTTCCATAGAAATGCATAGGTCTCTTCAAGGTCAAAATTAGAGCTGTTGAGCAAACACATTTTGCTTTACAGGCATCTCAGTCATGCAAGATGTGAATGTGATCTGGATGTATCAAGCTGTTTCTAAATCTCCCCAAATTGTTAAATATTTGAACTATCTTCCTCTGCAAATACACCAACAGGATAACCATAACTAAATCTTATGTATGTATTCAGTAATCAAGCCATGTGAAAAACAAATCTGCACATTTTGAATTAAATAGTATAAAGCTTTTCTTAAATAAGAAACAAGGATCATTTTGAAGTTTCTGTGCTGGGCTCTCTTTTGCTCAGAAGATAGAGATTAATTCCACTTGTCAACAGCACTATTTTTTCTACATATTTTAAGGAAATTATTGGTAGTTTCAATCATGTCACTGAAAGTAACATCTGGATGGTCCTGTGAACAGCTTTTTATAATAGCTGATCACTTGGCAAAAGTAATTTTTTGTTTTAGTAGACCAGTACAGACATTTAAGCACTAGAAATTTGTTTTTAAATGGTGGAGTTCCTCTTTTGGTGGAAGTTTGTACTGGGACTAGGAGCCATGCATTGAATTCTTCCCATCTTTCTGCATTAAAATTTTTAGATGACAATGCATGTATTAGCATCTACTAAACACTTTATTGAGAGTTGATTTGAAATCAGGAATATTTTTTCCTTCTCTGTGAGATAGTACAATCTGTAATAACCTCTTTTTTCAATCTGATTATTTATTAGCCTGCAGTTGGATATGTACCATTTAAGAGAAATAAAATTGTATTTGGCATTTTTAATTCTTCATCTTTTTGTGTTTCTAGGAGTGGTTTGCTGTTTATGTTGAGCTTAATCAGCAGATAGCAGCTCTTCTAAATGCAGGGGATGAGGAGGACCTTGTGGAATTGAAAGCATTGCAGCAACAGCTGAGTGATGTGTGTTACAGGCAGGCTAGTCAGCTGGAATTCAGGCAGAACCTATTACAAGCAGCACTGGAATTCCACAGTGTTGCCCAGGATGTAAGTGTTTCTTTTTAATTTTTTTAAGGCACTGTCAATAAATTAGTTCCTTAGTATTGGAAAAATATTCAGGGAGATGAGGGGAAATATAATGTCACTTGGAAAATGCTGTAAGTTGTCATTTACTGTAATTGAAACACTGAGAAATTTGTCTCCCCTTTATTTAGGAGGGAAATACTTTGTAATATGTCTTACATTTCAGTAGTATTTGAAATAAAAAGACTACTAGTTGAAAAATTACTTTTTCACCCCTCTTTTTTTTTTTATTCAGAGGCATATGCATTAATTATGCTGAAATTTGTTGTACTTTTCATAGTTTCTTTATTGTAAAATGGCATGTTCCTTTCCTATATTTTTCTTAAAATACAAGTAGAATCTTGGCTTCTTACTCTCCCACCATCTAGGAATGCATGCTCTTGTATTTCTACAAGGCAGATGGCTCATTTATCTTTAATCTTGACTTTCACTTCCTGGAACTGCAAAGAGAAATTTGAAAATGACAAATTTCCAAGCATTTAGAAGATTGTAGACCCAACCATCTGAAGCTCAAACTTCTTTTTAAATACCAGCATTTATGTTCTTACATTTTAGTTGTCTCAGCAATTGGATGGTTTACTGGGAATGTTGTGTGTGGATGTAGCACCAGCAGATGGAGCATCAATTCAACAAACATTGAAACTACTGGAAGAAAAATTGAAAAGTGTTGGTAAGCAAGATATTTCTGCATTTCAGACACACACATTCTAATGAGTGCATTATAGGGGGAAGAAACAGTAATCCCTTTTAAAAAATCACCAAAAAAGCAGGGGAAAAAGATTTTATGACTTCTGATTCCTCACTATATAATGTTCCGCTGAGCTACTTTGGGCTGGCTTATGCCATCTGCTGTGTAGTAGTTTTGTGTGGGGAAGTGTTTTCTTTCAAATGTTTTATGTCTACGATATATATATTTGTTATATGCCATTATCATGCACTTCATCTGTAAACTGACTTCTTTCCCCCCTTAATCTTCTTTAGTGACTTGGGATTTTAGTGCTTAGATGATCTTTTGGTCTCCAGAACTGATGCCTTGATGATTAAGGTTTTATCAACTCAGTTTTAGAATACTTGTACTGGGTGTTTTGCAGTAACTTTGAATGTGTATGTTAATAAATGGTACACTGTTAAGCATATGGAATTAATTATTTCAGTTGGAATGGGTCTACAGTGATCAGCTTGTTCATTAAATTGTGGAAGAAAGAGCTGCAAAGAAAAATAATTTATGGTAGAAGTAGGTATGATTGGAACGTAACATTTGGATGCATAAATGAGATATTCCTTCAGGAAAACAGACAGCAGAGCTGCCAAATAACAGAAGATGTAACAGCAGATCCCAAGGGTTGGTAAATTTCAGTGTAGAAAATTGTATCAGCCATATCAGATGTATTATAAAGTAGTAACTTCTGCCAGCAGTAGAAGAACACTTAGGCTACAACTGCTTAGCAGTGATAACTATTTTAGGAATTATGTAACTGTGTGGATGAAAGACATTAATTAACTATGTATATGCTGAAAAGCTAACACAGTGTCAACTTTTATTCCTTTTCTTGTTATCTGCTAGGTCATAAAATAGCAAAGCCTTAATTCTTTGTTAGTATAGACAAATGCTCACTCAAACTTGAGTTGGGAAGGGCAGTGAAGGATATAGTAATGTCCTTTTCATTTTCCAGATTCTAGTCTTCATCCATGTAAAACTCTGTTGCTTTTTCTCTCTCTCCATTGAGGAAAAAAACCCAACAAAATTCTGAGTGATTATTGACCTTTTTTCCCCTTTTTCTTATTAGACTTAGGCTTGCAAGGCTTGCGTGAGAAAGGTCAAAGCCTTCTGGATCAGATATCTAACCAGGCATCATGGGCCTATGGGAAAGATGTGACCATTGAAAACAAAGAAAATGTGGACCATATCCAAGGAGTGATGGAAGATATGCAGCTAAGAAAACAAAGGTAAGAACAACAGTTTTAGTCATTAAGATTTTTGTATGTTAACAAGTCACTTTTTATACAATTTAGTTTGTTTTAAAGAGCTCATTTTGTTTTATGTTCAGTTAAGGAATGTATTACAACTGTAGTTTGTATTTGTAGTCTATTTGAATGGGACAGAAACTTCCCTGACTAATCTGTTATAGCGTGCTCCTAAAAACAAACACCTTTTATATTTTGGTACTGGATGGGGTACTTGAATGCTTTCCTGTGCTTGTAAAAGCTCAAAAAGGATACATTCCTTTTATATGGAGTTATGAAAATATGCAAGAGGCATCTTTTATATGTTAGCAGTTTGAGATGAAAGTATAATATGACTGCAGTAGTGGTGATGGGTGTAAAATTACATATTAAACAGCCTTGTTTATTCTCTCTATCACAAGCTCTATCCTTTGACTATGGTATTTTCATTCCTGAAGATAGGAAGACAAATGAGATGGTGTTGGAGGAGGGTACAAAATGGAGGCACAGATTTTCAGTTTTCAGAAGAACGGACAATGGGATACCGGACCATGCAGTGGACATGGACATGGGGTTTATGAGTTTTGGAAAATTATATGGAGTGGGGGATGAAGTTGCAGTTGGGAAAAATGTTGAAGGGAGTTAAATTTGTAAGAATGATGGATTTTGCCATCATCCTCTTCCTCCAAAATTTGATTATTTGTAATTAAAGATGTAGTAGTACTGGGTTTTTCTGTAGTATTGCCTATTTTTTTCCTACTCAACATTGTGAAAGAGTTAGATGCTGTTGCCACTATTACTGCTGGAACCCCTGAGACAATTTAATACTGTGCATAGAAAGGGCCTGAAGTTTGAGGACATTGGCTGAGCAAAAAGGTGCCTTTAGGCAACAACAAGGTCGAGTGAGCATCAAATTGCCCATTTTACAAATTAATTCTACTATTCCTAAACTGTTTTCTTAGGGAGCTTAGTGTAAGAAACCATGTGTTTTGGTAGTGCTAAGAGAAAATATTGTTTTAAGTGTACCCTCTGAATCCTGTTAATTCAAGCAATACTTGTGTTTAGAGGGCCAGCTGCAAAAAGCTACAGAGGACGTGTCACTGTGCAATAAAATGACAGTTGGAATTCCACACTCAGAAAAGAGATGTACATGGGAGGAGGAAAGACTTTACATACACAGCAATGGACTCTGAATCAGCTGTGAACTCAAAGATAAACATTGGAAAACTTGAAAGAAATTGCTTTAGTGTTCAGACACAGGGAAAAGCAAGTAGAATGCTAAGAATTATTAGGAAAGGAAAAAGAAACTGAAAGAAGAATGTCATTGTGTTACTGTATAGATTGGTAGTCCATTTCTGTTTGTGTTACACAATTCTGGTCCCTGTTCTCAGAAGGGTTATAGAGTTGTGGGAAGTCAGTTAGAGGACTAAAACATCAATAATATTTCCAGACAAACTTATAAAGCAGCTTTCAGATGGTGAATGATTAAACAAGGTTTTTTAGCCTGGATGAGAGACAAAAGAGTAAAAGGACTAAGTATCTCTCAGTAGCATGTAATTGTATTTTTTACAACATTTAATTTTATTTTTTTCCAAGTTCTGTTGAATGTTTTTTGTTAGTTACATACACATGTGTTGTAATGTTTATTTTTAGGGGCATTTTGCTGCTTTATTTATGATTTTGGAACCTATAAAGTGTTTTCCTGGTTTGTTAGAGCAGTTGATGTCCTTTCTGTAAGCATTGCAGGACATGTAACAAAAAACAGCATGCTAACAAACTGTTCTTTGGAAGAGCTTATGTTTGTAACCAGTTTGAAAAAGATCATGCACACAGTCTTCTACATTTGCTTATAAAGCCAACTGTTGTTGACATTAGTAATTCCATTTGCACTGAATAGGAGCATGAGTCTTGCTGTCTACTTAGTAGGCTCTGAAATTGAAGTGGAAAGCATTCTGCTAGATGTATTAGCTTAGTGGAAAGTGAAGGACTTTGAAAGCTTTTATTGGAATTCTGGAAGAAGAACTGCAAACTTTGCTCAACTCAGAACAAGATAATTAGGGTCAGTTTTTATATCAATTAGATTTTGAAATGCTTCCTGACAAGTAAAGCAAAGGAGTCATCATGTAAGGGTTCAGATATTACCATCTTTAGTCAGCTAAAAAGAAAAATGGAAAAATGTATTATCTTTTAAACAGCCTCATTGTATTCATAAGAAAACATTGCCCCCAAACAGTACAAATCACAATTATGCCAGGTTGAAACCTCCTTTCATCTGAATTTTAGTAAGAAAAAATCTGTCTTAGCCACTTAAGCCTCTGTGTTGCAGAGCTTACTAGTGCAGCAAGGTAAGGAACCTGGATGCTACTGGATTGTAGCTGTCTCTTGTGTTGCTGCCTCCAGCTTAGCCATATCAGGAATCTTGAGGATCGTGATTTTGGTGACTTGGAGTGCTCAATTCTGTTTATTGCAAGTTTCTTACTGCTCTCTGCAGCATTAGGTATTTTGGCCAAGATAAAAAAGCATTGATTATTTTTTCATGAACGCTTGTATCTTAATGTTTCTAACTTAAAAACATTGTTGTCAATGTCAGAGTGTTTTATGTCTGCTGTGCATGTGTTGATGAGTCTTCCTGTGCTGCTCTTCAAGGTGTGAGGATATGGTGGATGTGCGGCGACTGAAGATGCTTCAGATGGTGCAGTTATTTAAATGTGAAGAGGATGCTGCACAGGTATGGAAATACCTCTCGAGTTTCATCATTCTGGTCAACCAGTCCACTGGGTTGATTTATGGGGGATGGTAGTTTTACAGTAGTTTTTTTGCAACTCTCAAATGTAGTTATATTTAGGGAATATGTACAGTGAAAATAAGGGATATAGCAATGTCTGAAAAGAGTATATTGGGGGATTGCATGCATGATCTACCAGCTTGTGACAGCTCATTTAACTTATTTTCTGCATCAAAAGTATATGCTAGTACTGAAGTAACATCACCCTTCTGGTTTAATTTCTTTTTAATGTATTAGTTTTTATTCTTTTGGCTTGTTTTTAAGGCAGTAGAATGGTTAAGTGAACTGTTGGATGCTCTGCTGAAGACACACATTCGACTGGGAGATGATGCTCAAGAAACAAAAGTTTTACTGGAGAAACATCGAAAATTTGTTGATGTTGCACAGGTGAAATGTGTTATTTTTTTTTAGCAGTGTGGGGCTTGTGCAATTTCACATCCTAAACAGAATCAGTATCTGTATGGACAGTCATTGAACAGTTGGCACTGGTCTTACTGGTTTGCCTCAATGCCTGAGGAAGAAATTGATTGCTGAAGTTGGCAATGGACCTAATGAGATGTTGCAGCTCTATCAAGAGCAGCAATGCTGCAGGTCACTACCCTAATTAACCTTCACATAGCAATGCAATGCAAACAACCTACCAAAGTTCATTGGCTTTTGTGAAAAACATATCTCAAACAGTCTTTGAAATTACTTTTGGCAAGCTGGGCCAAAGCACCTGGTCGGGTGCTTTGTCAGTCATTTACTGCTTTTAGAAGTGTCTAATTTGGACTTGTTAATTAACAGATGTGATGTTTTCTAATTCCACCTATTGCACTGGAACTGATTTTCTCTTTTGTTGAATAAGAGTTGATGATGACAGGAGGGTCATTTGCTGTTACAGTGATGTGTCTCAGGGCTCCTGCATGCTGCTTGACCATAGACATGGTGACAGTGAAGTCAGGGAGACAGTCCTCTCAGCAGGTGATATCAAGTATCCCTTGGAAGATCCAAACAGCTATTCAGAGTTTTTGGGAAGCTCTCTTCCTTAGCCACTGTGAACACTAGGCAGCAGTGGATATTGGATTTTTTTTAAGAGTGAAAGCACTATTTGGTCATTGCAATTTTATTCTTACTTCATCAGCATTTCATAGTAGACCAGATTAGTTCAATGCACTTTGTGACCCTGAGCTGTTGAGCTTCCATAAAGTTGCTTGCTGTTGCTTTAAGATGCTATTTCACTCCCAGGTAAAGTGCAGAGTTTTTACATGCATTTACTCTCCCACCCCTTCCAATTTTTAGAGTACTTATGATTATGGGAGACAGTTACTGCAGGCAACAGTAGTCCTGTGCCAGTCCTTGCGATGCACTTCAAGGTCCTCAGGGGACACACTTCCCAGGCTGAACAGAGTGTGGAAACAGTTTACAGTGACTTCTGAAGAAAGAGTACACCGGTTGGAAACAGCTGTTGCATTTCATTCAACTGCTGAAAAGGTGAGAATTCTGGTTTGTTAGGAAGAAAAATTTCTTACCTGAGTTCAAGCAAACAAAATGTAAGAAATATGAAGTTGCCAGTGTGTACATTTACCCTTTATAAATATTAAAAAAAAAAAAAAAGAAAAGGCAGAAAGAAGAATTTAAGTATATTTTTCCAACCATTAACTTCAATACTTAATGTAATAGTTTTTTCATATACCTGTATTGGTATAGGACCTGCTTAACAAAAAGGAGAACAGCATTCTTCAAATGGGAAATCTGATACTGATGATAAAGCATTTCTTTGTGTCTTTATACTTTTAACTCTTAAAAGTCAGGAACACTTCTTTGTTCAAGGTATAATACAAAGCTATCAGGTCATTTAAGTTCTTTGGAAAGTTAAAGGCGTATTGCCCTTTAAGCTGTATGGATTTTGGATGGGATAACCTTCTTACAAGCTGTAAATGAGGGCAGCTCTTGCCACTTTAATTTCCACACATGCTGTCTTATTCCATCTTGTATTTTGCACCTAGGGGGGGTTGAATGTGCTTTCTTCTTGAACACACCTCTACCTTGGAATGGTTTTCAGACTCCTGTAACCAAAAGTCTCATTGCTGCACACAGTCAGGTGATGCAAGAAGCACAGTGGAGGATGAGCAGTCAACAAGATGTGATGAGGAAGTTGCTATTCAGGAACAGCTTGCTGAAGGGGGAAAATGTTGAGGGCTTTCAAATGCTTGAATTTGAGACAATGTCCTTTAATGAGGTCTTGAGGGGTAGGGCCTTTTTGTCCACAGCTGCTTTTTTCTGTGAAGCAGTATGTTTAAAAAAATCAGTTTAGAGTATGTATCTCAAATATTGACAATAAAACTGCTTGTAACTGCAAAAACCCCCAAATCTTGCATATGGTAAAATAAATCCATTCTGTCATTGAAGGAGAGCATGGATTCAGAGTTGATTCATATGCTCCTTGGTTTTATTCATTTCTTGTTTGTATTAGGGGAAGATACATCAAATTTGCAAGCATTGGGAGTTGATGGCAGTTCACAAAAGCAGAAATATATTATCTATGCTTCCAGAGATTTACCTGATACGAAATTAAATTTTAGTCGTTCATGAACTCCTAAAAGAGTAGAATCTCTCAATCCATATTATGGGCATTCTTTCATTATTGCAGTAGTTAATTGCTGGGTTTAGGCAGTCTTAAGTTTAGAGAAAAGTAAATTAATGGCTGACAAAACAATGCTCTTCTTCAAAAACATAATTCTCCTTTCACTACTGGACATATATTAATGAGTCTGTGTGGAAAATAGGCTGTTAATATCCATGGTGCTTTGGAAAAAAGTAAGAAGTGGCAGAGTGAGAAGTGGAAGAAAATAGAGTACTAAGTACTAGTACTGGATCCCAATCTCATCTGGAAAGATTGTGTTCAGATTTTTTTAGTCTTACCTGTTCTGTGCCAGATGTGGCTTTTAGTTTTGAAATCTGTTGTAAGGGGCTCCTTATTAACCATGGTGTTTCCACTTTACTGTTTTGTATGTTTAATGAGATCAGTCACTATTTTTATGCATTTCATATTTGTTACAGGAATATTGTCTAGGAAGACTACTTTTTATTCTCTCTCATAAGTAATGTAAAACATTCTCATACAAAAGAGTGGTAGCCCTGAACTGTCTTCTTAGTGGATCTTAATCAATATTTTCTTTTCTTGAATTACATGTCAGTTGATTTCATGTAAATGTGGCAGCGAAAATGCCAAAAGAGCACTCACTCTGCCAGTTAATGGCACTTTAAAAACTACATGCTATCCCTTGTGTACTTTATTCTGTATTTTCTTACTTTTATTAAACAGATTTTGCAGGAATGTCCGGAGCAGCCTGAAGCTTTTAATGACATGGATCAATTTGATGAAATTGAAGCAGTTGGGAAATCACTGTTGGACAGACTAACAGTGCCTGTAGTTTATCCTGATGGGTATGTTGAATGGTTTTTCTAATGCCTTTAGAATAATGCTTTTGGTAAAGTTTTATAGTAGTCTCATATACAGAAGAATCCTGAAGGCTTATTGCTGAAGTAGAAAAGTGAGCACGTTGTTTTTATAAAGTTTGGAATAGGACCTGCCTGCTCACTGTGAAAAGATGGAAAAGAAATTTTAATTAGTATTGATGCACTGCCTTTTTAAAGTAGTGACTTTTTCACACTGAATGATTATTAGATTTGTGCAGCGTTTGCATCAGCACAGTATGCAGAAGTAACAGAAGAATGACCAGTCCCAGTCTCTTCTCCCTGAAAAAAGATACCAGATGAGAATTACAGGATTTCTATTTATTTATTTGTAATTCTGTCTTTCTAAGCCAGTATGTTGAAGATAAATTTATATTTGATTTATTCAGTAAACAAAACAGTACTTCCCTCGAGAAATAATCATACTAACCTTGAATTGGTAGTTCTCTTGAGCTACAAAAGCAAATTGAATATGGAATCTCAGCCATCATAAAACTCAGTTCTCTGTGTTTAATGATGTCTATTGTTATGCTGAGCTTGTAGTTAATTTCTGTGTGAGTTACAGCCAAGCTGTGGAACAAGTCTCTGGTGTGTAGCATGCCACACCATAATGAAGAAGGTCTGAAATAAGCATATTGAATTAGAGGCTCAAATCTTATGAGGTAGCATCAGGCAACTGCATTAAGGGTTATCTGAAGTCTATCTGAAAAATACAGTTGCAGGAAGATGGTCATGAAAATTCGTCATCTTATTTCCAAAATGCCGTATACCTTCTGCAGTATAGATCCTTCAATACGGAGTTCTAATAATGAAGATAGTCCCAGGCCTGAATTAGGAGTGATTTTTACTGTTCTTTCAATAGTGTGTTTGGAAATAGTGGAGGATTTTATAGCTATGGAAAAAAAAACCAAAACAAACAAAAAACTGACCCAAAACTAGATCAAGGAGTGTTTGTTGAAGTATTTTTGTATAACTTCTGTTTAGCAGATCCTAGTGACTTGGTAAAAGTAGCAACTGTTCAATCCTGAGCATTATTTCTGACCCCTCTGGCATTTCAGTAGTTTTGCATATCCCCCATCACAAAAATGGTATTGTAGTTGTCCTGTATCTCAGGACCCCCTGCTCATCATCCTGATATTCTGGTTTTGGAGTGTTTAATAAATGGTTTACAAAGGTTTGCTCATTATTAGAAATAGTTTGAGATTTAAGAACGTGCAAAATGTCATAAATGCTTTGGGGCATTTTCATCAGCCTGTTTACTTCTCCAGACTTTTGCCAGTATCTTTTTGGAAGTTTAGGGCACTCTTCCCTGTCCTGCTCATGGTTTCTGCTGTGTATGAGGAAATGCTGTGATCCATATGCAATCTGACCAGTTACCTCCTCAAATGAGTCCATTCCTGCATAGAATAACTTTTCTGTCCACTTTTGTCTGAAAGTCCTTTGTCCTTGTACCATTTCCAAAGTGTACAGCTTCTCTGCTTTGTAACTAGATTTAATAGTTTGATTTAATTTAAACTGTTCTTCTGAAACACATATTCTGTTTAAACCCTTCCTTTGCTGACAGCTTGGTTAGTGGTTTCCCTAACATTTCAGCTGTTCTTTGTTGTATTTGAATTACACAGCCATTACACAGTGTTCCTTTCAGTTTGAGAGGTAGATGGCATAATTTGACAGCATGTGGTTGACTTAACATGTGAAGAGTCCTTTAATAATGCAGCAGTTTTATAGACTCAGAATTCATGCATAGACAGGTATCACAGATTGTCACAGTATGCAAAACTGTCGGACTGACTTGAGGGAGAGCCAGAGAAGGCAGGTAAGAAAGAGTGTTGGGAAGCATCCAGTTGTGCTTGTAGAATAGGGGCTTGCTGTTCAAATCACTGAATGGTTTGGGTTGGAAAGGACATTAAAAATCATCCAGTTCCAATCGCTCTGCCATGGGCAGGGACACCTTCCCCTAGATCAGGTTGCTCAAAGCCACATCCAACCTGGCCTTGAACACCTCCAGGGACAGGGCAGCCACAGCTTGCTTCTCTGGGCAGCCTGTGCCAGTGTCTGACCACCCTCAAACTTCTGTTGAGAGTGTCTTTTGGATATGAAAGGCTCACTGAGTATTTGTAACAGTTCCATAAAAATTTGCTTTTAAGTCTTGTCACTAAGTCTCCAAAGTCTTTTTAAATGTGGCTTTTAAATAACAAGAAGAAAAGTGGCTATTTTTCTTATCTGTTTTGTGTTTTCTATTGCAATTGACAGGTGTATTTGTGTACTGACTGACTTATTACTGATAATTTATTGTGGTTTGGGTTTTTTCTAGGTCTGAGCAGTACTTTGGGAGCCCAAGTGATATGGCTTCTGCAGCAGAACACATTAGAGAGAAGATGAAGTTAGTTAGCCTGAAAAAGCAGCAGCTGAGACAACCAGAAGCCACTTCTCCAGAGAGCTAATACTGACCTTGTCTAGGAGTTCATAACAGGACTTCAGTTTGTAATCCAGCATGTTGTTTGCATATTACAGAATTTGATATAATATATTAAAATGCATTTCACAGCTGTTACAAGTCTCATCTTTTTTTCAAAGTAAATGTTCTCAGCATCTTAATACTGTACATCTATCAAGCCATAATTATTTAACATGCTATGAAACCATAGACTCCAAGTATCTTATGAAAAGGAACTGTAAACTTTGCACTGAAATTTGCTGTAAAGCTTTACCTGACCTGTCAGCTGCTTCTTAGTTAGACAGCTGATGCAAGCTTTGAGTGGTGCTAATTAAAGTGTTAGAAGTTCCATATTACGAAACTCTAGATCTTTGCTTCCCCCATGCCCAGGTGATGTAGTAATTTTAGACTGTAAGGAAAGTACCTGCAGTGTGGACTGTGGTAACCCTGTAATTTTAATTTGAAAGACTTAAAAAATAAATCATTTTTATTGTGCCAGTATGCAACCTGCCCATCAGACCTTTGATATATCAAATCCATTAAACAGATGTTTTCTTATTTGTATTGATAATGTATTAAAAGCTGTTTGTGCTTAATAAAAATCATCTTTTTAAAATCTAAGATAAATTTGTTCTGGTCTGTACTTCCATGTATTGTTTATGTTACATTTTTATGATAAATGGTGGTAAAAATAATTACTCCTCCCAATATATTTATAAAGTCTGTATAAATTTTTCTTATGAAATACATTGTAGCTATAATGTATTTTATGGAATATAAGGGAACTGATCTTGAATTTTATTTATGGGTGCAAAAGTCCAGGCTATTTTTTTCTTTCTTTCTGATAGCAATACTTGCACAAAAGTAAGATGGTATTTGCATAAGTCAGTGTTGTATTAATCATAGTTTTGTTCCCTTGTAAGACTGGCACATGTATCCTGTGCTTTATTTCTAAGTCCTTTGTTTCCCTTTGAATGGAGAATCCTGAATAATGTGCATATCCCTGTTGGTACTTTTGCGCTTAAAGGTTTTGATGTAATGAAAGAGAAATTAACATGAGGTTCATAACTTAAAACCATGAGATTAGTAATAAAATGAAATTTATTCAGAGAAGGGAATTGGATTAAAACCAAATCAGCTGTGTGCACGGCTTGGTTAACTTCTTAATCTTCAGGATGCAATGTGGATACATCAATTATTATATTTTTGGAAGATGGTGTGGGATCTGACCATTTTAGAGTACTGTGTATGGAACAAACAACTGTAGGTCTGAGAACTCTTATCACATTATACTTTGCTCACAGTAAAGATAATACTCTTTTCCTACAGGCATTGCTATTACTCTGCAGATTTTCCTGATGGATCTGTCATTCAAATATTGTATTTACTTATTTTTCTTAGTCTCACACATTTTCTCCAAAGGAAATGATGATTCAAATCAAGCCATTTATTAAAAAAGCAGTGATTCCAAATTAATGGCTTACCTGTAAATTCAGTGATCAAGGTATTTTTCCTCTTGGGATATTTTGGCAGAGGAAATAACTTTTTTTTTTTAATGCACTTAATGCAGTGGTATGATATTACATTAATATTAGTTTAAAACTAACTGAAGTTTTACAGACCTTATTTATAAAGAGACTTTTTTGATACAATCTTTTCAAATTTAATTTAGTTGCTTAATTGCATTTCAGAAAGCTGATGTTATTACAGCTAATGTTTGGAGGATATAAATTCATTTAGAAAGAACCCAAACATGAAAAGTATGTATATATTTAATATAAAGTGTAATCAAAAAAGTAAATTAATATAATCATTAATAAGCATTGTCTCCTTTGTAAATGGAATCTGCTTATGGTAAGTAATGGTCTGCAGTATAAAATCTCATTAAAATATTACAGTAAGCAAGTATTACAAACACTTTAAATTATTTTCAAGTTTTGGTTTTTTTTTTTCTTTGTTTAGGGGCTCAATACTGTATGCAAACCCAGGGCAATTGGGTGAGCTCAGAAGCTCTTCACTCATTCCTGTGACAGCTGCATGCACAACTTGGAACTGATGACTGCTCGCCCCAGTAACCCTGGTGTTAATTTTAGCTCAGTGTGTGTAGTCCAATCTTGCCACTGCTCTTATCTGTTGTTTGACATTCCTAGGGGCCAGTGGATCCTGACTTTCACCCCGTTGACTCTAATTGAGTCCCCAGTACAGCATCTTGGGCTGTGCCAGCTTTTGTTCTACCTTTGCTCTCTTCCTCTGGAATTCCTTGCCTTTAGGCAAATCAAGTGTCTGGCAAAGGGCTGTTTACCCATTTTCTATGCATCAGGAATGAGGGGAAGTAGTTTTCTAAGGCGTGTTGCATGAGAATCTGCCAGATACTTCAAATCCTATGAACACTGAGACTTCCTAGCTTACTGAAACAATGGAATAAATATTTTCTGTTAATACTGCTATTGAATGTCACTGATTGAGAGAGGGATTTTTGTGCTGGTCTTTACTTCATCCTCTGTGGTCGTGCTTGCTACTGAACCTTTAGAAATAAACAATCTTTAATAGCACACAAAGTCAATGAGATACAGACTTGTTAAAAAGCAAAAAACCCTGTGCTCAAAACTATCCAGTTACTTATCTGTGCATTTACTACTGCGAACAGAAGTGGTGACTCTACTCGTAGCTCTTGCTCTGCATTTTTTTGGTTGCAAAAATAATTCAAACAATGGAGTTCCAAAGGATACAAATATGTTTCGGATTTTTTAAACAGAGATCACCTGCAGTGGAGGGGATACAGTGCTGCTAGGTGTGAGAGGGGGAGATATCCACAGAAAGGGAAGGATTGATTGTAAGGGTTGTAATTGTTACACCCCTCGGTACATTACAACTAATGACTTGGAAGTGATGGAGTCAATTCTATTCATGGTAAGGAAATGAGCACCAGGATTTTCCGTGTTCCTGTTAGCCAAATTTGGATGTATCTGAAATGTTTCAAAATTTGATAACTATTTTGTTACTCTTGCTGGTAATGTAATCCTGAGTGTGCTTTTTGTGACAGTGAATGGAAAGGTGATTGACTTAGTAAATGCCATCCCTTTTTCCTAGGGCATCACTTGCACAGACTGACAACCACAGAAAATGCTTATACCTACAAACTCTTTTATTGCAAGAGGTGTGTGGACTGTTGTATTAGTGTCCATAGAAATGTTTGGTGCTATTCACCACTTAACTTTATATTGTGTTTAGTAGGATTAATGAGGTTACATTTTTCTTGGAAACAAAACAGATTTGGACCATGGATTCATATAGCTTTGTGTGAGTGACTGATTTAGCATTCAAATAAAGCCACTCTGGAGGTGCAGCAGTGGGTGGAGAAGGGCTGTGGGCAGAGCAGGATCGTATAGCACTTCTTATTCCATCATGCTAGCCAAGGATATCAATGCCAGCTGACAAAAAGATGAGGGGAAGATTTTTTTGCATCCCAGTTAAAAAATAAAAGTGTCAGTAGGTCACGATAACAAAGCGAGGTTGTCATGGGTTTTCTGCAACAGTAATGACATGTAATGGTGTTATAATAGCCTCCTGTTTCCTGAATTCTTTCTACAGGATAATTTTAATCTGTTTAAGGAGATTATTAAAAAGGAGGAAGAAGGAAAGCTTGTGGAACTACAGATGAAATTCTCAAGTAGCTCTAAGCTAAAATATTGACAAATGGATGAAAGCAAAGATTTGGTGATTCCTAACTTCTGAAGGATTGATTTAGTATCTCTACGAATTGTTGTATTAGTAAAGAGGTGTCTTAGTTTTGAACAAAGACAGGTATCTGCTAAAGAGGGGCAGGGCCTCTCTTGGAATGGATAATTCAAATCCCCTCCCCTCAAATTATCATAATTTAGAAATTTAGGAAAATTAAAACGGCTTTCAGGCAGAGATATGGGGATAGGAATAACAGTTCTTTATGAATAGGTATAACAAGGCAAAACAAACAACAACTACTACAGCATTAATAGTGAACAGAACCAGGGACCTTGATAGGGCTTGGTTTCACAAAGCCCGGGGCAGTCTGGTCTCTTGGGACTCTGAAAAAAAAGTACCAAGCTGGAACGGTGAGGGGTCCCGGGGCTGGTGGGTCAGATGGAATCTAGAGCTCTGTCGATGGTCACTGGAGGGCAGGGATGTCCGGCAGGGAGGGCAATGCGGGGCCGCAGTGCAGAGCAGCCTCAAAGCAGTGGCAGTGGGGCAGTGCCCAGCTCCAGCAGGATTTCCTGGGCACACGAGCAGATGATGGTAGCTTTCCTCCGGATCGGACTCGGTGGTACCAGTGAAACTTCTCCTGCAGCAAGCAGCAGCCTGACCGTCCTTCCCGCGATGCCGAGAGCAAGAGAACAGAACCAAGCTGCCCCCAGCCCTCCAAGAGAAGTTCCTGGAGACAAAGTGTGTAGCCAAATGCCGGGATACATCTTTTGTTTCAGCTGAGCACTGATAAGTACTCAGTGATTAGTTGCCTCGGCAACTCTTGGGAAAAAATTCTATAGGTGAAAAATAAACAAGCCTAACCCACAACAATAGGGAGTTAGGACTGCAAAAATGCTAGGTTGTCCTGTTCTAGCTTAAAAAAAAAAACCAAGTTTACAAAAAATAATTGATTGAAACATATAGAATAACAATCTATACATATGTAATAGCTGTAAAAGTCCCTGAATGTGAGCTGCAAAGCCAAAAACTGTTTTGAGTATCTGGAATTTGCATAACATTGTTCCAAGTAATTAATTAATTCATTATCTCTTTGGAGAGGTATCGTCTTTTCCAGGTTTGTGGAGAACTGATACACTCTGAAACAAGATAAAAAAGCAAATAGTCAAGCAGTTACACTATTTGTGGTTCCTTGCACAGTCATTTTGAGTCTCGGTGGATTGAGTCTTCTGTAGTGTGCCTTTTCCACAATTTCCTGATGTATAACAGTGCAGGCAACTGCAGAGTTCCTTCTGCAGAATCAAAATCAGATGTTAGGAAAATATTATGGGATATCATTTTAAAATTATTCATTTCCACAGTTATACCACTTTTGTTTCCTTCAGTTTAATAGTAGAGGGAATCCATATACTACTGATGCTTGTCAAGACTTCATCTTAATTGAAAATTCTTTTTAAAATCTAATTGCATGCCTTCTGCCAGGCTATGGATTCAAGGAGTACTTCAAGATATTTTTCATCTGATGCTCAGTGGAGGTGGTTTTGTTGAGAAGGTTTACTGTGTGAAAATACAGGTAAGACTAAATAACCACAGAAAAAGGAGATTGATTTCCCACTTCTAATAGATGTCTTTATACAGACCTCCCAAACACATGGTATTCTAGGACCATTTTTCTGTGATTCCAAGATTAATTTGGAACGTGAAAGTGAAACACTGAAGAAACTTGTGAGAATACAAGTGATTCTGTGAAATTGGATGACAGCATATCACATATCAAAGATATTCATCAAAATAGATGCTTGTGTGACTGTAAAATTTTAGTTATGTTAATACAAGAATGAATAGAAACAGGATATATTAAAAAGCTTTTTAGTATATTTAAAGCACCAATGAAACAAGCTCAAAATAGCAAGGAAAATTAATGTAACAGCCTTCTCTTTTCTTGTAAGTTGACTTTAGTTTACATGAATCTCCATTACAGGAAAAATGATGGGAATATAATACAGAGACAAGAGGAAGGCTGCATCAGGAGATAAATGCCTATTGTGAAAAGCAAAAAGCTTTCTTAAAATTTCATATGTGCTGAGGAAATATATCAGAAAACATTAGAAAGAAAAGTGAAAATCCCTATTTTTATTTAAGTTCAATGGGAAAAGTTCAGCTAATTTTCCCAATACTAGTGATATTTACAGTTTATAGGCCAAAGAGCAAAGAGCAGGACTAATATTTCTGACTTTTGAAGCATGAAGAAAAGCAAAGGAAACTTTATTTGGTATCATTTTGGAATACACTGAGAGAAGGTTATTAAATGGAAACAACTAGTTGTCTTAGCAAAAGTTGTGCAGATATATTACATCCTTTTTAGTGCAGATAAACCACAGGTTTCTAAATAATAATGCAGTTTCATTGGCAGTTTAATGACAGCATTGAAATATCAAATGTGTTGTGATTACTGAATGCTGAGGAGAAACTCCCTTTTTGTGCACAGGTAACAGACAAAGTGTGCTTCAAAGCAAGTGTGTGTAAAAGCTTAATTAAAAAATGTTATGCATTTTTATTTATAATTCTACAGTGCTAAATAGATTTTTTTTTACATATTAGGAAGCTTTTAGCTTTTCCACCAGCAGCTAGCTGATAATTGCTATCAGATATCACTGATGCAAGCTCCTGTTGGGAAGCCTCTTAATGCACATTGGATTTGTATGTAAAAGAGGAGGAGTACTGCAAGCTATGTAAAATATCCTATTGATTTACTAAGCTCATACATCTGTGCTTAAAATATTTGAGTGGTCCTAATGTAACCACCCCAACTTTCTAATACTCAGAGTGTAAAACTCTGTCTCTGAGAAGGCAGATTTAGCCCCAGATTGTGTGTCAAACTTCTGTAGCAAACCATGCCACTGACTGTTCATGGCCCAGATGACTCTGACGCCTTTGCGCATCCTGCTAAAACGTCGTGTCCACTTATGACATACAAATACACCTGGCTCTTCTGAGGATCCCAAGATTATAAATTCCAGTCTTGTGCTCTCTGCTCTGCTACAATACTGTCACTGTCAGAAGGCAGCATACCTTAGATGGCTTAGAAAATAACAAAAATGAGGTTTCATGGTAGCTCTGGGTCCTAGAACACACACAGCAAGATGCTTGGGCAGCTCTGTGTAGATGTGTACAGTGCTTGGAATAAGTCTGTGACAGCTCATGGTAGCAAAGCCCTGAAACTTCAGTGAAGTCCTGAGAATCACTGGCTCCATTTTAATGGATATAAAAGTTTATAGATAGAGCCTTAAAATCTTTTGAGCTTTTTCCTAGACCTTACATCAAATGTAAATTCTAATAATTTATAAATAATGAAAATAAAGTGAAAAGGAAAGCTTATCTTAGCTCTAAGAACAGACTTTTGGAGCAATTGAGAGAAGACCTGTAATTTAAGATATTCTATATCAGAATGAAGCACAAAAAATACCTATCAAAACCCTGATTTTAATTTGTTAGTGTTCTCCATTATGGTGGGAGCAGTCAATGTGTTAATTTCAGGGGTGTCATTTTCAGCCGTGGTTCACTATGTTATGCTTGTTTTGTGGTGAATGAGTTACCATCTGAATTTTGGATTTTCTGCTTCCCGTGTTCATTTTTCTAGCATGAGTTGAAGATGCTGGGTGGCAACATATTCCCACTGTCATTGCTGAATTTCCAGGTATGCCAGGATTGTTCATGATCCTGTGCCTCCTAGGATGAGAGGCTGCAGTGTTCCAGTGGGCTGTTGAGCTCCAGCAGGATGTTTCTCTCAAATACTGTGCCAGGATTTATGTGTGATAAGTGTCTTCTAACATTCCATTCTTCCCTTAAGGTTTTTAGACTACTAGGAAAGAGAGCAGCTTTCATGGTGTCTGCTACTAGGAAATGGAGTAGCCATTTTCACAGGCAAGCCTTACAGCACAGTTACCCCATATTTAATATGAGTGTGTGACTTTCAGAGACTTGGGAACAAGCCATATTCCAGACTGGTACTAAGAGCAGCCTGTTCTTTTTCTCAAGCCTGGTATACAGCTCTGTGTGCTTCTATTGGACGGTAGATAACTGCAAGCTGGGCTCAGCAGGGTGGGGATTGTGCAATGTATTCAACACATCTGAGTGCTACTCTACATATCAGTGGTGATGATGTGAATGTGATGCCCACTGTCTGCTTTATATCACTTGGTGCCTCTCAGAGCGTGGCCTTCCTCCTCTCCTCTTCCCCAAGACTAATGTATCCAAAGGAACACAGTAATATGGTGACATGTAAGCCAGGGTTAATATTAGTGCTTTGCTTGAAACAGCATCAAAAGGCTGAATGAGCCTCGTGTTCAATGAGCCTTGTTAGCTTTTTATTTCCTCTCATCACATGTGGTCAATTTGTTAGGTAGCTGCTGTTTGCAGGCATCATTTCATGGTGCATTGCCTCTGCAGAACCAGCTACACATGAAGAAGCCAGGGCATTTGTTCCTGCAGGTGGCAGAAATGTGAACTATTTGAGTGATTTTGTATTCACTGTTAGCTGTTACCTCTTTTCTAGGTATTGCTTTGTCTTTTGGATTTTATCAGAGGTATGTCCATATGTCTATACCACTAAACTGTCTTCTTCAGCAGCAGTTTCATCAAAGATTTTGCAAGTGATCCAACAGACATTTAAAGACCTTCTTCACTGTTTCCAAAGAAGAGTTTACTTCTGGGACAAAATGGTTGGTACTGCCATTGTGTGTTGGGAGGAGGTGACACCTGCATTCCCTACTTCACAGTGTTGCTAGAATTGAAACTTCATCAATATTAAGGAGTGGCAAGATGTTATAGTGGTGAAAATGCACACACCCCAAGAATATGAAAAGCACAGCTGAAATAATTTTCATCTTAGAACACTGAGATGATGGGGTTTTCCCCTATATGTAGTACTGAGACATGAAGAGCAGTAGCAAGCAAAAAAAAGAAAGGTGGTAAAACCTTTTGGTGAATGGTGTAAATGTTTCACATACAGTGACAATATTTATAAAAATCTTTTCATTTCAATAGGTGGACTTTAATGTTTTGGAAGATCAAGCTCATCCTTTGAAGTCAGTTAATCAAACACCCTGCAAAAAGAAGAAATATATATTTACACAGTGAGAAAGACTAATGTAGCAAAAGGAGTTTAATTACAGGATACTTATCAAATATCAGATCAAGTGGACAAAAAAGATATGCAGCCCATTAAGTACTCTTGCATGGTATTTTTATCCTGGAACAGTGAAAGCAAGGTTCTGAAACATGGTTACAGCAGATCCTGCTGCATTGACAAGGGGTGACTTACGGTACATGATCTGTCTCTGCTTCTGAAAAGACTTGCATGTAATGAAAGGAAGACAGAGGACTCCTCAAAAGTGTCTGTTCATTTAGGCCAAATTCTGGGATTCCTCATTAAAATGTGGATTTCAGTCTTTCAGCTCTCTCCTAGAATTCCTTATGTTGGATTCAAGCTCTGTGAGATAAAAAATTGAGGCAGTGAAATAGTAAAAAAATAATTTTTCTTTTGATTTACTTTAAGAAATAACCCACAATAATTGTATAACTGTAAAAAAGTCTAAATCTAGTATTTCATCATGCAACTTGAGAGGATTACTTAAGATTTTTTTAAAAAAAATCTGAATAGTACAGTAAAGCATATTGCATGATTTTAAACAACCAGTGCAGAAATAGACAAATATGAAGAGTAAAGATTTGCAATTACATTACCATTTTTATTATTTTAAACTTTCTCGATATACACCTCCGGGCCTCAAAGTAACTCGCTGATTATGGTCAGTTGCAGATTAGAGGACAGGAACAGACTGGAGCAAAACCTACTGCACAGCAGTGACACCATGACTCTGTAAACCTTTTGTAAAAACATCTATGCATTTTCAATATGGCCAGTCAAAACCTCAATCTGGAAGTTATTTTGCATTATGAGAGTTTTACCTCAGCACCCTAGCAATGTTATTATTGTCAGTGAGAATACAGAACTGCTCTCAGGCCATAACATCAGGGAAGGGATGCCTGAGAATGTATGCCACACGACTCTGCCTCCTGAATCTTAAATTGAAATTGTTAAGGTTAAGAACAAAGCAAGAACCTTTGTGCAATTTGAAAGATGCTAGAAGTTTACAGTCATACTTGATTTGGTATTTCCTCTCCTCTCTTCCCCAATCCCATTATATATAGAGGGCCCCAAGTGCAGTTTTGTTTCTGACTGCAAATTTCAACTATAATGCTTGTCTGCCTTTGTCTCCATGATGTGAAATCATCACATCTTGTATCCATCATACCATTAAATCTCAATTTTCGTCCTTTTTTCAAACAAAGATGGTGATTATTGTCCCAGGCAAGTCTATTTTCTAGTGTGAAACTTTAAGGTAATTAAGCAATGGGGATCCTTAATCAAGGAGCTGACCGCAGAGTTCACTAGAGGACTGATTCTTCAGAAACAGCTGGTTTGAGAAATCAGAAACAGTGCTCAAAAGTAAATTATTCTGAGATTCACAGGAAAATACTTTTGTCCTGACAGAAGCATCCTGGACATGTGGCCAAGCAAAGGAATGCAGCATTTCACCCGCATAACCTGTCTAAGGAGCCTGAACAGACTGTCAGATGGGAATTCACTGCCAAGATGGGCTTTCAGATCCTGGGATGGGAGATTCCAAAGGAGCAGTGTGCACCTTCTGGAGCTGATCCAGGGTCCTTGTCCCTGGAATCTGCAGACAAACCCAACAAGGATGCTGACAGACCACTACTACAGCCAGGTAATGGTAGTGATATTCTGTGCATATCTCTGGGGAAGGGAGGCTTCTGGTGATATTACAGCACTGGGTGCAGTGGGATGGAAAAGTGACACCTGTCTCTGGCCTAACAGCATGGGCTGCTATGCTTTTGAAAACAATCCCTTCAGGACCCTGAGCTGTGACAGAAATCTTCCTGAAGCAGGTCCCTGTTCAAGTGCACTTGCCCAGGTGCTGCTCTGTTTAGGATACCCAGTCCTGGTGCCCAAGTGAGCCAAATGTGCAGAACACCACGTTAACACAGCTCTCCATTCCTTATGGTCCCACTTCATAGGCAGACTATTGGATCCTCTCATGAGAAAAGACATGAGAACACCTTGGATTCTTGTATATTTGTGTGGGGGGAAGGAACAATTGCTGGAACACTAGAGGCCCAGCTGTGAGGACACTCTGGAGTAGGAAGCATGGGCAAAGATAACTGATGGCCCATTATGAGGTTGAAGGACATTACCACTCCCTGAGCAGTGTTTCAAACAAAAGCTGAAGTTTGCAGGATAAAAATGAGAGCTTTTCATCTCTCCTTTTTCCTGTTGCTTCTTACCCAAGAAGACAGGTGAAGGCTCCCATCCCTACCCCATCTACCCAAGCAAGCATAGAGCAGTAGGAGATGACAACTTCTCAGTAGCCAAGACCTACAGAGCAGGTTCAAACCCTCAGAAGAAGAAAGGATAACACCTCACCTTTCAGGTTCTGGGAGATGAAATAAAAGCACCAGCTATGACACAGGAAAGGTAATGCTGTCTTAACCATATAACATGACATCAGCCTATATTCAATTTCCCATGCCCAGAGCTTTTTTGTATAGTTAGACCATAAGAAAAGCCACTTCAGGAGTATTAAAAAAAGAAAAACCAAAAAAAAAACCCACAACACTTTGGGGCTTTATTTTCTTAAAGTTTTCTACTAGACTAAGCATTCATTCCAGATGATGTCCCCCCAGGGTTACACCATGGTGTCTTGTAGTACACACTGTCATGCAGGCAGCTCGCTCATCACAGTGTCCCTTGGAAGCAGCATGAGGAACGCTGATCTCTAGAAAGCTCCCCACTGGGTTTCTGTCCCTTGAACCTCTCCTTTGGCAGGTACCCACCTGCCACTGCAGTCAGCAGCACTCAGATCCAAAGCAGTTTGAGCACCCCTAACAAAGAACAAATCACTTACTCCTGGTGATGGTGTTTTTGCTGTGGATGGCAAACAATGGCTCTGAAACAGGCAAATCCATCTTCACTGCCCTTTGGTCTTTAAACAGTATGGGGCTGGGGGGGCGGTTCTTTGAGGGTTTTTTAATTGTAGGCAATGCTTCCTAGATTTATGTGTTTTGAATTCTGAAGTGTTATATGCTAACCTTTCTAGAGTGAAGGGTCACCTAAACTGGGAGGGAGGGAGTATCCTTATATCCTGTAGCCACACTACTGATATATTGGGTAGACATCCATTTGTTTAACAGAGCTCCAGGCAATTAAACTGGAGTGGGTGGGGCTGGAATTTCAAGATTTCCTCCCCCAAGTATGTGACACAATTCAGAACTTACCTGAAAGGGGCAGGCAGGACCCAGTATGTGCTCCATGTTTGAGGTATCAAGGTCTGGAAGAGGGCAATACGTGACCAGAACATACAGAGGAATCCTCAGCAGTGTCAACCTTCAAGTAGCAGTTATATAGGATGGACCTACCTTTTTATAACAAAACAAAGCCTGCTAGTTATAACCCCAGTGATAAATGGATTTTTATCCTTTATAAGGATAAATCCTTTTAAATCCTTTAAAAAAGGATTCTAAAGCCTCATGGTTCTTTAACACCTAAAATTCAACTGCCCTGCTGAATATTTATTTTCTGGATAAATATCAGAGGTGTAAGGTAGTGTTCTATTACAAGTGTGGCTGGGAAACCTATTTGTATACATGTTCTAAATTTAGCCTTCTGAAAGTTGTGTTCACATAACTCAACTTTTCTGAACAATAGCAACAATATGGCTTTCGTGTTTTGGTGTGGTTTGCATGATTTTATCTATTTAATTAGTCCCCTGCTAACTGAATGGCTCATACTGATCTTTTTGCATCACTGCAGGCTGGTCGTGTTTCATAGGTCTGAATAGAGACTTTTCATTTTGTCTTGGTTTTGAAAGAAGACAGGTATCTGCTAAAGAGAGGCAGGGCCTCTCTTGGGATGGATAATTCAAATCTCTTTCTCTCAAATTATTATAATTTAGAAAACTAAAACGGCTCTCAGGCAGAGATATGGGGATAGGAATAACAGTTCTTTACTAATAGTATAACAAGGCAAACAAACAACAACAACTACAGCAATTAATAGCGAAAACAGAACTAGGGACTTTGACGGAGCTTGGTCTCACAAAACTTGGGGCAGTCTGGTCTCTGGGGACTCTAAAAAAAAAGGTACCAAGCTGGAACGGTGGGGTATCCCGGGCTGGTGGATCGGATGAAGTTCAGAGCTCCGTCGGTGGTCACTGGAGGGCAGGGATGTTTGGCAGGGAGGGCAGTGCGGGCCCGCGGTGCAGAGCAGCTCTAAAACAGCACCGAGGCAGTGGGACAGGGCTGAGACAGCTCTAGCAGGGCAGGAAAAGGAGAAATCAGGATCTTCTTGGACACACGAGCAGATGATGGCAGCTTTCCCTAGAATCAGGTCTCGGTGGTGCCAGTGAGAAACCCACGCAGCAACGGCAGCCCAGTCCGCTCCTGACGCAGACCACACTAAAAGTGAAGCTGCCCCCCCCAGCCCTCGTCTCCCCCCCCACCCCCCTCGCGGGGGGTGGGGGGGGGGGGGGAAACTCCTGGAGACAAAGGGTGTAGCCAAGTGCCAGTCTCTACCCAGCCTCTATGCTTTGTTCTACCAAGCACCGACAAACACCCAGCAATCAGTTGCCCTGCAACTCCTGGGAAAAAATTCTACAGGTGAAAAAAAAAAAAACAAACCAAAACAAAAAAAAACCCCACAAACCAAACAAGTCTAACCCCCAACACACTTTTAAAAGATGGTCCTAAGAACCCAGGTACACTGCTTGAACTCTGAACAGTCTGTGTGTTTTTAACCGATGTTTTTATTTCACAAGTTTAATACATGCATCTGTATTTATGTATAAACATTAAAAATAATTAAACTGAAATAGTCTTTTCATACAGCTGAAATGTAAATGCAAGTTAAACACAGAAAATAGAGACATGGGGCCAAAGTGCCACTGTAATAAGTTATTGGTGGTAGTTTGTAGCTGCCCTGAGAGTTCCATGTAGATTACCAATCTGTATCTTAATCTTCCTTCTTTACAGAGAGAAAGAGTAGCCTGTCTCACGTCTATATTTGGTGCAGAGTGCATACTCCACTGTGCTAACACACCACATCAGGAAGGAATTTCAAATGCTCCCAAGGAATTTAGTAACAAAAGTCCTGCTGGCTTTGCTTACATGCATGGGCAAGGGAACATAGTAATCCTGTGTAATAAACTCTTCTCTTTCTGCTGCTGCTGCCGGAGCCTGAACAAGGGACTAATGAACCCTCTAATGTCTCTTCACCCTCCTGACAGAGCTGAATACCCTGAGCCACCGTCTTTGCTGACGACTTTTCAGCTGGGCTGACTTATGCATGTGCCACCTGTGAGCTGCTAAAACGGCTTCACTTTTGCACTCACCAGGGTAGAGCTCCATAGGCTGTGCAGCATTTGTTTTGGACAACACCCAGTGAGACAGAAATGTTGAGCTTCTCCAGGGGTGCTTATGGGGTAAGTCTGTTCTCCGGCTGATTCTGTGGAAACTGGAGAGCCTCCTGCCATTTCTGCAGTAAACTTAAGAGGATGTGCTGACGTCTTCATCTGGAACATGAGAGAGAATAAGACATGATGCCTTTGCAATTCACACTTGTGAATTGCTTTCTATTTTGTTAGGGGTTTTTTACCCCATTCAAAAGTTAAAATTTTCACTGTCTATATTTTGCTATTATATTTACACTCAAATAGTCATCAATCACTTCTTTATGTCTTTTCTCTAGCTGTCACTTTAAGGAAAGGTGTAAATCCAACTTGTATTTTTTATTGTCTGTGATAGCAAAATCAAATTAAACTTGCTAAAAAATATGATGGCCAGTAACTAACGTGTTTCAATGATGGCCAGTAACTAACGTGTTTCAATTTGGAGAAATCTGTTCAGATAGCTTGACTTTGAGAAACAGCTGTTGATCACTCAAAGCTGTCAATGGCTTCAGAATTATTGCAGGGGCCCGTGTTCCCCTCTCTTTCTCTTCCTTTCCTCAAAGTGCTTTTTGTCCTCTTCCTCCAGTTTATCATTGTATGAAACCACCTCAAGGTTATCTGCAAGTAAAGAATCTGAAGAATTTTTTTTTTTTTTTTTTTTTTTGCATGGGGTTAGGTTTAACAAGAGAAGGAACGTCTTTCTGAAAGCACTAATGTGTTAATCCATTCTTGGAACAAGAAATTCATTTTGCTGCAGGGGTCCTTAAGCAGAGAATCCAACACCTCAGTTTTTTATGCTGCCCATCTTGAATCATGTGCTACAATAACAAGATATGAAGAAAGCAGATTAGATGAGCACATTACTGCCAAGTTTAGTTGCTTATTATTATTATAAATAATTATTATTTCTCTAGTTCTGAAAACAGTGCTGTTATACCCTCTTCCAGAATTCAAGCCTAATGAATAAAAATATAAGCAGTCCCTATGTGCTGCTTAACTCTTTATCTTGTACATAAGACCAGTAAAGAACTGGAAGACAATTTTTTAAATATCAGCTGCTAGAAAGAATGGTGTTTGTTTATATAACACTTAGAATCTGAAGTTCTAAATTTAAAGGTTATATGAGCTTTCTTAAAACTAATGTGGAGGTTGAAGTGACATCTAACCCTTGTTAAATTTGCTGTATTTTTTCTATCATTCAGTAATTAAGGCAATTTAGGTACTATTTACTATTTACAGGTTCTAGGTACAAATAGCATGTATACTTTGTGGAAATGCTCTAAGATCCATAAAGAGGGATACAGGGCAGAGAAAGCTTCAAGATGAAAGAGCAGAACATGATAAATTGATGGCCAGTAGACTGAAATGTTTCAGCTGTCATTGCTCCCCATGTCTGTTTACTGTACAGGGTTTTTTTAATGTTGTTGTCCTTGGAAGCAAACAAATAATGATTTTTGCTCTTACCATTGCACTGAATTAGCAGTGTAGAGCTGTTTGCTGGTTTCTTGATCTCTGATACACTGCTGATTTTACAGTTAGCAGTGTTGCTTTATTTTCTTTCACAGAGATGTTCAGTGTGACAGGGATAACTTTCCTTTTGGTACTTTCTCTGCTTTGTGAGATGGTGCTTTTTGGGTGGCTTTTTCTTTTCATGCTGATTTCTTAGTGAGATATGAAGTGTCTTCAGGACAAGTGATGAAGGAGAAAGAGTAGAAAAGTTTTTGTTAGGGTAATGCACAGGAAGAATGGGAATATACAAGAATATAATTCTTCACTCTACTTTGATGTTTCAAAAAAAAATTAATCTGGAACATTCGTTTCTGGAACTGAAACAATACTCCAGACAACATGGACAATAGTGTATTCTTGAAACTTTTTGCTGGAGAGAAGCAGGTTGGCACTTTATCACAGCTGTTTCCTAGCCCTTTACTGGGACTTCTGTGCTTTCTCTTTCCATGGTGGCAAGGACAGGACAACCTCCTTTTGGGGCCAGCATGGTCCTGGGCTACTTTAGAGACACATTTCCTGAGTTCCTGGGCTCTCAACTGACAGGGAAGTGCCTTCTGCCTGTGCTGCAGCTCTTACCTACCTGAAGTTAATGTCATTTACCCTAGCTGGCCCTTTCTGTCCCTCGTGCCCTGCTCTCAGTGCCTGTCCTACCTCCAGAACCTGGCAGCAGTGACCCCTCACCGCTGTGGGGGAGCCAGGCCCCCGTGGGTCCCCATTGCTCCCGGGTGTCTGGGTTTGTGGGAGGACAGACTTCCCCAACCTCAGGGCCCTGCTGGGGCTGTGGAGAAGCTTGTGCTGGTCCTTGGCTGCCTCTGAATGCAGGAAGTTGTTTGTGCCCAGCCGCTGTTTGTCCCGTCCCTCTGGCCTGCAGTAAAAGGGAAATGTCTGCAAGGTTCCCTTCTGTCTTCTGTCAGCCCTCTCTCCAGGGCAGCTCTCTGTAAGAAAACTTCTTTCCATCTCAGTGTTAAGAAAGAGATGATATTCCCAGTTACTGTTCCCCACAGGCCATCCATGTACCACCTGACCTCTGAGAGGAGGCACCTCTGTTTCCCATCTTGTCCCCTGACTGTTGCCAGGATGGTTTTCATCACTCTTGGTTTGGGGTTTTAGGAGTACTGGGTTAGAATTTCAACCAGTTTGTCACCCTAGAAACTTATTCAACCAGTGTAGGGTAAAAAGGCACCTCTTCCAGGAAGAAAACCTGCCTCTTGCTCAATGCTTACCCTTGATGCGGCCTCCATGGCTGTTTTGTGAACCATGGGGACATGCAAGGCTGCTTGCTTTCATGCCCTCATTCCTGATGATACCTGGAAATGGTCCCTACTCAAAGGGAAGACCACAGGAACCAGTAAAAAGCAGCAAGCACAGTCTTGGAGAGGACTGATGTCTTTGTCCCTGTTTCAGGTGGGGCTGTGGAAGCAGTGTTTATTGGAAGCATCTTTTTGCAAGCCTCAGGAGGCCCAGGAGTCTGAGGGATGCTTCCTTCCCTTCTTTGCTTTGTACACCTGTTCTCCCAGGTGTGAGGCAGGGAAGAAAGAGGAGACCCACTACATTGACAAACCAGTCAGAGTGAAGGACCTTGTGTCTTTGAGGCTGCAAGGAGTGAACTTTGTCTCTCCCTCAGGCATTTTCACAGTGCACCAGTAGCTCCAAAGCTCTCAACAGAAAGAAACTTATCTCCAAGAAAGTCAGACCATTTTTCTATCTATTGCTATCAAAACTGTGATTAACACACTCTGCTTGCTACACATGAGAATAACCTGTGGATTTTAACACCCTATGTGTTAAAAATGAAGTGGATTTCATCGTATTTACCTCTCAAATCCTTTTTTTGTACAGTTGTTTCAGATAATACATGACATTATTTACACTAGAGAGACTTGATCTTTTTTTCTGTTTTCCTGAGATTGTTTCCTTTCTTCCTTTGTTCAGTTTTGTTGTTTCCTGTGGACAGCTGGTGAATGTTCCTTTCTTCTTGTCATTCTTATTCTCTTCTTTCACACAACAGTAGCAAAGGGAAAATATTTCTCTCTCCTGACACAAATAGCCTGCCTTTTTCTGGCTGCTACCGAGATTTTTGTTTGTTTCAGACAGAGAAACAGACAGATATGTAAACAAGACAGAGAAAGGCATGCTTGTTAAATTTTGTTCCCTTGGACACAGCTGAAACTGCTCATCTTGCAATGCCAAAATTCTCTTTTTTTTTTCTTCCAGGGTTATGTTCTAAGACATGTTTTGATTCCTTGATAACTTTTCTCTGTCACTACTCCCATGTTTCTGTCTCTATATTCTATGCTTAGCATAAGAAGAATAAATACAATATCCATGCATTTGTTATCAGATGTTCTGAATCACTTGTCTCAGTTGTTGCCAAAGTTGCTTATAGTCAACTTCTTGAGTGTGGCATTTTTCCCTTATTTCCAGCTGTCAGCACTATGAAAAATGATACCTCATTTAACTTGAGTGAAAAACAGCTCTTACGTCTGGCTACCCCAGGGAGATGATGGATTGGCCCAACTTGTGCCATGAAAAAATACACTTAGAATGCTCTTCTGAGAGAACAAAAACTCAAGGACATAATACCAAAATTGGTTTGAAACTCCTTTTGTAAGAGTAACAAGAGGTTTGGCTGGTTTTTCCTAATTAGTTTTTCCAACAGCCAGGTGCTGTTTCTCCTCCAAGTGCAGTCCTGACTGCAGGGTAAAAAGGCCAAAGTTGCTTGTCTTCTGGAATGTTTTTTTGAAAGCTGGAGTACTTAGGTTTAGAAGAAGGGATCTATCTTCCATTGAAACCAAAATAGGACTCTCTTATGTTTCAATTTTGAAGGTTTTTTTAGGACTTCTGTCTCTCAGGTTTTGTATTGAGATTAAATATCAAAATTTTGTTCTGCCACACCTATTACAGGAATACACAAGAGTCCCAAGGAGACCTGTCTAACATTTTAGTGGGCCTCTTACAGGTGTTAGAAAGAGTTTCAGAAAACTGTGTGATATTTGTTTCTTGGTTGGCAGCTTGGAGGTTCATGGTTGTGTTTTGGCACAAGGGATGGATTATGCTTTGCCAGACATTTTGTTCAGCATAAACCACAATGAGGGGCTTCTTCATTTCTGGATTGAAACTCATGATTTGAAGGTGGTGCTCAGATTAAGATTATTATCTGACAATAACTTGAGGGAGGACGAAATGAACAAAAAAAAGAATGATCCCACCTTGACACATAAATCAAAATTCCCTGTAACTACCTTAAGTTTCTTCTAATAAAAAATATTTAAGAATTTGCTTCCAGGTCTTGGTTCCATTGCAGGTGTGCGTGTTCTTGTATGTAATTAGAAATCTAGTTTATATTAAAATGTATTTAAATGTTACATATTTTTAAACAAACCAAACTTAGGGGATGCTTAGGGGAGACTTATGCATGTAGTTTCTTGGGTGGAATTGTTTTTCCAGATTGACCTGCAAGCCTAAACACCAGTGTCACTTTCTCAGCTGTTCTGTGGAAGGAAACCCAGCAGCTGCTCTCCCATAGTGTGGGCTACTTGTGGCATGCTCTGGACTAATGGCAATAAAATTAATATGTCAAACCAACATTGTAATCTAAATGTGTCTAATAACTCTTCACACTGAATAAAAAACTTAAGCAGTGTTTAAGCAGCTATTAGAGAGGTCTTCCTTATGCTCATTTAGAACAAAATGAAGACTCCAGAAACAATTTAAGATTAAATTGAAAAGCAGATAAATTACTTTAAATTTAGGAATATCTTAAAATATTCGTTAAGAATTCAAGGGTCTTGGTTTCCTCCTCTGATTGTTATGGTCACTATACCTTTAAGTATTTTTGGATTAAAAATCCCCTGTTTTGATTTAGCATTTCCTTTATATACACATGTTCATCCTGTTTAAAGACTTTGATTCAGCGGAAGAATTATGTTGAACATGTATATTCAGTAACCAGCAAGTGAGAAAGTATTTTACTGGTACAATGTGAAAATGTGGATTTGATGGTTGCGTATTTGAAACTTCATAACACTGGGTTTGCCAGTATAGAATCAATGGTAATTTTTTTTCTTGCTGTTTTAATTTGAGAACTTTTTTTGGTTTGGTTAGCTGGTGTCAGGTGATGTCTATGGAAGAAGCCCTTCACACTTCAGATGGTGACAAAAAAGAACAGGCAGCTTAATGCTACCAAACTAGGGGTGTGTCAAATCTCTCTCAAGAATGATAAACTCCATGGAGTTGTCTATTTTTAACCTCCTGTTCTTTCCTTTTGGCAGACTAATCAGTGTTAGCTGAGCCGTTTCACTGAATGAATCCAAGCGACTCTGGTGCTTTCTGAAATGAGCAGTGGACCCTGAGGGAGCGTCTCAAGCCTGCTTTGATGTCTGCAGTCCCACTGTGAAACACCATGTCAGATGAAGCCAGTTCGGAGCAGAAGCCTTCTACAACAACAGTCAGTTCAGTTGCTGTGCAGGCTGGGGATGCCAGTATTGTTATAGCTGTGCTGAAGGTAAGGCAGCCACTGCTGGCGTGTCTGCTCTTCTCTTCCTGCTACTTCGTGGTGGTTAACACTCCTTTTAAATATTCTGGGCAAATGAGTAGTTAGCATAAAATGATACAGCAAGGCCATTTGATTAGCCAATATCTAATAGACTTCTTGGAAGTTAACACTCGTTTCTGTTCACAATTACTCTTGGTGGCTTTTGGGTTGTTGGCGGTTTTTTCAAATAGGATAAATAATTTGGTCAAAATATGTAGGGTCTTAGAGGGAAGGAATTCCTCTTATTCTGTTTAAAAAGAGTTAAATGAAGAGTGGCATAAAAATGTGTTTAAAGCATGATGATTGTTGTTAAGCCTCCTTGAGTTATTTTAACCTGTACTCAGCAATAACTTTACACAATAAGTGGCACTACAAACTCCACATATGAGGTATTTTCTGGGGGGGAAAAAAAGTCTAAACTTAATACTGAGTAATTATTTTTGAAAGCTGTGAATCCGCAGTCCCATGTGTATCAGTAAAGCCCTTGTGTGCAGAGAGTTTATAAGTTTCTGTGTTTATAAGCGCCGCAAGGCCTGTTTTGTGACATGGAATCCACACTTTCATTTGGCATAAAATTCAGCACTGGGAGTAAATCTGGATGCTAGTAATGAATCCCAGCTGGAATTTATTGGCCGTTTGATTTTGTATTCTCCAGGCAACCTGGAAAACGTGCTAGCCTCAGCCATTAGAGTTTGTTTGTAATGCAGAATAAGGGGATAATGAGTTGTCATCTAATTCAGGTGATTATTCAGGATGGCTTACCTCAGTTGTAGGAAGGGTTGTTTGAGGTCAGTTTTCATTCTTCCTGTGAGGTGGTCTGCTGTTGCAGGGGAGTAATTCCATTGCAAGGAGACTCAATTTGTGGGTGAAGTCATTTATTTTTCTTCTCTGTGCTGTGGAACCATACTATCTTCCAGGGGCATCACAACTTCAGTCCTTCTCAGCATGTTTTAGTTCCTCTTTCAAAGGTTGTAAAGTGTCCCTGCTGCTACTTCTGCAATGTCTTGTTCCATATATTCACTGTAGAGGTATGTTGGACCTATGTGGTAGAAATAAGATCTGAGGCTATGGTTTTTGCATCTGCTCTAGAATGTTTATTACTTCTGCCTGCCCCATTCACTCACCAAAATCATTTTTCTGTGTCATCTTCAGCTGAAAGGGGAGATGAGTCAGAGAAAAAATTTTGGCTCATTGTGATAGTTTTACTCTTCATGGGCAAAATCAATATTGGAGCACCTTCTGGATAACACTAGACTGGGATTTTGTTACCTGTTTCAATACCCCTGTATTCTCTGTGACTTCCTTGTGTGTATGGTCCCTGTGGTCCTATGACCATGGAAAGTATGTGTGAACTGAGAGTGTGAATAAATAAATGAAGGAAACCTTTTCTGAAGGCTGTAATTTTTTGCTTATTATTTGCTTATTATTTTCCAGTGTGGAAAATGGGTGAAGCTTCAGCTAGCTGAATCAACACCAAATATATTAGAAATTGGCAGCAATCAAGATGAGACTAAGAAACTACTTCAAGATCATGAATTCCTCCTATCCAAGCTGAAGGTAAGATGTGATAAGGCCACAAAAAATTCCTCAAGTCATTACAGTTCAGGTACAACAGCTGATGTATCTGCCTGTATGTGCGTCCTACTGCAGTATGGTTAGGTTAAACTCCATACAGAAAAAAATATGTTCAGCTTTTGTCAGTGTAGCAGATCTTTGATGGTCCTTGTGGGTTCCTTCCAATTCAGGATATTCTATAATTCTCTGGAAATTAGGCTTCTCCATAGGAAAAATATGCTTTTGACAGCAGCAATAAAGGCAAAGTTTTTCTACTTTATACATCAGTATCAAGTGAAAAAATCCTATAGCCCTCAGTAACTGCTAAATATAATGGAATGTCAATTCATTTTTTTAATTCTCCAATGTTGTGAAAAGTTTGATTATTTTATAACAGCTGCGAACACAAGCAAGCCCCTTGTAAGTCTGAAGTAGATATTCCACAAACCTTTAAATTGAATCTTAATTGATGTAAATTGGATTGGGAATGGTATTGTAAGATTAAAAGAGCTTGTCTTGATCTAGGAATATTTTAGTTAAGCAACAGTCCTAAAATCAGATTTTGGCATTCCTGAGAGCAGATTATAGGATCAGTGACATTTGGATGCTGAGTGACAGGCTTGCATGAAAGAACTGAATAATTTTAAATGTAAGTGTTTGACACTGAGAGAAGTCTGAAGTCACCTAAAAAGAAATTTTGTTTTGATGTTTTGATAGGGCAGGTTGACTTTAAATATGTAGATAAATAAATTCCTCTAACATCTTCGAACAGTAACTTATCTATTTGATTTTTGGGAGGATTACATAAGCTTGAGATCTGAAAGAACACACATTATTTGGATAGGATCAAGCATTGTGTTTAATACCAATGACTATGTGCTTCCCCAATCATTAAAAATATCCAATGAGTGTGAGGTAATTCAATACAGTATATAGAGCATGTAGCTAATGCACTGCTATTTTAAAGAGTATGAAGAATAGAATTATGGAAAAAATCCACCAAACACCCAAAGCCAACCAAAATACCCAATTCCTAGAGAGAGATGGTTTTGCTTTCCTTTTTTGTGTAAGAGTCTCATCTTTATTGTCACTAGCGCAACATTTGGCTGTTCTTGGAACGAGCTGCTGTGTCCTGTTTGAGCAATTCAGAATTAGCTGAGTCCTTACACAGTGATGACAGGAAGAAGCTGATTATTTTTCTCCTAATTTTCAAAAATAAATATTAATGAGTGGAAAAAGAAAAGAGTAATTCTTGTCTTTGAAAGAAACTCTCATTTTTGTAAGAAAAATTTCAAATAGCATTTTAATATCAAGTCAAATCAGATCAGAAAATTTATTATGCATAAACTGTTAAAGAATGCCTGCCATCCAAATACATTGGGAACAAATGCTGATTATTTCATAATTTATGCCTGTGGTCCTTGCAAAATTTGGCATTGATTAATGAATATTCTATAAAAGAATTAAGTTCAAAATGACTACTTTTTCCTCAGTAATATGAGCTGTGATAATAAGGGACTACAATGTTACAATTCTTCCTCACCGTGCGTTTTTCAGCCATGACCATTTCTGACTTATAGTAAGCTGTTAACACTTGTCAGTAATTACATAGTCTTAAGTCACTAAATGCACTTGTAAAAAGTTTTTCCAAGATTGATTCTCAGTTTTTGAAATATTGTTTATAGTAATTCTTTTCCACTTAGCATTTGATAATGAATTATGCCTTAGCTGTGTGGAGATGGGTAAGAGGCAGTTTGAATTGTTTCTCCATTTCTTTTTTATTGTTGTAAAAAAAAGGAAAATCCTGGCAGATACCCATTCTTGAGATGCATATGCTTAACTTTGCTGATTAGACTAACCCAATTCAAAATTAAACTTTTGTTCAGGTCAGGAAAAAAGTCTGGAATGAGTAATGATTCAATCACGAAACTATTCCTGCTTAAGGCAAGAGTTAGATGATGCATACCAAATACATCTTTGGAATCAGTAGAGATGAACCTATCAACTTTTAGAAGATAATTTATGGAGTAGTTGTCCATTCTGGCACTATCCCATGTTCTTCTGTAAACTCTTTCTAGATTTTGATCACTGCTTTGCTTTTTAACTTCATTATTGTCATCACAGTATATTTATTGCAAGTTATAATCAAAATATTCAGGCCAAATTCTTTTGTCTGCTTAGTATGTTGAAGATTCACAGGTAAGGACTAAATCTGGCACAGTGATCAGTTTACAGTACTTCTGATGCTAGAGGAAAAGGAATCTAATCCAGCTCAGTATTTCAGGGAATTGGTTTTGACTTAGTAATTCTAACAGGGTTTAAAAAGCCCAAACAGTTTGACACTTAGTAAGGCCGATGGTACTTTAAACAGTAATAGGAATAGACTTGTTGAAAGAGTAAACAGTAATTTCTAGAACATTTTAAAAGTTCTTTTAATGTTCAGAATTATAGTGATAAAAATTAGTGTGTGTTCTTCAGGGCCATAACCAAAATGCTTTGTTTTGATGGAATATACTCTGGCATATTCATTATTGATTTACCTTTGTTCCATTAAATTTAGGAATTGGGAACACCCTACTACTTAAACAAAAAGCAGATTACAACTATTGAAACAGGCCCCACTTCAAATGTTTATGGATTAGGAAACAGATGTGTTATTATTAATAGAGTTGAAAGAATAAATGCTGAACAAGAAAGATTAAAACTGAGGCTAAACAAAGAACATGTATACAACGTTTACATCCAGCTAAAATTCCCCTCTGTAGCCTCATCTAGTATGTTCTGATTCTAACCTAATATATTCTGTTCCTGTTTTGCTAAATCAAACCATATCAGCAGCACCAGTTTTGTTGAAACCATCAACTTCTGTGATTTCGTGCGAGTCTCTTTCCCAGTATCTGCCTCATCCTTCTTTAGGTAGCTTTCAGCAGGTTTATATGTTCTGAAAATATGTATAGGAACACTTGGATGTCTAAATCTTCACAATTTAAAAAGAAAACTGAGAAGAATCAAACCCATAAAACCTGAGACAAAACTTCCAGGAGGCAAAATGATATAGATTCCACTTTGCACATTTCTCTGCCATTCTGCTGTTGTTTCCAACAGAAGTGCTACTTGAAGATAACATGATTTCTTAGTGCTTGCATCTCTCAATATTAAAACTCACTGGATCATCTGGAAGGAAAAAAAAAAAGTGTGTGTGTGTGTGTGTGTGTGTATGTCCATAGCAATGCTAAAATTCCCAATAAGGCATTCTTGGTTTGCTTCCAAAGTTCTGGTTTTTATCATGAGAGAGACTGTGGCAGAACAGCCACAAAATTGAAGTGAATCTAGCCCATAAAAAGTTTAAAGCCGTCATTGTTATTAATTTGGCTCATAAACCTGAGGATTGTTCCTAATTATTTTATTTACTTTAATTCACAGAGCATAAATTTCAAAATATTAATTTATATGCTAATAGCCAAGCGAAAAAATTAAAAAATTACATTCTTCAAAAAACACTAATATAATGCACTCATTTTTTGCATTTGATATTTTGTAAATAAGCCTTTCAGTTATTTCAAGCAAAAATATTTTTAAATGCTTATTTTTCAGCAATTTTGTTATGGGAGAAATTGTTTGTTAATATTTTCTGAATTATTGGCAATTAGTTGTTGAGTGCAATTAGCAGCAAAGTTTAGCTGCATTTTTATCAAACCAGAGCTGATTCTTGCAAGTGATTTGAGAAAAAAAAAGTAAAATGTAATAATTACCTTCTCTTCAGTGTTAGTTCCATTCATTCATCAATGTCAATATTTGTATGAACAAAATTCCCATCAAAATAGTATTTGTCTCAAAGCAGTTTTATGACTATTTTCCTGGCTTCTAGTTAACAACTGTGTTGTATCATCTCAGCACTGCCTTTTAGCACTAACTAAAAGTTAATTTTAGCAGCATCTCAGTGCTAAGAGAATTGGAGGGTAGTGTACACCTCTGAAAATTCCAAGTTATGCAGTCAGTGTACAACAACTCAGGAAAGGCAAAAGATAACTTCCCCCTCTCATTCCTTGCTCTTTTAACAGAAGGAAAACTACCCAAATAATGGACTGTGAACAAAATAATACAAAAGCCATACTATCCAACACAACTTACATAAAAGACTTTTCTGTCTTTGCTACGATATCAGAGGCAAATGTGCCCTGAGAAGGAGTGGGGGGAGAGGTGTGGCTGCACAGCAGCTGCATCACTGGGCAGTGAGCATTCCTGCTGCAGGCCTGGGGCTGCACCCACCCAGCATCTCTTCAGTCCATCTGAACCAGAACACTGCTCCCTTCAAGCAGCCAGTGCACTTCTCTTGGTATGGCAGAATCAGACATATCATAGATATTTAATAGAAATTGAAATTGGGCTGTTGTTTTTAGAGCAATGCTTTCCTGACATGGTTTTACTGACAGCAACAGGAGTTGCATGTTTGCATGAGCTCCTTTTTGACGCCATGCTAGGCATTCCTTGTACTGTCAAGCTTCATTCCGGCTTCTCAGAGTCCAAAGAGAACTCTACTCTTCTATCTTTTTCTTTTTGTGTTCACAGGGAATGAAACATGAGATTCCAGAAGTGTTTGAAATAATTTTAAGTCTTTACTGGAAAGCTCTGTTAAGTTCACTCAATTGATGAAAACCTCATTTAGATTCGGGTTTCTGTGAAATACTTTTGTTTTCCATAAGTCATCATTTTTTTGATTGAAATACACATTTTTCCTAAGTTTGCTTCTAGATCAAGAGACACAACTTGGAAAAAGGGAAATACCAACTGGATATTACAAAAAAGTTTGACCATCAAAATGAATTTATTCTAGAACAGGTTGTGCAGAAAAGTTCTGGAATTTCCTTTGTTAGGGATATTTAAGACTTCATGGGATAATTCCTTCAGTAACTAGAGCAAGGGGTTAGACAGATGACCTGAAGAGTCCTGTCCAAATTATTCCTTGACTCTGTGTTGATAAAGGTTTATATTTCAAAGATAAAAAGTAGAAAACCAGTAATATCAGTCTACTTCATTTAAAAATAAACTATTGCAGTATGCAGTATACAGAAACTAACGTAGCTGAGAATATTTTTTAAAAAAGTTCACAGTAACTAGTGGCTTTGACAGTTGTGGCAAGCATAATTTTAAATTCATGGCAATAAAGTCTTGATATCACCCTGACCACCTTAGGTATTTGAACAGTTTATCAAACAAGAGTAGTTTCCTGTAAAATATTTCTCTTTTATTTTTTTTATTAGTTTGTCTTCTCAAAATGTAACTTTTTCTGTTGCTGAGGAAACAGACAACATGACAAACCTTGTGATACTATACTAGGGTTTTTTGTAGCATTACAGGAGCTATTATTTGAAGGCAATAAAATACACACCTGTCTTAAATGAGTGAACAATATTCAATCCATGCTAAAAAAAAATTAGGTCTGTATTTGAAAACTTCCATTAATCAGTTTTAAATACTAAAAGACTATTACACATGAACAGTTTAATTATTCTTTTTTTTTTTTTTTTTTGTAACTTTATACACACTAATTTTGCATGTCATTAATGCAGCAGTTTGGTTTGCTTTAACCTTCTAATTTTCTTTGGTTGAATTTGAATTCATCTCATACTAACTGAATTTTGAAAGATGTAGGAAGCATGACTGATAACCATCAAAAACTATTCCAGTTTTCTCTGTGTCTTAGGGATTAGCTGTGCCTCACAGCTAATCAATTACTAGAAAATAGAGCCTACTTGTCAGGCATAAAAGGTAATTAACAACCTGCTCAGAAAAAAAGGCTTCTACAAGAAGAAAATCCACTTCTGGGTCAATTTGTGTAGCATTCATCTTGCGTAGTTAGGAAAGATTTAGCATTTGAAATGTCTTTTAAACATGTTGAAGCTGATGTAATAGTAGGATAAAAGCATACCTAGTTTTATTTCAAAATATAAAATACTCAGCTCTTTAAAATGCTAGTCTTTGCCAAGAAATTCCAAGTGGAACTACCTCAGATGTCATCTGGTTTTCTACAGTGTATTCAGAACAGCTGTGAAAGTGGTCTGATCATTTTGGTAAAATTAACTTAGTGACTAGCAGTTTGGGTGTAAAGTTCTGAGAATTTTTTTTTTTTTTAATGTGAGCATTGCCATGATTATAATGCTTCCCATTAATGGATATTAAGATGTTGAGTTAGTAAAGAGATTATCACTATCTCATATACTCATTTAATTCCTGTTATATCTGTTACAGAGCCAGTCTAGAATGTTAATAATATCTTGTGTTGGATAATTAATGATTGCAACTACTTTTACAGAGTTGTTGTGCATGTAAGAATTTTATGCCTCATCAAGGAAGAAGCATCATAAAGGCTTCTCTTAGAGTGCTTTACTTTATCAACTTTTTATCCAGCAGTATGAATGGCCTTTTAAATTGCCTAATAAAATTTCTTTTCACATTCCTATTGATGTGATAGCACCTCTAATAACAATAAAAAGTGACAGTTTATTAATTCATGCTCATGATAAAACCCAAGATGGGGGTTAGGAAGAACAAGAGCAAATGTTAATCAATTTTTCTGACACACTAAAGATTCATAACATAAGCTGGCAATGGGCCAGCAGTTTTCTTTCTTTCTTTCTTGTGGTGAGATTAATAAAAGGAATGAAACACAGAAGAATTATTTTGACAATAGACCATTATTATTTGGTGGACAGCTTGAGCAATGCAGCAAGCTGAACTTGAAACTTTACATAACTTAGGTGTGGTTTTTTCGAGAATACGTGTTTATGTTCAAACCACTCCTGTCTGGATTGCATTGTAGTCATCAGAAACTTATGAGTAAATTACCTCACAAACTTCTAAAACTTCTTATGTCCAGTAATGAATGTAATATGATGACATGAAAGAAAAATCAAAATATCTGCACTGCTAGTACTTTCAGGAAGACAGATCTATGTTTATGGAGATGTAAAAACATTGGAGTGTAAATATTAGAGATAACATAATAAATTCTCTTAACTCTTGTTTTTATGTGACTTGTATGAAACTATTGCCTCTTAAGTGCAGATGAAATTCAGAAGGTTGCTATAAAACATGCAGAAATAGCTACACTCCTATTACTAGGAACTGGAAACGAAACAGGAGTAGGAGGTTTGTGTCTCCTGTACAGACCCACTGTAAAAATATCCTGACACCAGTATCAGCACAGTGTTTTAGATTTTGTGTAGAGATTTCTTATGTTTTGTTTGGTATATTTCCTTCTCAGGCTTTGGAAGACAAGGTATGGGACCTTCTGCATGAAGCAGACAAGGTTGCAGAGGAGAACAAGGAAAAGAGTCAGGTTTATGATGCCATGGCAGAGACGCTTGGGGATGCATGGGGTGCCCTCATCATGATGTTAGAGAAGAGGCAGGCACTTCTGGAACTTACTTCAGTGTTCTTTGAAAATGCTCTGGAGGTTTGTATTTAAATCAAATAACTGTTAATTTGAAGCTGTCTTCATCTTACTGCTAGTCTGACCACTGTATTTTTAATGTGTGTTATATTGTTCATTGTATTCCTAAAGGTTGAGAAAAACAAGAAAATTAAAATCTTGGGATTCATCCTTCCTTTTCCACCTTTTGGACAGACACTACAGGATGAAGCTGAACCAAAAAAAAAAAAAAAAAAAAAAAAAAAAAAAAAAAAAAAAAAAAAAAAAAGTAGACTTTAAGAAATATTTTAGTCACAATGTCTCTTAAAATTGTACTTGACAGAAAATGCCAGTGAAAAGTGGAACTGGACCAAACCCTAAAATATGTATTTCAGTGGCTATGGACATTCTGCAGAATATCTTTCATTCCTTATGATTAAAATTATTTGGCATTGAAAGAACTTATTCTCAGGTGCCTTCAATAATGCACACTGATGATTAGTCACTGAAGGTTTTACCCCAAAATATCCATAAGGCTACTGTAATTACATAAAGCAAACATTAGACTAACTTGACAGTCCTTTACCTGAGACTTTGATGTCCAGATGGACTCAAAACAACAACTGTGTGATCCCTGTTTACCCATTTCTCTCTTATCCTAATTCCTAATGGTACACACAGGGAGATAAAGAAGAGAGGGATTCCATACCCTGCAGGTTTGAGCCCACTCTGTGTTGCCTCATGATCAACTGTCCCCACATCCTGGAACTCAAAGAGTTTAATAATTCTCCCTGATAATTTTGTTTCTATAGTATGCCAGTGCCACCTATACCTTGCAGAAGCAACTGTGGGATTACTAACTGTCCTCCTAACAATCTGCTAATTATTGTGTCTTGATAATGTGTATTATACAAAAAAATTAGATTTGGTATAAGGCTTTCTAGGAAAGATGATTCACAAAGTGGCAAACTGTAATTACAGACTGTGTCAACTAAAATCCTTCAATCAATCAGTACCTCAAAGAAAAAACAACTCAGAAGGTGCATAGAGGCCACAAAGCATCTGTACCCAGCAGTCAGTAAAAATGCCATTGTCCAAGAATTACAAATTCTCATGAACTTTCCCAATAACACAGAGATCATGAATGTAGTTATGCAAAACAAAATTATAGTGTACTTCTCCCTATCCTTTGTTTTCTTAATGCAGTTTGCTGTTAAAATTGACCAAGTTGAAGATTTCTTGAAAAGTGCTAAAGAATTTGACAACATTGACTCTTTGAGAGAACTTCTTCTGCAACAAGAGCATCATACAAAAGGTACAAAGAGTATTCCACTCCTGATAGCATGTGGTTGTGCACTGACTTCTCGAGCGAGTAATTTTATTTTTCTGTGCATATTTTAAAAAAATCTTACAAAATGCACAAATGTTCTATTTGGAAAAAATATAGTGATGAGATAGATTTTTGCAGACTTGCTGAAAGATGTGAAACTCCTGGTTTCAAGCTAGCCCTTGCATCTCCCCTTCAACAACTTTCCTGCACATACCTTTGCCCATAAAGTTTCTTCCATGTGAATTCTTTTTCTTTATTCAAGCTTCTATGTGAAGCACCTTCTACCATATTGTAGCACATTCAAATAAAAAAGAGAAAAAAATTTTGGAACTAATCTCATTGTGTGGCTACTTCAGACACCTTTGCAATTCCATATGGTTCTGCATTTTTTTATAAGTCTTAAGACTCTATCTTCATAATTTTAATCAAATTTTGCTATATGATTACTAACACTTGTCAGGATATCAATTATACTTTATTATTCACTAGTGGAGAACTAGCTAAAATATTTTTGGCTACCTTGAACACCTCCTGGGAGGCTGAATAGAGAATCAAACTTAGATAACTCCAATATGGGGTTTGGGTCTTCCAAATTGATCTTCATAGGAGCAAAGTGCTCACTGCATGCCAATTTAAACTTGAAGTATCTGGCAGCAACTTACTGCTGAAAAGATGGTCTACTGTAAGGATCAGATGAAATGATTTCCCAGAGAAAGACTGCTTTGATGGCAATAAGCCTTACCTCAGATGGAGGAAAGTGGCTGCAATTTATTGGCTTCCTATTCTACCTTAACCACATAAAATTTTGAAAGCTGATATTAAGCTATTTGAGAAAAAACAGTGCTTTCTGCAAGAAGGATACTATCTACCTGCTCCAAAGAAAGGTGGCCAAAAATATAACCCTCACCAAGTATTGACTCTACCAGTATGTGATAAGTAGTTTATCACAAATGCTTATCGCTCTGGAAATAAAAAAAAAAATTAAAAATAAAACAAAACAAAACAAAAACCACAAATGCACTTCAAAATGGAATAAAAAAAGGTGAATACTTATGAAATACATTTGTTTACCCATTTCTATATGTGTTCAATTTTGCATGGACTGAAATTAAACATTTCTGATTAATACCACTTTCTGGAAGGCAAGAGGTAAAATCGACAGGCTTGTTGCAGTAATCTCATGGATAGTAATCTCTCGTTAGCCCCTGGTAACTGAAAACTAGAGGCCTCCCACTCTGCTTCTTCCCCAAGTGTTCTATGTGAAATGAAAGGTGCTTTGCCTTGAATTACCAGTACAAGTACTCAGCTGGGAAGATCAAAGTTTTAGGGGGGTTGCTTCTTGTTGCTTTATTGGAAGCTCCAGGCAAACACTCCTTTCTTTATACTTTTCTTCATGTTTACCTCGCCCCTTATATTACCTTGTCTCTCCTTCTTTCTCATTCTATGCCTAAAAAAATTCTCTTTGTGCTTGAAAGATTTAGAAATATTGATCATTATCTATTCATGAGATTTTGAACTATATGACTTTAAGGAGTTGGAACAATTACAGTCATGTCAATAAGAGGTCATTAAAGTGGGGTAGTGCACTGAATTTGTCTAGGTAAAGACTATAGAAAGAAGTTAAGAATTCCTGATACCCCTGGCTTATTTATAACAGCCCCCAGGCATGAGAATAATTTTTTTCCCAATGCCTGTGAGGGATGTAAAGACCTAAACTTAGTTTACATCACCAGTGAAAAACTGCAGAGGGTAATGACCCACACGGGCAGCAGGGTAGAAAATTCCACTTCAGCTTACCCATGGGTTGGGAAACCATCAAAAAGAACTCAGTTTTGAGAAAACAATAACACTTCTGGGATTTGTTTTGATGTCTCTCAGTACACCATTATATATGTGTGTGTGTATATTTGTTTGTGTATACACCGTTGTACCTTTGTAGGTTTTCATAAGAGCTGTCCGAATTGAAATATTTTAGTATATATATATATATATATATCTTCTAAAGTAAGCATTCATGCTTGTGCAATGCATGAAAATACATTGTGCTTATGTATGTAAATAGAAAGTTTGAACGATACTTGAGTGATATTTGAATACGGTACTAGAATCACAAAGCACTCTGGGCTTTTTCCTGATGAAATTCTGTTCATACAGAACTTTTGGAGAAGTCATTTGCTCTTTTAAACAAAAGCCAAGACCTAACTCAATTCATAGAAGAATTCAAATGTGAGGGGCCAAACGCAAATCCAGAGCTGATCCAAGGAGCCCACAGCAGCTGCTTGAAGATTGACAATCTCCTTGAGATGCTACAGGACAGGAGAAGGCAACTGGACAAATTCCTTAGACATCAGCGCCAAGGACTGGAGCAGGTTCTGCAAATCTGTTTGTGGCACCAACAAGAGAACCAGGTAAGACAGAAAATATCAAGGGAATTCACAATATAAGAACCAACCTAGCAACTGCTTTACAGTACAAACAGAAAAGGAGCTTAAATGTATTTATTAGGCCAATATTCTGGGCCACTTCTGCTTGAGGAAATCCTAACTTTTGAATGTTTGACTGATGTTAATGGGAGTTAAGGGGATACAGAGAAAGCAGAGTACTGGAGACATGCTCTGCTGTATTGAATCCAAGAGTATGTTTTTGCTCTTTGTGTTGCTTCTGTTTTGCTAGGCACAACTGTGTAGTCTAGAAGGATGCACAGTCTGTGTGTTGTTCATTCCTTATTACCAGGTTATCAAACACTGAAAATGCAACATCTCCCTTTGATCTCTAACTGGAATGTGATGATCTGATAGTTACGGTTGTAACATGTTTCTTTTTCAGAATTTTCAGTGTGTGAAAGCATATTTATTTTACACAGCTTCCTTTATGGAAGTGTCAGTATCATATTTTCTGGTATCTCTTTCATTAATGAAAATCAGAGCCAGATTGGCCTATTTTATGCATGATTAGTTATCTTTGAAAGAAGAAAGTAATTAATGCAGTCAATAATTATTGTAAATGAAAGATAAAATCTGAATCCTGAAAAATAGGAGTGATTTTAGATTTCAACCAATCAAGAAAAACCACTGTCGTTTTCAAACAGCTGTATTAACCTTATCTCCTTTCCCATCCCTTCAGCCAAATCACTGAAAGTGAAATTCTGTGAGTTTCTTGCTTATAAAGCCAATTAAGAATTCTCAGCCATTCCTTCAGAGCTAAGGTAGCACAATGAAATCACTCAGAGGTATTAGCTGTAGTGGAAGCCAACTGATTAAACTCACTGTAATGGAAAGGAATATTGCCAAGTGGTAAAGGGGTGAACACTTTGCTATAACAGGGTTAAAAAATGTCTTCCTCCTCTGCCTAATATTACAGAAATACTGGTTTGTTTTGCTAAACAGATACATGATAAAACCCCCTCAGCCCTAATTTACAAAGAAATTTTTATTTCCCTTTTAGCACAGTTTTTATTGTCCACTCCATTTATTTGTATTTTGATGAACCCATAGTAAATGTTCTGTGAAAATGTGCTTCCACGAAAAACGTTTCAGTCAGTAAGTACACATCTGGAGGATATGCTCAAGAAATGAAGGTTTAGTATGAAAATAATTTCCTTGCTTCCCTAGCTCTGTTGGACTCATAATGTGAACATTTTTTATGTGTAACTGAAAATATTTCCAACACGTTTTTAAAGGGTTTTTTTATAATTGCTTAAATTTGTTAAAAACAGCGTGATTCTACATAAGCAGATAAAACAACAAAAAAAGTCTATTAAAATCTGGCTATTAAAATCTGTAGTACCTAGAATACAGAAATTCTTAGTATGCTGCCTATGATCTAAGTATAGTGGTGATTTTCCAGACTGGAAAGATTGGAGGAAGTCCTCTTGATACCAATAACTAATTCTGGATACTATTTTAAAATGTGGAGCTTCTCTCAGGAATTCGTGCCATGTGCTGCTTACAAAGAAAGTGAGAGGTACCTACTATGAATCAAGCAGATATAAATGCAAGTAATTCCGTGGAATTTAGAAGATATACTTGTCTATTGCATATGTTTGCTGCATATACTTGCTGAAGAAGTTAGTGAGATGTAATAAATTTGTAAACCTACATAAGATTATTCCACACAATAGTATCCCATTATCTTTACTGGGTTTTTCAAGCCAGGGATGGAGAAGTTCTATTAGGTCAGAAGTACTCAGATTTGTAGTATTTTACTGTATGCAAATATTTAAGTTACTGTATGTCAAGGGAGAATGTACAATATCTTTATGGTATCAAAAAACATGCATTTATTCTATGCGTGGCTATAACCTGATTCTTCTTTTACTATGTTAGTTTACAATCTGGTCATACTTGATGATTCATTTTTGTCTGTTTTGTCATATATATCCACTCTGTGTCTGCTTTGTCATTAGTCCTTTCCTTTTGCATTTGTTATCACACAAATGCAAGCGTTTAAATAGAAGCATGAACATTAGGAATGAAAAATGAAAGGAATGAAAGTGTGAGGTTTTTTTTGTTATTAAACTGCCTTGTACATATTTTTAAAAAGGCAGTAACTTCTCAAACTTCTTACTGAGCTCTTTTTATTATTTAATTAGGTAACATCTTGGTATAAGAAAAACATCAGGGATTACTTTCAGAAGCAAAACTTAGGCTCATCCCTATTGGAAAATGAAGAGTTGCTTCAGGAACTTGAAGAAATGGAAGACAAAGTGAAAGTAAGAAATACCATAATTGGTTGGCGAAGCAACTTTAAAAATAAGTATCAAAACATGAACTTGGGCATTGAACAAGCACATATAGGAGTAGAATTTTTCTATATCTACATGAGATATATATATATATCTATGTCTAAATTATTTTAGTATTTTTGCTTCTTTTAATGGAAGGCCTCCATGTTTCTTAGATTTTTTCATTTAAAATTTTTAAAGCTACCCGTAAGTTAAAAGAAGAATAATCCTTGATGTTGTTTAGTTGGTTTTTCAATTTAGTGATCAAGTTCCACACTGGTAATTTACATGTAAAATCCTGTAGTGAAAAATAAAGAAAAGGCATTTTATTAGAATATTAACAAATTTTAATGTTTATAAAGGTCAAAACCCCAGCCACTTCCACTATAATTAATTGTCAGTGAACTGAGTACATGATTGAAAGATGCATTTGCCCGTTTATTTCTTGTGATTAAAAGTAATTGAAAAAGCTACTTTTAATTAATATCAGTTTTCCAGAGAATAAATCTGTTACCACCACTCATAAAAGCAAGATGAGATAAAAGAAAATGTTGCTATAAGAAGAAAGGATCTTAGTATGAAATAAATTGCCCGTATTTAGAAGCTTTTTTTAGGTAACTGAATTGTGTTGTCATCATTAAGTGCTGCTTCTGGGTCAGGACCATTCCCCATGATATCATTTTCATGCAATTTGGATAACCCAGATGACCAAGGAGGCCTTTTTCATCCAGAAACTATTCTAATAGAAGTAAATGCCTTTTAAAAGGTTATTGTGTTGATAGTAAGAGGCTTCTGATTGTTCACAGATCTGTTTCCTTGTAAGCCTTGTAGTCAAATGTCACAAGTTTGCCTGTGTGCGTGATTAACAGTTAACTGCCCCAAGGCTGTCATGCAACCACAATGTAATAATATTTCTAATGCTTCTCCAAGCAGCATGTCAAAAAATACTTCTTTTTTTGCTAAAGGAAGATGAGCATGTAAAAATAAAATCTTCTGAACAGACCTTTGGCACAAGAAAAACAGATAAACCCTTAAATGAGTGCCCTGAGTGTGCGCTCAGAGAGAGGGAGAGACCCACAACAATAGGTGTTCTAGCATTGCTGAATTTTAACCAAATAATCATTAATCTTCCCCACATTTCATTCTCCCAGGCTATTCTTGTAATTTGCTGTCTGCATTAGAAATTAGGGTGTAAGTGCAGAAAGAAAAACAATGTGCATTTTCATTTTGTATAATAATCTTTTTCATGGTTGAGTATCTAGAAACTAACTTACAATAATAACACTTATTGCAATTTCACCTAACAATTCTTCTCCCATACATTATGCAATAGATCATTAATATAATTTTAATTGTTTGCCTTTTTTAATGAGGTAATTTTAAAGTGTTTAGCATTAAACATTTTTGTTACACATCCATATGAATTATGATTTAGAGCATCTTATCTTTAGCCTTCTGTATTTCTTACTACCAGCATGTTTTAGCAGAGGGAAATAAAATTCTTGAAGGGGATATTACTGAGCATGTTGGTTTTGCTTATTATGTGTAGAAGAGTGGCCAGGTTGAAACTGCATGCTGAAAATATAATTGAGAAAGCTATGTTATGGGGCTTTGAAAAAGTTGTGAGTTATGGGCATTAGTTTTTGCAGCACTGAACTGCAGATGTTGAAAACAGAATAAAGGAGGAACCTGTTCTAAAGTAGTGTAAATAAATCTTTTCAAGTCACATTTCATATGTGTGCTGTAGCTCAGAGCAAAATGTTAGTGTGGAGCAGCCATGCAGAGCAAGTTTAGTTGTTCTCACAGGGAGTAAGAAAGTGGAAATTTCCAGTGTCTGAACTGTTTCACACCATGTGTTTACTTACATATATTGTTGCATTAGGTTGAACAGGAGAAATGGTTTTTTAAATTGTTCAGAGGACAGCCTAAGAGGGATTTACAAGCCTAGCATCTAATTTATGGGACTGGGCTGAGAGGAGAAAGGAGAATTATGCATTATTATTATTATTATTATTATTATCTCAAGCTGGTTGATATCCTATGTTGAACTTCACCTTGCTATGAGGTAAAACCCCTAAAAACATTATTACTAGTTTATAAAATTATCAAGACCAAAAACAAACCCAAGAAATCATAATTGGGGAAAAAAGCCCTCAACCCTCAGAGGCTTTAAAAGAACCCTCCTGCCCCCCACTCCTGCAAGGACTTCCCCAGCTCCCCCACCATTGCCACCACGATTTGAGAGAAGAGGCACATTTAGGAGCTCATGTTTCAGTGAGGGTATGCTGGCACTCATTACCTGCTTGCTGTTACATTTCTATGTGCCTTGGAGGTGCTTGACAGGGTAAAGAAGAGCTGCTAGCACCACTTTGTGGCCAAATAATTTTTAACATATCTCAGCAATTTTCTGGGGGGTGACAGGCTTTGAATTACTTTTTCCTCTTTCTGCTTATTGATTTTATCAGCTCACTGTTAAATACACTGCTGCAGCCATTAGACACATTGTATGGTAATTGTCATAGCAGCTCACAAATCCCTTGTGGTTTTATTACTTCTTTTGTAATTTGAGGGAATAATATGATTATATTGGTAGTTATACTGTGATGTAGTTCCCGAAGGTGAAAGCCTTTCAAATATTCACAAGGACTAAATTATCAGTGTGCTGATGCATGCAATGAATCTATGGCAGGAAGATTTGGGGCTCAGAAAAAGTTCAGTTGTGGACATTTTTGCATATAAGAGAGCAAGTTAATTTATCACGCATTCTGAAAAAATACAAACTTTTATGTTTAGCTGATTTACGTTTTAAATGCTGCTTTATGTACTATATGGATCATGATCTGAAATCAAATATATGTGCTTCAAAGTTTTCTAAGCTTAAGCCTAGAACATCCCAGTGAAACAAACTTTTATACAGCTTCTCAGGTTTTAATTCAAAGTCCAAAAATTTTATTGTATAGATAAGAAAAGTCAATTTATCCCACAATAATTTTTTAATAACAAGATAAATTCTTAGGTATTTCTGCATTTCCCCCTCACACTTGTGCTGAATATTTTAGAAGGCAGAAAATCTTCAAGACTTTTGATTAAAGCTACAATATTTTAAATTCATCAGTTTTAACACTCTTGAAAAATACATGTTTAATCAAGGAACCTAGAAAGGACTCATTTTCCTTGTCAAATGGAATAGTGAAAGTGAGTTTTTAAAAGACTTACTAGTGTAAGGAAAAGAACAGTGACAAGAGCTAAGGAGGCACGTTCAATGTGTCTTTAATATGTCAGAGCAATTCACAAGCATCTCCTGATAAATTGAAAAGTCAGTGTAATAGTAGGCTGTGGGTTCCTTTCAAGGAAAATTAGTAAGAAATATGTTAGTGCTGACTGGCAGAGTGTTATGAATTTAACATGTTGAAGTCTGAAGAACAGAAGAAGCTAACTAAGGTTTTCCACTGAGATTTTATGTCCTGTTGATGGAGAGCCTAGGCTTTTATGTGTAGAAACATTTCCTTATAAATAGAAAGCTGAAAATGAAGTAGTTGCTAGCTGTTTTATAGGAAATTTAACCAAGTTTGAGGAATGTTTAAACAGCATAGCAAATGAGTCTAACCAAATTTAATACCCTCAGAGAGCGTGTAAGGTTGTAATGTTTGTGGAATGTTTTAAAATATAAATTACTATAATAAATTGGTGTTTTGAGCTTGTGTGAAGATTTAGAGAAGTGTCTTGTGTCAATATAAATGAAGCAGAGTTTAATATCTGCTTTTAGGTCACCTAAAAGCTGCTGTTGGGCATCTTGGCCAAAAAAATTATGAATTTTGCTACAATGAAATACTCTTACAAGGAATAATTTCACTTTGAGTCATTTTCTTATAATTAGTCTTGCCTGCTGTAATTGTAATTTAAACATATAATACACTACAACAATTCAGAACTTCTGTCTTTCTGTATTTGCCTCTAAGCTAATTATGGACAGTTTTCATTTCCACTTGTTAATACATGTGCATTTTTCGTTCTTGCATAAAATATTTTTTAATTATGATACAAATAAAAAATTAATAGCAAAATGAGGATTCACATATTCAACTCCACTTTCTTTTCCCTTTTTTGGGTGAATTATTAATTCCAGTTAAAAGCTCCCAACTTCAGGGTTGTTTTCTAATTATCATAAATATCTATTTGTTTAAAATGTAAGTAAAATTACTATTAAAATCTGATCATGCAATTCATACTAGTCATTCCAGCTGCAAGTATTGGAAGATGGCAATATTCTGGTGGTGATATAGTTGGAAATCAAGTCACTTAAGCTGTGTGTATGGGGACACCTCCAAAAGTAGCAAACACAGCACAGCAAACTGTGATTTATTATCCCTAAAATCCTCACTCTTGCTTAATATTGCTAGAATAGAGAGACAAAGGATTTTATGAAAGGGGAATTGTGTATTAAATAATAGAGTGCAGGGTTTCACTTAATTAAAAGTAAGGGCTGAAGATTATTGCATCCAGATGTTGGCCATTATTTTAATTTGAAAAAGAAATTTTAAAAATTAGAAAGATTTTGCTATAGCTATTTATCAGTAATAGACAAAGTGGAAAAAAAAGCTTTGATTTGGCTCAGGATTCATCTCTTTTGATTTCAGTAGGAAGCTGAGAATACCCAATTCAATTCCTCAAGATATTTGGGGGATTTTTGGAGTGTTTTCTTGAGAAAGTGAGCGATTTCATTGCAGGATATTCTAAACCAGAAGCATTTTAAGAAGCATAGAAGGAAATACAGTGGGCAGGATTTGGCCTTCAGATGCTTGTCGGGGGAAGAGATGAACTAGAAAAATCTCTGAGAAGGCTTTTCCTCCAGGTTCCCTTATGGAAGGAAAGAAGAGTTAAAATGAATGAGACAAATTTCCATCTTTGTAGGCATACAGTACAAGTATATTGAAGTACAACTAGAACACAAAAATAAAACAAAGATAGGTTTGTTGAAATATGTGGAATTAGTTTTCTCACTAGAGCCTTCAAAATCTGATTGAAACATTTTAAGGCAATGGTTTGGTTTTTTTTAATTGGTAATACTATAAGAAATGTTAAAAGCAAAAGTAGATTTAATATAAAAAAAGCTAAATAAAGCATTAATGTAGATCCATAGATTTTTTTACCGTTGCTTAGGCTTTCCATGGCAGAAAGGTAAGAGTGTCCACCACCACAGAGAAATGACATCCCAAAAGTTGATGTATATTTGGGTGACTGCAGTCGAAGCACATGTCAGTTCATAATACAAATGTTGAAGAAAGAAAGAGGAGTTAAATAGGCAATCAGTTCTAATTAACTAAATGTGCTTCCAAGTGGTGCAATATAGAGCAAAAATCTGTATGCAAACTTGTACTGATTCAATAGAAATTTTAAAGCCTCTTAGTCCTAAAGTTCCTGGTTCAATTGTCAAAATATTTCTGATTCTACAGCTTGAAATTTTTAAGTGTGATCTTCCTTTTTTCCTTCTGTCACTGCCATTAGAAAGGTTCATGATCAGAAAAGGCAGAGATATTTTTTGAGTGGACTTATGATTTTGTGTAGGATATCAGGAAAACTGTACAATGGAGAATGCCAAGGATGATGGCATGACCTGCTGTAAGGGAGGGTCATTTGACTGAAGTGATTACCAGACATCTCTTAGCAGAAATTCTCTCACTGCAAGCAGCTATTATCTAGGCAATATTTTAATTCTTTGTTCTTGATTAAATGGGTGGGCTGAAGGGCTGTTTGCCATGAGAGTGTGGTCTTACCAAGAGGTTTCTTGTCTTTGTTATCCTGACCATTTTTCCCTGCAGACACCTTAGTAACTGCTGCTCCTGCCTGTGAAACTGTGTTAAAGAATGTAGAATGTCACTGCTGAAAACTCTTGTCCTTAAAACCATGATTTGCTGGGAAGCCCCTCCTAGAAGAAATAGGAGTGTCACTGTTTTAAGTCATGATAGCTTTCATGCCCATAACAATACACATTTTCCAATGCTTATATTATTACCATGCAGGATATTACTTTTGTATGTGTAATTGACTAAAGTGGAATTTTTCCCACTAGGAATGGAGCTACAAAGTGGAACAATTGGAAGGTGAAGCATTTAGGATCTTGCTTTCAGAGGACTATACTGAAAAAGAACATCTAAAGCTTTCAAATCAGAAAATCAGTCTGTTGCAAGAAGAAGTGTGCTTCCATATGGAAGAAAGGAAAGCCCTGCTGCAAGAGGCCAATGACTTTTTTCATGCTGCTGGCAAGGTTGGTAAGAAGCCAAGTCTGTAATAATAACCTGACAATAAACTATTGTGTGATAATAACACTGTTAGTTTGCTCTTGAAGGCTGGAGGATCTGGGATTATGCAAACAGTAGACTAAACAATTTGAAGTGGAAAATTATAAATCCAATTACCCTTTTGATATGACTTTTTGCCTTAAACTTCTATCCAAAATGGCAAATCCATTCAAAAACATGTTTGGGTTTTTTTGTTTGTTTCTTTTTTCCCTTTAAGTATATTCAGAGTTTGAATTTTGAAATAAGGTATTTGGAAAATATTTATTTGCCAAGAATTGGGCTTTAAGGTTGTTTATGTGGGCACCAGAAACAATGTCTATACTTGCAGTGGTCTCCACAGGGGCTAATTATAATCAGTGTTACTAATAATGCAACCTTTTTCCCAAAATCTTTCAGTTAGAAGACTATTTAGAAAAGTTTATTTTTTAGGGTTTCCAAAGACCAAATGGTCTTCTTGTATTTTTTTTTCAGGTATATTCTTTTCAGATCATTTATAGAAGTTTTAAAAACAAGTTATTTCCAAAGAGAGTTTCAGCAACAGAATTATTGATAACATATGTTTTCTTTTTTCTTCAGGTACTTGATGGTCTTGAAAGTATTGAGAATTACCATAAAATCTCTGTTTCAGAAGGTTTACATTTGCCTATATTGACACTGAAGTACAAGGAATTGCAGGAAGAAATTAAAGGTTATACTGCAACTACCATGCAAAAGGGACAAACTTTAGTTAATAAAGCAGATTCTCACAGGTATTAACATAAGATTCTGATGAAACTAAAGCAATGAAAAAATTTATTTGGAATGTGTCAGTTTTACAAAAATTCTTATGATGAATATAAATTTAAGTAGTAAATAACTTGATGTGTGATGAGAGGGGGTTGAATCAAAACTTCATTTCTTAATTTTATGTGGTAACTTCTTTACAGTCTAAAGTGGACTGCCTCAAGTATTCAGGTTCTGAATTGTTTCCCTGATATTATGGTTTAAATTATAAGGCAAGCCATGGTTTTGTAAATTGGTGTGGTTTTTTCTCCCATTGAAACAACACCCCTAAGGAAAGGTTGACTTAGAATGCATATGACTTTCTTTTTCAGCTAGTGGAAAAACACTGAAATATTTCAGGGTCCAAAGAAAACATTCTTTTTAAAGTAAAACTGGTATGGCATATATTTTCTCTTTTAAGGTCTTCCATTTGTCATTTTAGTTTTTAGATAGTACAGCTAGATTGAAAAGTGAAATGAGCTATTTCTCAGTGAATCAGGCTATGTGTCTTGTGAGAATTAATGTATCTGTCTTGTGAATCTACCTTAGGCACTGCAGACAAATGATTTGTTTGGAAATTTCATTCTTCTGTTTTACTAATTATCAAATTTATTTGGATTAATTTTAATATTTCTCTTGGTTCTTTTTCTTTTAAGGGTAATATTTTAAAATTCATGAGTTACTCATCATACAAATCAACAGAATGAGTGGTTTTGTTTGTTTGTTTTAAAATCATAATCATCCTCTATGTTGAGCAAAAAATGAGAAATAAATTACAGTTCTACTTTTCCATTTTAGCTCTTGGGTGGCAGGAATTCAGAAAATGATGGAATATGTTCAAAAAAAAATAGATCAATTAAACAGCCAGGGTCCAAATTATGAAGAACTTACTTTGAAGAAACAACACTGGATTGCCTCACTTGAGGATCATCTGAATAAGGTACATCATAGATTCATAGAATGGTTTGGGTTGAAAGGGACCTTAAAGAACATCTCATTCCAACCCCTCTGTCATGGGCAAGGACACCTTCCTCTAGACCATGTGGCTCAAAGCCTCATCCAAGGCTGGCCTTGGATGCTTCTAGGGACAAGGCAACCACAGATTCTGCAGGCAGCCTGTGCCAGTGTCTGACCACCCTCACAGTGAAGAATTTCTTCCTTGTCTCTGATCTGGACTTACCCTGTTTCAGTTTGAAGCCATTATCCTTAGCTCTGTCTCTCATCGCTCTCTAACTTTCTTATAGGCCCCTTTAGGTACAGAAAGGTTCTCCTATAAAGTCCTCCTAAAGTCTTCTGCTCTCCAGGCTGAACAGCCCCAGCTGTCGCAGCCTGTCACCGTAGGAGAGGTGCTCCAGCATTCTGATCATCTTCGTGATGATTGTTATCATTATCATTGCACATCTTCTTAATGCATTCATGAACAGTGCATTGTATTTCCATAATTTAGCTATAGTGAATATTGAAGTTGAATCAAATAGTAGCAAGTTTTTTAGAGAGAGAACAGTTATAGTTAGAATGCTGAATGCTTCTATCAACACAAAGGAATCAAAAGCTGTTCTGAAAAATTGAGCCATTTCCACAAGAACATTTAACAGTGAAGTTCAATTAAGCATGGATTTTCTTGGATAATGAACTATTATAATTTGGTCTTTTGGAAAAGAAGTGAGCAATCAGTTCTGTGACCTATAAGCAGATTTCTTATACTGCTTCTGTCTTCAGTTTTATGTGGCTAAAAATAAAAATAAAAGTGTGGCAAAACTGAGGGTTAATAAGCACGGTGACTGAACCGCAGAAAATTTTCAGTAAATTTGAAGGAGACTATATTCTATTCACTATAAAAATTTCTCCTGTTAATAAAGGGAGTGATGCATCAAGGACAGCCTTCTTTAAATGAGTGAATGTCATATATTACTACAGATCCTTTAAATAACTTGTCAGAGATGGAATAGACAAATAGCTCCTAAGTAAGTTTCCATGTGTAAATTCAAGTTTAAAAAGTAGTCTTTTAGCAAGGTTCATATGAAGGAAACCAGGAGTGTAGACCAAGGAAGTAAATCAAATTTAATGACTGAATAATTAAGTCTGAAATCTGATATTTTGTACACTTTTGTACCCCTTGTACCCTATTCATACCATTTATGTGTATAGAAATGATGTCACTATTGTGTTGTGAATCTTAACCTAAAAGTTAAATTATGAAGGCAATTTTTACTTAAAATATAAACCTCAATTTGAACATAAGGTTTCAACCTGTCATTTGTTCCAATCACCTTTTTCCAGGCTTGCATTAGAGAACATTGTGTCATAACACAATTGTTCATTGCAGTGAAGTGTGCTTATTGCTATAGTGCTACCAAGCAATACACTTCTTATCCCAACTCTTTAAAGCAAAGTATCCCGAAGAATCTGATGCCAAATTCAATTGCCCTTTAGCCTCATATAATAAAGTTTGAACCTTAATTAGCAGCCAGTTCTTAAGAAAAATGTTAGATGTAAATTCACATGTCTAATAATAACTATGTGTGTTGTGTCTGGCATCATCTGCCTGTGCTCTTCATAATCTGTTTTGTTATCACAGTCCATACATAATATCTTAGTGACAGTGGAAGGGAATTCTGTACATGTATCTGCACAAAAATAGGTCTCTTGCCTTGACAGAGAAGCTTTAAATGTACTTTCTGAAAAAAGCCTGGAGCAGAATCAAAATATTTCTGCCAGGGCTATAGTAGCAAGATTATAATGCAGTTGTGCTATATTGAAATCACAAGCCTCAGATGTTTAGGGTAAAGGAAAGCACTGACAATAAAATGAGAGCAAACAAGAAGGGGTTTTGATCACAACTGTTGAAGAAATAGAAGTGCTTTCTTCCTTTATATTTTAATTCCTGTCTTTCTCTGACTACACACAATATTAAAGCAAAGTTTTACCTTTTCTTCATTTCTTCTCTCAGTCCCAACATTTGGGGTTGAGCTGTGTGTGAGCAGCTGTGTGGTATTAGTTGCCAGTTGGGTTTAAACCATGACCTTATGCCCAGAAACATAATCTACTCACCAACAGACAAGTGTTACCTCATTTTTTTTCTATAGAAAGGGATATTTTATACTAGTTTTATGATGTCTACTTCTGTGAATTAACCATGTGAATAATACTTTCAAATAAAGGTGTCACAATCAATTAAAAAACTCTCCCCGATGCTCGCAGTTGGGATGGAGATTGGCTCGTACTTGTGTGAGTCAGAAAGAGTCTTGAACAAACACCTTGAACTGTCTAAAAAAACAAAGGTAAGAAAACCTTTCAATAATGTTAAGTGCTTTTAGATACAAATGCTTCCTGTATATGATTCTAAATAAGGTGAGAGGCTGAGAGTTTCTTGTAAAGGAGATAGGTCTATGGTTTGTTTTAAACTGTAGTCAATGAACAAAGCCACAGATAAGATTACAGTCCTTAAATCACTGTTTTTTCTCCACTATCTCCATCTGACTGTGTTATTTGTTACTGCCTCAGGATCCTCGTACCAGCTCTTGATAGGAAGAATCTTCAAATGTGGATTGCTACTCCTATGTGAGGCACCAGGTTTAATAATTATCTAGACAGCAAGAGTCAAAGAAAAGACTTCTTGTGGTTTATTATGCCAAATATAAGGGATGAACTGGCAAAAAAAAGGAAAAAGTAGTTCCCCTTTAGAGAAACTGTGAAGGGCTGTAAAGGGATCCATGGGTCATGTTGGGAGTGCAGCCATTTAACAGGAGCCCTGCAGCACTCAGCTCTGTAACACATGTGGGGTTATTTTTAAGTCACATCCAGGACCTTTCCCACTTCCATAGCAGCCCTGCAGAATCTGAAAGGGGCTTAAAACTACTTGAATCCCTTCCATAGCCTTGGCATAGGTGCATATTTCAGTCTAAGCTGAACATGGCAGTGTGTATTTTAGGAGTATCCTATGTAATTTCAATACTTAAAATTCCATTACCCCTGCAGAGTTCTTTTTTTATTTCAGGCAACAGCTTATGGGATCCAAGGGACGGATTTGTACAGTACCTGTGGAAATAAAATTCACTTTAAAACAATTCTGGAGAGCACATAGTAACAATATTAAAATCTTATCAGATAAGCAAAAATATCTTTTTGTTTCTCAAGACTTTATAATAGTTTTGAGTGTCTTTTCTGCAACTTTTTCATGGCAGGGTGTTACTTTTGTTTGCTGCAATGTCTACTTTGCTCTGACAGATATATACACTCCTAACTATACACCTCTTCTAACTATTCCTTCTGGGGACTGAGGCATACTGGCTTTCAAAGTAGCTTATTTCAATGACTACACCTACCATTTTTAGGAAAGAAATGGATATTTCTGTGATTTAATCTCCGTTGTGCTCTTCTTCAAACAAGTAATTAAATTATACATTAGAAGGAAATCCTAGTGAAAATTAACAATGTGATATCAATATTCACAAGTCCTTATACATATTTTTTTCCTATGCTTCTACCTTCAAAGGAAACTTCATGTGAACTGGAAGCAGCTGAGGGAATCATCAAAAATATGGAAGAGTTGGAACCTGAGCAGGTGGCGGTTTTTTCTAACAGAGCTGACCTTCTGAATAAAGAACTGAAAAAAATTGAAAAAAATATTCATTCAAAGCTAGAAATTCTAGAAACTTATGTGGCATTTTTACAGTCAGCTGTAGAGGTATGGATTACTTATTTATTCTCTGACTAGACTGTAAAAATCTTACAATTGAAAAAATTGCTTTTATTGTAGGAAGGATTGTAATTGATTTAGATTTTTCTCCTCTGCACATGCGCACTCTCATTATATACATGATAAAAATGCTTCCCTATAGGTATTCTGGAAATGAAATTTACTGATTTGCTTCATATAACTTTTAAAAATGCCTTATATGTTCATAGGGATCTTTGTTGCTGTCTTACACTACTTCCACTGACATGCTAATTCATATGATTGGATTTAAAAATGAAATAAAAAGCAGCTCTAGCTCAAATCATAATCAATTCAAAACCAATATAATTTTGGTAGATGTGCTAGTGGTGCCAAGAACAGTTAATTTTCACTTTGATTTGGATTCCATTTTTAGATTCTATAATATGGTAGCTGCTCCTTAATATTTAGAAAGAAATTGAGGATGGATAAAATTAGCCATAGGACTTATTTATTGCATGATAAAGTACAAAAAAAAATGTATTACATCTACTTCTGATTATTGCTAACTTCAGTTACTTCATATTAAGCAGATCAGTGAAAATCAGTGCATTGATATACTGGTACATAAAATCCATGTAATAATATGCAATAGAAATTGAGCTAATTGCTGCCACCTGTTTGCTTGCCATCTACTCGTTGGCAACTTATTTAAAACTATTTTATTATTTGGTGTTTGCAAATATTTTAGGGACTCATAAATCTTAAAATTAGGAGAAGATTCAGAGGATGTTATTCAAATATCATATTTCTATAATTTCTGATTATAGAACCTCAAGTTTTGATTTGTTTTCTGATATTTATTTAATGTCTTTCTATAGGTGAATGATGATATTAAAAATCTGAAGGAATTCTATAATTCAAAATCTTTACCAACAAACAGAGAAACTGAAAATAAGATTGCAGTAGAGTCAGCTAATACTCAGTGGCAAAAGACTATAAAGAAGACTTTTTCCACCCAAAATATGGGTTGCTATTTTCTTAATTTAGTAAATGCGGTGAGTATAGTCTGATAAACCATATTGAATGATTTATACTTGCCTGTGATGAGGTCCAATCCTAGTTCTATGCCTGATGGATTGTGTACCTAGTTTTAAAGGGGCTAATGCTGCTATATACTTTCAGAAGAAGAAAGTATTTGAGTGCTTATGGTAATATAAAAAGTTTTGTGGTCAGAAATGACAGAGCCCTTAATGATGCAGTCTTTGCACACAAATGTAGTACATGCCCATACCTGTTTTTTTCATGTTGGAAAGCACCATATACTCAAGCACAATATTAAGTTTACTTCCACTAAGAGGCAGGGAGTCTTTACTGACTGAGTGTATGAATTCTTCTAAAGAACTTGATGTTAGAGCTACTTCTTTGCCAGTAATCTTTCCCAGTGTTTTTACATTCTGTCCAATAGCTGCACTGCCTAGGCATCCCTGTTTAATTTTCCAACAACTCTTCATGAAGTGATCATTTGAGATGTGCAGTCATTCCCTAAGCCACACCTCCTAAAGTAATCCGAAGTAATGAGGGTGCCTGAATACCCAGCTGCTCTTTCTGCTTTTATAGGACAGACTAGGGAGCAGTTACACATTAGGCTGGGAAGGGGGAGGTAAAGTTGGTAAAATACAGCAGGATGCAAGGTGAATTGGAAAACCAGCTGAGGGAAATGCTCAGGCTGTTAGTGTGCCTGCAGCGTGTGTGTCCCTGTTGCATGCAGCCAAGCAAAGGTAACACAGTCAGAGTAATGGCAAAGTCACTTAAAATCTTGATACATCTTCAGACATTATCTCCCTAAACACCTGGACGTATGTTGTCACCATATTTTCTACTACTCTGTTCCCATGATATTCCAAGATTGTAGCTTTTAAATATCTGGAAGATACAGATCATACTAGTAATTTACTGAAACAACTTCTCTTAGAAAAAAAAAATTAAATGGGAAAACCAGAAACAGCATTACCCAGTTTTCTGGTATTTCTCATACAGAGTCTAGTGATAAGAGGAAAAAATACCAAATATTCAAATATTAAACACTTTAGCCCTCCTGTGCTTCAGTGCTGCTTTGTTTATCAACACAAAGCAGTGATCTTTTCTTCACCTACTTTGTTTTCCAGTTGCTATTTATTCTCCAAAAGGCCATTTTGGGTAGTTCTGTTTAGTCAGAAGTTCTTTTATTTTGTCTGAGTGTGAAACAGACATTAGATGGCAATAATTCAGTCATTACTGACTATGCTTTAAACTCCAGCTTTATGTATGTCCTCAGTTTACAAATAAATCCGTGTCTATTTCTAGACAATATTAAGGGAAAAGTGTATCTAAAAGTATAAATTTTTTTAAAAAGTTATACTTGTTGAGGTTTTATTAAGCTTTGTTTAAAAATATGAGGTTTTAACTGTATGTCATAAAAATGTGTGGAAAAAAATGTGTCTGTTTATTTGCCAGGTAAATGAGACTTTAATATTAGAAGTAGAAAAATCGATAAAAGTAACAGAAGATATCATTATTAATCTGAATAAAGAAAGGAAAGAACTGTCTGATCTTTGGGCAATCTGGAATTTTAAAATTACTCAAGTAAAACCCATCAAGCAACAGTGCCAGATATTTAAAGAACAACTAAAAATCGTAAGTAAAACAGCTAGGAAGAAAGCTAATGTGGAAAATATTTCTAGATTGTTATTAGATTGTCTGTGACTCTCATCAACTATTATATGTATTATTTAATACAGAGTGGTGATCAGTAAGGTACAATCTTGTCCATAGCCTGTTCTCTGTTCTGTCAGTCAGTCATCAGGAAGCATGACATGTTTTTGATCTTTTTTCCCTAACTCAAATGTATACAAGTCCAAGTCTCCACTTTGAATTCTAAGCTTTAATGAAGTTTAATCAATGCTTTACCAGCAGTGATTTTTTTATTCTTTTTAAAAGCACCATTTTTTTGATACTGAACAGTTGCTCAGCCGAACTGTGCCCTAACAGTTACTAAATTGAAGTCCAACCAGGCTCATACAGAAAGAGGATTGAAACCCTCTTGTCACAGGGAGAGGGTGCGTGTTCCTTAAAAGAAGCACCAGCTAGGCTAGTAGCAGAACCAGAAACACCAGTTAGGCTTGTAGCTGCTGTATCTCCAGTGCAACTCAGCAGCACACCAGCACATCTGTTATCACAGAAACAGTGTGTCTTTGAGTCCTGCAGTCTTGCCTCTGAGTTGTTCTCTCCTGCTGTCTGAAAGAGAGCTTATCACCCTTGTCACTCAGAAGGTTTGTGACAGAAAAGCTTTACTGACAGCATTTGGGTGCCTGGTTTGAGGAAGGTTTTTATTACAAATTTAAGTTTGACTTTAAATTGGGTGGTTTTTTTTTAATTTATTGCAGTTAAAAATGCTGAACTTTTTGATTCTCTTTTAGACTACTCGTGGATTAGAGATTCTTCAAGAGGCCCTCCAGCTTGCAGTACCAGTTGACCTTGGAAGTGACCTTTTGATTGTTTTGGAACTACAGAAAAAGCTGAACGAAATGAAACCACACTATGAGGTGAGAAACCAAGCCAGTGGAGTGAAGGGTGTGCCAAAAGCTCTTTTTGGTCCCATAAAGATTCACATCCTCATTGATGCCAGACACTCTGTCTGGGGTTGAAGTGTTTTATGTTTTACATCAGTTTTCCAGGAGGAAGTGTTTGTGTGTGTGTTTATAAAGTAGGAGTGAAGACATTTTGCCTTCAGTGTCCAGAGAATGTCTTGTGCGGTGTTAGCTGTGTATTCAAGTGGCACACTATTCAAGCACTGGAGTGGTGGAAGTATGAGGAGAGCATCAGCTCCATGCTTTTGAATTTAGAGCAGGTCAGAGGCTGAGGTACATCGTAGTGACCTTTCTACCTCCTGTGAATACTGTGTCTGAGTTTGAGCAATTCACTCTGCCATTGCTCTTTAATTAATGTTTGACTTTTTTTCATGCAAGGCTGGGTGATAGCTGAGATTCATGCCCACCGAAAAGTACAGAATGTAGTGTTTTAAAGTGCAGGGCATTGACTTCTCCCCAAGGCAATTTACCATTTTTAGGTGGTTATTTCATCAAATGTAAAGGAAAAATTGCAACTATGTTTGTGCAAATTGAGTAACTTCTCTGATTTTTGTTAGCAACTGAATGCTGAGCTTGAGTACCTGATAAAATTATTGGAATTGCCCAGCCAGAAAGGATTTTCTGTGAAAGAGAATTCTGAGAGGATAAGGGAGCTTATTCATTTCCATCAAACAGTAAAGGATGCAATGATCAAATATGATGAGATTTTCAGCAAGACAGTCAAATTCCACCACATTAAAAAAGAAGTGAGTATAACATTTTAAAATATACATTCTTCCCATTGCAGCTAAACTCTCTTTGGTTTTGGTTCCTGTTTCTTTTCTTTCCTTTTCCCAAAAGAAATAAGATTAATCAGTCTGGTGATCCGAATTAAAATCTTGGATCTAAAACTGCATGAATCATTAGATTTTAAAACTCAGATCTGAACCCAATTTCAGTTGCTTAAACCCAAGGGTAAGGAAAAAAATTAAGTTACTTTAAACAGACACTGATTTTCATTTTGTATATTTCAGCTGGAATTTCTTTCAAAATCAGGAGAACTGGATATTCCTGAAATATGTGGGGGCCCTGAAAATGTGCACCAGGCTAAAGCCTACCTTGTGAATTCTCAGGAGAAACATGCACATATTAGACAGCTGTATACTCTACTTATTACCCAGGGAGTGGATATCTTGTCTGCAGTGCAGCAACCTGTGAGTGTAAGTAGAATGATTTATGAAATCAAGTATAAATATGAAAGATTTTTGAACTTATCTGGCTGAATTTCAGACGTGCATATATGTTTTACTACTCTAAGAAAAATAAAGAGAGAGCCTTAAGGAAATTAAACTTAAAATATTATTGCTTGGGAAAAAAAGAACCATAATTTACTTTAGTATGTTTTGTCAAATTCAAGGCCCTGACGGCAATTTCTTGAATCTCTACATTACAATTCTGCTACTTTGTAAAGGTTGCTTTGCAAGTTTATTCTCCTATAAAGAAAGGATAACAGAAGAACAAAAGAAAAAATGTAATAACAATGTTGCATTATTAGTGGATTCAAGACTGATTTGCGTGACAGGATGGATATCATTTTAGAAAGGAATCATTTATTCAGGGAAGAATTTTCATTGTCCTGTATTTATTGACTTACTAAGAAAGAAAGACTTTTCTTATGACTTGGCTAGATTATTCATATTGGCAGTCTGCTCTTCAGGCACCATAAATTAATGGATGGTACACCATGTTTAGGTTGTTATTTTGATCCAAAACTACTCCCCAGACTACCAGTGACTGAAACTGCTGTAGCCTTGCTCTCCTTCCAGTGCAGGTTTAGTAGTTTACTCCAGCCCATTGTGGCTGACTGTGCACGTTCTGTCTCAAAGATTTTCACTTTGGATTGATTAAATCAATGCACTTCCTGAGACTGATAAATTTCTTTGTCTCTTTCCTCATTAGAATTGCTTGAATGTTTCTGTAAAGAATCTGAAGCAAGAACTTGCTAGATTTGAGTGTGATAGCATAAACTGGAGCTCCAGGGCTGATAAGTATGAGGAAGAACTGTCACAGTATTTCCAACACTGCACCACTCAAGAGGATATAAATGAGGTAAATGGGATGAATCCCAACACATTGAATGACTGTTAAAAGAGCTGTTGTGTTCTATAATATACACTACTGTTTATCATTCCCCTAAATGCTTCATATGTATACACAAAAACAGACTTTCATTTTAGCAGCAACCTTGGATCTGTGCAGCAGCAACAGTAATCTCTGGTTCATGGCTCTACTGTTCAGGATTCTATCAAGCTGTTGGGCTGGCAATAAAATGCTTTCACTGTACCAAGAGGATTGGAAATAGAGCAGCTATATTTTATTTGGCTTTCAGCTCAGTCAGCTTCATCTGAAACATAAACCTTCATAATTTTTTCTTATGAAGCTCAAGTTTAAAACAAAAGTAGCATTTTTACACATTGTGATTGTTGGGCCATTGAAAAGAACTTCCAGTGTTTCAATGAAAAGTTCAGAATAATCTAGTACTAACACTTTTTCAGAAACAAAAGATATGATACTTGGAAAACTGCTAAGAAGAAAGGAAATGTTCATTGGCACAAGAGATTAGAATTTAACATTATGGAACTTAGGTTAGGAATAATTACTCAGGTAATACAATTATTAAAGTAACATCTTGGTACGCCAAATACAAATGAATTCACAAATTAGCAAGCTACATTCATCAGATGTCTCCACAAAAATTGATTTAGAAATAGTTTTCAAAGAACTAACTTTTCCAGAGTGATCCATTAAAATAAGAGGCTGATGGGCACTATACTTGATGTTCTGTAGATTATACTCTGCATCTGTGAAGTACAGAAGGTGGATTTGGAGCTGGAAGGATTTCCCATTAATGTTCCCTGTAGCATGAGGCATATGTAATAAAAATCCAGAACACTGAAAGTTATATATTCTTATTTTTATCTTTTGCTTAGTAAATCCACACATACAGACTGTATTTTCTGAAAATCACCAAAAAAAGAGGTGACTGAGATTTTTGTCCCAACTATTTTTAATGAGAAAATTATTGTTTGGGTTTTCTTTTCTTTTATAAAGTATTTTGTGTGTTTGTGAAAAGATAATTTGAAATTGAAAAAATGTTTTCCTAAAGAAGGTTTCTTTGAATATGAGTTACACTTCTAGTTATAAACTGAGGGAGTTTCCCACTGGTCTTCTGTAACTCCTTGTCTGGTGGTAAGACATGACAGGAAGAGGAGGTGGTTAGGAGAAGCACTCTGGCAGAGGAAACCATGCTGTAGAAGAGAATGAAACATGAAGTATCTAAAGAAGAAATCCGATTTTACTTCACAGCATCATGGCAGAATCAGAATATTTGAGGTCTGAAAGAAAGAGTTTTAGGTTTTCACTGAAAACCTCTCAAATTTACTGCAGAAAAGGAGTTTGTAAGGCTGGCTGTATTCACACACACTGTTAAATAAAAGAATCTCTTGTTTCTGTCCTTTGGTTCTGGGACCAAATGTGACTCCTTTCTAAGAAGAATTATTTTTCTATTTTTATTGCTTGTTAGACTACAAGGGAAAGCAGGAAATAGAGGAAAAAGCCAATCTTCTGTCTCTCAAATTTAAATAAATTGTCACATCAGAGGTGGACAACTCACCACGTGCCCTATGTGGCAAAATGTTTCTTTTGTCTTCTAATGGTTCTTGGATAATCTCTTTAAAATAACTGCAGAGCAATTACAGTGTTCACTTACAGGGTTTTTTACTTTATTTTTCTGTTTCAGTTGGGAAAGCTATGTTGATTGGTTAAGTTAAAACCTGTCATCCCCAAATCTAATTAAATCTTGTACGTAAACTAACTGAAAAATACTAATTTGGCACGTGGATACCTTTTTCTTTAGGTTCCTTTGGTATTATAGGTTAGCATAGAAGTTGAAGGTATTTCCTAAACAAATATTTGGCTAATGTACCTGTATAGGCATTATTATAGTGCCATTTTCTTTTTCTTTCTTTTTTTTTTTTTTTTTTTTTTTGTTAAGTATTTAAAACTAATTCTGTTTAGGGATCAAGAAACCAGACACTAGAATACTTCAAGAATATTGTTTATGAGTATTACCTTCAGTATTTTAAATTCTGTCAATTTTATCATCAGGAATTGAATATTGCTACTGTATAACAGACCTGTCTAAACTAACAATTTATTTACTATCTACTGTGTCTAAGCAAATAAATATTACATGTGCCAGCAGCAAGCAGCAGCTGTTCATGGCTATCACATAGTAAACGGCCAACCAGATAATTTAATAGTGATTTATCAGTTTACAGAGCAAACTTTAAAGCTGACTGAAAATATTTGGTATTCTGCTGTAAATACTTACATTAATTTATGTTTGATGTGATTAATTTTAGTGTGTAAATACAGCATGCGTATTAGGGCTTAGGACTCAGCAGTGTTTGAAGAGATCCTTAGAGGACTTAGCAAGTTCCCTGTGTTTGTAACATACTGGTTGTTCTATAAGAAATAAGGAAACAAACACTGAAATGTATAGACAAAGATATATAGCATGAGTTTTGAAACAGCCTTAGAGGAGAGTAAAATGCATGCAAAAGGCATTTTCTGTGCCTTCTTTAATTTAAAGAGAATTTGAAAAGGCAAAAACAAGTATTTATGTCCTCAACATCTTTGAGAAGGAAAGCTCATCTTTGGGATCTGTGTTTGCCACCTGGGGCTTCTTGCTTCAGGGGGTAGTTTGGGTAGCAGCCTGTGAAGAGCTGCACCTCCACTGCGTTGCACTTTGTGAGTCTTTTGTGAGCTCAGCCTGGGGAACACTGATTTACTGGGTATAGGAATGCTGCACTGCATCTGTGCAAAAGCACGTGAGAGCTTTTGCAGTGAAAAAGCCTTTTTTCAGGTGATCACTTTAACAATGACCTTTATGCATGTCTACATAAAACTTGCAACAGAAGGGCAACAGATCCTGAAGCAGGCTCACAGCTCTTCCCAGTCATCTCACTTCTTCTTCATCATGTCGTTATTTATACACTTATGGAAAGGTATGACTGGAAATATGGATTTTATTACCATAAATGGTAATGAACTATCTTTATTCACAGGTCAGTAGGAACTGATATGGAGCCACATTTCTCACCTTGTCATTTATTCTGATTGTTGATTGTTGCCCTAGGAATAAAGTAGTCATTGACTTGAAAAGCATCTTTCCCTCCCCCCCACCCTCAACTTCACCCCACTTTTTGTTTGAGTGTTTCTTAATCTTTGTGACTTTTGAAAATCTGTTCTCAGCAACCTGCTTTTATGGGGTGCTTTGATTATTGATGCTACAAGAAATTTGTATATGAATAGAAAGGGAAAGGTGAGGTATTAACAACACTGAAGTTCCTTCTAGAGTGGCTCACACAGCAATCAAAGCATTTACTGAAATAGCACTGTTAACAAAAAATGTTTAAAGCATTTAATAACTTGATTCTTCCATTTATTTTTGTAGTCCTGTGATAAATTGAAGCAATTGGTACTTAAACCCCTCCTCCACTGTCACTCTCCACCCATGACAAGTCAACTATAGTTAGGAACAGCTGCCCGATTAAAGACTATGACACAATAGACAAGGTACAAAGCTCCATTAAAGCAGTGGGCTGAAGTCACTGAAGCATATTTGGATGCATAGTCCCTTCAGTATTTCTCATTTAATCTTGCAAAACTGAGATATGTTAAGATACCTAAAAATTGGAAGCCATGCACTGTCCTTGGTACAATTGCTGATGATAACAGGAGTTGTGCGAAGGCAGTTTGATGTACAAGTCAGAGCTGAATCTGGTTTTTCCACTGAGGCTAAAAGAGAAGAGTGACAGCAGCTGCAGACCTTTGACACACGAGCTATCATATCTGAAACAAGGAGATCTAATTTCACATACTGCTGTAAGGAGAGCCTCTGGCCCCATGAATTATCACTACTAGTCTGTATGTGCACAAGACAGTGAAATAAACTAAAATAAACTCTTGTTCATCTTTTATTTCCCACAAACTTGAAGCAGCAAATAAGACTCTTGTGTTCTGAATAAAAAAATATTGTTCTTCAGAAGTGATTATATTAACAGAGGGCTTTTAGATAGACTTTATTATTCTGCGTACTTGGGTGGGATAAAGAGCTTAAACTAATTGGAGATCACAGGGCCAGTGATAGAATCCCCTTCCTTTCCATTACACTGAGTGAGCACCATCTGTTTATTCATTGCTCAAATAATGCGGCAACATCCCACTAGATGAAATGAAAATGAAAAATATATCCCTTGATGGATTAACATTAGTATATAATAATAATAATGATGATTGATTGTTAGCTGTTCCAATAACAGTAGCTGCAGCATAAGCCTTCATTACTCCCTGGATTTTTTGGCAAGAAGGAGGAGGGGGCAGGATGAAGTCTGTAGGATTTTTTAATATTAAAAAAAGCTCAAAAACATATTTATATATCCAGTTGTGGATGTGACATGAACTTGTGAACACTAATTAAGTAAGTTTTTTTTATTTGTGTGTCTGGAGTAACAGATCCTAAAGCATTAGAACTTCTGCTTTCTTTATATCAGTGTCTTTAAATAAATGTACTTTTACACTATTTATTTATTTATTACTATTATTATACATTATCCTAAAAGCAAAATATTATCTACCTAAAAGATCTGAAATTCTTAAAATCAGTATTTTGGTCATTTTTATATTCTTCCATTCCAAATGTTATGAATGAATTACAAATAATTTGAACATGTGATCATGGAATTGCAAGGTAATTAAAATAGTACTGATTTTAAGCAGGTTTTATACTTGTCTGATTCTTGTATCTCTTGCTTAAAGAAATTTAAAAGAAACAATAATATCTGAAAGGAGTTTTTAAAGTTGTAAATAAAACTGGAAGTTGCATAGCTTGCAAAGAAAAAATATCAGGAAAACTATGCTTTAAAATTTCATAGGCCTTTAACAATGGTTCATCTAAATGGTTTTGATATGCTTATTTATATAAAATCAATAATAAAAAAATGACATATGGTTTGTTAAAGGCCCACTTGTAAAGAAAATATTAAAGGAAACATAATTGTCACTTAAAAACAAAAGATAAAGAATATAACAACCCTAAAATGTAACTAGTTCTCATGGTAAATAAACACTGGGCTTAAAATTATGTTAATAATATATGGCTCTTCTTTTTGATATGTATAAAACTCTTTCTGGTAAATGGGCAATGCATCAGATCCATATGTGTGTAAATGAAATTGCAGTTTTCTAGAGTTTCATCTGTGTAGTCCCTATCATTCTGGCAGTTTACAATATTTTCTGTAGATTAAAGAAAGTGTAGCTCTATTCCCTCTAATTAAAAAAAAAAGAGTTTTAGAACAAATTTAATATGATTAGATTTAATAGTAGGTAGCTGGTATGAGTTCATCTGAAAAGTCTTGACAGGCATGGATACTTCATAATTGAACCTACTAGTACATTTTAATTTATATTATTGCAAGAATAATTTTCCCTTCTGTTGGGTTTGTTGCACCAAGGCGGTGCTGACTGCTGGAAGTATTCTCACACAGCACATCCAGCAGTAGCTGGGCAAGGCTTTCTGTATGTTAGTCAGGATCTCTCTGCTGCCATACATGTTATTGAGCTCAGCACGTAACTGAGCACTGTTATTTGAAAGTAAGGGGGCCATACAGTCTTCACCTTGATCCTGCAAAGAGCTGTACTCCTCTTTGTATGCTGTGAGTTACTTGTACTAAGATGTTTGGACTTGCACAGTGTAGAAAATTACACCCGTGTCATTTTATAACTTCTTTTCAGAAGCAGGACGTTTGAAAAAGGGATGGGACATTTACATGGCTACCATTTCTACTAAATGGACTAAAGTATGTGAAGGGCATCCACGTCTAGTTAAAAGCAGTGGAATCTCCTGGACAGGATTTTTTCATAGATTGTCTGAGCAATAATCTCATCCTTTGTTTCAATATTTTTTTGTCCCAGTTATTCTGGAAACAGTACTTTTACTTCAGAATGCAAAAATGCTGATTAAGCAAGATTATGATTTTCCATTACTGTAAAGAAATTCTGAGGAACTAAGGATGCTTTATGAGATGGCATAGTATTACTATTTTCTGTATTAAATTTTCAGTGTTTAAATTGTCCATTAAACAGCTCTTGAAAAAACCTAAATTGATATGTTCTGATTTCTTTTTTTACTCACAAATATGTTTATAAATATGTTGCAGCTCAGAGAATCATTTAAGGACCTCAAAAAGAAATTCAACAATTTGAAGTTTAACTATATGAAGAAAACTGAAAAAGCTCGAAATATGAAAGTACTTAAAATACAGATTCAGCAAGTTGATACATATGCAGAGAAGCTACAGGTAATAGAAATTCTGGGCTTAGCTTCACCAGTTGAATTACTTGGCCAAACATATCACAGGAGACTGGCACATTACAAAATTTCTTGTGCACTTCCCTCTTACTTTTCTCATTATATCTTCCCTGTCTGTCATTGACTGAGACATTTTTCACTGTTCTATTCCTGTTATTCTGCCACTTACTCCAGTGAAATGATGTTAACCCAATTCCTGACTTCACTCCTTTAATATGCCATTATTTTTTGTTTAATCTTTTATTCTTCTTGCCTTTATTATGTGACCTAGTCCTTCTTCTGCTTAAAGAAACCCGAAATAATCATGTCTTGCATCAAGCTATTCTCTTTCTGGTTTCATCATGTAAGATGAACTTTTTCTTCAGTCTTTGGCTGTATTCATTGCCTGGAGTTGATCATGCTCATTTGCACCTTAAAACCCTGTTAGCCTCACCCATTCTTTGCACTCACCAGAAACTCTTCCTTCAGGGGACTTTTTAGTTGCAAGTCATGCATGCCCATGTTTTATTACTATAGATATTTGTTTGTTTTTAAGCTGAAAATGTTAGCTCAATTATACCTGTAATAAATATAATGTATATGAATTTTAATCAGCTTTGCAGAGGCCCTCCAGGTTCCTTTGATTTTTGAAAGAGCAGCTTGTAATTTTTAAAACATAGGACAAGAAATATGTGTTTATGGTTTCCCCCTGGTTTTTTGTATTATATTTCTAAAAATAGAAACATTTTGTTGCGGTATTTAACACTGCTATGTCTTTTAAACAGATTCTTAAAAAGAGGATGGATAATTTAGAGAAGAAAGTCATTGACCCTTTTGCAAATGAACCTAATGCTAAAGTTCAAGTTCTCTTGGGCTCTATCAGTGACTTACAAAAACAGCTGAATGATTTTAACATGGTTGTGGAAGATTACAAGCAAAACCTGGATCTCATGGAGCATCTGCAACAGATGATGAAAGAGGTACTAGTAAACCTGACACCCCCAGTGTGGCTGTAATAATGATCCAGGACAGGGATAGATAAAAGTTCTTTAACTGCCTCAAGGTTAATCTGTACTTTGCAAAAGTAATAAATTGGTGAAAAAAGTTATTTTTTATTGTTTTTTTCTAAATTGCGGTGAAAGGGGGAAATAAATGTGCAGTGTGATGATATTCATGTACCTGGGGTCTCCACCTCCATGTGATCATATGATTTTCACAGTCATTCAGCATGTCTGTGATCATACTTATGAGCTCATTTTCTCTAAGTAAGCTCTGAGGCAACAAAAAAAATGCCACGAAGTTCTCTTTGGTAGCCATGAAATTATGAGAGGTAGGTTATCACTGTGGTTTATGTAATGATGGAATTGAAATGTAAAGTACTCGGTTACTCAATAGAAGAATATATTCTTTTTAGTAGACTAAATTTTTAAATATATCTATTTTTTTTTCTGAACTGCAGTCTTTCTTATTGGACACTTCCATAAGTTTATTTTAATGTGTCTGAGGACTGTCTCATGCATTGTCTTTCTTAAAAGAAAAAAAGTTGTGGCAGTATTGTAACAGTATTTTCCCTCTTGCTTGTGTTGGTGTTCTTGCTGTGAGACAAGTTCATTCTGGTCATCACTATTTATTTTTAGAAATAACATTGTTCTTATCTCCAAAGGGATCTAAATGTGTGACAAATTCCCTTAATGATGAATCACAATTCTAAAGTTTTGTTTAAGAGATGTTTTCAATGTCCAGTCACCTGATCAATGTGTTCTTGCATATACCATTAGAAAGCAATTTGTTAACATTTGTTGAACATCTACATTTTCAAACTCCCCACTTACTTAAAAGAAATAAATTATTTCCTAAAGACAAAATTTAAGACTGCTGGTTTTTTGGGGTTTTTTTTGACTCAGTGTAAAGTATCACCTTTTACTCAAAACTTTTCTTTCAGCAAATAGGCACAGTCTTGAATGCTGATTTCAACAGTGGCTAGGAATGGTGATTTTTAGCCACTTGCTGCAATGATGCAAACGGATGGTTCCAAGTGAACACCTGATTGTGTTCTGTTCTGACTATTGTTAACCAAAGATGTCTCTTCTGGGTATGTTCTAAAGCCAATTCTTGTCAGTAGAAAGATTCCTGGTGACTTTAGTGATTGTGAAGACCAAAAACTGTGCTAGTACATTAAATTTAAAGAACCTTCTGCCCTTACACAGCAATAACTGAGGCCATAACATGAAGTTTTTGAAATTAGTCAATTGCTGTACAAAGCAGAAAGAACTCAGAAATAAGACATGTCTTTGCAGAATCATTAAATAATAACCTCACCATGCTTGTAAGGGGAGCATGGTCCTAGTGTTTAATGAAAATTTAACAGCCATTAATGCTTGAAGCACCATTAGTAATGAACAAATGCTTTTCAGGTTAAATTAAAGTCATAATATTTAAGACATACTGTATGCCACTGATTATGGAAAGAATAATCCAGTCTATTCTACAACAGCTTGAACTGTAGATAGTAACTCATTATAATTCAGGTTTTTTATTCCCCAGTGTCAATTTTGGTTTGAAGATGTGAGCGCAACAGTGATTAGAGTTGGCAACTACTCTGCAGAATGCAAAACAAGAGAAGCAATAGAGACTCTCTATAAGCAATTCAATAAGTTTATTGAACCTGCAGTGCCTCAACAAGAAGAAAAAATTCAGCAGATTATGGACCTTGCTAATCAGTTATATGGTGAGGAGATATCTGGTAATGTACTGTGGGGACAAAATGCAGCAACTTGGGATGGAAGTAAGCAGACTCCTAGACGTGCTCACTTAAGAAGAAAATCCAGTGAATTTAAAAAAAAAAAAAAAAGTTGTTTTAAAGTATTGATTGGAAGAGGTGAAGGATTTCAGAACAGATATTTACAAAAAGTAAAAATATTAAAGTACTCAGCCATCTGGTATTTACTTAGTTTTCTGTACACAGCCTGAGTTCACCTTAAAATCAAAATGTCCATGCAATATTCATGAGTTTGGAGTTAAGATTTCATGGCTTAAGCTCTCTCATAACAGGCAAGCCTATGAAGCCCGAGGCTATTATAATGATAAACCTCAGTGCTGAATTAATTTTTTGCATTATAACAGTGAATGGTAGGATTTGATTGCCAAATTTTTATTAGCAAATAATGTAGATAGCTATTTCAGTACTGTATTTGCAGTTGTATTGCTTTGGAACACTGTTGATCAAAAAGAAAAAATGAAAGTCAAAAATATTTGTATTTTTCTTTTTTTTCCCTACCTGTAATTTTTATGTACTTTTAAAAGATATTTTGTCCAGACATAAGGTGACAATCCAAACATGCTGGGATTTTGTGTAGTTTATCAATTCAAGTAGTAAAGCTAAAAAAGTGTCAACAGTAAAACTGGGGTTTTAAATCCCTCTTAGTTTAGTGGAAAGAATATTTAGAGAGAAAAAAGATAATTTCTTTTGTCTTCTCCCTCCTTTTTCATTTTTTAAGCCTTCTCAATATTTTAAGAATTCCTATCTGCAGGAAAGGATATGACAGAATGGATTTTTGACAACAACTGATTAGGAACACCAGGGGAAAGAAGTTGCTTGGTGTCCTTTAAGTCATTACATGGGAAGAAGTTTCTCCATCCTGCCTTTGTTTTGTATTTCTTATAACAGGGATTAAGTGCCTCCTAATTGTATAGTGTGGCAATGAGTTTAGGGGACACTATACAAGGTCAGCATCTTTTAAAGCAGTATTACTGACCGGAGAGAAGACTGCAGAAACTTTGAGGACTCATCCCAAGTAAGCTAGTACGAGCTGGGAAAGCACATTACTGTAAATGACAGAATTCCTCCAGCAAAACAAAACACAGAAAAATGTGTGTAGTTTATTGTAGTACCTTGGGGTAACAAATTACACGGATTGGTGTATGTCTGTTTGAGGCATTCTGTTCTACTTTTGTGCTACTTCTGTTGCCTTTGTAGGTATTGAAGAAGGAAAGAAGTATGTTGAAAAAACTGTATTAAAGTATGAAGAAATCATGAATTCTGTTGATGGGTTGTGTAGGTCTCTGAGAGAACTTAAGGAGATAAAGGTAGGGTTTTTTTAAACCGGAGAATGTATTGCACCTGCATTGGTTTATCTTGCTTAGTGTCTGAATCAGTGCTTTTAGGTGAGGATCATCTATGGTAGCATGAATTGCTTCTTAATTGTTCACTTTTCTGTTACTTTACATAATGATTGTAATGAATCAATGAAGTGCTACTTGTTTGGGCACTAAATATTTCTTCTAAGTTTCTTTTTCTTTGCTTCTTTCAGAACTGTTACTCCTTTCAAGAAACCTTTAGGAGAAAATGTCGAATTTTCTTTGAATATCTAGACAAATACCTTTTTTTCATACTTCTTCTTCCTTTGATATTGTAATATAGGTAACTGCCAGAGCTACAAAATGTGAACCAACCTCACTTGGTCAACATCCTAAAAAACAAGTTTTGTTAAAGCCAAAGTAATTTGAGTTAGAAAAGCCTTACTTTCACATAAATATTTAAGACAACAGAATTTTTAGTTTCATGTTCTGATAAACTTCTTTAGAGGTAACTAACTGTAACATATTAACTGAGGAGGAATTATGGAAGACAGGTGATAGGGGTAGATAACTAAGACTGTCTATTCCACCCTCCTCCATTCTCAAACTAATATCTGAAAAATTTCCTGCATGCAGCAGCAGCTGACAAGTTAATTCTTCTGTGAAGGCAGAAAAATTAAGATGCCTAAATACCCTGCTTTTATTGGTACTGAATGTTGTTTCACTTTTCTTTGATAGAATTATACTATAATATTGACAAACACTCAAATTTGTCCATTAATACACTTTAAAGCAGTCAGAGATGCCAAAAATATAAATTAATTCCAAAGGTCATTAGGTGAATGGAAAGAAGGCTTTGTTTTGCACTGTGACCATATAGAAACCTCAACATAAATGCCCATTCTCCTCCCCATTTGAGTATTTCATAAACACTGTTGTGTGCAGGACAGTAGTCCCAGGTTCTCTCAGAAGAGGGCTGAAACCTTTCCACTTTTCTAGAGCAACATTGCATGATCTTTTCAAGACAAGTAGAATTTCAAACTAATTTTACTACCTTATTTTGACTAATTTCCATAAAATCATTGAATTTTTTTACAATATAGTTCTGCAACTATTTTAAATAGAAACTTGGGGTTTTTTACATCATGTCATATTCTGAGATTTAAAAACTAATATTCTTATTGAATATTTCCAGAATGTATCAATAGTAAATGTCTGTATCTTATGAGGAACAAATAATTCAGCAAACTGTTTATAAAGACATGTGCCATCTGTATGGAATGCCATTACTATAAACGGAGTTTCACTTCCTGTTATTTTTTAAGGCATGAAAAATTAAGGGGAAATGTATTGCATAATTTTTCCTAGTTTTACATGACTGCTGAATGCCAGAAAAAAAAAGTTTGATTTTTTCAAGTGCAAAATTAAAGACTACATTTTCTTCCTAAGAGAAAAAAAAAATAGACTGAAAAATCACATGGGAATTTTCACTTGTTTATTGCTAGAATAGAAAATTAATAATGCACACTTTCTTATTACAATCTTTTTTAAGACTATAACTTTTTGGCTGGGCAGCTAAAGATGTGAAGACACCAAACTGTACCTCTGAAGCTTTTGGCTTTCTTTATCTTGTGTCCCTATTATGTTCTTTGAAATCTGTGGAATTCTTCCATGACAGTTTTGAAGGATTTATCAAGCCTTCATAAAATACATTATGGTTTTCCAGATTTCTTTATGCTATGTTTTATGCTTAGACTACATTCTTCCCTTCCCAACTTAAAAAAAAAACATTGATCATAGAGACTTACAAATGTTTCTTTCCTCCCTGGAACTGTTTTCCTGCAATCCTGATCTTTTTTCTGAATTTTTTATTCTCCTTTTTCTTATAACAATGTTACTTAATCCTTTATTCTCCCTTACTGAGCCTGTGTATAAATTGGTTAAATTCCTCAGATTCTCAATTAGCCACTGGAATTCTTCAGTCTTATATACTGGAGGGTTATAGTCTTCTATAGTTTCCTTGCCTCAGAAAAGATCCTGTCAGCTTTGAAAAATGTCATCATTGCTTGTCCAAGAATGAATTAATTGGGTTTTGCTGCATTTTTTTTTTGCCATTAGCAATTCACACTTGCGCTGAAGACAGATTTTCACTTTGGTATTTTTTCTGTTGTATAGAGCATAAGTCAGTGTGTAGCTAAAAATTCTTACCTTCTATCATGTATAAACTTACTTAACTTTCTCTTCACATGGCAGAAAGTTGATGTTTCTGAAGAGTTGATTACTGTTAAAAAAGAAGAAAGAAATGGTCAAGAATCATGGGAGACTGTTAAAGAGGTGGAGCAAAAGCAGCAGGTTAGTTCAGTTAATTGTGGTTTTTAATAAGTAGAACTCTTTCTTAAAAGGCTCTGTGCATTGCTAGAAAGGTTCTTGTCCTTCACTTTTAAAGCCTCCATTTGGATGGGTGTTATCAGTGTAGTCTTGGTCAGTTGTTTTCCAGTTATTTTCAGTTAACCCTTTCCTTTCTATCCAATCCATATATTCTTCCCTATGAATTTTTTATGTTTTAGAACTTTTTACATGCCTGTTTATCTCATTTTCTTTTCTAAAAGCTATTCCTTTCCTAACCTTTTGCCAATTTTCCTTTGGTACTATTGCCACAGTATTCTTAGCGTAGAAGTTCTCTTTGTGACCCTTCCTCCTTCTTGAAAAAGAGAACCGCTTCTTGAACTCTCTCCTTTAAAAATAAAACTTAAGGGAATATAGGAAGTAATAGTGGAGACTGCTGATAGTATTTCCAAAGCCCTAGAATTCCAATGATGCCTAGATACAAGTTAGGAAAATATTTGATTTATAAGTAATATTCTATGAGATAAACATAGATCAGAATTTGGACTAAATAATGGTGGAAATTATGATTGTTGAATCATTAAGGTCTTAATTGGAAAAAAGTGGTATTTTAAAACATTTTTCTTTCAGATGGTACCAGGCGAATTGCTTGCAAATTCAGAAAGCATTGCTGAGAAGAGAAGCAATACTCTGTCTCCTGCAGGCACTAAACAAGTACGTGTTGTTCATATCAATTTACATTTAATCAGATTGGTGGGAGTCATTGTGTACTCTCAAGGGAATTCTACTCCTTAATTTGCTGTGTTTCAAAAGTGAGGACAATTGTTGTTAGTAAGCTTTGATTATATTCTCATTTACAGTATTACCAAAACAAGCACATTGATTCAGTTTAAAAGCAGTGTGAGTAACAGGAAACAGAGAAGCAGTGATGGAACACAATGCAGCTGTCAGTAGTTCATTAGGACATCATGTCAAATATAATTTGCTTTCACACTGGAATGCCATTATAGAAGAAATAACAGAACTCACCATCAAATAATCGTCTTTATCCTCATCTCAAAACACTTGGATTCCATTTCAGTTGCCAAGACACTCTGCATCAGAGATCATAAGTAATCCAAAGTAGGGATTGCATCCATGTTGAGGACAATTCACAAAAGATAACACAAGACTGAGTATGCATTTGGAATGACAAAAATCCAAACAGACAAATATCTTTTATTCATGGATATACAAGAAAAGAATATGAAAGTTTCTAGATAATCAATGAATAAATGAAATCTCAGAAATACAGGAAAAGCAAAGCCAGATCTATGTTTTATGAGATTAATTACTTTAGTCTAAAGAATATTTTGAAGGCTAGGGATCCTGGACATAAATGTGAATAATTTGCTATGTAAAATAGTCTGATAAATTGGAGTGGGTGGTAATATATTTAGAAAGGTAGGATCCATTGCTAACAGATTTGGAAATCTAAAATTTCCATTTTGCAAACTGATAACATAGACAAATATTGCAAGATATTAAACAGCGACGTTTTGTAGAAAGTCAGCTAATATCATTCCTTTGAGTTCAATACAAAATGTCCTGTAATCTGCTGGTGAGCCAAAATTAAACCTAATTAATTTTCTTACCTCCATTCCAAGTCAGTGGGAGTTTCAGCATTGACTTGGAGCCCAGATTGCACTTAAAATATTGTGGCTGTTCCAAAGAGTGTCCCTCAGGAGAATCACCTCAGCAGATGTCCATAGCTTTATTTTGCTAAGCCACTGCTTTGTCAGTTCTCATCAGACTGAGTCTCAGCTGCCAAGGAGAGAAGTCAAGGGTATGCAAAACAGAAAATATCATATGAGGATTGTGGCAACTATGATGCCTCTACCCTTTTCATCACTCTATACTTCACTTAAAGAAGTAGCAGGTTCATCTCACTGAAGCTTCGTTCAGTGGGCCAGCAATCTCTAATTTTGTCTGTACTTCTGCAAGCTGCTTTCCCAGTATTAATTTGCTTTAAATATAACTCTCTTAAAAGTGTGCTAGACCTTCTCATGGCACACTGATCCTCCTGCTTTTTTGGTCCCATGCTGCCAAAGCCTATCTGGCAGCTTGCTCACTCACAGCTCACCTGTCATTCTTGTCCTCAGCATTTTCCCCAGGGTCTTCTTCCATCTCTTCAGGGGTCAAAGTTCATCAGGGGATGCTTGTGGGGAAACACTTTTATAGTAAAACTTGAACTTCATCTTACAACTGAATTGAATTGTTTAGTAAAATACACACAGTAAAATCCCAACCTTCTTCCAGTCATTTTTTCATAGATCTGGCATGAATCACATTGCTTTGAAATAACAAATGTAATAACTTGGAAAATCGTCTATATTAAAACTAACATGACTAAAGGACCAGGGCACATATGAGGTTCTACTACTTCTGGGTTCTTAAAAAATTTTTGCACTGATTGTTAGATTGTATTTAGAGTAGTAAAGCAAAAAGAAAACCAAAGCAAATATACCACCACACTCTTGTACTGGTTACTGCCAAAGAGACCTGTTTTGGAAAGCAATGAAATAGAGCGTATCACCCAATTTATGTGAGTGGGCAGTTCATAGGTGATAGAAACACTGCTTTGTAGATTGGATATTTGTGTATAGAACTCGGAAATGTGAGAATAGCTTAAGAAAACATTATGCACACTTTTGCTGACAGCCTTTGCACAAATGAAATCAATCTGAATATGTGATTACATTCATACAAAAATCAAGACACAGAGAAGTAATTAACAAAGCAGAAGCAGATAATGTCTTTGATGCTTTGTGATTAAAATTAATGCACTTATGCCTCACTCAATTCTCTTTGAAACATGATGAGAGGGATTTTTTTTCCTGGATCCAAGTTAACATTAAAATAATTTTTACATTGGTTTTTTTTAATATTTGGGAGGATCTTATAACAGCTGGCAATTTTTTTTTTTTAAAAAGGAAATATAAAATGTTTGGAAAATGTTATGGAGGTGTTGACTTAATTATTTAATTCCTGAACATTGCTGACAGCTCTTTTTCTCAAAGAAAGAAAGTCCAGCAACTTGACTGTTAATATATTTTTATCACTATGTAACTGTCCCATTTAGATGTAATTAGGCCACCTCCTCCACCTTCCCCTTGCAAATGCTCATATAAACAGAAGCTACAGGAAATCCACAAGTTATCCTTTGTTTATGGAAAGGTACTTTTTTTTCATTGTAACTGTTATAATAGTTATCGTAATATTTTCTAGAATCTATTTGAGGAATTTGAAATTCCAGTAAGCTGCTGCAACATTTTCTGACAAATTGTCTTTGCCCCATTTCTTTCTGCCTCTCAGAATACATCAAGCATAATTAGAAGAAGTATTTTTGCTAGATTTTGCATGACAAGGGGATGTATTAAATGATAACTCTTTCTTTGTTTTTCTTTTTCTTCTTTCCTTTCTCTTCTTTCCTCTCCTAGTTTGAGGAGAGGAATATATTGGCTGATATTTCAGTTATCTGTCCAGCTGGTGAGGATCTTGTTTCACAAGATGCAGAGCTGTCATCTTCAGCCAAAGAGGATAGTTTACAGACTGAATTCCTGGCAGAAGAAACACCCTCCGGAGATGAATATGAGTGTATATCACCTGATGATATCTCTTTGCCACCGCTTTCTGAGACACCAGAATCCAACCTCTTACATTCTGAAACAGAGCTAGAAGAGCAGTGCTGTTGTAGTTCTCATAGTCTGCATGTCAGTTCCTATAGCTTGCAAATGCAGAAAACCACTAGAACGGTAAAAATGATGGAAACATCTGACCTCTTAACAAATTCTGCTTTTGCTGATGCTACAAATAATAGAATGGAAAGCCCATCAGATCACTTTGAAAAGTTTTGTATCTCTTTAACAGATTCTGGTCCAAAAGTCACAGCAGTATCTCCTTTGACTTGTAACTCACAAGGAATATCTGAAACTAGCACTGCTTCCTGCCCTATAAAAGCCAAACCAGTAGAGAGCATGATGAGTGAAATGTGCAAAACACATTTACAACACCTTGAATTTCATAAAAGCATGACAGAAATGCAAGAAAAAATGCATGCCTTGAATAACTGCACTAAACCCCAGGACAGGCTGCATGCTTTGCCTGATGCATTCTCAGGTTTCGTGTTTCAATCAGACACTACCAGAAGCTGTCAGAGGCAGATGGTTACCCGAGAAGAGATTAAAAGTTCTTCAGAAAAGAACAGCATGGCCAGCCTAACTGGACAGGCGCCTAACTTCTCCCAGCTTCTGTCTAACAAAACCGTCATGGAAGGTTCTCCAGTAACTTTGGAAGTAGAAGTAACGGGATTCCCAGAGCCGACACTGACATGGTGGGTAGCTTGCAATGAGAAGTAGAAAATATACCCAGTAGCGAGCCACCACAAACCTCTTATAACCAAATCAGTCAATCTGTAGGCTAGAATAAATGGCTTGTATCCTTTCTACTCCACACTTCTGCATGATTTCCACCTTCAGAATTGTTCTCAACAATTAACCAACTTGAAATAATCTCTCTGTACTAAATTTTATGAATGAGAGTATCAAACTACTGCAAACATATACAATGTTTTTAAGAAAAAGCATCATATAGTTTTCACATTTTGGAATATGGCATTCAATGCCTTCTTAAAATCATTGCACACTTCAGATTTACCATAACTAAATTTACCTGCATTTTTCCAGGCTCTGGGCACTACGTATGGAGAGACACATAGATGTGCATGCACACTGAAATATTTATATAGTCACCACATAGATGGGTACACATTTGAACAATAAATCAGGTATTAAAACTAAGGTTACAGGTTAAAAAAAACCACCTAAATATCTCCACAAAGAGAATCCGTTTTATATCACATATTGGTGTGCACAGCCTAACTCTTTCTTAATTTCTATGTGTCTATTTATTTAGATTACTTTATACTGGACTTGTGAGAAATACAGATGATGTAATATAAACATCTGAACTGTAAAAATTCCCTGCCAAAGGGAATAGGGACTGAAAGAGGGGCAGGATTTCAAGGGTTTTTTCATAGCTCCATGTGTTGTGGCATGTATTCCTCCAATTTTACCTCATTTGTCTTTTCTCCACTTATTCCATTAGTCTTTCAAAATGGAGGCCTTTCTTTTAATGTATTAAGATTAAATATGACTTTTACTGGAAAAACTTAATGTTAATATTATGATAATACATTTAAAGAATTAAACTGTAAGTTTTTGTTAAACTGAAATATTTTCAGTGGCACTGAGAAAAATACTGGACACTGCAACCTTGGTGCTATACTCTGTTGGTATCAATAAAATTACTTTGTTTGAAATACCAGTATTGTACAGATTGAGGAGTATTATTGGTGAAACAAGATATTCATTTTATTAGAACGATGCATTAATTTAACTCGAAAATATATACACTATTGATAGATTGTCTTTCAAAAAGATAGCATTCAACTGAAATAATTTTGCAAGTTAGAAATTCATGAAAACAAAAAAAATATGCTTTTTAATTAAAAATTCACCAATAACATGTATTTTGTACTGGTGTAGAAATTTCTTTGAATATACACGTGGAAAAATATTTTCATGTGTGTGTTAGGTTAAATGTAGCGTGTGCTGAAACATCATGGTGCAAGGAGAGACAGAATTTTCTTGAATTTCCATTTTTAAATCAGGAGTCAATACCAATACACGGTGACAGATCCTCAAGTGTCAGAGTATGACACCAGTTTGCTGAATTACTCCTGATGTGTTGCTCCATCCTGTTTGATGATGTGAGCTAAGTAAATATTAAGTGGGCTGGGATGGAGGAAGATCCTCGGCTGTCTTTTATACTGAAGATCCAAGTTTGGAAAGTTTATTTTTTGATCCTTTAGAACTTATTCATGAGCTGGATGTGGACTCACTCAAGACCTTACTAGCAAAAATGTCTCAGCGCAAAACCGAGGGCCCAGGCCCTCACGTTACCTCTCTAATACTGCAGTGAGAGAGTTGTAACTTGTCTGTTGAAAACCATTTCCAGAACCACATTTTTTACTGTTAGGAATATATTATCCAGTAATTTGCATTGTTTAGCTGTTCATGCATATTGACAGACTGAGTTTAAAACTGAGAAATGAGAGCACACCAGTTCTCTATCTCTTACTGTTACTGTAGTGTTACAGAGATTGTCTGCATTTGCAGTTCTGTGTGGCATGCAGTGATAAAAGTCTGACTTGAAAACTGACTCTCTGCTTCAGGTACAAGAAGGGCCAGAAACTGACTGCAGATGAGCACTTAAAGCTTTTACAAAAGGAGACAAAGCATACTTTGTTCATTCAGAAGGTGTGTGATAAAGATGCTGGCCTCTATGTTGTTCGGGCTAAAAATTTGAACGGCACTATCTCCTCAAGTGCCATTCTTCACGTGCAAGGTAACAGGCCACCTATTGCAAGAATAGACTGGATAATGCTGTGTGTCATCTATATTAGTGTCTCACTAATGTACTGGCTATTCACAAAATAAGTACAATATTGACTGCACCGGACCTAATTATCACATTGTCGAATTTATTTTCTTACACTGCATTTTCATAATATGTACCAAACCACGTTTTGTGGCAAAATGGATATATTGCCTGTTTCTTTATTGCTGGTATTATGTGTTTATTCTACTTTCTCATAGTGATGTTGAGATAAAAACTTAGAAAGATTTTTCTAGAGTCTGAGGCTGAGTTTTGCTTTCTAAAAATGAAGGCATTCTAAAGCGCTGGAAACAGTTTTAATAGTTATAGGTTTTAAATGTCATTATAGAGCCAGGTAGAGTGCTCAGATCACTGTATATTTTGAGATGTCTTCTCTTGGGATGGGGTGTGGAAGGTGTTGGAATTTTTTTAAAACATAGAATATGTTTTTTCCAGTTTTTTCCAGTGTTTGCTTGTATGCTTACAAAAAAATTATTTTTAGGACAAAGCTTCTTAGTAAAGGTATCATACCATTCATGATTGAACTAACAGAGATCAGATTTAAATCTGTCTCAGCCCAGCATATAGTCTCCACATAGGAAAGTTCCAATAGTTCCAACAAAGTTGTGATTGTGCTGCAGAACTGACCCAGAACCATCAGGATTTGTGTAAGTGGCATCTAGCACACAGTAGAACAAAGGTTTACAAACAGAAACATTCCAACATTCAACTCTGCTTAAATAGATTTCAGTGATACTCTCTCTGCCTTCTTACAAAGTTAAAAATACAAATATTTCTAATAATCCCCTAAGTTGTTAATATAAGATAAGAAATTTAATAATTTATGAAGTGAGCATTTGCACATGTTTAAAAATTTAACACACTAATTTCAAACAGAATCAACCAAATTGGGGAAATATCCAAAAGTGTATTAAAATTTTTTAAAAAAGAAAAGTCAGTCATACAGAATTATCCTTTAGCTTCAAAGCAGTAAATCCAAACCAATACTTTGTTAACCTACAGTTTTTATTTCCTTCTTGACAAAGACAACCACAAATATATTTTTTTTTTATCAAAGTTCTAATTTGTTAAACTACTACATAACAATGATGTAACTGTGCCAGTGGAAGTTTATAAATCCTAAAATATAGCTTCATTCTTTAGCCTCAGTATTTGTTGTATTTATACAGTAAAAAGAGTTGACCAACAGCTACATGATTTTTCCTGCATCTTTTGATTACCAGCTTTTGTGTTACAGTTGCATTGCTGTGGAAAATTTTTAATGAGGAAATATTTACCTTCTCTTGAATAATTTGCTGAAATGAGGTAACTGTGTAGCATGCTATGAAAAGAATATGTATTGTAATTGCCGAGGGTCAGATATTCTGGCCCAGTGACTGCAACTTTCAAAAAATTCCTGTAACTTTGAAAAAGAAGAGGTTCTCATAACCTCACAGCAATGAGAGGGAGCAGGAGGAGGAAGTGCTGAACAGATGGGGGAACACAGTAAGTTCTAACTTGCTATTTCCCTTAATGAACCACTTTCTAAGTTCAGTCAGATCCCAAAATGTAGATTAATAACAAATTTCTCAGGTATTAATTTCACCTATTTTCCTGCAGTGTATTTTCCATTTGACAATAAAGGTAATTTAGATCTTAATAAATCATTGTAGAAGTATATACCTTTGTTCGTTTGTTTGTTAAAACTTTCCTCTGAGAATTTGAACATTTCTGTGAATTTTAGGTAAACAAAAGTTGATTTTGTGAGTATGGTATTGCATCTACTTTCAATCAGGAATAGCTTTAAATGCAGTTTTTAATGGTGTGTGGATACCAGCCACAATTTTAATTGCTGCAAAGAAACAAGATTTTTAAAAGAGTGATTAGAGAGTGTGGATTCACAGTAGGATTCTGAAAATCTCATGGTTTTAATGTTTTGCTTTGTAAACAAAGACATAATCAACACTGGTTACTGCTGTGCTGGCAGTCTGGATTTAAATACCCTTTATTTAAGGACTCAAATGAGTCCTTGAAAAAAACAGCTGGAAGATTCCAGCTGTGTTCTGTTTAGATAATCTAAAAAAAAAGGGGAAAAAAAGGAGTGACCGTGATGTAGTCTCATCATGCACTAGTCTATCTTTCAAGGAAAAAAACACTCATTCTGTTGCAGCAATAATCTTAACATAATGCTTCCCACTCTCATGGGATCTTTTAATAGTTTGTAATATGCATGCTTTACTTCCTCCTTCTTTTAACCATACTGTAGAGCAAGGGAATACATCGGGGTGTTTTGTACAGTTCTGCTACTTTCTTGGTTTACAATTCTGATTTCCCCTCATTGCAGTCACAATTTTGAGCCTATAGTTACTTCAGGATCCCAAAATGTTTACATGTTCCCAATGGCCCCCTTATAGAGAAGATTTAAGCCTCAGTCCCACCATCCTTACAAGAAAGACATTAGGCATATAACTACCTACACTCCCTTCTTCCTTCCCCATATGCAGACATCCTTTAAGAAAATGGTGAAAGATATTTCCTGACTACAACATGTGAAGTCGTGTGAAGGGGTGCTTACACAAGGTACTTAAATTTGGAGGGGGAAAGGAATTAATTATTGTCATTTTTCAAGAGAAGCAGCCTGTCTGAGGTCACAGGTTTGAGTCAGTAGGCAGAGGGAGGATGAGTCATTACCCAGATTGGATCAGATGTGGCTGGAGCTGCAATGGAGAAGGTGAGTTCCTCTCAAATGACTGGTAAGGAATGCTTACTTCTGCACCTTTCTCTGGAGACTTTTCTAGGGTGAAGGAGTAATTTGTGTGTGTGTATTATCGTCTCTGGTCCAGAGGAACTGTGTCTTGAAAAATTACTGCCAAGACTTTAAAGAGGTTGCACATGGTATTCAAGGAGATTGTAGCTCTGGATTATGGATATTTCAGATCAATTGGGTCATGAGACCTGATTAATATTCCTAAAGGAATATTAAAGGAAACCTTCTCTTTTTGTTAGGCACTTGACTGAGACAAAATCTCAAAACAATAAAGTGCAGTGTTGATTTAGAGTATTGCTGAGCAAATCCAAAGCCTCTAAGCAGCATGGTGGGAATCTGCCTAGCCTAAATTCATAGAGAAGACAGAGGAAGTTCATAAAATTGCTAATATCACATTTCAAGACACCAGAGACTGGAAATTACATGCCTAGAGTAAATAGATTAAGAATAACCGTGAAGCAATTTAATTTAAAACTGATTGTTAAAACCAATTTGGCTTGACCTGCACATGGGTGTGTGAGAGAAACTTTAGGTAGAGGCTGTGTAATAGACAGGCAATGAAGGCAAACTTTTCTCCTGCAGTTTTTGCCTTGCTCCAGGTTGATGATTTTTCTGTGCTTATTCACCAGTTTGCAGCATAACTTTATGGGTTCCTACAGATAACTCATGGAATATTTAATAGTTGACAAAACCATTGTCTGAAGCTGTGAGAGAGGTATTTCAGTATTACTGGCTACCTCTTCCAATGGAGGAACAGATCTGTTCTTTCTAACCTTTGTGGATGTGGACATCACGGGATATCCAGCCAATAAATAATTTGCAATTAATAAGTTGTCTTTTGACTTTTTGTTATGATATCATGTGAAAACCTTTGGTGAAATATAACCATCCATTCTGTTTTGAAGGTTGCTGTCAGATGATAAAATCTTTTACAGCAGACTTTTTTGAGGTCAAGCCTGTGCCTGAAAGATCTGTAGGAACTGTCACTTCACAGTTTTATTTGCACATACTTTTCCTTTTGCTCTCTAGAAACTGAACGTTTCAGGTTTTATGTTCTGCTGCCTTACTGATATAAAGTCAAGACGTGATCTGATCATTATCACTGTGACCATTCCACTCAGAATTTTTTTTTTTTTTTTTAACGGTAAAAAACATTCTGGTATGAGGTGCAACATGACTTCACAAGGTAATCCAAACTGTACAAGTAACGGAATCCAGCCAAAATTATCCCAAGGAGTGGCTGAAGCCCACTTAATGTTTTCTGCTGGAGTGCAAGCTAATCATGTTCTGTTTGTGACCTATTGCTAACTGTCTGCAAGGAGTAGGCAGGGGTGTAAACTTTGTACTCTTGCTTTAAGTGAAGCTGGAGATCTCAAATTTCTGGGCTTCAGGTGCATGCAATGCAATGGGGATGGCAGCTTGCACATGCTAACCTTCAACAGCTAAGAACTGAGTTGTTTGAGCTGCTCTGGCTGGCTAATACAGAGGTCACATAAGGTTAGCACAAATACGGGAGAGTAAAACTTACATTCTTCTGCTTTGCATTGGCACTTCAGTCCTACAGTAGATAGGAAGAATAGAAAAGCAGCTAAGCTTGAAAGCTTGTTGCAACTAAGAGCTCACCTAAAAAGTGAATTTATTAATACAGTGGTCAAAATGTCTGCCTTGTGATGCCAGCAGGTCCACACTTGGCAAAAACAGCCTTTGGCTCAACATATTTGGGCTTAGAAGTTGATGGGCACCTGTGAGAGATAAGCTGATTTATGTTTCATAATAGTATAAAGAAAAAAATTCCATCCTTAAACAGTGGAGTAATGGTGGCATGGCAGCTCCGAACTCTGTCATTTAACACACATTCCAGTAACTTTCTATTTCAGAGAAAGCTAGTGATAACTCTTGTTAAATATTTTGGACATGTGGTATAATTTATATTAAAGAGGAAGAAGGACACATTCTTTACGTGATAGAGATGCAAAAAGTTCATTTTTTATTGTAGGATGGCTTTGTGTGTTCTTCTTGTGTTAACATCTTCTGCTTTATATTCTCTGTGTCAAGAATGCTTAGTCCGAATTCTGAGCTTGTCTTCTCTTTCTACTGTACCTCATAAGTGGTATATAAGTGGAACCTTAGGTGGTAGTATAGTGATTCAATAAATGCAGCTTTACAGCTGATTAGGTTACAAGTCACAGAAAGCAATGTTTTTATTCAGTACAAACTGATGCTGATGATCAAAATTTCTACAGTTTTGATGGGTTAATTTGTATTGATCAGTCCTTGTGGTGGTTTAGGTGTCATCTGTCCTTCTACAGCTGGCATGAGACTAGCACAAAATCAATCTCATGTGGTTTGGGTATTGCAATAGAAAAGCAATTACTTACCCATCCTTCATCTGAACCAAATTAGTACTGGATGATGTGATAGTACTTGGTTTCAGTATTAATGATGGCCAAAATAACTATGTGGTCAAAGTTGTAGAGAGACCTCTTTCTGCCCTTCATATTTGTTGCAAATATCAGTTTTTAAAATCTTTTCAATAACTTATTTTTTAAACTAAAATAATAGGGGAGGAGACAGTGAAAAAAGTGTGATGTACAACAATGCACTAAATGATAAAATTTACTCTCATAAAAAAGTGAATTTAAATCACTTTAAATTTTGTCACTTTAAATTTGAGTGGAATAATTAATTTTCCACCTTCACTGAAACAATAATTCACACAGATTTGGCTAATACCTTACCAAACAACATGATTCTTTAGCACTTCCACTGAACTAATATGACTATGCTGATGCATGAAATTCTTGGGTGTTTAATGTCCATGTTTTTTAACAAATGTTATATTAGATAGATAAATGATATATGCCAACTAACTGTCTTGAAAACAAGTTATCCTGAGTTCCAGGCATCAGTAAAGGCTCTATTTGTCTTTCAATGTGATGAACTTTACAAGAACAGATTATCTTCTTCAGTTGCTTTAGTTGTGTCTTTTAAAACACAGTGAATATTGATTTGATTTTTTTTTATTATTTTTTAGTACAAGGAAAACAGCCAAACTTCATACAAAAGTTTGGACCTAGAACTCTGCAAGAAGGAGAAGATTTAATCCTGCATTGCACTATACATGGAAAGCCCAAACCACATGTCTGCTGGACAAAGGATGACATCCAAGTGGTATCTGGAGATATCAGCGTATGTTCTAATGTTCTTGAAATTTTTCTTGGGAGAAAGGTAATTTATATTGCTTTACACTACTAATTATCCCCTATGTGCCTTCTCTTGTTTTACAGATTGAGAAATTAGGAGATACCTATTACCTTTTAAAAAGAAATGTAGTCCTTGCTGATACTGGGAAATATATCTGTGTTGCCAGCAATGAAATTGGAAAGGCACACTGTTCTGCTTTCGTGACAGTGATAGGTGATTCGTCCTGCCAGCTGCATGCTTTTTGGCACCCTCTTGCCTTATTACATGAGCAACTTGTCTCCACTAATGTACATGTTTTGTTTCAGAGAAATATAAAGGCTCCCAAACTTCCAGTGTAACTCAGGCTAAACCAGAATGGGAAGATGAATACTTTTCAGAAGAAGTGAAAGTCACCACAGCAGAGCTGGTACAAGCCCAGGCCACACCATGTGAGAGAGATGAAAGGCCAGTGGCTTAATGTACTCCAGTAAGGTAACTTGAATTTTACTCCACGCTACAACTTGTACTATTGCAACAACTGTAATAACCTTAACTTACAAAGCACATGTCAAACAATCTTCCTAATCCATGAATTTTAGGGCAATGTACATTATGTGCATAATATGACTCTCTTTTCCACTTAGTTCTTCATCAAAAGATATGTAATTTTTAGATCAAAGAACTTGTAATACATTACAAAATTGAGCCTGTGCAAGGTATTTACATTTAGTGAAATATTTTTTTGAAATCTAGGCATCCTAATCTAGATATTAATATAAGATTGAAGACCTTAAAAGTAATCCAGAAGTTTAAATTGCTGGAGCTATGTGAAGTTTCATGAGCAGAATATATTAGCGAGGTTTTCTACTAGGCAAGAAAATAGCAATCCTAATAAGTAGCAATCCTAATAAGACAGGAACTATCTTTGTTCATTAATCGATTAAAGATAACAATACTTCCCACTGTACAATTTCAGATTAAATAAATGAGATACATGATGTCACTAATCCCTGTGACTTTTAGCACAGGATGAAATCTCACCTCATGAATTTAGGCTCTGATAAAAAAAGAAAGATCATTTTGTCTTTAAATTTCTGAGGTTTATTTATCTAGAGGTATGGCAACACATAAACATAAAGGAAAGGTTTTGCATGTGTTGATTCAAAAGCTTTGTCCTTTTCCTTGTGAGCTGCCTACACACTTTGCCTCATGGCCAGCTGACAAAGCATTGACTCCACATATTTTGTTCAGGGTTTTATCCATATTGCTGTGATATGGCAGGTATTCATAAGTAAAAAAATAACATTCAAGATCATCATAATTTTACTTTAGTCACATAGAGAATTCAATATGATTAAAACACGTAGACCATACGGAAAGATTTATCCCAATTTTTTCTCTTCTGTTCTTTATAGCTGAAGTGTCTTCTGGTCAGTAAGATGAGATTTAGAATATTTTATGTAATCACTGCTTATTTGATCTCTAATCTTTTATTTTCACAAGATCATGAAGTCTATGCTATCAGTAAAAATACAGGCAGTATTAACTGACCTTTTTAAAACAGGTTTAAAGAAAAACTCTGGTTTCAAGGAGTGCATCTTGAACTTGAGAGGCCATAAGAGATTAACTTCAGTTTGAGACATGATCCCATTCTTCTTCCTGATGCAGTGGAAAAGAAGATGGACAGAACTGCAAAATGCCTGATTCCTGAGCATGTTTGTGTTGTGTGCTGTGTCTGTTAGTACATATTGGCCTTGGGTGAGGAGCAGATGAATTTTGGGTGCTATCCAATATATATCTACATTCAAATTTGTATTTTGTTTCTTTACAAATAAATCATTATTAAAATTCATCTGTGCATAGCATTTATTAGACAGTGATTTATAATTTCACAGAATCATAGAACGTCTAGGTTGGAAGTGACCTTCAAGATCATCAAGTCTAACCCATGCCCAAACACCTCAAATTATGGCACCGAGTGCCACATCCAGTCTTTTTTTAAATACCTCCAGGGATGCTGACTCCACCACCTCCCCAGGCAGACCATTCCAGTACTTCACCTATTCCAGTACTTTATCACTTTTTTTTGTAAAAAACCTTTTTCCTTATATCCAACCTATATTTCCCTTGGCACAGCTTGAGACTGTGTCCTCCCATTCTGTCAGTTGCTGCCTGGTGAAAGAGACCAACCCCACCTGACTGAAACCACCCTTCAGGAAGTTATAGAGAGTGATAAGGTCTCCCCTGAGTCTCCTTTTTTTCCAGGATAAACCACCCCAGCTCCCTCAGCTGTTCCTCACAGGATCTGTGTTACAAGCCCCTCACCAGCCTTGTTGCCTCCTCTGGACACACTCAAACATCTCAATCTCCTTCCTAAACTGAGGGCCCCACATGTACTGTGCAATTCCCTGTCATCCACATGCACATTGTACATGCACAGTGATTATGGGTTTGCATGCTTTAGCATACTACTATGGCTTTGCATACCACTGCAATGCACTCACACTTTCACAGGCAACAGATAGTGATTTAAGAAGTGCAGCATTTCTGTGCTTCATCCAAGTAGATGTCATCTGTTCAAAATTGGCACTGAAATAAAACATTTAAGGATTGCTTAAATCATAATATTAAAACATTAGACATTTTTCCCCATCAAGATGCAGGTTGGATAGCAGAAACTTAAATTCATCTCCAAGTTGAAGTACAGGCAGAGAGAGGAAATGAGCTAGAAAAAAATACCATGTACATGTCTTCACCTGATCACATAAATCACTTGCTTGACGTTATGGAAAAGTCAGTGGCATCCTGCCCACAGAAGGGTCACAAGGCTATGTATATGTGCACATAAATATAGGACCGCAGACTGAGGTACTTGCTCTGCATATTTACCCTGTATCTCTCACAAATTTTTCCAAAATGGAATAAAGTGTCAAACATCTTATGGATCCTATGCAATTACCTTTCCCAACTTAAGCCCTTGTTTTCACGCGTTACTTAGATTTAGAGATGTCACAGAAAATACTGTGTTTCTAACTGTACTCACATTCAGAGGACTGAGAAAGTACATATCCGATGTGAATCCCCTTCTCCACCCCAAATTATAAACCCGCTAAAATTAACATTCTTTTCTCAGCTGGAACCTTTTAGTATGGTATATATGATTTCCTATTTAGAAATTCATTCTGTAAAAATGGAAGTGTAGAATTCAGTGCTTGCTGATCTTGGATGCTCATCAAATTTAAAGTATTGGATTCCTTTTGCTATTCCTCAATTGTCAGACTATGAGAAAAAATTTAATATTTGAGGGATTTTCCTCTTGATTCACAAAACATAAGTCAAGAAAAAAGTGTCAATGTTTCTTTAAATAATACATGGGGCAAATGCAAAATCTGTATATCTGTTCTTACTTACAGTCTTCTTATAAAATAGTAGAAAGTGCTGATAAATAAAAATTTATCAACCTTCTTTTGCCAATGAGTTACATGGCTATTGCTCCAAGTGTTCCCAGAGAATGGATCCATTATGAAAAATGGTAAGCGTGCTTGTTTCTTTTCATTTTACAAATCAAAGATGTCCATATATTTATTTAAAGGTTTCCAAAAATGATGAAAAATATGTATCTATTAAATGCTAAGGATTGTTTCACTGTTAGATAAAACTCGTCCCCAGTACAATGATGTTAATTACTGTTCTGTGGAAGGAAATGGAACATTTAATAAGTATATTCTTTACTCGGGGGGCAAGTTTTGTTAGTAGGGCCTGTTCTCTAAAGTGAAGTGCTGAGAAGGTAAATGTTTTTCTTTCTTCCTTGTTCCACATACGTAAGTGTGCGAGGATGATAAAGAAAAAGTATACAAGGAAAACTTGTCAAAAGTGACATCTGTAAATCTCCTTCTTAGGTATTTCAAAGGAGATAAGTGACTCCTACCAACATGGAGTCAGTGAATAGGAAAACTGATAATGTGCAGTTTCCAGTAAGTTGCTCCCATATGAAACAGATAAAGTAATTTCAAAACTCGCTTAATGCCTTAGTTTTGTTTTCTACTTTGGAAGCAACTGACAGTGCCCTCTTCAGTAACAATTTTTTGCAAGCAGGTTTTAGTTGCAATGAAAAAGGTTGATGTATCTTGCATATTCAATTACAGTGGCTCAGATAAGAATCATAAGCCTGAAAGGCAGCAGCCTTTCAAAAGCCAGCTGCAGCAGACAAATGTGGATATTCTTGTGCATATAATTCAATTTAAAGCCTGTATTTAAGGTTCTAAAGTTTTTGTTACAAAGTACTGTATGTAGTATTAGCAGAGAAAAAGAAGTTGATAAGGGTGGCGGAAAGGTGATTTGATTTGAAGTCAGGATTTAATGGTTTAACAGTTTAGAAATTTTACCTGTTTCTAAGTTAAAAGGAAGTGAATGGGAGAAGGGAAAGTAGTCCTTTTCCTAAAGTATACTTGGAAAACTAGAAATTCAACAAGGATATAATATATAAATATATTTTGGGTTCTGGTATGTTGATTCTATAGGGACATAGGACAGCATTTTTTCAATGAGAAGTTTTATGTGAAGTTGTATTTCATTACTCTCTTGGTTCACACAGTTAGTTGTAGGAGAGAGTCAAATGAAATTGGTAAATGAAAGAAGATATAATAGTTATTGTATAGGAATGAACGGAAGTAAGGGAGACAGCAAAAATGGAAAGAGAGAAGGGAATGGGAAAGGAACTACTTCTTTTTACGAAGTTTGCAAACTGGCACTGGTAGATAGACTAAGGTACCAGGAAAGAAAGCAGGATTTATGTTGCATTGGCAGTACAGCTACTGCAGAGTACACTGATAGTGCAATACTAGTAGTATTTGACACATAATGAACAAAAGTAAAAACTGTGAATTTTTAAAAAAGTATTAGGAAATTCCTCTCAAAAAAACACAGTGAAAACTTACTTCGGTAGCACTTTGAAATTTTAAGTGTTCAAGAAAGAATGAGTTTTGTCTTTAAGCTCTGACTAGAGTCTTCAGCTTTCAAGGCATCTTCATGTGGGCCTACTAAAGCAGCTCCACTGATCAAGTCATTAGGATTATTGCAATTAATCAAAGTGAATCACAAAAAGAGATTGCAGGTGTCCACACCACAACGTTTCACTGTGTTAAATATCACCTGCTACTCCTTAAATGTGTTGTGGCCTATAATGTACTACATGTACTAAACATTGGCAATATATAGTTTATACTTTAAGCAGTAGCAGACTAAAGCAGATGTTGAAATTTTCATTACTATCCCCAATTTAAATGCCTTCCTGACAAAAAAAGAGCTTTTTTCATTATCTGGATCTGATTTTTCTTTTTTTTTTTTTTTTTTTGATGCTGGAGCAAAGAAATAATGTCATTTTTACCAGCAGTGTCTTAACTACACAATAAGACTGAAGTTGTCCTTCTGATTTTTCTTGTGAGTACACTATGTGACACTAAACATGTAGAAATCATGTGATAGCAATGTGACAGAAGGTATGCAGGATAAATAATTTATATTTCCTTGAGGACATGAGATAAATATTCCACTCTTCTGAAATTTAATTTTTGTATTTAAAGTAAAAAAATTAAGAAGGTACAAACTTTTATTGGAATGGAAACTGATGATTAAAACAAAGTGTAAAAGTTCAAGGAAAGAAGGAACTTATTTCTTAAAATACAATATATCTGTATTTGAATACAGGAAAATTTTTCCCTTGTAACTATTATTGTTATCAGTCATTGTTGACTTGATGGAAGTAGAAACATATGAACTTCTGACCATCTCAAAAGTGATAAGTCTTATATTTCTGTCATTTAAAAATTAATTATATGTTCATAATTTTTTTAATTTTTTATTTGATTTAGACATCATCATTAAGCTGTCTGCATTTTAAAGTCCGCAAATACTAGCCTGTGTTTTTCTTCAAGTTTGATTTTTCACTATTTAAGTGTTTAACTGCAGAGAAAAACAAATCCCTGCTAATTTAACAGCCTCTGTATAGAAATTTTATACCCTTTACACAAGTTTCTTTGGATATTTTGTCTTTTAACACAAGCTAGCTTGAGCTCTCCCCCATTGCATAGAGTTGCACTTGCTGTCATACGAAGTCTTGTACAGAGTGATTAGGCTCTCTGAAATCTATTTCCAACAAGAAATTAAAAATGAGCCGTAGCACTCTGACTTACAGCTGCTGTGAGGGTTCAGGTAGTCCCAGTGTAGAGACTGTTTGTGTTGCTGTTGATACTGCTGCATGCCAAGAGTAGCCATGAAGTTGCCACCTTATGGGATGGATAAGTTAAAGGGCAGATCAAATTGCTGAAGTTATTTCATGTGATTGCAGCAATATGTCATTTCTTATTTCTTTCAGATCTGCAAACTATAATATTAAGACCCCCTTGTAGGAATTATAGCAGTGAAACTCTCTCCTTGGCATTTTCTGCCTCTCTTGCTGGAGGTTTCCTTCAGGTTGTTTTCAAACACAAGTGCAGCTGATAGTGCAAAACTCCCATCTGTGTTTACCCATCTGGGTGTTCTCAGGAAGGTCCTTTTCAATGTGGAACTTGGTAACCGGAGACTGAAGTCCTCCTTTTACCAAACCAGCTAAGCACATGCTTGATTTTAAGCAAGCAATTCTAAGTAGTCTTATGTGCCAGTTAGGCATGTTAAGAGTTTGCTGGATAGGCAGGAATAGAAACAGGCAGACAAAGTGGTGTGGTAAAACGCCTCCCATTCCAGCCATAAACAAGAGTAGTCTTCTAAATCTGGTGCCTGTTTCAGAAGCAACCACTCAAAAGGCACAATTAGCTGTGTAGTGACAAAGCTGGGCCAGTGGAAGTTCACAAACCAATACGGGATTCCATGATCCGAGGGCTGCACAAGGCCTACACAGGTCTAGAAAAAAGCTGTTAGACCTAAAATCTTCTTTCTTAAAAATGACAGTATTTTTCTGTGTCAACTTACTTTCACTAAATTTGTGTTTCTGCACATTGTATGCTATTATTTGTTATGCTTAACTGCTTGGAACATCCAACAGAAAAATTGTGAGGGAAACAGAAACAACCCTAGAGCACCAAATCTATATATTACCAGACACAATTTTAAAATTTATAGTTACAGAAAAAAATAATATAAACGGTGCATTCTAATAGTGTGTAGCCACTTGTCTGAGCTCAGCTTACTTATTTAGTCTGGTGATTGACATATGCATTTGGTATGGCTTCATGGATGTTTTATAATGAAAGAAAGTAAGACTGAATCTCAGTGATATGATGACTTCTGACTTGTGCGTATGCCCTGCTGAAATACTTTTTATTGCTTTCTTTGTCTTTTGATTATGAATTAGGAAATTTGGAATGTAAACTGCACTTGGTAAACTAAATCGAATTATAAATCAAAAGTTTTGGAACGGCTGAGGTTTCCTCAGTGAATCCCTTTTGTGCCTCCAAAATTAGCATTGTCAGTCAAAACCAACAGGTGGTGTATGGTTACAGAGAGTGAATCCCCCCTCCCAGGATACTTTCTTTCAGGAAGCCAATCAGAACTGGCAGTGACATTATGAGGCAGACCTGTCACAAAGCTGGGGTATATAAAGCGAAACAACTATGTTAGCACTTCTGAGCAGTCGTGCATTCCCCGCCTCGCCTCGGGTGTAGGGATTGCAAAAAACAAAACTACACTGTCAAGACTGTGTAGTTTTGTTTTTATGATTAGAGGCTCTTCAATTCTCATGCTGGGATTGTCTAAAAAAATCTTACTCTGGATAAGGACGTCGTTCAAGAAGACTTCGTTGGGCTTAGCCCACTCTTGCAGGCACTTTGAGAGATCAGGTTAGTAGCATGTTTCTGCTGGTGTAATAAGTGTTTTATCAGTCATGAATAATTCTGATACAATCTATAATTTATAAGTTTTCTCACAGGGGGGTTATAGATTTCAGGGTATAGACATGAAACACTTAAATTCTCTGTCAAGGTTATATCCTTAATTTCAGGAGTAAGCTTTGGTAACTCTCAGCAAAAACGTTTTTTTCCAGTGTATTTTATTGCTAAAGACTATATAAATTAAGATTTTAAAAGTGCATGGAAACATGTGCTTAACTTAAAAACTCCTTTCTGTTGGGAGTGTTCAAGGTTATGCTGCTGGGAGATAAACTGAGAAGCTCCAAGAATAGCTCTGATAAAATGCACACGGTATCAGCTAAGCACTGATGACTTTTTAAGGGAAACAACTGCTAAGGTATCAGTTACACAGCAGCTCTGGAACACTTGTCTGCTGTCATTCATGGCTGTGAAGGTTATTTCTGGAACATGACATTTTAAATGCATACTTTCAATTCTAATTATACAAGAAGCCTTATAAGATCAGATCTTCATCACCAGAAATTGCTTGGACAATGAAATACAGAAACTTTGTGGGAACTCCATGGAAATTCTTCTTAATTAATTTTTTTCTGATCTCTTGTGGAAACTACATAGATACACATGAGCTTTCATTATGTTTTATTGTATTGTAAAATTATTTCCATTTATTTTAGCTGAGCTTCAAAACATAGTCAAAACACTGAACCTGAAAATCCCAATACAATATCCAGTTCTGCCCTTATGCTCTTATTGCATGTATGCATCTAGGCCCTCATTTCTATGAAGGAACCAATGTAATGAAGAATTTTCACCCCCGTGAGAGGTAGAACAAATTTGACTCATAGTGAAAGAAACTTCACTTCCTCCTTTTTAATTTGAGCTTGGGACTGTCACAAAACCAGGCACAAAAGCCAAAGTAAATGGAAGTAAATATGTGAGTAAGATTGGCTTGAAATATTATGGGGTTAACACATTTGTTGAGACCAGATATGCTCTTAATGGAATTTTTTAATGAGAAAAAAAAGTAACTTTAATGGATGTATGGTAATATTAAGAAGATAATAGCTACCTTTTCAAAAACTACACAAATCAACATCAGTAAATAAATAGGTCATGCAAATATAAAATATCAACACACAAGCTTTTCTAGTGGCAGTGTGTTATTTCAAAGTAGGATTTTGTGGGTTAGCAAGAGAAAGCAAACTTTCTTTCAGATTTCACATGGCTTTGCAGTTGTTCAAGCCATCAGTGTCAGTGGCTACTTTATATCCAAGCTCACATTTCGAAGGTGGCTGTCTTCCCATATTCAAAATTCTGCTGAGATACTCTCTAAGAAAGAGGAGAATTTTATCTGCATCTTTAATGACAATTTGCTTCTGTAAAGTGAAATTATTCACTACTTACAGAGTGCTTTTAAAATAGAGTCTCTTGGCATTTTTGGCATTATTAATAAAGCAATATTTATTAATATTAGTTTTTTTATTATGAATTTATTAATAACACATTAATGCATTATTATAAATACATTGTAGACTTTCACATTTCTTTCAATTGCTTCTTAGGGACCTAGTGGTCTTGTCATTGCAGAATGCAAATATTTTGCACCAGCAAAATATTTTTAAAAATTATACAGGGATTTTTTTTTTCCTGTCAGATAAAGAGGTTAATAGACAAAGAGAGGCAGCCTGAATGACCTGTGGAAGGTCACACAGTGAGTCTTGTCTCCTGCTGCATACTTGCAATGCCAAAGCATAGCTTCACTAAATATAAGTTTCCCATCCAATTCAGCCAAGCATGCTCCAAGAGTAATTTGCTACACAACTTTGTCAAAACCCACAACCTTTTCATTTCACCAGATTGTTCTGATTTAAAACTGAGAAGAGTAAATTGTTCAGAGAATAATTACAAATATTCTTGAAATCTTGCAAGAAGTGTGTAGATATAACAGTTTCACCATTGATATCTAATTATGGGGTTTTTTTGCTTGCAGAGTGCCTGTAAAGATGACGACGAAAGCACCAACATTTACACAGCCATTACAAAGTGTTGTGGCACTGGAGGGTAGTGCCGCAACCTTTGAGGCTCATATTAGTGGTAAGGCTTTGATTCATTCTTCCAAGATTTGTTATTGTTTATCACTCATTTCTTTTCTAATATTTATGCTAAGAAAAATGATGACATGTTTCATAGATCATAATCTGGTATGTATGGGTAAAGATGAGTCCTGAAATACGGATATATATCCATATTATACAGTGCTGAGAACAGCATCTTTAAACGTATATGCATAAAAATACACTGTGCCAATAAGGGAACTTCATGTGGCTGCAGAAAGAATAATCTCATTTGGATGATGACAGAGCAGAATTAGAAGTCAGGGTGCAAAAAGCAGGGTTTATGCTAGTTCTTCCAAGACCTTTTGTTAAGCTTTACTCTAGCTAAGCTGTATTTCTACTTTCTGTGCCCTTAAGTTTACTTAATTCCAGAGTTCTAGGATGGGGATTAAAGCACAAAATCTAGGCCCAACCAGCCACTGAAGAGGGTAGAAAACCCTAGTTGCTAAATAATAGATGTGTATGGTGATCATGATGGTAGCACAAGGCTGGATTAATACAATTTAAATTGCCTATGCAATTTAAAGGATACATGATTTCTCCAGTCTACATACTACTCAAACACCCTATCCTGTGCAAAGTGGCATGCAAACCCCTGAGATAACGTTACCAGAGACCCAACACCCTGTTCTAAGAGTGTCTCTGACCTCGGCAGTGACTAAGGAGAAATGACATGTGTTCCTGCTGGTGGAATTATATTGTCTTACAGGCATTAGCAATGTGATGATCCACATACCATAAAGCACTACTCAGATGCTCTGTGACAGGTGCAAACACATGATCTGTGCAATATAAAGATCTCTGACATCTATGGTCCATATATTTCATCCCTTAGTCCCTTTGCATAGCACTGGCTCGCACAAGGTGTTTGAACATGTCCTGTAGTCTCCATCTGTGACATTTTTTCATGCCATGTTCTATTATTAGGCCCTTATTCTTCAGTTAATTGCCCTGATTTTCTCTTCTTGCTTCTACACTGTGAATTTTCTGTGATTTTTTTTTCTGCTTTTACAATACTTATTATTATTATTATGACTATCTAAAAATATCATCAGAAAAAGTTAGGATGCTTGTATTATTATTCAATGTGTGATTTTGGCTAATGTCATTTGTGTGATGTTGTGGAGTACTTGGGAGGGGAACTTCTTACTAAGTGAAGACACAGCAGTATTTCTAATAGCATATGATACATTCATATGTTAGTCTCAAACATCTTGTGGATCAACCTCTTGTTAGGTGTTTTTCACATTGTGAGAGTCTGGTATATCTTTCCTACCCTAAAATCATCCTCTAGGTTTGAAAGATCTGACAGTGGCTTGGCATTTAGTTTTTCTACAGCATAAAATACAGAAAAGATTTTTTACTATAACTAATTGCATAAATAAAGGACTCCACAGCTTTATCCTGCTGTAATGTCTATCCTTTCTATCTGTCATGAATTACTCTGTGTTTAAAAATCAGAATTTTTCTCTATTTCTAATAACACTAGTCTATTATATGCAAGTCAAGTATTAATACAGAGCTACAGTTCAAATGTGAAGAGCTCAATTAATCTAAGGGTATCAAGAAGAGCTTAGCAACCACCTGAAATGCAATTTTGCTGTGTGTAAACTAGAACAAATGAATTGTGCTGCTGTATTAGACTGTGAACTGTCACATTCAAAGGATTGATATGAGATTAATATACCCAGCATGTAAGAGAAAGCACAGAACACAAAAACCCTGTTATTAAAAGCAGCAGATGCCAGAGCAGCCAGGACACTGTCACAGGGGGAGTCCTGCTGTGTCACCAGTGACTGAGGAGTCATGAGATAAAAAAGTCAGATATGTTACTGGCATTAGAACAGTGCCAAGCTCATATTTCCACAGTACTGATCAAGTTTGAATTTTTTCATAAAGAACTAACCTGTGCACTGCTTACATTTTCTGGAACTGATATTTCCAGGTACTACCCAGTGCAAGACAGCTTTTACATAGTGCTTATCTTTGAAAGCAGCATACAGATCATACACAAGTTGGCAGTCCCTACCACATCATTGTCAGGAGAATCTTATTGAATTCAATTATCTAAGTGGTGAACTTGAGACACTTCAGGTCGATTTTCTTCTTTTTGGCATTAAAGTTCAAAAAATCTCAAGGACGGTTTTACAAGGAAAAAAGATTGTCCTAGTAATTAACAGTCAAATCATATTGTATTTGGGATGTGTAGAAGTAAACCCCTACTTCATATAGACCAGGCACATATATCTATAATCTGAGTTAGATCTTACCTAGCTCTGTGACCTGGGACTAGCAGAGTACTAGTAAATTTGTAGAGTTGAGTTTTTAATATAAGCTTGGGCTCAGATTTCTAAAATGTCTTCTAGCTTTGTATCCTTTGTACACAGCACTTTGAGATATCAAAATAGATTCCATTTTCACAGTGCAGACCTTTTTCAACCTGCCACAGAAACTCCCATAATCATCATATAATATCACCACAAGAAAATAAAACTTTTGACATGTTTCAATAAATTCACTATTGAGGACATGTTTTGGGGGCTGCCTAGCTTAAAACATTTTTAAACTAATTTTCACAAATATTGAAGACATATAGCTCTGAATGAAATCACTGGCGTCTGCTATATATTCTGTTTATGATGATAATGCCAAAGTTGCCCTACACCAATAGCACAACATTGAATTATACCATTCCATCAGGACTGTTATCAAACAGCTCAAATGTATATTTACTCTTTTGATTTCTAATCCTCCCTAAAACTGTCCTCATTTTCTTTCTCTCTGCGTGTTTCTGTTTTACGTTTCTTTAAATATCAGTACTTTACTGTAAGATTTCAAACTTTCCTAACCAAGCCTGATGGGACTGCAGTGAACCAGTGAAAGCTTCAATCTACATATAAGCTTCTCTTTCACTTTAGTCTCACACAGTCATTTTCCTGGCATATTAAATTCCCTAATAATTTATTCAGTTTATAGGAAGGATACTCTAGAAAGGAAGCAGAATTCTGTGTTCCAGGGGTTTTCTAAACCACAGACATTGGAACTGGGAAAATTAATTCATTTGTAAATGCAGTCTCAGATCTCATTCCTGAGCTTCCATGCACTGCAACTGGTGATTTGGATTGACTGGAGATATACATGAAGTGAATTTGTGAGAATTTTAATTTTGAAGAAATGATGTTCTAGGACTACAAAAAAGACTTTGAGCTGGAACCATCTCCTTAAATTACCTGTTCTTCTTATGTGGTTCATATAAGAATTTTACTTGATCATCAAATGGATTTAAGTTGCTCAATAAATTTGGCTGAGTAGAACACTGAGAAGCGAATCTCTGCAGGGAATCTAAAATCACCCTTCAAAACCAAATATCAGCTGTTGGTATAATTGAAAATTTTCTGACCCAATGACTTGCTCATGACCCTGACAAAAAGGAATAATTTATTTGAACAACAGTTGATTCTAGATGACTGCTGTTGATCAAACTCAAAAAATTCCAGAAAAAGAAATGAAAACCCCCAAAATTTTACCAGCATTTAATTTTGATGTCTACAGCAGTCACTTCTTCTGTCACTTTGTTTTCTAAAGCCATAGTAGTGTTAGAACATATGCTTCATTTGTTGGAACCACTGATATTTACATTATCTCCAAATTATTGGACTGGATAAACATGCTAGCAATAAGCAATCCTACTTAGATACAAGCAAATAAATTTTAAAAATATCCCACATTAATTAATTCATCTTCCTCATGATTTTGATGAACTTCTATTACTTAATAAGATTGCTGAGCAGTACAGTCCTTTCATTATTGAAATGATTTACTAAACACAGGAGCCAGTGCAGCTGCCTATTGCTCTGTGCATTTTGGAGACCTTTCTAAAAACAAATTTCTTTGCCACTATGCCACTGGGCATATGTGTGCCTATGGCATTATGCTCCCCCATAACTGTGTATATATGAGTGTGCATTCTGGTAATTTTTTATGTCTGTCATTTCATAATGTCTCAATCTCCATTTGTCTTCGTTTTTCTGTAGGTTTCCCAGTTCCTGAGGTGAACTGGTATCGGGATGGCCAGGTTCTCTCTGCTGCAACTCTGCCCGGTGTGCAGATCTCGTTTAGTGATGGCCGCGCTAGACTGGTGATCCCCACCGTGACAGAAGCCAACAGCGGGAGATACACTGTGCAAGCCACCAATGGATCTGGGCAAGCGACTAGTACTGCTGAGCTGCTTGTCACAGGTACTGAGCACCTAAAGAAAGGCACCTCTGCCTGCTAGCAGTGTGAGGGAGTGACGGAAGAGCAACACATAATGAAATAGTTCAGATTTCAAGTACATGATCAGCAAAAAAATAGCAAACCACATTTCTTTTCCTAAAGCAGTCTAGAATTCGGCATGTGTTCTCACCAGTAATGTCTAACAGCATCCTTTAAATTTTAACTGTATAAAGTTTAATCTTGATCTCGCAAACCCTCATTCATGATTACAAGCCTTTATACATGTAGCTCCTTATGGTCTGTCATACCGGCTACATTGAAATTGCCTATAAAAGAAAGGATGAAGTTCTGCAGGATGGAGCCACATAAAGGGCCATACCAATAGACTGCGCTTAATGCCTATGGTTAAAACAGTGTATCTGTAATCCTCGAATCATTTGCAATCATAGGTGTAATCAGAAATAATATTTTAAATGTTTCAAAAGGTACTACCCCCTATCAGTAGCATGTGAAGATGAAATAGACCTCATGCACCTCTAGTAATGAAAGTATCCAGTACTTGCTGTTCTTTTCAACAGACATTATTGTTTTTCTATTTACCTCTTCAATAAAAATACAGCTGGAACAGCACCACCAAACTTCTCACAACGACTACAGAGCATGACTGCAAGACAGGGAAGTCAAGTTCGGCTTGACGTGAGAGTGACTGGAATCCCTACACCTGTGGTGAAGTTCTATCGGGACGGAGTAGAAATTAAAAGTTCCCCCGATTTTAAAATTTTACAAGAAGGAGACCTTTACAGCTTAATAATTGCAGAAGCATATCCTGAAGACTCCGGCACCTATTCCGTAAATGCCACAAATAGTGTGGGACGTGCTACTTCAACAGCTGAATTGCTAATTCAAGGTAACAGAGCTGAAGTTGCAGACCATGAAGATGGTGGTGCAAATACACCACTTCATTGTAGTTATATCAATAAGTTAATTTATAACTTCTTTCTCAAGAGTTATTATTTGCTTTGGGAAAAAAAAAGCAATGTCTTTGATGAAATTTGCCAAATATTTTTGTCTGAGATTTAAAAGGACCTTTTCTCCAGAATGGGTCTTCTTTAAGCAGAGGGTACAGTCGATGGAAAAATTGTGGGATGCCTTGAGTTGTTCTCATTTTGGTCTGTAAATCTCTCAAAGTTTTATTTGTAGGTTGGCTTTGATAGAATAGATATATTAGACTGTATAATTGCACATGGTCATGTGAAGGAGGCTGGGAAGGATGAAGACAGTTCTTAGAGAATTGCAGCAGGGCATGATGCTACCCAGAGCAGACTTGCTTGGGCTTCGCCTCAGTCAGGCTTAGAGACTCTGTAAGCATTTTAGATCCAGGACTGACATGAAGAATCTACAATGAATGTATTTTGTTTTGTTTTGTTTAAGTTTTTTTCTAATGACTTGGTAATGCAGTAATATTGTTTCAACTGTTTTTTCACAATTATATCTGTAGATATTGAGGGCAAAACAGATGGTTGTTTAATTATTTTTCTGTTCTATATATAAATTTTATATAATTAGAGTTGACCATTCATTTATTTCTCTGTTTATTGATTGTTGCCATATGCAATTTTTCTGACCACGTTTTCTTTCAAAAGGCGAGGAAGAAGCCGTTCCTGCTAAAAAGACAAAGACAATTGTTTCGACTGCTCAGATTTCACAAACAAGACAAGCCAGAATTGAAAAGGTATAATTTTCAGAAACAAAGCAGGTATGGCTAAAATGTGGAGGATCACAATACCTCACCCTAGTTTTCTTTTTCCTGTTTTTCATTGTAGAAAACTGAAGCCCACTTTGATGCCAGATCACTTACAAGTGTTGAAATGATTATTGAAGGTGCAGCCACTCAACAGCTCCCACACAAGGCACCTCCACGAATGCCTCCTAGACCTACATCAAAATCACCAACCCCGACAACTGCTGCAAAAGCACAAATGGCACGACAGCAATCACCATCACCTGTTAGACAATCACCATCACCTGTAAGACATGTCAGAGCACCAACACCTTCACCAGTAAGGTAAAATTACTATTCTTTCAGGCAACATTGCTTTTGGAATCACTTTTACATATAGAAGTAATGCTGTAGAATGAGAGCACAGTATAAAATGAAAGAATGCACTGACTTATTGGTGACTGGGTTTATTCTGATGGTGACCTGTAATGTGCTATATTTACCACTGCTATAGAAATGTGGGTTGCCTCTGAAGACTTCTATCCCATATTGTAGAAAATCCCATTTGATTGCTCTACATAGAGCCAAAGTAGCCCTCACAGCTCTATTTCATGATGAAACAGAAAAAAACCCAGTAAAGCAGTTTGCCCTTGATTATTTAAGATGGACAGAGAAAAGGGCAATGACATTGATGAGTGGCAAACAGAATGAAAGGATATGTAAAAAAAAATTGAGCTCATGTTCCATGTATGTGCTGGTAATAACTACAGAAGTAATATTTTGAAGGTAGGCAAGCTGAATGTGGTTATGGAAAAATGAAGTTTATCTCTGCTGTGTAGAGGGTCTAGAGAGGGAAAGTGAGTGATTTGACAAGCAAGGCTCGTGGTCTGGGAGACCCCATGAGGTCTGTGCTGAGGGGCAGGTAAAGAGAATAGTGTTTTGAAAGTCCTGCAGTTTCAGTATCCTGAAGTTCCAGCATCATGGAGGGAATATCTCCAAGCTAAACACTCAGAAGAGCCCCATTAAAGTTGCCAGAGCTGGGTGTGCTGGTGAATTTTTTACCCCACTGATAATAACTTGCAAGGACAGGAATAAATGGATCAATAGCAACTAATAGTAACTAACAAACTGCATAAATGAAAAAAGAATTCAACAGCGACATCTAGAGAACTAGAAATTTGTCCTCCCTTGCTAGTCAGATATACAACACATTAGAAAAAAATAAATCTAAAAATTAATATGATGATGCTGCCCCCTACTGCTGCTATTTGTTAACGTTCTCTGGGAGATACAGCACCAAAAATTCCACTCAAAGAAATTCTAGGTTAGAAAGCCTGTTTTAGAATTTTGGAAAATGCTTTAAAACCGTCTGCTAGGATTAGGACTGAATTTTTGGAATATCAAAATTTAGAAACTAGCACTTTCCAAATGGATATAAATGCATCTGAGAGCTGTAAATGTAAGTGCAGGGAAAAATATTAGGCATTGATATGAAATCTGCCTGGATTATGGGTACAGGTACGGGTGACATGAAAAAATATGATGTAGTACAGGAGTACATCCAGTTGTTTTGCTAAGGGGTTGTCATGTGACATTTTTATAAAGATTGGTTACAGTTAGCATTTTGTCTCTCTACAGAGACCGGACCATGAATGTATTATGTAGTATTTACAGCCTGTGAGCCTTCTGTATTGTTCCTATTAGAAGAATTAGGATAGAGCAAATGCAAAATCATGATGTATTTGTTATATTTCAAATATATTTGGTTGGCTGAAATTTCTTTTGCCACTTGTTCTTATTTCCTTTTGGGAACTAAGATATTACAAGACATGATAAAGTTATGAGAAGGACAATAGTTAGGCATAATGTTAAAAAAACAAGTTAGTGTAATTTACAAGTAGAACCTCTAAAAAACCTCTCTTAAAATCAAACTACACATTACTGGAGATACCCTATATGGGGAGGGAGTTCAAATTCAGGCTAAAGTTCTTTATACAGCTCTGTGGCAGTTGATTAATGATATTGATGCTCTAATTTTTTCAATAGGTCAGTTTCTCCTGCTGGGAGAATCTCCACCTCACCCATTAGACCAGTGAAATCTCCATCTCCGATCCGTAAACCACATGTAGTGACAACTGGGGCTGATGTCCCTCCTCCTTGGAAGCAGGAAGGGTATGCTGCAAGCATGGAAGCCCAGATGAAGGAAACAAGAGTATCTACAAGCACCACCCAAGTGACTGAAGAAAGATGGGAGGGGAGATATGGGGTCCAAGAACAGGTTACCGTTACTGGTGCTACTGCTGGAGAGGTGGCCTCTGGTGCTAGAGAGGTAAAGTCTATTTTTGGAAAAAACATTGTGTTTGCTTTGTGTGGGGTCTCACCACTGCTGGATAGATCTGCTAAATGGAATCTGAGAGGCTGTGTGTAAAACCATGTGTGCAGCTGCTGTTGAGAGAATTCTGCAGCAGATATGGAAATGCTTCTTTGCAACATTCTGTCTCTTGTTTTGTGCTTCTTCTGAATGTATGCAAAATATGAAAAAAAATGTCTTTTGATGTGACTAATATAGGTGAGAAAGGACAGTGAAAAAACAGCAGCTATTGCTACGGTTGTTGCTGCTGTGGATCAAGCCATGGTGAGAGAACCAGCTCCAGGTGTTGTAGAGCAAACTGCTAAAAGGACAGCAATGACTGCAGTCCACGTTCAGCCTGTTCATGAGCAGGTAGAAATAGAGCACAGACATTCTATGATTTCCCTTTATCCCTTCATCCAACATGCAAACAAAGCATGATTCACTGTGAGGAATTAACCAGATATTACCCAATGCACTGCAAAAGCATGCATACTCATCTAGAACACCTAGACTGTAAAGGAATGTTCAGGTTCACTTACACCATTGCATTCCATCATAACAGGATTGAACTAATTACTCTTTTTAAGTTTAAGGATGCTTTCTCTGAAAGTGACCCTCTATTCTCTCTTCTCCTTTATTCTCTAACATTATTCTTATAATGATGAAATTTTTTATCTAATATCTCATTTATAATTTCCCCACTAGGAATAAAATAATTCTCCCTTAGTATTTTTCCTTTACTTGAATTCCTCTCTTATTTTTCTTTCTCCTCTTATTTTGATGGTCAATTTTTAAAATGAATTCTAAGGCTTTGGTTTTTTTCGTTTGTTGCTACAAAAATTAGATGAAAAAGGAGGCAATGGTAGTAGTTACCAGTGATAAAGCCACAAAACAAACAGTGATATCGAGAACTAGAGAAGGAATTGTAACTTCACAAGAACAAAGACACATCTCTCCTGAAAAGGTGAATACAGATTGTACCTGAGATTGTTATGCCCTACCTTGTTCAAAATTCTGATCTCTCATACAAAAGACAAGCTTATGAAGAAGACAAATGAGATACTGTTATTATTTGTCCCTTTTATATATGTTCACTCTTCTAGTTTACAGTGCTATCATTTTCCTCTCTCTTCTCTATGATTCCTGTCTTTCCTTTTTTATTTCACTTCCATATATATAAATATACCTAAAAATGTGATGGATAAAGTTGCAAAACATTAACCTAGACAAACCTCTCTTTTTTCATATATCATATAGTAACTTACTAGATAGTATTCTTGATCATTTTAAGAACGGAAATGTAGAAACTAGCTCTTAAATTTTGTTTGGGGGGGGTAGGGGTGTTCTGATACTGTCTAAGCTTGCCATTTGTAGCCTGCTTTGTTTGTTGGCAGCACAGCAGGTCAGAAAAAAATGAGGAAAAACTCATTCTGCATTGAAATAATTTTTGAAAATACCAATGAATGATTTGAATTCAGATTATTTTAATATCAATTTTATCAGAAAATGTGATTTAATGGAAGATGAACTTTTACAATGTTACATTTGAATTATAGTAGAAATGTGTGAGGAAGAAAGTGTAATCTCTCTCTAAAGCACTGAGAAACAAAAATCCACCCAGGCATTAATCTTGAACATTTGAAGTCTTTGTCAAATGAAAGTTTTGTAAAACTTATTTTTAATATCCTACACTTTCTCAAAGTGATTATAATGCAGGATAGTTTTTCTCTGAGCCAATTTTTTTTAGTACTGCTTTCAGTAGCAAACCAAGTATTTGTGCTCTTTTTTTATGTTAAATGTTTTATACTAAGTCCATTCATGTTGTTACTGTTGTTTCCAGACATGGAAATGATTTCAAAATACAGAATGTCGTATCTTTGCTCACTTTAATTCCTATGCTCTTTTCCAAATATATTGAAAATCACATACCTTATATTTTAAAATAAAAATATAAAATTCTTTATTTGTAAATGTCCAGGTGAGAAAAGAACCAGAGAAAACTCCAGTACCGACAGTAATAATTGCCACAGACAAAGCCAAAGAACAAGAAAGAATAACAAGAGCTAGAGAAGAAATATCTACCAGACATGAGCAAGTGCACATTGCTCATGAACAGGTAAATAAATCTTACAATCTTTAGTTCATTGAGATACTCTGGTTTATAAAATCTATTGAATAACTTTATTGTCCTTCTTTACAAAGAGAAGATTACTAAACAAAAACTTAGTGAAACAAGGTATTCCAGACCAAAATCTCTGCAGATGCAGTTCTACTGCCCTCATAGCAGCTCTGTCTGCAGAGGAGTGCAGCTGCCCTTCTCACAGATCCTTCAAGCATTAGGGCTTTTACTGCCACAATACACAGAATTTCACATGATCCTTAATGACAAATTTATCTTTGAAGGTAGATTTCTGAGTATAAATTTTAAAGGTTATTTTTCATGTTATGATATGTAGTGTGGAGCTTGGTTTAATGAAGTTCATATTTGTGTGAGGATTGAATACATTTGTTAGACCATATTGTGGAACCACTCAACTGATGGGGTTATCTGTAAAGTCAATAATACTAATTTCTATGCAAACAGTTTCTACAAAACATATTTATACATTTCAAACTAGGAAGTACAAACTTTCTTCCCTCATTCAAATAAAAATTAATGCAATATATTAATGATTTTGCATGAACTTCTTGCAGCTAGCATATAAGACGGGCTATAACTTGGGTACAAAGGTATTGCTCCAGTTCTGAAATCATGTTTCTTTCTTCTTGATATACATTTAGAAACATTATCCTGCTTTCCAAAAAAGCTGTGTAATCTTGACAACAGGTATAATCAATTATTATTATTTTTCTTTACCATAAAAAATAGATAAGAAGGGAAGATATGAAACCTTCTGTACCTAAGGTAGTAATTTCTACTGATAAACCTAAGGCACCGGTCATAATATCGAAAAGTAAAGAAAGAGTTGCCACCAAACAAGAACAAGTGAGCATAACACGTGAAAAGGTGAATAGCACTGTTATAACAATATTTGGGGTTTATCCTTTCTTCTTTACAAACCTCCTGTTTTCTTCAAAAAATACTAACTATACATTTCCAGCTCATTTTTTTCTAAGATTATTCCACTTACAAACTTCTAGACCTACTGCTAATTAGACTAAATTATTTCACCTTGATCTTCCTCTCTTGTTTTCATTAATAGGATGCTCATAATTATCTTCTGACTGATATTTGGAATGGACTGTCTGACTCCTGAAATGCATTTTAACTTTTTTTTTAAATCATTACTTTTATTTTAATAGGTGCGAGGGTATAACAATACTTATCAGTATACACATAACACAGAGATGTGTGCAGTGCACAAGGATCTAACCCTTCAATCCCTCTCCCTGTTCCCATTTCAAAATGTTTTCTTTGTTCAAATGTCTTTCAAGACTGAATGCAACTGAAGCTTTCATTTCTGCTATAAAAACTAGATTAAAAAGGAAAAAACTACTGCAGTTCCAAAAATTGTTACTACTGCTAAAACCAAAGCACCAGTCACAGTGTCCAGAACTGGAGAAGAAATTACAACCAATGCACTGTTACAATTTGGTTTATCTGCAAACCTTACATTTTAATACCTACTTTGGCACAACATAATGCTTTCAAATTAATTCCTGAAAATATGCCCATTCAGTGGGATGACTGTCAAGTAACAGAGTCAGTATGATTAAGTTTCTAGTGCTGAAGAGGTTTATATCCCACCCTGCCAGAAAATGTCACACTTCAGGCTACAGTCTGATTTCTCCATGACAGTCTCCTCTCTATCAGTGGCTTTTAGTAACACCTACTTGTTCAAATTTTTGACTGCAATCTTTTTTTCTACTGGATGATTCCTTGTAACTTCAAGGTTGTCAGATGACACAACTTCTCTTGATTGAGGTTTGAATTGTTCTTTGTACAATACAAACTTTAACATCCATTCAGGTCTGTCCAGTTTGTTACTTACAACTATCAGACGCTTGCTGGCACTGCTTTGTTCCAGTAGGATTCCCACAGTAGGAAAGATCTACAACACAGCCAGGGACTCTTACATGTGGAAGAATAGCACAGTTTACAACAGCTGTTGTGTAAAATCTATTACCTACAGCGTAGTACATTCATAAAATACTTTTATAAAATATAAGTAAATGAGCAAAGCATATAAAATTCACTCAGGGCAGTCAGACTTCTAGGCGAGTTCAGTCCCTTGTTATATGATGTAAATTTAGGGCCAAATTCAAGCCAGTATAACGAATTATTTTGAAACCAACAGTAATACTGAATGAGAGGTCCCCGTTACCTAAACACTACTTTAATAAGAAAACAAAACCTCTGTAAATCACGTTTTGGTCTCACCTAAGTAATTTTAATTTAAGCTGGTAATGGTTTTAAAATCACTATGAAATTATCTGTTAGGAGTTTTTTTCCCATTTACAAGGCATACATATCATATGATCTGTTGCAGCATCCAGATCAGTTATGACAGTAGTAGTCACTATTATCTACTGTTGGCTGACTGGGCAGAAGTTTGAACCCTAATAACACAGAGGTTGACAGTATTTATGAATTATTAGAAACAAATAGAAGTCCTGATACAAAAGCATTATTTCTGAATTATCAGATATCTCAGTCTCCCTCCTTTTTTAAAATCCTTTAAAATAGATCAGCACTGAATTAACAGTGTATATATATTGTTTAGATATACCTGATCTAAAAATTTTTGTGGATCTGGTTCTTAATAAATACATTCACATCAGCTGCTAGATGCATTTTTTACATCTACAAGAGTTATATGGAGCTGATAAACATACTTTAAAACTATGTGCACACTTACACACCTGCATGCTCTTAAACAAGTGGACACAAATGAGACTGTAAAGTGATAAAATTGGGCTTGCAGACAAACATTGATAAGTATAAAACACAGTAGCACAGACATATTCTGAATGTGCAGAGATAGCACTTAAAGAATATATTTCCATTTGAATTTACTGATTCTTAAGTATATTTGCAGGTGCATACTTTTGCTCTTTTCATCATGACTTTCACATAACCATACAACCTCTCTTTGGAATACACTGAACATTATAACTGTTTGTCATATATACAAGTTTTCAATATAATGATGAATATGTGTATAAATTCTGCTGATGTTATTTGTAGACTCAAGCTGGAAAAAAGGCTGAAGCTGTAGCTACAGTCGTTGCAGCAGTTGATCAGGCACGTGTTCGATCACCCTGGCAGCCAGAACAACCAGATGAAGCTTACGTAAAGGAGAAAACTTTGGAGTATGGTTATAAAGAACACACTGTAACAGACCGTGTTTCTGAGGCCCCAGCAGAACGTCATGTTGTCACTAAAGAAGTCAAAACAGTCTATATTCCTCCTGAAAAACATATCTCAGCTCCTGAAAAGCAGGAAGTTCATATATCAAAAGAGGTTAGACTCCTTTTCTACATTACATTCTTTTCCAGAAGCTATGTCCCAGTGAAATCTGTTTCAGTTTAAAGACCATCACTTTCAACAACTTTTTTCATTACTTTGTGTAGATAAAAAGAACAACAGAACTCGAGAAAACAATTCACGTTGAACCGCCACGACCTCGCACAGCAAGTCCTCACTTCACAGTCTCCAGAGTTGCTGTTCCTAAACCAGATCACACGTATGAGGTAAGCTGAAGTTGTATCCAAGAGGAGAAGCATGCTCATTTTCAATAGCCAGTAGGTCACCCATTCAGTCTGGCTTTTCCTCCCACACCCCAGTGTGGTGCTTTGCCAAGAGGAAGAGTTCAATGCTCCTTGCAGTTATTTTTGTTGGCTTGTTTGACTGATAAAGAACACTGCTGGAAATGGATAAATGAATTGCTACCATATAATTTGTTGTTATAATTTCTTATTTAAATAATCTTATAAATTGTTTAAGGGTGCTGCTTCAGACTTAATGACATATAGTGAAATTGTAGATATTTGTCATGCAAGTTATTTTTTAAAGATCAGAAGTATCCCTCTTTAATCTTATTATGTGCATCAGTTCACTCACACACCGCTTTTTTCTTCCTTGTGAATTATTACATGCTAAGCTAATTTTTTAAATAGAAAAAAGCCAGACTAACTGCACAATATGATATCATCCATTTTTAATGTTATTATTCCATTCTTCTGTTGTACTCCTTTACATAGTATTAAAATTTTCCAGTTAATTAATTTTCTCATTCAAGCATATTTCTTTCTTTTCACCTGGAATTTAAAAATTATTTTCCCCTAAATATAATTAAACACTGTTATAAATATTTTTATTAAATATTTTTGTATTTTTTTAAAAATTAATCCAGCTATAATATGATTTTGAAATGTCTTCAGTTATTTTACATCATCATTGGAAGTTAGTAATTATTATTCTTTATTGCAGTATTAGGCCGATTTACTGGAAATCAAAGGTTTCAAGTGAAGAAACAGAGGGAACATTTCTTGTGCTGTGCTTAAGAGCTTCTTAAAGCTCTTTTTTAAAGATCAAATTTGAAAGTGAAAAAGAAAATATTTAAATGTTAGATCAAAACTAATACAAGGATATAATATCTCCAGTATTCTATTACTGCAATCTAAAACTACTACCCTTTTTTTACATATAGTTTTTGCAGTGTCAAAACCAAGTAACTAAGGAAGCAACTGATGCATATGCAACCTGCTCAAGAAATGCACTCTCTCCTTTGCAAATGAGACAACAACAAAGCTCTAACTCTTTGTCTTCTGTTCCCTAGGTTTCAATAGCTGGATCTGCCATGGCTACTCTGGAGAAAGAGTTATCAGCTACTTCTGCTGTGCAAAAGATCACCAAGCCTGTAAAACCACCTCAGCTAAAGCCTCATGAAGTCAGGCCAAAAGCAGAGCCAGTTGCTCCTGCACAGTTTCCCTTTGGAGAAGCCACTGAGATGTATAAGAGTCACTATGATGTTGAGACTAAAAAGGAGACAAGCATTAAAAGTGAAGCAGTGCGGACAGAACACTTGATGCTGCATAAAGAAGGTGAAGCAAAGGTAAGTTTTTAAGCAAATTTCTGTCACTCTGACTGACTTTCATCTTAAAAATATAGAATAGCCTCACTTTTTTGCTGTCTTCTTACCATAATTTTCTACTTCTAAAGCATTCTGCTGCCTTTTATTTTTTATTTGTTTTACACAAATCCTTGTAAGGACCTAAAATTTACTTATGACATGCAAAGAGTTCACATTACCTAATTTATTTTCTTATTTTAATTATGCTGCCTATGTCCTTGACTTTGTTCATTATTGTCCTCTAAACAACCTAGGTGACAGAAACTGCCAGAGTTCCTGTGCCTGCAGAAATCCCTGCTACTCCACCCACCTTAGTCTCAGTAAGTAATTTGTAGGTACTGTAGGGGAGTTACACTAGATTTTCATCCATTCTGTTTTCTAATTTTTATCGCTGAATGCCTAACCATTAAAAATTGGCTTTATTTAATCTTTTAAACTTTATATTAGAATTATTCAGCCATATCATTTATCTCTGATGCAAAGTCTTCTTGGTGTCTGTCCTGGGGTGACTTTTTGATGCTTGTATCCACAGTTGTCTGTTCTGTTTACACTGTATGTTAAGTTCTCTACCTTTAAGACTAAGTAGCCCTGACAAGTAACAGCTGTGTTAATTAACCAGGACAACGTCTTTTATTCTTCACATTTATGCTGCTCATTAGGTTGATCAATCTGCATAAATGTGAACATACCTTTTCATTTTGTCAATAACAGCAGTGTTCAGAGACCCTAAAAGCCAGTTTCAAATACTTCCCTTTGGAAAATTAGCTCTTCTTTTTCCTGCATACATTGCTTCACAGAACACTGTTTTGAACTAGACATTAAATTTTCCATTCAAAGAGGTTTTAGATATTTAAGTATCTGTTTAGTATTGAAAAGGTATACTGACTGTGATACTTATTTTTTGTCATACAGGGCCTCAAAAATAAGACTGTGACTGAAGGTGAGTCTGTCACTCTGGAGTGCCAAATATCTGGTCATCCTCAGCCTACAGTGACATGGTACAGGGAAGACTACAAAATTGAGAGCTCAATGGACTTCCAGATCACTTTCAAGGCAGGGCTTGCTCGCCTTGTGATTCGTGAAGCCTTTGCAGAGGACAGTGGAAGATTCACCTGCACTGCTACCAATAAGGCTGGCAGTGTCAGCACTTCTTGCCACTTACACGTGAAAGGTAAGTATATTTATGGAATCATGGACTTGTTAAAGTTGCAAAAGACCTTTAAGAACATTGATTTCAACCATTAATCCAAAACTGCCAAGTCTGCTAAACCGTGCCCCTAGGTGCCACATGTCTTTTAAATACCTCCAGGGTGGAAAAGGAATGCCCAGATGACTCTTGGGCAACCTGTTCCAGTGCTTGATAACCCTTGATAGCCTTTTGGTAAAAGGTTTCCTTATATTCAAACTAAACCTCCCTTGGTGCAACTCAGGACAATCCCTCTTGTCACTGTAAGAAGTTAATAATTTTGATAACTGTATATTGTTTGTAATGTATCTTAGACACTTAAAACATATGGCTTGATTGTACTCCGGGATTATTAGGTAAAAGGGCTGTAAGACTATGAGGAAAAGGCCAATAATGGGCTGATAAAAGGAGCCACTTAACTTGATTCCTCAGTGGAATTAACTAGTCCTCTGAGCCAACTACTTACTCCTATTATGTCAACTAAACTAATTGCTTAAGGAGGCCTATTAAGGTATTTTAAAATCCACTGTATCAAATTTGCCTTGTAGTTACTGAAGAAATTGAGACTCGAGAAACCATTTCTGAGAAGGCTGTTACAGAAGAGAAACGGTAAAGTTACTTTTCTTAACAGACTGCTCCTTTTGCAGTCATTGGGTTATTGCATTCTGTTTTATGAGAGCTTCAGACATCAGCTCACTTACCGGCACTGAAATCTTATTTCAGCTATGTGGAGACAAAGGACATTGTAATGGAAGATGTCTCTGCTGCAGTAGAGGAAGTATCAGGAGAACCCATGCCTCCTTTCTTCATAAGAAAACCCATGGTGCATAAATTAATTGAAGGTGGGAGCATTATTTTTGAATGCCAAGTAGGGGGCAACCCAAAGCCACATGTCTACTGGAAAAAAGGCGGAGTTCCTCTAACGACTGGCTACAGGTACTTGGAATACAATGCCTGAAATCCACCTTAACATAATTTTTATGCATATTTAATTGGCAATGTCATAATTTGATTCCCTCACTTATGCTGAGCCAAGTAACATCCTGATTTCTGTGAAATATAATATTTTAAAATGTAAAGTTATAGGCTCATGTCTTAATGTGTGACTTTAAAAGCTTGATAAGCTTTAAAATATAAATATTCAAAAGACTATAAAATGAGATATATATTATATTTATAAACAGATTGGAAAGAAGTTTTGTATTTGTTTTGTTCTGTGCAATGTTTGCATTCTCTCTGTCATCTGTAGAAAGCAACATTCTTTCTAGCTGGTAAAAAATATTATGTTTGTAGCATTCTTGAAATGATCATGTTATAATGAACCTTACTAGGTCAAACTGTGCACATAGAATACTGTGTATGATAAGTAGATATTTCAGGTGAACTAGCAAACTGGTGAACAAGTACTGATATTTCAGTACTGGTGTTTGGATCCTGTTTATTTAGTGACAACAAAAAGCTGACCAGTACTCTAGTTTCAGCATGGTTATTTTTCATATGCTGCTCTGTATGCTCACTCAGTCAGTGAGAATTGCCTGCAAAAGCTTCTCTTTATGTGCCTTGCACAAGTTAGGAGTGTGTCTAACTGTAACTAAAAGCATATTAACTAAAAAGTCTGTCCAGAATTATAGAAACTTTTTACTTTTATGTTTTCTATAGATACAAAGTGAGTTACAAAAAAGAAACCGGGGAATGCAAACTTGAAATTTCCATGACTTTTGCCGACGATGCCGGAGAATACACTATTGTTGTTCGTAATAATCTTGGAGAAGCTTCTGCAACGGTCTCCTTACTAGAAGAAGGTACACTTTAGATTAAGGAAATGGGAACAATATGTCTTAAAATTAACTTCAAAATGGGAAAATGGATTTTAAATTGTGCTGCAAATTATTCACAGCTTAGTTTATTCAGCTCAAGAAACATAAAGGGAAGTCTGATGGCTCTGTTTCTGCAAGAGAGAGTATCTGACATCAGGCTCTTGAAGGACTTTACTCTTTGCTAGAATGTGTAGCTATTGGAATCTTCCTCTGTTGACATGTCACATTCATGACAAGATAGGACATTCAGAAAGGGATGTGGGAAAAGAAGGGGAATCAATTAATAGGTTGTTATCTTAAAGGAAAAGAAGCTGGTTTAATTTTTTAATTTGTCCTGTAAAAATGTACAAAAATTTTCAGGAGACAGTCATGGTGAAGAAGTTGTAAAATAATCTCTGCAGATGCTTCCACTTCGAAAACTAGGACATCTAAATAGTACAGAAAAATTTCTACCTGTTTATAAAGCTCATCTTAATACATCAGTCTTTGCATTTTGATGCTGTTTGTATTTATTGGCTAAACAGATAGAAAATCTGCTTGAATCACCAAAACCAGTACAACAAGTACTTGTTTCCTCTGTTCAATCCAGTGAATACCAAAAAATTTATCAAAATTAATCTCTTCTCAATTCTTAGCTGATTACGAAGCCTACATAAAATCGCAACAAGAAATGATGTACCAAACTCAAATGACTGCATATGTACAAGAACCTAAAGTGGCTGAGGTAGCCCCACCCATTTCCTATGGTGACTTTGAAAAAGAGTATGAGAAAGAACAAGCTCTAATTAGGAAGAAAATGGCAAAAGATACAGTGATGGTCAGAACTTTTGTAGAAGATGAGGTATGTCTATCCCTCCATACTAATTTTGGGTAATGACATTTTACCATACAAATGATTTATTTTCAAGGTCATTATTTGACACAGAAAACTAATGGTCTTGTTTTTCTGTATAGGAATTCCATATTTCTTCTTTTGAAGAAAGACTTATCAAGGAAATTGAACTCAGAATTATTAAGACTACCTTACATGAACTTCTCGAAGAAGATGGAGAAGAGATGATGGTTGACATTTCTGAATCTGAAGCTGTAGAAGCAGGATTCGACTTAAGATTAAAGAATTACAGAACCTTTGAAGGGACAGGAGTTACCTTCCATTGCAAAACATCTGGGTACCCATTGCCAAAGGTACCCCAAATCTGTATAACTTTTTTTTTTTGTAAATCATTTGATGATCTACTTGAAAAAAATCCTTTAACATCTCATTGTTAGACATTCTATATTCTGCACAGGAAACAGCAACTCTCAAAAGAAATCCAGTCTTACAGTTTGATATCAAGCTGAATTTTCCTTTTGTCCCTTAATAGGACAAAAGGAAATAGGACTGGAGTAAGGTTAGTTAGCCAGTTCAGAGGTAGGTTGCATTTACTAATTAAGTTGGTCTTGATTCTGAGTATCTCTGAGGTAGCCCAGACCAGTGGGGAACACAGTAGCAGTCCAGTCTAGGCTGCTTTGCTCTTCATCAAAATGGGCTCTGTATCTGTTTCTAGCTCCAAAACTCATGTTTCAGGTTGCTATGTAAACATCTTACACTAGTCTCACCTATTCCAAGTAAAAATGTTAATATTTAGTACATATATGTGGGCTGTGATATTTTCCAGCTGAAAAATAGCAAGTTATAATGTCTTGTGTATACGAGTCTTTACTGGATCTTTGTCTTTAGGAGAGTTCACATAGCAGCCTACTGTTTCTTTCCATGCAGGTGGCATGGTACAAGGATGGCAAACGTATAAGGCATGGAGAGCACTACCACATGGAACTTCTGCAAGATGGCAGTGCCACTCTGAGATTGCCTGTTGTTTTACCTGAAGATGAAGGAATTTATACTGTCTTTGCCAGTAATATGAAAGGAAATGCCATTTGCTCAGCAAAACTCTATGTTGAGCCAGTTGCACCTACAGCAACTCCAGGTTATATGCCAGGACCTGAAGTTATGAGAAGATATAGGTAGGTACACAATAATATAATTTTATGAGACTTCAATCTGTTGTGATAGTCCAAAAGGTCATTACATAGCACTTAAATAAGCTTAAGCTATTGGAGTTTGCGTACCTCTAGAAAAGTTCTAAATGCTGTTTTCATGACTCATATAGATTTGTGTGCTAACTTTTTGTCTGGTTTTTCCTTTTAATGCGCAACGCAATTCCCAGAGTACAATCATTCGCATGCATTTCCAGCCACAGTATCAGATTTACAAGTTCAATAACCATATTTATTTGTTAAAGTATTCACATTATTGAAAAAATATCTTCTGCACTAGGAGTTTTAGAATGGTGTGCAAGTATCTTTTCCTTCTCTTGAAATAGCTGTATTTCCATGACAGAAAACATCAAGCATTGCCATGTCCTGTGTTCAGTCTCCATACATATACACACCCATGCACAAATGTACACAGGATTGCACCATCCTATTTTGGTGTGTGCACTATCCAAAACTCAAAAATTTCTTTGGCCATAGTGTATCCTAAAACTACTCAGCCCTCAAACTCCTGTCAAAAACCTAAAGAAAATTGACTACAAAGGAAAATTAATTTTTTTCCAATTTCTCACATAGATAAATTGGCCAAATTCTTTAAAATCAACTATGAGAAAGGCAAAGGTTGAAATCTGTTTATCATGTCATTCCACTGCTATGTGACATTGCCATACAAATTTGTCTTATCTTTTCCTTCCAGGTCTATCTCTCCACGGTCTCCCAGCCGGTCTCCTGCCCGCAGTTCTCCTTCTCGTTCTCCTGCCCGGAGATTAGAAGAAACAGATGAAGGGCAGCTAGAGAGACTATATAAGCCAGTTTTTGTGCTGAAACCGACATCATTTAAGTGTTCACAGGGGCAGACAGCAAGATTTGACTTAAAAGTTGTTGGCAGACCTATGCCAGAGACATACTGGTTCCATAATGGTACATCAGCCTCATTTTCATGAATAAATAATCTTTTCAAAAGTCTTTTATGTCTCATTGAGACTGTTTTTGATTGAAACTGTTTTCTTTTCATGTGTATCTGCAGGCCAACAAGTCATTAATGACTACACCCATAAAATAGTGATTAAAGAAGATGGTACCCAGTCATTGATCATTGTCCCTGCAATGCCTGAAGACTCTGGAGAATGGGCTGTCATTGCTCAGAACAGGGCAGGCAAAGCTTCAGTCTCAATGACACTGACTGTAGAAGGTATCTTCTGTATTTTCTATTATATTCTGTATATCACGTTATTTTTAGCAGTCTGATTAGTGTTTCTTATTTAAAACCATGACTGTCATTTCCTCTTGTGATAATTTACATTTGCTCTTTCAGCTAAGGAAGACCTAGTCAGACCACACTTTGTGGAAAGGTTGAGAAATGTCAGTGTGAAGGAGGGCTCTAGACTGGAGATGGCAGTGAAAGCTACTGGTAACCCTAATCCTGACATTGTATGGCTCAAGAACAGTGACATCATTGTGCCTCATAAATACCCCAAAATAAAGTAAGGATTTTTATTATATTTAAATCAATTGACATTGAAATTTTATTTAAAATACTTTGTATAAATTAAGCAGTAAAAAACCACCATCCTGCAAAATGCTTCCTACAGTTTCACTGAAGGGATTCACAAGCGGCTTTTGCATTGCTGCAAGGATTACAGATATAAAAACCTTGCAGGTCACTCCATTTTTTTCCAGCCTGTGTTTTCATATAATTTCTATTCCTCAAAGTCATCACAGAGATTTAGTGAACTTTCCTCTGTGTCTGATTTTGAAGACCTCTGAAGGCAAACTGCCACAGAATTTAAGACTGGTTTTTATTACTCTTCTCTGTTTGATTCTCAGGTACTGCATTCCTAAACACGAATCAGCATAACCAAAATGTCTGTTACCTCCAGAGATTTGCCTTTGGAGGCTTTGCACTAATTTAGAAGCAGGGCAAAAATGAATGACAAATAAGGGAAAAATAGTTAAATTTTTTTTCCATATTTCAGGATTGAGGGAACCAAAGGTGCAGCTGCCCTTAAAATTGAATCTACTGCCAGACAAGATGCTGCATGGTATACTGCTACTGCTATCAATAAAGCTGGGCGGGACACTACCCGCTGCAAAGTAAATGTTGAAGTTGAACACACAGAACCTGAACCAGAAAGGAAATTAATAATTCCAAAAGGAACTTACAAAGCCAAGGAGATTGCAGCACCAGAGTTAGAACCTCTCCATCTGCGTTATGGTCAAGAGCAATGGGAGGAAGGAGATCTCTATGACAAAGAAAAGCAACAGAAGCCATTTTTTAAGAAGAAGCTCACATCTTTAAGGCTCAAACAATTTGGACCAGCACACTTTGAATGCAGGCTTACACCAATTGGTGACCCAACCATGGTGGTGGAGTGGTTGCATGATGGCAAGCCCTTGGAAGCAGCTAACAGACTCCGCATGATCAATGAGTTTGGGTACTGTAGCTTGGACTATGGGGTAGCCTATTCCAGAGACAGTGGAGTGATTACTTGCAGAGCAACCAACAAATATGGTACAGACCATACATCTGCTACTCTGATCGTGAAGGATGAGAAAAGTCTTGTGGAAGAATCCCAGTTGCCAGAAGGCAAAAGGGGACTCCAGCGAATTGAAGAGTTAGAAAGAATGGCCCATGAGGGTGCTCTACCTGCTGTTGCACTGGACCAAAAGGAAAAACAAAAACCAGAAATCGTTTTGGTTCCTGAACCTGCAAGAGTCCTTGAAGGTGAAACAGCACGATTCCGCTGCCGTGTGACTGGCTATCCAATGCCCAAGGTCAACTGGTACCTCAATGGACAGCTCATCCGTAAAAGCAAAAGGTTTAGACTCCGTTATGATGGAATCTACTACCTGGATATTGTGGACTGCAAATCATATGACACGGGAGAGGTGAGAGTCACTGCAGAGAATCCAGAAGGCTTTATTGAACATAAGGTGAAACTTGAGATCCAGCAGAGGGAAGACTTCAGATCTGTACTTCGTCGTGCTCCTGAACCCAAACATGAGCCTGTAGTTACAGAACCTGGGAAACTTCTCTTTGAGGTACAGAAGGTAGACAAACCTGCAGAGACAACAACCAAAGAAGTAGTGAAGCTGAAAAGGGCTGAAAGAATCACTCACGAAAAGCTTTCAGAGGAATCTGAAGAGCTGCGTAGTAAATTCAAGCGCAGGACAGAAGAGGGCTACTATGAAGCCATTACAGCTGTGGAACTTAAATCTCGCAAAAAAGATGAATCCTATGAAGAAATGTTAAAAAAGACAAAAGAAGAACTTCTTCACTGGACCAAAGAGATCCCAGAGGAAGAGAAGAAAGCACTTCCTCCTGAAGGCAAAATCACCATTCCAACATTCAAACCAGAAAAGGTAGAGCTTAGTCCAAGCATGGAGGCTCCCAAGATACTGGAACGAATTCAAAGCCAGACTGTAGGCCAAGGAACAGATGTGCACTTCCGTGTGAGAGTGGTGGGAAAACCCGATCCTGAATGCCAGTGGTTCAAAAATGGTGTTCAGATTGAAAGGACTGATCGTGTCTACTGGTACTGGCCTGAAGATAATGTTTGCGAGTTAGTTATTAGAGATGTGACTTCTGATGATTCTGCCAGCATCATGGTGAAAGCAGTCAATATAGCTGGTGAAACTTCTAGCCATGCCTTCCTCTTAGTCCAAGGTAATTTCAATTCTTTCGCTCATCCTACTGCTTATCATAGTGTTTTAAGTCTGTTCGGTCAATTAATTGTTATATATTGTTTTACAGCCAAGCAGTTAATCAACTTCACCCAGAAGTTACAAGATGTTGTTGCTAAAGCAAGAGACTCCATGGCAACATTTGAATGCGAAACATCAGAGCCCTTTGTCAAAGTGAAATGGTTTAAGGATGGAATTGAGATTCATTCTGGAGACAAGTACAGGATGCACTCAGACAGAAAGGCTCACTTCCTTTCCGTATTAACAATTGATATGTCTGACGCTGATGACTACAGCTGTGCACTGGTTGAAGATGAGTCTGTGAAAACCACTGCAAAGCTTACTGTTGAAGGTAAGAAGCACACAGCTCAGTACCATGCCATACTGTTGAAGTGAAATCAGCTTGAGAAGGAAATAAACTTATTTAAACAGGCCTCTAACACCCAATGAAATTTTGAGCTGCTTTCATACTTTTGGAATCCAGTATGAAAGTTTAGAAATGTATTTATGTAAAGTAGTTACACTATATATATATATATATATATATATATATATATATATATATATATATATATATATATATATATTCCCTTAGGCTCATTCAATAGCAACTTTTTTCTTCAGGAGTATCTAATCAAGCTTAATCACAAATGTAATTTTTGCCTTTAGGTGCTGCAGTTGAGTTTATTAAAGAACTTGAGGATGTTGAAGTGCCAGAATCCTTCTCAGGTGAACTTGAATGTGAGGTTTTCCCAGAAGATGCGGAGGGGAAATGGTATCATGGTGATGTTGAACTCACTTCTAGTCTTAAACATGTGATTGCATCCCGCCGTGGTCGCCAAATCCTCACTATTAAAGATGTTAATAAAGATGATCAAGGAGAGTATAGTTATGTTGTTGATGGAAAAAGGACTCAATGCAAACTGAAGATGAAGCGTAAGCATTTCTTATATTGTCTATATACTATAGATTTTCTACATTATAGCATGTATTATAGCTATATCATTGTATCCCATAACACTTTAATGTTCAGTATTCTGACTCTTTTAAGTATTAATTAACTTCATTGAATTCCACAGCTCGTCCCATGGCAATTCTTCAAGGACTTACTGATCAAAAAGTCTGTGAGGGAGATATTGTGCAACTTGAAGTCAAAGTCTCCCTGGAAAATGCAGAAGGCGTCTGGATGAAAGATGGCCAAGAAATTCAATCAAGTGACCGTATTCACATTGTGTTGGATAAACAATCACATATGTTGCTCATAGAAGATGCCACAAAGGAAGATAGTGGAACTTACTCTTTTAGTGTTCCTGATCTTGAGCTGTCAACCACTGGACAGATCACAGTGTACAGTAAGTCACTATGATGATTTTGAAGGTGTGTTTGATTTTTGTCTCCTTTAGGATTATTTTTTAAAGGCACAATTTTTCTCATGATGAATATTTTTGTAACTTGGCAGGTGTGGAAATAGTGGTGCCTCTAGAAGATGTTCATGTAATTGAAGGAACAAAAGCCATCCTCGAATGCAAAGTTTCAGCACCTGATGTGTCCTCCTCCAAATGGTACCTGAACGACAATCAAATAAAGCCTGATGAACGCGTGCACGCTGTATGTAAAGGCGCTAAACAGAGGCTAGTGCTCACCAGAACCCACGCATCAGATGCAGGACGCTATAAGCTGATGGTTGGCAAAGTGGAAACAAGTTGCAATGTCACAGTTGAAGGTTGGTGTCTTTTCAGATGCACAGTTCTTTGTGAAATAATTTCTTTGAAAAAAACCCTAGTGCAAACAACTAATAAATTTATAATTTATTCTTTTTATAGAGATTGAGATTATTAGAGGTCTTCATGACATCACCTGCACTGAAACACAAAATGTGTCCTTTGAGGTCGAACTCTCCCATTCAGGGATTGATGTAATTTGGCATTTCAAAGGCCAACCCATTAAGGCTGGTCCTAAATATAAAATTGAAGCGCACGGCAAAATATATAAATTGACAGTGGTGAAGATGATGAAAGATGATGAAGGAGAATATGTCTTTTATGCTGGAGAGAAGAAAACATCTGGGAAGCTTATAGTAGCAGGTTAGTAGGGTTAAAGTTCAAGGTTTTTATTTCATTGTGATTTAGAAAGTACCCAATGGACTTGTTCCAGTGGGAGTTTGTCTTTAATTTATCCTTTTTTTTTTAATGTTCTCCTTGAATTTCCCCTTATCTTTTGTGATTAGTATAATTTGAATTCTCAAATCTTCAAAGTGTCACTATATTTTGCTAGATCAGAACCACAGTATGAAATACTGTATTATGCTTTTGATGTAATTAATGTAAAAAAGAGGGGATTTTGTCCTGTGTGTTCTCAGTATACCTCTGCTGATGATAAAATAAAAGAGAATAACTAGGATAGAAATAAGAAATATATTTTTGTAATGTTCAGGTCATATTCTATTCCTGATTTTTCACAGAGCTCAGAATGACTATGGGCATTCTGCAAATTAGGGCAAAGAATTCCAGCATCTACTTTTCATTTCTGTGTGGGGGAAAGCTGAACAGCAACACAACAAAAGAACATGCTTTTTCTTCCCAACAGGCGGTGCCATTTCAAAGCCTCTCAGTGACCTGACTGTGGCCGAGTCCCAGACAGCTGTTTTTGAATGTGAGGTGGCAAATCCTGAATCAGAGGGCCAGTGGCTACAAAATGGTAGACCATTAGCTACAACAGATCAGTACCGTGCTGAATCTGATGGTGTCAAGAGAAGGCTTGTTATCCCTGCAACAAAACTGGAGGATATGGGTGAATACAGCTATGAAATAGCAAGCTCAAAGACATCTGCCAAACTGAAGGTTGAAGGTCAGTATTTTTTATAACTGATGTATTTGAGACTTATTTCAGCATCACTCACTATGATTTGGACCAGGCCTTAAGACACAAGCAAAATAAAATAAATCAAATCAAAACCCCCAAACAAACAAAACCCTGAGCCTATCCAACAACAACAACAAAAACTAAACAAACAAATCCCCAACTAACCAACCATCCAAACAACGAAACAGAGAAATAAAACCCCCAAAACCCCAGAAACCAAAAATTTCTCATGGATGCTATGAGTAAAGCTTCCTTGCAGTGTTCCCAGCACACTACTTTGCTGGAAACTGTATAAATTACTATATGCGTAAAATTAGGCACCATTACTCAGTTTTATTAAAATTATTGTATTTACTATAGGTTTTAATTTTTATTTGTTTTGTCAAGGTTTTTTTTTCTATTTTCTTCCTTTTTTTTCCTAGCTGTTAAGATAAAGAAAACACTAAAGAACTTGACTGTGACAGAATCACAGGAGGCAGTTTTCAGTGTAGAACTGACCCACCCTGATGTGAAAGGAGCTCTATGGATTAAAAATGGGGTTGAACTTGAATCAAGTGACAAATATGAAATTACAGTGAAAGGAACGGTTCACACACTGAGAATCAAACACTGTGTTGTCACCGATGAGTCTGTTTACAGCTTTAAACTTGGAAAAATAGGAGCAAATGCCAGACTTCATGTGGAAAGTAAGCCATTCTGGTTTGAATATTTGCTGTAATGTGTACTTTAAAATTCAAATACCACACAGTGCTGAATATTGCTAACTTTTTTTCCTCAAGCTGTCAAGATCATCAAAAAGCCAAAGGATGTCACTGCTTTGGAAAATGCTGTTGTCTCATTTGAACTGAGTGTTTCCCACGATACTGTACCAGTCCGGTGGTTTCACAAAAATATTGAGCTTAAACAAAGTGATAAATACAAGATGATCTCTCAAAGGAAAGTTCACAAGCTTATGCTGCATAACATATCTCCCGATGATGCTGGGGAATACACAGCGCTTGTTGGGCAAATTGAGTGCAAAGCAAAACTGTTTGTTGAAAGTAAGTATTGTAAGTTTGTAAGAAAGTAGTTACATGAATTGTTACACCAACACTGAGCAACTTGACCCAACACTTCATAGCCTGTTACCCTTTGTTTTTAGCAGTCTTCCAAACATACTAACTTTTCGAAAATTCTCTCTTGTCTTTTTTCGCCTCCTTTTAGGCATACACATCACAAAGACCATGAAAAATATTGAGATCCCTGAGACCAAAACTGCCTCTTTTGAATGTGAAGTTTCTCATTTCAATGTGCCTGCTGTTTGGTTGAAAAATGGTGTGGAGATTGAAATGAGTGAAAAGTTCAAAATAGTTGTCCAAGGGAAACTCCATCAGCTCAATATCATGAATACAAGCAGTGAAGATTCTGCAGAATACACATTTGTCTGTGGAAATGATAGAGTCAGTGCAACCCTGACTGTAAAACGTACGTAAAAATTAAATTAACCAGAATATTTTACAGGTTTTTTTTACAGAATTTTTTTACAGAATATTTTACTAGTAATAAGTTTGTATTAACACATGGACTTAATGAAATTCTGACAAACCAGCAGACTGCACAGGTGTTTTTTAATAACACTAAGTAGCCTCAATAGCATTCTTTAAAGAAATTTAGAAGAGGTGAGCTTGAAAATCAGATCCTGTGTTCTTCTCTTTAGGCCATTCTAAATACCAGGTCACCGTAGGAGACTGAATTAGGATTCCTATGTCATTCAGTAGTTGTGGAACATTCAATTGCAATACTGATTCTGAACACAAAATGTACCTTTTAATATTTCCGAAGTTGTCTTAAAGAAGTTGAAGCATCACTAAGCTGGTTAATGTGCATTTAAAAGAAAGTAAAACAGAATGGAAAAAAATAAACCATGTCCATTTCTTTCCTTTTAGCCATCCTAATTACCTCCATGCTAAAAGACATCAATGCTGAAGAGAAAGACACAATAACATTTGAAGTTACTGTTAATTATGAAGGCATCTCCTACAAATGGCTAAAGAATGGTGTAGAAATAAAATCAACTGATAAATGCCAGATACGAACAAAGAAGCTTACACACTCCCTCTCCATAAGAAATGTGCATTTTGGTGATGCAGCAGAATATACTTTTGTTGCTGGAAAAGCAGCTTCATCAGCCACTTTATATGTGGAAGGTATCTGCTCTCTTGATTTGTATGGTTAGTGATTTCTAGGGGCTTAAATAATATCATGACATTCATTCTACTTTTTTCTGCCCTAGCTCGTCACATTGAGTTTAGGAAGCATATTAAAGACATCAAAGTGGTGGAGAAGAAGAGGGCTATTTTTGAATGTGAAGTTTCAGAACCTGACATACAGGTCCAGTGGATGAAGGACGGGCAAGAACTTCAGATTGGTGATAGGTAAATTATTGCTTTTGCACCACGTTAACTTTTGGTGTGTGTTTTCCTCCAGGAAATATCTAGCTGACTTTCTTTTCTGATGTCCCCAGGATGAAAATTCAGAGAGAGAAATATGTCCATCGTCTCATCATTCCTTCCACAAAGATGTCTGATGCTGGTCAGTACACTGTAGTAGCAGGTGGAAACACATCCAGTGCCAATTTGATAGTGGAAGGTCGTGACATTCGTATCAGAAGTGCCCAAAAAGATATTCAGGTAAGGCCTATACAAATGAATAAATATCTCATAGATTTTTCACTCAAAGAATAATGCAAGGGATGAATAACAATATCTAAACTGCAAGAGTCGTAGCACAAAAAATTTGTAATCACAAGGTCAGAACCTTCTCCTAGGAAACTGGAAAGTGAGACCAGAGGAAAAGAAATAATATTACTTCTATTATTTATTTTACTTTTTCAAAGGTCATTGAAAGACAAAGAGCTGAAATTGAATTTGAAGTCAATGAAGATGACATTGAACCACAGTGGTACAAGGATGGTATTGAGATCAACTTCCAGTATGAGGAAAGATACAAGTATGTGGTGGAAAGGAGAGTTCATCGAATGAGCATCTTTGAAACCACTTACTCCGACGCTGGGGAATATACTTTTGTTGCAGGACGGAATAGGAGTTCTGTTATTCTGTATGTGAATGGTATGTGGCCCCACAACCAATGTTTTGCCTATATTTATTACTCAGTGGTTTTCTGATTTTTATATGGCTCCTCTGGAATTCTAACTCTTGAAAGAAAAAAAAAAAATCAAAGAGACCATTTGGAACACTACCAAATTCCTCATGTACATACATATTTCTTGCCCTACTGAAGTAGCTGGCTAGTGGATGAAAATATCATAGCAGTTCTTTTCCCATGGTATTTCCTTAGACCAGAAAATTCTCGAGTACAAATAAAACTACTTTGTTCACATGGATAGATATGCCTTTCCAAAGTGATCAACCTAACAATTCTTGGACACATTTTGCCAGAAACACTCACACCAACACAGCTATATATTGAGGCACTTGCTGCTAAGTCATTCCCCCCATATCAAGGAAAAGGGCAGATTTTCATGGGCACAAAAGATAAGAAATAATAAGGAAGTTTGTTTTGTTTGTTTAATTCTCTGCAAATAGTTTTCAACCACTAATAATATCAATAATGAGACTTCTCTCTCTTTCCTTCTTTCTCCTATCTCTCTTTGCCACCTTGTTTCCCTGCAATTTTCAGCTCCAGAGCCACCCCAGATTATTCGGGAGCTAGAGCCAACTACTGTGGAGTCTGGCAAACCTGCCCGCTTTTGTGCTATTGTATCAGGCAAACCCCAGCCCAAAATATCCTGGTACAAAGATGACCAACAGCTTTCTCCAGGTTTCAAGTGCAAATTTCTTCATGATGCACAAGAATATACTCTATTGCTGATTGAAACTTTCCCTGAAGATGAAGCAGTGTACACCTGTGAAGCAAAAAATGACTATGGAGTAGCTACAACTTCAGCTTCGCTTTCAGTCGAAAGTGAGTTTCCCATGCTCATAACAATGTTTGAGAAACAAAATTTTCATTCTTTAAAATTTCATTCTTTAAAAATGTTTTTTTTTTTCTCTTTTTCTTTAGTCCCAGAAGTTGTCTCTCCTGAGCTAGAAATGCCAGTGTATCCACCTGCTGTCATAATACCACTACGTGATACTGTTACATCTGAGGGACATTCTGCTTGTTTTCAGTGCAGAGCTACCGGAACAGGTGGGTTTAATGAAATCCTATACATCTTTCCATCTCTCAAATTTTTTTATCTTGAACTCAGAAGAAAATTCAGCAATATGTGTGCTTGGATCACTCTTCCCCTAGAAGTACAGATATTTGATACACACACGTAGCCAAGTGATACTGACAAGTTTCAGTTAAGCGCATCAAAGGTGGCATCAAGCATAGAAGTTTTAAACTGTCATAAACACATTAAGTGTTCTAAAAAGAAGATCTGATTCTCATAATTTATCTTTGGAAACTTCTCAGCATTTTTAATGCTAACTGATGTTGGAAAACTCTGTTAGTGACTAAAATGTAGAGTGTCATGGGAGAAAAGCAGTACTGTGTCAAATGAACATGACGAAATTTCTGAAGACACATGCTGCCATGTCCTTAACTACCCCAACTGACTGAAACTGTGACTCAACCTTTCTGCTAATATTTTTAAGTATCATTCTGAAAACACTAAACTGGGGTTACTTTCTTTTTCCTAGCATAAAAAATGTTTCCTAATTTGCCTTTTAAGTGTAGATTTCAGTTAAATAAGTTTTTTGATTTAGATATATAGAATGTCACTCAGCAATTAAAATATCTTTTTCCTTAATACACAGTCAAATACAGCTATTTTTCTTCATTTGGCAAATGGCCTTGAGTATGGCTGTTAATAAAATATTCACATAGTAAACTGCAGAGTAAGATGCAGTTCACAACCCAAAGAATTTAAAATAATTTCAAGATAAACAAAACTCCAAATTTAAAAATAATCCTGAATGACAGCTCTATAAAAATTAATATAAATTGGTTATACACTTATATATGCAAATATATATAATTTGCATTACCATCCCTTGAAATAAAACTTCAGTATGTTGTGTTTTTTGGTTTTTGGGGTTTTTTTTTTTTTGGGGGGGGGGGGGGGGGGGTGTTAATAAAGCTTTACAACAAATCGATCCTGCTGCTAAAACTCAGAAAATATATGTTGGAAATTTTGGTGCAGCCTTTGTGCAATGCATGCTAGTGTAACTTTTTTTTAATAGAACTGTATTTATGTGAATGTGGAAGCTGCATTTACAGCACAGAATATAAGGATCCTTTCATCTAGGTCACCCATCATAGAATCATTTAGGTGGGAAAAGACCTCAAAGATCATCAGGTCCAACGGTTAACCCAGAACTGCCAAGTTCAGAAATAAACCATGTCCCTAACTGCCACATCTACATGGCTTTTAAATACCTCCAGGGACTGTGACTCTACCACTTCACTGGGCAGCCTGTTCCAATGCTTGACAACCCCTGCAATGAAGAAATTTTTCCTATTGAAAATATCCTTTATTCAATACTTCATCCAAATGGATTTGCATACCTCTCACTTGTGTTATAAAAGCCTTTTATATTAGGTTAGGTAACACATTATTGCAAGTACAGTTGTTTAATGGTACACATTGTGCAACTGGCTATTGAAAACATTCTTCTGATAACAGTAATAGCACACTATTTGAGGAAAAACATATGATTCACGATGAGTACAGTGACAGATGGAGAGAAAAAGCTAAAGTCTGCTTCAATTCTCTCCTAAGTCTACAAGAATCTATACAAGTAATACATTTTATATAGGAATACGTAACTCTTTCTTGAAAAATATGACAAGTAATATTTGCAACAAAATGAGGGAAGGTGCTGTGCTTAGCAGAAGAATGTTCCATTTTAATTCCTTAACCTGCCTAGCTCAAGCTAGATATTTTATAGCCTGTTTAATCGTGCAACTGTAGCAAAATCACATTTTAAAAAATATACTTTCTCTGATTTTAGTAGTACCAAAATATTTTTAAGTTTTTACACTACAGAGTTAAGGAAGTATGGTTTTTACTCAATAATACATCAGCACCAGAATCAGTTTTCCCATACAAATATTTCCAGTGCACAAATCAAAACCTAAAGCAACAAGTAGGTCACTTTCCACTCATCATACTTTACCAGAATCATACAAGGCAAATTTCAATTTAGATGTTTGAGTTTAATATTTTTGAAAGATATAAATATAAAAATAGTGTTTACTTGCTAGTATAATATCATAATTTACACCTTTTCTTTTTTTATTCTTTTGCCTGAGCAGATCTGAAAGTGTCTTGGTACAGCAAAGAGAAGGAGATCAAGCCATCACGGTTTTTTAGAATGACTCAATTTGAAGATACTTATCAGCTGGAGATTGCTGAAGCTTATCCAGAGGATGAAGGAATCTACACCTTTGTGGCGAGTAATTCTGTAGGCCAAGTGACCAGCACTGCTACCTTGAAGTTAGAAGGTACATTGTGCCATTAAGGAAGTTGTCTTGTTCAGGTCATGTTCCAATAATCATCTTAATATACACTGATGCTTATATGTGAGTTGTTGTCTGTCATGTTGTCTTTTAATTCAATTAATTGCTGCCATTTACAATGTCCACAGCATACATTTACGTCTCCAAAATACATGTCGTGAACAGAAAAATGTATTTCAAGATTTTTTCATGCTCCATGCCCCCTTTTCATTTACTCTAGTCTTAGAATCTGTCATGCACCAAAGATGGTAAAAACCTTCTTTCTAATGGAAGTTTTTTGTTTACACATTCTTTGATTTGCTTTGTGAAGACAATCTAGTAGGAGTTTCGTATAAAATAAATTACTTTGAAAGTTTTGAAAAACATCTCAAATAGAGGTATGTAACAGCTACTTGGGCAACTGAAAAGAAATACTTTACATTCATATGAATTGATGAAACATTGATCAAAGTTTTAGAGCAGAAATACTGTTTGGAGAATTTGCTGTTCTATATTGTCCTTAATATTATTTCACCAGAAGTATTTTGTTTTCTTTTTGCAATAGATTTTATAAATGATGAATGAAAATAATTCATGCTGTTAAGTTGCAAGTTAGACAAAAATCTTGAATGAGAGAGAAAATTCATTGTAGTGTAGGGTAAGAAATTAAAAGTTGGCATGCTTCTTTTCAGGATTTAAAAATGTTGAAGAAGTTACATCAGAGTCCCCTTGGCATGTTTCTTCATCTGTTTCACTTAAGGAGGAATCTGTTGGCCAAAGGCCCACCTTTATCCAGCCTATTTCAAGCTGCAGGGTATGCAGCGGGGAATCAGTCAGATTTCAAGCTAGAGTCTCTGGCAGGCCCAAACCAAAAATCCAATGGTTTCATAATCAACAACTCATGTTGCCAAAAAAAGACTTAGTTTTCCACTTTGATGAGTCTACAGGCACAGCTATACTCATAATAGTAGATGCTTTCTTAGAGCATGCTGGCCAATACTCTTGCAAGGCAAGAAATAGTGCTGGAGAAACAACTTGTACAGCTACACTTACAGTGACTGCAGAAGGTAAAGCCCCATTTTTACTTCAAAGGGATTCAATTTGTTGCATACCACACTTTTATGCTGTTACTAATTTTTTCCTTGTTTCACACCTTTTCTTTCCCACCTAACTTTCATAGTACCCTCAGTAACCTAGCCACTCTCATTTCTTGTCTTTAAGCTGTAACATTTGAAAATTTTCAAGTTTGTATCTCAATATAGGTCAAAGAATAGAAACACTTTAATGAAGGCATTCAGGATTTTAAAACAAGTGACTTAGTGATCTTTATAGCAATGACTGAGGTATTTTGCACTATTCTGTAGGAAAAAATAAAGATAAAAAAGAAAATACCTCCTTTAAAAGTGCCATAATTTTCCAATATTAAAATGGACCACTTTAGTGAAAGAAGAGACAAGCACCAACTGAGTATCAACTGCATGACTAGCTTAGGCATCACTTGTTATTCATACATGTGAATGGATAACTTCTGTGTCAACAGAGTAGTACGTCTGGCATGCTGTGTTTTCAAATGAAGATCATTCATTTTCATCCTCCATGCTGTTTGATTTTGTTCAGAGCATGGCCCAGTAAAGTTCCTTAGATACTAATGTTGTTGTTTTTGTTACTTGATTACACAGTGCAAGCCCTAGATAGGCAAAGTTCTGGGAAAGATGTAAGAGAGTCTATCCGGTCACAGGCTATATCAGAACTTCATGTTTCTCCTCTCACAAAGAAGAACATTGAAACTTACCAAAAAGAATTTAAATCAGTGCAACAACCATCACAGGAATTGTGTGTACAGGTTTTTGAAAGTATATCAGAAAGTTTGACCATGAAGGCTACGTCAGTTGAAGAAATTAAAGCTGTGCACACATCAGTCCTTTCTCAAACATCTCAGAGCACCAAAGTGTCTATGACGACCTCTCAGGAAAAGAATGATGTCCCTCCAAAGATTCTCTTGCAACTCAGAGACCTAACTGTGAAATGTGGTGACACTGCTCAGTTCATATGTGCCTTAGAAAATGAATTCTATGAGTTTCTTTGGGCCCATGAAGGTGAAAAGATAGAATTGTCTGAGAAATTGAAGATATCACAAAACAGAAATGTTCTTCTGCTCACAATCCTAAATGCCCAGCTGACAGATCAAGGACTGTACAGTTGTACTGTGTATAATGACTATGGAGGGACAACAACTTCTGCAATACTAACAGTCAAAGGTGGTTATCTGACTTTTAACATTATTACTTACTTTTTTCAGCTTCATTATAACTGCCTAGAGCTCACTCATATTACCTTTATTATCAGTATTTAATTGAGAAAGCTCTAGCAATAATGCTCTGGGGGTTTTCTTCCACATTTACAGCTCTATTCATAAGTGACACATGCAGTACTGGGAAGTTGGCACTGTTACTTTGTGCCTCTTCTCATAAAGTCACAGATGTCTCAAGCTCTTTATTCCTCATATCTTTCATGGCATGTAGTGAGATGTAAAGCCAAACAGGCTTGTAGGAATTTTAATTTATTCCTGAAGCAGGAATTAATTCCTGAAACACAAGTTTAAGGAAGAAAAGAATGTCAGATGCAATTTTGACTTAGATACCAGGTGATTTCAAACTCCAGCATGTTTCCAAAAAATCCAAGATTCCAATTCCAAAGTTAGCAATATAAGTTAATGTACTAAATGTATTAAAATGTTAGTAGTGTTACCACTAGTGAAGATCCAAAAATGTATTATCACCACAGGTGATAGTATTTTTGATGAGTTCAAAGGAATCAAGACTAGAAAACTAAGATGAATAATGAGGAAGGCATTGACCCTGTTGATTTCACTCTTAATTATTGAAATTTTCTTTTTCACTATAGAGCTGTCAAAAGCACTTTACATAATCTTCTGCTGCTACTTTCCAAATTCAGGCTCTAAATTAAAAGAAAAGACGGGCTTTTCTCAGTCATTGTGGATCAAGACTTGGTCTCATGAAAGACCTACAGGCTTAACTGCTACCTAGAATTAGCCTAACAGGAATAGAGCTCTTAAATGTGCACTTGGTCATGTTTAATAGCACTGTTTTAGCACTAATATACGGCATATTCTATCAGTACTAATTACTGGGTTTTTCCCTCATAAGTATAAGGATTTTTTTTTATTGCTGCAAAGCATCTGACCTAATCCTTTTCCTAACTTTATTCTTACCTAGCAAAAGAAGCACAAGCCAAAGCAGTAACAAAAATCACTCTTGAATCAGATACTAAAAGCTTTAAAGCAGCCAAAGATTGTCAGTTTAAAGCATCTGAAGTTAAGCAAGAATCTTCAAAGAAAACCTCAAGCTTGTTTATATCCACATCCCAAAGACCACATGAAACTGAGAAGCAAAGAAACAGAGTATACTATCCTGATGTTGTGCCACATGAAGACATCACAGAAACTGATGCCAAAGCACCAGAGTTTCTTGAAACTCTGCCTTCAGAAACCACTGTAAAAGAAGGAGATGATGTGTTTCTCTTTTGCATAATGAAAGGTGTGCCTACACCTTGCATAGTATGGCTGTGCAACCAGCTAATAGTTGAGGAGTCCGCACTGTGTTCCATAAAACATGATGGGCCACTGTGCAGTTTAAGATTGTTGAAAGTTGGTCAGGACCACGAGGGTATATACAAGTGCAGAATAGTTAACCCTGCAGGACAAGCCGAGTGCAGCACCCATCTGAAAGTGACAGGTTGGCAACTGCATGTTCCTTCCAAGTATCAATTCCTCATGCATAGCATCATAATTGCATTCCACTATATTCATTCCCTAGGAAATTATAAAGAACGAGAAGTATCTCATTAGTCTGTGGATTGTTGAATGTTTTCTTCAGGGATTTACGGCATGATAAAGGCATGTTGTTTTAGAAACTTTCCCCAACCCTGCAAAAAGAAAGCAAATCTTGTAGAAAAATGTACATTGCAAACAAGTTTGAAAATATTTGATTACTCTGTTCTCAAAATTTATCAAGTGTTTGAATTGTTTGGCATGCATTTATGTGTGTATGTACATGTGCATTTATGTCTATTTGCAAAACAGATTGGACAATTTTACTGCATAAGGTGTTGATGGGCACATTTAACAACTATAGCTCAAAAATCCTTGTCTTTTTTATTCTAGCTCCTGAAAAAATTGTTCATGAGAAGCTAGAGGAAGAGGTTGAAATGGAAGTGAAAGGTACAATCACTAATGAGAATAATTAGTACCAGTAATTAGTAATGTTGTGAAAAGGTTTTATCACCTTCCATGAAGTGTCTGATGGGGAAAGACACACTTTAAAGCATATTGGAACATGTTGCATGTTTGTTTTGATATGCAAAGGGTTACTTGCATTATAAGGTTATTTAAGTTTTAAAATATGTTTAAAACTTCAAATCTATAATTGTGCAGCCATAGTTTTAACTTTTACTTCATGCTTTGCAGCTGTTCACAGAGCTCTTATATGTTCAATTTCCTTTTGAATGCATGGAATAGTTTACTTCATAAGGAAGTTATACAAACCTTAATTGTATTACTTTTAAACAAGTTAGCAGCCTAACATTATTCAGTTCAATGGACACTATTGGATGGATAGATGAAGTATACTAGAGAGCATTTGTTGTTTAGGTTATGTGAAAGCTACACATTCCCATTGATTCCTTGCACTTTTTTCTACATACATTAATACATCATTATACATCTCTTACCCTGGCTTGCAGATAGCATAAGTGGTTCATGTTGCTTGCTTTTTCCCCCTGTGCATAACACTGTGAAGTTAGTGGCTGTATTAGTTCGAATAAACGCCTTCTCATTACGTTACTTACTTTTTAAAAATATATATTTCAAACTATTTTTTTCAATTGTTTGAACATATCTACAAACAGAGGGCTCAGAAAGGGCGTTTATTCTACTGTCTGCAAGTCAGGTAAGATTTTCTTCCTTGCCACCCAAAGACACACAGCTTTTCCAGGCAACAAAAACATACACGCAGAAGAACATGTTATTTTGAAATTCTTTTTTTGCTTGTTCAAGAAGAAATTTCCAGTCTGAAGAAAGAACAGACAACGAACGATTTTCGTGTCAATCTTTAAAACAGAGCAAGGCGTTGCGTTTATTCGAACAAATATGGTGAGTGAATTACTTTTTTTTCCTGGGTGTGTGATGAAATCTGTTGCATGCCCATTTTTTATTTCAATATACTGCTACTTTTTTACAAACAGGTGGTAGGCAGAGCGCAACATGCTGTAACCCGGTCTCCTTCTCTTACAGAACAGCACGGCGTGGCGGACTTCGAGGGACGCGGCACACCGGCGGTCCTGGCTTGGCCCCAGAACCGTAAACCCATCTTCACACAGGGACTGAAGTGTAGGTCTGTCTCGGAGGGGGACCCTGCATCCTTCCGGTGCAAGCTGGTGGCATGCCCAGCTCCACACATGGCCTGGTTCCACAACAACCGGCCCGTCCTCCAGGACTGCCGCAAGGTGATTCGCACCGAGAGCACGGAGCACACGCACTGCGCCAGCCTGGAGCTGCGGGATGTGCGGGAGCACGACGCCGGCAGCTACCGGGTGTTTGCCATTAACAGCGAGGGCTCGGCCGAGTCCACTGCCTCGCTGCTGGTGGCACGGCACGGGGAGCGGCGGGGCTCGGGGCCGGCCGGGAGCGCGGAGCGGGTGCGGCAGGGCTGGGAGTGCCTGCTGCAGCAGCGGCGGGAGGAGCGGCTGCGGGTGGTGCTCCGCTGCACCGGCTCGCCCTTTGACAAGGGGCAGGAGGCTGAGCCTGGGGACCTCGCACCGGCCCGGGGCATGGTACGAACCATCCGCTTCCAGAGCCTGCCGCTGGCGGGGCCTTGCCGCCCGGGGTGGGAGCGCAGGGGCACGGTGCCTAACGCTGAGGAGCTCCTGGACGAGGAGATCCGTTGGAAGCTGCAGAAGCTGCGGGAAGCAAAGAGGGCAGCGCTGAAAAAGAAGCAGGAATCGCGCATGTCCGCGCCCCAGGAGGCACCTCCCGGGAAGCCCGGCCCACTTAAGGTGGCTGCCAAAATGGTTGGCTCGAAGCCCCTCACAGTGCAGGTAGTGAAGCAATACTCCAGGCCCAAGGCCCTGGGGGAGAGATGGCAGGTGCAAGGTGGGCTCCTGGAGCCCTGTCCACCCCTCTTTGTACAGGAGATCAGGCCTCAGGAAGCTGCCGAGGGACAAAGATGTGCTTTCTCCTGCCTCTTCCATGGCCGCCCACAGCCCACTGTCACTTGGTACAACAACGACAAGCCCGTGGGGCGCATCCAGGGCACTGCTGTTCACACCACGGGGTGCTGCTCCACACTGACCTTCCCATCTGTGCTCCCACAGCATGGTGGCACTGTCACCTGTGTGATCTTCAACCCACTGGGCACAGTCAGCACCTCAGCCGGGCTCCATGTGAGGCAGCGAATGCCAGCCTATAGGTACGCAAAGAAGGAAAGGGGGCAGATGGAAGTGGAGGAGAAGAAAGAAGAGGAGAAGGCAAAGAAGGAAGAAAGGGAGAAAGAGAAGAAGAAAGAGGAGAAAGTGAAAGAGGAGGAGGAGGAGGATGTTGGTCTGGCCTTTGCAGGAGAGAAGGAACTGCCAAGTGCAGTTCCAGACTCAGATTTGCTGTCGTTGCCTGTGGAAATCAAAATCACTGCCCCAACTCCAACGCCAGAGCAAGACACAGAGCTGAGGGAGACCCCACGACTCTCTCCAGAGAGGGCTGCTTCCACAATTAAGCACAAATTTAAATTTTCATTTGATACGGGAAATGAACCACCCCAAATTGTGACAGAAGCCCCAGCACATATTCATTGCCATGAAGGGGAGGAAGTGGTATTGGAGTGTGCTGTATCTGGGCAGCCCCCACCAGTTGTGAGCTGGTCCTTGAATGGCCAGAGCCTCTCTGCCAGTGAGAGACTGAGGTTTGAAGAAGGCAAGAATGGCACACGCCGCTTACAGCTTAAAGAGGTGTCTGTCACAGACACTGGGCAATATTGCTGCGTGGCCACAAACGTGGCTGGAACAGCACAGACTGCCTCTGAGCTGACAGTGCAGCCCAGCACACCCAAGATGCATGGCAAGGGTGGAGGCACTGAGGAACTGCCTGCCATGGACCATGCCCTGCACCTCCAAGGTCTCAGCATACTTGGGAAGGATGAAGAGGAACAAACTGCATGCCCCAAGGAGGAGGAAGCCCACCTACCCTGGTCCCTGAGGTTGTCTCCTCCTCCGGGTGAGCAGTTAGAAGATTGTGAGGAAACGCCTCATATCAGGGAAAGTGAGATGGAGGAAACAATGGTGCTGGATATCAGAGAAGTTTATGCAAGGCAAGAAATGGGTAATACAGAAGAAAGGGTGAGTTATACAGATAGTATTTCTGAGATGAGGCAGCACAGGGGAAAAGCTATCTCTGAGGAACACAGCTTTGGAATTGATACCACTGAATTGCACCCTACCATATCCAGGGAAGGATGTGAACTGGTGGCCAAGGACTCAGGTCGCTTTTCTGAGGAGCTGGAGCCTGAAGGAGGCAAGGTACTACCACATACAGATACTCTGTCCTGGGACATCTTGAAGTCACCATTTATGGAAATGCAAGAACAAACACATGCACCTGAGCAGTCTGCTCTGTCAGGGGAGTGTAAGGATTTATCATTTATGGAAATGCAAGAACAAACATATGCACCTGAGCAGTCTGCTCTGGCAGGGGAGTGTAAGGATTTATCATTTATGGAAATGCAAGAACAAACACATGCTCCTGAGCAGTCTGCTCTGGCAAGAGAAGGTAAGGATTTATCATTTATGGAAGTACAAGAACAAACAAATGCCCCTGAGCAGTCTGCTTTGGCAAGGGAGTGTAAGGTTTCACAATTCTTCATTCCTATGTCACCTGTGGTGCAAGACAGAAGTGATGTCTGCACGGAGTGTGATGCCCCTGCCTGGGAGGCAGTGACTCCTGATGTGCCTCTTGTGGAAGAGCCAAGTGTACCCCACCTGCAGGACCACATTGCAAGCACCCCCACAAAGGAGGAGTTTGGCTTTTATGAATTCTATGCAGGAGAGCAGCAGGAGGAACAGGACAAGGAGCAAGAGAGATCAGTTGATATTGAAGAGGATATTAAAGCTGATGATAATCTTTGTAAAGAAGAAGTAATTGATGATGGTGATGCCACACACTGGGAAATACAAAGTGGCAGGCAAATGCTGCAAGAAATGGAGTCTGATGCATGCAGCCCTTCTTTGGATTTAATCCCCACGCCTCCTGGCATAGAAGACTCAGGTCATGTTTTTACTGAGGAAGCTGAAATTCATCTAGAAGAAGTGCATTTCAGAGAGCAGCTGCTGCCATCTGAGCCTGACACTGAGATCATATTTGATCTGAAGAAGTTTGCAGAGCCTTTCCCAGCTGCAGAGACTGTGTACACAGAACAGGCACAAACCCCCACAGCACTGGAAAGTGTGGAGGTCATCACTGGGATCATCTCCCCTGTGCACCAACATGATGTGCTTGAGGAAGAGATGTCTCTGAGTGAGGAGCTGCGTCAGAGCTACAGGATGCAGCAGGAGGAGGTTGATGCCCAGGAAGAGGAACAGTCAAGAGAAATCACAACAGCTGATTTGCAAACTCCTAATGGAGACCTTGGCAGCATCATGATACCTGCTGAAGAGGGACATTTTGCTGAAGAAGTTCAGGAGTCAAAGATGAGTGTCTATGGAGAGGACTCACTTCAGGAAAAAAATTAATGAATTTCTAGTGGAGCCCACACCAGATTTCCAGAGAGGAGTTCAGGAAACACATGTGTGGGAGAGTGGGGAACGACTGGAGACCACAGACTCCCAGAGTGACAGCTTCATTATGGACTTGAAAAAAGCTGCACATGAAAAGAAACCCCAGGCTGTGCATCAGGCTGGGGAAGATGGTGGTTCTGGGACAGAAAAAGTCTTTGAGCCAGACATGAGCAGCCTCACCTGTGAGAAGGAAAGCACAGATTCCCCTGAGGAGATCAGAGACATCCAACAGGAACCAAACACAACCAAGGGCTTCTCTTTTGGGAAACTCATAGTTGGGTTAGTAATGGATGACCCTGTAGCACAGAAGGAGCAAAGGAAGGAGTCTTGGGACAAGAAGAAGGCTCCCACTGAGGAAGCCTCTGAGAATAGCCTGGTTGGAGAAGACATGTGGGAGGATACTTCTGCAGGTCCAGAGCCCAGTGCTGTTCAAATCTCAGAGCTGGAGCCTGACTTACCCTTGGCCAATTATTTAAGATCCACTGGGATATATGAAACTCCAGCTCTCAAAGGCACAGTTCAGAAGGAGCAGCAAGAAACTATAACTTCACTGGAAGTGGAGGAGGTTACCTTCAGCATGGTTTATGATTATTACAACAACCATCAGGAATTTGCCCGGCCCTTCTCTCCTGAGTCAGAAATGTCTATAGAGCTGGAGAGTGGGAGCAGAGAGGAGTCACCTGATTCAGACCGCTTCTACACGCCTCCCTCCTCCGTGGAAATCTTTGAAACTGCTTCATCAGCATCCTACCACACGCCACTCAGCACACCCGAGCGCTACTCCACACCATCTGAGGGCTCAGGGTACAGCACGCCACCTGAGCGCTACTCCACTCCGTCCGAGGGCTCAGTGTACAGCTTGGCCCCTGAGCACTACTCCACTCCTTCTGAGAGTTCAAAGTGCAACACACCCTCAGAGCAATATTTCACACCCTTTGAGGGACCCTACTCTGCATCAGGGGACAGCACACCACCAGAACGCTACCGGACACCCACTGGGGAGTACATGGATGCCCTAACCATGCTGCCCCTCTGTGAGAGGAGGCATCAGCCTCCAGACCAGCCCCAGGCAAACGGATTTATGACCCCCTGTGAAGCTCTGGAGCCATCAGGCAGGGACATGCCACCAGCATTCCTCAAGGCATTGAGCAGGAAGAGGTTGTATGAGGGCAGCACACTGATGTTTGTGGCTGAGGTGGTGGGTGTGCCTAAGCCAGGAGTAAAGTGGTATCATAATAAGTCTCTGCTGGAGCTGGACGAGAGAGTGCAAATAGAGAGGGATGGGGACAAATATGTTCTAGAAATCGCTAATGTCCAGAAAGCCGATGAAGGACAGTATCTGTGCCATGCAGTGAACATTGTAGGGGAAGCTAAAAGTATTGCAGAGGTAGAAGTTTTGCCTGAAGATGGACGGTCACTGGCACTGCCACCCCCTATCACCCACCAGCATGTTATACACTTTGACATGGAGCAAACATCTTCGAGGTCTCCCTCACCACAGGAAATCCTCTTGGAAGTGGAGCTGGATGAAAATGAAGTGAAAGAGTTTGAGAAGCAGGTCAAAATCATAACCAGTCCTGAGTTTAGCCCAGACAAGAAGAGCATGGTGGTTTCCCTAGATGTGCTTCCACTTGCCTTGTTAGAACAAGCTGCAGGCTTGGCAGCAGGGGAGAATGAGGATGTAAAAATTGATTTCCAGGTAACTGAAATGCCTCCACGCTTTGCTGTGCCCATTACAGATATCACGGTGACAGAAGGCTTGGATGCAGTTTTTGAGTGTGTTGTAACGGGTACTCCTGTCCCACTAGTTCAGTGGTTCAGAGGTGACAAATGTGTGACACCTGGCACAGGGAAGTATGTTGTGAGTCAGAAGGAGGGACTTCACAGTCTGAAGGTCCAAACTGTAGGACCTTCTGATAGTGGCTTGTATTGCTGTCAGGCAATGAATAGGCTGGGAGAAGCAACGTGCAAGGGCTCTCTTGTGGTCATGGCTCAGCAGGAAGCAAATGCAATGAGCAGTGAGACAGTCATAGGCTGTGAACCACACAGGTCCCAGAAGTGTGACTTGCTTTTGAGTAAGACTGTGAGCCCAGGTGATCAGTCAGAAATAGAGCTGGAATTTGAGTTTGAGCCCCACAGAGATGACTCAGAAAAAGCAATCCAACTGCTTGCAGTGACTCAGGAAGCGCAGGAAGTGGAAGGGGAGAAGCATGTCAACATTAGTTTTGATGTGTTTGCAGAGCCATCCAAAGAGGAGCGGGTTGAGTTTAGGGCAGACGACTCGGAGAGCTGCAGCTTTGAGTTCCAGGTCACAGAAGTTCCTCCCAGATTTGTGAGGCTCATTTCTGACTACAGTACATTTGTAGGTGCCTCAGTGTGCTTCCAGTGTCTCGTGACTGGTTCCCCCCGTCCAAGGGTCCGCTGGTACAAGGATGGCATGCTGTTGGAAGGGGATAGGTACTGTGCACAGGAAGAGCAGAACGGCTTGCACAGTCTTACCATTGAAAACCTGATGCAAAGTGACAGTGGGCAGTACAAATGTATAGCCACTAACAGGGCAGGAATTGCTGAGACTTGTGCTGTGTTAACATTGTACTAGATTTCCATAATTTATTTCAGAGTCTGTCTTGAAATACTAAGTGTTTTTATGATGTTGTTCACTGCAGGTAAAAATGCAGCACTCAGTTTAGGGGCATTGTTTTCATCTCCTTAAGGATGAAAACCACTCTGTGGGCATATTTGTGTTTCACTTAGATTTGCCTTCTTTGGGGAATTTAAGTGATATTTAATCCATGCATAGATTTCTTGCACACTTTCTGCACTGAGGGATATTTCAGGCTCCTTCTACGCTCCTTGCTCATTCTTGTAAAGGTATTTTAATTGACACTCATTTGCATAGGACTAATTATTTTGTATTATGTACATATACCTGTGGCCTGTAACAGTGCAATCACTATTGTTTTATGTTGGCTAGAAATAACCTGAAAATGTAGACACCACCTTTTTCTTGTAACCCAGAGGTATGGAAGTCTAACTTATGCTTGCTGTTTAGTTTGGGTATAGTTCTGTTAAAGAACTCCTTAATTGGTATTCCCCCTTCTCACAATGTTGTGTCAGAACATGATTCGAATCCTGTTTACAGTTTCTATCACTGCAAAATTCTTACATCTATGGGCCTCCTTCTACTGACTCATGGAATTAAGTGCCTTTTTAAAGACAATGAAATTATGGTGTTGCAAAGAAAAGCAGAGCAATGGGAAGAAAAATGAAAATTTTGCATTAGTAGAGACTGTACAGGATTTTCTTCTCTATTACCAAGTAATAAACATGAAAGCATATTTTGTACTGTATTTTTAGGAGTTAAAGTGAAAGGAGAAAGGGAGCATAATAACAAATTATGTTACTGTAAAATCATTAAAATAATTTTGGTTGTCCCTGTATTCCAGTGTCATTTGTAAAAAATGCATATTAGTAAAAAAGTAAGATATTTTTTATGCAGTATTCTTGTTTCACATCAGAGCTACATTTCTACATATTCTTTTTTTCTTTCTCTCTTTTTTTACTGTTAAAAATAGTTAAGTGTGCTATGTATCGAGATGACCAGAAATAAGGGGAATATATTCAGTTGTTATGTGCAGCATTTTCTCAGCACAGGAGATTTTTACATTAATGTTCTCAATGTGAATATATCTTTTCATATTTAAAGTATTGCTAATATTTAGGAGGGATCAGCAGTAGCTGACATAATTAAATCAGAATTAAATCTATCTTACATAAACAATGATAAATTGATTAAGAAAAATCTTCTAAATGGAGGAAAGTTATTAATTAATGTTTCTCAGAAGCTAAATGAACATACCAGCTTTCCAGTCACCTATATGTCAAGGTGAGATCTTGAATTCAAGATCCCGAAGCAAAAATAGTTTTACTTTGTTTACCTGTTAATGAGATTCTGCCAGTTATTTACAAATTGCTGTCAGTTGCCTTGCAAACAGCTTTTAGCAGAGTGGTGATTTTAAGCATAAAAACTATTCCTATAGTATGTTCAGTTACGTTCATACAATTTCTTATTTCTGAGTTTGATGTGTCCTTACAGTGAGACCACCATGTCTCAAAAAAGCTGTTATCTTCTAAGACTATCCCATCACTCACCTGGGACAGTAATTTTTGATCAAAAGATTCACCTTGCCCAGTAGTGTTACCTGATACAAATTTCAAGTCAGGAGTGGCAAGTTCTAATGAGCCAGTACCTGGGCAAATGACTGAAGTGTTTAGGCTAATGCAAATGTGTCACTGCAAGTGTCCTCTCAGTCTCAGTGTCCTCTAACCCCTTGATAAATGCTTAAGATTTGTATGTTAAAAGGCTGAGTTAATTGTGCTTTCTGACAGGTAATGGTGGTAGGAGAGAGAAGCATGACTATCTGACCCAATGTTGTGCTGGTATAGAATTACTCCATGATGTTCTTAATCCATTCCTTGTGTAGATGTGTAGAACTAACTGATGGATTAGACAGCAGAGGTCCTTAGGGAGGTTGGCATGAATTGTCTGATCTATGTCAGCTGTGATGTGAGGGGTCTTTTAGTTCCAGAGTCAAAGAGGTCAGAGGCCTTTGATTAGGTCTTGCGCAATTGTGAGGTGTGTTTATTTTGCATGTAAATCTGAATATTTTTAGCAGAAAGAGGCCCATAAGTTGGTTTTAGAGCCATAAGCCACACAGGTCCAAGTTCATATTCACACCTGAAATATATGGCCAAGCATCTTTATCTCTACACATGTAGTGGTGTTTGTGGTTTATGTAAATTTATAAGTCTTGGTTTCAGTTTCATACATTAGCCAGGAGCACCTGGTTCACCCAAGCTACAATTATTAAATCTGGAGTAATCCTAGGTTTGAATGAACTTAGTCTAGGACAACTGGTATAGCTTAACTATCTCTTTTCAAAATTTTGTGTTTTCATAGGAATCAAAAAGCTCACAATTTTATTTTCAGATTTAATGTTGTCTTCATTCTTCAAAACAAGTATCGTTAAAAAAGAATTTAATATGTCTATTTGTCATCAATGTGTATTGAATGTTAACATGTACGGTTAATTTGTGAAATAAATATGAAATTATTTAAGTCCATTGCTTCTTGTACTTTATTCATTTTACAAACATATCTAAAATAAGAAGTATCTGTATAGTTTTTCTCTCATAACAGGAACACACAAAAGTGCATTAATTTTTGCTGTGCTCCTGTGTATGAAACATTCTCCAGTCTGCAATTTTTATATTTTTTGGTTTTGTATTTTATTGGCCCAATTCTGCTACGCATTCTCAAATTTACTTGCACAATTTATTACTGTTTTAACAAGGTTGGTAAGTAACACTGAAGGACTGCTATAATCCTTTTTTTTTACTTGAACATTTCTTCTTTGCAGTTAATCATTGCATGCACTGTGCTATGTCATTTATATGATGGCATTTGTGGCAAGACTAATAATTACTAAAACCAATGAGAAAGAATTGGGTGACAGAGTCTGTTCTTTTTGATATTTGTTGTTGGAGTGCAGCAAAAATTCTTGTCTCTCAATAAGTTTTAAAATTGAAGAAACTGTAATTGAGAAGATTATCAAGCTTCACCATTACAGTGCCTAGAGACATTAATCCATTCACACTTTTATTCTTTTTTTCAAATTCTTATATCTTTCCATCATCAAATACTCTGGGTCTTGACTGAGCAAACTTAATTCACTGAGAACAACAGTATTTGATTTCCAAAGGTTTTCCTTTCATGGGGCTTTTTATGAATTGTTGCATTCCTGGAAATTTCATATTTCAGTGAAGTTTCTATTGTCAAACATCTGCAGAGATGTTCTTGACCTCTGCTTCCTCCCATTTTTAAATTACTATTGGAACTAAAGTTATCCAACACATACATAATTTCACAAAGGCAAGAAAACAAAAAGTCTTAAAAGTCTGTTCTCTTTTTCTCTGATGTTGTGAGAGTTTTAATATGCCACATCTTGACAGAGAGAGGTCCAAAAGGAGAGATTTAAATCAATTATATTTAATCAAAGGTTTAAACTTGTGATGTTTGTAATAATGATGCTGTAAACTTAAGGGTCTAATGACAAAACCAGGACAAAGCTGATAAGGTAGAGGTAATCTTTTGGTGTGCTAGACAAAAGATAGAGTTTAAAGAGATGAACTGTGCATCAGAAGAAAGGTTAGTGTATTGAAAAGATTGTGGGGTTGTTGGTTGGTTTGGGGGGGCTGGGGATTCAATCCTAATTGTGGAATTCTGCTTTTTTTGTTGGTATTTTGAATTAAATCAGGGTCTTAGCACTATTCTGCTGTGCTTGTTTGCAGAGATGTACATAAAAATATGTATGACACATACCACTTTAATTATATTTGTGAAATGCATCAATGTTGCTTGATTGTTACTTGCACAGTGCACCCTGGAGGGATATGCCTAACCCATACTGTGAAGTCAGGTTTAAAAGCACACTCATTTTGATCAAGATAGGAAATTCTTAAGCAACCTGACAACACAGCATGTCTTACTCATTTTGGCAGATGTGACAGCAAGGGGACAGCATAGACCTCCTGTTCATTGCTAGCTGCTGTATAGTATTGAGAAAGCCTTCAGCTACAGAAAAATAGTTGCCCTAACACTGTGTATTGTTATCTGAGTGTTCTCATAAATATTCTAGTAAAACTAAGCAATTTTTTTCCACACAGACATCACTAGGTCTCTTATTGCCTCTTCTGAGGAAGGAAGAAATGAAGGCTACAGCAGCGGCCTTCAGTTGCCTGATAGAGAGAAAATACTTGAATTTGAGCCTGGAAAACCAGTTTATTTCAGCAAAGCAGAGATGAAAATTGAGGAAGAGGGCAAAGCCCCTATTTTCCTCAAACATGTCTCAGATGTTGAAGTCTGGGAGGGAGATGTAGCTAGGCTCTCTGTTACTGTTACTGGCAGCCCCACACCCAAAATCCAGTGGTTTTTCAACAGTACAAAGCTAATCCCATGCACGGACTGTAAGTTAGTATTTGCTGGCAGTGACCACAGCCTCATCCTCCCACATGCAGGTGTGCAGGATGAGGGTGAGTATACCTGTGTGGCCAGCAATGTACACAGTGAGACCAGCTGCAGCGCCCAGCTCCACGTGCGCCAAAGGAAGGCAGAATTCCCTTGCTTTGCCAGGGAGCCAGATAGCGTGCAGGGTGCCCCGGGCTTCACAGCAGTCTTTGAGTACACAGTGGTGGGGAAGCCGTGCCCCGACATGCTGTGGTCCAAGGGGAGTGAGCAGCTCTTCCCTGGTGCACGTCACTCCATTGCTCAGCACCCTGACGGCTCCGGCTCTCTGACCGTGTGGGACTGCGTGGAGGAGGACACTGGGCTCTACACGTGCAGGGCTGTGAGTGTCCTGGGTGAGGCCACGTGCTCTGCTGAGCTCCTTGTGCTGCCCGAGGAGCATGCTGTATGCAGGCAGAGCCCAGCCTTGCAGCACTCTGCAGTGGCAGAGGACCAAAGCCCCCTTTTCTACGAGGAGGCTGGTGAGCTTCCTGCAATAGAAGAAGCACTCAGTCTTGAGCCCTTGAGGGAGCCTTCAACCCTCCTTCAGCTCCAGATGAGCCAGGCAGTGTACATGCTGCCCAGGGAAGACGTCTTGCCTGGCTTGCCACCAACCTGCCTGGCAGCGCAGGGTGTTGAAGAGATGCTCACCCAGACAGCCACAATACAAGAGAATAGCAGGTTTCTGGCAGAGCCTCTGGAAACCCTCCCTGCTGGCTCCCAGAGCGTGGTGCCTGCAGCAGTGATAGAGGCACAACTGCCAGGCTGCCTTGGGACTGTAGCTGCACAGATACTCATGCCCAAAGAGAAAGTCATCCCCAAGGCAACAGAGCAACTGGCTGCTCTGAAGACAGAGGCTTCCCAAATCCTTCTACAGGTGTCAAGCACCACTGAGAGCCATGCCATGGATGGTGACCAAATCCAGATGCTTGAGGGCTTTCAGATAGCACAAGGTGAGCTGAAGGCTGAACCCATATTTCTCTCTGAATTGGCCGTCACTGGGGGCCAAGCTGTCCCCCTGGAGAACATTTCTTTCCTGGAAACAGCAGAGGAAGGTTTTGCTGCAAGAATGCATGAGGGACAGGCTGTGAGATTTCCCTTGCTGCTGGAAGAAAACCAGTCCATGGAGGAAGAACATGTTGATCTTTCCATACCACTTAAGCAGTGGCAGAGGGCAGAGAGACAATCCCATGAAACAGTGTACTTTCATGAGCTCCAGCCAAGCCAAGTCCTCAACAAAGACAGTGAGCTCACTGCTCTGGTTCCCAAGAGCTGCAGCTTAGACATAAAGTCTCAAATCAGAAATGCACTGAAAGCCGCAGTGGTAAGTGAGAAAAACCTCTTGTTTTCAGAATGGTTGACTGATAAGGAAGATGTTAAAGTACAGGCAATAAACATCACCAAGGAGAATACGCATACCTTGTGCACGTATATTGTGACCGCAGGAGGATGCAGTCCCATAGAAATCCAAGTCTCCTTGGGACAAGTCAACATTCAGACAGCTGACCAGAAAACAGTCTTGAAGGAAGTTTTCTATTCCTTTCTTTGTGAAGATAAATGTCCCCTGACTGGTGAAAAATCCAAAGCACTGCCATTGTCTGCCAGTCCACTTCTCTCAGGAAAATCCTGTGATGAAATCTTTGAGCTGGAGCCCCAACAAGCTGAGAGCACTATGGAGGCAGAAATACCACTGGAACACCCTTTGTCTGCACAAGTAATCAACATTGTGACTGAGCATGGTCAAATCAAGGATGTGGATGCAGCTGTAGCCACTGCTGGTGTAGCCTCTGCAGATGTTCTTACTGAGACACCCACAGGAATACTGAAAAGAAAAGAGAAAATGGAAAGAAAGTGTGAGGAAGAGGGCAGAGATGGTTTGGAAACTGTAGCTGTAAAGCAAGAGGATGAGCTAGGCAAAGAAAGTTATCCCATCATACACAGCAAACTGGTTGACACTGTTGTGGAGGAAGAGGAGAGTGTCAGGCTGGTGTCTGTCATAACAAATGTCAGAGAGGTGAACTGGTACTTTGAGGGTAAACTGGTTTCTTCAGGCAACAAATTCAAGTGTTTGCAAGATCAGAACACATACACACTAGTAATAAGCAAAGTGTGTGGGGAGATTCACCAAGGAGAGTACACCTGTGAGGTGCTGAATCAAGGTGGAAAAAGAGCAACAGCAGCAAAACTCTCAGTTGTTAAAAGAGGTTGGATTATAGGGATTAAATAATCTTTTTAATGCACTGCTCTACTAATGAATCTCCCCTACTATGTGTATCTTTGGACAGAGATACAATATTAATACCATCATGCAACTAATCAGAGGATCGATCCCCTATCTCTCTGGATTGATGGTTCCTTTTACCACATTGCAAGGCCTCTCACTTCCATTACCCTGGTCTTTGGTCAGGAGCTTTGTTGTTTCGTGGCACTAGCATGGTCAGGACAAAACTGTATCTCAATCCTGACCATTTCTCCTGTTCTTGCCTGAGAAGTGGACCTGCTCTTCCCATTTTTCTCACTGCTTCACCCTCTCTCACTCCTTAGTCATTGCACAAATTCACCACCATTTTTTGTTCACACCATAATTCCTCACAACTCCAGGATATGGATATGGATTACTACATATTTGTAGTAGCCTATTGCTATTTCTATGCATTGCTATTTCACTTTGTTTTTCCAGTATCACCACTGTTTCCTCATGTCATTATGCACTGTAAGACTGTCTGTCCACTGAGCCTAGTACTGCTTTCATTTTTTACAGATGTTTTTTCTTTTACAGTCACTTTATGTCAATTGCAAGTGTCACCTTTTGGGATTTTTTTTCAGTCAGTCAATCACTTAATTTCAGAATGTCAGCAGGCAGGGTTTTGAGTTACTCTCTGCTTCTAATTTCAGTTGCACCAATCCTGAGGAGAAGGCTGGAACCCTTGGAAGTGGCTGTAAATCATGTGGCCAAGTTTACCTGTGAGGTAGAGATGGCTCCCAATGTCAAGTTCCAGTGGTACAAAGCTGGAAGAGAGATATATGATGGGGACAAATACTCCATTCGCACCTCCAACTACCTCTCCACACTGGAGATCCCAAGGCCTCAAGTTGTTGACTGTGGGGAGTATAGCTGTAAGGCTTCCAACCAGCATGGCAGTGTAAGCTCTACAGCTGTTTTAACAGTAACTGGTAAGTAGAGACTTTCAAACACCTCTCCTTTTCCATAAAATATCTTGGTGTATGGTAATGCTTTCACTGCTATACTTGCACATTTTTATGGTAGGGCTCTTGGTTGCCATTATAATACATAATCAATACCTAATTGTTGCGGGCACAAGCATAGAAAAGGAGTAACTTTTGAGAATGCTGTTTTTAGGTGCTTTCTATATGAGGAGAAGGGAATCAGTGTGAAAAAGTTTCAGAGGGAACAAAAGGGGGAAAGAGAGCAGGAAGAAACAGCATGGGATTGCTTTGTGAGTACATTATTCAAGAAGGTTTATTTAACTTCCAGACCACAAGAAACACTTTTAAATCTGATTTCTTGGTGTAATAGTCATTGTGTGATTATCCTAGCACCCTAAATTTATCCTGCAACTATATTTGCGACACAGGTTATGCAGATCTGCATACCTGAACATCTTTGTGCCGTGGCCAAAGGGGAACTCTTGTGACTGGGGAAATAGATCTTCTTAATCAAAAGAACATTTAAAGGGCTTCAATTTGCAAACTTTTTGTCTATTGAGAGCTATACAGTGGGTTTTTTTCTTAAAAGAAGAAAAAAATAAACAAAAAGCCACCATCTTTTGGGTGTTTCTTGTATGATGACTTGTTTTACTCTGACTTTTCTCTTTCTGGGAGGACTCCTTATGTGGTCTTTGCTAAGTGCTAGGTGCTAGAGACTAGAAGGCGGCACATGAACAGTGAAATGCATGCAAACTTGCCCATCTTGAGAGAACAGTGCACAAATATGTCAGTCTTGGGGGAAGAATTTCTGGCTTTTTGTTTATTTTCCTTTAGTTTGTACATTGCTCCAGAGATTCAAAATGTCATCAAGCTCTGGAGCAATACATAGACCAAAGAAATACAAAACCAAAAGCCTAAATTTATTATCTTTAACACTTCTTATCTCATTCACTGCTGTTTTCTTTTGCTTAAGAGAGTCCAGTGACAAGCTGGCCTCTCTTGCTCTCTGTCCCTGGCAAATTTGACTCTTTTCCTCAGCTCTTGATAACATTGAACCCCTTTGTTTTGCAGAGGCATTTCCACCAACGTTTCTTACCAGACCTGAACCTATTACTACTTTTGTTGGCAAAAGTGCCAAGTTCCTGTGTACTGTTTCGGGCACTCCAGTCATCGACATCACCTGGCAGAAAGATGGAACAACTATTTCACCATCAGACCACCACAAGATCTCCAAAGTGGAAAATAAACATGTTTTAGAAATTTCCCTTCTTACCGCTAGTGACAGAGGGATTTACACTTGCAAAGCTTCCAACAAGTTTGGGGCTGATATTTGCCAGACTGAAATGGTCATTATAGACAAGCCCCACTTCATTAAAGATTTGCAGTCAGTACAGTCAGCAGTTAATAAAAAAATACGCCTTGAATGTCAGGTAGATGAAGACAGGAAAGTAACTGTAGGGTGGACAAAGGATGGAAACAAAATCCCTCCAGGCAAAGATTATAAGATTTACTTTGAAGACAAAATAGCCTCACTTGAGATTCCTCTGGCTAAGCTCAAGGACTCAGGCCACTATGTGTGTACTGCTTCAAATGAGGCAGGAAGCAGCTCCTCTTCTGCCAGCGTCACAGTCAGAGGTAAGATGGCTCTATGCCCCCTTTACCTTCCGTCTTCTTGGGTTCCCCATTTCTTCTTTCACAGGCAGAAGACTTCTTTGGGCTGAAATTACACTGTGAATTCTTCTCAGACCTGCCATGGTCTTGGTCCATTCCCTGTAAAGTCTTCTCTCCTGCTGCCTTACAGTGCACAGTGTGTTACTTCAATATTTCTTTCACGAGAGAAAATCAAGAATTGCTCCTGCCTGCAGGGTAGAGATGGATGAAGAGGGAAAGCAAAACCCACAGAAGCTGCAGCTCAGCAAAGATTATGCTGATGTCTTGTCAAGTTGTATTTTGCTCTTGCTCTGGGAAGCAATCTTTCAAAGCTTTATATTTCAGCTTTCTTTCCTTTCTCCCTTTTCTTTTTCCCTTCCCTACCCCTTTCCTCTTCCCCTTCTTCCCCTTTTTACCACCTCTTCCCCTCTCTTCCCTTTTCTTCCCATTTTCAGAACCACCATCCTTTGTGAAGAAGGTCGATCCATCTTATTTACTGACCCCAGGAGACTCTGCACGCCTTCAATGCAAAATCAAAGGGTCTCCTGAAATCCAGGTTACTTGGTTCAAGAATAATAAGGAAATCCATGAAAGTAACGTGCACAGGATGTCCTTTGTCAATTCTGTGGCTGTGTTAGATATTTTGGAAATGAAAGTTGATGACACTGGGACCTATTCATGTGAAGCTGTCAATGAGATTGGAAGTGACAGTTGCACCACGGAAGTGGTTGTCAAAGGTCTGTCCTTCTTGTTGCTGCCAGTCGCATTCTTGAGAAAAATCTTCCTTCTTTTTTTTTTTTTTCTTTTTTTGGCATGGTTGACTAATTCTTTCTTACTGCTTTTATAGAGCCTCCATCTTTCATCCGAACGCTTGAACCTGCAGAGCTAGTGAAGGGAACAAACCCCATTCTTCAGTGTGAGGTTGCTGGCACTGGCCCCTTTGAGATTAGCTGGTACAAAGACAAGAAGCAGATTCGCAGTAGTAAAAAATACAGGCTGACCTCTCAGAAGGCTGTTATTTCTTTGGAGGTGTCCTCATTTAATAGTGCAGATGTCGGTGAATACGAGTGTGTGATAGCTAATGAAGTCGGGAAGTGCATGTGCAGTGCCACATACATCTTGAAAGGTCAGTGGGAGAGAGAAAATTCCACTTACTGAAGGGATTGGCAAAAACCTCTTATTTCATAAAATGTTTTTTCTTTGGATTTGTGGGAGGTTGGGGGGACTGGGGAGAAAGAATATCTTCTTCTCTTAAAATTCTGTGTGTATCTTGAGTCTTATCTGGCATCAGACCTGTGAATTTGAAGAACATTGAGATTAATGGGACATTAGCTCCCAGCTGGAGAAAGCAGTTCTCCAACTTGCCTGCTCTTATGCTGGATTGCGACATGTACTGCACATACTGTCTTACAAAAACTGTCTTTAAGTATCAGATTTTATGTGATGATGTAAAATGTGATGTGATGAGTTTTTCTTGTCTCTCTTCTTTGAACTAGAACCACCATCTTTTGTTAAGAAAATAGAAAATGTGACAGCTCTGGCTGGAGATAGTGTTACGTTACAGGCCGTGGTGAAAGGGTCAGAACCTATTTCTGTGACATGGATGAAGGGCAAAGACATTATTAAAGACGATAACAATGTGAGAGTGACATTTGATCATGGTCTAGCAACACTGCAAATTACTGGAGTCCAGCTGAGCTCTGGTGGCAAATACACCTGTGTAGCTGAGAATGATGCAGGAAGTCAGTCCTGCTTTGGTGAACTAGCAGTGAAAGGTCAGTGGAGAAGTGCTGTGATCCCTGCAGTCTCCCACCTGAGAGGAAAAGAAATTTCCTTTTGTCCTTAACACCAGTTGTTTAATTCTGTTGTAGAACCTGCCAAAATAATTGAGAAAGCTGAAATGATCCAGGTTACAGCTGGGGAACCAGCTATTTTGGAGTACACTGTCACAGGCACTCCGGAGCTGAAAACCAAATGGTTCAAAGATGGAAAGCCACTACCTGCCAGCAAAAAATATAGGATCAGCTTCAAAAATAACATTGCCCAGCTCAAGTTTTATGCCACTGAAATGCAGGACAGTGGTGAATACACCTTTGAGATATCCAATGATGTGGGCATCAGCTCTTGTACTACCAGCTTCACTGTGCTAGGTTGGTACTGCCTCTTTGCAAAGAGCTCAGTAGCTCTGCTCTGTGCCCAGTAGAGCCAGAAGCAGAACAGCACTCCTGTTTTGCTCATGTGTTCCTTTCTGTCATTTTTGTCACTCTCAACAGATCGCACTATCCCTCCCTTCTTTACTAAACCACTGAAGAATATTGACAGTGTCATTAGCACCTCATGCCGCCTAGACTGCAAAATTTCAGGCTCTCTTCCAATGACTGTCTCATGGTTTAAGCAGGATACTGAGATCACTTCAAGTGCCAAGTACACAGTACACTTTGCAGAAGGCTCAGCATCTTTGGAAATAAAACACCTAGATGCAAATGACGCTGGGGTCTACATTTGCAGAGCCACAAACTCTGCTGGTAGCAAAGAGAGCAGTAGCACTTTGTTTATAAAAGGTTTGGCAATTTGTTTCACTTTTTTTTTGAATTTTGCTTATCTTGTGATAATACTTCTTTTCCAAAATACAAGCCCTCTCTTACTCTTGACAATATTTTCCTTTCAACGCAATCCAGAGCCACCCAGCTTCACTGTAGAACCAGAGTCTCAAGATGTATTGCCTGCATCAACTGTACATTTCAAAGGAATGTTTAAAGGCACAACACCACTGACAGTAAAATGGTTTAAAGATGATACTGAACTGCTGACAGGAGGAGCCTGCTACATTATGACAGAAGCATTAGCAAGTTACTTGGAGCTTTATGCAGTCAAACCATCTGACTCTGGAAAATACACCTGCAAAGTCTCCAATGTAGCTGGTTCAGTAACATGCAGTGCAAACTTATATGTGAAAGGTTTGCATTCTTACTCGTATTTAAAATTCTAGCTGCTGGTTTAACACAGCGGCACTCTTTCTTGTGTTCTTTGTCCTGAACACTCTTCTTAAATCCACAGAACCTGCTGCCTTCAAGGAGAAGCTAGAGCCAACTCATCTGGTAAAGAAAGGTGGATATGCTGAGTTGACCTGTGAAGTCACTGGTACTCCTGAGATTAAAATCACGTGGTTCAAGGATGATAGAGAGCTAAAAGAGAGTGACAAATACAGGATATCTTTTACAAAATCTTTGGCAATACTCCATGTTTCAGAGGTTGATACTGAAGACAGTGGGGAATACATTTGCGAAGCCAAGAATGACGCTGGAAAAGATATCTGCAGTAGTGTTGTTACAGTCAAAGGTGTGTGTGACATCCAGCCACACAGTTTGTATCATTAAACTCAGTACAGTGGTACCGGCTTCAAAAGTATGATTAATGCAAATTGCACTTTCTTTTTTGCACTGTAGAGTCACCTTATTTTAGCAAGGAGTTTCAATCCATGGAAGTCCTGAAGGATTCTGATGTGGTTTTGGAGTGTGAGGTGCTTGGCACGCCTCCCTTTGAAGTGTTTTGGGTGAAAGATGATAAACCCGTGCGGAGCAGTAAGAAGCACAGAATAAGCATTGAGAAATCTTTGATTAGCCTCCATGTTTTCAGGTTTGATGCTTCTGATGTTGGCGAGTATCATTGTAGAGTAACAAACGATGTTGGGAGCTGCTTCTGCCATTCAGAGGTCACGCTGAAAGGTTAGTGCAAGATGCAGGACACCACTGGCATGCTCCTGTCCCGGTGTGGTTTCCATGCCACACAATTACACTTCAGACATGTACTTACATAACCACTTTCTTCCTGCCAGAGCCTCCGCAGTTTTTGAAGAAGATAGAAAACATTAGCTCCCTTCGAGGGGGAACAGTTGTGTTTCAGGCTGCTATTAAAGGTTCCTTGCCCATCACTGTGTCCTGGTTGAAAGACAATGATGAAGTGATTGAAGACAACAATATCAAAATGACCTTTGTGAACAATGTCGCCACTCTTATGGTGAGATCTATTGAGCTGAAACATGATGGGAAATATTTCTGTCAGGCTAAAAACGAGGCAGGAATTCAGAGGTGTTCTGCTCTGCTGACTGTCAAAGGTTGGTCTTACCCAGAAGGCTTGCAATGATCTGAGATGGTTCCCTTGTGGTTTTTACAGATGCACTTAACACTCTATCTCCTTGTTTAAACAGAACCTGCTACAATTGTGGACAAGGCTGTGTCAATAGATGTGACTGAGGGGGACCCAGCAACCTTGCAGTGTAAATTTTCAGGAACAAAACCTATTACAGCCAAATGGTTCAAAGATGGCAAGGAACTGACATTGGGCCCAAAATATAAGATCAGTGTTACAGATACTGTCTCAGTCTTAAAGGTGCTTTATGCAGATAAGAAAGACAGTGGAGAATACATTTTTGAGGTTCAAAATGACGTTGGGAGCAGTAGCTGTTCTGCCAGCATTAATGTCCTAGGTGGGTATGGGCTCTCTCTTACTATTGCTTTTAGATACAAAATCTTTTCTCCTGAGCTGCCATCTGCCACAATCATGGCTGAATTTGGTATTTTGTCTTTTTACTCTGTCTTGGATAGATCTCATTATACCACCTAAGTTCACCAAAAAACTAAAGAAAATGGACAGCATTAAGGGGTCTTTTGTCCACCTGGAGTGCATAGTGTCTGGTTCGCATCCTATAAGTATCCAGTGGTACAAGGATGGCCAAGAAATAACAGCAAGTGAAAAGCACAAATACTCTTTCCATGATAATACTGCATTTCTGGAAATAAATAAACTGGAAGGCACAGACAGTGGCTCTTACACTTGTGAAGCAACAAATAAAGCAGGAAGCAACCAATGCAGCGGGTTCTTAACAGTCAAAGGTTTGAGTTCCTTCTTTGCCTTGTGTTAGGTCTCTCATTCATAATTTCAGATTTGCCCATCTCAGAGTAATCCCCTTTCTTCCTTTTTGCATGTTATAGAACCGCCATATTTTGTGGAAAAACCCCAGTCTCAAGAGGTTGTGCCCAATGCTAGGGTTCAGTTCAAAGCGCTGGTGAAAGGGTCTACTCCTCTGCAGATAAAGTGGTTTAAAGACAGCCAGGAGCTCCTGTCTGGAGCCAGTCGATCTGTCTGGAAGGATGACACTTCTAGTGTTCTGGAGCTCTTCTCAGCTAGGACATCTGATTCTGGGAACTACACTTGTCAGATAAGCAATGATGTGGGGACTGCAACCTGCAAAGCAACTCTGTTTGTAAAAGGTGTGCAACCCAATCTTATAATTTTTTTTTGTTCTGATTTTTCTGTGCAGTTTTGGTGGGAGGGGAAAGAAGCCTTTTAGCCTTTTTTTTTTTCTTTAAATTCTGGGTGGTTTTTATTCCTACCTTGAATATTATAAAACCTCAACTTCTCTGTCCATCTTCTAGAGCCCCCCAGATTCATTCAGATGCCAACTTCTGTAGTAGCTTTGCGTGAAGGACAGTCCACCACTTTTGAGTGCCAGGTAGTAGGCACGCCAGAGATCCACATTACATGGTACCTGGATGGGAATGAAGTGACTGACCAAGCTAAGTATGGCATCTCCTTCATAGATGGTTTAGCCACTTTGAGAGTCACTCAAGCCAGAGTGGCAGATAGTGGGATTTATGTTTGCGAAGCCCACAATGATGCAGGTAGTGAGAGCTGCAGCGTCGAGCTGAAAGTAAAAGGTTGGTTTTGAACATCTTGTCATCTCTGTCACATATCTGGGGTGAGGAAGTAGCAGATACTTCTTCTCCCCTCAAAACTATTTAAGGTTATTATCTAGTTTCCCCTCATTCTTCTTTATAGAGCCTCCAACCTTTGTTCGGGAGTTGCGTCCCACTGAGGTAGTGAAGGGTTCAGAGGCCACACTAGAGTGTGAGGTGACTGGTACCCCTCCATTTGAGGTGAAGTGGCTGAAGAACAATAAGGAGATGTTCAGCAGCAAGAAATATGCTATCTCCACCAAAGAATCAGTCTTTACTCTTAACGTGACTAACTGTGACATCTCGGATATTGGTGAATATCAGTGTATTATATCAAATGAAGGTGGGAGCTGTTCTTGCAGCACAAGACTCAGCTTAAAAGGTCAGTCCTCTAGAAAGCACACCTCAAACATTATATGCTCCAGCTAAAGTGTAGCAACTGGGTTTACCTTATATGATCTCTCTTTCTCCTCTTCCCTTTCCAAACTTCTCTTCTGAACAACAAAACTCACACAACAGAACCACCATCCTTCGTCAAAAAGCTGGAGAACGTCACTAGCATTTTGAAAGGTGATGCATTGTTTCAGTGCGTCGTAGCAGGTGCTCAACCCTTATCTGTGTCATGGATAAAAGATGAGAAAATACTAGAAGACGATGAGCACCACCACATTACCTTTGACAACAAGGTGGCCACACTGAAGCTTACCAATGTTGATCTCAGCCACAGAGGGAGATATATCTGTCAGGCAAAGAATGAATCTGGCGTGGAGAAGTGCTTTGCTTTGCTTTTTGTACAAGGTGTGTACAAGGTGTAACCTTGATGAGTACTTGGAAAGTCAATTCCCTATCTATGTACCTAACTGCTGTAATTTTCATATTCTTTATACCTCAGAGCCTGCACAGATCATAGAAAAGGCTAAATCACTTAAAGTCACTGAAAAAGACCCCGTGACTTTGGAGTGTACTGTGGCTGGGACACCAGAGCTCCGAATAAGATGGTACAAAGATGGCAAGCAGCTCCTGCCCAGTAGATACTACACAATGAGCTTTGAAAACAATGTGGCCAGTTTCAGGATTGAACCTGTATCGAAGGAGGATAGTGGTACATACAGTTTTAAGGTCGAAAATGACTTCGGAAGTAGCACCTGTGAAGCTGTTCTGACTGTGCTAGGTTTGTATTGCCAATCCATCAGGGAGGAAATGAAAAATAATCTCTGTGAAAGATAAGCAAGAAGTTAACAAGTGTGTTTTTGCTATTTTTTGTGTTGGGCAGATCAATCAATTCCTCCTGTATTTATCAAAAAGCTAACCAAAAAGGATACCGTTCTGGGATCTTCTATCCAAATGGAGTGCAAAGTCTCTGGGTCACTACCCATTGTTGCAAAATGGTTTAAGGATGGAAAAGAGATAACTGACAGTGCAAAATATAGAAGTCTGTGCCATGAGAACACTATGTCACTCGAGATTGCTAATCTAGAGCTGGCAGACAGTGCAAATTACACATGCAGTGTCTCTAATGTTGCTGGAAACGATTCTTGCAGTGCTGTCCTGACTGTGAAAGGTTTGAAACTCTTTTACTACTTCTTATCTGTGATAAATGCTGGGGAAATACCTTAAATCTTATGCTAACATAACACTCTTATACATCTTAGTGTTAATACTGAAAACTTGGTCTCCATGCTTGCCTCACTGATTTTCTTCATTCTTAGACATTTCTGACGAAATTGTGTCTTTTTCTTAAAAACTGCAGAGCCACCAAGCTTCTTAGTAAAACCTGAAAGCCAGCAAGCCATACCAGATTCCACAGTGGAGTTTAAGGCCACACTGAAAGGAACACCACCTTTTACAGTAAAGTGGTTCAGAGAAGACTTAGAACTTGTATCTGGTCCAACTTGTTTCATTGGGATTGAAGGTTCAACTGGGTTCTTAACACTCTATTCAGTGGATTCTTCTAGGAGTGGGCACTACACTTGCCACGTTTCAAATGACGTTGGCAGTGACTCTTGCACTACAACACTGATGGTAACAGGTGTGCACTCTTGTTGTGTTGCTGTCTTTTTGTCTCCTTCTTCTCTTTCCTTTTTGCCAAGCCTACCTTGGTGCTCTTTGATACACTGCCAAGTGAATTCCCTACTCTGTGTTTGCAACCCACAGTTGTTTGACTCTTTTCTCACCTATTTTTTCAGTATTAATTCAGACCTTCCTGACCCCACTTTTTTTGGTTTTTTAGAACCCCCCAAGTTTGCTAAGAAGCTAGAGGCAGCAAAAGTAGTCAAGCAGGGTGATTCAACCCGGCTTGAGTGCAAAGTAAGTGGATCTCCAGAGATGAAGGTAGTATGGTTCAGAAATGACCATGAAATTGTTGCCAGTGAAAAATTCCGGACATCATTCGTTGACTCTGTGGCTGTGCTTGAAATGAATCATCTCAGTACTGATGAGAGTGGTGACTACATCTGTGAAGCTCACAACCCTGCCGGCAAGGCCAGCTGTAGCACCAAAGTCACAGTGAAAGGTTAGCTGTCTTAATGTTCTCCAACTGCATCCTATTTTTGCCCTGGTGGTTGTATCCCTTAGAAATACACAGGAACATGAGACGAATTTATTTCAGGGCTGCCCTGTTCTTCATGTCATGTTTGTTTCTGGATGCCCCCTCACCTTCCCTGCCAGTGTCTAAACAAGAGAGATGATGTTCTTTATGTCCTAAGCTATTTTTTCCCCAGTTCTATATTTTTTAATACCCAAGACAGTTCATAGTGAGAATTTCTCTATCAAGGAGCTGAAATACAAAGAGAAAGAACAGACATAAACTGACTAGTGTCAGTTTTACATTCTGCATGGGAGATTACTACCAATTAAATGAGATCTGTACCCTCTCTGCCAAAGGCCACCCCTCTGTTTACCTTTTCTAAATGAGGGCTAAGGGCTCTTAATGCTCACCTTTATGCAAGCTCATTTCATATTATGCCCAGAAAACGAGGGAAGTCTTGCCCATTCTGTAGATATTGTCAGTAGTCCCATTTTCCAGAAGCTGGTATCTGTAGACTCTTTGTCAATCAAAGAGCTTCAGACTACTTTCTAAATGTTTCTTTCTTCCCTTGTTAGAACCTCCTGTCTTTAGCAGGAAGCCTTCTCCAGTAGACATTGTCAAAGGATCTGAGGTTAGCCTGGAATGTGAGATTTCAGGAACACCTCCATTTGATGTTGCCTGGTACAAAGATAGGAGACAAATCCGCAGTAGTAAGAAGTACAAGGTTACAGCCAAAAACTACCACACAAGTGTTCGCATTCTTAATGTCGAAGCTGCAGATGTTGGTGAATATCAGTGCAAAGCACAGAACGACGTAGGAAGTGACACTTGTATTTGCACTGTGAAGCTGAAAGGTAAAGTACATGTGTCTTCTGCAGCGCTCCTAATGGCACTGCATTGCTCTTCTTTGTGGAAACACTGTGAGTATTTACTATAACTGCATATTTCTTCTTCAGAACCACCAAAATTCTTGACTAAAATAAACAGCATGACTGTTGTGGTTGGAGAACCAGTAGAGTTACAAGCAAGAGTGGAGGGCTCCCAGCCAATTTCTGTGCAGTGGCTTAAAGACAAAGAGGAAATTATCAGAGAAAGTGAGAATACAAAGATCACATTTATGGAAAATATTGCAACTTTGCAATTTATACGCACAGAGACAGGCAGTGCTGGAAAATACACCTGTCAGATCAGAAACGATGCTGGAAGTCGTGAGTGTATGGCTACCTTAACTATTCTAGGTGGGTAAAAAGCACAAATTCATGGGAGTTTCTTTTTTAAGTTAAAAACTTGGCTATTAGGTATCAGCTGCATACTTTGCTTATGCCTCTGAGTTCAAAACAAACAAAACAGAGAATCCTTCTCTCCCCAACAAGCAGAAGTCAGGTTCCATATTTCCAGTTGTCCAGTAATAGGGCTGAAAGGAATCACTCTGTATTTCTGTCATGTCTTCTGCTCATGCCTGCTCAGAGAGGGAGATGAAAATGTTTAATATTTTAAATGAAAATATACTTTAAAATTATTTAAAATGTTTTAAGATATCTTTACTTAATTTTGGAAAGCATCTGAAATTTGCAGTTTACAGTAACAGAAAGAATGGAAAAAACTCCACATCCCAACAAATCAAAATTTCCTTAGTATCAGGTGTGCAAACCCCATATACTATATGTTATATAGCTATAATTCTTACAGCTAATACTAATCAAACCCTGTTTTAACCATATATGTTACCCATCTCTCCTTCCAGAGCCTGCAGTCATTGTAGAGAAAGCAGAGCCAATGAAGGTTACTATAGGAGATGCCTGTACTTTGGAATGCAAAGTAGCAGGCACACCACAGCTTTCCACTGGGTGGTTCAAGGATGGTAAAGAGCTGACCAGCAGCCAAAAATACAGAATCACTTTCCTCAATAATGTATCTACACTTAAAATTATGGATGCAGAAAAGGAAGATGGTGGATTGTACACTTTCGCTGTACAAAACGACGTGGGGAAAAGCAGTTGTACGGCATCGGTTGATGTTTTAGGTTGGTTGGGTAGCTTTTCTTCTATCTTTTATGAAAGCTCTTGTTTGGCCATGTTCTCTGTCCTTTCTTCCATTCCTTTACTCATATTCTCTCTAACCATAGATTTATTATGTTTTCTTATGCAGATCGAATCATTCCTCCTTCTTTCACAAGAAAACTAAAGGAAACCCCTTGTGTTCTGGGTTCCTCAGCACTGTTGGAATGTAAAGTGTCAGGTTCACCACCTATTTCTGTTGCCTGGTTCCATAATGGACTTAAGTTAGTCAGTGGAGAAAAACACCAAATCTCCTTTTCAGATAATCTATGTATTTTAGAAGTTAATTCACTGAGCCACTCAGATACCGGCACTTACACCTGCAAAGCTACCAACACAGCTGGCTCAGATGAATGCAGTGCTGTATTGACTGTGCAAGGTGGGTATACGATGGTCAGGAAGCCCTCTGAGCCATTCTTTTCTCTTTCTCTCTTGAAATTTTCTGCAGTCTTTTGTAAATATTCTTGGGGAAAACTATTGACAGTAAAATAAAGATTTTGCTCTTTATCTTCAGTAGGTGTGTGGAAATACCGGAGCTGTGCTGCAGCAATTTGTCTCATCCATCTTTTTCTTTTGTGTATTTAGAGCCACCTTCTTTTGAAAGGACCCCAGAGCCTCTGGATGTATTGCCAGGCACAAGCATCACTTTCACATGTGTTGTCAGAGGAACCCCTCCTTTTAAGGTTAACTGGTTTAGAGGGGCCAATGAACTTGTACCAGGGGACAAATGCAATATCTACTTGGAGGAGTCTGTTGTGGAGCTTGAGTTATTTGATGTAACTCCTCCCCAAAGTGGAGAGTACACTTGTCTAGTGACTAATGATGCTGGCAGGGTAAATTGTACAACACACCTTACAGTAAAAGGTTTGTAAAGATTATGTCTCTCCATTTTTCTTAAATTATTGTTTCCTTCTCTCCATTTGGCATGTTGTGCTCAACATTTGTGACTTACATTTCATTAGAGCCAGCTGTCTTTGTGAAGAAACTGAGTGATCAGTATGTGGAGCCTGGCAAGCCCATCATCCTTGAGGGCACTTACACAGGCAGCCTGCCCATCTCTGTAACATGGAAGAAGAATGGCCACACCATCACACAATCTCAGAAGTGTAGCATCACCACCACAGAGAAATCCTGCATCCTGGAAATACTTGACAGCACCAAAGAAGATGCAGGAGAATACACTTGCCATGTTGAAAATGAGGCAGGAAGAGATGTTTGCGAGGCTGTAGTCTCTACCCTAGGTGTGTTCTCCCTTTGCTTCTTTTCCTGGCTTTTTTTTTCAAGTGTATGCTTTTCAAAACCTGGCACACAATAAGCCTGTCTAATTGCTTCTCTTTTTTTAGAACCTCCCTACTTTGTTACACACTTGGAACCTCTTGAGGTGTCAGTTGGGTCCTACACAACATTGCAATGTCATGTTGCTGGAACACCGGAAATTACTGTGTCTTGGTACAAAGGGGATACAAAACTCAGGTCTACTCCTGAGTATAAAGTGTTCTTTAAAGACAATGTTGCTACACTTACTTTCAACAAAGTGGCTAGCAACGACAGTGGAGAATACATCTGCAAGGCAGAAAACAGTGTGGGAACTGCATCTACAAAGGCTCTCTTAACAGTACAAGGTGATGATTTTACATTAGCTTGCTAAAACTCTTTTTCTCTTGCAAAACTATAAAAAAGTTGCTTCCTGGGGTGTATTTATCCTTCACTTGCTCTCTTCCAGAACGCAAACAACCACCTTCCTTCGCAAGAAAATTAAAGGACATTGAGCACCCTGCTGGTTTACCCCTTAAGCTTATGTGTCGGCTCAATGGCTCAGAGCCCATTACTGTCACTTGGCACAAAGATGGTGTGCTGCTAAAGGATGACCACAATGTGCACACGTCCTTTGTAGATAACGTTGCAGTGCTGCAACTGGTGCGAACCGAGATGAATCACACTGGGCAATACTCCTGCACAGCCACCAATTCTGTGGGCACTGCCACCTCAAGCGCTAGGCTCACAGTGGCAGGTGTGTTGGCTTATAAAACTTTTACTTGGATCACAGGTTCCTCCCTCTTATTTCATGCATGCAATGGTATCTGGGTGTTGCATTAGCATTTTTCTGAGGTATGAGTATTGCATGGTTTTCTTGTGTTTCTAGAACCCAAGCAAGCACCTGTCTTCGACATCAAACCAGAATCTATTGATGTGCCTTTTGGAGAAAGTGCTGACTTTGAATGTCATGTTACGGGAGCCCAGCCCATACACATAACATGGTCCAAGGATGGTCGGGAGATCCGAACTGGAGGAAATTTCAATATTACATTCACAGCCAACACAGCTCACCTTCGAGTGCTCAGAGTGGGTAAAGGAGACTCTGGCCAATACACTTGCCAAGCTAGTAATGAAGCTGGGAAAGACTTCTGCTCAGCCCAACTCAGTGTCAAAGGTATTAAGTCACCTTTGTTTGTGCATTTTCTTTTCCTTGTGTAAAGAGATCTCTTTGTCTTTGATCTTCTGCCATTTCTAGTTTAGAAATACATAGAAAGTAGCTTTGCAGACTGCAGACATAAGTCATGCAATGACTTTCTCCCATCATACTGTGTAACTGCACAATCTCCAAGGAGAAAGGTACCTCTGTAAACCTGTTTGTATGGAGAGTTGTGCTCACACTGCTTTTTACTTTAATAGTTAAACTACAGTCACTGTGGAAGTCACTCATAGCAATTGCTATATGGAAAATTATTAGTAAATACAGCTCTACCTTGCATTTGTTGGCCTGCATAGGTGACTCTTTCAAATTTGCTAAAGATTTCAGTTGGAGTTCTGAATTGTTGATTTAATCTAGACTATGACTCACTAATTTCTTCATGCAGAAATATACTTTAAAGAAGTGTAAACAAGTGAAACAATCCCTACCGTATTTCTGTTGCTCCCATGGATGAAGGGTTTGTCAAATCTTTCATGTTGGCCTGGGAACCCTGTTACTTGTTAGCACTCAAAGGTAACAGCAAAATTTTAATTGCGTGGAGCAACCATTCCTTGTGTACCTTTTACAGCTTCAACTGTCTCATGCAGCAGGGTTCAAAGCTGGCAGAACATAGTTTTAGTTGTTGTCTTTGCCTTCTTCTCTTCATCTTCTGTATTTCCTTGAGAGGAAACTGGTTGGGGATGCAGCCAATTTCTGTAACAATTTTATTTTTGTGCTGTAGTACTCTTGTGCCTCCCAGAACTCTTCCGCAGTACTGTAGATTTCACATGGCAAACAGCTATGTTGTCATTCTCTACATACTTATTCTGTTCTGCAGAACCTCCCAAGTTCATCAAGAAGCCTGAAGCTTTGCGGTTCGTGAAGCAGGGGGACACAGTTCAGCTTGAATGTAAAATCAGTGGCACACCAGAGATCAGAATCATGTGGTACAAAAATGATCAGGCACTCCAGGCAAGCGACAGGCTGCACATGTCCTTTGTAGACTCCGTGGCAATGCTGACTATCTTGGGTGCCAGCGCTGAAGATGCAGGGGATTACATCTGTGAAGCCCACAACTCTGCTGGCACAGCCAGCTGCAGCACCTCAGTCACAGTGAAAGGTTAGCATATGGTTCTGCACTCCACCAGAATCCCTGGCTGCCAGGCCTGCTCCCAGCTGCACATCCCCCTGCTGCTGCAGCAGCTGGTGGCTGCTGGGCCAGTGTCTCTGCAGCTGCTCTTGCATTTAAATGCTGCTGTGTTTAAGCAGCAGAGATCAGTTAGGAAACAGTGGTGGATGTTCAGCACTGTGCAGTCATTCCCTCGTCTCCCCATTTAAGTCAGTTGAAGGCTGAACAAAGGCAATATTTTCAGATCACAACGGAAGCATGGACTAGATGGAGCACCAGCCACAGTGAGGGAGCTGGGAATACTTCTCAGCCATCCCTCTGCCTCCTTTTTATACACAGTGATACTGACAGGAATGAAATTTAAGATGGAAGAGGAGGCTGTGTAGCTGAGCTTCACTGACTAGCTATCATGACTGGAAAGATGGAATGTAAGATGAAATGTGACCCCAGAGTGCAGGGAGAGGGGCTTTTGGGAAAGGACACTGAGCACTGATTCCAAACAGGTGCAGAAGTATCACATTTTCTGCCCTTTGGACTCTGAGTGCTGGGATTTTTTAGAGGTGAGGCCACATATTTAAAAGCTAAATATGTGTTTACAATATAAGCGTAGGCTCCCTTCCTGAATATGTTGCTTCCTGCTACTATCCAGAAACCCACCCAGAGAAGAAAGCTCACATATTATGATGTGATTCTTTTTTTATAGAACCACCTGTTTTTAGCAAGGTGCCAAGCCCTGTGGACACTCTTAAAGGCTCAGATGTTATCCTTCAGTGCGAGATAGCAGGGACCCCACCCTTTGAGGTGGCTTGGTTCAAGGACCGGAGGCAGGTCAGGAGCAGCAAGAAGTTCAAGGTGACAGCAAAGCACTCCGTTGCAAGTCTTCATATCCTCAATTTGGAATCTCAAGATACTGGAGAATATCAATGCAAAGCTATGAATGAGGTGGGAAGCGACACTTGCACCTGCCCAGTGAAATTTAAAGGTTTGTATGCTAGAGGATCAACATCACTTCCCTCTTTTCTTGATCTCCAGGCTATCACTCTTCCAAGCAAGCATGTATGATTAACTGTCCTCTGCCTCCTTGTTTTTGCTATCAGAACCTCCACGGTTTGCCAAGAAGCTGAGTGACACTGCAATCTTCATCGGGGAGCCAACAGCCCTGCAGGCAGTAGTGGAAGGATCCCAACCAATTTCTGTTGTCTGGCTCAAGGATAAGGGTGAAGTTATTAGGGAGAGTGAAAATGTTCAAATGTGGTTTATGGACAACATTGCAACTCTTGAGATTGCCAGTGCAGAGGGAGCTGACGTTGGAAAGTACATCTGTCAGATCAAAAATGATGCTGGCATGCGGGAGTGCTCTGCCTTTTTACAGGTCCTAGGTGGGTATAGGCTACTCCACTATAGATACAGTGTCTTACAGCTTGCGTGGCTGGCTCTACCAGCCTTTGCCTTCTGCTTACACCCTGTGCTCATGAGTTTGTGGGTAGATTTCCCTGTGACACACAGACCCCTCCCTTCCTATTTCAGAACCAGCAGTCATCTTAGAGAAGACTGAGCCGATCACAGTAATGGCTGGCAATCCCTTTACCTTGGAGTGCAAAGTAGGAGGAACACCTGAGCTTATCACCAAGTGGTACAAAGATGGCAGAGAACTAAAGAGTGACCGCAAATACCAAATTACCTTTTTCAACAATATATCCACTTTGAAAGTCTTTTCTGCAGACAGGGGAGACAGGGGCTTGTATACTTTTGAGGTGCACAATGAAGTGGGCGACAGCAGCTGCACTTCTTCAGTTGATGTTTCAGGTCAGCTCTACGTCTTTATTGTTCACTCTTGTCTTTAAAGAAAGCTTTAATTTTTTTCCTCTTTTATTTCCCTTCAAAGAAACCTCAACACTTGTCTTCCTGTTCTTCTGCCCTGTCCTACTTAGATCGCCTTGTTCCTCCTTCATTCTCAAGAAAACTAAAGGAGACAAATGGGGTGCTAGGATCCTCTGTGCTGCTGGAATGCAAAGTGTCTGGCACAGCTCCCATATCTGTGTCTTGGTTTCAAGATGGGAATGAGATTGTTAGTGGAGAAAAATATGAAATCTCGTTCTTGGATAATGTTTGTGCTCTGAAGTTGAATGCCCTGGATGTCACAGATACAGGGTCATATACATGTGTGGCAGCCAATGTGGCTGGATCTGATGAATGCAGTGCCTTCTTAACTGTACAAGGTCAGTGGAAGGATACTTCCATGCCTTCAGCAAAATTCTTCTTCCATCTTCTCTTTTTTTTTCCCTCTGGTTTCTCATGGTTTCTTTATCATGTTTTGTTTGGTTTGGGTTTGGTGGGGTTTTTTTCCCATGGTTTCTTTAATTTATTTTTTTTTAACTCAAGTCTGCTCATTTTCCTTCCCACAGAGACCATCCTATTAACATCTTTTTCCCTCTTTCACTTCTTTGCATGATCCTTAGAATCACCTTCTTTTGTGAAGACACCTGATCCCCAGGAAGTTTTGCCTGGATCAAATGTGACATTCACCAGCTACATAAAGGGCAGTACTCCCTTCAAAGTGACCTGGTTCCGAGGCATCAGGGAGCTGGTGCCAGACAGCGACTGCTCCATCTCTCTCAATGAGTCTGTGGCACAGCTGCAGCTGTACAACGTGGAGCCAGGCCACAGTGGGGACTATGCCTGTGTGGTCACAAATGATGCTGGCAGTGCCTCATGTACAACACAGCTCTTTGTGAAAGGTGTGTTTGGGTGTGTGCATGAATGCACAGTTGTCTTCACTCACTCCCTGCCTGCAGCTCTTCCATATCTGTCCCTCTTACTATTGATTTATACTTCTCCATAGAGCCTGCAGTCTTTGTGAAGAAATTAAGTGATTTCAGTGTGGAGCAGGGGAAGTCCATTGTGCTAGAAAGCAGCTACATTGGCACCCCTCCCATCTCTGTCACCTGGAAAAGAAATGGCATGCCCATTGCTCAGTCTCAACGCTGCACTGTTACAACTACTGAAAAATCTGGTATTCTTGAAATCTTCAACAGCACAAAGAACGATGAAGGCGAATATACCTGTGAGGTGGCAAATGAGGCGGGTGGGGATGTTTGCCACAGCCTTGTATCCATCTTAGGTATTCATCACCCCCGATCCCCCTAACACACCCCAGTGATGCTCTGCCTCTGCTCACCACATTCTCTCCTTCCCTAGAACCACCTTATTTTGTCACACACCTGGACCGTGTGGAGGTGAAGCTTGGCGAGCCCTTGACCTTAAAATGCCAGATTAGCGGTTCACCAGAAATCAAGGTGTCCTGGTACAAAGATGACACCAAACTCAGATCAACACAGGCTTACAAAATGCACTTCAAGAACAATGTGGCAACACTGGCATTCTCTGCAGTAGAGGACAGCAACATCGGAGAATATATCTGCAAAGCAGAAAATACTATCGGCTTTGCCACCTCCACAGCTTTGCTCGTTGTTAAAGGTGATGGTCCATGAGCCACTCTTTTGTGGGGTAGTTTTTAGGAACTCTTTGCTGTCTACAGAAAAGGGGTTTTAATAATTTCAAAGATAAACAATTCTAGGTTGGCTTCCTACTGATAGTGGTGATTATTATTGTTTTGCAGAACGTCAACTTCCCCCTACATTCACCAGAAAACTTAAAGATATTCAGGAGGTGGTTGGTGCCCCAGTGACATTTGACTGCCGCATAACTGGCTCAGAGCCTATCCAGGTGTCCTGGTACAAGGATGGGGTTCTCTTAAGCGACACTGATAACATGCAATCAGCCTTCTTAAATAATGTTGCGACTTTACAAATCTTAGAAACTAGTATGGATTACTGTGGCCAATATACTTGCTCAGCCCAAAATGCTCTGGGAACTGCCTCTTCTAGTGCCAAACTTCTCCTTACAGGTTTGTAGATCACATTGTCATGAAAATCTTTTTTATGTCTTTGCTGTTTTACTTCTCCACCCTTTTTTCCTCTACCCATTGTGTGGTGGCCAGGGACAATGGGCATGGCATGGTGAAGCAGGCTTGGTGGTGAGCTCTGCCATGCTTTCCTCTTTGCAGAACACCTACAACCTCCCTTCTTTGATGTCAAGCCAGTATCTATTGATGTGGCACTAGGGGAAAGTGCAACCTTTAAGTGCCATGTGACTGGTTCTGCTCCCATGAGGATTACTTGGACCAGAGACAACAGAGAGATTCGCCCAGGTGGCAACTACAAAATGACACTGGTGGAAAACACAGCCAGCTTGACAGTCCTAAAAGTTGGTAAAGGGGATGCTGGACTCTACACATGCACTGCCAGCAACAGTGTTGGAAAGGACGCGTGCGCAGCTCAGCTGGCTGTACAAGGTATTGCTGTGGGCTCTACTGTTTATGAGGTTTTCTTTGCTAGGCAGATACCTGGAAAACACAGTCCTGAATGCAGACATTTGTGTGACTAACAATCTTTACAAGAGATTACTCTGAGATGTCTTATTTCACTTAAATGTTATTGTAAAACTTAAATACTTATATTTCTTCTGCTTTGGTATAGTACATGATTTTTCTTATCAAAGGGATTCTTCCATTGAAACATTAACTCTCCCTTATTACTTTGTTGTGCCTTTATAAATGCTTCTGTTGGACAGCAAAATCTGTCTCTCTAAAGTCTTTCTCCAGCAGTGACAGTCACTAGGTTGCCCAGGGGTGTGAAAGGAAATAGAGAGAAAATCAGTTCACTTATGAGACTTAAAAGTATCTTTACTGCATATGTAGCTCCTGCAAAAAGGTTTACTCTTTCCCAGATTGAACACATTGAAAATTGCTCTTCTAAAGATCAAAACTGGGGAATCTGAGAGTAGATTTAGTGACAAATATCCGTCCCACCCAATACTTCACCTCTCCTTATAGTGTGTGGATCTAAAAGTAAAATCTAAATATATGAATGGCTCAGACTGTCTTGGTGCAAGTGACACATGTATATTAGTGCAATTTCCTCAATGTAGGTGGGAACATATTTATAGCTGTTCCGGATATTTCAATCTTACTGATTTTATAAAAGAAGAAATGTAACATACACTGCTTATTATGCCTGAGTTAAAGATTATGCCTGAGTTAAAAGGTCCTTGTTGTTTTAGCGCTTTCTTTCCTCTTTTATCTTTTTTTTTTCCCTCTTTTCTCTGTATGAATTTGGAGTGCAAAGAGGAGGGGGAATATTTGAAGAGTAAATCCTTTTATTCTCTAAGACAAATAACACAGGAAACTGAGCTACTAGTAGCAAGATTTTGTATTAATTATTTGTCAGATCTTATATATATATATATCCAGTTTAATCTAGCCATAAGCATTTTTCTTGGTGGGGTTGGAAAGAGTGTGTAAGACTGAATTACCTGGATTCAATAATATGTAGGGCTGCTGTATTGTGTAGCTTGACTTACAAAATGCATTGAAAAATTGTACAAGAAATCAAACCTCTTTAAAAGATCTGAAGCTTCTTTCCACCACAATAATTCTGTTTATTATTAATTATATCGTTGCTAATAGTTTTATTTGAACAGAGTAACCATTTGTAAAATGATCCCAGCTGACCTCATTTATTTTTTTGCTCTTCAAATCTTTATTTGTAAAATCTTGAGGAGCTTTTTCAGTATTATTATTTTGTTTTTTGATCCTGAATTTACTGACACTTTTTAGTATCAGTGTTCTTTAGAATTTGTACAGTTTCCCCAGGGCTGTAAAATTAGTGGTGTTGATTGTTTTCAGCTAACTTTGATAGAACTTGAAAGGGCAATTTCTTTGAGTGCATTGTTTTGCATGTCTTTAATTTGAGCATATGCTATCTCACTTCTGTGACATGCAGGCATTTGTTTGTCTTTTCTTTTAATTGACCTTGAAAACCTCACAGCTTTTTATTAGGCTTCTCACTCTAGTATCTAATGTCCCCAATCTGTAGTTTTAATAATTGCTTTATGTTCTAGAACTGCTTTACATTCTAAATATATACCTTACTAATGTGTATACCCCCATTTTCTGAAAGGAGTGGAATCAGAGTGTGACTCCTCAGCAACTGTTAGTATGCAGATAGATAATCAACTCTTTCTCAAAGTGAAATCTGATAGTAAATTACTGAGGTTCCAAGAGTCCTAATGTTAACAAACCATCATTTCTATTTTTAGAAACTCAGGAAGTTTTGTTTCTAGCAACACAGGATGTTTTGCAACTGTCCCACAGGTTGAAATAATCCATAATTAATTAGATATTCTTCCTACATTTTACAGATAGTCACGCAAAGAGGCACTTCATCCTGTTTTGCAGAGGGATTTGTTTGTTGTGTCCATGTTACCGCCTCTTGGTCTTACTAGTTATATCTTTGATGTATGAACATTCAGTCTTGTGATTCTAATCATCTAGATGGTACTTTTGATGAAAAGTATCAAACTTCCACTCCTTTCATCTCCTTATGGAACAAAATGTAACCATCTGTTTTGCTTCTCAAGCACAGGACATTTAACACCAATGTCTGTAATACCAGCCATCTCATAATTCTCCTCAACATGATTATTTCCAAACTCTTTTGTTTACTACCTAAGCTCCTTAACTTTCATTTATTTAACTTTCCTTATATGCAACTTTATGTTTGGTTTTGCATTAAATGTGTGAGGGGTTATAATGCAGATACATTTATTGACTATATTAATTATTAATCACAGAATATAAAGCAATTGCTATAATACTCAACATAAATGCTTTTAATAACATTTCTTGGCTGAACAGCTGGATTCTTCCATTTGCATCAGGCATTTTGATTACTCATGTATAACAAGAGCATGTTTTGTAAAGAAAACCACACAAATCAACTAATCTGTAGTGAATACATACAAGGAGAGTACAGTGGATCAGTAAACTGAGAAAATCACTGAAATGCAAATAGGAAATTTGTTTGCTTCTTAATCTGGATTTTGGACCAACTTGAAACCATCTAAAAAAATTTCATAGCAATTACAAAATCGAAATTTTTGCTTAAGTTCCTAAAGTTTGCAACTTCAGTTACATAGCTCCCTGCTTATTCAAACAATTAGCACAGTTTAAAGCATTATCTCCCCTTTTTGGCTTTCCAGAACCACCAAGGTTTATTAAGAAACTAGACTCTTCAAAACTTGTGAAACAGCATGATTCCACAACATATGAATGCAAAATAGGTGGATCTCCAGAAATCAAAGTCACCTGGTACAAAGGTGAAACTGAAATCCATCCCAGTGAAAAATACAGAATGTCCTTTGTGGATTCAGTGGCAGTCATTGAAATGCACAACCTCAGTGTTGAAGACAGCGGTGACTACACTTGTGAAGCTCAGAATCCAGCGGGTAGTGCAAGCACCAGTACTACACTGAGAGTAAAAGGTCAGAATCTCAGCTCTTTCCCTCTCTTTCTAACTGGAAGGGTCCTCCTTTAGGAAAAGCTCTTAAATCCCACTTTCTTTTGTCAGAGAGGCCAAAACTTGTCTGAGTAGATGGCAAACCTCTTGTCTGTTTTTGATCTCTTTGGCAGATCTTTCTTATCTATTGTTTGTCTCTGCTATGTAGCAACAGAAGAGTTTCTTGAATCTTCTGTCCTCTTTAATCTCTTTTGCTTAAATTACACAAACAATAACTCTTTTTTCTTTTTTCCAGCGCCCCCCCTTTTTACCAAGAAACCCCTTCCTGTCGAGACCTTGAAAGGGTCTGATATTCATCTGGAGTGTGAGCTTCAGGGCACTCCTCCATTCCAGATTTCATGGTATAAAGACAAACGAGAAATTCGGAGCAGCAAGAAATATAAGGTCATGTCTGAGAATTACATAGCTAGTCTTCACATTCTCAGTGTGGATACTGCAGATGTTGGTGAATATCACTGTAAGGCTGTAAATGATGTGGGAAGTGACTCCTGTGTTGGCTCTGTAACATTAAGAGGTTTGTACAAAGATTGGCATCTTCTTGGCATTTCTTTGTTCCTGCAATTCTTCTCCTACTTTTCCGCTCCTGGCAGGATTCTTTACTGTTAAATATCTTCTCTTAAATAGCACCACCAACCTTTGTGAAGAAGCTGAGTGATCTCACTGTCGTTGTTGGTGAGTCGATCGAACTGCAAGCTGCAGTACAAGGATCACAGCCCATTTCCGTTCTGTGGTTAAAAGACAAAGGGGAAATCATCAGAGAAAGTGATAATCTTTGGATCTCCTACTCAGAAAACATTGCAACTATGCAGATTGGAAATGCAGAACCAACCAATGCTGGGAAATACATTTGTCAGATAAAAAATGATGCTGGAGTTCAGGAATGCTTTGCCATGCTGAAAGTGCTAGGTTGGTAGCATGAGATAAAAAACACAATGTGTTTTAAGCTGTTTTAAAGTTCGAATATAAAATTTTATCGTAATAACAGCTATTTCGTTGTTCTAAAATTTTTTCTGACTTGCATTTCATTGCAGAACCTGCAGTCATTTTAGAGAAGCCAGGCCCAGTCAAAGTTACAGCTGGAGACTCTTGTACTCTGGAATGCACAGTAGATGGCACACCAGAGCTTACAGCTAGGTGGTTTAAGGATGGTAATGAACTGTCCACTGACCATAAATATAAAATCAGTTTCTTCAACAAAGTATCTGGGCTTAAGATCCTCAATGCAACGCTAGAAGACAGTGGAGAATATACTTTTGAGGTGAAAAACAGTGTTGGTAAAAGCAGCTGCACAGCTTCAGTGCACGTTTCAGGTTAGTTGACTACTCTTTCTGAGTCACCTCTGATCCTTTAGTTCCTTTACAAAGCCTTCAGATAGCAAAGCGGTTTTTGTGATTGGCAACCTAAGAGAGTTGTATAATCCTAGGAGTATTTGGCATGCCACTTTGACTGGCATCAAGAATAGATGCCTACCTAAACTCTGAGGGGCAGGAATTATTGAAAGGACTTGATTTCTTCAGCTTTAATCTCCATGTTGTCTTGGACAGCTGGTGGAATATTGTTGCTTATGAAAAAGAACATCAAAAATAAAAGGTGCTCCTCAAAGATTGTAAATGAAAGTTCCAGCATATCCTTAACCATTGACTATTTTTCAAATACTTAGATGTGTCAGAGTATATTGCTGAAGTGGATACAGTGAAAGAAAGTTCAATAATTTTATTGTGCACAGAGAATTTCCTGCATCCTGCATTTTAAGAACCGTGTATGGTAACTTCTACTTTTATTTTTATTTTGAAACAAATGCAGATCGTATTATACCTCCCTCTTTCACAAGAAAACTGAAAGAAACATATGGTCAGCTGGGTTCTTCTGCTGTGCTGGAGTGCAAAGTTTATGGGTCACCACCCATTCAGGTTTCCTGGTTTCATGATGGACAAGAGATTACCAGTGGAGAGAAGTATCAGGCTACACTTACAGACAATACCTGTTCTCTGAAAGTGAATGGACTTCAGGAGTCTGATATGGGAACTTATTTGTGCACAGCTACTAACGTAGCTGGGTCTGATGAATGCAGCGCATTTTTGAGTGTTAGAGGTCAGTATCAGTAAGAAGCCAGAATCAGAGGGTCCAGATTTGTTTTCAGAAAGATTTCATTTTTTCTTTGTTGAGTATTTCTGATGACTGTGATCTTCAAAAGAAGTTCAAATGTACTTCTCTGTTTTGTGTGCTTAGAACCACCATCTTTTGTGAAGAAACCTGAACCACTGGATGTTTTATCTGGGGCAAACATAACCTTTACTAGTATCATAAAAGGTTCCCCTCCACTGGAAGTTAAATGGTTCAGAAGCAGTGTTGAGCTAGTACCAGGACCCAGATGCAATATCACCTTGCAAGATTCAGTTGCAGAACTGGAGCTGTTTGATGTACATCCACTTGAGAGTGGAGACTACACCTGCCAGGTCTCTAACGAGGCAGGGAAAATTTCTTGCACTACACATCTTTTTGTCAAAGGTTTGTCTAGACTACTGCTTCTTATGCTTCTTAAAGATGATCTCTTGGCTTTATTTAATTTTTTTTCTTCCTGTTGTTCATTATAGAACCAGCCAAATTTGTGAAGAAGGTGAATGACTTAAGTGTAGAGAAAGGGAAAAATTTAATCTTGGAATGTACATATACGGGTACTCCACCGATTTCAGTGACATGGAAGAAAAATGGTGTGAAAATAATGCACTCTGAAAAGTGTAGCATCACCACTACAGACACATCTGCCATACTGGAAATCCCTAGCAGCAAACTAGACGATCAGGGGCAATATTCTTGTCATATTGAAAATGATTCTGGGAAAGACACTTGTCATGGTACAATCACAATACTAGGTGCGTCAAGCCAGCATCACTTCAACAAGTGTTATTTGAACTACTAATGGTCATCATGCAATATCTTTTTATGCTAATGGTGTGTCTTTGTCCTTCAGAACCACCTTACTTCATTACACCCTTGGAGCCAGTGCAGGTGACTGTTGGGGATTCTGCATCCTTACAGTGCCAGGTTGCTGGAACACCAGAAATGATTGTGTCATGGTACAAAGGCGATACAAAGCTGAGAGGAACTGCTACTGTGAAAATGCACTTTAGGAACCAAATTGCTACTCTGGTTTTCAGCCAGGTAGACAGTAGTGACAGTGGGGAGTACATCTGCAAAGTAGAAAACTCTGTTGGGGAGGCTTCTTCATCGTCTTTGCTTACAGTTCAAGGTGAATATTTCAATTTCAAATATAGGGAAATGGCCTATTTTTCTTAAGTATGCTTTGCTATTTCGCAAAACAACAATTGCCTTTTCCTCGTAAAACCCTTTACTGTTTCTTGATGTGTCAGGTACCCTGTGGCACTATCTTCTACTAACAAAAGCCTACCAGCAAAGCTAATTGAAATACAGCATTTATTGACCACAGCGTTCTGTGTTCTGCAGTGTTACAAGCCTCTCTATCTTCTGCCCCTATTCAAGATATTGCTTTGATTATTTCCAGTATTAGCAGTCCTGAGGCTCATTGCATCTAAGAGAAAAAAAAAAACAAAACCTCTCTTCCTACAACCATATGCACAGGGCTTTTTACAAGAAGTTCAAAATAAATGATACGTTAAATAATATTTTTAATTGGAAGTTATGAGCAAAAATCCACCATACTCTACAGCATATTAGTCAGTGATTATCGATGAGTACAGCAAGAGGTGCATGTCTTCTGAAAGACTTCACGATACAATACTTGTTCTCTTACAGAGCGTAAACTTCCTCCTTCTTTTACACGAAAATTAAGAGACGTTCATGAAACTGTTGGCTTACCAGCTGTGTTTGATTGTGGCATTGCTGGCTCAGAACCCATTGAAGTATCTTGGTTTAAAGACGGCGCGCGTGTAAAAGAGGACTACAATGTTCACACATCCTTTGTAGATAATGTAGCAACTCTCCAGATTTTGAAGACAGATAGGAGCCTTATTGGGCAATACACCTGCACAGCTGTCAATGCTATTGGGACTGCTTCTTCTAGTGGCAGGCTTGTCCTTACAGGTTGGTGGGCTGTGAAATATTTAATGGAAATGTCTTAAAACTGAGTTTTGCTTTATATATGGATTTAATATTGAACAAGAGATTCTTATTTCACACAGTTTTTAATTAAATTGAGATTTTTAAGTGATGGTTTTTTATTTCTTTCACTCTTCAGAAGGGAAGACTCCTCCATTCTTTGACATCCCACTTACACCTGTGGGCGGCATTATTGGAGAAAGTGCTGATTTTGAGTGTCATGTTTCTGGAACACAGCCTATTAGAGTTACTTGGGCAAAAGATGACCAAGAAATTAGAACAGGAAAGAACTATCAGATCAGTTATGTAGACAACACAGCCCATTTGACCATCTTGAGAGTTGACAGGGGAGATTCTGGAACATATGCATGCTATGCTAGCAATGAAGTTGGAAAGGACTCTTGCACAGCTGAGCTGGTGGTTAAAGGTACTGAATAGATAATACATTGTGTTCACATTTTTCTTATTTCAGTTATAAAGGAAGTTGGACTTATTACTGGAAGATAAATTTGAGAAAACTTTTGAGATGTAACCCAAGAGTACCTATCTGGAGATACCTATGAATCTTTTAAGGGAATAAGGAAGGGTCACTAACAGCAAAGGGAGGAGAAATAAAACATTTTCTTTGGCCTTCTTTCTCAATAGGCTCTGGCCTATTTCTTCCTTAAGAACTTGACAAAAGTCTTGGGGTTATTTAAATGGTGTATGACTTAAATCAATGTAAGAGAAGGGTTTTTTCAAACAGGAAAATACAGTGACTGTAAGAGCAAGACTCCTGCTGTTTATCTTAGCATAATTTCACTTAAAAAATATATCCACTTTAAATGAGAGTAATTATCAATTGCCCAATGTTCAAATTTTTCTTGAAGCATTGTCTTTAGGATTTTTCATCTCAAGATAGATTCATGAAATTTATGTTCTTTTTTTACAGAACGAAAAACTCCTCCTACTTTTACTAAGAAACTGTCTGAAGCAGTAGAAGAAACGGAAGGGAATGAGCTTAAACTTGAGGGTCGTGTTTCCGGCTCTCAGCCTTTGACTGTTGCTTGGTATAAAAACAATCAGGAAGTCCATTCAAGTGCTCACTGTGAAATATCTTTCAAAAACAATACCTTGCTTTTGCATATAAAGACCGTAGAGCAATCAGATGCTGGTCTATATACCTGTAAAGTGTCCAATGAAGCAGGAAGCGTGTTGAGTACATCTTCTGTTGTTATCAGAGGTTGGTTCAAGTCTTGTTTCTTTGCTTCCCCCTTTTCTTTGTTTTACTTAGCTGCAAGTATATAGCTTCTCTCTTATGAGCTGGTTTTACTTACCTTAACAGCAGTGATTTGTCCAGAGATGGACATAAACCAGAAAGTCAAGAAGTTCACTATTTGCTATGACTGATTTAAAGAGAACATTGAAATCTTTGTGAAATTTCTGTTGAATTTTTAATCATTCTCCATCAGTGGAGTAACAGGGGGTTTGTGCAATGAAATCTAAGCTTAGGCAGTGTTGACACTGCATTGTGGTAACATGACACTTCATCATAACAGTGTTTCAGGAAATTGCAGGTTAATTTCTTTAAAGATTTTTATATAGTTTTACAGCCTAATGGTGCTTTAGTTCTCATACTATTTTTTGCTTGTAAAGGTTCTTGCTGAGGCGATAAAGCTATTTCTTGCATGTTTATACAGGAAATATGCTGTCATGGTGTCTTGATATATATTCCATTTTATAACATTATGATTGACATTCTCAGGCTTCTGTTTATCATCCTCCATTCCTTGCCATTGCCTCGTTAGGAATCACATGTATCTCTTTCTCTTATGTTCTTCATCGTACTTTCCTGAGTATTCACTGAAGCGTTTTCATATTCCAGAACCTAAAAAGCCTCCAGTTTTTGACCAGCCACTTCAGCCAGCAGCAGCAGAGGAAGGTGACACCCTACAGCTTAGCTGTCACGTCCAGGGATCGCAGCCAATCCGGATCCAGTGGCTGAAGGCAGGAAGAGAAATAAGAGCTTCAGACAGATGCAACTTCAGCTTTGCTAATGGAGTAGCTCTTCTAGAACTTGCTGCAGTTACCAAATCAGATTCAGGAGAATATGTATGCAAAGCTTCAAATGCAGCTGGCACTGATACTTGCAAATCTAAAGTGACAGTCAAAGGTACAGTAACATGAAGAAAATAAGGCATATGATGAAAATATCAACCAAAACTCTATCCCACTTTTTTTTCCATGGAACAAAATGTTAATAATCTAATAACAAACAATTATTTACTTTTAGTTTTTTGTAAAACCATAGAATCTGATAAAAGAGTATTTAACAATAATTTATATATCAGTAGTAACATAAATGCTGAAAGATCAGTGTCAAATCAATAATGCATTCCTACCAAAGAGATTAAGAATTTATTTTTTAAATCTAAACACCAAATTTAAGAAAAATGCAAGCTGAATAGGTGAAATTATTTGGACATGCATGTTTTATGGAAAGCATGTGAAAAGTGGCGTCTATTAAAGGAAAATTCAGAAGGAATTTGAGTATGTGGTCTTAGAGGCTAATTGTTTTAAGACTATTACAGCTCTAAGACGTTTTGACCTTTTAGCTGAAAGTACATACTGTCTAAACATGAGTTCTTCTGTGTATTCTTGCTTTACCATTGCATAAAGCACACAAGAGCCCAGCAGTATGCATAAATAGTCTTTTTTACCACATGGTTAGCCTCTAGGCTAAGGAATAAGTCAAAAAAACCTGAGAATTTAACAGACAACTGATAAAATTCTTCAAGTAACTTTTAGGGCATAATGTCCAGAAATGGACTGAAAAGAGAAAACCTCACCAAAAATTTATCCATTTTAGAAAATGAGGCTTTTTATTTGCATACCTATGGATTTGAATCCATGCAGAATATAAATGGCCTGAGTGAAGTAAATGAACAGCACAGTATGGCCCATTGTGGACAGTTTTGTCTGGAAAGTAAACTGCAAGTTCGTTAAAACAATATTAAAGTATTTTGCATTTTTACCTCTTGCACAGTGTTTTGTTCCATCTCAGGAATTAATTTCTTTTTTTCAATTCCTTCAGAAGCATCATCGCCTATGAACATAAACTATTACATGAAGCCATCTGTTATAACTCTCTGACTCTGTTTTTTTAGAAAAACCGGCAGCTGCTCCAGCAGCTAAGAAAGCAGAAGTGGAAGGCAAACTTTATTTTGTGTCAGAGCCTCAGAGTATCAAAGTCATGGAAAGTAAGGACTCTTTTCAAAACAGTACAGTGTCTTCTATTTGCCTACATTTGTTTGAATGATGTCCCTCTGTCACAAACAGCTGGAAAGACTTAGCTTCCTCATTTGCATCTTTCTGCAGAGACCGTTGCAACATTTATTGCAAAAGTTGGAGGAGATCCGATTCCAAATGTTAAGTGGATGAAGGGAAAATGGAGGCAACTCAACCAGGGAGGCCGCATTATAATCCAGCAGAGAGGAGATGAAGCCAAACTAGAAATAAAGGACACAATAAAAACAGATTCTGGCATGTACAAATGTGTAGCTTTTAACCAACATGGTGAAATTGAGAGGAGTGTAAACCTGCAAGTTGAAGAAAGACAGAAAGAAGTTGTTGAAGGGGATCTCAGGGCAAAACTAAAAAGGTATATTGAAAGTTTTTATGGAATTATTTGCTATCACCACAGAAGAAACTTTTTTTATTATACATCTCAGAACATTTTTAAATACTCATTTAATAGGAATAACTTTACTTAAAATAAAAGCACCTGACTAGACTAAGACAAAGGATTCTAGTGCACAGGACAGCTCTGAGGTGATTCAATTAAACAGCTTTCTGGGAATGAAATGCTGCATAGTTAACTTTTGTTATTGATTTGAATAGCACTCCAACAAAAAGAAAAGAAGAGGAAGAGCAACCTATTGATATCTTGGAACTTCTCAAAAACGTAGATCCCAAAGAATATGAGAAATATGCTCGCATGTATGGAATTACAGATTTCCGTGGCCTCCTGCAAGCCTTTGAGTTACTAAAGCAAACCCAAGCAGAAGAAAGCCATAGATTGGTAAGACATAGTATGACTGCAGCATTGGCTCTCTTAGGAGTAATATGTCTCCCTTAAACAGACATGGTGTTCACACTCTGAAGCTCTGAATTCATGATGTGTGCAGGAATTTCTGATTCCTCTTTAGATCTTTTACTGGCAGTTCTCAATTTCTTGCTTGCTCAAATCCAAGAAGAATAAATGGCCCTTCTGGCTAAGTAGGTTCTGTCCTCATAACTTGATTGCAATTGTTAGAATGGGAAGATACACTGGTTACAGTACAGTTACATAAAATTTGATGTAGGAATGAATTCTGTGTTGGATAAACATGAAAGGTTGACATTTACTATCCTTTAATCTTTGAGTATATTCTGCATTTTTATAGGAAATTGAGCTTACAGAGAAAGCTCAAAGGGAAGATCAGGAGTTTGATGAACTTGTAGCTTTTATTCAGCAACGACTCACACAAACAGAGGTAAAACATTTTTGGACTGATTTGTGAAATATTCAAGCCTATTACAGGGAACTTAAAATTAACTTAAACTAATATTTTCCAGCCTATTACTCTGATCAGAGACATTGAAAATCAGACGGTTTTAGCAGATGAGGATGCTATCTTTGAATGTGAGATTAAGATTAACTATCCAGAAATTAAACTGTCATGGTACAAAGGAACCCAGAAACTGGACTCCAATGACAAATATGAAATTAGAATTGAAGGTGATCGCCACATACTGAGAATTAGAAACTGCCAGCCTGAAGATCAAGGAAATTTCAGAATAGTATGTGGACCACATATTGCCAGTGCCAAACTAAATGTGATTGGTAAGTGTACTTCTGAAGTATATATTTGGATTAGTTCACACTTTATTTATTCCAGTCTCTGATCTCTGTTAAAATGTATGTTTTAACATGCTAATAGAACCTGCAGTTGAGCGGCACCTTCATGACACCACTTTCAAGGAAGGAAAAACCTGCACACTGACTTGTCAGTTCTCTATCCCAAATGCCAAGTCTCAGTGGTATAGAAATGGGAGACCCATTAAGATAGGAGGGAGATATTCAACACAAGTCTCTGACAAAGTGCACAAACTCATCATCAAGGACGTTAGAACGGAAGACGAGGGACAGTATACCTGCAAGCTTGACAGTCTAGAAACCACGGCAGATCTGGCCATTGAAGGTTTGTAAAGATATAGAATCTCTTTCTTACAATAGTGACAGTTTCTGGAGGTGTCATTAGCAGGAAAAATGAAAACAAAAATAATTTCCAAAAGACAGATACCAAAACTTGGAAACAGACTAAATAAGAAATTTTACTGTCTTTTCTCTTTGAACAACATGTGACATACTTGTGTAACTTAGTATTCTTGACTAAACCGTGATTAGTAATGTCCCGTAACCCACAAGCAATCTGAGTGGTACTAGTTTCTATTTTCTTTGGGGCTCTTATATTTTCCTTGGACTTTTTCTTAATTATTCTCTATCTTTAGTTTCCATAATGGCTTCTCTTACTGTATCTGCACAGCAATCTTGTTATAGTTGAACTCTTACATCTTCTAATCTTCATTCTTATGCATAAAACTTCATAGAACATGGAATCCCTTTTTCTTACTCTACTTTTTCAGGATCTATTGCTATTATCTCATTAAAATTTAGCTATTTTGATGACAACAATAAGAAGAATTCAGATACAGTAAATGCCATGGTGGTGCATAACAACTGATGTATTTTTTTCTTTCTAAAAACAGCGGAACCAATTCAGTTCACCAAGAGCATCCAGAACATCGTTGTGAGTGAACACCAGTCCGCAACCTTCGAGTGCGAGGTGTCTTTTGATGATGCAGTTGTGACATGGTATAAAGGTCCCACTGAACTGAGAGAGAGCCCCAAGTACAGCTTCAGAAGTGAAGGTCGTTGTCATTATATGACTATTCACAATGTTAATGCAGAAGATGAAGGTAAAAATACATTAAAGATTTGTGGTTTTGCCATTTTTTATCTGTTTTTTTTTTGTCTGGTTTTAAATGATAAAAGCATATAAATATGAATTTTCTTGGCTGTTGCAGGTGTGTATTCTGTAATTGCTCGTCTTGAACCAAGAGGAGAAGCAAGAAGCACTGCAGAGCTCTATCTCGTAACTAAAGGTTAGCAAATTTTCTAAACAAATTTGTGATCATAACCATGTAAAAATTTGTTTGTTTGAAACATGATTCTGGAAAAATCAATAGTCCTAAAAGAAATCTAATATTCCTTTGCAGAAATCAAACTGGAGTTGAAGCCACCAGGTAAAGTCCTCAAGCAAGACTGGTACATGATCTTGTCTATACTCTGTCATAAAATTAAACACTTTTCTGCTTTTTAATTATTTTTGAAATCTTTTTTCCTGGTTAGAGTAAGTATAACCTACATCCTGAAAAAGTATTCCTCATCCACAGACATGTGGAACTATTATTCTCATAAGTAGTGGCAATGAATACTAAGATAAATCCATAGTCAGTGACATTAATAGGGGCCCTATTTTGTACAATATGAAATGCCCCATTCTCTAAAACACACAAGTTTATTTTTGTTTGAATTGCTAAGGAATATAACAATAAAAATGTACCAATTAATAGATAGGATCTCTGTGAAACTGAAAAAAAAATAACCAAGGAGGCAAAATAGGTAAAAATCACCTCCTTATGGTATGTAGTGACCTTCTTTTTTGAATGTTCTTAAGGGCCTATTCCAAATGTTGCAAGAATTATTTAGAAATAAAACATAACATTGTATGGGCTGGCTGAACTGAAAGGTTAATACAATTAGTTATCTATTGGTTGGCTAGCTTATACCTGAGGGGCAAACTTTTATGTTACAATACGAGAGATTTAAACACCATCAACTACTATTCTTGAGGTGAGCACATTGAATTTTTTTATTGTAGTATTTATTAAATCAGTTAAACATTTTGATTTTCTAGATGTTCCTGATGCCAAAGTTGCAGTTCCACCTCAAAAACCAGCTGAAGGTAGGGTAACAAGCCATACATGTTCTATCTGCACTGAACTAGAAGGCCAGTGGCAACCTCAGAGAAAAATCTTAGCTCAGCAATAAGATCTAGTTAATTGTCCCTGTGAGCAAGACTTGACTTGGATAGGCTTCTTTTCTGTGTGGAAGGTGAAAACTCAACACAGGCAGTGGTAGGAGTTAATTTAATTCTCTGAAAAAGAGTCCTTTCCCTCATGTTTTCCTATCAGTCTGTTGTTAATTTCATCTTCCTTTTATTTCCATCTTCCTCTCTGATATTTTCTTTTTTAAATTCTCATCTGTCCTTCTTACCACAAAAAATATCTTTTAAACAAGCTGTCTGAATTGCTGCCTTTACAAAAAAGTATTCTTTTAAAGCCATACATTGGATTTCATGTTTATGGCAAACAGTCTCTCCTCAGGCTCTGGTTTTGGACAACAAACAGTATTTGTACTTCTGTTACATCCAGTAATTTACTATAAACATCAGCAGTTTAAACTTCTTGGGTTTATTTCCAGGATAATTTGCTAAATGCTTGCAGTGGCAGCAGGAAGGGAAAAATTTTATATTTAGATGAATTACCATCAGCAAAGATAGAAGAGTGATGGCAGCAATGAAAATAAGGCTGAGGACATTCAGGGTTCAATGACCCTAAAGGTAGACTGGGGATTCCCACTCATATTACATTTATTCAGCTGCTATAAACTCTCAGAATAAGCACCATGTTTGCTTTTATTCTGCAGCTGCAATAAAATCATAAAATCCCAAACAAGAAATTTTCTTCATTTACAAGGAAGTACTTAAATTTTGTTCTAAATATTTCATTTTTCCTACAAGCTGCCCCTATTCCCATTCTTCTGCCTCTTGTTCCACCTCCAGAGGAGAAAAAGCCAGGTAAAAGTCCTTACAGTATTTGAATACTATGTTCATGTTTCGTTGTGACAGTTGGTTTCTGAATTTTTGTTTGTTTGGCCTTTTAGTGGTTGTTGAGGTTTTTTAATTCGAATTTTTAAATCTATTATTTTTAAGCAGAGAAAAAGGTCCCATTAAAGAAAGTTCCCCAAAAGGTGGTTAAAAAAGCTCCTGAAGAAGTCCCACCACCTAAAGGTAACTTTTTTCTTTTGTTTGAAAACTTTTTTAAAAGAGTAAAATTACCTTGTGGGAACAAGATGTTTTGTTTTGAAATAGCTTGAATCTATCACAATAGTTTGATTTCTGACTTCATGTTAAAAACACATATTTAACATCCAAGCTGATTGTGACTACCTAAAAAATAGTCCCTTCCTTAAACCATATGTGAGGGTGAAATAATTTCACTAAATGTGAACACCCAATATGCATTACAAATTCCAGACTGTGACATGAAAAATTAATTTATTTATTTTAAGTTCCAGAGGTGCTACCAGAGAAGCCCAAAGAGATCAAAATAACATCCATGGCAAGGAGAGAAGAGATACATGAAGAAAAGAAAATACATGAAATGCCCAAAGAAACTTATGAAGAATGGGAAGAAGATTATGGTGAAGACCATGACTATTATGTCCAAGAAGAGGGCTATGATGAAGGGGAAGAGGAATGGGAAGAAGCTTATGAGAAAAGAGAAGTGACTTATGAAGAAAAAAGAATAATTCATGAAGAAGGTATTTGAATTATCATGTCTTTTTATTTCTTCTCTTTTCTCATATTTATTATTAAGGCCCCAACACTTTGAACTAGGCAATATTTTTTTGGTTTTGTTTTGGCTAAAATATCTGGAACCATAATATGCTGGCAAATTTTAAGTAACACTTGATGATAACAGAAGATATGACAAGGTATGGATGCAGATAGGAATAGATACATTAGAAATTCATTGCCAATGAACTTTGCAGGTCTTTAAAACCTAATATGAGTTAACAGTTAGTAGTAAGGATATGTGTCATTTTTAGTTTTTTGGATATTTCTTCCATCATTTTCATGTGCTCTAGATAAACTTGATTTAGTTAAATGTTTCACACATTTATTTATTGATGTTAATGGCTGTATTTTGCCATTTCTCTCATGCTATAACTGTCATGGGGATTAGTAACGTGTGCCTCTAGGAACAAAATTTGGCTCTGATGTAACAACGTGAAACTTGGAAATAAGCAAAATATTTTACTTCAACAATTGGATCCCCAAAACTCTCTGTGTTTTTTTAAATTTCAAAAAATTACAGTGGCAGAACTAATACCTTTCTGTCTACAGAGCCTCTGGAGAATATATTTTTTATCATTGAGTGATGTTATTTTTTTTAAGTGACTGAAGTTCCTAAGAAACCCGTGCCTGAGAGAAAACCACCAGCCATTATAGCTGAAAAGAAGGAAAAGAAGGAAGTAACTGTTCAAAAAGGTATGACTTTCCCACAAAACTAACAGGAACATGCAGGTTAAGATCTCTCATGCATCTCCTTCAAGCTGAATGGTGCTGGTAATTCACATTTCCCAGGAAAGAAGAAAATTCTCTTTATATTGGACAGTGAGATAAGCACGGGTCATGGCAACCCTTTCTCTTCTCCCACCTCATACTTCTGAGCTCTCTGCTCAGAGGTGGTTGAATCAAAACAAAAATTGATGGTAAAACCGAACTGAAATTCAGTTATCCTTCCTTCTCCCTGTATATTAGCCTTGAGTTTAAGAAATTAAATGTTGCCCTTCTGGGAAGTGTTTTCCACTTAGATCACTGCATATCTCTCAGGGCAGGGTGGGCCTGATTGCCACCACTGTTTACCACCAGTAAACAGTGCACTGAACAGAGCACAGGATGCACAAGGTTTATAACATCCTAAACAGAAAAACACCCACTTCTATCTGGTTTGTATCCAGAAAACAATTTGCCAGATTACTTAAACAATAAATCTATCTGAATTACTTGCAGTTGTCAAGAAACCTGTCGATGAAAAAGTGGAGGTAACCACTCAGAGGGTTGCAGAAGAAAAAGTCAAAAGGGCTGAGGGTAAATACTGATCAGTTATCTTAATGTCATCTTTCCGTAAAACTTGTGGCTTTTGTTACTTAGCTGATCTGCATATGTTTTGTCTTTACTTAATATGGTCTGACCAATTTTTCAGTCTTTGAAGCATCTAATAAAAGCTTCTGCTGAATTCTTTAAAAAGAAGATTAAAAGCTTTTTAGGGGAAAATACTAAATGCAAATATTAACTACCAATGCTTTAAGAAAGGAAGTGTGTATAAAATTGCACTGGGTGAAATAGTGTGTTTCACTCTAAGTTGAAGATGTGAAATCCCCATCTTGCTTAGATTTCCATTTTGACCCATCTACCAAGATGCCTTGGTTAATTCTTTGGTTACAAAATAAAGATGCACCCTTATTCTTTTGGTAGCTACTTCCTTTTGTGCAGCATTTCCCCTTCTGCAGCAGGATTCTGTCAGCTGCAATTCAATAAGTACCAGGAAATGACCTGTGTGCTAAATGCCCTGAGTGCCTTTAGAACATAGCAATAAAAAGAAACAAACATATTCCTTATGTTGCTTTGCGTAATTCCAAGAAGCCTGACTTAGCTGCTGAGTTAGACTGTCTTGTTTGTTGTATTTGCAACATCACTGATAGATAGCTGTAGACTTATTTTGATCTCTTTGCTAAATGTTTGACTGAATAACAAAATTATAATGCCAACAGTTACCAAGAAAGTTCTGCCACCAAAACCTACACCAATGGTCGTTGAGGAGAAAGTTATGAAAAAGGAAGGTACAGATCAGCATCTTTGAATTGCAGTTTACACTTTTTTCAGCACTCAATGTGTTTCTGTGCTTCTTTGGAGTATGTGGGCCTGTGTGTATGTATTTGGATCCATAGTGGTAGTCATGCTGTGACTGCTCTCAGTGTTTAATTAGTTTGTCTACCATGCTTTTGTTTTTTATAAAGTCTGTTTTTAACATATTTGTGGATAGCCTTTTGGTTCTTGTTTAAAGAGCCTACGGTCACACTGCAGTGTGACTTAGCTTTTTCTTCATTGATTCTGTTTACTGGCCTATCCTTACATAATAACCATAATTGTGTCCCCATGCCCAAAAATATCTTTGAAGAACCACCTTTAGAATTCTTCTGATGTACTATTTCCAAAAGCCTGTGCATGCATTTTGTTTCAAATGTTTGAGTTAAAGGTGTCTGTGTCTTTAGTGTTTAGTCTTTAACAAATACTAAATATTATATTTGTGTGCTTGTTCTGTGTTCAGTATTTTAGAATATAAATACTGACTGTCTAAATATGTCTAAGACTTTAATGTGCAATACAGATAAATATTTGACAAAAACTCACATGCTGACTACCACTAATGTGGATCTAGAATATTAAATACTAAAACAAAATCCTATCTTTAAAGTACCAACAGTAGAAACATGGACTGTTTCAGAAGAAAAGATGTCAGTTTCTGTCCACAGAGAAGAAGAGTATTCATATGATGTTACAGGTATGTACAAAAACAAAAGTCTGTGTACCCAAATCAAAACATTCTATCAATCCTACTATACTTTCTTTTGACCTATATTTATGTATGGCAAATTACATATTTAGACATATTGTACATTTGTCTTTCAGTATGCCTTGCTTTTTTGTCCATTGTGTTATGTAGCTTTAGTTTTATTTAGCTTGATAGATGGAAATATTTCAAGTATTTTATCTTAATATTGTTTAAATACTTTTCTTTGAAGAGCCAACAGAGCATGAGAAAACAGTTGAAGAAAGATTCTTTGAAGCTGTTTACCCCATTGAAGGTAGTTTAATTAAGGATGGGAGTCTAATAAATATTTGTTTGTTTGTTTGTTTTAATTTGAATCAAAATTCATTGTGAGATTTGCACATGCTGTTTATTCTCTGGATTAAATTGTTTTACATATTAACAAACGGGTTTCAGTGATGATTATGTACTGTACACAAATAATATCTTCTTAAAGTTTCTCAGATTTACTATGGACATTGATATTTCCTATCTCAACATTTAATATCTTTAAAATTCCTATTGTAGCACAGAGAGAGGTTGAGGAGGAAGAAGAAGTCATTTCTACAGAGCTGGAGATCTCTCACGTTGAAGGTGAATAAAGTCTTTGAATCAACATCTGCCCCATTTTTCTGAACTTTCACATTATCTGTCTGTAACACTGTTTACCAAAGGATAGTATATCAGAACTGAGATCTTTCAATTTCTCTATGGCTCTACTCTCAAAGCTTCAAGCAATACTGCATTTCTATCTTATTCTTCTTCATGACTGCTTTAAATAATTCCTTTAATAGCTTTTTGTGAGATGGGTTTGTTGTATCTGTTTGATAAAACAGAATAGTTTTTGACATTTAGTGTTTGCTTGTACACCATGTTAAGAGTAGCCTACTGTGATTGACCAATTATTTTAACTGTCTTCTAAATGATCACCACCTATCTTTTAAAGTGCCTGAGATACCAAAGAGGCGTGTTCCAGAAGAAAGAAAGCCTGTTCCTGTCCCTAAAACAGAAGCTCCATCAGCTAAAGGTATTTCTACTGTTCTAGTAAAAAAGAAAGAAGCAAAGCCCAAACAAATTTTCTTTCTTTGTATTATTTTTCATGTTCTCTTGCATATATTTAGGAATTTACTCTCTATGTATCTGTTTTATCTTATGCATTATCCTTATGCATTTGATTTTGCATTGTCTCCGTTGCACAACTTCAATTTTTCTATTGTGCTATAACTTATCTTACAGCTTGAATTTGTGTCAGCTTGGGCCCTTCTCCTTCTTAACTATCTTGTGCTTATTATTTCTATTTAAGTTGTGTGTCTTTTGCAGGCAAAGGTAGGGTGTTTTTAAGAGAGTAAACTGAAAGGTGCTAGTGCAGTGATCTTAACACAGGAGTTTTATACTGTATCATAATGTCTTTCTGTATTGTCCACACTTGTCCAAAAGGCTGTACATTGAATTGTGTCGATTGCAGTGCTCAGCTCCTTGTCCAAGCACTGTGTTCATTGTATAAAACAATCTTGGATTATTCAAATCTGGATTAGTGTTCCAAAAACTGAAGATGTCTTACTTTAACAATGTTTTCCAAAGTGCCTGAAGTCCCTCAGAAACCTGTTCCGGTAAAGAAAGTTGCTGTTGCTAAAAAGGAAGTGGCTCCCCCAGCAAAAGGTACAGCATCTTTTGAATGTGGGCTTTAACCAGTTCTGTGCTATTGTCCTCTTCACCTAACTTCTCTTATGTTCTCAACACATAAATGTAATCTTTGTGTGTTATGTGTGAATATTTGTTCTCATCTAAGGTATTCAAAAGCCTTAGAAAGATTCCTTAGATTAACTTTAATACCTTCAGAATTTTTGAAGAGCCTAGGAAAACTATGCCTGAAGAAAAAGTACGTTCCTTTTCCCAAAGGAGAACATCTGCATGGCAAAGATACACTCACTGATGGAGTGTACACTGCTTGTTGAGTTTTATTTTCCAGTTAGTCTATATGTAAGCATGTTTGTGTTAGAATTTATATTTTATGTATAATTCTCTGTACATCCATGGTATTTTTTAAAACCTGGCAATATATTCGAGCAGCTCATTCTTCAGTTAAGGAATCAGTCTTAAAGCATTTGATAGTTTTCCAGCAACTGGTTTGATTTTGGTTTTCATCAAGCATATGTTGCTCTTGTCATATATCTTTCTATGTTAAGTGTATGAATGTGTTATGTGGTGTGTCTTGATATTCTTACAAATGGAATAATGAAATCTGTAATACTCCAATAAATCTTTGAAATCTAGAATTCAGTTATCTTATATTTTATGGTTTTTTAAGTGCCAGAGGTTCCTAAGAAAGCTCCTCCAGAGAAAAAGGTTGCTGTTCCAAAAAGAGAGGAAGCTCCAACACCTAAAGGTACACTTAAAAAAATAATGTTCTTTTCTTATTATATTAAGCATCTTGTTTATGACAAATTTTGGGCCTGATTGCTAAGTTAATCTGGTTTTACTGGTACTTCATTTACATTAACATGTATCTTTTGTGTCAGTTTTGTGTCTAGGTGTGCCGTAGATTTATTCTTTAAAAACTTTTTAATTTAAGCTAATTATATTATAATTAATATCTTTGAAGTGCCAGAAGTAACTAAAAAAATGGCTCCAGATGAAAAAATGCCATATGTTCCTAAAGTAGAAACTCCCCCTGCAAAAGGTATAATATAGCTCACTTTAATATCATTTATTGTAATCTTTAGAACATTACATTTATCTCAATTTGGTCAACTGTCATGTTTGGTAAGCAAAACATGTCCATGCATAATCTTTCTCAACAACGTATTTCTCTTACGTGATGCATGTGCTAGTTTTTGCTTCAAATGTTCTAAAACAAATACTTTTTTAAGTGCCTGCAGTTCCTAAGAAACCTGTCCCTAAAGAAAAAGTACCTCCTGCTGTTGCTAAAAAAATTGAGGCTCCTCCAGCTAAAGGTATGCTTTCCAGTAGAATACAAGAATATGCTATTTCTCAGCTTCTGTCTATATGTTCTGTGTTGTTATTAGTCATTGATTTGTGCTTCCCCTGTGAGTTCTGTTGTTTGGATTTAGACAATGAATCATTACAGTATGTTGTATCTCTTATGCAATATTTATATAGTATTCTTTCTAAATATTGAATCTGTTGTATGTTATGTGCTCAGTACCCTTCTTTGCAAACCTAGATTTAGCATTTCACAATAGAATTTAATATTAAATACATTTAATATCATTATCTTTCAAAGTGCCTGAAGTGCAGAAGAAAGCCACTTTTGAAGAAAGAGTACTTATTACAGAAGAAAGAATATCTGTTGCCATTCCAGAGGAAATCCCATCACCTGAAGGTACACTTGTAAACAGACAATAGTGAGAAACTTGTGCTATGTCTGCAAGTCTGTTGTTCTTATATCAAGATCAAAATACACCAAAATTTTTTTATAGTTATCATGAGTTTTGTGTTGAACTGCAGTCAGTTAAAAACCTCCTTAAGTGCCATTTAAAATTTCAGTCTTGAATGTCAGGATCCCACCACATTGACAGGAATGAAAACTCTACTACTGAATACAATGATCTTCAGATCAGGGCCTCATAAATTTGCAGCATCAAATATGGATGTATTGTTTATTTTAGACTCCACAAATTAGAGCTGTAACCATCCTTTTGTCACGCTCACTACAAAGCTCTCTGTGGCCCTGAAGATAAAATACTGCTTCCCTCTGCAGTGTTAGCTTCTCTCCAGCTTACAGTTCACATTCTCATGTTCAGGGAAGATTGAGATCAGTTGTCTTAAGTTAGTATAATTCCACATAATATCTGCTTCAAGATAACTGAAATCAGCATTTTGTCTGTTTTCATATCCCATTAATAACTACCCAGCCAAGACAATTTGCACCTTCCTTTAAAAAACATAAATGAATTTTTAGAAGGAGATTTGGAACATATCTATCTAAAACACGAACTTGCAAATACCCATCCATATGGATACATGCAGTGTTAGTTTCTGTTTATCTCCAGAACTAGTTGAGGTTTTCCCTGACACAGTCACCTCTGTAGATGAATACATGCCAGGATTTCCTTTCAGTTCTTGACCTATCCATCTCATTTTTCCCTTTCCTCACTTTCATACAGTTGGATCAAGGAGAAACCTCTTAATTCTTTGACTCGTTTCCCCACTTGAGCTGTTGTGATGGGGAAATTTGGGGAGCTGAGGCAGTCTGATGAACTGACAGTTGACCAGTGAATGGTATTAGATAAAACAACACACAGTAGGGACACGGACAAACCACATAATTTACAACAAATCATGCATATATATGTGCACAACACTTTCTAGATTGTATGCATATCTGTCATTGTCAAATAGAACTTCTAAGAATTGGTCTTCATCTTCGCTATCCATCAATCCTTCCTTCTCGCCATCTATCCATTCACCAAAAATACTAAAACTAATCATTTTCCTTAAAGAACCAACAGTTGAAGAATGGTCTGAAGAAGAAAGAGAGGAAGTATCTATTTCCATTCACAGAGAAGAGATTTCTGAAGGTATGACAACAATTCAGGAAAACTAGGCAAATGCAAAAAAGTTATTTTTGGTCTATACCAAATAGACACTTTGGATTAATATATGCTTTATTCATAAGGAAAAATTACTACTATATAAATATGTTTTGTAACTTATAAATTTTATTTTTCATGTCTACAATTTCTCTTGCTTGCTTTTGAAAAGTGGAGTAGCTAATCCTGTTTCAATACAGTGAAAATAATAAGTTATCTCTTTGATAGCGAGTTCTGTCAGGACTTATTTCTGTTTACAAAAATCCTTTGCTGGAAGTTCCTCTTCCACCAAGAAGAGGTTGCTTGGATAAAGTAAATGTTCTTCAGAATATCACGATGCACACAGGTTCCTCAGATAATTTCATTGTAAAATAACTATATTGTTTCCACCTGTAAGTTTATTGGTGGTAACCTAATACTGTGAAGGACAGTAACACTGACTGACTCTGTTTCTATGACTAGTGACATCACATATTTTTCCAGGGACATCTTTAGTCAAGGAATATTCTCAGTATTTGGGAAAGAAGGTTTCTCAAAATGGACAAATTTCACCATTAGTGAATTAGTGGACAGAGGAATGGAGCATTTTCAAATTCCCTACAAACAGAAGATTTGAATCGAGAGAGTTCAGTCTCTCGATTCCATTTAAGTTGCTTGGAGTGTTTCCACTGGCCTCAGAGGAGGCAGGATGGCTTGAATGTAGATTTTGACATCCCAGAAGATGTCTATTGTTAAAGCAAATTGTTTAGTTTTGTCTTACAAATATTTTGTTGCTTACCAGGGCCATAAAGACAGTAATATATGTCAAATACTTAAACTTAAGTATTTTTACATTTTACTCTTTTTAAAAGTGACTGCAGAAGAGTCTTACTACATAGAGGAGACGGTAACTGTTCCAAAAAGAGAGGAAGCCCCACCCACTAAAGGTATAAGTTCATTTCACTACAACATATGAGTTGTTTCATGATTCTCAACATTATGTTGCAACTACATGTTTGTGTCCATTTTTGGCATTTTTGTATGTGTTCGTGCTATAGTGATACTACTCCTCTGTGTAAAACTATGTATTTTAATCTTTTAAAGTGCCTGAGAAGCACAAGAGAGTTGTCCCTGAGCCAAAAGTCCCAGCTGCTCCTAAGGAAGCTCCAGGAGTTAAAGGTATAAACCAGTTCCTCAATTGGTTGATGTGTCTTCAAAGGGACTATGTTAGTCTTACTGTCTTGCTTGTACGTGTTGGCATAGGTGGTGTCTTCTCATGGTGATGAATGCTGTCTCAAATCCCACCTTGCACTTTGAAAATTATTGTTTGTGTTAACTCAGTAAAATGCATTGTGTAGTAGGCAATTGCAAATATTACACTTCAATATTCTTTCTCATCTTCCTTCTCATCTTGCTCATTTTTCTAAAGTTCCTGAAGTTCATAAGAAAGCAGTTCCTAAAGAGAAAGTACCCGTTCCTGTGTCTAAAAAAATGGTGGCTCCACCAGCAAAAGGTATATCAGTGGTTTTTTTCTGTTGCAAAAAAAATGGGTTTTTGCTGCATTACCTCTTTAACATATATGTCTTGGTTGGGGATTGTATTGTTGATTCAACATATATCTCCAGTATCAAATTTCTTCAACATTAAACATGTTTTGTCTGTTTGTCTGCAATGACATCTGTGACCTGTGCTGTCTTGATGAGATTTATGTTATTATATGTTATTTATGTGTTATTTCATCTTCTGTCTTACACCTGTTGATGAAATCAAAAAAATTTTCTAAAGTTATGCAATCTTTTTTAAGAACCTGCAGAAGCATTGGTACCCACTTTTGAGGCAGAATTTGAAGAACCTCCAACAACCAAAGGTAAACAGATTATTACCATGGAGATTTTTTAGTTTGGTCTTGCAGGATTTGTGTTTAGGCATTTTATTTAAAAACAGTTTTGTTTGTTAGTATCTGTAACCTTTGTAGACATCTCCTCTTTCTTTTGACTCTACTCATTTTTGTGCTATGGATGTAAAGGATGCTCTTCAGCAGTGTCTTATTTTTGTTGCTGTTGAAGTTCACTTAGCACTTTTTTTTAAACAATCAGAATAAGTTAAAGAAATATATATCTTCATTTCAAATATTGTAATTAAATATTCTTGCACATTATTTTTAAGTGACTGAAGTGCACAGAAAAATTATCACAGAAGAAAAAGTTGCAGTTGCTAAAAAAGAAGTGGCTCCACCAAAGAAAGGTATATAAATTTTCAGAGTTACACAAGACAAGTCTTGTTTCAGGATAGTGGTTTGTATTTCTGTCTAGTTATCTAACACAGACTCTAATGTTTGGTGTTTGCTGTCTTTTTTTCTTCTTTTTTTGCTTGAAGAAATGTCAAGTATCTGATTTGTGTTTTGTCATCTGCTTATGTTTATATACTGTGATTAAATTTAGCACCTATTACAATAAACTTTTTTTTTAAAAACTGCTAGCAGTGCCCAAGAAGGCTGTGCCAGAAGACAAAGTACCTGTTCCAATTTCACAGAAAGTGGCAGCTCCACCGGCTAAAGGTATACAAGTTCTTTTGGAAGTAGAGATGGCTTTTAAATATCAGACATCCATGGGCATCATACTGTCTGCCAAGTTAATCAAATCTGTCTCTCCTGATTTGATTATAAATGAAAAGGACCTTCATCTTTCCCCCTTCAAAATACTGCTGAGTGTGACAGAGAATAGTCATGCACCTTCATTCTTTGCATTTACTATTTAATTTCACTGATCACTCTGGATGCTTAAATGCTTGCAAAGCTGAGTGACAACATTTACTCAGTGGAAAAAAAAAACTGAACACAAAATTTGAAAAAAAATTATCAATGTTTACAATACTGTCAATATTCAGTGAAGTGTTTCAAACTTACAAATATGTTCTCTGTTTCTGTGCTCTTCTTATGTTTGATTTTGTCATGTACCCTGTGTGTGTGGTGTTCTGTGGTTTAACTGAGTTTCTGAAAAGTTTCAAGACAAAGTATTTACCTCTTACTTTCATCTTCATTCCATCTTACTTCACAATATGTGAATATTCTGTTCGTTTTTTATTTGTTTTGGTCTATGTATCTATCACTCTAATATTAGATATATTATTTTTCTATATATTATTTGTGTATCTCATGTGACTGTTGTGCTTTATTTTCCTTTAAATAGTGTGCTATTTGCTTCAATTGTCTATAATTCTTTCATATGAATTTCAGAATGTGTGTGATTTCTGTTAGAAGCTAGTATTCTTACAATCACTATCTTTAAAGTGCCAGAAGCACAGAGGAAAACTGCCAGAGAAGAAAAAGTATCCATGGCTGTTCAAAAGAGAAAAGTGTCCCCAGCACCAGAAGGTACTCCTGCCTATGGATTAATCTGTGAACAGGTTGTGCTCATATAAGACTACCAGAGCTTCAGGCCTATTGGTCTGGCATGTCTCCTGAGGTTCAGATTTAGAATTATAGGATCATTTAAGTTGGACAAGATACTAAAGGTCACTGAGTCCAGCTATTAACCTTACACTACCACGTCCATCACTATGAGCCTCTGTAGTCCCAGAGGAACTTCTACAAAGTCTTTGAGAAATACTAGAGACATTTTTCCCAATTACTCTGGGTGTGGGTGGTGTCAGGAAATAATAGTTATTTTTCTAAGAAACTCCGAATGGGATATTTATTATTGTACACAATATTACACCAGGAAAAAAAATATTAATGTTAGACTCTGTCTTTGAAGTACCAACAGAAGAAGAACATTGGGCTATGTCAGAGGAAGTATCCGTTTCTCTCCACACAGAAAAGGAGATTTCATACACAGGTATGAAGACTAAAAAGATTCTGTGTCCAAAGTTACATCTTGTTAGCTAGTAAAAAAAACCAGAGAGAATAAAAGAAAATTTCATGTCCTTTGCTATTGCTAGTTTATCATGAAAGTGAAGCTTGTAGAATAACACAGGACAGTATTTCATTCTTGCAAAATGTTTAATTCTTTCTTCTTGGCTTACTGCTGTTCTTATACTGGAAGCCAAATAATTTCATTAGGTCCTCCTTTTTAAATCTTGCCACTTGTCTGACCTTTGAGGGGAAACAGGAGACAGTCTTTGCTTTCATTTAAATTAACATGCTTTATGGTTCTGAAAAGACAGACAGTCCTTTCCTGTTCTATAAAAGAAACTCCTCACCTAAGTCCAAAGGTAAAAGAAAAAATGTTTAGCTCTTCTGTTGCCTACATGGCTGAGGCACTTAACACAATCCAATGTAATTGATCTGCCTGTTCAACAGTCCACAGCCTTAAAAGAAAATTTATTGCTCTTTCACTTTTGCTGACTATCAATTGATTTGTGAAAAATGACCCACAAGATGCCTCACACTACTTTTGGATCTGATACTGTTGATAAATGGCATTACTATATTCATATCATGAAAGATTAATACAGACACTTTAGTGCAAAGTTAAATTATCCATTTACTCTCCAAAGATGAAGGGACAAGCATACTATGAGTACTAAGAATGTGATGAAAGAAGATCTTTGATTCTCTGTAAGTCTATAAGGCAGGTGTAGTATGCCATCTGGTTTGGAAAGAAAAGCTTCAAAGCAGAAAGACATTAAATGGTACAGTTCTCCAATGGGATACCAAACAGTGGTGTTTTAGCTGGAAAAAAAGAATCCAAGGAACCTGAACTTTCTGAAAAGGGCGCTCATGCACAATGCAGTTATTGTTTTCAAATCCACCAAAGTACCAGTTCCAACCAGTTTTAGTTTAAGATTTCAAATGTCAATGTACCTGGCATTTATAATTAAATATCAAGGAGGACTCTGCCAGAAAATACTTAGAGAGCTAATGAGTCTTCACATCACCCCAAAAATAACACCAAGCATCAAGATTTGTGGCAGCCACTCATCTGTGCTCACTGTAGCTTGTCATGAATAAAGCTTCTAGAAATTCTCAAATCTGTCACTAACAGAATGGATTCCATTTCTTAAGGTCAGAAAAAATCTCAAATCTGTTAAGAAAATGACACAGTTATTCTCCAACTTGGCAAGTCTGCCAGATCTTAAAATGTCAAGGTAATTTTCTGTGCAGTTTCCAGTCATATTGGTCAAAAATTTTCCAAGACACCTGCCTCAGAAGACAAGACCCATACACTTCTGTAAAAGAGAATATGCTGCTTAAACACAGTATTCTTTCCTGAACAAATCTTAAAAACTGAACATATCCACATCTTTATCTTTTGGAAATGGTCCTGCTTTTACAAGGAATGGCTCCTTGCCATGTCAGAACAAGCAAGTCACTTCATAAAGTAATTGGTGGAAGAGGAAGAACACCTTCCTCACTGAGCAAGTCATTCTTTTGCTTTTAATTAGACCAGAGCTCTTATCTACTTTTAGTCACTCTCAGAGTTTTTCTTCATGTTCCTTCACCTTCATCTAGAGTTTCCTATACAAGTTTTTTTTTGTCAGTGAATGAGGACTTTTGATCTCTTCCTGAAGTAATGCAAAGTACCACTGCTGTGGAGAGAAGCTGCTACAGAGAACAATGAGGTTTATTGATTTTGTAATTGGATGGCTTTGGAATTTGAGTTTTGCCCATCAGCAAACTTAACCTCACTGTTGGCAGCGGTGAATGAAGCAGGAATCATATCAGCGGCTTATATTGGCATCTTGAAAAGTTTGTTGTTTCTTAATTGAAAAGAAGCCTAATGGCTTCTGTAGCTACATGTCCAGTGACAAAAAACATGCTTGTCTTTTACATGTCAGCCATGTGTTTGTAAGGTTTCTTTTTCTGTTTCTTGCCAAGAATACTTTTGCTTTTAAACAGCTACGTCTAAAAATTCTGAAATGTAATTGTACTGTATCTTTTAAGTGCCTGATGTACCAGAGAGGGCTATCATTGAAGAAAGAGTACCAATTTATCCTCCTAAAAAAATGGCAAGACCACCAGCAAAAGGTATACTGGATAGAGTATTGACATATTGTGTAAATGTTTTTTGTGTCTCGTATGTTCCATGTACAGTGAGTACTGATTTGCTTTCTATGGAATGTTCTTCCTTTGGTTAATTCTTAGTTGACAATGCCTTGTGACCCTTATTATTAGTAAGATCTATGTGCTAAATTTTAAGGTTCTTTTAATTGGTGTCTTTTTAAGTGCCTGAAGTACGCAAGACAGTTGTCCGAAAGGAAAAGGCGTACATTGAAGTCCCTCAGCATGAAGAAGAGATTCCAAGATACGAGGAGGAAGAGACCACCAGGTATGAGAAGGAGGTCATCCATTACAAGGAGGAAGTTCGCCATTACCAAGAAGTTAGTCACTATGAGGAGGAAGTTCCTCAGTATGAAGAGGAAGAAGTTCCTCAGTATGAAGAGGAAGAAGTTCCTCAGTATGAAGAGGAAGAAGTCACCCATTATGAAGAAAAAGCTGCTTACTATGAAGAGGAAGTTGCTGAATATGAGGAGGAAGAGCCACAGATTCCTCAGTACGAAGAGAAGGCTCCCCTACCAGCTAGAGGTATATTTTAACTTTAGAGTTTGTGTGAGAAAAAGTAGTATCTTTTCATTCTATGAAAATACCAAACTTTTGTTTTAAAATGTTGCCGTGTGCTTTACAGTGTGCATTTTTAAAGATGTTTATTGATTGTTATATAGTGCAGAAAACATGTGATGGCTGTATATCTACTCTTTACTACTACCTCCATAAATTGAAATGTTCCGTGTCATACATGTTAGTTCCTCTTTCATATGAAGTCTGTATAGCCTATTATGGAAATGTAACCAAGCTTAATTTCATCCTGATCTGGATGGGATCCAATTGGGGTCCAATTTTGCTATCAGACTGTGCTTGGAATACTTAAAAATCCTTATGTAAATTCTGCAATCATAGACAAAAAATATATTTATCTAGATATTAGCTAGAGCATTTGAAAATGAGTGATTTAGGCCCACAAGACACAGTGAATTCTATTCAGAAATCTTAGATAGCCTTATGGTTGATCTTTATTTATATCTTGAAGGGAATAATATACTTTCATTAAAAAGAAAAAGTACCCATATTTAAATAATCTCAGTTTCAGGTATTTTCCTTAGGACTAACTTTTGTGGTATGGGTATAAATTTTATACATTATTAGTACAGGATGAACAAAATATTCACTACTTGGGAGAACTAGGTCATGCTAAGATCTTGGTAATAAGACCTTTCTGCATCATAATATAAAGATACAGATCATGTATATCCAATTTTCCAAAATTACATAATCATCTAAGAGTATAATTTTCAGTCCTGATCCAAAGCATTCCACAGTGTCATTTTCCATCAAAGAAGTTCAGAATTTCTTTTGACTAATTAATAAATGTCAAAATTATATCTAACATTGTTTGCAGCAGAAATTTTGTCATAAACATGAGAAAAGATGAGGCTGTACACTGCAAAAGCCAGGTTAATCCTGAACAGGATGATTAGTGTTGGCTGAAATTTCCATTGAATTTCTCATAGTAGCTAAGTTTAATTCATATGTGCTCCAAATTTTCTTCAGTATGCTCAGAGCTAGTGGAATTGTAACATTTATATGGACATTTCTGGGGTTTGGAGTACAAACAAAAGTTTAGAAACATTTTAGATGAAACCTTTGCCTCACTGCAGTTAAAGGAAAAGACTGTGGATTTCAGAAGAGTAAAGGAATTTTTTTAAAAGCATTTCATTTACCCAACAATTTGTGGCATAAACTGCTGGGTACTTATAATGGACAGTTCTGTGCTTGAAGTAAGTCAGTTGATAAACTAGATGTGTTTGGGGTTTTTGCATGTAGAAAGCTCTTGGAAATTTTTCAAGAAAAAAATTCAGACACTCTAATTTATATTTAATATATATAAAAGAATATGACCAGATGCAACCTCTTACATGCCTGACAAGAATTGGGAACATGTTTTTAATAGCTGGTTCAAAAAAGTCAAACTTTGACTTAATCTTCTGATCAGGAAAAAACCCTTGAAAACGTTTTTATTGATAGCCTCAACAGCTGAGCAGGGAGAATGGAAATAATACCAGCTAATATGATGTGTTTGTTATTTTATTTTGTCTTAATGATAAAACCCTTTTAAGTCATAGCTGTTTCTTTGAAGTATGTGATGTTTGCTTGCATGACTATGTATTTGTGATGTTTGTTTGCACTTTATGTTCCTGTTGTTACGGAAGTAAATACCTAAAACATTAATGGTATCTTCCAAGTGCCTGAGGTTCCCAAGAAACCTGTTCCAGAGGAAAAAATACCTATTCTGAAGAAAAAAGAACCTCTTCCAGCAAAAGGTATATACCATCTCTTTATGTTAGAAGACATCCTCTGAATATGTAATTCACATTATTTTTCAGATGCCTTAATTGCCTATTACTTTTTTCTGTTCTTTTTGGAGAGGGGTCTTCATAAGAAATATTTGTGTTGCTGTCTTTTTTGTTTCATTTCTGTTTTGAGTAGCTTATGGTTTATTTTTTTAACCAAAATCATGTTTTTGAAGTGCCCGAGGTGCCAAAGAAACCTGTACCTGAAAAGAAAGTCCAAGTGCCGAAGAAGGAAGCTCCCCCAGCTAAAGGTATATGCACTTGTAATTATCTGTGATCAGAAAGATCTAGCATTCATTTATCTTCTCACTTGTTAAAAACTAGGATAGAAAAAGAATTGTTACTCTTAAGGACTGTGGTTCTTTCTGTTTGTGTTTAATTGTTTTAGTGTGATTGGTTTGTATGTCACATTGTTTTAGATTTTCATGCCAAGCTCAGTATTTAATGATATCTTACTAAGTTCCAGAAGTGCCAAAGAAACCTGTGCCAGAAGAGAAGGTTCCTGTTCCTGTCCCAAAAAAGAAGGATGTTCCACCAGCCAAAGGTATATGACTTGATATAGCTCTTGACTGTTTTATAAAAATAAAATAAAAGTCAGTCTTATTCTATATGTGATGTAGAGTGAAGAAAGTTTTCTATTCTTGACAGTTCTTCTTTGTCATCCAACTTTATTGATTCATATCAATGTTCTTTACCTTATGGCTCAAAAATTAAATTCTTAAGCTACACTAATATTTTTTCAAGTGCCTGAAGTACCAAAGAAACTTGTGCCAGAAGAGAAGGTACATGTCCCAGTGCCTAGAAAAGTGGAAGAGCCTCCACCAGCCAAAGGTACACCATTTTCTGGTTCAACTGTGTGATTCTATTTTTGTTTCTTCATCTTTATAAGAAGATTGTTACTGCCAGTAACAATCCCATTCTTCAGCCTAACGTGTTTGAAACACTCCCTGAGCTGCTTGATCAGGGCACTGTTGTGTCTGTGTGTGTCAATCACAGGGTCTATCCTTACCCTATGCTTTGAAAATGTCTTTGTGTTTTGCATTGTCTCTGTCTTTTGGATCTTATGTATCTAAATCATTTTAAAGGACTTGCTGTTTCAAAAATAGATGGTCCAAAAGATAAAAAAATTACCTAAATAGCTGGGCTTCCCCCTTACCACACCAGTTTGTCATTCTGTAGTCTCTGTATATTTGTAAGTTTACATCTGTGCATAAGTCTGTGGATAAAATCAATGTTAACTTTCACACACAACTAGATTTTACCATATTTGTGTATTTATCTTAATATCAGATATAGTTATCTTTTTACTAGGTTTTATGTTACACTGAAAATTAATTCCCTAAACAAAAATGTCTTTAAAGTGCCTGAAGTGCCCAAGAAGGTTCCAGAAAAGGCAGTGCCTGTCCCTGTACATAAAAAGCCAGAACCTCCACCAGCCAAAGGTATTGCTTCCTGTAGCCGAACATGTGGATAATGCTTGTTCTTGTTTCTGTGCATTTGTTGTTAGAATTTAACTTAAGTGTCGTAGCAGTGTGTTACAAATGTACTGCTAATTCACACTCTTCAGCTTCTGTGTAAATTGTGTCTAAGTCTTCAACAATTAAAAACTATCTTTAAAGTGCCAGAAATACCAAGAAGTCCCAGTGAAGAGGTACCTATGTTTGTTCCTGAAGAAGAGGAAGAAGTTCCAGAGATGCCAGCAAGAGGTACAGCATTCCTTCTTGAAGAGAGCTTATGAGAGCTTAGTTCAATTCATTAATAGATCTTCATCTCCAGTGATTGTTTTAAGCTTGATGTAATTAACCTTCTGAGAGGAGTTTTCTTCTTCTTCTTTCTGGTCTTTGTGACTTTGTTCTGTAGTTTTAGTAGTTTTGATGCTCTAAAAGCAATTACCAATTTCTTACCAAAACAATATCTTTAAAGTGCCAGAGGTGCCCAAGAGAGCTGTCCCAGAAGAAAAAGTACCTGTTGCAGTTCCCAAAGCAAAGAAAATTCCACCAGCTAAAGGTATATCATGTGGTGGTGTATGCAGATAATTCCTCTCCCTCTTATTTTCATATTTCAGTGGAACTTAATTTCAACATTCAGTTTATACCCCTGTGAATTCAGGTCCTTGGTTATAGGACCCTGATGCTTCCCTGTAGTGAGCAGTGGTAGGGCTCAGACAGAGCTTGTCTGTTTTGTTACTGACTTTTGTTACTTTTGTTATTGACAAGGCTGAGAATCAGGTCTTGAATTATCTGCTTTTTCCCACTTTAAGTGATTATTGTGAATGAAATATTTCCTTGTGATACTATCACCCAGAAATAATTTTTAAAATAATTTATATTTTCTTTAAACAAAATAGCTGAAATTAAATTTTATGGCTCTTTACCTGGAAATTCTTCAGTTTAGGGAGATCACTCTTGCATGTACCATGAGTATAAGCTAGATTCTCAAGAGTTTTAGCTAAACTCATGAAAAAAATGTCAATTTACAGCTGGTCATACTAATAACCGTCTCCTATAGCCTAAATGGGAAATTCAAAGTGGAGGCAGACTATTGCAAAGGCCACTGTTGCATGCCAAGCAGATTCTACCTCTGTTTGCAATGACACTGTGAAATTAAAAATTGGGCAAATGTGCTAGTCCTCATATAATCCTTGTAACCCAATTACACAGTGCTGTTTTCAGAGAGTAAAAAATACTGAGTAGTTTCCCCTATTTTTATTTCTATTGTTACTTTAAAGTAGGTGTCTTTGTGGTTTATGTTATGGATTTTTCTTTGTGATGTTGTGAAATCAAAGTTCTTAAAATAATATCTTCAAAGTGCCTGAGGTTCCAAAGAAAGTTGTGTCTGAAGAAAAGGTTCCCATATTTGTTCCTGTGGAAGAAGAAGAGGAATTTATTCCAGAGGAAATTGTACCAGAAAAAGGTACATGATCTTTTCTTGCAAGTCACTCATAACATCTTTTGTGTTCATTAAAAGTCATCTCTACTTCTTGTTCTATGTAACTCTTATATATGTTTTGGGGGGAGTTTGTGGTCTTGTTGTATGTTTTTGTCTTGTTTCCATATTAACACTTTTACTGCTTTGAAAGCAATTTTAACCCGTTTGCAAAATAATATCTTTAAAGAGCCAGAAATTCCTAAGAAGCCTGTCCCCAAGGAAAAAACACCTATACCTCCACCTGAGAAACTGGAACTTCCTCCAGCAAAAGGTGCATGTTAACAATGTGTTGTTATTCTCCTTCAGTATCTCTGTTTAGTTTGCTTGTTCTTTATGTTAGCTTTGTGTCCCTGCTGCATTTCTGTATTGATATCTCAGAGTGCCTGTCAAATTTCTAGCACAAAACAAGCTCTAAAATTATTTCAGTTGCTCAAGAATTCTGCCTGTGGGTGTAAAGTGCCTTTTGTTTAAATTTCTGTTTCATCTTTTATAAATATATTCGGCAGATCAGTTCTTATTATGTCTCTTTGTACATGTTTTCTGTTCTTTCTCATACTACTGGTGGATGACATTCTTAAAATAACATGTCTTTAAAGTTCCTGAGATGCCTAAGAAACCTGTTCCTGAAGTGAAAGAACCTGTTCCTAAAAAGGTGCCAGCTCCATCAGCCAAAGGTACTGCAGATTGTAGATGCTGTTATGGTTAACTGATAATATTCTTGATCCAAGTTGAGTTTAGCAAGGGACACTTTAGTATTTCTGTCCTGTATTGTATTTGTCACTGTACTATTTGTTTGTTTGTAAGTTTCTCTTCTGTGGTTTGTAAACTTCTGGCTTTGTGTCCATTTAAAAATTGTGCAAAAGTACACTGAAGTTAGGTCTTATCTTTAAAGTACCCAAGATGCCTAAGAAGGTTGCTCCTGAAGAGAAGGTGCTGGTTGCTCCCGCTGAAAAAGTGGCAGTTCCAGCTCCAAAAGGTATATGTACTCTTTATTATTAATATTTATGCTAGGAATACCCTTGACCACCTTCTTTCTAACTTTTGTCTCTGTTGTTGAATTTATGTTAAAACTCTTCATTTTCAATGTTTGCATTGTTGAACCATAAAGCTCTGCTTCTTGTGCTTTTCTACTTGCACTGCTCTAAGGTGATTTGGTGTTTTTAAATTCCTAAACAAAATCTGTATCTTTAAAGTCACGGAGGTGCGTAAAAGAGCTGTGGCAGAAGAGAAAGTGCAAGCTGTTGTGCCCAAACCCAAAGAACCAACACCAACCAAAGGTACAGATATATTTCTTCTTATTTCTCCCAAAGATATTTTTCCCCTCATTCTAAAATCTTTTATATTTTTTTTTTTTCAGAAGCACGGTTTTATAATTTAATGTAGCTTATGCTTGAGGTTATCATGCACATTCTCTGTTCCTTGTCAATTATCTTGGCTAATTGTAAAAAAAAAATTAAAATAATTGTCAGGTAGTAACAATAATACTGTTTCTAAAGTGCCTGAAGTATCCAAGAAACTTGTACGGAAAGAAAAAGTCCCTGCTCCTGCACCCATGGTGGAGAAGTATGAGTATGCCTATGAAGAATATGAGAAGTATGAGACATACGAAAGCATTGAAGAGTTTGGGAGGATTCAGGAAGCAGAAGAAATTGAGGCATACGAGGAACCTGAAGAACCTGAGGGATATAAGGAAATTCTGGAACAGGAATATGAAGCAGAGGCTGAGGAGAAAGATGTCTATGAACAGTATGAGTTTAAGGAGAAGGAAGAGATCTATGAGAAATATGAGGAGGTATATGAGGAGGCTTATGAGACCAAACCAGCTATAGGTAAATCAAGTCCTGACTTCTTTGTTCGTATAGTGTGTTGAATTTTCAGTTACTGCTTAAACCTCCTATGGGTGTTTATTGATATTTTCCTTGTTTGTAGTTCTGTGTGTGTCTGTTGCTGGTAATGATAAATCAATTCAAAGGTTGTCTCTATCCCAGTCCTTCCTAAAGAATTCCCTTCAGCAAAAAATGGGAGGGTTCCCAGTCTGACTGCCCAAGAGGGAACTAGTGGAGATATAACACAAGCAGAGAAAATGTTAATCTTCTGATGTAATTCAGCTCCAACCTGAATCACTTTTTATGCATTAATATTTAATACTTTTGCCCAGTTTAGCTCCTTTGAGTTACAAAGATATATTAAGACTCATGTAGAACCTTCCTTCACATCATTTAAATTTATCATTGTAGGATCCCTCACACCAAACAGAAAGTGCATATACAATGTACCAAAAAGATGTACATAGATATTTCTTATTTCATTACTCAAGAATTCTGAGATGACTACTCCCCTTTTTCTGCATAAATGATGAGATGGTTCCTCTACAAATGAGTGATTGCTCTGCTTGCTGTCTTTATATCTGTTTCTTCAAAAATAACTTATAATCCATAATGACATATTTTTTAAAGTGCCTGAGTTGCCCAAAAGACCTCTGCCAGAAGAAAAAGTACCTGCTCTTAAAAGAGAAGCTCCACCAGCTAAAGGTACATCATCCATCAGATAAATTTGAAAACACAGCCTTCTGCATGAGTCTGAATCCCCAAATGCTCTTAGTACTTTACCTATTCTGATTTGACTGCTAGACTCTTAGCTTTCTTTCACAGTACTGTTAAAGACAGATTACTAAAATAAAAATTATTTCTTTAACAAAACAAAAATTAAACAAATTACTTCCTGGAGACAAAAGGAACGAAGTTAGTACCTTAATTTAATTTTTGCCATCACAATGTAAGTGATATTTTAAAGCTAATTGTTGAAACTCTAGTTTCCTGCAGAATCCTAAAAAACTAGAACTTTCTTTAACCTAATGATGTGCTTGGGTGTGTGCTATCTTAATAGGTATTCTCTGTCTCAGGCTTTATGAAACATAAGTGTCATGAATAGCAATTGTCAGCGAGTGCTATAGAAGTTACTGCGTTAGTCCAGAGTTCTGTAATTTTCTGTTCATAGCACTAAATTTGCCTAAAATTCATTTATTGCTAACTTTTATAGTTATTTCTCATATGAACTGTCAGAATGAAGTCAGTGGGAAAAGGTGGATTAGTTGGCCTGTTTGTTTTTACAGAAAAGCTTGGAGTTAGTTGATAGGAAATTGAAACCTTACCATATTCCCAGCTGCCATTAATTAGAGCTGATAGTACATTAAACCTACTTGTTAAGGCTTATTGCTATCCAAAAGTTATCCAACAACAGCAGTGTTTTTCGTTCACTGAATACTGAAACTCTAGCTGCGTTAATCCAAGCAAAATAGTCCAGATAGGTGGCCTCTTTTCTATTACATGTATTTATGTATTTGAGAAATATTTTTGTGTTTTGCTAAGTTTTCTGACTCTTTGCATTGTTTGCTTTTTGTTTAACTTCTATTCTTACATAATACTCATACTGCAAACGTTCTTAAAAAAACTACCAATGTCTTTAAAGTGCCAGCAGTGCCAAAGAAACCTGTTCCAAGAGAAAAAGTACCACCTGCTATTCCTAAAAAGGAAACACCTCCACCAGCTAAAGGTATACTGCCTCTTCATTGTCCTTGTGAAACATGAACTCTAATTACAGTCTCTTGTCCTCATTATTTGTTGAGAAACATGTGCATATGTTTTATGTCCCCACAGTGGGTTTTTTCATCTGTTTGTCATTGAGTCTTTTTTGCTTGTTGATTTCATGTCATTTGTTGAAAACATGTTAGAGTCACTTTAAAAAATGTGTGTTCTGTCATTAACTTGCACATGAAAACAGTTCAGAAAGAAATAGTATCTTTATTTCTTCTGGAAAGGAATCTTTCAGGAATGTATGTTTTAATATGTTATTCTTCTGTCTAATGTTCAAAATTAACATAAATGTTCTTTCAGGAAGGATTTAATTCTTTGATGTCTCAAGAGTCTTTCTTGTTAGTCTTGCTCTTCTTTCTAACTTCTTTCAAGTAGCTTTGAAAGCCCTAAAGATAAATTATATCTTAAAGGGCCAGATGATCTCAAAAGACCTGTCCCTGAAGAAAAGAAACCTACACGTACACCTGAAATAGAAGTTCCACCGATGAAAGGTAAAGGAGCCTTTGATAAGAGATTTTATGGAAAGGAAATATTTGTGTCATTTTTCCCAGCTAACATCATTAAAAATTGTCATGTTCTTTACACCACTGCAAGAGTACCCAGTCTCTAACTGGAGACTGAAATCTCAGTGATAAATCCCAAACTCTAGGGCAAACATTTCAGATATGTGCTAGACAGTAAATCGTTGAATTATGAATGAAAACATGCTGAGGAGGTATTGCTGCTTACACCACCAGTATGTAAAGCTTCAGAGCTTTTTTATTTATAATATAGTTGTGAGTTTAAACTGGGGTTTTGATACCAATACACAAGTCATGATACTGGTGAAGAAGTAATAGGACAAGAGCCAGTGAGTTAAAGCTATTAAAGCTGTTACACCAACCAGGAGGAAGAGCATGACAATGCAGTAAGGAAAGCAAATGACCCTCCCTTTGAGAACTGAAACTGTAAATTTCTTTACAAAGTTCATTGTTGCAGGAAGGCAGTTCTAGAACTGTATCATATTTAATTCTTGAGAAGTTTCCAAGACCTCAAAACAACTTAGTTTTCTGGGTTTGGGATATTAAAAGTTAAAAATTACTTTGAACTTACTAAAAGAAAGCTAATATCTTTGAAGTTCCTGAGTTTCCTAAGAGAGCTGTCCTTCAAGAGAAAGTATCCACCATTATTCCTAGAGAAGAGGAGCCTCCTTTTTATGAAGGTACAACAATGACACATCTACCAAATAGTAAATTGCACAGAATTTATCAAGTCATGCTCTATATTGTTCTGTAAAACATGAGGTGTTTAATTCATTTTTAAAACTATTTAAAAGAAGTTTATATCCGTATCTTTTAGACCATCTACGTCCACAAATTTAGATATAATTCATCATTTTAAAACTTTAAATTTAAAATCTTACACTAAATGTAAAAATGGAGTTTAGCATTTTAAAATGCTATACTTCTTCCCTCTAATAATGTGAAAAAGATACATAAATAAGAGATAAACTAATTTTCTGATTCAGGAAGCACTTGAGTCACACTGGAGCAAAGAAATGAACTTAATTAGACAGTGGTTTAAGAGTCATCCTGGGCAATACCTAATCTTTGAGTTGCAATGGAGATAGTTAATTCCAAATGAAGATCTATGAAATTCAGTTAAAAATTCTGTCTAATACACAGAACTAAGAAACTAGAAAATAAAATGAAATATTTCTGTAAACATATATTTTACTAATTGGGAATGGTAGTATCTAGCAGTAGTAAGTCAATGATCGGGCTGAAAGATAGTTAAATAAATCTTGTGCAAACAGCTCTTTGTCCATATGCATTTCTGCATGTTTTTATTTTGTCTTCCTACTCCTGTCTTGTAACTAATAATATAATATACAAAATGAACTAATATCTTTAAAGAACCTGAAGGTTATGGAGAAGTTCCAACAGAAGAAAAGATGCCTTTTATTACTCCTAGTGAACCAGAAGCTCCAGCAGCTAAAGGTAAACCAACTCTTCAAGCAATCTGTAAAGCAACACATTCCTACAAATTATTCATCTTCATCATTCTGTGTGCTAATCTGTTATCTAATGTTTTCACTCTAACGTTTCCTTAGATGCTATGTGTCTGTCATTGCTTCTTTGCTACTTACACTTTGTGTACATTTGTATAATGTTCTTTACAAAATGTAATATCTTTGAAGTATCTGCAGTGACAAAGAAAACTGTCCCACCTAAGAAAATACCTGTTGCTGTACCTACAGAAGAAGCTCCTCCAGCTAAAGGTACATTACCTCCAAATTAACTCTCTCTAACCTCTTATGAAAGTGAGATACCAAGTGAGAAACCCAGCTTGTTTGTTTTCTTTAAACAACACAACCAGATGCTATAGACACTTTACAGTTCTTTTTGTTTTGTTTTGTTTTGTTTTCTATAAGCAGTTGCTTTAACAGATTGATACATTCTGCACCAAGAATTTTAAATTCAGGAAGACTAAATTAGACACAGAAATTTAGTAGGCAGGAGATTCAGGGATTAGACAGGGATTAATTTTGACTTCATGTCTCATGTTCTATTTCTCAAAATACTTTCTCTGACAATATACTGGAAAAAAATCTAAAAGGTTGTGAGAGAAACTTATTTGCAAAAGGACTTTTTGCAGCCATATATCAAGGGCCCAAAGAAAGTCAAGATAAAGGTACAACTTTAAATCAGGACAAAATAGAAAGCCACAAAATTTTTCATAGAAACATCATTTTGTTACACAATTCCAGAATTGAAGAGCTCTATAAACGTGGGAAGCCTAAAAATTAGTTAATTGAACTGGATTTTTGCCTTGCTTTTATGGCAATTTCAAAAAATAAAAACCTTTTTGTGCTGAAAGTCCTTAAACACACACATACTCATGCATACAAAAATATCTCACAAACAAACAAACAAAACCAGGAAAAACAAACAAACAAGAACCCAAACATAAAAAAAACTCTACTATGTTTTCAGAGAAGAGCATATTCAGAACCATAAGTACTAGGAGTTAGAAAAATAACAGACTCCAGAAGGTTAAGTTGTTGAGTTTTATTCACATCTCAATACCATCTATTTTTCCTATTGTTCTAGTAGATTTAATTTTTTTTTACAAAACTGTATTACTTATTTTATAATGCAAATTTCTAAAATAAACCAATATTTTTAAGTTTCTGAAGTACGAAAGAAAGCTGTCCACAAAGAAAAAATACCTCCTGCTGTACCTAAAGAAGAACCTTCACACTTTACAGGTATAAGAAATTTTAAGTACAATTTGAAGGATAAAAAATATGTTTTCATATATAAGTTATCTTGAGAGCATTCTGTTTATCATGAACTAGAGTTTACTTAACAGCTTTGGTTACTTGCAACAGTAAAAATTAATTTAAAAAATATCACCTGTAGTTGTTCTTAGAATTAAGTGCTGCTTGAGATCGCTCCAAAGGGGGAAAAAATAAAGAAAAAGTGACAGAACTTAGACAGGGCCTATCTCTGCACTCAAGGTAGTAGCTCAGTTTAGGACACATCACACAGCTTTCTTCTAACAAACTGCAGAGTTCAGGTCAGGGTTTCCATCCCTTATTTGAAAGCATCCTAATTTTGCACATGTATATAAAATAAACCTGTATATCTTCAGAGTAGCTTGAATATTTGCTTATATTCGTTATTTATCTAACATGTTGTCTTGTTTTCTGAAAATATTCTAAGTTAAGTGTTCAAACTAATATCTTTCAAGTGCATGAAGTTTATGAGGAGATTCACATAGAAGAAGAAATTTCTACTGTTCACAGGAAAGAGGAGGCTCCAGCATCTAGAGGTATATGACTTCTTCATCATCTCTTCCTACAATTTGCAAAGTCTTGAACTCCAAGAAAATTAAATTATTCATGTTTGTGTTTTAGTCCTTGTTCAACATAATTAATATTTGTATTCATTCTTTCAGTACCTTATATGTACTTATTTCAGTACTTGTATGAAAAACTTGAGATTTTTTATGACATTTCTCTCATTAAATTGAACTAATATCTTTAAAGTGCCTGCAGCCATTAGGAAACCTGTTCCAGAAGAAAAGGTACCTATTGCTATGCCTAAAAAACAAGAACCTACTCCTGTGCCTAAAAGACCAGAATCTCCACTGTCTAAAGGTACTTTGAGAGCTTGGTAGAACTGAGGTCTTTCACTGATAAACATCTTTACTTTTTTACTGTTTCTTACACAGTTTCTGATTCAATAGCTCATGGTCCACATGTCAGATTTGTGGTGTTTATGTGTATATGTCCTATTTTCTGGTTTTTGTCTCTCAAGTAGTGTTTAAGTCATAAAATCAAAATCAGTGAATAGCTTCCAAGTGTCTGAATTGCCTAAAAAAAGTATTCCTGAAGAAAAGCTCTGCCTAAAAAGCCAGAAGCTGCCAAAGGTATAGGTCAGCATATCCTTTCGTTCTTTTTCTATGAGCTTCTTCCATCCCTTCTACTGTTGCTGTCAAAGCATTAAAAATTAGTTGAATTTATCTATTTATTCTACCCAGGAGTAACCCAGAAATGGTATCAGAAGCTAGTAAAAGGGACTAGAAATAAGGAAAGCTCTAGCCATGTTAACATGCAGTGAGATTTACAGAACATTTTCACTTCATGGGTACAGCCTCAGAAATTTGATCATACTCTTGCAAGAAGTACATCCTATCCCTCTGTTTCACATTGCTCATGTTGAACTTAGAGGATAAGTGACTTCATTTGGAATGGAAATAGAATTTGCACAGAAACCAGCTGTTCCAATTCATTCAGGTATTTTAAAAGTCTGTCTGAACTAGCAGTTTGAGTGGCATTAAAAACTGTCAAGCCAATGGCAGCACAGCTTATCCCACCCTAGTCGTTATCACATAGTACTGCCAAGCATCAGTGAAGAACTGTTACCTTCGACATTTGAAAGGCAGAAAGGCATTTCATTGAAGTTCAAGTTTTGCCATGACTTCTTTAGCTTGTTTTCATCTTTATGGGGAGCATAGCAAATCTAGAACTGCATGACAAAAGATCCCAAGCAAAGTCACTTCCAACTTATTCTTTGCCAGAGTGGTAGAACCATGAAGACTTCTCAGAAGTTGTAACTGATGTCAAAGCATCTTTATCCATCTGCTTGTTTTGTCACATCCTTATAGATCTATGTGTTTGTTCTCGTGTCTCTGTATTGAATGTTTAATTTTTCTAATTTTTAAAACTACACTAACATCTTTAAAGTGTACAAGGTACCTAAGTAATGAATAAATATTGTTATACCTAAAAAACCAAGAGTAACACCATCTAAAGCTTATATGTCAATAATAATGTCTTTTGGAGGAGGAGATTTTTCTCTTGAGCATTAGAGTTTATAGCAAAACTCATTTATCAAAATCCTATTAGTATGTAATAGAATACAACACTTTTTCTATGACATCTCTCTTTTTATATCTTTCATTTCTTTCTGATATGCTTCTTGTGATACTCTTTGTTCTTTACAATGTACATATTTTAAATGCTTAATTTTTAAAAAATGAATGCTGTTTTCTTTAAAGTGCCAGAGGTGCCCAAGAAAATTCCAGAAGAGAAAGTGCCCACTGCTGTTCCTAAAAAACCAGAACCACCACCAGCCAAAGGTATGTTGCACTACAGAGAAGTAAAATTTGGAAGAGGAAAAATCCTCTGTCTTGATTGTGCAGATTAGTTACCTGATTGCTTGTTTGTGTTTTACCTTCTGTGCCCATATAGTTCTATATATGTTACTGTGCTTAAAATTCTTCTCTTTTGAACCATAGCTGTGATCTGTACCAGTGTGTTAGAAATATTGATGTGGCTGAGCAGAAATGAGATTGATACTTGGGAACAATAGCAGAAACCTTAAGAGAGGAGGAGAAAAAAGGGCCTCTGTGATGTGAAATAGTCCTGACTGACAATGAAAAACTAGTCCCAAAGGAGAGCATAGAATGAGTGATAGACATGTCTAATATAGAAGAAAAACTTGTGTGCATAGACAAAAAATTGATACCAAGAAGTCATCACACATAGAAGAATGTGACAAGGAATACAAAATGGACAATGTCAGTCTCAGTCAAATAGAGATTCGGGAGATGTTTGAATAAAATGGAAAAATAATCTGAAGTAGAAGAAGAAACTCCAGAAGACTCTGAGGTGTTTCCTGAGACGTTATAGGGACATAAAATAGCCTTAAGACAATCAACAAGTCAAATCAGAGGTTTTATTAAGAACCTTGGCAATTTCGACTGAAAAGTTTTGAACATAACTGTAAAACTCTGTATAATGATTGAAAATAATCTCTTTCCTAAAGGGCCTGAAGGACCCAAGGAAGTAGATGTAGAACAAAAAAATCAAAGTTGCTATGCCTAAATTTATACCATCTAAAGATACTTGGCATTATGACAAAAGTACAGAATTAAAAAAAAAAAAATTCTTGTTTAAACAATATAGAAGACAGTATTCAAGACCTCTGTTAGCATTTTCTTTTGATGTCAAAGGTTTTTCAAGTGAGCAAATGTTTTGAGTGAAAAAAATAGATCTTTGTAGTTGGTGTCTTCACTAAGAGTGATCTGCTGTTATGCTTTAGTGTTGTTTATGAAATTCTGATAGTATTGATATTTTTCAAGTGTCTGAGGTACCAAAAGAAGTGGTCCCAGAAGAGGTTTCAGTTAAAGTATCAAATAAACCAGAACATCCAGAGACTAAAAGTAATTGTATGCAAGGAAATTTTCTAGGGTGCCATTTTAACATCATGGTAATTTACTTTTACTATTAATATCTTATTAAATATTTTTGTTCTTTCAATTGTAGTTTTTGCATCTGTAACTCAGTGAGGCAGCAGAGAGAATTTTCTCTAGGGAAAGGAGAAATTACATATTTACATCCAAAACCACTCATGCTTTTAATGTCCCTGAGAATTACTTTTTCTTAATGTCTGAACACTGCAGACATACATAAATAAAACTAACTGCTTTTTTTAAAGTACCTGAGGTGCCCAAGAAAGTGATTTCAGAAGAAAAAATACACATTGGAGTTCCCAAAAAACCAGAACCTCCACCACCCAAAGGTATTTGTTCAATAGTAATAAGACTGCACACAAATTTTATTCTGTTTCTCTAAACATTGTCTTTCTACGTTTGTGTTAGCAGCTTTTCTGGATACTTTATGTATTTATAAGTGTTACAGATTGTGTGGTCTTCTTCCTTTGTGAATAGCTCCCAGTAACTGTGGCTGCTAATAGTGTGTGTAAAGGAATATGCAAAGGAAAAAACCAACAAGATGGTTTATAAGGGTGGGCTTTTTTCTGATGCTGTTAGGGTTTTTTTTACTTTGGAGCTATTATTGTCTTTTTAATTCCTATTCTTAAAATTCCTGAAATTAAAACAAACAAATATCTTTAAAGAACCTGAGGTGCCGAAGAAAGTTGTTCCAGAAAAGAAAATACCTGTGCAAAAAATACCAGAACCTGTGGTTGTCCCAGAACCAGAGGCTGCACCTGAAGAACCAGAACTCCCACCAAAGGAAGGTAAATCTCAACACTAATAAAGTAACAAAAGTAATGTTTTTCATCTTTTCTTTAACATTGTAATTTTCCAAGCCTTCTATTTCCTGAAATTCTAAATTGTGCTTGTTCTATTTTTCTACATATATGTGGGAAACAGACAAACATGGTTGTTTTTGAAAAAAATAGTGTCAGATCTTGGATGTCTGAATTGCCTGTATGTTATTCTTACTATTATTTTACTTCAGTTTTTCTTACTATTTTTGCATATTCTTACTATTCTACCTGCTTGGGTTCATGAAAACCATCACAGCTAATAACTTAGAAGTTATAATAGGAGAAGAAAGGAAAGTACCCATTCTAGTCGCTAAGAGCAGAAGTCAATTTAATTGAAAAACCAAAATCCCAACCAAGAAAAACTAGATGCCATCATTGCTGTTTCTTGAAAGAATCTTCAGCTTATTGCCTGCAGTGCAATTAATATCTTCTGTCCTGTCCATGCTGTTGACAATTATCATGGCTTTTACTTATATCTTAAGTTATATTATTAGTGCATGTGTGTACTTCCATGTGGGAGCATGAGTTTTGTGAGGTGGAGTATGTGTATGTACTCTTGAGAGAAAAGAGAGAAAAGCCAAAATGTCCTATATTCATCATTTAAAAGGCCAGCATAAATGATTGATACCTGATATGTTTTTTATATTTTCATTACAATTGTCTTTTTATGTTTTATGGTTGGCTTAATTTTGGTATGATTGTCGGTGCAGGTGTTAAATTTAGAACTAATATCTTTTATGTACATAAAGCAACCAAGGCAACTTTGCCAGAAAAGAAAGTACCTGTTCCAGTTTCTCGAGAGCCAAAGTCCATTGCAGGACAAGCAAAACCAAAGCCTCAGGAGGTGGAACCACAAGAACCAGAAGTGGCTGGAGTGGCCCGAAAACTAAAGCCTGTAAAGGCAGTTCAAAAACTAGAGCATGTTCTGACATCTGAGGAGCCTGAGACTGTTTTGACACACCAAAAATCAGAATCTATTGTAGTATCCCAAAAAACAGAGCATATTGTGGTGCCTGAGAAACCAGAATTTTTTGTGGTACCTGAGGAGCCCAAACCTGATGTGGCATCCCAAAAACTAAAACATGGTGTGATGCCCCCAAAACAGAAGCCTGTTGTGGAATCCCAGAAGCTGGCACATGTTGCAGTGCTTGAGAAACAAGAGTTTGTTGTGGTACCTGAGGAACCCATGCCTGCTGTAGAACCCCAAAAACTAAAACATGGTGTGATGCCCCCAAAACAGAAGCCTGTTGTGGAATCCCCAAAACCAAAGCATGTTGTAGTGCCTGAGAAACAAGAATTTATTGTAGTGCCTGAGAAACAAGAGTTCGTTGTAGTACCTGAAGAACCCAAGCCTGATGTGGCATCCCAAAAACTAAAACATGGTGTGAGGCCCACAAAACAGAAGCCCGTCATGGAATCCGAAAAACTAGCACATGTTGTAGTGCTTGAGAAACAAGAGTTTGTTGTGGTACCTGAGGCAGCCATGCCTGATGTAGAACCCCAAAAACTAAAACATGGTGTGATGCCTGCAAAACAGAAGCCTGTTGTGGAATCCCAAAAACTAGAACATGTGGTAGTGCTTGAGAAACAAGAGTTTGTTGTAGTACCTGAGGAACCCATGCCTGATGTGCCACCCCAGAAGTTAAAACATGGTGTGAGGCCCACAAAACAGAAGCCTGTTGTGGAATCCCAGAAGCTGGCACATGTTGTAGTGCTTGAGAAACAAGAATTTGTTGTGGTACCTGAGGAACCCATGCCTGACACAGAACCCCAAAAACTAAAATACGGTGTGATGCCCACAAAACAGAAACCTGTTGTGGAATCCCAAAAACTAGAACATGTGGTCATGCTTGAGAAACAAGAGTTTGTTGTGGTACCTGAGGAACCCATGCCTGATGTGCCACCCCAAAAGTTAAAATACGGTGTGATGCCCCCAGAACAAAAGCCGGTTTTGGGTTCCCAGAAACCAGAATCATTTATGGCTCCAGAGGAATATGAGCTTACAGTGGTGTCTGAGGAGTCAGAGACAGTTGAATCAACTCAAAAATCAAAGCGTGTTGTGGTGCCCCCCAAAACAAAACATTATGTGTGGCCCCAAAAACCAGAGTTTGTAGCAGTTGAAGAAACAGACTTTGCTGCAGATTTTCAGAAGTCAATGCCTACTGCAGTGTCCAGAAAATCAAAGCCTTTTGTGCCAGAACCTGTCATGGTGTCTGAGGAACAAGAAACCGTTTTAGCACCCCAAAACCTAGAGCCTCCTACACCACTTAGAAAACCAAAGCCTGAAGTGGCAGCCAAAGAACCAGAGGTTGTTTTGGCACCAGAGGAACCACCACCAGCCAAGCTGGCCGACAAGGAAGAGCATGTCACTGCTAAAAAGCGAGCAGCTGCACAGCCCAAAGGTATCTCTTGTGCACAGGATCTCTTTTCTTTCCCTTGAGTATGTTGTTTCACTGCTCATTTTAAAGCTTAATACACATAACTAATAGTTACTAATATCTTCAAAGAACATGCAATGCTCAAAAAGCTGTCCCAGAAAAGCAAATTTCTTTAGTTGTTCCTGAAAAATCAAAACCTACATCAGTCAAAGCTATGTGTTATCATGAATACATGACAATCACACTGAATCTTCTTAGAAGTATTATTTAACCTCTTTTGTTCTGTCTGTCATTTTTGATCTAGCTTTAAGTGATGCTTGCTAAACAAATTACACTGAGTATGAGTGTGTGCTAAATTGTTATTTCAAAACGTGTCTGTTGTCCTCTGTGTTTCAGTGTCTGTATTTAATACTTAGCTTTATTGTAACTGTAAAATGAAATTCACTAATATCTTTGAAGTGCCTGAGATGGCTGAGAAGACTGTTCCAGAGAAGAAAGTGCCTCCTGCTCTATCTAAAAAACCAGAAGCTTCACTTCCTAAAGGTACATATCACCACTATTATCATCATAAGAAAGGGAGTTGTTTGCTTTTTAAGGTTATTTTAAATGAATCTCAATTTAAATTGATCATTCACTGTATACTCTGATATCAAAAATGTGGGAGAGATGAGCCAAATATGAATTGCTGTGCAGGGGTGTGAACTGTTTCCTCAAACCATCTAAACTGTTGTTATACTGGGTTTATGTCATATCAAGTAGAAAAGATTAACTCCTGTCTACAAAAAAGAGGCCAAAGTCTTATAGATGCAAAGGAAGGAATTAATAAACAGTTATTCACATTAATAGTAGGGATGGCTTCATGCATGGTTTAGTGGGACTGGGCAGTGTTATATTTACAGTTAGGTTTGATGATCCTAAAATTTTTTTCCAACCGAGATGTTTCTAAGAGGAAAGACAAGAGAGATAGAAACTAAAGGTTTCAGCAGAGAGTAGCAGTTTTAGAACATAGAGCAAAATAATCACAAATATCTCTATGTATCTGTATCACAGAGTGAAATATTTTCTTTAAACTGTTATTTATAATTTGTCTGTATTTTGGTCATACATAAACATTTTCGACTATGGGACTTGCAAAGTTGTTATTTTGTATTAAATAGCACTGAAGAGCTGTAAAATTACTGTGAGCAAGTAATACAGTGCGCCTTTTAAAAGGCATTTATAATTGAAATACAAAAAAATTACTAAAGACACACTAAACCGAAGACACTATACAGTGATGCAGTGATGCATTCCTCAAGTGAAGTACCACCTCAAAGTGATGATATAATTATTTAAATAATTGAAATAAATATAAGAGGAAACAGTTATAAGCAACATCTAGTTATTAGAAAGAAAGCCAGGAGACGACAGAGGGAAAGTATGAGAAGTCAAAGAGATGAAACATGCAGAGAGAGAAAAAGTGAAGTCGACCTGAAGGATAAAAATAGTAATAGCAATAGTAAAGCGACAAGTAAAAGGATGAAAATGACTGACTAAACCAGCAAAGAACAGTAATTTATGAAACATGGCTGGTACACAAATACAGTAGGGTTCCACAAATAAATCACTGATCATCTCTTAGTAAGAAGCCAGATATATTTTCTACATTTCCACCCTGACCAAGAAACAAAGACCACACACAGAGTTCCCATCTGCTGTGTGATGTGTTGGACACCCTGGTCACTCCACAGGCTGGAAGCAAAGCAGAGCTGATGACTGAATGTAACCACAGCACTTTCTCAAAAAAGACTGCGTGCATTTACTGCTGGTTGTCTTATTGTTACATAGACATCTGCAGTGCCCACAAAACTAAAATGCACTAATATCTTTGAAGTTCCCAAGGTGCCCAAGAAAGGTGTTCAGGAAGAGCCTACACCTGTAACTGTGCCCAAACAGCCAGAACCAGCAGCAGTTCGAGGTACCTGTCGCTTTGTGCATCAGTCTGAATGAGACTGACCTTATCGTCTTACATGTTATTTCTGATGTCTGTTGTTATGTTCATTTGTGGTTCCCTGAAATTTCTGCATCCTGTACTGTGTAGAAATTCTACTTTTAGAATGAGAAAGAACCTTCTAATTAGGGTTTCTAATGTAAACTTCTGACATTATAATTTTTCCAAGAATCTCAAGTAATATAAATTTTTTATCGAAAGTGTTTTTGTTTAACCAATATGAACTGGCAAGCCTGTCTGTTATGTGGCTGTTGACAGTTACGATCCAGCAATATTAAAAACAGGGGGAAAAAAAACCACCAAAAGAACTGATCACTTCAGTGAAAATAACCAAAAAAGCCAGGTTCAGTGGAGGAGGAGGAAGTGAAGGAACTGAAGTTACTATGGGAAAAGAAGGCCCATAGAAAAAAGCAGAACATACTTAGACAGGGCAATAGTATTTTAAGACTTAGGCATACAGACCTAGAGCCCAAATAACAAATACTCCAAACTTTTTATTAATACAGTATTTAATCAAATGTGTGGTCGATCAGGATGGTCTGACATAACTCTCTTCTGATAATAACCTTCTGGGGACCCAAGAAATTTGGTTCCTCAAATCTACAGTTGCATTGCACATAATTATTGCATACAACATCACTGATCTTCTGTATTTGTTCATCAAAATTCTCCATCACAATTCTGCATCACACTTGCTCATTGTGCACTTTTACCCTCACCAAATGCAATGTCTAAAGACAGGATAATAGAAGCACTGAAACCTAACTCAAAAGCCGCCACATACACTGCAAAAGAAATGAAAAATAGAAGAGAAGTACAAGTAAGTAGAAATAATAATAAAGTAATAACGATGAGATTTCTGCTCTCCACCCTATCTCTGCCCAAACTGCTGAATGTAAAGTACCAGCAGATTCATGAGGAATGGTAACAGATAAGACATGGGCTGAGGTGGCCCCCAGAGAAAAAGACAGACCCCAGCAGGGCTGAGAATGAAAGGCTCTCCTCCAAGGGAGGAAAGGCTGCTAAGTACCCTAATTCACACCTCACGATCAGGCCCATGCATAGCCAGCAGTTCTCTCTCAGAGCCTACCTGGCATCTCTACTCTGTGCCTGTGCCCTGGTGTGTGTGAGCCAGTGAGAGTCATGAGTTGATGCTGAGAGACCACTTTGGTTCCCTTCATGAGTGCACCTCCAGTCTACGTTTCACTGTGCGTCCTCTTGTCGTATGTAGAAACTGACCGCTACTAATATCTTTGAAGCACCCAAGGTGCCCCGGAAGGCCACTCGTGAGGAAAAAATTCCTGTGCCCGCTGCCAAAGCACCAGATCTTCCAGCACCCACAGGTACCTGTCTTCATGGATAACTTAACAAAGAACATACTGAATCTTCTTCTCCTGAGCCTGGTGCTACCCCCTCCCGGCCTGTGTCAGTTCCCTGACTGGGCTGTCCAGGCTGTGTGTGCTGGGACAAGGGTGCTGTGCGGTGTGTGAGGGTTTGAGCTGGCTGCTGTGGTGTTCTGTGTCTGTGTGGCCCTGGTTGTTGTTGCTGCTTGCCATGTCTTCTCAACCCTGTCAAATGAAATGCACTAATATCTTTGAAGTGCCTGAGATGCCTGAAGCCGAAGTCGTGGAAGAGGAAGAAGAGGTGGAAGCAGCAGAAGAGGTAGCAGCAGTAGCTGAGCCTGGAGAGCCAGAAGTCTCTCCAGCTGAAGGTATAGGGTGGTGTTCTGAAGGAGCCTGCCATGCCCTCCACATTGCTGCAGTGCTCGGTGTTCTTTGCCCCTCTGCACCCTGTGGGGAGGCGTGGGCAGTATTTTGTCATTTTGTATCTCTCTGTGCCTGCACACTCCCCGCAGGAGAGGGTGGGGTTTTCCAGAATTCACCCCCCATAAGCCGATTCTTGGCTCTCTGTAGTCCACCTAAGCAGGAGTGATTGGCTGAGGAGGACACCCTGGTGGTCTCTCAGGTGTTTACTTTCCTTCTTTACTGCTTTGCCATCTGCCTGTTTGCTGGCCTTAAGCTCGGTCAAGTAAATGGATCTAATTTCTTTAAAGTGCCTGAGGTCATTGAGGCGGAAGAGGTGGAAGAGGAGGTGCCAGTGGTTGTTCCTCCAAAGCCTGTGGCTGTGCCCAAGAAACCTGTGGCTGTGCCAAAGAAACCAGAACCTCCACAAGATAAAGGTAGATCTTCTGGAGAGTGGTGCTTTTTATTTTACTGCATTGATGAATATTTTAATTTGATATTCCTTCTTTGGTGTAAGATTTTTTGTTTGTACTTGACCCTTAACCTCTGCTGTACCTCTCTTTATGCATGACTAACCAACCAGTCACTAGAGGAACATTATAGTGCTTAGAAATACCTAAACTCTTTGACTGAGTGTTACGATCTTTCCTACTAATTTAACTATGAAATTAAGATGAAATAATATCTTTAAAGTGCTCAAGGTGCCCAAGAAAGCTGTCCCACAAGAAAAGACGCCTGTTGCAGTACCCAAACAACCAGAACCACCACCAGCCAAAGGTACAGGTCACTATTAGTATCATCATTAGAAAAAACATCATGCTCTTCTGGACTTCAGTTTAACTAATTTTTTGATGGTTTCCTATCGCAGATAAGTACCTAAGACATACAAAGTGCAATGTGGAGTTTCAAAAACATGGCAGAAAAACTAGGTTTTTATTCCTTGAAAAATATCTCTAGCTTACTGCACTTTTAGTAAAGTTTAAGAATTAACATCTACTGACTGTTTAGTTTATACAGAATAGCAAGTTTTTCTGAAGAAGAGCCTGAAAATAAGTCTTTAAGTTTAAAAATCCAAACATTGAATCCCTGAAACTTCTAATAGATGACAGAAGCAGAATAAGTTCTCTGCCTCTTTAAGAGTAAGGTAATGCACATATACATGACAAATTTTTGCTAGCAGAGGACTGGATATAGCTAGTGATTATATTATTAACACATTAATAGATCTAATAAGAGAACAGAGAAATATAAGAAGCAGATATATTTTACAGTAGAATTTAAATGAAAGGAACTGTGGAACATAGAAAGTAATGAGGAGGTGTAAAAAATGGAAATAATTGATGGGGAAAAAAGATTGTGATGATAAATCAAATGCTATTTTCTAAAAAAATGTTGCAATGACAAAGTAGTCATGAGTTATATTGACCAATAGACAAATACAGTAGGGTTCCACAAATAAATCACTGATCATCTCTTAGTAAGAAGCCAGATATATTTTCTACATTTCCACCCTGACCAAGAAACAAAGACCACACACAGAGTTCCCATCTGCTGTGTGATGTGTTGGACACCCTGGTCACTCCACAGGCTGGAAGCAAAGCAGAGCTGATGACTGAATGTAACCACAGCACTTTCTCAAAAAAGACTGCGTGCATTTACTGCTGGTTGTCTTATTGTTACATAGACATCTGCAGTGCCCACAAAACTAAAATGCACTAATATCTTTGAAGTTCCCAAGGTGCCCAAGAAAGGTGTTCAGGAAGAGCCTACACCTGTAACTGTGCCCAAACAGCCAGAACCAGCAGCAGTTCGAGGTACCTGTCGCTTTGTGCATCAGTCTGAATGAGACTGACCTTATCGTCTTACATGTTATTTCTGATGTCTGTTGTTATGTTCATTTGTGGTTCCCTGAAATTTCTGCATCCTGTGCTGTGTATCAGTTAGGGATTTGAAAATTTAGTATTTTGCATTAACACCTCAAAATTTATTTTGATTTTACTATATTGGTGTCTTATAGTAGACACCAGATAATAGATAGTACAATCAGTAGATACTAAATTGCTGTATTTTAGCAATTAATCATCTGGTTTTTATATGCTTGCCCAAATTTGTTATCTTAAATAGACAGGAGTCTGCATGACTCATCTGGCAGACTCAGGTAGTGTACATAATAGGCATAAATCTTTTGAAATGAAAACCCAATTTTTACTCAGCAATGCACAAGTGCAGTAAGAAGTGACAGTATAGAAAGTTTTAAAGAACTTGCTGACAGTTTTAGGGTTTATAACAAAAAAGAATCATTATAAAATCCATTGCACTGTACAGGCTGTGGAAGTTGTCACAGTGGAATGAAAATTGAAGCAAGACAAATACTTACGATAAGAAAGTAAGTCCAAAAAAAAAAGAGAAAAGCATAACCCCAAGAATGGTCATAGAGAAGGACAAAAAGAGGAAAAAAATTTTAAAAAAACTGTGTTCCTCATACTGTCTGTGCCCAGACTGCTGAATGTAAAGTACCAGCAGATTCATGAGGAATGGTAACAGATAAGACATGGGCTGAGGTGGCCCCCAGAGAAAAAGACAGACCCCAGCAGGGCTGAGAATGAAAGGCTCTCCTCCAAGGGAGGAAAGGCTGCTAAGTACCCTAATTCACACCTCACGATCAGGCCCATGCATAGCCAGCAGTTCTCTCTCAGAGCCTACCTACTCTACTCTGTAGAGTACCATCTCTACTCTGTGCCTGTGCCCTGGTGTGTGTGAGCCAGTGAGAGTCATGAGTTGATGCTGAGAGACCATTTTGGTTCCCTTCATGAGTGCACCTCCAGTCTACGTTTCACTGCGCGTCCTCTTGTCGTATGTAGAAACTGACCGCTACTAATATCTTTGAAGCACCCAAGGTGCCCCGGAAGGCCACTCGTGAGGAAAAAATTCCTGTGCCCGCTGCCAAAGCACCAGAGCTTCCAGCACCCACAGGTACCTGTCTTCATGGATAACTTAACAAAGAACATACTGAATCTTCTTCTCCTGAGCCTGGTGCTACCCCCTCCCGGCCTGTGTCAGTTCCCTGACTGGGCTGTCCAGGCTGTGTGTGCTGGGACAAGGGTGCTGTGCGGTGTGTGAGGGTTTGAGCTGGCTGCTGTGGTGTTCTGTGTCTGTGTGGCCCTGGTTGTTGTTGCTGCTTGCCATGTCTTCTCAACCCTGTCAAATGAAATGCACTAATATCTTTGAAGTGCCTGAGATGCCTGAAGCCGAAGTCGTGGAAGAGGAAGAAGAGGTGGAAGCAGCAGAAGAGGTAGCAGCAGTAGCTGAGCCTGGAGAGCCAGAAGTCTCTCCAGCTGAAGGTATAGGGTGGTGTTCTGAAGGAGCCTGCCATGCCCTCCACATTGCTGCAGTGCTCAGTGTTCTTTGCCCCTCTGCACCCTGTGGGGAGGTGTGAGGGCAGTATTTTGTCATTTTGTATCTCTCTGTGCCTGACCTTAAGCTCCATAAAGTAAACGGATCTAATATCTTTAAAGTGCCTGAGGTGATTGAGGCAGAAGAGGCGGAAGAGGAGGTGCCAGTGGTCATTCCTCCTAAGCCTGTGGCTGTGCCCAAGAAACCTGTGGCTGTGCCCAAGAAACCTGTGGCTGAGCCCAAGAAACCTGTGACTGTGCCAAAGAAACCAGAGCCTGTTGCTGTGCCAAAAGTACCAGAACCTGTGCCTGTCCTTAGAAAACATAAAGTTCCTTCAGTTAAAGGTACATACATCAGTGATTGAGCATCTTCTTATCTCTATTCTCTGAATATCTTTCCCCTTGTTTCACTGATGTATGCATAGCCAAATGATTAATCTGCTGCTTAAACTTATTATTCTTCATGTTTTGTATGCCCTCCTCTTTTTAGTCATTGCATTTTTAACTATTATGTGTATATTTGTCTTAATATTCACAAAAATGAAAATTTACTAATATCTTTAAAGAAACTGAAGTGCAAGAGAAAACTGTCCCAGAAGAGAAAGTGCCTCTTACAACACCTAAAAAGCCACAATTAGAAAAACCAGAGCTTCCTCCAACCAAAGGTACATATTGCCAGGAGGCATCTCCTGAGAAGAAATGTTTTCTATTTTCTCTCTTTTCTTTGTTCATAACTGAGTCAATAAAATTTGTCAGTTGAATGTAGCCTACCTTGAGAAAGACTAGAGCACATTCTTTCATGGTTATGGCCACTGTTACTGTGGTTTTGTGTGTGCTAGATGTCTTTGTCTTTTTATGTTTCATATGTACATTTATATACACAAAAATAAAAGAAACTTAATTTTTTTTTAAGTGTCTGAGGTGCCCAAGAAACACGTCTCAGAGGAGAAAGTACCTAAAATACCCGAATCACTACCAAGTGAAGGTTTGTGCTACCATAGATTTTATTCTAGGAACAATCCTTTGTCCTTTTATTCCAAGTATAAGCTTTAAAGTACACATTTTCCTTTTTCTTTTCCCGTTGTGATGTTTGCACGTTGTTCACTTCTTATTTTAGATTATACTAGTCCATATTTCTTGTATCTGTTAGTGTATCTTCATATTAGGAAGTAAAATATATGCTCCTGCACAGGATGTTATCTCTTTTAAAGATAATATTAAATTCCCACTAAATTGGAGTCTCTCAAAAGTTAGTATTTATGTTGCTGTTATAATCTTAAATTAATTGAGAGAATTGACATTTTTGTTCTTTCCTGTTACAATGACTCATCCACAAAATTAATGTTTAGTTTATATTGTATACATAAAAAATTCTGTCCTTCACACAATCCTTACTCATGCTTAGGAAGAAAGTAGTTTTCAAAATCTTGCATTAAATGCAAAGGTAACAGATACTGACTGATTACTTGTCCTAATTTGTATTTGTCTGTGTCTGTTGAAGTAGATTTGGTTTTAGTCATGTCTGTATAATTGTTCTCGTGAAACAATCTTATAATTGAAAACTTACGCCAGTTGTCAATATTCTTTAAAGAATATGAAATCATAAAGGAGATTGAGCCCGAAGAAGCAGAAGAAATTCCAGCTGTAGAAGTTGAAGAAGCTTCTCCAGTTGAAGGTATACAAAGTACTTCCCTAGAGGCTGTCCCACATCTTTCTTTCATTATCATCATGTGCAGATTTTTCTTGCTCTCTCATTTTTCACATGTGCCTGTGTGTTGCAGGTCACCTCTATGTTGTAGGTCTTTCTGTGATTCTTCCATTGTTGTGTTCTGGAAATTATTTCTGATCATTTAATTCTAAGTACAACCTGAAGATTATTTGAAATGCTTTCGTTTCTTGTCCACAAGAAACAAAGAGTCTTCCCATCACTTGGTTTTCTACTTTTTTTCTCATGTTATTAACATGCTTTTTTAAGTCAGCTTGGACATTTTTATTGTGTGCATGCTATGAAGCTGTAACCCAAGGCTCTTTCATGCTCCCATTTAATTCCATCACATTTTTTCACTGGCTTCACTGGAAGCAGAAAATGGTGGACTTTAGGTTTGTATATTACTCTTCACATAACTACCATCATAGGATATTTATTCTAAATCTACCTAATGTTATTTAAAGTGCCGCAACCTGAAAAGAAGATCCCTGAAAAGCGAAAACCACCACCACCACCTGCTCCAACAGAAGATATTAAACTGGCAAAAGATCTACTAAAAGGTATAATCACCGGAGGCCATAAATAATGGTGGAAACTCAATCTTTTAAAATTATACTGATGAACCTTGACAAGCATGCTTGTAGACTATAATTTTGTGTCTTTTTTATTTCTTTTCTAATATACTATACTTTATTGGTGCGCCTCACTAATGCTCAGTCCATCATGATTTTTTATCAGCGTTTACATGGGTTCTTTTCAATAGTTACAGGAAAAAATTATTAAAACAATTTTAATCTAGTTAACACATTCTTCTATCCTTAACATAATTCTTCTCTCTTTAACATATTCTTACAAATGAAAAGAATCCCCAGCAATAATTTGCTGGTGTTACATGAACACGGGTTTCCAATCAATTGTGCTTCCTACAGACCATCTGACTTTTTCTAAACAGTTAATCAGCAGGGATCTTAGCTTTGCAGCTTTTGTCCTTCTTTTACATCAATACTATTAATGAGGTGTTTGGATTTTTTAAAAATGCCTTTCTTTTTGGAGTCTAATATGTATTGTAAAAGTCAAATAATTTTCTTTAAAGCTCCTGAGGCAAGGAAGAAAGCTGTGGCTGCAAAACCTGCTGAGCCTCCGAAACTGGAACCGCCACCTGCTAAAGGTACCTAGCTAATATAAGAATCTAGCTTAAAATAAATCTCTCATGAGCCCAAAGCTGTAGTTCTCAGTATCTTCTTGCTTAATTTGCTCAAATATATCAAAACACTGTCTATGTTACATTATGGTCAACATGCACCCCCATCTTGGGCATATATGTGTGTGTTATATTTATGTCCACTTTAATTGCCCATCATGCAATCCATGAGATTTAAGAGACATAGAAGAGTGAGAGACTTTTTATGAGTCTTATCACTTGTGTAGGTGCTCACTTTGGTTTTCTGCTTAGCTAGAGATAAAAAATAAAATAGTCTTTAAATGTATACACCATTGTTCCAACATACTTAGTTTATTATTTTTCTGAAATGTAACTTATTTTTGTGAGTGGACACTTTCTAGAGATGGGAATGAATAATGTATTGAGCAAGCCACTTCACAGGTATGCCTTTATATTATTCATATGTACTGGAATTTAGGATAAACTAAGCAGCTAAGCAGTGGACATTCCTTCCTAATGCTGTTCCAAGTTTTGAGATTAAAGAGGATCCTTATAAATATCACAGACAGACAGCTCATATGAATAGATATCTAGCATAAGCCTGTAGTGAAGGAGGACAAGGAAATAAAAATGTTATGATGATTATGATTCTTGAATACATAACATTTATAGTTTTCTCAAACCATACTTCTCTTCTGTTGATTTGTTTGAAAACTTTCTTTTTATACATAAGCTTAGATGACAGCTGTTTGCAAATTATATAGAAAATATATTAAAACTATTGGCTTCAATAGCAACAGTTTTACCTTTTGATATTAATATTCAGTAATGGACTAGTGTTTGATTTGTGTGTTTGGACATGCTAATTGTTGGTTAACTCTTAGTGCTGTTATGAACCTATAATAAAATCTGGAATAATATTCTTTTAAGTGCCTGGACTTGTAAAGAAACCTCGCAAAGTAATTCCTGAGGCTACTCCCCCACCAAAAGAAGAAGTTGTTTTGAAAAGAGGTATAGTAACTTGGCTCTGTTTTTGAAAACCCAGCATTTTAACATTGATCAGCACATCTCCCTAAGTAAAATTGTTTCACATATGTGGTATGGAACATTACTTGATCAAATACTATCTGATGTCTGTTTCTTGGCAAAAGCAGTTGTACTTGCAGGGAGGAAGGGGGTGTGTAGCCTGAATGTCTCTGAGATGCAAAGGATCTGTAATGAAAACAGAGCAGAACAATGAAAATCTAGTTCCCTATTTCTCTCTGTTCCCCTTTCCTTATCTCTTTATACTAGAGTTGAGCCTCTTCCGCTGCCCACAGTGTAATTGTTGTTTAAGTTATGTGTGTAGTCTGTGTATTCTCTTTTCTGGTTTTCTTTGAGGTGCTGCACAGATCACAGAACCCTGCAGTACTAGTGGACATCAGTCCCATTTCCTGCAAAGTCTGGGGCATTCTGAATCAATTGGTGCTCAACTATTGCTTAGAAAAATGAAGCACTAATTCCAGTTCTCTTTGAAATACCACAGAGGGATGATTCATGCCTGTGTACCTTGTACCTTCAAATTTCAGACAAGATAATAAAATATAATATTCCATTTTTCAGATGACAGTGTCATTACATACCCAAGATGGAGAACTGAGAGGACAAAACCAAGTAAAATCAATAAAATGAAAAACAGATATTATATGAATTTGAGCTCTCTGAATACAATACTTGGGGATTTAGTATTGTTCTCTCACTGAAGTCAATGGGAGTTTAGCCTATAATCCTGCATTGTATCCCTAAAAATCATCTTTAACTACAGTTAATAATTCATAATTACATATAGCAAGTCATCATTTAAATAAGAGAATAAGTATATAAGATATTAAAAGAAATTTTAATCTATCATAGTCAGTTAACATTAAAATCTTTTCTCTCAGATGGACTGCTCTTAATAAAAATGTCTTTTTTCCTTAGATGACTTGAATTTTAAATGACATTCAGAATAGTATCTTGAATAGTTACACAAATCTTCTGTTTCTATTGAGCGATATATTTTATTTTCCTGTTTCTTTATGATTGAAATTTTTATTCTTTGTCTTGTCCACTGTCTTATTCTTTTGTTTGCCTGTGCTTTAAAAACTGAGATTTCCTTTCTTTTGAAGTTCTTAAAAAGAAACCTGAAGAGGAAGAACCTAAACCAGAAAAAGAGCCTAAACCAGAAGTTAAACCAGTACCTACACCAGTAGAAAAAATAAGGAAACCTGAAGGTACTAGATTACTAATAAATCTACTTTTTTTTTTTAATCCCACTATTAAGTAGTATTTTCTTAAGTTCAGGAATGAAACTAATATCTTAAAAGATAGCTTGCATTGGTCTAATTGTGCAATTTAAGTCTTAGCTGGAAGCACAACCAAGTTTGACATTCCTATTGGGGTCTGTGTTCTGCGTTTTGGGATAGTTTCTCAATCTTCATTGTGTATAAAAAAGAGCTTTACAAATATTTTATATAAGACTGATAAAAATATAGCTACAGCAAAACAGTTAATCCAAGAATTCTTTTAGGTAACATTTTACAAATATGTGTCCTTTTACCTATTTATAATTTCTAATTTATTCAAATCTTACCCTAAGAAATACTCCTAAACCTTAGGAACCTCTGAAACTGTTTACATGTAAAAATAATGAAAGCTTTTAAATACATGTGAGGGTATTCAATTTAGAGATTTAAGGTGTTTTAATATATCTTACCAAAAAAATATTATTTTAAAGTCCCAGAAGTTCCTACGAAGAAAACTGAGATACCTGCCATAAAAAAAGAGGAGAAACTTGTGCCTGAACCAGCAAAAGGTACAGAAGTGTGGTGCTCTTTTTCTTTATCGCAGCAACTAAACGATATTCAGTGCTGAATATCATGCTATATTAACATAATGCATTACTGTCCTTCAGTCTGTCATGACTACTGTGTCTTCATTAATCATGTTGCAATCTTCTGGATTTCTTGTTGTCTTTATTCTTCAATGCTTGAAAATTTCATCTTTTTTTCCATTGTTTGCAATCTTGCTTTACAAGAGTTAATCTCAAGGTAATTTCTTGCTTTTTGGCCAAAAAAAATAGAAACGAATAAATTCTGTCTTCATTCAGTTCTCTCTGTGTTGTTGCTCCTAACTTCTAATGCTCAATGTGATTGCAAAAATTGTAAACTAACCTACCTGTAATTTCTGTGTTTGAAATGGCAGAAACTAAGCAAGCAACTGTCCCAGTTCCTGGGCCTGAACCTAAACCTGTAGTAGGTAAGAATTCTTTAGTCATGAATACTGGTGAAGCCTTTCTTGTGTGTCTAATATTTTCTGTTCGGGGATTTCTCGCTAGAAGGACGTTCATACAGTCATAGAATACCAGGTTGGAAGGTGACTTCAAGGGTAATCTGGTCCAACCTTTCTTGGCAAAAGCACAGTCTAGACAAGATGGCTCAGCACCTTGTGCAGCTGAATATTAAAAGTGTCCACACAAAGGCCTTTAGAATTAATAAGACTAGAATTTTCCTACCATCTACAAAACATTTTAAAGAACCTAAAACTTATTGTATTATAACTTTTTTTTTACCCCATACAGCTCTAAAATCTCCAAAACCAGCTGAAGAACCAGCACCCACTGTTACTGCTCCAGTGACAACTCCAGTTGTTGGAAAGAAAGCAGGTATTTATGTGTATTCTATGCTATTTAGAAGATTTTCCTCTGACATACCTAAATACCTTCAGTTTAAAAAGAGGGAAGAGCTGTACAACAACTCATTCATTACAGGAAGATTTGAAGTCCTGTTCAAGGATCTTGTTATTCTAGGTACTGTCACCTAATTTAAAACAAAAACATCTCTGATATACTGTGGAGACCAATCTGTGCTCTGTTGTCTGGATGTTAATATGTATGTCTTTATTTGTTGTCCTACTATGGAATTTGCATATTCTGTTGTATTCTTGATGTTTCTCATGTCTTGATATGTGTTTTGTGAATTGCATCTTGTATTTTCTGTGTAGACATAGAGAGGTTACACATATCTCTAAACAACTGTTGTGTTGTGTTGTGTGGTTTCCTACTTTTGATTTGTCATTGAAGCCCTGCGGAAAACAGACAGTGATGTTCAAGAATTAGAGTATTGTTACTTTTGTCTGCTGTGCTTAGGACCCTGGAACAAAGCCTGCTGTGAAAAAAATAAAAGACCTGTGGCAGTTCCATTTCCTCCAAAACACTCTGAGCCTGTGCTCCACCAGCAGAGCTGATGTCCATTCTGCTCACCCACCATTCAAAGGGCCTCATGTTGCAGTAGAGCTCAGATCTTGGGCATTTGAGAAGCCAATTCATTAATGTCTCTTAGCCATTGATCTGGTGATGTAGCCTGCAGTGGCACAATTAACCTATTTTTGGTCAGTGACCAGATAGCTGTAATTTTCTGCTACTTTTAACCTACACTGGATTTAAGTCGGTAGTCTAACGAGACACTACTAACAGTGGTTTACTCAGGTTTTCTGTTCATGTGTGCTGTTCTTACCTTTCTTTTGTTATTATGTTGTAAGTTTCTGTTGTGTAGAGAAAACGTGTTCTATGTTCATTTTATTTCAGGTATAGCTGTAAAATCTATCTTAAAATATATTGTTCCTGATTCTTATTCTTATGGATTTTAACTCTCTAAATTACCATTACCTATGAAACCTTTGTAGCTGCAGAAAAGCCTGATGCATCATCTATACTAAAGCATAGAGATAAAATGCCCTCAGTGGAAGAAGAAGAGCCTGAGTCAGTTGTGTTGAAGAAGATTTTGGTTGAAAAAAGCTTGCACGTAAAAGATAAAGTAAGTCCTAAGGAGACAGTTCTGGCCATAGAGCCACTTGAGTATAAAATCTCACTGGAAACGGCTGGTGGAATACTGAATTTAGAAAAAGATGAAGAGGAGAAAGTATCTCTTAAATATTTCATCCTGTCTTCTGAAGAAGAGGAGCAAGAAATAACACCTGTAGTTCCAGAAAAGATTACCGTTACAGGTGAGAAATTAGAAGGTGAAATGGATCACATTACTTACACAAAGGAGGAACTACCACTACCTGATGAGGAAGTGAAATTGATTGCTATAACATCTGAACACATGGAAAGAGATTCTGGAGAAGAAGAGGAGGATGAAATTAAATTGCTTGTTCATGGGGAAGATGCCATAGAGAAGGTCTCTGAAAAGTTTAATGTTCTTCATGAAGGAAAGATTCCTGACCATGCAAAAGAAGAAGAAATTGAATCAACTTGTGTACCTAAATCAAGAAAGCCGTATCAGCCCAGGGACCAGAATGGACTTATAGGAAAAGAGAAAAAATCAAAAAAAAATTTGCAACCTGAAAAAATTCACATTAAGGATAAAACTTCATTTGTTCAGGATATCATAGAGGCAGGCATAGCTGAAACTCCTCAGCTTAGAAATGAAAATGAGAGAGGAGGTTTTACTCCCGAGAAGTCTGAAGTTCCTCCTGGAGAGTCCATGAAGGGACGTGGCATAAGAAGTAAAATTCAGAGGATGAAGCAATCCGGTAGCACAGTACCTGAAATTCCTATAGATAAGATTCTTAACAAAGAAGCAAAGAAAATGGAAGATATTGAAGGTGATGAGAAAGATAAGAATCAGGATTATACACCAGCAGAAGTACATTCCTTAGACCTGTCTGAGGAGGCTCAGCTAGGATTGAGAAAAGATGTTGACCTAGAACACCCCACTGAAGATGAGGAAGTTCCCAGAGAAAAACCTCCCACAATCTTTAAACCATCTGTTCTTAAGTCAGAAGTAGTAGAAATGGAAGCAAGAGAAAAATACTCTACAGAGAAAGACGTTCATCATGAGGAGGGTTTAGGACAATTGTTGGCTGAGAAAGCACTCCTAAGTGATAAAAAAACAGGCAAGAAGATTATACCAGAGAAGGAAGAAAAAACTATTTTCAGCACCCACTTAAAAAAAGGCAAAATTAGACAGTCAAATGTCCCTGAAATTCTGCCTGTGGAAAAAGAATTTGATACAGCTATTACAGGAGGAATGGAAAGTGAAGTTTCCATGGGAGAACATGGAAAGGGGGTCATATCTGAGTCAGTTAAGAAAGTTGCTATTCAGCCACCAGAAAGTCAAGATGAAAAACAAATTCAAGAAGTTCACACCATTCAGGATGAACATAAAGAAACTCTAGCTCACCAAAGCAGAAAAGATAAAATTGAAGAAAAGCAATCTACAGTAGGTATATCAGATGAAAAAGCATCACCTGAACATGGCACTGGAAAAAGCACATCTGGTACCATGAAAAAGGAGAAGGGAAAGCTCATAGACAAATTATCATCAAGCAAAGGGATCCTTGCAAATGGAGAAGATACTTACTCCTCAAGCATAGGTAAGGTAATAACTTCCAAGAAAGCAGAAGGAGAGAAAGAAAACCAGAAATCAGAACCTGCTCACCTGACTGAGCAGGCCACTAGAATTTCAAGTGAAAATAAGAATTTGGATGCACTTGGGGAACCATGTGAAGTTCTGGATGTTCCAGCAAAGTCTCATGCAAAGCGAGGTGAGGAAGACTGATGCCAAATTCTTCCATGAAGTGCTTGTACCATTTGCTTCAGGAGAGTACCACCTGCCACTGTGTTTTAGTAACACCATTCGCAATTCCATCAAGTCTGTCAGCTGGCTTTATTGGCATTCAGCCATTCTTCACGTGTTTGTCTTACCTGTCTGTACATACAGCTGTGTGATCACTGTTCATTGTCTTGGTCTTACACTTTTCTAAGACTTCATAAGTCGTTCTGTGTGCCATTGTCTTCTCAGGAAAACTCACATGGTTTTTTTCTAGTATTCATTTTTCCATCCACTGCAATAAAATCTGTTCTGCATTTCATTCATATCATTCTCCCGTTAAAAGTATCTTTTATATTTTCTTTCATTAAAAGGTAATGAGAGGCCTCATAGCGTAGGTAATATTTTCAAAAGTCTGTGGTGATTCATCACAAATTAAGTTACAAACAGAACATCTGTCACTTGTAAAAGTCCCACATTGTCCTGAAACAAATATATAATTTACACAGCTTATATTTTTGTGGCATTCATTAGTAAAAGTCTGTGGGGTTTTTTTAAAAAAAACCCTCATATAATTTTAATAGGCACTTAAACTATTTTGGCTGACAAGTGGGTATTGATCAAGGGCCTAACCTTAAATCAAATGTCAAGGACTGACAAAATTTTACAAATTAATGGGCAGGACAACACATTAACAAAATAGGAGCTTCTAAGCTGCCTTTTAGGCTCTACTGCTGAATATGTCATTCCCACACTTCAGGATATTGAACTTACTATTGAGATATAGACAGTAGAAGTTCTGTAAAAATAGAGATGTTTATATCCTTTCCTCCCCTTTTACATGTAGGTAACTAAAAGAAGAAAAATCTGATATCTAAAATAAATGCTTGTCTTAGTTTTAGTAAGTATGTTTATTTAACTACATTCCTAATAATCTTGCTGTTCTACTTCAGAGGCCAAGCCACCAAAAGAAGAATCTCCGAAGGGTATCAGTCCAGTCAAAGGTAGGAAATTACAAGCCATTACCTTGTCATGGTTTAACTCCAGCAGGGAATCAGGCCCCAGCCAGCAGCTCACTCATTTCCCTGTGGTGGGAGGGAGGAAGGAAAGGATAAGAATGGTAAAAGTGAGAAAACTTATGGGTTGAGCAAAAGCAGAGCACACAAACAAAGCAAGATAAGGAATTCATTTACCACATCCCATGAGCAGGGATGAGTTCAGCTGTATGCAGGACAGCAGGGTTCCGTCCCTTGAAGGGCAAATGTCATAACTCTGAATGCACACGTCCCCTCCCCCTTCTTCTCCCTGCTTTATATACTGAGCTTAACACCATATGGTATGGATATCACTTTGGTCAGTTGGGATCAACTTTTCCTGGCTGTATCTCTTCCCAATTTCTTGTGAACTCTCAGCCTTCTCGGTGGGGCTGTATGAGAAGCAGAAAAGGCTTTGGCTCTGCAAGTGCCTCTCAGCAATCACAAAAATATCTCTGTATTATCCAGACTGCTTTCACAAATCCAAAACATAGTCCTATACTAGCCACTTAGAAGGCTGTTAAATCTCCCCCAACCAGAATCAGCACAGCTTACAACCAAAAGCAATTAATCAGGATTAGTTTATTAATTTCTGAATCTGAATTACAGCCAAGAAGACACCTTCACCAGCAGATGCAGAGAGAAGGAAACTCAGGCCAGGCAGTGGTGGTGAAAAACCTCCTGAAGAGCCTCCATTTACTTACCAACTCAAAGCTGTACCACTGAAGTTTGTCAAGGAGATGAAAGATATAGTGCTAAAAGAAGCTGAATCTGTTGGCTCTTCTGCAATCTTTGAAGTCCTTATTTCACCATCCACTGCAATTACCAGCTGGATGAAAGATGGAAGTAACATCCGAGAGAGCCCAAAACACAAGTTTATTGCTGATGGCAAAGATAGGAAGCTGCATATTATTGATGTCCAGCTGTCTGATGCTGGTGAATATACTTGTGTATTACGACTGGGGAACAAAGAGAAGACCTCTACAGCCAAACTTATTGTTGAAGGTATTCCCTGTTTCAAATTTATCAGTAGGCTACCTACTCCTCAAAGTAGAACTGGTGCTTTGTCATTTTACAGTAGTTGGTAGATGCATGCATTTGTTTCCCTTGATCACTACACATATCGTATAAGCTATTTCTGTATCACTTGTTCTATATATAAAGGAGACAAATCAAAATAATTTGTTTCCCACAGAACTCCCAGTGCGGTTTGTGAAAACCCTTGAAGAAGAAGTGACTGTCATTAAAACACAGCCACTGTACTTAACATGTGAGCTTAACAAAGAAAGAAATGTGGTCTGGAGAAAGGATGGTAAAATCATCAAAGCCAAGCCTGGGAAATTTGCTCTGGGTGTTATTGGGTTGTCACATTCCCTCACAGTCACTGATTCAGATGATGCTGATGCTGGCACTTACACTGTTACTGTGGAAGACTCTGAACTATCATGCTCATCTTGTGTCAAGGTAGTAGGTAAGCAACCAAAATCATGTTCTTCTTTCTCTCTAGGATATTTGGGCTGCTTTAAAATTATGAAAACCTTTTCTCATTGTCTTACAATATAAGTGGACAGATAAGATTTTTACAGCTATTAAAAGCTTGTTGTAACACAAAATCTCTTAGTTCTTATTCTTCTTTTTTATGACATGTCTATTTGTAATAAAAGTCTGCTAAGCTGTTTTCTTGTGTAACTTTTTGTCATGCAGAAGTTATAAGGGACTGGTTAGTAAAACCAATAAGAGACCAGCATGTTAAACCGAAAGGAACAGCTACTTTCAGCTGTGACATTGTCAAGGATACACCAAACGTTAAATGGTTTAAAGGAGATGAGGAAATCCCTGCTGAACCCACTGACAAGACAGAAATCTTGAAAGAAGGAAATAAAATTTTCCTGAAAATCAAGAATGCTGGTCCTGCTGATATTGGAGAATATGCAGTGGAAGTTGAAGGTCGCAGATACCCAGCTAAACTGACCCTTGGTGGTAAGGAGGCTTTTATTTGGATTATATTTAATTACCTTGTAGGGCAATGTTGAAAAACTTCTAAATAAACAAACAAAAAAGGTAACCTGAATTATTATAAAGTTCTATCAAAACTTGATCTAATCATATATGTGTTCATTTTTGCATTGTAGAACGTGAAGTTGAGCTTCTGAAACCATTAGAGGATGTTACAGTTTACGAAAAAGAAACAGCAAACTTTGATACAGAAATATCTGAAGAAGATATTCCTGGTGAATGGAAGCTGAAAGGAGAAATCCTGAGACCTTCACCTGTAAGAATCCTTGAATTTTACAACATGATTTATTTATATTAAATACTTGAATCTTTATGTTAAGATGTGTCATTGCTACTCATCCAGAATATATGATTAAAACTACTGATTCTCTAAGGAGGGATTATACTTTATAAAAGCTAAGTTTTGAAGGCCTTCATATTCTTAAGGTATTATATATACCTTAAGAAAATAATATCTGTATATTATACAGAAATATCCTACATACATTGTAGGAATGATTCCAACATTCTAAAGAAGTGTGGAATGCTGAAGAAATGTGTTCCATATTTAGTTATTGAGTAAAAGCGTTAACTTCCCTTGGGAAGCAATTTCATTCTTCCTACCTGACTCTTTACTGCATATGTGATGTTCATGAAAATCCCTTTATTAAAAACACTTAGCAGCAAGGCATTTGCATTACATTGGTATTTGTATGTAACAAAGTCTGTCATCTCTCCAGACATGTGAAATCAAAGCTGAAGGAGGAAAACGTTTCCTAACCTTACACGAAGTCAAGTTGGAGCAAGCTGGCGAGGTTCTTTACCAGGCCCTTAACGCCATCACTACAGCTATCCTGACCGTCAAAGGTACAGTGCCCACGGGGCGTGACACCGCCGTAGACAGAGTTCACGTGGAGCACATTATGAATGATGTGTTCTCTTCTGCTTCCAGAAATCGAGTTGGACTTTGCTGTGCCCCTAAGAGATGTCACTGTTCCTGAGAAGCGCCAAGCAAGGTTTGAATGTGTCCTTACCAGAGAGGCCAATGTTATATGGTCTAAGGGCACTGATATACTCAAGATCGGAGAAAAATTTGACATCATTGCAGATGGAAAGAAGCACATTCTTGTTATCAATGATTCACAGTTTGATGATGAGGGAGAATACACTGCGGAAGTTGATGGCAAGAAGAGCACAGCAAGACTGTTTGTGGAAGGCAAGTATTTTCTCATAAACAAAAGAATTTTGAAAAAAGGATAAAGAATATATCTTTCAGGACTACATTAGCCATTTTTCTGATTGTTTTTATGTGTCTACATTGCAGGTGTGAGGCTGAAGTTCATATCACCTCTACAGGATCAAACAGTGAAAGAGGGGGAAACAGCTCACTTCCAGTTTGAGCTTTCTCATGAAGACATGCCTGTGAAATGGTTCAAAAATGACAAGAGACTTCACACAAGCAGAAGAGTTGTAATTACTTCAGAAGGCAAAGTTCATAAACTAGAAATGAGAGAAGTAACACTTGATGATATCTCAGAAATAAAGGCCGTAGTCAAGGACTTAAACACACAAGCCAACCTGAAAGTCTTAGGTAATTACATAAATAATTTAAAATCTGCTATAGAATAAATATAAACCATTTTTATAAGTAGAAAGTGACAAAATATTGACATTTTAATATATTTATATAACTAATTTGTCTTATCCACAATGGCTTTTGTAGAGGCCGATCCATATTTCACTGTGAAGTTACAAGACTACAGTGCTGTAGAGAAAGATGATATTACTCTGGAGTGTGAACTTAGCAAAGATGTGCCAGTAAAATGGTACAAAGATGGTGAAGAGCTGGTAGCTTCCAACAGAATTTCCATAAAAACGGATGGCTTGCGCCGTATCCTGAAGATCAAGAAGGCTGCAGAGGGCGATAAAGGTCTTTATGAGTGTGACTGTGGAACCGACAAGACAAGTGCCAATATCACCATTGAGTGTAAGTAATCGTGTCTTCACTAAGGGAAAGTACCAAAACCTTTGTCAACCCGTGCAGACAGACACACTCTCTAGAGAGCAAGACCAAAAATGCACCTGTGGAAATCATGCTGTTATGGTGAATGGCTGAAATATATAAAGTTATTAAAAGTGATTACAAGAGTCAGTATATTTGACGATATATAAATAGCTGTTACAAAGACAGTGATGATCAGTTACTCTCTCTGTCCAGTTACCATCAGGAAAAAAATCAGTTTAGTTCACTGTAATAGGTAGCTGGGTTAATTATTAGGAAAAATATTCTTACCAAAAATAACTAAATTTTCAGACATATTATAGAAGGATGTTGTAGACTGCCAACTTGCTGCTTTTTAGGAAGAGGTTAGATGAACACTGGTCATAGCATTTGAATGCCCAAAAGAAGGAAAAGGGAGAGACTTAAGATACTTTCCAGTATTACATTTCTAGGTATGTATACAATTTGTGAGTAAACAGATGCAAACTTTTGATTTTTTTTTTTAGCTCGCTTAATTAAAGTGGAGCGCCCACTGTATGGAGTGGAAGTATTTGTTGGTGAAACAGCACGCTTTGAAATTGAAATTTCTGAGCCTGATGTCCATCCTGTATGGAAGCTAAAGGGAGAAACCTTAACACCTTCACCTGTAAGGATTCTTCTTTATTTTTAGACCATAATTTCCAGTGGAAAAACATTATTAATAATAGTGTTTTCTTAGTGGTTTCTTAGAATAATAATATTTGGGGTGCGGTGTGTGTTTCTTTATTGCCAGGACTGTGAAATCATTGAAGATGGGAAGAAGCATATTCTTGTCCTTCATAACTGCCAACTTGACATGACTGGAGAAGTGTCTTTCCAAGCTGCCAATGCTAAAAGTTCTGCTAATCTGAAAGTGAAAGGTACAGTCTGCACTTGGCCAACATTTCCCTGTGTGTTTCAGGGCATGAGAAAAAATCTAGTGTCAGAAAGCATGGTATGAACTGATCTGAAAGAGCTTTTCTTTGATTTCAGAACTGCCACTTATCTTTATCACTCCACTAAGTGATGTGAAGGTCTTTGAGAAGGATGAAGCTAAGTTTGAATGTGAGGTATCCAGAGAACCCAAGACTTTCCGCTGGTTGAAAGGAACAGAAGAGATCACTCCTGATGAAAGATTTGAAATTATTTCAGACGGAACAAAGCATGCTCTGATTATTAAATCTGTTGCCTTTGAAGATGAAGTAAAATACACCTTTGAAGCTGAGGATAAAAGAACAAGTGCCAAGCTAATTATTGAAGGTTTGTTAGACGTTGTCTTTCTAGGAAAGTTCTGCATCACAGACTTGCACAGTTTATATCAATAACATTATGACATGTTACGTTGTTATAGGTATCCGCCTGAAATTCATCACTCCTCTCAAGGACGTAACAAAGAAGGAGCGAGAAACTGCAGAGTTCACTGTGGAACTCTCCCATGAAAATATCACTGTGGTCTGGTACAAGAATGACCAGCGATTACATACCAGCAAAGTGGTTTCAATGACAGACGATGGCAAATTCCATACACTCACCATCAAAGATCTTACTATTGATGATACGTCTCAGATAAAAGTGGAAGCTATGGGAAAATCCTCAGAAGCTAAACTCACTGTTCTTGGTAAGAATACCCCAAAGAATTTACTGGATGCATATTATCAGGAGAGTTCTATTAATAAAAAATCGCAATCAGAAAGTTTTGGGCTTGGCCTAAATCTAAATTAAGATTTTGAAAATCGAACAATTTGTTTTTCTTCCTTGGGTCTCCATTTACCTATTCATAGAGGATGGTTACAATAACTTTAAAATTTCATGCATAGTTGCCAAGTTAAAATAATGTTCTAAAACTCCTAGATCATCAAAAGCATGTTAGTAATATTAGTAATGCCCTGAAAAATTTCTTACTGTTTTCTTTTTTGTAACAGAACTGTGAAAAAGGACCACATTTAGTCCTTCTTGCAGGGTATAAACAGGAAATCTATTTTATGGTGGAAAGTAGTTGTTCTTTCTGGAAGACTAAAACTTCAGACTGAAATATGTCTTTTGCTTGCAGAGGGAGACCCTTATTTCACTGGGAAGCTGCAGGATTACACTGCTGTGGAGAAAGATGAAGTAATCTTACAATGTGAAATCAGCAAAGCAGATGCCCCAGTGAAATGGATGAAGGATGGCAATCCAATTACTGCATCAAAGAATGTCGTTATTAAGGCTGATGGTAAAAAGAGAATCCTTATTCTCAAGAAAGCTTTGAAGAAAGACATTGGACAGTACACTTGTGACTGTGGTACCGATCAAACCTCTGCTAAACTTGATATTGAAGGTATGGTTATTTCAATGGGCTGCTCTGTAGAGATCTTTTGGGATCTGCTAGAGACTGAGGGAGTCAATCACATTTTTCTTCTCCAGACCGGGATATTGAGATTGTGCGACCACTCTACAGTGTGGAGGTGATTGAGACAGAGACTGCCCGTTTTGATATTGAAATCTCTGAGGAAGGTGTCCATGGCAATTGGAAGCTAAAAGGAGAACCCCTGACTGAATCAGCTGTAAGCAAATATTTCATGATATTTTTTATGTATGTCTTAATACTTTGCAGGGAGGTGGGGTGTGTGGGAGAGGGTGACTGCAGAAACTAAATTTGATCTCTTTCTGCTTTCAGGAAGAGTCACTATATTGGAAAATACTGGGGGTTTTCGTTAATAACATTTTAAATAGAGTATAAATGTAATCCAAAATAGCTAAATAACAAATGGTTTCTACATAAAATGATACATTCTGCATTGCTAACAATACCTAACAATCATGTATCCAAAGTGCAAAGACCTTGTGGAATTCACTTAAACATAATGGCATTTTAAAATGCAAACTTCGGACTGCATGCTTTTTCCTGTGGGTTTTGAGTTATATTTGGTTTAAATAGATGTAGATCACATTTCCAAACTTCTTTTTATTTCTGTGACAGCTAAAATTGCTGTAAAATGATATAGAGCTTAATCAAATATTCTAAACTCCTTGCTGGAAAGATCTGGAAAATAAAGAAACAATACCATCACAATTGACAATAATTTGGCTTCTATGTAATGTGAATAATACAAATTTGAATAATACACAAAGGTTGGAAGTTACATGAAGATCACTGTCTGGATAAAAGAGGGAAAGGTCTTTTCAAGGAAAGGTCACAGCACAAGCTTAGCGATTTCTAGCTCCTTTGAGGGAACTGGTCTGCATATATATTAATTTATTGGCTACTCAGTCAGCACAGAAATGTGTTGCCTCTTGCCCCTTCTTTCCAAGAGGAAGCCGACTGTATTAAGAAGAGAGTTTTAAAGGAAAGGCCTATGAATGAATGATTATAAGGTATATTTCACGTGGGCCTAAGAGTTGTGGATGGAGTAGAGGAAAACAGATGCATGGTTCTTGTATCATGCAGATACTTGTCTATGAGAAGTAGAGGCTCTTTTAGTGAGTAGTACAAACAAGATACTGAAAAAAAAATTTTAATTCTGTTTTTGCAGGAATGTGAAATCAAGGAGGAAGGAAAAAAGCACTTCCTTACACTGTACAATGTACGCTTAGATCAAGCTGGTGGAGTTGATTTCCAAGCAGCAAATGCCAAGTCTGGTGCTCACCTTCGAGTGAAACGTAAGTGTCTTTTAAACTGAAATTAAGTGATTAATTAAGTGAAAACATGGTACTCACTACCTCTTTGGAATGGATGCAAATCTCTATCCTGTATTGAACTCACATCAATCCTTTACAGAACAGCAACCAACTCAGGGATTGGTTACTCAGGTTGTCTTAATTTTTTTCGTTAAGGAATGTCCTGTGTTTTTTTTTAACCTTGTACATCTTTTATTCATATAGAAGAAGTAAAATTAAGGAGGTGGCCTTGGAAGCTGCTTCATGGTCTGGCATCATATATGCTGTTATGAAATCAAATATTGCAAGCAAAGGCTGTGCTACATCAAAGTGTCACATTAACTGGAGAGGATAGGATAACTGATATCTGGGGATAGGGTTAAGAGCTTGATGGACAGGGACAGACTACACGGTTGAAGACGACTTGTTTCCCACTCCAATCCTAGCCCTCGCTATTTTGGAAACACATGCCTTATCTAGCAACAGGCATGCAAGGCTTGGCAAGGGGACAGATGCAGAGCAACTTTCCTGCTGACCTTGTTCAATTTAAAGAAACACGCTCTGCAAATAGGAAATTGTAGGTGACCAGTCCTCCCCTAAGAACCCAGGGTGGCCTCTTCTATTTAGGGAATGTAAAGAGCAGCATTGCGATGTCTGGCTCTCTTGAGGGAAGCCACCATGGAGATTAGTACGTAAGGGCAGAAGCTCTCTCTTGGGTAGAAGTGACTAATCTGAAAATTATGTCTTCTCCTTACCAAGCTCGAGTAATTGGCTTGCTGAGACCCCTCAAGGATGTAACAGTGACAGCTGGGGAATCAGCAACCTTCGATTGTGAACTCTCTTATGAGGGAATCCCAGTAGAATGGTTCCTGAAAGGAAAGAAACTGGAGCCCAGCGATCAGGTAAAGAAACTAAACTTTATTTTTTCTCATGTTTCCTTCTCCTCCTTCTCTTTCTTCTCCTTCTTTATTTCTTATTTATTCTCTGCCAATTGAAGTACTAAGGCACTGCAGTGTTGTAGTATTGCTTGTCAAATGCTAAATCGTTCCTAAATCAGATACAACAGTTTTTCCCAGAAATTCCAGTATTCTGGGATACTACAATTTTTTATCATACAAAGGGAAACTAAGGTTACAAAATATCAATCATTACAACAGTGATTTTATACCTGATTCTGTTGGAGACTCAGCCACAAGGATACTGACTAATTTTTGCTCAGGTTACCTGTGGTTACAGTGAGAGGATTTTGAAAGGTGCTATCAGGAAAAGCCTTTTTTTCTCCTGAATGCTGAGTTGCAGTCCAATTCAACATATAAGGGGATTAAGAGGATTCAAATTCCATTTCAGGCATTTGTTCTGGCTCTCCAGATAACTCTCTGGGCAGATTTGCTTGTCAAGCACTTCTCACTAGCTATTTTTAACCCTTCATCAAGTGCTGGCTCTTAACTCTGAGATTTGAGCAGCCTGGAATGCAGTCAATTTAATGTTTAAAGTTAATGTTAGGGGAAATAAATAAAGAAACATAAGTTAATACATTAAGAAATGGAAATGGATATTATTGGTTGTAAGACTTCTTTTTAACATACTAGGCCTAGAAAAGTAATGCAGATTCAAATAAAATGGAAACCTTTGCCTTGGAAACCTAAGGCAAAGTAAACTTTCAAGGCATTGCATGACCTAGCAAAGTTTCAGAATTTTATAATAAATACTTTGGTACAGATTACTATTTCTTTTAAATACATTTTTAAACTTTTTTTTTTTCAGATTTTCTAGATCTTTCTGAGCTTTACGAAATTTGCATAAATAAAAACTATTTATTAAAAGAAATAGAATGTAGAAATAAGAAAATCAAAACAGATCATGATGATAAGGGACCCTGTTACAGTATTTACGGACAGATGAACAAAGTTGAAACTCAGCAGATGAGTCATGAAATAAATCAAGATAATTACTTCTGAGTTTCAGAATAAAAATAAGAAAAGCTATTAATCAGTACAGTGGATTGATAGTTATGATTGCCTGGCAAGAAAAATATTATATGTTTGGCATTCTGTATAATTATTTTGGTCTTTTCTATCTGAGGTATCATTTTAATTACATGGAAAAAAAAATCAGATTTCATATAGTTTACAGATACACTCAAAAATGTCATTTGAACAGTTGAAACTTTATCAAGATGAAATTGAGAGTAAACCATATATTTACGCAATGCATCACTTTCTACCCATTTAAAATAACCTCTTGGAACACATTTACCACTGTCATTAAGAATCAATCTAATTGTACAAGTGTTTCATTTTAGCTGTTGCTAATTCAAATGATTTTATTACCTCTGTGGCTGGCATTCAGCTGAACATTTATAACCTTTATTCATTGAAATGATTTTTTTGTTTGCTGTGATTGCAAAGTAGTTTCTGCAATAGGTCATGACAGAAACTAATCTTTTAGGCAGAATTTTTTTACCAAATTTTAATAATAGAAAGTCAAATTGGCATTTTCAGAGAAGTGAGGGGTGCCAAACCTCTTTATAGATGCAAAAGTTTTTACTTTATATGTAGCGAGCAGTAATTCCAACTTTTCCCATAAATTTACTTCTTTTATATTTATTCAAAACAGACATCATCTCAAGTCAGCCCCAAAATCCTCAAAGCTTGGAGGATTGAGCTATATCTAGTATATACAAAAGGAAATTATCAAAACTTCACATGAAAGTAGACAACCAAACTCCACAAATCATAAATAGTGTGCTGTTTCTTGAAATATTTCTTAAATACTTGTTGTAGATGTTCACAAAGGGGTTTTTATTTATTTTGCAAGGTTGTGACCCGTGCTGAAGGGAGAGTTCACACACTTATTCTTAGAGACGTCAAGTTAACAGATGCAGGAGAGGTATCTCTGACAGCAAAAGATTTCAGAACTCAAGCAAATCTTTTTGTGAAAGGTAAGTCAGTAATTTTAGTTAGACCATAATCGGCATTAATGGTCCGTTTGTGATTCATCCTGGAATAGGAAACTGATACACACCTTTCTCAAATGAGTGGAATCATATATACAATATTCAACTGGTAAATAACTTGCCTGATTTAAAAAAGCCACCTACTTAAAATCTGCACTTCACAGAAGGGCTGAACAAGGGAAAACACTGGAAATAGGTCAAATAGAGGAGATGAACCAGTTCATTAGGACTTCCAGGGCTTTGCTGCAGACTTGAACATTCAATTGGCTTCAAGAGAACCCACGAATACCAGCCTTTGTGGCTCCCAGTGGCTTTTTCTGTTCTTTTGAATATTCAGAAACCTGTGAGAGTATAACTGCACCATCAGTTATACAATATAATATTGTCTGCACACCCACTTGTACTGCTTGCAATATGCATTATCATTAAGAAGTAAAAGAACTACACACACTGATCCAGTAATTCAAGGAAAAATTGAAAAAAAACCCCTAAGCATTCTCTAAGTTCACAGTATAACTTTAGAGTCACTGAGATTACATGGGTATGGTTCAGCTAAAGAAATTGAGTTGCAAGGCTTTGTGATGATTTTTAGTTAAAACCCCATGGACAAGGATATCATACAGTCTAATCTTAGAGTAGGCGGAAAATGAGGAAATTACCTGAATTAACAAAAAGTGTCTGTGTATTAAAAGAATGTCTGTGTTTTAAGAAACATTCAATAGGGACATCTTTTTGATTATTCAGTCAAGAAAAATTACTAAACAGCATGAGACAGTTCTGTACTAGCAGAAGACTGGCTATAATTTAGATCTTTTCTATCAAAAATGTATCTGTTTCTTTTAGAACCCCCAGTTGAATTTACTAAACCACTTGAGGACCAGACTGTTGAAGAGGAAGCCACTGCAGTACTGGAATGCGAAGTTTCCAGGGAAAATGCAAAAGTTAAATGGTTCAAAAATGGAGAAGAAATTCACAAATCAAAGAAGTATGATATAATTTCTGATGGCAGGGTCAGAAAACTCATCATCCGTGGCTGCACACTGGACGATGCAAAAACATATGCCTGTGATGCTAAGGATTTTAAGACATCATGTTTTCTCAATGTGGAGCGTGAGTAATTCACAGTTTTCTACCAAATGTCTAGGTGCTGTAAAGGCAATGTACGAGTGTCTGTGACTAGCAGTAGTTTTGATGTTGGCAATTTTTTTCTTCTGTACTAAAAATTTTCTATTCTTGTACAGCTATTCGTGTTGACTTCCTGAAACCCCTAACTGACCTTGAGGTTAAAGAAAAAGAATCTGCTCGGTTTGAATGTGAAATTTCTCGTCCAAATGTCAAGGTTTGTAGTGATACTTTTTAATCTCTGTAACTCCTTCAGCTAGAGGGGAAAACTTTGTTATATTGCTATAAAAGAACACACTGCTATCTATGATGGGCATATTAATAACCATGTTAATTTGTTCTGAAACAGGTGAAGTGGTTTAAGGATGGCATGGAAATTAGAAAAGGCAAAAAGTATGACATAATTTCTAAAGGTGCAGAACACATTCTTGTCATAAATAAATGTGTCTTTGATGATGAAGCTGAATATTCCTGTGAAGCAAAAACAGCTCGAACTTCTGGCTTACTTACAGTGATAGGTAAAAACAGTGCTTTAGAATCTAATATGTGAACAATAAAAAATGTGAGAGTGCGTTTTTTTTTTATGGCAAGCTTTCATCCTCTTTCAAAATTCTTTTTGCAGAGGAAAAGGCTGTTTTCACAAAAAATCTTCCTGATCTCGAAGTAAATGAAAATGACACTGTAAAATTGATCTGTGAAGTTTCAAAGCCTAATGCTGAAGTTACTTGGCTTAAAGGGGATGAAGAGGTGCCTGATGGTGGTAGATTTGAACACATTTCTGATGGTAGAAAGAGAATTCTTGTTATACATAATGCTCATCCTGAAGATGCTGCCAAATACACTTGCAAGCTCCCAAGCTCTAGTACAACAGGAAAACTTACTGTACATGGTAAGACTGCTACTTTGGTAGCCGTGTATCCTGGGGAAAAAATAAAATTAAAACCATGTAAAAATCAGTATCAATACACAACTTGGTTTATTCCATTCACAAGTGAAAAATAATATATATATCTACAAAATGTTTTCTTTCAGAACTTGCAGCAGAATTTCTTACCAGACCACAAAACATTGAGGTGCTTGAAGGAGAAAAAGCTGAATTTGTCTGTACAGTATCCAAAGAAGCCATTACAGTACAGTGGCTGAGGGGTGACACAGTCCTGGAGCCTGGTGATAAGTATGACATCATTTCAGATGGCAAAAAGAGAACACTTGTGGTTAAAGACTCTCTTCTAGGAGATACAGGAATGTATACTGTCATGGTTGGTGAAGCTAAAGCTACAGCACACTTAGCAGTGATCGGTAAGCTTTATTTTATCAATGTGCTTGTTTCGTTGCATTCTTTATACTACATGATGTCCTATTTCTTCTGTTTTCTCAATTTCAGAAAAACTCAAGATTATAACTCCTCTTAAGGATCAAGAAGTTAATGAGTCTCAAGAAGTTATCTTCAACTGTGAAGTCAATAAGGAAGGTGCCAAAGAGAAGTGGTACAAAAATGATGAGGCAATATTTGATAGTGCAAAGTACATTATTGTTCAGAAGGGTGTAGTCTACACTCTCAGAATCAGAGATGCAGAGTTGAAAGATCAAGCTACCTACACCATCTCACTGACAAACCAGAGAGGCGAACAGGTTAAAAGCTCTGCTGCCTTGAAAGTATTAGGTAAATAACTTGCACTAAATTAAAATTGCTTCGTAATTTACATTCATTTTCATATGAGGATGTAAAAATGTTTGGTTTTTTGTCATAACAGAAGAGGATCTCAGAATTGTTGAGCCCCTTGAAGATATTGAGACCATGGAAAAGAAAACTGTCACATTCTGGTGCAAAGTCAATCGCCTTAATGCAACTCTCAAATGGACAAAGAATGGAGAGGAGATCACATTTGACAGGCGCATTTTGTACAAAATTGATAAATTCAAGCACTCATTGATCATTAAAGACTGTGGGTTTGTAGATGAAGGTGAATACACTGTTACTGCTGGACAAGACAAATCAGTTGCAGAGCTTCTCATCACAGAAGCACCAGCAGACTTCACTGAACATCTTCAGGACCAGACTGTCACTGAATTTGATGATGCTGTCTTTACATGCCAGCTTTCCAAAGAGAAAGTCAGTGTAAAATGGTACAGAAATGGAAGAGAAATCAAAGAAGGCAAAAAGTATGTACATTTTATTATTCTTCTGAATGTGCTAAGCATGCTTGTATTACTTTCTTTCTTTGTCTGGAAACTAAAATACTGCTTATTTTTCTCCCCTATAAAGATACCAGTTTGAAAAGGATGGAAATCTGCACAGATTAATCATAAAAGACTGTAGACTAGATGATGAGTGTGAATATTCCTGTGGAGTGGATGACAGGAGATCTAGGGCAAGACTTTTTGTTGAAGGTATGTGTAAAATTGGGTGGGATTTATTTCTACATTATTTAATAATAATAGAAACAATAAGCAAATAACATCAAATAAATTAACATTTATTTCAGAAATCCCTGTTGAGATTATTCGACCACCACAAGATATTTATGAAGCTCCTGGTGCAGATGTCATCTTCATGGCTGAATTGAACAAAGATGGTGTGGAGGTCAAGTGGTTGAGAAACAACATGATTATCATCCAAGGTGACAAACATCAGATGATGAGTGAAGGAAAGGTCCACAGGCTGCAGGTGTGTGACATAAAACCCCGTGACCAAGGGGAATACAGATTTATCGCCAAAGATAAGGAAGCTAGAGCTAAGCTTGAATTAGCTGGTAAGTTGCTTGCTTTGTGCTTCTTTTATAAAATCTTAGATTAGTGAATTTAGCTTAACTAAATTGATTTTTGCTCTTTCAAAAAGCTGAACTAAAAAGACTACACAATCAGAGAAAAGTGTTAAACTATTTGAAGCTTGTTTAACAAGTTTGTTAAACTATATGAATATGAATTTAAACAACAAACCTTTTTTGTTATACCATGCTGATCCAGCTGTTGAGGAAAACACATCACTTTTCAATGTGTATATATACCAAAGAGCAAGATTTAGGCTTAAAGGAGCTTTAAGCTTTTAAATAAGTCATTAAAAAAAAAGAAAATTATTTGGCCTACTCATTTAAGACATTAGACATATAATTCCTAATTTGTCTATTTTACAGAATAATGAAATAAGTTCTCAAAAAGCAACTCCTTCTTACCTGATTTTATAGGAGGACACAGTACATAACCAACCAGCCTGTATTTCTTTCTTTGGAGTTGTCCAACGAGTATATGAAGAATTTCCTTAGAGTTTACACAGCAGCTCCTTTTACTTTTCCTTGTTAGCTTCTTTGCTGACTGCACAAATATATCAATTATATATATAGATGCAAGTACTGACTTTTCACATTCATCCTTCTTAGCTGCACCTAAAATCAAGACTGGTGATCAAAACCTTGTTGTTGATGTTGGGAAACCTTTAACTATGACTGTCCCATATGATGCCTACCCAAGAGCAGAAGCTGAATGGTTGAAAGCAGGGGAAAGTCTGCCCACAACAACTGTTGATACAACAGCTGACTGCACTACCTTCAAAATTTATGAAGCAAAGAAATCAGATAAGGGAAGGTACAAGGTTGTGCTTCGAAACAAACATGGCCAGGCAGAAGCATTCATCAATGTAGAGGTCATTGGTAAGTACTCATATTATTAAAACTTTGCTTACCATTATTTCACAGAGTAAAAAGCCTTTATTAAGGGGGAAGCCCTCTGCTTCCCCTCATGGGAAAGCTGTAGATCATATTGAGGTCTCCCCTCAGACTCCTCTTCTCTAGCCAGAGGGGAAAATAGATGCAATGCCCTGAAGTATTGTCATATCTTTAACAGATGTTCCAGGTCCAGTTAGAAACTTGGAAGTCACTGAAACTTATGATGGTGAAGTTGGTCTCGCATGGCAAGAACCAGAAAGTGATGGTGGAAGTAAAATCATAGGCTACGTCGTTGAAAGACGTGATATCAAGCGTAAGACCTGGATTGTAGCCACAGATCGTGCTGAAAATTGTGAATACACTGTTACTGGACTTCAGAAAGGAGGAGTTGAGTACCTCTTCCGTGTTAGTGCACGCAACAGAGTGGGCACTGGTGAGCCAGTGGAAACAGACACACCTGTGGAAGCTAAGAGCAAATTTGGTGAGCAGAAGTTACAAAAAACTCAGTGTTTGATGGCTGCTTAAAAAAAGCAGTAAAAATTCTAACAATAGGTAAAACCTACATACCTTCTTTTTCCTTTTTCCTCCTAAATTAAAATGCAGATGTTCCCGGTCCTCCTCAAAATGTAGAAGTTACTGATGTGAACAGGTTTGGAGCCACACTTAGCTGGGAACCACCTGAGGATGATGGAGGATCTCCGATTACTGGCTACGTTATTGAACTGCGTAACAGAGCTACCATCAGATGGGAGCCAACTATGACCACAGGAGCTGATGAGCTGTCAGCTGTTCTGACTGATGTTGTGGAAAATGAAGAATATTTCTTCAGAGTAAGAGCTCAAAACATGGTTGGAGTTGGCAAACCAAGTCCTGCTACACGTGCAGTAAAAATCATGGACCCAATTGGTGAGTATGTAAAGTCTGTATTATTATGATTGCATTATGAGACAGAAGCATTTTGGATAATATGTGTGCAGGAAAGTTCAATTCAGGAATGTGTACGTTGCAAACACTTTGCAGAGTTAGATTTTCCCTACTTTTGTCCTTCAAACATAGCAGGAGTGCCTTGCTACCACTTGGTTTAGTCAGGACTGCAAATATTTTTTCTCTGAAGTTAGGATGCAACCTCATTTTAAAAAAATCAGTGTAGAAAAAGGTATGCAAAGGCTTTAAAAACTGTACTGTAAGATAGAAACAGTTAATTTGCAGAACCATGCTCCTTTATCAGTTACACAAATCTATTTGTGTAATCTCATGTTTTTTTCAGAGAGACCAAGTCCTCCCATTAACCTTGAGCATTCAGATCAAACTAAGTCATCAGTTCAGCTCACATGGGAGCCCCCTCTCGAAGATGGAGGAAGTCCAATCTTAGGCTATATTATTGAAAGGCAAGAGGAAGGAACAGACAAGTGGATTCGTTGTAACCCAAAACTAGTACCTGCTCTTACTTTTAAGGTACAATTCTCTTCATCAGCTGGTAAAATGTGTAGATCATCTTTAGTGTGAGGTAGTAAATGATTGTTTGTGTGTTTTAGGTAACTGGATTGAAACAAGGATCCAGTTATTACTACAGAGTCTCAGCAGAAAATGCAGCTGGTGTGTCTGATCCAGCAGAGGCTATTGGGCCATTAACTGCAGATGATACTTTTGGTAAGCCACATGATATTCTTAAAAACAGTTAATCAGATAAGGCACACAATTAAAGTGCATCTTGTGGGTAATACATATATTTTTCACCAGGTAACTGACACACCTTAGACATTTGAGATCATGAGCTATTTCTCCTCCATTATGAATTCTGCAGATAATTACCTGTACTATGAGATAGAGGCCTGTTAGGTTGCCTGAAAAGCAAGGCATGACCTTCTGTCTCCTGACCTACCTTTGTGGATAGTGAGAGGTAACAGAAGGAAAGAAAGGTAGAGAATATCCCTAAAAAACACCCTTAAAGAATGCAAAATTTTTACATTAAAAGGTAAATTAGATGTCATACTTGGTAATACTAATCTCCCTTACCATGTCAGATATTTTTGAAAAAACCCAAAACATTTAGCCAGGAGAGCTAGGGAGTCATAAGTCAAAGCTAGGTCTAAACAGGCTGAGATACAGCAAGCTAGACCTGCAGGCTGAGATACAGTCAAACTCAGCCTCTCAACAATGTCAATTGTCATTAGCCGTGTTCATAACTTCTTAAAATAATTTATTGAATCCACTTTCCATTTTTTTCCAGTTGAACCTACAATGGACCTAAGTGCATTTAAGGATGGGCTGGAAGTTATTGTACCAGAGCCAATCAAGATCCGTGTTCCCATCACTGGGTACCCTGTGCCAACTGCCACATGGTCTTTTGGTGACCAAGTCTTAGAAGAGGGTGATCGTGTAAAGATGAAGATCACTGCCTCCTTTGCAGAACTTGTAATTACTCCGAGTGAGCGCCCAGACAAGGGAATTTATTACTTGACATTGGAAAACCCTGTGTCATCTGTTTCAGGAGAAATTAATGTTAATGTCATTGGTAAGTGAACATGTATATATTTTAGCAATAGCATTCCATATTTGTCTTGCTAAAATCTAATTAGGTTAATAATGTGTAATCTCCAGCACCCAACCAAGTATATTAAAACATAACTCAAAACTAGAAATCCCTCCTAAAAAACTCTTTTCTAGTTTTCAATATGTAACTTTGCTTTTTAAAGAGGAATGACTTAACAAGACTAAGTCTTCTGGTAGATACAGTACATAAGAGATCATCTACCAAACACCAATTATAGTTAGATAATGCAATTTCTTTGACTTCTAGCTTGTCCAAGTGCACCAAGAGAACTCAATGTTTTAGAAGTACTCAAGAGTACAGTGCAGCTCGCATGGGAACCTCCAGAAGATGATGGTGGAAGTCCAGTTACTGGCTATATAATTGAAAAACGTGAAGTAAGCCGGAAAACGTGGAGCAAAGTAAGTTCATTCTTTCTCATTTAAATTTCTATTGCTATATTATTTTCACATGTGCTACTGAGTTTTGTGTCTTATTTTTGTAATCACTCTTTGGAAATAAATTTTAAAAACACATTGGAATCTTTCTTCTCTTTAGGTTATGGATCATATCGTTGACCAAGAGTTCACTGTTCCTGACCTTGTCCAAGGGAAAGAATATTTATTTAGAGTTTCTGCATGCAATAAATGTGGCCCTGGAGAACCTGCATATATTGATGAACCTGTAAATATGTCATTACCAGCAAGTAAGCATATTTGAAATTTTGCTGATTTTCTTCAAAATAAGATATAAAAATAATATATTTTCCTTAGACTGGTTTCTAAGACCCCATATGTTTTTAATTTTTCACAGCGGTGCCTGACCCACCAGAAAATGTTAAATGGAGAAATCCAACATCAAAAGGAATCTTCCTAACATGGGAGCCTCCCAAATATGATGGTGGTGCACGTATTAAGGGTTATCTGGTAGAAAAATCCCAGCGTGGCACAGACAAGTGGGAGATATGTGGGGAGCCTGTTATTGAAACAAAGTAAGTGTATCGACACGGTATATATCCTCTTAATTGTGCCATCCTCACCACTCTAAATATTTGATTTTTTTTTTTTGACAGAATGGAAGTAACAAAGCTCAAGGAAGGAGAGTGGTATGCTTATCGGGTTAAGGCTTTGAACAGAATGGGTGCGAGTAGGCCAAGTAAGCCAACTGATGATATTCAGGCCATTGATGCAAAAGGTAACTACTGCACTTGCTAAATTGCTTTAGCTGCTTTATTTTTATCAGTCTCTGAAATACTGTTTCTCTAACATTTTCATTCTCTCCTAAATCAGAGGCTCCAGAAATTTTCTTAGATGTAAAGCTTCTTGCTGGACTTACTGTGAAAGCCGGAACTAAAATTGAGCTGCCAGCTAAAGTAACTGGAAAGCCTGAGCCTCAGATTACTTGGACCAAGGCTGACAAAATTTTGAGACCTGACAACAGAATCACCATTGAAAGCCAGCCTAATCAGTCTACAGTCACTATTACAGACAGCAAGAGGAGTGACAGTGGAACATATATTATAGAAGCTGTAAATTCCAGTGGACGTGCTACTGCTGTTGTTGAAGTTAATGTTCTTGGTATGCATGTACTTTATGTTATTTATATCAATCATTAGTAATGTATCAAGGTATGCAAGCAGAAAATTAACATTCACATCTTGTCCTCTGCAGATAAACCTGGTCCACCAGCTGCATTTGATGTATCAGAAATCACAAACGAATCCTGCCTTCTAACCTGGAATCCTCCACGAGATGATGGGGGTTCTAAAATTACCAACTACGTCCTTGAGAAAAGAGCTACAGACAGTGAAATATGGGACAAGTTGTCATCAACTATTAAAGATACAAAATTCAGAGCTACCAATTTAACTCCTCATAAAGAATATGTGTTTCGAGTCAGTGCTGAAAACATGTATGGTGTTGGGGAGCCAGCACAGTGTAGCCCCATCATTGCCAAATATTCATTTGGTTAGTTAATTAAATTAATGACAAATTATTACAGTATTTTAACAGGAAGGAAAAAAATCCCTGTCTGATGGTTTTGGTTTTTGTTTGTTTGTTTCTTAATTAATTCATACAGATCCACCAGGCCCTCCAACAGGTCTCAAGCCTACAGAGGTCACCAAAGATTCAGTCACTTTAACATGGAATGAACCAGATGAAGATGGTGGCAGCCCCATAACTGGCTACTGGGTTGAAAGATATGATCCTGAGCAGGATAAATGGATAAAATGCAACAAAATGCCAGTGAAAGATACAACATTCAAGTAAGACTATAGTCAGATTAGGGTGAAATAGGTCACAGAGACATAAAAATGTAACAGTAGCTTTTAAAATAAGTTCTACATTGTTCTTATTTTTTCCTAGTTTCCCTAAGTTTTGATCCAACTACCCCTGGTGGCTTACTTTTTAAATTTGTTTTAATGAGGGGTATCTTTACAGAAGAATATTCATCTGTTTTAAATGTTATACTTAATAATTTCTGTACTTTATATATATTCATAAGATATTCTAAAACGGCAGACATGCTTATGTCAAGTATCAATTTACCAAAATCCTTAGTTTATTTTTTCTCTTGATACTCTTATTAACTAAAAACCATGGAACATGCAAAAATCCAAGATAGTTCTCTAAACGTTGATTTCTGTCATGGTGCACCATTTTAGTGTCGACAATGTGTTGACATCATTAGCAGTAATTTGGGTGTTTTCAGATTTTCCAAGTAATCTGTGGTATGAAGAGTGGAGAGAATAATGGTTTAGAAATGAATTAATGCCTAGGTTTGGTTTAATCAAACTTAATTTTTATTTCCAGAGTTAAAGGTCTTACAAATAAGAAGAAATATAAGTTCCGTGTCTTGGCAGAGAATCTTGCAGGACCTGGAAAACCAAGCAGGGAAACAGAGCCAATCTTAGTGAAAGATCCAATCGGTACAATAAACATACTTTTTAATGGTTTAATTTAGCAACAACAACAACAAAATCGTTTTTAATGACATAATTAATACTGGACTCTTGTCTAGATCCACCATGGCCTCCTGGAAAGCCAACTGTGAAAGATATTGGCAAGACATTCCTTACCCTGAACTGGACAAAGCCAGAACATGATGGAGGGGCGAAAATTGAATCTTACGTCATTGAGCTGTTAAAGACGGGAACAGATGAATGGGTGAGAGTGGCTGAAGGAGTTCCCACAACCGAACACTTCCTCAAAGATCTTATGGAGAAACAAGAATATTCATTCCGTGTAAGAGCTGTGAACAAGGCTGGCGAGAGTGAGCCCAGTGAACCCAGTGACCCTGTGCTTTGCAAGGAGAGGCTCTGTGAGTACTGTTTCAGAATGTGCTGCTACTGCAAATGTACTGGCTTTGACCTTTAAAAACCCCCATGTCTGGCTGTCTTTGTAGGCACTAAATGAACTCTCGGAAGGCTTATGAAATACTAAAATCTGCCCTACTTCAGTTCAGGAAATACAAATTTTTAATAGTTTTGGTGTATTCCCTGTCTTCCAAGATCTTTCCTGGGAATTGCAACATCCTGGTTTATTTTTTTTTTTCTATTTTGCAGATCCTCCTTCACCGCCCCGATGGCTTGAGGTTATTAATATTACTAAAAATACAGCAGATCTTAAATGGACAGTACCAGAAAAAGATGGGGGTTCCCCAATTACCAACTACATTGTTGAAAAAAGAGATGTAAGGCGGAAAGGTTGGCAGACAGTTGATACAACAGTGAAAGATACCAAGTACACAGTGAGCCCACTGACTGAAGGCTCATTGTATGTGTTCCGTGTGGCTGCTGAAAATGCTATTGGACAGAGTGACTACTGTGAAATTGAAGACTCAGTGCTTGCTAAAGACACTTTCAGTAAGTTTCAATTTGCTTACTGAGTGATCAGTAGCTCACATGTCATGAGTTCATAGTCTTCTAATGTGTGCCTTTTTTTTTTCTACCTTAGCAACTCCTGGGCCTCCATATGCCCTTACAATAGTTGAAGTGAAAAAAGGCCATGTTGATTTGAAATGGGAACCACCTAAAAATGATGGTGGCAGACCAATTCAAAGGTAAGGTCATTTTAAGTTTGTGTATCCTGATAAGATAAACATCTTTTAACAAATGAAGATGTTTCTCTCAAAATATTTAAACCCTAAATTGACACATTTTATATGAAAAAGATGTGGATGGATGTAAGAGAAGTCATGTGGTCAAATCAATGAAGGGTTTGATTATAAAATGTAGAAATGATGTGAATAAAATACCTAATGTGCATGAGCAGTGGGTGTGTGTCAGCATCCTCAAAACAGCATATAATAATAAAGAATTGCATAAAATAAAATAAAATAATGCAACCATAGTCTCCAGCTCCTGCAGAATAGTAGCCACAAATCATCTAGCAAGTAATATGGCTGCATTTTCCTTCTGCCTTATTTTGTCATTCAAACTGTATACACTCAGCTAAAATAAACTTACCTCTTTCCTGTTCATTTTTTTCTTTATAGCACTTATCAAACAGACTGTTTTACTCCTTTCCAATCACAGAAAGCACATCTTAAACCAATAGAAAATTAGAGAGATCTGCCTGAAGAAACAGAAGTCACTCAATTTGCATTAGTTTGCCATAGCCTGTCCTAAGTAGAATTTTGATAGCTGAGTAATAGTATCTACAAGTATTCTCAAATGGACTGACTGACCAAGATCCAAAGACTGACTGAGATCCAAACTAGCAAAGATACAAGTATAGCTTGGAGGTTCTTTTGCCTCTGCAGCTCTCTGCAACATGAGAACACAGTTCAGTTCTAAAACACAGAACAAAGTCCAAGAATTGACTTTCAGACCTGAGTCTGTCAGTGATGTCAGCTCCTAACTGGGGCTGAGACCTACTTGGACTAAGTGGCTAATGCGTGAAGGAAAGTTCATTGAATCTATTATCCATGATTCTCTTTACTTTTCCACTGTCTAAACTATTCTAATCTCTTTTCATCTATTTTCTTGAACAAGAAGTCTGAAGTGTTCCTATTTCAAGTACCTCATAATATTTTCCCCAATCTCTTCAGATATGTTATTGAAAAGAAAGAAAAGCTAGCTACTCGCTGGGTAAAAGCTGGGAAGACAGCTGGTCCAGACTGCAATTTCAGAGTGACAGATGTCATTGAAGGTACAGATGTACAGTTCCAGGTTCGTGCAGAAAATGAAGCGGGATGTGGTCATCCCAGTGAACCAACTGACCTCGTTCATATTGAAGATCCAACAAGTAAGCAGAATAATACAGTGTATGAATTTTAGAAGCAATGTACTGTTCTGGGAGGAGAATCACACAATACTTTTCCATTTCTGCAGGCCCTCCTTCACCTCCTCAGGATTTACATGTCACAGATGCAGGCCGAAAGCACATTTGCATTGCATGGAAACCTCCTGAGAAGAATGGTGGAAGTCCTGTTATTGGATACAATGTTGAGATGTGTGAAGCAGGAACAGAAAAATGGATGCGAATCAATTCTCGTCCAATTAAAGATCTAAAATGTAAAGTGGACGAGGGTGTTGTTCCAGACAAAGAATATGTGCTGAGAGTCAGAGCTGTCAATGCTGTTGGAGCTAGTGAGCCATCAGACATCTCAGAAAAAGTTGTTGCCAAGGACCCAGACTGTAAGAATAGATTCATTTTTCTTTTTTTTTTTTCCAGATCTGCATAACTAAAAAAAAAAGAATGGTGCTTGGCAATTTTCTAATAACTTTATATTTACTTTTACAGGTAATCCAACCATTGATCTGCAAACTCGTGACATTGTTGTTGTTAAAGGACAGAAACTAAGTATCCCTATACCCTTCAGAGCTGTTCCATCCCCAACTATAACATGGCACAAAGATGGCAAGGAGTTGAAAGCTGGTGACAGAACAACAATGAAGAGTGACTACACCTCTGCATTGCTTGAAGTGATAGACAGTGTTCATGCTGATGCTGGTGTTTATACTATCACACTGGAGAACAAGCTGGCATCAACAACTGGTTCAGTCAATGTCAAAGTAATAGGTAACTACATTCTTCCATTCAGAGAAATACACTTACCTTCACTCGGGCCCTGCAGCTGACAGAAGAAAGGACTAGAAAGATACTTTTTCTGTCAGGCAGGCAAATCACTTCAACTCAGACATATGTAGATTGCCATACAGGCATTAATGTTATGAAGTCCCATGAAAAAATGCTTTATCTCAAGTTGCTCTAACTATTCAGTGAGTGCTCAAAGCCCAATTATTTTGAATAGTTAGAATATAAATATAAAAATGTTTTAAGAATTCTGACTATTTTGTCCTTTGGTAACAAATTTGTATAGATGCTCTGTAGTCCACATTTGTGGTCTTTGCTTTCTGCAAAGCAAAGAAATTAAATATAATTTCATATTTATAAGAATGCACTTTCACATCCATTTAGGTAACTAATTTTTTCATTCTTATTTAAAACAGGTCCACCTGGACAGTGTAAAGACATCAAGGCAAGCGAAGTAACTAAGAATTCTTGCAAAGTATCATGGGAGCCTCCAGACTTTGATGGTGGTACTCCTATTTTGCATTATGTTCTGGAACGCAGGGAAGCAGGTCGTAAAACATATATCCCAGTCATGTCTGGTGAAAATAAGCTTTCGTGGCAAGTCAAAGATCTTATCCCAAACTGTGAATATTACTTCCGTGTTAAAGCTGTCAATAAGATTGGAGGGGGTGATTATCTTGAACTAAGAAATCCAATCATTGCAGAGGACCCGAAACGTAAGTTTGTCTTTCTATTAAATAATCTAAAAAATGGAATTTTAAATTAAATCTTCATACTCTCTTTTCTCATATGATCCTTCTTTTGATCTACTCTTTCACAGAGCCCCCAGATCCGCCTGTTGACCTTGAAGTCCATAATCCAACATCAAAATCTGTAACCCTTACATGGAAACCTCCTCTGTTTGATGGTGGAAGCAAGATTATGGGCTATATAATAGAAAAGCTTGCTAAGGGCAAGGAGAGGTGGGAGAGATGCAATGACTATCTGGTACCCTTACTAACCTACACAGTGAAAGGCCTTGAGGAAGGAAAGGAGTATCAGTTCCGTGTTCGTGCTGAGAATGCTGCTGGCATCAGTGAGCCTTCTCGGATTACTCCTTTTGTGAAAGCTGTGGATCCTATTGGTATGAATTGCTCATTAGATCATTTGTATTAATTGCCATACATCTTCAGACACATTGAAAGATTCTATGCTACATTTCTCATTCTTCGTTATTACAGAGGCTCCAAAAGTCTTCCTTGCTGCAAACCTGCAGTCTGGCCTTGAGGTGAAGAGAGGTGATGAGATCATACTTGAGGCACATATTTCAGGGTCACCCTATCCATCTATCACTTGGCTGAGGAATGGTGAAGTTGTCAGACCAGAGGATATCAAAAAGAGAGTAACGGCACCTAAAAAGAAGAAGGGTGAAGCTGAAGAGGAGAAACCTTTCCAGCTTTCACTGCCAGAACGTATGAGTGTTGACAACCACAAGGAAGGAGAGTCCATACTATCAGTTCGTGACTCCATTAGAGCTGACCATGGCACATTTACAATTAAAGTAGAAAATGATCATGGAGTTGCAAAAGCCTCATGCGAGGTCAATGTGTTGGGTATGTAAAGAATGTCCTCAAAACACCTAGTTGTTCAGAGTATTAGGTAAACAGTGCACAAGTTGAGTACTCATCATTTTTCTTGGTTTAACAGATACACCTGGGCCACCAGTCAACTTTGTATTTGAAGATTTGAGGAAAAATTCTGTCATTTGCAAGTGGGAGCCTCCCCTTGATGATGGTGGAAGTGAAATCCTAAACTATGTACTGGAAAAGAAAGACAATACAAAAGCTGAAATGGGCTGGGTCACTGTCAGTTCAACACTAAGGCATTGCAAATTCCATGTAACAAAACTGATAGAAGGAAAAGAATATCTATTCCGTGTATTTGCTGAAAATAGAGTTGGAGCAGGACCACCATGTGTTTCAAAACCAATGACAGCTAAAGATCCTTTCTGTAAGTTTTAATTTTGAAAAACAGCCTTTTCAGAAAACACAGTGTAAAACTATAATAGACTGTTAGAATACTCAGCATTATCTATGTGGATGTTTCTCAGAAGAAACTTGATCTGTGTGATAATTATTGCACATTTTAAACCACTGAAATACAGGGAACTATCAAAAATATTCTGATTTCAATAGCAAACACATAAGAATGATGATAACTGTCATAAAACTTTACCTTTAAAACACTTAACATCTGAATAGTGACATTCTTTGTGCTTCGTAGACTAGTATTCTTAGCAAAAGAGAGAACCATTGCAAATTTGCTTACTGATTGCTGTTAGGAATTAAAGGTTCTAAGAGAGCAGAAAAACTATGAATTAAGATTAGTAATTTCTTATATCTTAGTTCTCTCTTAGCTTTGAGTAAGTTCTGAAGAATAGTTCTTTCAGAATAGCAATGATGACAAAACCACCTTTTTGTTTTTCAGCTCCACCTGATGCACCTAATAAGCCTGATGTGGAAGATGTAACCAGCAACAGTATGCTGGTTAAGTGGAATGAACCAAAAGATAATGGCAGCCCTATCATAGGATACTGGATTGAAAAACGTGAAATCAATAGTACTCATTGGGCTCGGGTCAACAGGAACCTTGTGAATGCTCTGGAAGTAAAAGTTGAAGGACTGTTGGAAGGTTTAACTTATATCTTTAGAGTGTGTGCTGAAAATGCAGCTGGCCCTGGTAAATTTAGTCCACCATCAGATCCAAAAACTGCACAGGACCCAATAAGTAAGTGGCTTAGCAAAAGCTAATAGCAGACAGTTGACAAAATAGGATTCATAGCCTTTAGCTTTGATTTACACTTATTTGTTTATTTATTTATTCATAGTGCCACCTGGTCCACCAATTCCAAGGATTGCTGACACAAGTGCAACTTCCATTGAGCTGGAATGGCAACCTCCTGTGTATAATGGTGGTGGAGACATCACTGGCTACCATGTGTACAAACAACTGATGGGAGTAAATGAGTGGTCACGCTGTACAGCCAAACCCATTAAGGCCCTGCAGTTTACAGTTGGAGAAGTCAGGGAAGGTGCAGACTATAAGCTCCGTGTTACTGCACTCAATGCGGCTGGCGAAGGACCACCTGGAGAAACTGAACCTGCAACAGTTGCAGAACCTAAAGGTATTGCAATTGTATTATTTTTAAGAAATTTGCAGCCGCTTAAAAGGTGAATTTGAATCACTCACTTCAACTAATGGACTGTTTCTCTTTCTTCCACAGAGCCTCCCACTGTTGAGCTGGATGTTTCTGTGAAAGCAGGCATTCAGGTCATGGCTGGGCAGACTATTAAAATTCCTGCTACCGTGACAGGGCGTCCTACTCCCACCATTGTATGGGCTGTAGATGAGGGTGAATTAGACAAAGATCGAGTTGTTATTGAAAATGTTGGCACAAAATCTGAGTTAACCATTAAGAATGCATTGAGAAAAGACCATGGAAGATATGTAATTACTGCTACCAATAGCAGTGGTTCAAAATCGGCAGGAACCAGAGTAGAAGTATTTGGTAAGAAAAATATTTTCTCAAATTAAATAAGCTTTTCTTTTGGTCAGTATGGGCCTTATTTGTTTGAATTTGTTTTTCAGATGTTCCCGGACCGGTCCTTGACCTAAAGCCAGTGGTCACAAACAGAAAGATGTGTTTGCTTAACTGGTCAGATCCTGAAGATGACGGTGGCAGTGACATCATAGGCTTCATTGTTGAAAGGAAGGATGCCAAAATGCATACATGGAGACTAGCTGTAGACACAGATAGATCTAAATGTGATATTACAGGTCTAATTGAAGGGCAGGAATATAAATTCCGTGTGAGTGCCAAGAACAAATTTGGTACTGGTCCACCTGTTGAAATAGGACCCATTCTTGCAGTTGATCCATTAGGTAAGATGACTCATTTTACAGGGTTTTTAAAAAGAAAAAAATTACTGTCAGATTCATTGGACAATTTTTTTTTGGTCTTTCCTTCTATACAGAAGGTGTGTTTATTTTAACTACATGGATAGGCATCTGCCCTAGCTCCATTACTTCAGTTAGATGTCTGAATCAGTTCTCTGAAGCTAGTGTGGTTCTTTACACAGCAAAATACTGGTGCCTACTGAGACACTATTTATTACCTTTTTCTCCACATACATGAGAAACTATATGAGCCATAATCATACTCAGATTCTTTGCATGACAATCTATAGTTTTAAAAGGCCAGAGCACTGCATTCTTATGATTTAAAATTCTCTGATGTTTTAATTTTTTTTAATTGTAATTTATCTGTGTTAATAGGTCCTCCAACAGCACCTGAGAGGTTCATGTACACAGAGAGGACGAAGTCATCCATTACACTTGATTGGAAGCCTCCACGCAGTGATGGTGGTAGTCCCATCTTAGGATATATTGTGGAGAAGAGGAGACATGATTCAAAAGATTATGAAAGAGTTAATGCAAGGCTCTGTCCAAAAACCTCTCTTCTTGTTGAAAAACTCGATGAACTTCATATGTATGAATTTCGTGTGAAAGCTGTCAATGAGATTGGAGAAAGTGAGCCATCACTGCCCCTCAATGTAGTTATACAAGACGATGAAGGTATATCAGCTTAAAGAAATAAAAAGCCATATAAACATCTTTAGAACGCTTCAAGGCACTTTCTCTGTTTCATCTCCATCTTCACTCTGTCACTTTCCTTTATTTCAGTGCCTCCAACGGTTACATTGCGTTTGGCTGTGAGAGGAGACACTATCAAAGTCAAGGCAGGAGAGCCAGTTAACATTCCTGCTGATGTGACAGGCCTGCCAATGCCAAAGATTGAATGGGACAAGAATGAAGTTTTAATCGACCAAACATCCAATGCACTTCAGATAACCAAGGAAGAAGTATCGAGAACTGAGGCAAAAACTGAACTTATCATGCCTGCAGCAGTGAGGGATGATAAGGGCACTTACACCGTGAGAGCTTCCAATCGTCTTGGCACCGCATTTCGCAATGTGCATGTCGAAGTGTATGGTAAGGATGCAATATGTTAATAAAATGACAGCTAATAAAATGCCTTTGCCTTTTTTTAATGTAGTTCCATGTGCTATTGCTTTCATACAGATCGTCCTTCTCCACCAAGAAATCTTGCTGTTTCTGATATTAAAGCAGAATCATGCTATTTAACATGGGATGCACCTCTTGATAATGGTGGTAGTGAAATTACCCATTACATTATTGAAAAACGTGATGCTAGTAAGAAGAAATCTGAGTGGGAAGAAGTCTCCAAAGGCGCTGTTGAGAGAAGATTTGGGGTAATTTATAAAATGTCTTTATTATATACTTTATAATGTATAAAAAAAACCCCAATATTACATATTTAATGGAAACTGCTAATTACATAGGTGCCTGTGCTCATGCCCCATTTAGACTCCAGAATTAGTGGATGAATGTTTCCCATCCATGTGTCTGTGTTATCCCTTATGTGACAAAACAAAAGAAATTGTTCACTTTTGCTACTTAACCTCAGCTGAGCTGGAGAGAAGACACCTTCCTTTTCATTTTTTTACCAGCTGCAAGAGCAAACATAATGACATTTTTATTTATGTTCAGTTTTATGCACATGAAATAAGAGTATCCTTAGGACATCACATAAAACTGTGTAGTACATAAACATAGCTATGTCAGTCAGATTGCAAGAGAGAATTTAAGGTGAAAACTTCTGCTTAACTCCAAATAAATTGAAACTGAAACTAGCCAATTATTGATTTAAATCCTCTTTTTTAGGTATGGAATCTTGCAACAAATGAAAAATACCAATTTAGAGTCCGGGCTGTAAACAAATACGGAATAAGTGATGAATGCCTCTCAGAAAAAGTTGTTATTAAGGATCCCTATGGTCTTCCTGGACCTCCTGGAAAGCCAAAAATTTTGGATCGCACCAGATCATCTATGCTGGTGACTTGGGAGCCTCCTTTGGACAATGGTGGCAGCCCAATAACTGGTTATTGGTTGGAGAAGAGAGAGGTGGGAGGTGTCTACTGGGCACGTGTCAACAGGGCTCCAGTAACAAAACCATCAGTAAAAGGTCTAGAGCACAATGTGCTTCGTTTGGCTGAAGGTGTTGAATACCAGTTTAGAGTTATGGCTGAAAATCTTGCTGGAATTGGCCCTCCCAGTGAACCATCAGATCCGGCTTTGGCAGCAGACCCCATATGTAAGTATATCATTTGTGTGACTGTGTTAGAAGACTGTATCACAGCAGAACAAAGCATGTATTACTATTACTTATTTTTAATTTATTAATGAAAATTATTAATAATGAAGTATTAATTTACTAACATTAATCATAGGCTTGGTTTGCAATAAACTTGAAAGAATATATTGACACAGTATCCTGATTTAAAAATTTTAAAAATAATTAGCTTTAATTTTAATTTTTTACCTTTTTTGCGTACCTAATACTGTGATTACACCAATGTAGGAATTGCCCAATAAAATTCAGTTCAGAATCATATTTTTTATATTTTTGTTTTACTTTACTGTTAAATAGTTCAGTCTTTGTGCCTTGTACCTGAAGTATCTCTTGCTAATATAGGTAATATATGTCATTAGTATGCACATTCTAGGATTTACATTTTATATACGGGCAAAGAAATGAAAATACTTGCATTCTTCTAGGACCTATCTAGACAAATATAGGAAGACACTAACACTCAGGTAATTTTTACTTGCTCTTGTTTTGCCAGTTGTGCCTGGTCCACCATCTTGCCCAGAGGTAAAAGACAAAACCAAGTCATCTGTAGCACTTGCATGGAAGCCTCCTCAAAAGGATGGTGGGAGTCCTATAAAAGGATATATTGTTGAAATGCAAGATGAAGGTAGTACTGAGTGGAAGAAGGTGAATGAAGGAGACAAACTCTTCCCTACTTGTGAATGCATTATTCCCAACTTGAAAGAGCTCAGAAAATACCGATTTAGGGTGAAAGCTGTGAATGCTGCTGGAGAATCAGAACCAAGTCCTGCAACATCAGAGATACCTGTCCAAGATATTCTAGGTAAGAGTTCTGAGAACTGATTTAGGTATTTGTATCTAAGTGCCACTCCTATGAATGCTCAAAAAGGATGCCAAGCAAGCCAAAGTCAAAGCAGAATAAACAGTTATAGAAGAATGTCTCATAAAGACTATCACACATTTTTGAAAGTGTCATGATGTCCACTGCCAGGCAATGCTCCACTGATGAGCACCTAAAGACATACTAACAAAATACTGTTTATTTTATGAAGAATTCACAGCAACAAGTTTTTCTATTTGTGTACTTCCCAGTTTCCTTTTCACATGCCCAATCTTTCTCACATGAATATGTATTCCACATGTTTCTGGGGGATTTCAGCTCAGTGATGATGGAATTTTACTTTCAGTAGCTCTTAAAATTTATATATTTACATATTTTTGCAGTGGAACCAGAAATCTTCCTTGATCTTGGAGCACAGGATTTGCTCTCTTGTCGTGCTGGCACAACAATTAAAATCCCAGCTGTTGTCAAGGGTCGTCCAGTTCCAAAAACATTTTGGGAGTACGAAGGAAAAGCAAAAACAGCAGCAAAGGTTAGTAAAAGTAATAGGGGTTTTTTCCCTACACCTGTTTCTAGACGTTTAAGCCTATTCCCTTTTACATTTATATTATTTCCTTTTGTTTATAGGAGGGAGGTCATAATGTACCTGAAGAAGCTAAGGTAAAGCAAGCAATTTTTTTTGACCTAAATATTGTTGCATTTTTGAAACATAAATATTCGGAGTTGACCTATAACTTCTCTTTCTTCCTATATAATACACAGGTGGAAGCTACTGATACACGTTCTGAGATTATCATCCCTGAGTGCAACAGAAGTCATTCTGGACGATACAGTATTACAGCAAAGAACAAAGCAGGACAAAAGACAGTGCATGTCAGAGTCAATGTGCTTGGTATGGTTTGCATATATTGAAGTATCCAAATATTAGGGTTTAGTCTTATTTTTCTACATACTTAGTAAAATTGTGTCTGTTGTGCTTTTATCTTAACAGATGTCCCTGGTCCACCAAAAGACCTAAAAGTAAGTGATATCACAAGAGGTAGCTGTAAACTTTCATGGAAGATGCCAGACGATGATGGTGGTGATAGAATCAGAGGCTATGTTATAGAGAAAAGAAATATTGATGGGAAGGCCTGGACTAAGGTTAATCCAAACTGTGGCAGTACTTCCTTTGTGGTACCTGATCTCATAACTGGCCAAGAGTATTTCTTCCGGGTACGTGCAGAAAACCGTTTTGGAGTTGGCCCTCCTGCAGAAACCATCCAGCGGACCACAGCCAGGGATCCAATCCGTAAGTAAAATTAAAGTCAAACAAATCCTTTAAAACCACATGGTGCTGTATAGTGGATTTATTCACTCTTCTGTTTTGGTTGTCAAGATCCTCCTGATCCGCCTATTAAATTGAGGATTGGCCTTGTAACCAAGAACACAGTGAGCCTGACATGGAAACCGCCAAAGAATGATGGTGGAGCTCCTGTTACACATTATAATGTTGAATGTCTCCGCTGGGATCGTACTGGAGAAGTGAAAGAGTCTTGGAAGCAATGCAACAGACGTGATGTGGAAGAAACAAAGTTTACTGTTGAGGATCTTGTAGAAGGTGGAGAATATGAATTCAGAGTCAAAGCTGTAAATATAGCAGGTCCTAGTAGACCTTCAGCCACTGTTGGCCCACTTATTGTCAAAGACCAGACATGTAAGTACTGGTACTAGTAAATACAAATTCCATTTTAAAATTATGAAGTATTTTTGTATGCTACTTTTTCAACATTCTGTTGTAGGTCCACCATCTATTGAGCTCAAAGAATTTATGGAAGTTGAAGAAGGAACAGATGTTAAAATTGTGGCCAAGATAAAGGGTGTACCCTTCCCCACATTAACATGGCTCAAAGCTTCTCCAAAGAAACCAGATGACAAATCACCTGTGGTGTATGATCAACATGTCAACAAGATCGTTGATGAAAATACTTGCACTTTATTGATCCAACAGTCTCGCAGAAACGATACAGGCTTATATACTATAACAGCTGTAAATGATCTGGGAACTGCTTCAAAGGAGATGCGGCTGAATGTTCTGGGTACATATCAAGAACTCTTACAATTACATTAATTGATAGCATTCGTTTGATACTTGATTAATTCTTCTTTCTTAAAATGTATCTTTTAGGTCGTCCTGGACCTCCAGTAGGACCTATTAAATTTGAATCCATTTTGGCTGATAAAATGACAATATCCTGGCTTCCTCCATTAGATGATGGTGGTTCTAAGATTACAAACTATGTTATAGAGAAAAAAGAAGCAAATAGGAAGACATGGGTGCCTGTTACTAACGAGCCTAAGGAATGCATATTCACTGTTCCCAAGCTGATGGAAGGCCATGAATATGTGTTCCGCATTATGGCACAAAACAAATATGGTATTGGAGAACCTTTGGATAGTGAACCGGAAACAGCACGGAACCTTTTCAGTAAGTAAAAATAAGCTTTCAAGTTATGTCAGTTGTTTCCATATGCTGGTATGCATACCGCATCTGTTAAATACCACTACTGTTTTCTCTCTTCACTAAGTTTTCTAGAATAGCTTGAAGAGTTTTAGCAGTAGTACCTGGTTCCTAAAAGCATGTGTAGTGCTTAAAATATTTTTCTCCCTCCTTCTGCTATATTAAAGTACAAGCTCAATGGTTTTAAGGCTTAAATATACAAGTAACTGTTTATTTGATAAGATTTGGGTTATTCTATTGTATTTGAGACATTATTAACTTTATAAACCAGAAAGAATCAATTTCCTACCTTCAGTTTTGAAAGATAAATTTGGCAGAATAGCTCAGACATAGGAGGAATGTTAGGCTGGCAAGAGAAAATGGTTCTGAAAACAACAAGTGTTAGGCTGGGCACTAAAATGAGGTAGTAATCCAAAAAGGCTAGAAAAGATTTTTTTTGACAATTTTTATTTGGGGGAAAGGTATTTCATTTTTCACAGAATTATATGTACCTGAATAGGGGTGAGAAACTGAATGAGGAAAGAAATCTTGTGCAGATGGCTAACTACCTAGTGCAATGGTGATGATGTGAGTGCATAGCTCTTCTGCATTCAAGCTATTCCTATGTATCTTTAGCATATTTTTTTACAAGCTGTGTGTGAATTTTTTTCCCTCAGCTGTCCCTGGACCTCCTGACAAGCCAACAGTTAGCAGTATAACTCGTGACTCAATGACAGTAAACTGGGAAGAGCCAGAACATGATGGTGGCTCTCCTATTACTGGTTACTGGTTGGAGCGCAAAGAGACCACTGGAAAGAGATGGACCAGGGTTAACAGAGATCCTATCAAGCCTATGACACTAGGGGTTTCATACAAAGTTACGGGCCTTATTGAAGGCTCTGAATATCAGTTCCGTGTTTCAGCTATCAATGCGGCTGGTGTTGGCCCACCAAGCATGCCATCCGATCCAGCACTTGCTAGAGATCCTATTGGTAAATATTTTAATTTTTTTTTTTTCTAAAATTGAAAATATTCAAATAAGAACATGTAATACATTGTTATGCTGTATGATGTTATTTTTCAGCCCCACCTGGCCCTCCTGTACCAAAAGTTACTGATTGGACAAAGTCTTCTGTAGACTTGGAGTGGACTCCACCAATAAAGGATGGTGGTTCTAGAGTCACTGGCTACATTGTTGAGTTTAAAGAGGAAGGAAAGGAAGAATGGGAACGGGTAGGTGGAAAACCATTACAGAATATGCACTTGTCTCTGTGTCTGCCAATATGACCTGCTCCAGGAAAAAAAATAATTTTTTGCTGTTATTTTCCATAAATTTGCACCATAATTATCTTCATGTGTTTAAAATTCAAGACCAAGCTTGCCCTTCCTCAATATGAAGTTAAATTTGCAATTACTAGATATAGAGTTTTATAATTTTTATTTAAGGATATGGGAAAATATGTAGGTAACATGGGATAAAAAACCACAGAAGGCCAAGTTACAACTGTCAGAAAAGTAACCCTCACTGGTATCAGATGATGCCAAAGCTTTTACAAGTACTATGTTTCTACATTTTCCTCATTTTTTCAATAGTGCATTACTGAAAATTTAACTAGTGTACACCTTGGCTATTTTTTTATATCTCCATAAATAGATGAGTTCATTTTAAGTAAGACCTACATTTCCTATACTCTTTCCAGGTAAAGAGACTGCATATTGGGTTTTGAAAAGAAAATAACTGAATTCCTTTTTTTTTTGTTGCTCTCACTTATATGCTTAAGTGTCCAAAAATGCATGTAATTCTTCTGAGACCAGACTACTGTAATTGCTAAATTGCTAAATTCTAACAACCTTCTATGTTAGAGTACCTTAGGAAAAAGATGAATCTTCAGAATAGCTTGTAGATCCATGATATATATTTCTTTAAAAATTTCTGACAAATTCTGTGTGGGCTAGATCCATGTATGATTAATACTTCTGTGTGTTTATAAATCTGAAATAAGATCTAGTGTAAGATTTGTTTCAAACTCTGGAAAGAAATTGATGATACCTTGAAGTTTGCTGATGTTACAATGTTTTTTTCCAGGTAAAAGATAAAGAAATTAGAGGAACCAAGTTCGTTGTGGCAGGATTAAAAGAAGGTTGTTTTTACAAATTTAGAGTTAGAGCAGTAAATGCTGCTGGCATTGGAGAGCCTGGAGAAGTTACAGACATTATTGAAATGAAGGACAGAATTGGTATTTATCATTTTGATTTACATTTTTAGTACCTCTAACTCAGAGTAAGAAAAAGAAATCATTGACTTTTCTTTCCTTTTCCCTCAGTGGCTCCTGATATTAATTTGGATGCAAGTGTCAGGGACAGAATTGTTGTTCATGCTGGAGGAGTAATTCGGATCATAGCATATGTCTCAGGAAAACCACCTCCAACAGTGACTTGGAGCAGGGATGAGCAAGCTTTGCCAGAAGAAGCCAAAATTGAAGAAACAGCTATTAGTTCTTCTTTAGTCATCAGGAATTGCAAAAGGAGTCACCAGGGTTTATACACTCTTCTTGCTAAAAATGATGGTGGTGAGAGGAAGAAGACAATTATTGTTGATGTGCTAGGTAAATAGCAGCTTCAGTGCTTGTGGACAAGTACAGTTTCATATGATTCAGCATGTATGCTTGAATACTCCATTTTTTTCATTGTTTTCAGATGTGCCAGGCCCAGTTGGAATGCCACTCCTTACGGAGAATCTAACCAATGACTCTTGTAAATTGTCATGGTTTACTCCAGAAGATGATGGTGGTTCTCCTATTACCAACTATGTAATTGAAAAACGTGAATCTGACCATAGAGCTTGGACTCCAGTGACCTACACGGTTACAAGGCAGAATGCTACTATTCAGGGACTCATTCAAGGGAAAGCCTACTTTTTCCGAATTGCAGCAGAGAATATAATTGGCATGGGTCCTTTCACAGAAACAACGAAAGAGATTCTCATTAGAGATCCAATAAGTAAGAATATTTTTTGGTTTGGATAACTCTCATATGAGATTAATACACTGGAAGATTCTGAATATGCAGAAAAATTAATCTACCTTATTTTTACTTTATTCACAGCTGTTCCTGACCGTCCAGAAGACCTGGAAGTAAAAGCAGTTACCAAGAACTCAGTTACACTAACTTGGAACCCTCCAAAATATAATGGAGGCTCAGATATCACCATGTATGTTCTAGAGAGCCGTCTCATTGGAAAAGACAAATTCCACAAAGTTACAAAGGAGAAAATGCTTGATAGGAAATTCACTGTAGAAGGCTTGAAAGAGGGTGACACCTATGAGTATCGTGTGAGTGCCTGCAATATTGTGGGGCAAGGCAAGCCATCATTTTGCACTAAACCAATCACATGCAAGGATGAAATTGGTATGTTTCTTTTTCATATATCTTTTGAAAATTGTAATTACATTTACTGATCCTTTACTTTTTCATATTAATATTGCTGACATTTGTGGGCATCATGTATTATAATATAATATAATTATAATTTCAGCTCCTCCCACACTTGACCTTGACTTTAGAGACAAGCTTATTGTCCGAGTTGGTGAAGCTTTCAGCTTGACTGGACGTTACTCAGGCAAACCTGCACCAAAGGTTACTTGGCTAAAGGATGATACTGTTGTGAAAGAAGATGACAGAATAAAGATCAAAACAACTCCTACAACGCTTTGTTTGGGGATACTAAAATCTGTCCGTGAAGACACAGGAAAATATTGTGTTACTGTAGAGAACAGCACAGGATCAAGAAAAGGATTTTGTCAAGTTAATGTTGTTGGTAGGTTTTACTGAAAAACAGTACTGTCTGAGATTTTTATTAGTGATTAGTGTTCATTGAGTTTTCTAAAGTTTAAGTATTAAAATGTGTTCTTTATTATGATAATTCAATTTACTGCATTCTCAGTTATACTGAAAAGCTATTCATTAATTTTGAGCACATACTTAACTCTGAATTAGTTTATTCAGCATGAATAATTTAATGTCTCTCATGCATTTAGAGAATATCAATACTGTAGAAAATGTTAATTACCAGATAAGCATTGAGGAATTAATTCTGGTATGTTAAACATGTATTACAGAGGAATAGCTCTGAAATCTTGATTCCTTATTATAACTGTGATGTCAAGTTTCTAATTTTATACTATATTTGCTGTATTGACCGTGTTTAATTTATGTTGTTTTGTGGAGTTCATAAAAAAGCATGGGTATGGTTTATTCTTTCTTAAACAGATCGCCCATCACCTCCAGTAGGCCCAGTTATTTTTGATGAAGTCTTTAAAGATCATATGGTAGTTTCCTGGAAACCTCCATTGGATGATGGAGGCAGTGAAATTACGAATTACATAATTGAGAAGAAGGATACACACAAAGACTTATGGATGCCAGTTACATCTTCCACAGTGAAGACAACATGCAAAATTCCCAAGCTGCTTGAAGGAAGAGAATATCAAATTCGAATTTATGCTGAAAATCTTTATGGCATAAGCGATCCTCTCATCTCTGATGAGATGAAAGCCAAGGACCGTTTCCGTAAGTTTTTAGTTTTCAATTTTATTTGGATACTCCAATCTTTATTCCGTTTGTAATGCTCATACACTCTTTTTTCTTCTCACCTCAGGTGTTCCTGATGCACCTGAGCAACCAATCATTAAGGATGTAACCAAAGACTCTGCAGTAGTGGTTTGGAACAAACCATATGATGGGGGCAAGCCAATAACAAACTACATTGTAGAAAAGAAGGAAACAATGGCTACAAGATGGGTCAAAGCTACCAAAGACCCAATTTTCCCTGGTACAAAGTTCAAAGTACCTGATCTCCTTGAAGGCTGTCAGTATGAATTCCGTGTTTCAGCAGAAAATGAAATTGGTGTTGGTGATCCTAGTCCACCATCAAAGCCAATTTTCGCTAGAGATCCAATTGGTAAAGTATCACATTTCATTTCTCATTGAATTTTTAATGCACTCAGTTTCAGTTAGACAATTATTCTAATACTTTCTTCTTTTTTCTTCCATTTCTTTTTTTTTTTCCTTATTTAACAGCAAAACCAAGTCCACCTGTTAATCCAGAGGCCATAGATAAAACCAAAAATTCAGTAGATTTATCTTGGCAACCACCACGCCATGATGGAAATGGCAAGATAATTGGCTACCTTATAGAGTATCAGAAAGTTGGAGATGAAGAATGGAAACAGGCTAATCTTACAGCAGATTCTTGTCCTGAAACAAACTACAAAGTCACTGGTCTTACTGAGGGATTAACCTATAAATTCAGGGTCAAGGCAGTCAATGCAGCAGGCGAATCTGATCCAGCACATGTTCCTGATCCAGTAGAAGTAAAGGATAGGCTTGGTGAGTTTAATAAAATCAGGTCAGTTTACCTAAGAACAGACTTCTTTTTCCTCATTTTGTAAAAACTTGTATTTTTGATTCCAGAACCTCCTGAGTTAATACTTGATGCTAATATGGCCCGAGAACAGCATGTAAAAGCTGGAGATACCCTGAGACTTAGTGCTGTTATTAAAGGTGTTCCATTCCCAAAAGTTACTTGGAAGAAAGAAGATCATGAGGTCTCACCCAAAGCTGATATTGAAGTTACAGGAATTGGCAGTAAGCTTGAAATCCGTAACACTGTCCATGAAGATGGTGGAATGTACTCCCTGACAGTTGAAAATCCAGCTGGTTCAAAGACTGTTTCAGTAAAAGTTGTGGTCTTAGGTAATCTTTTTGTGTTCTTTCTATACAATATCTTTTTACTCTATAGTTGGAGATTAAGAATTAAAGGAATTTCTGGAAAATGTCTGTAAACCAAGTTATAAACCAAGTTATATTTGTATTTTTATGCAAATACAAAAAAATAGAAAAAGGACTAAAAATTACATAAAATATAATATAGTTTATCTTGAAATTTGCAAAGTTTTTAAGAAGTGCTTTGGTTACCAAATAAATAATGGATTATATTTTTTTCAATGTTAGATAAGCCTGGTCCACCCAGAAATCTGAATGTCAGTGATGTTAGAAGTGACTCTTGCTATCTCACTTGGATGGAACCAGAAGATGATGGCGGCTCTGTGATTACAAACTATGTGGTGGAGAGGAAAGATGTAGCTTCTGCACAGTGGGTAGCCATCTCGTCATCCTCCAAGAAACGCAGCCATATGGCTAAATATCTGATGGAAGGCACTCAGTATCTCTTCCGAGTTGCAGCTGAGAATCAGTATGGTAGAGGTCCATATGTGGAAACACTTAAGCCTATCAAAGCTATAGATCCACTGCGTAAGTGTTTTTTAGTTATAAGATTAATTTTCTTCATATGGGATTTGGTAATTTTGAGGTTGTCCTGTTGGTAGGAACATGATACAATGGTACCATAGATTTTTCATCCTAGTAACCATCTTGGTTTTATATTTTAAAAGATCCTCCAGGGCCACCAAAGAATCTGCATCATGTAGATGTTGACAAGACTGAAGTTTCCCTTGTTTGGAATCGACCAGATCGTGACGGTGGTGCTGAGATAACTGGGTATTTGGTGGAATATCAAGAAGATGGTGCAGATGAATGGACCAAGTTCCAGACAGTCCCTATGCTAGACTGTGTTGTTACAGGTCTACAGAAAGGAAAAATATACAAATTCCGTGTGAGAGCTCAAAACATTGTTGGTCTTGGCCTTCCAGATACAACTATACCAATAGAGTGTCAAGAAAAGCTAGGTAATTTTTGGTTTTTCATGTTTTTTCACTGACTTTTTCTCTTTTTCTACAAGCATTTGCCCTGAAAAAATAATTTCCATTTTTTTCTCTTATTTCAGTACCTCCATCTGTGGATCTAGATGTGAAGTTAATTGAAGGTCTCGTTGTTAAAGCTGGCACCACAGTGCGCCTTCCAGCAATTATGAGAGGTGTGCCAGTTCCCACAGCAAAATGGGTCACTGATGACACTGAAATTAAACCAGATGGCAAATACAAGATTGAGACTGACAATTACTCAACTGTGCTTACTATCAAAGACTGTGTAAGAAAAGATACGGGAGAATATCTACTCACAGTATCTAATGCAGCTGGCAGCAAAACTGTGGCACTGCACCTTACGGTTTTGGATGTTCCAGGCCCACCAACTGGTCCTATTAATATTCTTGAAGTAACACCAGAATATATGGTTATTTCTTGGCGCCCTCCTAAAGATGATGGTGGAAGTCCTATAATAAATTATATTGTTGAGAAGCGTCAATCAAAGAAAGAAACTTGGGGAGTGGTTAGCTCTGGAACAAGTCACACAAAAATTAAGGTTCCACGACTGCAGAAAGGCTGTGAATATATTTTCCGTGTTCGTGCAGAAAATAAGATAGGCATTGGTGCACCCCTGGATTCAGAACCAACAGTTGCTAAATACATGTTTGATCCACCATCCCCACCTGGTAAACCAACTGTTTATGATATTACAGAAAATGCTGCAACAGTGTCTTGGACCCTGCCAAAATCTGATGGTGGAACTCCAATAACTGGTTATATACTTGAGCGTCGGGAAGCATCTGGTAAATGGGTGCGTGTCAATAAGACACCTATACTTGATATGAAATACAGAGTTACTGGTCTTTTTGAAGGCAACACATATGAATTCAGAGTTTTTGCAGAAAATATGGTGGGCTTGAGCAAACCATCTCCAAGCTCTGATCCAATAAAAGCATCACGTCCTATCACTCCTCCTGGACCACCTATAAATCCAAAATTAAAAGACAAAACTAAAGAATCAGCTGATCTTGTGTGGACAAAGCCCCTCAAGGACGGTGGCAGCCCAATTCTGGGTTACATTGTGGAATGTCAGAAAACTGGAACTACACAGTGGAATAGGATTAATAAGGATGAACTCATTAGACAGTGTGCTTTCAGAGTACCTGGATTAGTAGAAGGAAATGAATATAAGTTCCGAATAAAAGCTGTCAACATCGTGGGAGAGGGAGAACCAAGAGAGCTACCAGAAACTGTACTTGCAAAAGATATTCTTTCTCCTCCAGAAATAAGCCTAGATGTGACCTGTCGAGACTTAATTACTGTCCGAGTAGGTCAAACAATACGTATTACTGGTAAGGTAAAAGGCAGACCAGATCCTGAAATAACATGGTCTAAAGATGGCAAGGTACTAGTCCAAGAAAAGCATGTTGAAATACTTCATGATCTACCTAATGTTGAACTGCAAGTGAAAGAAGCCAAAAGATCTGATCATGGCAAGTATATAATAGCAGCAAAGAACAGCTGTGGACAGGCTCAAGCTTTTGCTATTGTTAATGTACTTGACAGACCTGGACCATGTCAGAACCTGAAAATAAGCTATGTCACAAAAGACTCTTGTATGATCTCTTGGGAGAGTCCAGTGGATAATGGTGGCTCTGAAATTACAAATTACATAGTTGAATACCGTCAACCAAATCAGAGGGGATGGTCAATTGTCTCCTCTGATATTACTAAACGATTAGTAAAGGCAAATCTTGTAGAGAATCGTGAATACTTCTTCAGAGTCTGTGCAGAGAACAAAATAGGTCCAGGTCCTTGCATTGAGACCAAGACTCCTATCCTTGCTATCAATCCTATTGACAAGCCTGGAGAGCCAGAAAATCTTCACATTGCAGAGAAAGGAAAGACATTTGTATATCTGAAATGGAGAAGACCAGATTATGATGGTGGAAGTCCCAATTTAAGTTATCATGTTGAGAGAAAACTGAAAGATTCAGATGAATGGGAAAGAGTTCACAAAGGCAGCATTAAGGAAACACACTACATGGTAGATAAATGTGTGGAAAATAAAATTTACCAATTCCGAGTTCAAACTAAGAATGAAGCCGGTGAAAGTAACTGGGTAAAAACAGCTGAAGTTGTTGTGAAGGAAGATCTCCAGAAACCAGTGCTAGATTTGAAGTTAAGTGGGGTTCTAACTGTGAAAGCAGGCGACACAATTAGAATTGAGGCTGGAGTCAGAGGAAAACCGCAGCCTGAAGTTGTATGGACAAAAGACAAAGATGCCACAGATTTCACCAGATCTCCAAGAGTCAGTATTGAAAACACTGCTGACACATCTAAGTTTGTTCTCACGAAATCAAGGCGTACTGATGGTGGGAAATATGTGATTACAGCAACTAATACAGCTGGTAGCTTTGTAGCATATGCTACTGTTATTGTTTTGGATAAACCAGGTCCTGTACGAAACTTGAAAGTCACTGACATTTCAAGTGATAGATGTACTGTTACCTGGGATCCTCCAGAAGATGATGGTGGTTGTGAAATACAGAACTACATCCTGGAAAAATGTGAAAGCAAGCGTATGGTTTGGTCTACATACTCTTCCTCTGTCCTAACTAACTATGCCAAAGTGACACGCCTCATTGAAGGTAATGAATATATATTCAGAGTGCGTGCAGAGAATAAAATGGGCACTGGCCCACCAACAGAAACACATCCAATTATTGCAAAAACAAAATATGATAGACCTGGACGCCCTGACCCTCCAGATGTCACAAGAGTCAGCAAAGAAGAGATGACTGTAGTTTGGAATCCACCAGAATATGATGGTGGCAAATCAATTACAGGATACATTTTAGAGAAGAAAGAGAAACGATCGCTAAGATGGGTTCCTGTTACTAAAACTCCAATACCAGAGAGACGCAAGAAGGTTACTAATCTCTTCCCTGGTCACGAATACCAGTTCCGCGTCAGTGCTGAAAATGAAGTTGGACTTGGAGAACCAAGCTTGCCATCAAGACCTGTAATAGCCAAAGACCCAATAGGTAAAATACCATTGAATGTTTCTGTATTGTTTCAGTGTTAACAGATTGCTAAAGATTGTGCATCTGTGATCTAATCTGTAATTTTTACTGTCTTGCAGAACCACCTGGTCCTCCCACAAATTTGAGAGTGGTTGATAGCACAAAGACTTCCTTAACCCTTGGCTGGGGAAAACCGGTGTACGATGGTGGTGCTCCGATTATTGGATATGTTGTAGAAATGAGACCAAAAGTTGAGGGTGCTGATCCTGAAGCAGGATGGAAACGATGTAATGTTGCTGCTCAAGTTATTCATACAGAATTCACAGCTACCAGCCTGGATGAGAAGCAATTATATGAGTTCAGGGTTTCTGCCCAAAACCAGGTTGGCCTTGGCCGACCAGCAGAATTGAAAGAAGCTGTGTCTCCCAAAGAAATTCTTGGTGAGTTTTCCCATCCTCTTTTGGGGTGTTTATGTACAACACTTTATTTGCTTTAGACTTACTTTATTTCATGTGCAAAACTTTGCATTTTATTTCTTTATCTTTCAGAACCTCCTGAGATTGAGCTGGATGCAAGCATGAGAAAGTTAGTCACAGTCAGAGCAGGATGCCCTATTAGACTTTTTGCCATTGTTAGGGGTCGCCCTGCACCAAAAGTCACCTGGAGGAGAATGGGTGTTGATAATGTTATCAGAAAAGGACAAGTTGATCTGGTTGACACTATGGCCTTCTGTGTCATTCCTGATTCAACACGTGATGACTCGGGCAAATATTCATTGACACTTGTTAATGCAGCTGGAGAAAAGGCTGTATTTGTGAACGTCAGAGTTCTGGGTAAGTAATGAGAGAAGTAGCTCAAGACAATTTTATAACTATTTTGGATGTTCCTTGCAGGAATATTTATGACCTGCAGGTGCAGCAGTTTTTGAGCATAACTCTATCATCTAACACTAACTCCCTCCATGTAGAAGGCTTTAGGTCCCCTTTAGTTTTAACTTACTAAAGAAGAAAATACTAACTTAAATTGAAATTTCTTCATAGATACTCCTGGACCTGTGTCAGACTTCAAGGTTTCAGATGTCACCAAGATGTCCTGCCATCTTTCATGGGCACCTCCAGAGAATGATGGGGGTAGCCCAGTGACTCATTACATCCTGCAGAAACGGGAGGCTGACAGGAAGACGTGGGCAACAGTCACGGCAGAACTAAAGAAAACTAGTTTCCAAATAGCAAACCTTGTGCCTGGAAATGAATATTACTTCAGAGTAACAGCAGTAAATGAATATGGGTCAGGTGTTCCAAGTGACATACCAAAACCTGTTCTAGCAACAGATCCTCTAAGTGAGTATGCCTCTATGTATATTTTATGTTTGCCTCCATGGACACTTTCTGTTTGTTTCTCTCTAATTTTAGTCAGATTTTTGCATTTTTTCAAGTTAGTGATTCTAAACTGAATGATGCTGCTCAAGTATAAGCATAAGTATTTCTGTGTCAGTTTCTTTCAAATATGATCAATTAATATAGTACCCTTGAAATTATTAGGAGTTTTGCTCTTTTCTATATTGTCCTTGTTGAATTTGCATTGATAGCATCCAATATTCAAGAGTAAGAAAATCTTAGAAATTCAATGTTTAATGTGTTTCTTTTTTCCCCTGAAAGGTGAACCTGATCCACCAAGAAAACTTGAAGTTACTGAAATTACAAAGAATAGTGCTACTTTAGGCTGGCTGCCACCACTGCGTGATGGAGGCTCTAAAATTGATGGATACATTGTTAGCTACAAAGAACATGATCAACCAGCAGATCGCTGGACAGAATATTCAGTCGTTAAAGATCTCTCCATTGTTGTAGCTGGTCTGAAAGAAGGAAAGAAGTACAACTTTAGAGTGGCAGCTAGAAATGCTGTAGGAGTAAGTTTGCCAATAGAAGCTACAGGAGAATATGAAATTAAAGAACAACTCAGTAAGTAACAATTTAAATATTACCTAATATACTGCTTTAATAATTAAATGAGCAAGATATACAGGTTTTTGGGTCACAGAAACACATTTGCTTTATGGAGTTATCTGGAGGATTATGGTTAACTGTACTGAATATTTTGACAGATCAGAAAAATAATGAGAGTTGACCACTAATTCAGAATTATTAAATAATTTTTCAGCTATGGTTTCAGTTGAAACCAGAAGATAAGAATTAGGGAGAAATAATAAATACCTTCAATGAAGTTTAAATGAAAAAATGTCAGACTAGTAGTTTGAGAGAAATGGGAAAGCTGGAGCTGTTTTAATATAAGAGAAAATAAGTGGTTTATATTGTAAGGTTGGTTGAGAATATAAAACAAAAATCAGGGAGGACAGGTTGGCCTATTTAAGGTGGCAGGGTTCCTGTGGCACAGGAAGATGCAGGGTAAGGGCAAGATGATTAGAATCTTCCTTATTTGGGACATGGGAAGAAAAAGAGAGAGGTACAGGAACAGGAGAATGAAAACAAGCCAGTGGAAGGAAGTACATCAAAAATGCTGCTAGGTTTCTTCTTGGGGAAAAAAAAATTATTTTGTGTGAAAGAAGAAGTAGGAGAAAAATAATTCAAGGATACAGAAGGATTGACTGTACAAGCAGGTTTATCTCAGTAAGAACTTCAGTTTTCTTCCCCTTCATGTTTCTTGTCAGAAATAAGCAATAAGTGAGCAACAGGTTTCAGATAAAAAGAGGAATTATATTTTGTGCATTAATAGTGTACAGATCTCTATATAAATGTGTGTGAAGGCAATCCAAATTCCTAAATATTCTCTTATAAACTGTACAATAATGTAAAAGTAAGACTGGAATGGAAATTTCCATCTGCAGAAACTGAAGTTGTCCATACGTGGAACCTAAATTACAGATTTTCTCATCACTCATACAGATGATTCTGCTTTAGAGAGAAGCAGAGAAGTTTCACATGTAAAAATAAGAAAAAGTAAATTAATATGTCACAGAATTTTAATTTATTTGCTTCTGTGTGGTTTTTTTTTACAGTCCCACCTAAGATTCTGATGCCTGATCATGTTCACATTAAAGCTGGAAAGAAACTGAGAATTGAAGCTCATGTGTATGGGAAGCCTCAGCCAGTCTGTAAATGGCTGAAAGGAGATCAAGATGTAGTTACATCCAGTCGCCTTGCTGTGCATAAAGCAGAAAAGTCTTCTGTTCTTATCATTAAGGATGTGACTAGAAAAGATACTGATTTTTACACTCTTACTGCAGAAAATAGCTCTGGTACTGATAGTCAGAAGATCAGAGTGACAGTCATGGGTATGTTCCATTTGGTTGTTTTTCATTCCAGCTTTGTACAAAGCTGGTTTTACTATATTCCAGTGGTTGCCATTTTATTTCATCTCTTTTTTCTTAATATACTTTTTTCATGCAGATAAACCAGGTCCGCCACAGCCTCCATTTGATATTTCTGAAATAGATGCCGATGCTTGCACTCTTTCATGGCACATACCTCTTGAAGATGGTGGCAGCAACATTACAAACTATGTAGTTGAGAAATGTGATGTAAGCCGGGGAGACTGGGTAACAGCTTTATCTTCTGTCACAAAGACAAGCTGCAGAATTGGAAAACTGATTCCTGGAGAAGAGTATATGTTCCGTGTTCGTGCTGAAAATCGTTTCGGGATTTCTGAGCCACTTGCTTCTGGCAAGATGATCGCAAGATACCCATTTGGTATGCCAGATTTTGATAGCAGCATTTCTCGATTTAAACTTTCTAGTAAGAAAATGTATGATTGATGTCTATCTTCATATTCCTTTCTAGATGTTCCTAGTGAACCAAAGAATGCACGTATTACCAAGGTCAATAAGGACTGCATTTTTGTTGCTTGGGATAAACCAGATAGCGATGGAGGCAGTCCAATCACTGGTTATCTTATAGAGCGCAAAGAAAGGAACAGTTTACTGTGGGTGAAAGCTAACGACACAGCTGTGCGCTCCACAGAGTACCCTTGTGTGGGCCTCATCGAAGGTCTTGAGTATACTTTCAGAATTTATGCATTAAACAGAGCTGGAGCAAGTAAACCTAGTAAACCAACCGAGTTTGTCACAGCAAGAGCACCAGTTGGTAAGCCACCCATTCTGATACTTTGCAACAGACTGTTTTTATGATAATTTTCAATATATCTTGAACTTATTATGATCTTTAGTTTGCTCTTCTGTTTATACTTTTATGTTTATTATGATGTCACTCTGATTGCACTGTCTAGGTATGCAGTAAATAGGATCCAGTAATATTAAAGCCATTTTATAATGTGTTAGCTCTTTTTTTGAAAAATATACTGTAATACATTTTTATTTGCCATAGATCCCCCTGGAAAACCTGAAGTTATTGATGTCACTAAGAGTACTGCATCACTGGTATGGACAAGACCAAAGCATGATGGTGGTAGCAAACTTATTGGCTACTTTGTGGAAGCTTGCAAATTACCTGATGATAAGTGGGTTCGATGCAATACAACTCCGTATCAAATACCTCAAGAAGAGTATACTGTGACTGGTTTGGAAGAAAATGCTCAGTACCAATTTAGAGCAATTGCCAAGACAGCAGTTAACATTAGCCAGCCTTCAGAACCTTCTGATCCAGTGACTATTCATCCAGAAAATGGTAAAGAATAGAGAAGCTCTGATAAGAGTCTGTGCATGTTGGGAACTAACACTCATGTGAAGAATGAGACATTTATCTCTGATTAATGACTGATTAACTCTTGGACTCTTTCCTTTCAGTTCCTCCCAGAATAGAGTTGGATGTGTCTATGCAATCACAGCTTACAGTAAAAGCCGGAACTAATGTGCGTCTGGAGGCAAATGTGTATGGCAAGCCAATGCCAGCAATCACCTGGAAGAAAGAAGGAGAGGTTTTAAAGCCATCTGAGGGTGTTAAGATCACCACGAAGAGAAACCTTGCTACAGTTGAGTTGTTCAGTGTTAACAGGAAGCAAACAGGAGACTACACTATTACTGCTGAAAATGCAAGTGGATCAAAGTCAGCAACCATTAGGCTAAAAGTACTTGGTAAGCCAAAGACTGTCTATTGATAAATACATTTATAATTAAATGATATAGCAAAAGATAGAATTATAACAATGTGATGTTAATTGTTCTAGATAAGCCTGGCCCACCAGCCTCTGTCAAAATCAAACATATGTATGCAGATCGCGCAATGCTTTCTTGGGAGCCTCCTCTGGAAGATGGAGGTTCAGAAATTACTAACTACATTGTAGACAAGCGTGAAACAAGCAGACCTAACTGGGCCCAAGTCAGTGCCAATGTACCCATTACAAGCTGCACAGTGGAGAAACTAATAGAGGGACATGAGTATCAGTTCCGCATTTGTGCTGAAAACAAATATGGTGTTGGGGACCCCATCTTAACTGAACCAGCAGTTGCTAAGAACCCATATGGTAAGTGCTTTGTGGAATAGTTTCATTAGTCACTGGGGTTTTGTCTATACTTCTGAATGGGAATGTAATTCTCAAATAAATCTCCACAGATGTACCTGGACCTTGTGATCCACCAGTAATTAGCAATGTAACAAAAGACTTTATGACTGTTAGCTGGAAGCCACCAGCTAGTGATGGTGGATCCCCAATAACTGGTTATATACTTGAGAAGCGTGAAACAAAGGCTCTTAACTGGACAAAAGTAAACAGAAAGCCTGTCATTGAAAGAACTGTTAAAGCTACTGGACTCCAAGAAGGAACAGAATATGAGTTCCGGGTGATAGCACTGAATAAGGCTGGACCTGGCAAGCCTAGCGCACCGTCTAAAGCAGTGTATGCTCGTGACCCTCAATGTAAGATAAAAGTCTCCGATATTTTCCATTATTATTTCCAAATACTATCATGCAGCATTTGGTATGCTAAATTTATGTTGTTTTACTTCCCAGATCCTCCTGGCCCACCTGCTTTCCCGAAAGTGGTTGATACTACTCGTAATTCGATAAGCCTATCATGGAGCAAACCAGCATATGATGGAGGAAGTCCTATCATTGGTTACTTAGTGGAATCAAAACGAGCTGACACAGACAACTGGGTCAGATGCAATCTACCCAAGAATTTACAGGCTACACAATTTGTGGTGACAGGGCTGATGGAAGATACAGAGTACCAGTTCCGTGTTTATGCTGTCAACAAGATTGGATACAGTGATCCAAGTGATGTTCCTGATAAACACACTGCCAAAGACATTTTAAGTATGTTCACTGAAAACAGATTGCCTTGTTGACTTTTGTTTCAATTTATGGGATAAATTTCAAAGACACACTTTGTCACAGGTGCAGATTAATTTGGAACGTATTTTTATTCAAAAAATATGTGCTAATAGTGGCTAATTTGGAAGAAAACAAGGCAGTTAGGAACAGAATGGAATTTGGTGCCTGCTTTTTTCATTTGTATGCTTTATAGCCTTCTGCCTCCTACTGGATCTTTGAGATTTTTTTCTTTTTCTAATCCTAAAATTAGAATTTTCAGATCTCTCATCTTTCTTAAAACTTTCAGTCACCTTCATATATTCTAAATAATTTGAAGCCAAGATTAGTATTCTAAGCAGCTGTATGATACTCTTTGATTGTATGACACTTACTCCTTAAGAGACATGCTGGCTTTTGTATGCATTTTGCTGTATGTACAAAAGCATTGCTTCACAAAACTATCTTAGTTTAAGAAAAGGACTACAGTCCAGGCGGCTCTGGAACTCATTTGAATTCTTGAGAAACTAAAAGCCTTTCTAACGTAAATAGCAGTAAAGGCAGGAAAAAAAAGGAGGTGAAATCAGTGCAAAAAAAGGGTGTATTTGCAAATTATCTTCAAACAGGAGTCAGGACACTTACTTACATCATCACAGGCATGACAAGTTGGTTAGTCTAGTGAAATGCCCCAAAAAACTTTTTGTTATAGTAACTTTTGTGATCGTCTTAAAGATTATGCTTTAATTACATGTGGTTTTTTCTTAAACATACAGTTCCACCTGAAGGAGAGCTTGATGCAGAGCTAAGGAAGGTCCTTGTGTTGCGTGCTGGAGTCACAATGAGACTTTATGTGCCAGTAAGAGGACGTCCACCTCCTAAGATTTCATGGTCTAAAGTGGGTGCCAACCTAAGAGATAGACAAGGATTAGACATCAAGTCAACTGATTTTGATACCTTCCTGCGTTGTGAAAATGTAAATAAATATGATGCTGGAAAATATGTCCTCAGTCTGGAGAACAGCTGTGGCCAAAAGTCCTACACCATTGTAGTAAAAGTACTTGGTAAGTATCAGGGCTTTCTCCATTATAATATATTTTTTAACTTTTTAACTGTTTTTTTTTAATTTTGTTACTAAATCATATATGGTGTTGTGTTTATCTAGATACTCCAGGCCCACCCATAAATCTGATTGTAAAGGAAGCATCTAAAGATTCTGCCTTCATTACATGGGAACCTCCTCTAGTAGATGGGGGCAGTCCAATCACAAATTATGTTGTTGAAAAACGTGATGCAGAAAGAAAATCATGGTCCACAGTAACAACAGAATGTCCAAAGACGAGCTACAGGATAACTAACTTAGAAGAAGGCAAATCTTACTTCTTCAGAGTTTTTGCTGAAAATGAATACGGTATTGGTGATCCTTGTGAAACTCGTGATGCTGTCAAAGCTTCTGGTAGGAAAAATGAATCCTTTTCACCTATTTTTTTGATTCAAATAATCTTTATTTTTAGATTGAATGAAAACTTATTATGCTTTTCTTCCTTCTAGAAACACCTGGGCCAGTTGTGGATCTAAAAGCTTCAGCTGTAACAAAATCCTCATGCAATTTGGTATGGAAAAAACCTATCAGTGATGGTGGAAGCCGTATTTCTGCATATATTGTTGAGGTTCTGGTTGGTGAAGATAAATGGCAAGAAGTCATGCGGGGAAAGAACCTCCATTTTTCAATGAGAGACTTAAAAGAAGGACAAGAATACACTTTTAGAGTGAGGGCCCAAAATGATGCTGGATATGGAACTCCATCAGAGATCACAATTACTGCAAGAGATGATGTTGGTGAGAAGCAAGATCATTAATTCAATGCTTTACTCTACCCAAATTATATTTTATGCATGCTATCATTACCATGTATACGTAGAAATAAGACACCTTTAAAACAGCATCTTAATTTTACCACAGAGTTTATGCATAGTGGAATAACTGGTTTCCTTCATTTTTTACAGCGGCACCTGAACTTGACTTAAGAGATCTACCTGATTTGTGCTATACAGCTAAAGAGGGTAGCAATTTCCGTCTTAAAATCCCTATGAAAGGCAAGCCTGTCCCAGCTGTAACTTGGAAGAAGGATGAAGACCAGGCAATTACTGAGAGTGGAAGAGTTGCATTTGAATCTACAGCAGTTAACACCACCCTTGTAGTACATGACTGCCAGAAAGCTGATGCAGGAAAATACACAATAACTCTGAGGAATGTTGCTGGCAGCAAGGAAGGCACTATATTTGTGAAAGTTGTTGGCAAACCTGGCATACCAACAGGTCCAGTGAAATTTGAAGAAGTCACAGCTGATGCCATAACCTTAAAATGGGGCCCTCCAAAAGATGATGGTGGTTCAGAAATCACTAACTATGTTCTAGAGAAGAGAGATAATGTAAACAATAAGTGGGTGACTTGTGCCTCTGCAGTCCAGAAAACCACCTTTAGAGTTACAAGACTTCATGAAGGAAATGAATATACATTTAGGATCAGGGCTGAAAATAAATATGGAGTAGGGGAAGGTCTTAAATCAGAGCCTGTCATTGCAAAACATCCATTTGGTAAGTATCCGTTATAATTTTTGAAATCTAAAACATTTGTTTTAGAGGTGATAATAATTTTTAACATTACTTCATTTTTTCAATATTGTTTAGATGTCCCAGATGCTCCTCCACCTCCCAATATTGTTGCTGTTCGGCATGAGTCTGTAGCTTTAACTTGGACTGATCCCAGAAGAAATGGAGGTTCACCAATCACAGGTACATCTCCTAGTAACTTCCCTAGTATTTCAGTTCTTAATAGCTCTTTCTCTCTGTCAAAAAGTAAGATAAAAGTAACAGGTGTTTATGCACTATATTGAGAGATTGATTGATTGATTGACTGATTAATTGACTGATTTCACTGTTTTACTTCCTATTTTAAAAAAAAGAAAGAACTCAAATGTTGGGAAAATACTAACTGAGAAACAATGTCTTTGCTCAGAGCCAAAATATGTAAAGAAATAAACCCAAACTCACCTGTATGTAACAAAACTTGGGTCAACAAAATTAGCAATTTGGATTTACAAAACACCTCCTCATTGCAGTTACATCTGTTATCTATGTCCACATCCCATTTCTTAACCTTATTTTCACTGTTCCTCTTGCACTGTGCGTATGCAATGTGCAATATGAGCAGTATGATGTTTCACAATGGTATAAGAAATTAAGATTTCTAGAAACTCCCCCATATTTTCATCTCATCATTTATCTTCTAGGTTATCACATTGAAGTTAAAGAAAGAAATAGTCTTCTGTGGAAGAGAGCAAATACAACGCCAATAAGAATGAAAGATTTCAGAGTGACAGGGTTAACTGAAGGTCTGGAATATGAATTCAGAGTAATGGCAATCAATATGGCTGGAGTAGGTAAACCAAGTCTTCCAAGTGAACCAGTAGTTGCACTTGATCCTATTGGTAAGTCATCAGGAGAATAAAAAAGAAAAATTCTGAAATTTGAAAAAGCTTTTGTTTGACTGCTATTTATTATTTTTTCTTCTAGATCCTCCTGGGAAACCTGAAGTTATCAATGTAACCAGGAACTCAGTAACACTCATTTGGACTGAACCAAAATATGATGGTGGACATAAATTAACTGGCTATATTGTTGAAAAGCGTGATTTACCCAAAAAGACTTGGATGAAAGCTAATCACGTGAATGTTCCAGACTGTGCATTTACTGTAACTGACCTTACTGAAGGCTGCAAATATGAATTCAGAATTAGAGCAAAGAACACTGCTGGAGCTATCAGTCCTCCATCTGAATCCACAGGAACCATAATATGCAAGGATGAGTATGGTATGTAGATGTCATTGAAAAGGTAGAATTTTATTTGAATAGGTATTATCAAATCTCTTTTGTTTCCTATCCCTTTGTTCTTGTTGTAACAATCAGGGGGTTTTGTCTTTGTTTTGACAGAGGCACCAAGCATCGTTCTGGATCCTACTCTGAAGGAAGGTTTAACAGTAAAAGCAGGGGAAACCATCACACTGTCTGCTATTAGTATTCGTGGCAAACCACCTCCAACTTCAGCATGGTCAAAAGCTGGAAAAGATTTTAGACCCTCAGAGCTTGTGCACATTGAAACCAAACCAACTTCTTCTACTCTAAGTGTCAAATATGCAGCCAGAAAAGATTCTGGAGAATACACAATCACTGCAACTAATCCTTTCGGCACTAAGCAGGAGACTGTACATGTGAAAGTTTTAGATATTCCAGGACCTCCAGGGCCTATTGAGATCAGCAATGTTTCAGCAGAAAAAGCAACTCTTACATGGACACCCCCTGCAGAAGATGGTGGATCACCAGTAAAATCATATGTTCTTGAAAAGAGAGAAACTAGTCGACTGCTCTGGACATTGGTTGCTGAAAACATTGAGAGCTGTAGGCATGTTGTTAGCAAGCTCATTCAAGGAAATGAATATGTTTTCCGTGTCTCAGCAGTAAATCAGTATGGCAAGGGTGAACCAGTTCAATCAGAACCAGTTAAAATGGTGGATAGATTTGGTAAGTAGAACAAGCTAAGAGATTCCAGTGTGGTTTTATTAATTTCTAAAGATCTGATTTTTTGATTAACAGCACTTTTTTCTTCCGGAACAGGTCCTCCAGGCCCTCCTGGAAAACCAGAAGTAACAAATGTGACTAAAAATACTGTCACAGTTACCTGGAAAAGGCCAGCTGATGATGGTGGGAGTGAAATCACAGGTTACCATGTGGAGCGAAGAGAAAAGAAAGGTTTAAGATGGGTGAGAGCAACAAAGAAACCAGTTTCAGATCTTAGATGCAAAGTAACTGGTCTTCTGGAAGGAAACGAATATGAATTCCGTGTCAGTGCAGAAAATAGAGCTGGAGTTGGACCACCAAGTGATACTTCAAACTCAGTCCTTTGCAGAGATGTTGCATGTTAGTATCATGCTTTTTCTTTTTGGGGGTGGATGGGATGGGTAGGGAGCACATTCAGAGAGCATAAGAATGACTTCTTCTGTGATTTAATGTTTTATCTTTTATTTGCTTTTCAGACCCACCCGGTCCACCTTCAAATCCAAGAGTGACTGATACCACAAAGACAAGTGCATCTTTAGCCTGGGGGAAGCCTCACTATGATGGTGGTCTTGAAATCACTGGCTATATAGTAGAGCATCAAAAAGAAGGAGAAGACGAATGGGTGAAAGACACAATAGGGACTGCTTTAAGAATCACTCAGTTTGTTGTAGCTCATCTGCAGACCGGGGCTAAGTATAATTTCAGAATCTCTGCCATGAATGCTGCAGGTGTCGGTGAACCAGTAATAATTCCAAGTGTGGAAATCATTGACCGAGAAGAGATTCCTGACTTTGAATTGGATGCTGAGCTAAGAAGAACACTTGTTGTTAGAGCTGGATTAACTATTCGGATTTTTGTACCAATTAAAGGACGTCCAACTCCAGAAGTTACATGGACAAAAGATGATGTTTCACTCAAAGGACGTGCCAGTATTGAAAATACTGACTCTTTTACACTCTTGATTGTCACAGAGTGCACCAGATATGATGCAGGAAAATATGTAATGACTCTTGAAAATGCTGCTGGTAAGAAGACTGGCTTTGTAAATGTAAAAGTCTTGGATACACCAGGTCCACCAATAAACCTTAAGCCTAGAGAAATAACCAAAGACAGCATCACCCTTCAATGGGATATGCCTCTGGTAGATGGAGGTTCACGTATAACAAACTATATTGTTGAGAAACGTGAATCAACTCGGAAGGCATATTCAACAGTCACAACCAACTGCCAGAAGTGTTCCTTCAAGATTCCTAATTTGGCTGAGGGCTGTGAATACTATTTCAGAGTACTGGCTGAAAATGAGTATGGTATTGGTGAACCAGCTGAAACTACAGAACCAGTAAAAGCTTCTGAGGCCCCATCCCCACCTGAGAGCCTTAATATTATGGATGTAACACGGAACTCAGTTAGCCTAGCTTGGCCAAAACCAGAACACGATGGTGGCAGCAAGATCACTGGGTATGTAATTGAAGCACAGAGAAAAGGAACCAACCAGTGGGCACACATCACCACTGTAAAAACACTGGACTGTGTAGTAAAGAATCTTACTGAAAATGAAGAATATACTTTCCAGGTTATGGCAGTTAACAGTGCTGGAAGAAGTGCCCCAAGGGAAAGCAGACCAGTTATTATCAAGGAGCAAACAATGCTACCAGAGTTTGACCTCCGTGCTCTTTACCAGAAAACAGTCATTGCCAAAGCTGGTGACAATATCAAGATTGAAATCCCTGTACTTGGTCGTCCAAGACCTACTGTGACTTGGAAGAAAGAAGACCAGATACTTAAGCAAACACAAAGGGTAAATTATGAAAATACAGCAACTGCAACCATACTGACCATCAATGAATGTATTAGAAGTGATAGTGGTCAATATCCACTGTCAGCTAAAAATATTGTTGGAGAAGTTAGTGAAGTAATCACAGTTCAGGTTCATGACATACCTGGACCGCCTACTGGACCAATCAAATTTGAAGAAATTTCATGTGATTTCCTAACATTCTCATGGGAGCCTCCTTTGAATGATGGCGGTGTACCAATAAGTAACTACGTTGTAGAAATGCGTCAGACTGACAGTACCACGTGGACTGAATTGGCAACTACTGTGATACGTACTACGTTTAAAGCTGTTCGTCTTACTACTGGAGTTGAGTATCAGTTCCGCGTTAAAGCTCAGAACAGATATGGAGTTGGTCCAGCCATTACTTCAGAGTCTGTAGTTGCCAACTACCCATTTAAGGTGCCTGGGCCTCCTGGCACTCCTCAGGTGATTGCAGTCACCAAAGAAACCATGACCATTAGCTGGAATGAGCCAGTTACTGATGGTGGAAGCCCAATACTGGGATATCACATTGAAAGAAAAGAGCGAAACAGCATTGTTTGGCAGACTGTAAGTAAAATGTTGGTGTCAGGAAATATCTTTAAATCATCTGGACTTACCGATGGCATTGCATATGAATTCCGTGTTATAGCAGAAAATCTGGCTGGGAAGAGTAAACCAAGCAAGCCTTCTGAGCCTGTGTTTGCCCTGGACCCAATAGATCCTCCTGGTAAGCCGATACCTCTGAACATCACAAGACACGCAGTTACACTGAAGTGGACTAAACCAGAATATAATGGAGGTTTTAAGATAACTGGCTACACTGTTGAAAAAAGAGACCTTCCTAATGGCCGTTGGCTGAAGGCTAATTTCAGCAATATACTAGAGACTGAATTCACTGTAAGTGGTTTGACAGAAGATGCTGCCTATGAATTCCGTGTCATTGCTAGGAATGCTGGTGGAGCTGTTAGTCAACCCTCAGAGCCATCAGATGCAATCACTTGTAGAGATGACATTGAAGCACCAAGGATAAAGGTGGATGCTAAATACAAGGACACCATAGTGCTGAAAGCAGGTGAAGTTTTCAGACTTGAGGCTGATGTTTCAGGTCGCCCTCCACCAACTATGACCTGGACAAAGGGAGAAAAAGAACTTGAAGACACAGCAAAATTAGAAATAAAAATAGCAGATTTCTCTACCATTCTCATCAACAAAGATTCCTCAAGAAGAGATGGTGGTGCTTATACACTTACTGCAACAAACCCTGGTGGCTTTGCCAAGCATATCTTCAATGTTAAAGTTCTTGATAGACCAGGTCCCCCAGAAGGGCCTTTGGCTGTGACTGAAGTCACTGCAGAAAAATGTGTGCTGTCATGGCTACCCCCACTGGATGATGGAGGAGCAAAAATTGACCATTATGTGGTTGAAAAACGTGAAACAAGTAGATTGGCATGGACATCTGTAGGCACAGAAGTTCCAGTGACTAAACTGAAGGTTACTAAACTGTTGAAGGGCAATGAGTATGTGTTCCGAGTTATGGCTGTTAACAAATATGGAGTTGGTGAGCCTCTGGAATCAGAGCCCATTCTTGCAGTAAATCCATATGTTCCACCTGATCCACCTAAAACGCCTGAAGTTACAGCAATTACAAAGGACTCCATGGTTGTCTGTTGGGGCCATCCTGATTCTGATGGTGGGAGCCCAATAACTAACTATATTGTGGAACGTCGAGACAAGACCGGTCTACGGTGGGTGAAATGTAACAAAAGGGTTGTTACTGACTTACGTTTTAAAGTGTCTGGACTGACAGAAGGCCATGAATATGAATACAGAGTCATGGCAGAAAATGCTGCTGGTGTCAGTGAGCCAAGCCCAACCAGTCCATTCTATAAAGCCTGTGATACTGTATTTAAGCCTGGTCCCCCAGGTAATCCTCGTGTTTTGGATAGCAGCAAGTCCTCTATTACAATAGCATGGAACAAACCAATATATGATGGTGGTTCAGAGATCACAGGTTACATGGTTGAGATTGCGCTACCTGAAGAAGATGAGTGGAAGATTGTAACTCCACCAGTGGGTCTAAAGGCCACTTCTTTTACCATCACTGACTTGAAGGAAAATCAAGAGTATAAAATACGAATATATGCTATGAACTCTGAAGGTCTTGGGGAGCCTGCTCTTGTTCCTGGCACTCCAAAAGCTGAAGAAAGAATGCTACCTCCAGAGATTGAACTTGATGCAGAACTACGTAAAGTTGTAACTATTAGAGCTTGCTGTACTCTGAGACTCTTTGTTCCAATTAAAGGAAGACCAGCACCTGAAGTAAAATGGACAAGAGAGCATGGGGAATCTTTGGATAGAGCAAGCATTGAATCAACAAGCTCTTATACTTTACTTATTGTTGAAAATGTAAATAGATTTGATAGTGGTAAATACATACTGACAATTGAAAACAGCTCAGGTAGTAAGACAGCATTTGTGAATGTCAGAGTTCTTGATACTCCAGGGGCACCTCAAGATTTGAAAATAAAGGAAGTTACAAAATCTTCAGTTACACTCACATGGGAGCCTCCTCTCATAGATGGTGGCTCTAAAATAAAAAATTACATCGTTGAAAAGCGTGAATCAACAAGAAAGGCTTATTCAACTGTTAATGCCAATTGCCACAAGACCAGCTGGAAAGTTGATTCACTGCAAGAAGGCTGCAACTACTACTTCAGAGTCCTAGCTGAAAATGAGTATGGAATAGGCCTTCCAGTTGAAACTTCAGAATCCATAAAAGTATCAGAAAGGCCACTTCCACCAGGGAAAATAACTTTGTTGGATGTGACAAGAAATAGTGTAACCTTATCTTGGGAAAAACCTGAACATGATGGTGGTAGCAGAATTCTGGGCTATATTGTAGAAATGCAAAGCAAAGGCAGTGAAAAGTGGTCAACCTGTGCTACAGTTAAAGTTACTGAAGCCACCATCACAGGATTGATCCAAGGTGAAGAGTACACCTTCCGTGTTTCAGCTCAGAATGAGAAAGGTATCAGTGATCCTCGCCAGCTGGGTATACCAGTTGTTGCAAAAGATCTTGTGATCCCACCAGCTTTCAAACTACTGTTTACCACTTTCAGTGTTCTAGCAGGAGAGGACTTAAAGGTTGATGTTCCTTTTGTTGGTCGACCCAAACCAGCAGTGTCTTGGCATAAAGACAATGTGGCTTTGAAGCAGACTACAAGAGTAAATGCAGAGAGCTCGGAAAACAACACAGTGTTAACAATAAAAGAAGCATGCAGAGAAGATGTGGGAACATATTTAGTGAAACTTACAAACTCTGCTGGTGAAGCAACTGAGACACTAAATATTGTTGTCCTTGACAAACCAGGACCTCCAACTGGACCAGTAAAAGTAGAAGAAGTAACAGCAGATAGTATTACCATTTCCTGGGAACCACCCAAGTATGATGGTGGTAGCTCTATCAATAATTACATTGTAGAAAGAAGAGACACTTCCACCACAACTTGGCACATTGTGTCAGCTACTGTTGCAAGAACAACTATAAAAGCATGTCGTTTAAAGACTGGCTGTGAATATCAGTTCAGAATCGCAGCTGAGAACAGATATGGCAAGAGTACATATCTCACCTCGGAGTCAATAATAGCCCAATACCCATTTAAAGTTCCTGGTCCACCTGGAACTCCTTTTGTAACAAATGTCTCAAAAGACAGCATGGTGGTACAATGGCATGAACCAGTCAATGATGGCGGTAGCAGGATCATTGGTTATCACTTGGAACGCAAAGAAAGAAACAGCATTCTGTGGGCTAAACTAAATAAAACACCTCTTCCAGATACCAAATTTAAGACAACTGGCCTTGAGGAAGGTCTTGAATATGAATTCAGAGTCTATGCAGAAAACATAGTGGGAATTGGAAAGGCAAGTAGAGCATCTGAATGCTATACTGCACGTGACCCATGTGACCCTCCAGGTCGTCCAGAACCTGTAATTGTCACAAGAAGCTCAGTAACACTCCAGTGGAAGAAACCTATATATGATGGTGGAAGTAAAATCACAGGTTATGTTGTTGAAAAGAAGGAATTGCCTGATGGCCGTTGGATGAAAGCAAGCTTTACAAATGTCATTGATACTCAGTTTGAAGTAACTGGTCTAGTCGAAAACCAGAGATATGAGTTTCGTGTTATAGCACGAAATGCTGCAGGTGTTTTCAGTGAACCATCTGAGAGTTCAGGGGCAATTACAGCAAGAGATGAAGTAGAACCACCTCAAATAAGTATGGATCCAAAATACAAAGACACTATTGTAGTGCATGCTGGTGAGTCATTCAAGCTTGATGCTGATGTTCATGGCAAACCAATACCTTCCATTCAGTGGTTAAAAGGTGATCGTGAGCTGACAAGCACCGCTCATATGGAAATAAAAACTACTGATTTTGCAACAAGCCTCAGTGTGAAGGAAGCCACTAGAGTTGACAGTGGGCAATATGTACTACTGGCAAAGAATGTTGCAGGAGAAAAGAAGGTTCCTGTTAACGTCAAAGTTCTTGATAGACCTGGACCTCCAGAAGGACCTGTTGAGTTTACAGGCGTTGCAGCCGAAAAATGCACACTGTCATGGAAACCTCCACTACAAGATGGTGGTAGCGATATTTCACATTATGTTGTCGAAAAAAGGGAAACCAGTCGCTTGGTGTGGACTGTCGTTGACTCAAACGTGCAAACTCTGAATTGCAAAGTTACGAAACTTCTAGAAGGAAATGAGTATGTTTTCCGCATCATGGCAGTAAATAAATATGGTGTTGGTGAACCTCTTGAATCTGACCCAATAGTCGCAAAGAATCCATTTGTTGTGCCGCTTCCACCAAAGGCTCCAGAAGTCACAGCAGTTACCAAAGATTCTATGATAGTTGTATGGGAAAGACCAGCCTCAGATGGTGGCAGTGAAATCCTAGGCTACGTCCTTGAAAAACGAGATAAGGAAGGTATTCGCTGGACAAGATGTAACAAACGCCTTATAAGTGAACTGCGATACAGAGTGACTGGTCTTATAGAAAATCATGATTATGAGTACAGAGTTTCAGCTGAAAATGCTGCTGGTCTTAGTGAACCAAGTCCACCTTCTACTTACTACAAAGCATGTGATCCTATTTACAAGCCAGGTCCACCCAATAATCCCAAAGTTACAGATGTTACAAGATCTTCAGTTTTTCTTTCATGGGGTAAACCTATATATGATGGTGGTTCTGAAATTCAGGGATACATTGTGGAAAAATGTGATGTAAGTGATGGTGAATGGGCAATTTGTACCCCTCCAACTGGAATTAAGAATACTCACATGGAAGTGGAAAAATTAGTGGAAAAACACGAATACAAATTCCGTGTATGTGCAGTTAATAAAGCAGGAGTTGGAGAGCATGCAGATGTTCCTGGTTCTGTCATTGTAGAAGAGAAGATGGAGGCACCAGACCTTGACCTTGACATGGAATTAAGGAAGATTGTAAATGTGAGAGCAGGAGGTTCCTTAAGACTGTTTGTTCCCATCAGAGGTCGTCCAACACCTGAAGTAAAATGGGGTAAAGTGGATGGTGACATCAGAGAAGCAGCTATTATCGATACCACTAGTAGCTTTACTTCCCTTGTTCTAGATAATGTTAACAGATTTGATAGCGGAAAGTATACTCTGACCTTGGAAAACAGCAGTGGAACAAAGTCTGCCTTTGTCAGTGTAAGAGTACTGGATACCCCAAGTGCACCTGTTAATTTAAAAATCAGAGAGATCACTAAAGACTCTGTTTCACTTTCATGGGAGCCTCCTCTTTTGGATGGTGGAGCAAAAATAAAGAATTACATTATTGAAAAGCGTGAAGCAACAAGAAAGGCATATGCAGCTGTTGTAACAAACTGCCACAAGACTTCATGGAAAGTAGATCAACTTCAAGAGGGCTGCTATTACTTCTTCAGAATCTCTGCTGAGAATGAATATGGAATTGGCCTCCCGGCAGAAACCAGTGACCCAATTAAAGTTGCTGAAGTTCCACAGCCTCCTGGGAAAATAACAGTGGATGATGTCACAAGAAATAGTGTCTCGCTAAGCTGGGCAAAACCTGAACATGATGGCGGTAGCAAAATCATACAGTATATTGTTGAAATGCAAGCAAAGGGTAGTGAGAAGTGGTCAGAGTGTGCTCGTGTTAAAACGCTTGAAGCAGTTGTTACTAATCTAACTCAAGGGGAAGAATATCTTTTTAGGGTAATGGCTGTAAATGAAAAGGGAAAGAGTGATCCTAGGGCACTTGCAGTTCCAATAGTTGCCAAAGACCTGGTGATTGAACCTGATGTAAGACCTGCTTTCCACAGTTACAGTGTTCAGGTGGGACAGGACCTAAAAATAGAAATACCAATTGCAGGTCGACCTAAACCAACTGTGACCTGGGTTAAAGATGGCCAGCCATTAAGACAGACAACAAGAGTCAATGTTAGCGATTCAACTGATCTCACTATATTGAACCTTAAAGAAACTAGTAAAGAAGACAGTGGGACTTATGAAATCACTGTGGCTAATGTTGTTGGGCAAAAGTCTGCCTCTGTTGAAATTATTACTCTAGACAAACCTGACCCTCCAGTTGGACCTGTGAAGTTTGATGACATAAGTGCAGAAAGTATTACCCTGTCATGGAATCCCCCAGTGTACACAGGCGGCTGCCAAATCACCAACTATGTTGTTCACAAGAGAGATACAACAACCACTGTATGGGAAACAGTTTCAGCTACTGTTGCGAGAACTACGCTGAAGGTGACTAAACTGAAAACTGGTTCAGAATACCAGTTCAGAATATTTGCTGAGAACAGGTATGGGCAGAGTTTTGCATTGGAATCTGCACCAGTTGTAGCACAGTATCCCTACAAGGAGCCAGGACCTCCTGGCACACCATTTGTGACAACAGTGACAAAAGACTCCATGGTTGTACAATGGCATGAACCAGTAAATGACGGTGGCAGTAAAGTGTTGGGCTACCATCTTGAGAGAAAGGAGAAAAACAGCATTCTATGGACTAAAGTAAACAAGACTATTATTCAAGACACAACTTTTAAGACAAATAACCTTGAAGAAGGAATTGAATATGAGTTTCGAGTTTCTGCAGAAAATATTGTTGGTGTAGGCAGAACAAGTAAAGTTTCTGAGTGCTATGTGGCTCGTGATCCATGTGATCCTCCAGGTCGCCCAGAAGCTATAATAATAAAAAGAAGCTCTATTACTCTACAGTGGACCAAACCAGAATATGATGGTGGAAGTAAGGTTACCGGTTATATTGTAGAGAAACGTGACTTACCAGATGGTCGCTGGATGAAAGCGAGCTTCACAAATATCATTGAAACTCAGTTCACTGTAACAGGACTTACGGAAGACCAAAGATACGAATTTAGAGTAATTGCAAAGAATGCTGCAGGTGCAATAAGCAAACCTTCTGACAGTACAGGACCAATAACAGCAAGGGACGAAGTTGAACTTCCACGAATTTCAATGGATCCAAAGTACAAGGACACTATTGTTGTAAATGCTGGTGAAACATTCAGACTTGAGGCTGATGTTCATGGAAAGCCACTACCGACCATTAAGTGGTACAAAGGAGATAAAGAGCTTGAAGACACTGCTAGATATGAAATAAAGAACACAGATTTCAGCGCATTAATAATTGTAAAAGATGCTATTAGAGTTGATGGTGGGCAGTACATTCTAGAAGCCTCTAATGTTGCAGGAACAAAGACAGTAACAGTAAATGTAAAAGTCTTGGACAGGCCAGGACCTCCAGAGGGCCCAGTCCAAGTGACAGGAGTTACAGCTGAAAAATGTGCACTGGCATGGGGTCCTCCTCTTCATGATGGTGGCAGTGATATTTCTCATTACATTGTAGAGAAAAGAGAAACTAGCCGCCTGGCATGGACTGTGGTTGCTTCAGAAGTTTTGCCTACAATGCTGAAAGTAACAAAACTCTTGGAAGGAAATGAATACGTCTTCCGTATCATGGCAGTTAACAAATATGGGGTTGGTGAGCCATTAGAATCTGTACCAGTAATGATGAGAAATCCATTTGTGGTTCCTGGACCACCAAAAGCCTTGGAAATTACCAACATCACCAAGGATTCCATGACTGTCTGCTGGACCCGTCCAGATAGTGATGGAGGTAGTGAAATCATAGGTTACATTGTGGAAAAGAGAGACCGAGCAGGCATCAGATGGATAAAATGCAATAAGCGCCGCATTACAGATTTACGATTAAGAGTTACAGGTTTAACAGAGGATCATGAATATGAATTCAGAGTTTCTGCTGAAAATGCTGCTGGAGTTGGTGAACCAAGCCAAGTTTCTCCCTACTTCAAAGCTTGTGACCCAATGTTCAAGCCTGGCCCACCTACAAATGCCCATGTTGTGGATACCACCAAAAGTTCAGTTATACTTGGTTGGAGTAAACCTATTTATGATGGCGGTTGTGAAATCCAGGGATACCTTGTAGAAATCTGTAAAGCAGATGAAGATGAATGGTCACTTGTTACTCCTCAGACAGGTATACGTGCCACTCGATTTGAGATCAAAAAGCTGACTGAACATCAAGAATACAAACTACGAGTGTGTGCTCTCAACAAGATTGGTGTGGGAGAGGCTGCATCAGTTCCTGGTACTATTAAACCAGAAGACAAACTTGAAGCTCCAGAACTTGATATTGATTCAGAGTTACGGAAAGGGATAGTGGTTAGAGCTGGTGGGTCTGCTAGGATTCACATACCATTCAGGGGACGACCAACACCTGACATCACATGGTCCCGAGAAGAGGGTGAATTCTCAGAAAGAGTTCAGATTGATAAAGGCATAAACTACACACAGCTTTCAATTGACAATTGTGATAGAAATGATGCTGGAAAGTATATTCTTAAGCTAGAGAACAGCAGTGGTTCTAAATCTGCATTTGTTACGGTGAAAGTCTTGGACACGCCAGGACCCCCGCAAAACTTAGTGGTAAAGGATATAAAGAAGGATTCTGCTGTATTATCTTGGGAGCCACCAATTATTGATGGTGGTGCAAAGGTGAAGAACTATGTGATAGACAAGCGTGAGTCTACCAGGAAGGCATTTGCAAATGTAAGCGCAAAGTGTGGCAAAACAAGTTTTAAAGTTGAAAATCTTACAGAAGGAGCAATTTATTACTTCAGAGTTATGGCTGAAAATGAATATGGAATTGGTGTTCCAGTTGAAACTAGGGATGCTGTCAAAGCCTCAGAGCCACCTCTGCCTCCTGGGAAAGTAACACTCACTGATGTGACTCAGAGAAGTGCATCACTTACGTGGGAAAAACCTGAACATGATGGAGGCAGCAGAATTTTGGGATACCTTGTTGAAATGTTGCCTAAAGGAACAGAAAAATGGAGTGTTGTTAGTGAGACCAAAACATGTAATGCAGAGGTTTCTGGTTTGAGTCCAGGACAGGAATATCAATTCCGTGTGATTGCCTACAATGAAAAAGGTAAAAGTGATCCCAGAGCACTTGGAATTCCTGTGATAGCTAAAGACTTGACTATTGAGCCAAGTTTCAAACTGATGTTTAATACATATAGTGTACAAGCTGGAGAAGATCTGAAGGTAGAAGTACCATTTATAGGTAGACCCAAACCTACGATTACTTGGACAAAAGATGAGCAGCCACTGAAACAGACGACCAGATTAAATATTGAGAATACAGCAACATCAACTATTTTACACATTAAAGAAAGCAACAGGGAAGACTTTGGTAAATATACAGTAACAGCAACAAATGCAGCAGGTACTGCAACAGAGCACCTGAGCATAATTGTACTAGAAAAGCCTGGCCCACCACGAGGACCTGTCCGCTTTGACGAAATTAGTGCAGACTTTGTTGTTTTATCATGGGATCCACCTGATTATACTGGTGGCTGCCAGATAAGCAACTATATAGTAGAAAAGCGTGACACAAGCACTACCACATGGAACATTGTGTCAGCAACAGTTGCAAGAACAACCATCAAAGCAACAAAACTTAAAACAGGTTCTGAATACCAGTTCAGGATTTCCGCTGAAAATAGATATGGAAAGAGCTCTCCTTTGGCTTCTAAATCAATTGTTGTGCAATACCCCTACAAAGTGCCTGGACCACCTGGAACACCATTTGTTACAGCAGCTTCTAAGGACCATATGATCGTACAATGGCATGAACCAGTTAATGACGGAGGAAGCAAAGTTCTTGGCTACCATCTCGAGCGTAAAGATAAGAACAGCATTCTTTGGACAAAACAGAACAAGTCACTTATTGTGGACACCAAATATAAAACAGATGGCCTTGAAGAAGGTCTTGAATATGAGTTCAGAGTTTCTGCTGAAAACATCGTTGGCATTGGCAAAGTCAGCAAAGTATCAGAACTCTATGTTGCCCGAGATCCTTGTGACCCACCTGGCCGCCCAGAGGCCATTGTTGTTACAAGAAGTAATATCACATTGAAGTGGAAAAAGCCTGAATATGATGGTGGAAGCAAAATAACTGGTTATATTGTAGAAAAGAAAGAACTGCCAGATGGTCGCTGGATGAAAGCCAGCTTTACCAATGTGTTGGAAACAGAATTTACAGTAAGCGGTCTTGTTGAAAACCAACGATATGAATTTAGAGTAATTGCAAGAAATGCAGCAGGTTGCTTGAGTGAACCATCTGAAAGTACAGGGCCTATTACTGCCAGAGATGAAATTGAAGCACCAGGAGCTTCATTGGATCCTAAATACAGAGATGTCATTGTTGTTCATGCTGGAGAAACCTTTGTTCTTGAAGCTGATATCCATGGCAAACCTATTCCTGACGTTACATGGTCAAAAGATGGTAAAGACCTTGAAGAAACAACTGCAAGAATGGAAATTAAATCTACCATTGAGAAAACAATTCTCACTGTCAAAGACTGTATAAGAGTAGATGGAGGTCACTATACGCTTAACCTCAAAAATGTTGGTGGCACCAAATCTATACCAATCACTGTAAAAGTGCTTGACAGACCAGGACCTCCAGAAGGACCTTTGAATGTTACAGGTGTCACTGCAGAGAAATGCTACTTGTCATGGTCTCCACCTTTGCATGATGGTGGTTCTAGTATCTCACATTATATCATTGAGAAGAGAGAGACAAGTAGGCTTTCATGGACACAAGTAGCAACAGATGTGCAGGCTCTTAACCACAAAGTAACCAAACTCCTTCCTGGCAATGAATACATCTTCCGTGTAATGGCAGTGAATAAATACGGAATTGGAGAGCCCTTGGAATCTGAACCAGTTGTGGCTCGTAATCCATACAAACCTCCTGGTCCTCCTTCAACACCTGAAGTTTCAGCAATCACAAAAGATTCCATGGTGGTAACATGGGGTCGCCCAGAAGACAATGGGGGAGCTGAAATTGAAGGTTACATCCTTGAAAAACGAGACAAAGATGGTATCCGGTGGACCAAATGCAATAAGAAAAGGCTGACAGACTTGCGATTCAGAGTAACAGGTCTAACTGATGGGCATTTCTATGAATTTAGAGTATCTGCTGAAAATGCTGCAGGTGTAGGGGAACCCAGCGAGCCATCCATTTTCTATCGTGCTTGTGATGTATTATATCCACCAGGTCCACCTAGCAATCCAAAGGTTACAGATACTTCCAGGTCATCAGTTTCCCTTGCCTGGAGTAAGCCCATTTATGATGGTGGTGCTCCTGTTAAAGGATATGTAGTAGAAGTAAAAGAAGCTTCAGCTGATGAATGGACAACCTGCACCCCACCAACAGGCCTACAAGCAAAACAGTTCACTGTGACAAAACTTAAAGAGAACCAGGAGTATAACTTCCGTATCTGTGCCATCAACTCAGAAGGAGTAGGAGAACCCGCGACTATACCTGGTGCAGTCTTAGCAGAGGACAAGATGGAACCTCCTGAAATTGAACTTGATGCAGATCTCAGAAAAGTAGTCACTGTGCGTGCTAGTGGTACTTTACGCCTGTTTGTCACCATCAAAGGAAGGCCAGAACCTGAAGTTAAATGGGAGAAAGCAGAAGGAACAATTAGTGAGCGAGCTCAAATTGAAGTCACCAGTTCCTACACAATGCTGGTCATTGACAATGTCAATAGATTTGATAGTGGTAGATACAATCTTACTTTAGAGAACAACAGTGGCAAAAAATCAGCTTTTGTTAATGTCAGGGTGCTTGATACACCTAGTGCACCTCTAAACTTGACAGTCAGAGAAGTGAAAAAAGATTCTGTAACTTTAGCCTGGGAAGCGCCACTTATTGATGGTGGAGCTAAAATTACCAACTATGTAGTTGAAAAGCGAGAATCCACGAGAAAGGCATATGCCACAGTTACGAGCAACTGTACTAAGAATTCCTTCAAGATTACTCAACTACAAGAAGGATGTAGTTATTACTTCCGTGTTCTAGCTGTAAACGAATATGGGGCTGGTTTACCAGCAGAAACTGCTGATCCAGTTAAGGTGTCTGAACCACCTTCTCCACCTTCAAAGGTCATTCTTGTTGACGTGACTCGCAATTCTGCTTCAATTAAATGGGAAAAGCCAGAGAGTGATGGTGGTAGTAAAATTACTGGTTACATAGTAGAAATGCAGACTAAAGGAAGTGTAAAATGGAGTGCATGTACTCAGGTGAAAACATTGGAAGCAACAATAACAGGTTTAAGTATGGGAGAAGAGTACAGTTTCAGGGTGATTGCTGTTAATGAAAAAGGAAAAAGTGATCCAAGAGAACTTGGTGTCCCAGTCATTGCAAAAGATATTGAAATCCAGCCATCTGTTGAGCTCCTTTTTAACACATTCACGGTGAAAGCTGGAGATGATCTTAAGATTGACGTTCCATTCAGAGGGCGACCTCTTCCCACTGCTAGCTGGAAGAAGGATGGGAATCCCTTAAAACAGACAACCAGGGTAAATGTTCAGACATCAAAGACTTTAACTTCACTATCCATCAAAGAAGCAACAAATGAAGATCTGGGACATTATGAATTACATCTTTCAAATACTGCCGGATCAACAACGGCTTCTCTAACTGTAGTTGTCCTCGACAGACCAGGACCACCAACTGATGTTAAAATTGATGAAGTTAGTGCTGATAGTGTAACTCTGTCTTGGAAACCTCCAGCATATGATGGTGGATGTCATATCAGCAATTACATTGTGGAGAAGAGAGATACTACCACAACAACATGGGAGGTAGTATCTGCAGCAGTTGCAAGAACATCAATTAAAGTATCTCGACTTGTCACTGGATCTGAATATCAGTTCCGTGTTTGTGCAGAAAATCGCTATGGGAAAAGCACTTACACTAATTCTCCTTCTGTTGTGGCAGAGTATCCATTTAAGCCTCCAGGTCCACCTGGAACACCTCGTGTGGCACATGCAACTAAATCTTTCATGATTGTAACTTGGCAGGTACCAGTTAATGATGGAGGTAGCGTAGTACTAGGATACCACTTGGAGCATAAAGAAAGAAGCAGCATTCTTTGGACAAAAGTCAACAAGAGCCTCATAACTGATACACAAATGAAAGTTACAGGTCTTGATGAAGGATTGATGTATGAATATCGTGTGTATGCAGAAAACATTGCTGGAATAGGCAAATGCAGCAAAGCATGTGAACCAGTCGCTGCAAGAGATCCATGTGATCCTCCTGGTCAACCAGAAGTTACTAATATTACAAGGACATCTGTCTCATTGAAGTGGACTAAACCAGAATACGATGGTGGAGCTAAAGTAACAGGATATATTATTGAACGCCGAGAGCTACCAGATGGTCGTTGGCTAAAATGTAATTTTACTAATGTGCAAGAAACATACTTTGATGTAGGTGGACTTACAGAAGACCAGCGTTACGAATTCCATGTGATTGCAAAGAATGCTGCTGGACTCTTCAGCCAGCCATCTGAATCAACTGGACCTGTGACTGTGAAAGATGATGTAGAGGCACCAAGAATTATGATGGATGCCAAATTCAGGGATGTTGTAGTTGTGAAAGCTGGGGAAGTGTTTAAAGTCAATGCTGATGTTGCAGGACGGCCAATACCAGTAATTTCATGGACAAAGGATGGCAGGGAGCTTGAAGGAAAAGCTAGAGTTGAAATAGTCTCAACAGATTTCACTACTGCAATAACCATTAAGGACTGTATCCGAGGTGATTCAGGACAGTATGTATTAACATTACAGAATGTTGCAGGAACAAAATCTTTGACAATTAATTGCAAAGTACTTGATAGACCTGGCCCACCTGCAGGTCCATTAGAAATAAATGGCCTTACTGCTGAAAAGTGCCATTTATCATGGGGACCTCCTCAAGAAAACGGTGGTGCAGATATTGATCATTATATTGTGGAAAAACGTGAGACCAGCAGAATTGCATGGACACTTTGTGAAGGAGAGCTTAAAACAACATCTTGTAAAGTGACAAAACTACTGAAGGGTAATGAGTATATTTTCAGAGTAATGGGAGTTAACAAATATGGTGTTGGTGAGCCTCTAGAAAGTGTTGCTGTCAAAGCCCTAGACCCATTTACAGTTCCAACTCCACCTACATCTTTAGAGATCACCAGTGTGAGCAAAGATTCAATAACGCTCTGCTGGGCAAGACCTGAGTCTGATGGAGGCAGTGAGATCTCTGGCTATGTAATTGAAAGGCGTGAGAAGACCAGCCTGAGATGGATTCGTGTAAACAAAAAGCCAGTATATGATTTAAGAGTGAAATCATCAGGTCTCCGTGAGGGTTGTGAATATGAATTCCGGGTTTATGCAGAAAATGCTGCTGGCCTCAGTCTCCCGAGTGAAACCACACCATTGATTAAGGCAGAAGATCCAATCTTCTTGCCATCGCCCCCATCTAAACCTAAGATTATGGATTCTACAAGGTCTAATATCACAATTGGTTGGACAAAGCCACTGTTTGATGGAGGTGCTCCAGTAACAGGGTACACAGTTGAATACAAGAAAACTGATGAAACTGATTGGACAACAGCCATTCAGAATTTAAGAGGCACAGAATATACTATAACTGGGTTAACATCAGGCTCTGAGTATGTTTTTAGAGTGAAATCCATTAATAAAATGGGTGTCAGTGAACCAAGTGATGTCTCAGAACCTCAGGCGGCAAAAGAAAGAGAGGAAGAACCTGCCTTTGAAATTGACAGTGAAATGCGAAAGACTTTAATTGTAAAGGCTGGTGGATCGTTCACAATGACTGTTCCTTTCAGAGGCAAACCAGTCCCAAATGTAACATGGAACAAACCAGACACTGATCTCCGTACACGTGCAAGCATTGACACTTCAAGTAATTGTACATCTCTTACGATTGAAAAAGCAACAAGAAATGATTCTGGAAAATACACATTAACATTGCAAAACATCCTGAACACTACCACCTTGACTTTAATTGTCAAAGTTCTTGATACCCCTGGCCCACCATCTAATATTACAACAAAAGATATAACTAAAGAATCTGCTGTGTTATCTTGGGATGTTCCTGAAAATGATGGTGGAGCACCTGTAAAGAACTATGTAATTGAAAAACGAGAAGCTAGCAAAAAGGCGTGGGTCACTGTGACAAACAACTGTCATCGCCTGTCCTACAAAGTGACTGGTTTGCAAGAAGGTGCCATTTACTACTTCCGTGTCTCTGGAGAAAATGAGTATGGTGTTGGAGTGCCTTCTGAGACCAAAGAGGGAACAAAAATAACAGGTATGTTTCACTACAAAAAAAAAATTTTAGTACTTAAAATAATGTGTGCTTTAAAGTGTTCAAAATAATGTTAAAAGCTTTAAATTTGCATACAGTAAAATAGATCATTTTTGGAGGTATGTCTGTGGTTTTACAAAAAAAAAAAAGCTAAGTAATAGCTTGAATTTTAAATTTTGCTTGGATTTTACTTAAAATATTTCTAACATACAAATTGGTTTAAAAGCACATTTTCTTGATCCAGATTGTGTTCCTGTGTAATTGCTAATATAAAAAGTAATATCTTCTATATTGTTTAACCTGTTGCACTTTTTTTTTCTCAGAAAAACCCAGCCCACCAGAAAAGCTAGGAGTAACAAACGTCACAAAGGACAGTGTTTCTCTTTCATGGCTAAAACCAGAACATGATGGTGGAAGCAGAATTGTTAGCTACCTCCTTGAAGCTCTTGAGAAAGGACAGCAAAAATGGGTTAAATGTGCAGTTGTAAAGACAACTCATCATGTTGTCCACGGTCTTAAGGAAAATGTTGACTATTTCTTCAGAGTGTCTGCAGAAAACCAAGCTGGTTTAAGTGATCCTAAGGAACTACTGCTCCCTGTTACAGTTAAAGAACAATTAGGTATGCTTCCTGACATGAGACAAAAGTCACATTCAATTGCATTCATATTTTAAAAGATGGAACATTCTTTTAATGGTTTGGAAATACTTTGTTTTTCAGAATCTCCTGAGATTGACATGAAGGGCTTCCCTCATAACACTGTATATGTTCGAGCAGGATCAAACCTAAAAGTTGAAATTCCAGTTTCTGGAAAACCATTGCCAAAGGTGACACTGTCTAGAGATGGTGTTGCACTGAAACCTACCATGAGATTTCACACAGAAACCACTGCAGAAAGTCTCATCATTAACCTTAAAGAAAGTGTGGCTGCTGATGCTGGCAGATACGACATTACTGCTGCGAACTCAAGTGGCACCACAAAATCATTTGTTAATATTGTTGTGCTGGATAGACCTGGTCCTCCTGTTGGTCCTGTTGTCCTTAGTGATGTCACTGAAGAGAGTGTAACACTCAGATGGCAACCACCAGCTTATGATGGAGGAAGTCAGGTTACCAACTATATTGTACTGAAAAGAGAAACAAGTACTGCTGCTTGGTCTGAAGTGTCTGCCACTGTTGCTAGAACTGTTATCAAAGTTATGAGGCTCACAACAGGAGAAGAGTACCAATTCCGCATCAAAGCTGAGAACCGCTTTGGCATCAGTGATCACATAGACTCGCAATGTGTGGTTGTCAAGCTTCCTTACAGTGAGTAACATGCTTCTCATGGTATACATTGATATTTTAATGACCTGATGTTGAAAACATAATTTTGTTAACAATCAATTTTTTTTTATATCGTCAGCTACCCCAGGCCCTCCTTCTACACCATGGGTCACTAATGTTACCCGGGAGAGTATTACTGTCGGATGGCATGAACCAGTCACTAATGGTGGCAATGCTATCATTGGATATCACCTGGAAATGAAGGACAGAAACAGCATATTATGGCAGAAGGCTAACAAGACCCTTATTCGTACCACGCACTTCAAAGTCACCACAATCAGTGCTGGCCTTATCTATGAATTTAGAGTTTATGCAGAAAATGCAGCTGGCATTGGAAAAGCAAGTCGTCCTTCTGATCCAGTCCTTGCAATTGATGCTTGCGGTATGTACTCTATAAAACAGTGAAGCCAAACCACTTTGTTTCCCTTGTGATAATCTGTTCTGTACAATAAGCCAATATTCAAAATAGCTGTTAATTATTGGCAATATTCTTGTTTCCTTCTGCAGAACCACCAAGAAACGTTCGTGCATCAGATATTTCCAAGACCTCTATCACTCTCTGCTGGCAGAAGCCAGCATTTGATGGTGGTAGCAAAATCACTGGATACATTGTAGAAAAACGTGATCTTCCAGATGGCAGATGGACAAAAGCTAGCTTCACCAATGTTATTGAAACTCAGTTCACAGTATCTGGCCTGACACAGAATTCCAAGTATGAATTCCGGGTCTTTGCAAAGAATGCTGTTGGTTCCATTAGTAATCCCTCAGATGTTGTGGGTCCTATCACATGTGTTGATACATACGGTAAGTGTTTCTCAATGCTATAATGATATAATTTTGGTATACTAGGACCATGCTGTTTTGTAGATCCATGGTCTTTTAAATATGGAAGGCTAGTTTACAGTGATTGATTCAAGGAGCACGACTGACTGTGAGCATTTGGGCATGATTGTAAGGAGCATCTTTGCTGTATCTCCATTTTTAAAGTCTTCTGGTATCTATCCTCTGAGCAAAAGAAGTCTGCTTATGGTTCAAGTGGTTATATTTATACATGTAAATGTCTTTTCTTCATAGGATTAGTTCTAATTTACTCTAGGTTTATGATTTAAGTTATATATGATCTCTTTACTTTGATCTGTATTTATCAAATACATTTAACTATTAGATTAAATAAGATAGTATTATTTGCGGGTTTTATTATATACAGGGCTACAACAAACATGTTTTTAACTTATTCTTATTTTTCCTTAAGGTGCACCTGAAATCGATGTGCCACCAGAATACACAGAAGTGGTGAAATACAAAGCAGGAACTTCAGTTAAGCTAAAACTAGGCATCTCAGGCAAGCCTCTACCCACTATTGAATGGTTCAAAAATGGCAATGAGGTACTAACCAGTGCACTAGTGTCTTTTGAAAACACAACAGAATTTGCTTCTATACTCATCAAGGATGCTAATCGACTCAACAGTGGCACCTATGAATTAAAATTGAAGAATGCCATGGGTTCAGCATCAGCCCACATTAGAGTCCAGATACTTGGTATGTCTTGAGATGCAACTGTATTTTACTATTAAACAATAATTCAGTAATGAATACTTAACATCTTCTTTCTTCTGCCTTCCACAGACAAGCCAGGACCCCCTGGTGGACCTATACAGTTTAAGACAGTCACTGCTGAAAAGATTACAATAATGTGGGACCCACCAGCAGATGATGGTGGTGCACCTATTACACATTATGTTGTTGAAAAGCGGGAAACAAGTCGGGTTGTATGGTCTTTAATTTCTGAAAAACTGGAGGGATGTATCATAACGACAACAAAACTCATCAAAGGAAATGAATATATATTCCGTATCCGTGGTGTGAACAAGTTTGGAATTGGTGATCCACTGGAATCTGAGCCTGTTATAGCCAAAAATTCATTTGGTAAGAAATAAGTTCTGTGAAATAACTTACGCAAGCGAATTGTCTTGTGTACTATTTGTAAGTAGTACTGATTTACTGACATATGATTTTTTACTCAGTTACACCTGGACCACCTAGTACACCGGAAGTCACGAAGATAACCAAGAATTCTATGACTGTTGTCTGGAATAGGCCCACTGTTGATGGAGGCAGTGAAATATCAGGATATTTTCTGGAGAAACGTGACAAGAAGAGTCTGAGTTGGTTCAAGGTCTCTAAAGAAACTATTCGGGACACCAGACAGAAAGTAACAGGTCTGACTGAAAACAGCGAATATCATTTCCGAGTTTGTGCTGTCAATGCAGCTGGACCAGGTCCATTCTCTGAGGCTTCTGACTTCTATAAAGCTGCAGATCCTATTGGTAAGATTCAATGTGCATTTCTTCCAATAGGTTAGAAATCAATGGAAAATGAGTAGTTAAGATGGGATTGTACCAATGTAATGGAAGGCAGATTTTCCTCCTTTTTACAATTAATTGGATTCTGATTGGTGTTTTTTTCCTCCAAAAACTATCATTTACAGATAAGCCAGGCTCACCAACAAAGCTGAAAGTTGTGGATACAACCAAGACATCTGTTACCCTCGGCTGGATTAAACCTGCTTATGATGGAGGAAGTCCAATTACCCACTATGTGGTGGAGAAGAGGGAAGGTGAAGAGCAAGAATGGACTGTAGTCAGTACCAAGGGAGAAGTGAGAACAACTGAATATGTTGTATCCCACCTTCAGCCAAGTGTTAATTATTATTTCCGTGTATCTGCTATGAACTGTGCTGGACAAGGAGAGCCTATTGAAATGATGGAACCTGTTCAAGCTAAAGATATTCTTGGTACTGTATTTTTTTGTGATTTATCGTTTTTCTGTGTGGGTTTTTTTTCAAACTATTTCTTATTTTACATTCCAAGTACACATTATTAATTTTTTATTTATTTCCACAGTGGCACCAGAGATTGATCTGGATGTTGCTCTTCGAACATCTATTGTTGCTAAAGCAGGTGAAGATGTGGAAATAATGATTCCATTCAAGGGAAGGCCTCCTCCAACAGTCACATGGCGAAAGGGTGACAAGAATCTTGGGAGTGATGAAAGATATATCATCCAGAACACAGAATCATCTACACTGCTCACCATTCCTCAAGTTACACGAAATGATACAGGAAAATATGTTCTTACAATTGAAAATGGAGTCGGAGAAGCAAAATCATCATTTGTGAATGTAAAAGTACTTGACACACCTTCTGCATGCCAGAAGCTGCAGCTCAAGCATGTTTCTCGTGGCACAGTTACACTGGTGTGGGAGCCACCTCTCATCAATGGTGGTTCTGAAATAACAAATTATGTTGTTGAGAAAAGAGATGCTACAAAGAGAGCCTGGTCAACTGTTACAACAAAGTGTTCTCATACCACCTTTAAACTGACTAACCTGTCAGAAAAGACTGCATTCTTTTTCCGTGTTCTTGCTGAAAATGAAATTGGACTAGGTGAACCTTGTGAGACATCTGAACCAGTGAAAGCTGCCGACGTACCTGGACCTGTAAAAGACCTAGCCATGAAAGACTCTACAAAGAGTTCTGTTAAATTGCAGTGGAGCAAACCTGACTATGATGGTGGTAGCATTATATCAGACTATGTTATTGAAAAGAAACTTCAGGAAGAGAAAGAATGGACATATGCAGGCACAAGCAAGAGCTGTGAATTTGTAGCTGACAAACTTAAAGAGCTTTCTGTCATGGAATTCAGAGTCTTTGCTAAAAATGAAAAAGGCATGAGTGACTCTGTTACTGTTGGACCCATTACAGTGAAAGAACTTATTATAACACCTGAAGCTGACCTTTCTGATATTCCTGGAGGTCAGATTGCAGTAAGAATTGGGCATAACCTGCATGTTGAATTGCCCTATAAAGGTAAACCTAATCCATCTATGAGCTGGCTCAAGGACAACCTCCCTCTTAAAGAAACAGAACATCTTCGTTTCAAGAAAACTGAAAACAAGATAAGCTTAAGTATCAAGAATGTGAAAAAGGAGCATGGTGGCAAATATACCTTAATTCTTGATAACGTAGTCTGCAGAAAGTCATTCACAATCACTGTAATCACTCTTGGTCCTCCATCTAGGCCAAAAGCACCTTTAAGAATAGATGAAATCAAAGCAGATAGTGTCGTTTTGTCATGGGACGCTCCTGATGATGACGGGGGAGGAGAAATTACTGGCTACAGTATTGAGAAGAGAGAAACATCACAAATGAACTGGAAACTGGTGTGTTCCAGTGCTGCAAGAACAACCTTCAAAGTACCAAATCTTGTTAAAGATACTGAATATCAGTTTAGAGTTCGTGCAGAAAACAGATACGGAGTGAGCCCACCTCTTGTCTCAGCAGATGTTGTGGCAAAGCATCAGTTTAAACCACCAGGTGCCCCAGGCAAGCCTGTTGTATACAACGTAACTGCTGATGGAATGACCATTTCTTGGGATGCTCCCGTTTATGATGGTGGTTCAGAGATTATGGGATACCATGTTGAAAAGAAGGAAAGAAACAGTATTTTGTGGCAGAAGGTTAATGTTGCATTAATATCTAATAGAGAATACAGGATTACTGGACTGCTTGAGGGCCTGGATTACCAGTTCCAAGTATATGCTGAAAACGCTGCAGGTCTAAGCCGAGCTAGTGAGCCAAGCAAATTTACTTTGGCAGTCTCTCCAGTGGGTAAGTGAATGACTAATCAATTATCCAAGAAAATTCTGTTCTTGTAGATTATTGTGAGCAGTAATAAAAATAAATCTTCATTATTTTTCTTTCAGACCCACCTGGCACTCCTGATTACATTGATGTCACTAGGGAAACAATCACCCTGAAATGGAACCCCCCGCTGCGTGATGGAGGCAGTAAGATTGTGGCTTACAGCATTGAGAAGCGGCAAGGAAGTGCAGATCGTTGGCTCAGGTGTAACTTTACTGATGTCAGTGAGTGCCAATATACAGTTACAGGGCTCAGTCCAGGTGACCGATACGAATTCAGAGTGCTTGCAAGAAATGCTGTTGGTACAATCAGCCCACCTTCACAGTCTTCAGGCTATATCATGACCAGAGATGAAAACGGTAAGAGTGTTTTCTTAATATGCTTGGGTATTGAAGCTAGGTAGTTTCTGGCAGTAGTGACAGGAAGTGGGAAGTCAAGGAGCAAAGAACTTGTGACTGTGGTCATCCCAGTCAATTCAGAATATTTATGTTCATACTCCAAGGTGAGAAGGTCTAAATTAAAGACCCAAATCTGGCAGACATACATAATCAATTTCTGAAAAGCATGGCACTCTACATGTTTCTTGGATAAGCAGCAGCAGCAAAGTTGGAAAGAAAGCATGGACTGTAATATTCTGATGCATTGAATAATTTCAAAATTAAAATGTGCCTCCGGTTGCTTGGCATATTATAAACACCATATTTTAACAGTGCCTTTCACCTATATATATATGCATGTGTTTATATGATGCACTTATGAATGCTTACAGGAAAAATGAGTTTATCATTCATATAACTGCTGTTTAGCGAATGCCATTTTGTAAGTGAAATAATTTTATATATCACAGACTTTTATGATTATTACATTTAGAAGAGTATCAGAAAAATATTTAGCTATGTGGAAATTGATTTCTTTTTCCTTTTTTAGTTGCTCCAACTATTGAATTTGGTGCTGAACACTTTGAAGGCCTTACTGTTAAAGCTGGAGAGAGCATTAGACTTAAAGCTCTAATCAAAGGACGTCCAGTACCTAAAGTGACATGGTTTAAGGATGGTAAAGAGATTGATAAAATGATGAATATAGAAATAACTACAGCTATTGGATATAGTACGATCTTCATTAGAGATGCTCTCCGGGAACATCGTGGAGTGTACACAGTAGAAGCCAAAAATGCATCAGGCAGTAAACGAGAAGATATTACCATCAGAGTACAAGGTACTGAACCAAGCACTTTCAGCATGCTTTTTAAAAAATAGTATTTTATTCTAAGTGTCAGCAAATTCTAACTCTGAACCTTTAAAATTGCAGACACACCAGGAAAAGTTGGTGGACCAATACGATTCACAAACATCACTGGAGAAAAAGTCACATTATGGTGGGAGCCTCCAGCTAATGATGGTTGTGCTTCTATTTCTCACTACATAATTGAAAAACGTGAAACCAGCAGGATTGCTTGGGCATTAGTTGAAGACAAATGTGAAGCTTGCAGCTACACAGCACTTAAATTAATTAAAGGCAATGAGTACCAGTTCCGTGTCTCTGCAGTGAACAAATTTGGAGTTGGCAGACCATTGGAGTCTGATCCAGTTATCGCACAAATACCCTACAGTAAGTTTCCACCTCATTCTGCACAAATATCCATGGAGTTACCATCTTGTCTTTCTAATGACATTTTTCTTTTTTTCAGCTCTCCCTGATGCACCAGGAATTCCAGAGCCTACCAATGTAACAGGAGACAGTATCACACTCACATGGGCAAGACCAGAGTCGGATGGTGGAAGCGAGATAAATGAGTACATTCTTGAAAGGAGAGAAAAGAAGAGCATGCGCTGGGTTAAAGTATCCAGTAAGAGGCCCATTACGGAGAACAGATACAGAGTAACTGGCCTTATTGAAGGCAATGAGTATGAGTTCCATGTCATGGCTGAAAACGCTGCAGGAGTTGGACCTCCAAGTGACGTTTCAAAGCTTATTAAATGCAGAGAACCAGTCAGCCCACCAAGTGCTCCTAATGTTGTAAAGGTGACAGACACATCAAAGACTAGTGTAAGCTTAGAGTGGACAAAGCCAGTTTTTGATGGAGGCATGGAAATAATTGGGTACATCATTGAGATGTGCAAAGCTGATCTTGAAGCATGGCAGAAAGTCAATGCAGAAACTGTTATTGCTACTAAATATACTGTTGTTGATTTGGAGCCAGGAGAACACTATAAATTCAGAGTTAGTGCTGTCAATGGTGCTGGCAGAGGAGAAAGTTGTGAAATTGCTGCTTCAGTCCAAACTGTGGACAGGCTTTGTGCACCTGAAATTGATATTGATGCAAACTTCAAGCAGACTCATATTGTAAGAGCAGGTGCAAGCATTCGTCTATTTATTGCCTTCTCTGGAAGGCCAGTTCCTACTGCAGTGTGGTCCAAAGCAGATGCTAATCTTAGTTTGCGTGCTGACATTCAAACAACGGATTCATTCAGCACATTGACTGTAGAGGAATGCAATAGAAATGATGCTGGCAAGTATGTCTTTACTGTGGAAAACAACAGTGGAAGCAAGTCTATTACATTTACTGTCAAGGTTTTGGACACACCTGGTCCACCAGGTCCTATTACATTTAAAGATGTGACTCGAACATCTATTACTTTAATGTGGGATGCTCCTGTTCTGGATGGAGGTTCTCGTATCCACCACTACGTTGTGGAAAAACGTGAAGCAAGTCGTCGTAGCTGGCAAGTAGTGAGTTCGAAATGCACTCGACAAATCTTTAAGGTCACAGATCTAGCAGAAGGTATGCCATATTACTACCGAGTATCAGCAGAAAATGAATATGGTGTAGGTGAACCCTGTGAATTAACAGAACCAGTTGTGGCCACAGAAGAACCTGCTCCACCAAAGAGACTAGATATTGTTGATACAACCAAATCTTCTGTAGTTTTAGCTTGGCTTAAACCTGATCATGATGGTGGTAGCCGTATTACTGGATACCTTCTTGAAATGAAACAAAAAGGATCTGACACCTGGACTGGAGCTGGACAAACCAAGCAACTTACTTTCACCATTGAAGGCCTTGTAGAGAACACAGAATATGAGTTCCGGGTCAAGGCGAAGAATGATGCTGGCTACAGTGAGCCAAGGGAAGCTTTCTCTTCTGTTATTGTTAAGGAGCCACAGATTGAACCAACAGCAGATCTCAGTGACATTACTAGACAGCTTATAACATGCAAGGCTGGAAGCACCTTTACTATTGATATACCAATCAGTGGACGCCCAGCTCCAAAAGTGACATGGAAACTTGAGGAGATGAGGCTGAAGGAAACTGAAAGAGTGACCATCAAGACAACAAAAGACCGAACCACGCTGACTGTAAAAGACAGTATGAGAGGTGACTCTGGTAAATACTACCTTACACTTGAGAACACTGCTGGTGTGAAAACATTTACTGTCACAGTGGTAGTCATAGGAAGGCCAGGGCCCGTCACTGGCCCAATTGAAATATCATCTGTATCTGCTGAGTCCTGTGTGTTGACCTGGAAAGAACCTGAAGATGATGGTGGCAGTGACATTACAAACTACATTGTAGAGAAACGTGAATCTGGCACAACAGCATGGCAGCTGGTGAATTCCAGTGTGAAACGCACACAGATCAAAGTCAGTCATCTCACGAAATATCAAGAGTACAGTTTCCGAGTAAGCTCAGAAAATAGATTTGGTGTCAGCAAGCCAGTTGAATCAAAAACAGTAGTTGCTGAGCATCCATTTGGTAAGTGAAACACTTCTCAACATTTGTTCTTTTCTTCTGACCTAAGTATTTATAATTACTAACATTTTCCTCCCCACCTTTTCATGTTTAGTCCCACCAAGCCCACCTTCAAGGCCAGAAGTCTATTCTGTGTCTGCAAGTGCCATGGCCATTCGCTGGGAGGAACCCTATCATGATGGTGGCAGCAAAGTCATTGGATATTGGGTGGAAAAGAAGGAGCGCAACACCATCCTTTGGGTGAAGGAGAATAAAGCACCATGCTGTGACTGCAACTATAAAGTCACTGGGTTGGTGGAAGGCCTAGAATATCAATTCAGAATCTATGCTCTAAATGCTGCAGGTGTTAGCAAAGCTAGTGAAGCTTCCAGACCTGTAGTGGCTCAAAATCCAGTTGGTAAGTATTACTTTTAGAGTTACATTGTTACTTAAGCTAAAATAGGATTGCATTTCTCATTTTTTCTGCTTTATTCCTCCAGATCCACCAGGAAGACCAGAAGTAACAGATGTCACCAGATCTACAGTGTCACTGAGCTGGTCACCTCCACTTTATGATGGTGGAAGCAAAATAATCGGATATATTATTGAACGCAAACCATATAACGAATCTGGTGATGGACGTTGGCTGAAATGCAATTATACCATTGTCTCAGAAAACTTCTTTACTGTGACAGCTCTTAGTGAAGATGAAGCCTATGAATTCCGTGTACTAGCAAAGAATGCTGCTGGTGTGATTAGCAAAGGATCTGAATCAACTGGTGCTGTCATTTGCAAAGATGAATACAGTAAGGAATATTTACTTGGAGCAGTTAAAAACATAATGTTCTATTTTTAGTACTGTCATGTAATTTTTTTTCAATTCTCCTTTTCCAGCACCACCAAAGGCTGAACTTGATGCCAGACTGCAGGGAGAAGTTTTGAGCATTAGGGCTGGATCAGATCTTGTTCTTGATGCAGCCATTGGTGGAAAACCAGAACCAAAAGTCTTCTGGTCCAAAGGTGACAGGGAACTGGAGCTATGTGAAAAGATATCTCTGCAATACACCAGCAAACGAGCTATTGCAATTATCAAGTTCTGTGACAGAAGTGATAGTGGAAAATATACCTTAACAGTTAAAAATGCAAGTGGGATGAAACAAATTTCTGTTCTTGTCAAAGTGCTTGGTATGTATCCTGTGATTACTATTAATACTTAGTATACTGAAAAATCCAGCATTGTTTTAAATAAGAATGAGATGCTTTTCCTTAGCCACTGATAACAGTACTTTTTTTGATTCCTACACAGATTCACCAGGTCCATGTGCAGGCAAGATCACAATTAGCAGAGTAACAGAAGAGAAATGTACTCTGGCATGGAACATTCCTGAGGAAGATGGAGGTGCAGAAATCACTCACTATATCATAGAAAGGCGTGAAACCAGCAGACTTCACTGGGTTATTGTTGAGGCTGAATGCCAGACTTTATCAACTGTGGTAACAAAACTTATTAAAAATAATGAATACATTTTCCGTGTGAGAGCTGTCAACAAATATGGACCAGGTGTTCCACTTGAATCAGAACCTGTGATTGCCAGGAATGCTTTCAGTGAGTATTACTACCTTCCACTGTGCATCAGAATTTGTGGAATAATTCTCATGGATAAGCAATGTGTTGAACAATCTTTTTTTTCCCTCACCTTTTAAAAAAACAGCTATTCCAACACAGCCTGGTGCTCCTGAAGAAGTGACTGTTGGCAAAGAACATATCATTATTCAGTGGTCAAAACCAGAATCGGATGGTGGCAGTGAGATTAAGGACTATCTTGTGGACAAACGTGAAAGGAAAAGTCTGCGCTGGACACGAGTGAATAGAGATTATACCATTTATGACACCAGACTGAAAGTCACTGGTCTCATGGAAGGGAGCCAGTACCAATTCCGTGTCACTGCAGTGAACGCTGCTGGAAACAGTGAACCAAGTGAAGCTTCACAGTACATGTTATGTAAAGAACCATCATGTAAGTTTCTATATTTAAAACATATTTTAATATTTATTCATAATAATGGAGCATTAATTCACATTAACACTTAAACTAAGAAACCCATAACCACACACAAACTCACTGAACTAGATAATATTGAAATAACTTAAAAATAGTTATAGTTCATCTTAAATGCCTTTCCCAGAATTAGCTGTCTGGAAATAGTTTTTGACTGAACTAGTTTTGACTGTAAAATGTTTTCTGCACCAATATAAAATTCATTTTCTTCTTTTTCAAAGACACTCCTGCATCACCTTCAGTTCCAAGAGTTGTGGACACTACAATGCACAGCATAAGTTTAGCATGGTCAAAACCCACATATGATGGTGGTGCTGAACTCTTAGGCTATGTTCTTGAAATGAAAGAAGAAGGTGCTGAACAATGGTATCGAGCACATACAACCGCCACTCTGAGGAATGCTGAGTTCACTGTGACTGGTCTTAAAACAAGCCAGAAATATCAATTCCGAGTTGCTGCAACAAATGTGAATGGTATGAGTGAATTTAGTGAATCATCAGCAGAAATAGAACCTGTGGAAAGAATAGGTAATTTGAAAACCTAATGTATATTTTAAGGAAACTATATTTTCCTTTAGGACTTCTATAAGATTAACTAATTCCATATTTCTTATACTCTTCATCAGAAACACCTGAACTTGAGCTTGCTGATGATCTGAAGAAGACTGTTACAGTCAGAGCTGGTGGTTCCCTGCGCCTCATGGTGTCTGTATCTGGCAGACCTGCTCCTGTAATCACATGGAGCAAGCAGGGTGTTGACCTTGTAAGTCGAGGTATTATTGATACTACAGACAGCTACACTTTGCTTATTGTGGATAAAGTTAATCGGTATGACGCTGGAAAATACATCATTGAGGCTGAAAATCAATCAGGAAAAAAATCTGCAACTATTTCTGTGAAAGTGTATGGTAAGTACTGCTACAATTGTATATGAGCATTGCAGCACTCTGCCTGCTCATTGCTCAGAAATAAGTGTTATTCATTTCCAAAGGAAGTTTGAATTTTAAATAACATGAGAATGTTTGAGAAGTCAGAGAAACAATCCAAAGGAAAATACATAATTTCTGGAGCTGTGCTAGTTTATAAATCAAATCCCAGCATTTTTGTTTTATGCAGTAGTCATTGACTGTAAAATGAAAGGATCCAAAAGGAGAAAAAAAAATTGTTTGTTTGTTTTAGATACACCTGGTCCACCACCTGCAGTGAGAGTTAAAGAAGTATCAAAAGATTCTGTGACACTTACTTGGGACATTCCAGTCATTGATGGTGGAGCCCCAGTCAACAATTACATAATTGAGAAACGTGAAGCTTCCATGAGAGCTTACAAGACTGTCACTACCAAATGTAGCAAGACATTTTACAGAGTTACTGGACTTCTGGAAGGAGCTTTGTATTACTTCAGAGTACTACCAGAAAATATTTATGGCATTGGTGAAGGCTGTGAAACATCTGATGCAGTACTAGTATCTGATGTCCCCATGGTACCACAAAAACTCGAAGTGATTGACACCACGAAATCAACTGTTACACTTGCCTGGGAGAAACCACTGCATGATGGTGGCAGCAGATTGACTGGCTATGTCATTGAGGCCAGCAAAGCTGGAACAGAAAGATGGTTGAAGGTAGTGACGTTGAAGCCTACTGTCTACGAACATACCATCATCTCTCTCAATGAAGGTGAACAGTACTTGTTCAGGGTCAGAGCACAGAATCAGAAGGGCGTGTCAGAACCACGAGAGATTGTCACAGCAGTGACAGTTCAAGACCGAAAAGGTAGGTGTCCACTGTTGATAACAATAAGGGGTCAAGCTTACACCAAATGAATGTGATAGTTATAAAACAGGTATTTAAAATATCAATTATCTGCTTTCCTTAGTTCTACCAACAATTGACTTTGCTGGAATACCTCAGAAGACAATCCACGTACCTGCTGGCAAGCCCATTGAATTAGCCATTCCAATTGAAGGACGACCACCTCCAACTGCATCTTGGTTCTTTGCTGGTTCTAAACTAAAAGAGTCAGAACGCATCAAAATGGAGACTACTGCCAAAATGGCCAAATTAACTGTGCGTGAGACCACCATACATGACACTGGGGAGTATACACTTGAACTGAAGAACACAACTGGAACAGTTACTGATACAGTAAAGGTTATAATCCTTGGTAAGAGTTCATCAAAATAATTGTCCATGACCTTCCTTCATTTCAACTTTTACATGAGAAATATGATTCCTTTTTTGTAAGGAATCTGTTTGTAAGTTTCTTTTTTTTTTCCCCCTAGACAAGCCTGGACCACCTGTTGGACCTATCAGAATTGATGAAATTGATGCAAATTTTGTAACCATCTCCTGGGAGCCTCCTGAGCTGGATGGTGGAGCTGCTCTTAGTGGGTATGTGGTAGAACAGCGTGATGCTCACCGTCCTGGATGGCTGCCAGTTTCAGAGTCAGTAACCAGGACAACGTTTAAGTTCACCAGACTTGTTGAAGGTGCAGAATATGTGTTCCGTGTAGCTGCTACAAACCGCTTTGGAATTGGATCTTACCTGCAGTCTGAAATTATAGAATGCAAGAGCAGAATCCGTAAGTCTGAATTTTTGTTCATTCTCTACCTTTAAAATTAAAAATACATATTTTAATGGGCTTATATATCCACACATATGCTAGAATTTTCTAGATGTTACTACTTCCTTTTGCCAGATAAAATTGTACATTATGATGCACAGTAATCTTCTTATTTTCCAGAGGAAAAATGCTACCCATAATCTGTATAGGTATTATAGATGTACTATACTGTGGATGGTAAATTTAGATTTTCTGCTCAGGTCTACCATCAGTCTTGAAAAACTGCTTTACTCCATTACAAAACCAGAAGTTTTTCACTGACCTGATTTGTAAATTACTTAGCTGTCTGCTAATAAAAGAGTTTGATAAGACATTGATATTACATTGTTATTCACAATATGTCACATACTACTATTGTGTAAAGCCATCTGACACTTTCTTCATTAATTCCACGTCATGTTTTTACAGGTATTCCTGGTCCTCCTGGCACTCCAGAAGTGTTTGATATCTCTCGAGATGGCATGACATTGACTTGGTTTCCTCCAGAAGATGATGGTGACTCACAGATTACTGGTTATATTGTGGAACGCAAAGAAGTTAGAGCAGATAGATGGATCCGTGTAAATAAAGTTCCAGTCACCATGACTCGTTACCGTTCCACTGGGTTGGTTGAAGGATTAGAATATGAACACCGGGTCACAGCAATCAATGCCAGAGGCACTGGGAAACCCAGCCGTCCTTCCAAGTCTGCTGTTGCCAGAGATCCAATTGGTAAGTAATTTCCTACAAAGATTAAACACATTATGGTAGAAGGCAATGACATTATAGTATAACTAATTCTAATTTGGTAATTTTTCTGGGTGTATTAACAAATGAGATACTGACTAGAGAAAATTAACAAAATATTAGTGAAAATCTTTCATTCAAAGTTTTCCTTTTTAAATTTACTATAGACTTATTATAGATCATAAGTTGCAAGTTGGCTTTTATTTCATCTTTCAATATTCATAAAAACAAATCCCACCTGCCTGTCTGATCTTCTCTTCCAGCTCCTCCAGGTAAACCTCAGAATCCAAGAGTCACTGATACTACAAGAACGTCTGTCTCCCTGGCTTGGAGTCCACCAGAAGATGAAGGTGGTTCTAAAGTTACTGGCTACTTAATTGAGATGCAGAAGGTTGATCAATTTGAATGGACCAAATGCAATACTACACCAACCAAGATTCGGGAATACACCTTGACACATCTTCCCCAGGGTGCAGAGTACAGATTCCGAGTGCTAGCCTGTAATGCTGGTGGGCCAGGAGAACCTGCTGAAGTGCCAGGAACAGTCAAAATAACAGAAATGCTTGGTAAGACATTTTAAGTCTTAGCTCTTGTTGAAAGCTGTCCCAAAAAGGTTTTTTTGCTTAAAGCAGGTATGATATCATCTGTAGGACATAGCATGACATGTTATTTTTGTTTACAGAATATCCTGACTATGAACTTGATGAAAAATACCAAGAAGGTCTCATGGTGAGACAAGGAGGAGTAATCAGGCTTACAATACCCATTAAGGGTAAGCCCATCCCAGTATGCAAATGGACAAAAGAAGGACAGGACATCAGCAAGAGGGCCATGATTGCAACTTCTGAGACTCACACAGAACTTGTGATCAAAGATGCAGAAAGAGAAGATTCAGGCACCTATGATTTGGTACTTGAAAACAAGTGCGGCAAGAAAGCCGTGTACATTAAAGTCAGAGTGATTGGCATTCCAAATCCACCAGAGGGACCACTAGAGTATGATGATATACAAGCTCGTTCTGTCAGAGTAAGCTGGAGACCTCCTACAGATGATGGCGGTGCAGATATCCTGGGTTATATTGTTGAGAGAAGAGAGGTACCGAAGACTGCCTGGTACACTGTTGACTCTAGAGTGAAAGGAACATCACTAGTGGTGAAAGGACTCAAAGAAAATGTGGAATACCACTTCCGTGTTTCTGCTGAAAACCATTTTGGTATCAGCAAATCTCTCAAATCTGAAGAACCAGCAGTACCAAAGACACCTCTAAGTAAGTTTTCTTTTAGACAAAAAAAAAAAAAAAAAATTAGGTACTACATTGTGATCTAAAAGTGAAACAATATATGCAGAAATTTTAATGCTGTGTAACTATTATTTCTAATATTCTTATTATTATAATTATTAACAGATCCACCAGAGCCTCCAAACAACCCACCTGAAGTGCTTGATGTTACAAAGAGTTCTGTCAACTTGTCCTGGTCCAGACCTAAAGATGATGGTGGTTCTCGTGTAACTGGCTACTATATTGAACGTAAAGAGACATCTACAGAAAAATGGGTCAGACATAATAAGACACAGATTACCACTACAATGTACACAGTCACAGGACTTGTTCCAGATGCTGAATATCAATTCCGTGTCATTGCTCAAAATGACATTGGTGAAAGTGAAGCAAGTCCTGCTTCTGAACCAGTTGTATGCAAGGATCCATTCGGTAAGATGGTGTCCACATAAACAGATCTTTTGAAGAGCAGCTTAGTGACATTTAGAGAAAAATTGATTTTCTGTATTTATTTTAATTTTCAGACAAACCAAGCCAACCTGGAGAAATTGAGATCACTTCTATATTTAAGGACAGCATTACATTAGAATGGGAACGACCTGAAAGTGATGGTGGCAAAGAGATCCTTGGCTATTGGGTTGAATATCGCCAGTCTGGCGAAAGCACCTGGAAAAAATGCAATAAGGAACGCATCAAGGACAGGCAGTTTACAGTAGGAGGTTTACTAGAGGCCACAGAATATGAGTTCCGTGTTTTTGCAGAAAATCAGACTGGCCTCAGCAGACCTCGAAGGACTGCTATGGCAGTGAAAACTAAATTAACATGTAAGAAAAAATACATTGTCACATTTGCTGTGATGTTGTTGTAATTTGCTGTGTCATAAACCATTGTGCTGCATTTAACATGCTGCCTATTTGTTTTACATTATATTTGTTAACATGACTGTCCCAAAGGACAATCTTTCAAGTATTAGTGGATCAAGAGTAAATGAAAATTAATTTCCAGGAATATAATAATAGAGGAAAAAAATCATAGTAATCATCGTTATTTTTTTCTTATTTTCTTTGTCACAGCTGGAGAAGCACCTGCCATAAAAAAAGAAATGCAGGATGTTACGACTAAACTGGGCGAGGCAGCTCAGCTGACATGCCAGATTGTTGGGAGACCTTTGCCTGATATTAAATGGTACCGCTTCGGCAAAGAGCTGGTACAAAGCAGAAAATACAAAATGTCATCTGATGGGCGCAATCATACACTGACAGTAATGACAGATGAACAGGAGGATGAAGGTCTCTACACTTGTATGGCTACCAATGATGTTGGAGAAATTGAAACTAGTGGCAAGCTATTATTGCAGGCTCCTCCTCAGTTCCACCCCGGCTTCCCATTGAAAGAGAAATACTACGCAGGTGCAGGTGGAACCCTCCGCCTTCACGTTGTATATATTGGCCGGCCAGTACCAGCAATAACTTGGTTCCATGGCAACAAACCTTTGAGAGGATCAGAAACAGTTACTATTGAGAACACAGAACAGTATACTCATCTTGCTATTAAGAATGTCCAGCACAAGACTCATGCTGGGAAGTACAAAGTACAACTCAGTAACACATTTGGAACAGTTGACACTGTACTAAATGTGGAAATACAAGGTAATTAATTTTCTTTTCAGTATTTTTGTGGAATATTTTCTCAAATATTGACTCGAAAAAGAAATAAAAATTTTGTGCTTTTTTTTGTACAGATAAACCAGAAAAACCAGTAGGGCCAATTGTTATAGAGTCTATACTGAAGAATTCTGTGGTGATAAGCTGGAAACCACCAGAGGATGATGGAGGTGTTATGATAACCAACTACATCATAGAGAAGCGTGAAGCCAAGGAGGGAGCAGAATGGCAACTTGTATCTTCAAGTATTTCAGGCACAACCTGTAGAATTGTTAACCTAACTGAAAATGCAGGCTATTATTTCCGTGTTTCTGCTCAGAATATGTACGGCATTAGTGAAGCACTGGAGGTCTCATCAGTAGTTTTCATAAAGCCTCCATTTGGTAAGTAGAGCCCAAAATACCAATGTCTGTATGCACCCATGTTTTTGTTTAACCCCAGCCAGCAGCCCAGCCCCACACAGCTGTTCGCTCACTGCTCCACCAGTGGGACTGGGGAATGAATCAGAAGGGTAAAAGCTGGAAAATTTTGGGTTGAGATAAAAAAGCAGAAGCTGTGTGCACCAGCAAAACAAAATAAGAAATTCATTCCCTGCTTCCCCCAGGCAGACAGGTGTTCAGCCATCTCCAGGAGAGCAGGGCCCCCATCACATGTAACAGTGGCTTGGGAAGACAAATGCCATCACTTCGAATGTTCCACCCTTGCCCCATTTTGTATACTGAGCATGGTGTCATGGTCTGAAATGTCCCTTTGGTCATTTGGGCTGACCTGTCCTGACTGTGTCTCCTCCCACCCTCCCATGCACCCCCAACTTCCTCACCAGCGTGGCAGTACAAAAAGAAGAAATGGCCTTGGCTCTATGTAAGCTCTGCTCAGCAATAACAAAAACATCTCTCAGTTATCAACCCTGTGTTCAGCACAAATCCAAAACACAGCCCTATATTAGCCATTGTGAAGAAAGTTAACTCTGCCCAAGCCAAAACCAGCATACCCTGTAATTAATTAGTAAGGCAAGCTCACTTCAGTTTTTGAACTTTGTTATTCTTTACAGAAAAACCAGGACAACCTGGCCAGCCAGTAGCAAGTGCTGTCACAAAGGATTCTTGTGTTGTCTCATGGAAGCCACCTGCAAGTGATGGCGGTGCAAAGATTAGAACTTACTATCTTGAAAAGCGTGAGAAAAAACAAAACAAGTGGATTTCTGTAACAACAGATGAAATCCGTGAAACAGTCTACTCTGTGAAAGATCTTATTGAAGGTCTTGAATATGAGTTCCGTGTAAAATGTGAAAATCTTGGTGGTGAAAGTGAATGGAGTGAGGTATCCCAACCAGTCATTCCAAAATCTGATGTACCAGTTAAAGCTCCACATTTCAAGGAAGAACTAAGGAATCTGAATGTGAAATTTCAAGCTAATGCTACATTTGTCTGCAAAGTCACTGGTCATCCTAAGCCAATTGTCAAGTGGTACAGACAGGGCAAAGAAATCATGCCAGATGGAGAAAAGATCAAGATACAGGAATTCAAGGGTGGATATTACCAGCTGGTCATCACGAATGTAACAGATGATGATGCCACAGTATATCAAGTTAGAGCTACCAACCAAGGAGGATCTGTGTCTGGCACTGCCTCCCTGGATGTTGAAGGTGAATGAAGGGTCTTGATAATCAAGACAATTCGATTTAATTTTTAATATTTAGACTATTGATGCTCTTCTCATGTGCTTTTGGTTATGTGTTTTTTTCTTCCTCTATCTATTCCAGTTCCTGCAAAGATTCATTTGCCCAAAAACTTGGAAGGCATGGGAGCTGTTCATGCCCTCCGAGGGGAAGTGGTGAGCATCAAGATTCCATTCAGTGGCAAGCCACCCCCTGTGATCACATGGCAGAAGGGACAAGATCTCATCGATACTAATGGACACTACCAAGTCATTGTTACACGATCATTCACATCTCTTGTTTTCCCAAATGGTGTTGACAGAAAAGATGCAGGATTTTACATTGTTTGTGCCAAAAACAGATTTGGAATCGATCAAAAAACAGTTGAATTAGATGTGGCTGATGTGCCTGATCCACCAAGAGGTCTGAAGGTAACTGACGTTTCACGGGATTCAGTCAACTTAACCTGGAACGAACCAGCCACTGATGGTGGAAGCAGGATCATAAACTACATTATTGAGAAACGTGCTACAACAGCAGAGCGATGGATTCGTGTTGCCCAAGCTCGTGATACACGATACACAGTGGTGAACCTATTTGGCAAGACCACCTACCAGTTCCGTGTAATTGCAGAGAACAAGTTTGGCCAAAGTCAGCCTTCTGAACCTACTGATCCAATTGTAACAAAGGAAGATAAGACCAGAGTAATGAACTATGATGAAGAAGTTGATGAAACCAGAGAAATTACGGCAGCTAAAGCAGCTCACTATTCTACAAAGGAACTCTATGACAAATATATGATTGCAGAAGAGCTTGGACGTGGGCAGTTTGGCATTGCACACCGCTGTGTTGAGGCAGCTTCAAAAAAGACTTACCTGGCCAAATTTGTCAAAGTAAAGGGTGCCGACCAAGTTTTGGTAAAGAAAGAAATTTCCATCCTAAACATTGCTAGGCACCAAAATATCCTATATCTTCATGAATCATTTGAGAGCCTAGAAGAATTGGTCATGATCTTTGAATTCATTTCTGGGGTTGACATCTTTGAAAGAATCAGCACAGCTTCATTTGAACTTAATGAAAGAGAAATAGTAAGTTACGTACGCCAGGTCTGTAATGCACTAGAGTTTTTACATCGTCATAGCATTGGACATTTTGATATTAAACCAGACAATATTATTTACTTTACAAGAAGGAGCTCTGTAATTAAAATTGTTGAATTTGGTCAAGCCAGACAGTTAAGGCCTGGAGACAGCTTTAGACTCCAGTTCACTTCTCCTGAATATTATGCACCTGAAGTACATCACCATGACTTGGTCAGCACAGCTACAGACATGTGGTCAGTTGGTGCTCTAACATACATACTTCTGAGTGGCCTTAACCCTTTCATTGCTGAAACAAACCAACAAGTTATTGAAAATATTCTAAATGCCGAATACAGCTTTGAGGATGAAGCATTCAAAGACATAAGCATCGAAGCCATGGACTTCATTGATCGCTTACTAGTAAAGGAAAGAAAATCTCGGATGACAGCTGCTGAAGCGCTTAATCACGTGTGGCTAAAACAGCAGGCGGAAAAAACCAGCACTAAAACCATTAAGACCTTGAGGCACAGGCGTTACTATCAAACTCTAGTAAAGAAGGAGTGGAACACGGTTGTGTCAGTAGCCCGCATTTCCTGTGGAGGCGCAATTAGATCCCAGAAGGGCATAACGGTGGCTAAAGTTAAAGTTGCCCCAATAGACATTGGGCCTATTGCTGGGCAAATAAAGCATAATGTTGCAGAAGAAGGAGGCCATGCCAAATATGTATGTACAATTGAAAACTATGATGAGTCCACACAAGTCACATGGTACTTTGGTATGAGGCAATTAGAAAACAATGAGAAATATGAAATCAAATATGAAGATGGCGTGGCAACCATGTATGTCAAAGATGTTTCTAAATCAGATGATGGAACCTACCGATGCAAGGTAGTAAATGATTATGGTGAGGACAGCTCTTATGCAGAACTTTTTGTTAAAGGTGTGAGAGAAATTTCTGAGCACTACAGATGCAGAACTGTTAGAAAAGTGAAACGACGTGTTGATACTATGAGACTATTAGAGCATCCCCCAGAATTTACTCTGCCTTTGTATAACCGCACTGCATATGTTGGAGAAAATGTCAGGTTTGGAGTAACTATAACAGTTCACCCAGAACCTCGCTTAACATGGTATAAATCAGGCCAGAAAATCAAACCTGGGGATGATGATAGGAAGTATACTTTTGAATCAGACAAGGGTCTTTATCAACTTGTCATCAATAATGTCACTGAAGAGGATGATGCTGAATACAGTATTGTGGCACGCAATAAATATGGTGAAGACAGCTGCAAAGCTAAGCTGACTGTGATTCCGCATCCGCCTCCAGCAGATGCCACACTCAGGCCAATGTTTAAAAGACTGCTGGCAAACGCTGAATGTCAAGAAGGCCAAAATGTCAGCTTTGAAATCAGGGTATCTGGTGTGCCAAAACCAACTCTGACATGGGAGAAAGATGGTCAGCCTCTATCCTTTGGTCCCAACTTTGATATAATTCATGAAGGTTTAGATTATTATGCTTTGCATATCAGAGATACTTTACCAGAAGACAGTGGCTACTACAGAGTTACTGCTACAAACAGTGCTGGATCAACAAGCTGTCAGGCTTATCTAAAAGTTGAACGCTTGAAATATGTCAAGCGTGAGTACAAGACAGAAGAAGAGCGGGAGAAGCATGTACAAAGGCAGATTGACAAGACCTTACGAATGGCAGAAATCCTTTCTGGGGTTGAAGCTGTTCCACTGACACAAACTGCACAAGAGGCTCTCAGAGAAGCTGCTATCCTATATAAACCAGCCGTTAGCTCAAAGACCGTTAAAGGTGAATACGAAATTCAGAAAGAAGAAAAGAAAGAGAAGGAAGAAAGGAGACTTCGTATGCCATATGAGATCCCAGAGCCTCGCAAACATGTGCGTGCTGCTCTTGAGGAAGATCAGCATATTAAACACTTTGTGCCTCTGTCTGACATGAAGTGGTACAAGAAGCTGCGAGACCAGTATGAAATGCCAGGAAAACTTGAGAGGACTGTTCAGAAACGCCAGAAACGCATACGTCTTTCCAGGTGGGAGCAATTCTATGTGATGCCACTGCCACGCATTTCTGATCAGTACAAGCCTAAATGGCGCATACCAAAGCTGACACAAGATGATCTTGAAATTGTGAGACCAGCACGCCGGCGTACCCCATCTCCGGAGTATGAATATCACTATAGACCAAGAAGGCGGTCACTTGGTGACTTGTCTGATGAGGAATTGCTCATGCCAATAGATGATTACTTAGCCATGAAGAGAACTGAAGAGGAAAGACTGCGCCTTGAAGAAGAGCTGGAGTTAGGCTTTTCTGCTTCCCCACCAAGTAGAAGCCCCCCACGCTTTGAGCTATCTGCCCTTCGATATTCTACTGCAGCAGCACAGGTCAGCTCAGAAGAAGAAAGAAAAAGAGAGCTGAGGTATTCAAGCTATCACATTCCAACTAAAGCTGAGACCAGTGCAAGCTATGCAGAGCTTCGTCAGCGTCACGACAGGGCTGCCTACAGACCACCTAAACAAAAGCAAAGAATAATGGATGAGAGGGAGGATGAAGAATTGCTCCGGCCTGTTGGCACTGATCAGCGACTCTCTGAATACAGGAGTGAGCTCAAATATATGGCAGAGGAAGAAAAGAGTAGACTCAGGAGAAGGAGGGAAAGAGAAATAACTGAGATCACATCAGAAGAAGAAGAAGAAATAGAAATGGTGCAATTTGCTCACGGGGAATTTTCACCTCCCTCTAGATTACTAAGGAGAAGAAGATCCCTTTCTCCAACTTACATTGAGTTGATGCGTCCTGTATCTGAATTAATTCGCCCTCGCTCACGGCCTCCTGAAGAAAGTGAGAGAAGATCCCCAACACCAGAGAGAACTCGACCACGCTCACCTAGCCCAGTCTCTAGTGAACGATCTCTCTCCCGGTTTGAGAGGATGGCAAGATTTGATATATTTTCTAGATACGAGTCTATGAAATCTGCTCTGAAAACTCAAAAAACGATGGAAAGGAAATACGAAGTTCTGACTCAGCAGCCTTTCACCCTTGACCATGCTCCTCGCATTACCCTGAGAATGCGCTCACACCGGGTACCGTGTGGCCATAATACTAGGTTCATTCTAAATGTCCAGTCAAAACCAACCGCCGAAGTGAAGTGGTACCACAACGGTATTGAGCTCCAAGAGAGCAGTAAGATACACTTTACCAATACAAGTGGTGTATTAACTCTGGAGATTCTCGACTGCCACATTGATGACAGTGGAACATACCGAGCTGTATGCACAAACTACAAAGGCGAATGCTCTGATTATGCAACGCTAGATGTTACTGGGGGAGATTACACTACATACTCTTCCCAGAGGAGAGATGAAGAAGTACCAAGGTCAATTTTACCTGACTTGACAAAAACAGAGGCATATGCAATCTCCTTATTTAAGAAAGCATCTGCAACAGAAGCAAGTTCCTCAGTAAGAGAGGTCAAATCAGAAGTGTCAGCAACAAGAGAATCACTTCTATCCTATGAACACTATGCTGCTTCTGAAGAAAAAGTCACTGCAGCTGAAAAAAAATCATTGGAAGAAAGGACTTCACACAAAGCATTTAAAAGCACTCTGCCAGCAACAATCCTTACAAAGCCACGGTCAATCACAGTTTCTGAAGGGGAGACTGCAAGATTTTCCTGTGATGTTGATGGTGAACCAGCACCAACAATAACATGGCTCCGTTCAGGCCAACCTATTGTTTCTTCAAGGCGCTTCCAAGTAACACGAACACAGTACAAGTCTACCTTTGAAATTTCTTCTGTCCAGTTATCAGATGAAGGAAGTTACACTGTTGTGGTGGAAAACTCTGAAGGAAGACAGGAAGCCCATTTTACTTTGACCATTCAAAGAACAAAAATCCCTGAAAAAACAATTACATCACCTCCAAGGATAAAATCTCCTGAGCCTCGTGTAAAGTCACCAGAGCCAGTTAAGTCTCCTAAACGAGTGAAATCTCCTGAACCCATCAGCAGTCCCCCAAAAGCTAAGTCACCACCTGGAGACAAAATGGTACCAACAGAGAAAATACAATTACCAACTCCTTCTCCACCAAAGATAAAACAGCATCTGAAAGCAGAAACTCTTGGAGATAAGGTAAAGTTATCCTGTGCAGTTGAAAGCAATGTTTTAAGTGTCAGAGAAGTGGCTTGGTATAAGGATGGTAAAAAACTGAAAGAAGACCATCATTTCAAGTTTCATTATGCAGCAGATGGCACTTATGAGCTCAAAATCCATGAACTCACGGAATCTGATAAAGGAGAATACACCTGTGAAATTATTGGGGAAGGAGGTGTTTCAAAAACTAACTTCCAGTTTACTGGTCAAGTATTTAAAAATATCCATTCCCAGGTGAGAGGTGTATCTGAATCTCATAAAACAGTTCAGAAAGAAGATGAGTTACTTAAGGTTTCTACCCAGAAGAAATCAGTAGTGGCATCTGAAGAGAAATCTGAAGTTCAGGAAGTTATTAAAAAGTCAGTTGTTACGGAAGATGTCAAACAATTGAAAGCAGAAATTACAGCTTCTTCAACTAAAATGACAATGTCTGAAGGGCAGAAAGTGACACTGAAAGCCAACATTCCAGGTGCCTCTGAAGTAAAATGGGTGCTGAATGGAATGGAGCTGAGAAATTCAGATGATTACAGATACGGTGTTTCTGGAAGCGATCACACATTAACTATCAAAAAGGCCAGTAATAAGGATGAAGGTATACTCACCTGTGAGGGTAAAACTGATGAAGGCATTATTAAATGCCAGTATGTTGTGACCCTTTCTAAAGAGCGCTCCAGTGAACCAGCATTCATCATGCAGCCTAAGTCTCAAAATGTCAATGAAGGACAAGATGTGTTGTTCACCTGTGAAGTTTCTGGGGAGCCTTCTCCTGAAGTTGAGTGGTTAAAGAATAATCAACCTGTAAGTAACCATTTAATATGTTTACTTGAAAAATTGGGATTTATTAATAAAATTGATCGTAATTAAACCATTTTTGTTCCCCTCCTTAGATTGCAGTTTCATCGCACCTCAGAGTATCTCGCTCTAAAAATACATATTCTCTTGAGATTCGAAATGCAGCAGTGAGTGACACTGGAAAATACACAGTCAAGGCAAAAAATTACCATGGGCAGTGTTCTGCTACAGCATCTTTGACTGTACTCCGTAAGTTAGTTCTTTGGATCTTGTGTTCAGAATAATCACAACTTTTTGCTGTGGTGTGTCTACTAAAATGGCTTATGATAAAATCAACTGGCAATGTTGACTTAAGTTTTTAAGAAGTTCATCTTTCTTTTGTATGTTAAATATACATCCCTAAAACAGCATTCAAAATATTTTTAACACCCACAGAGTAGTACAGAGGTGCTCTATTACATCAACAGGTGCATGTTAAGAGAAAGCAATAAGCATTTGTTCTAGGATGAGTATGTTAGGACCTTGGTGCTGGTAATTATTCTTTCCTCATTTACTAACAAAATCTGCTACCATAAAACAAAGTCATTCCACAGCTAAACTTTTTATGGCATCTTCATTGAACTGGGTTTACTATTTTATTTGGCTATACCATATCCCAGTTCCTAGCATCAAGGTGTGGCTGTAATTTGCTTGCATGATTGTGTTTGGGTTTAAAGCAAAGCTGCAGTGATTGAGCTTTCCTGTTGCCCTTTATAGCTACAGAACAATGCAGTGAAATACAGATTTTACTATTCTTTGTTTTTAAGAACTTGAAAATATTTCACAGCTTCTACAAATATGAACTGAACACACACAATTTCTGAGTGTCTAATTCTAGTAATGGTTCTAATAAGAAACACTGTGTGATGACCTGTTTTTTAAGTATGTATGTTTTTCCTTGAAGCTCATAATACTGTAAGTTTCATTGCCTATTTTTTAATTTCTAAATTCTGCCTGTGATTTGGATATCTTGAATCAAATGATTGTAAACAAGTGTATACTCCACTGCAGTTTTCCATTGAAAGCAAAGTATGCCGTCTTCATTTCTGTAAAATTAACCATACAGAACTGCATGACTTTGTTCGTTAATGTGATGTTGTTGCTTTTTCCTTCTATGTTTGCAATGCTCCTCAGCTCTAGTTGAAGAACCTCCGAAAGAGGTAGTATTGAAGACCAGTGGAGACGCAAGCATGCACGAAAGTTTTTCTTCTCAGTCCTTTCAAATGGCTTCTTCTAAACAAGAGGCTTCATTCAGCAGTTTCAGCAGTAGCAGCATGACTGAAATGAAATTTGAAAGCATGTCTGCCAAAAGCATGTCCTCCATGAAAGAATCCTTTATAGAGATGAGCTCCAGCAGTATTATGGGGAAATCTAGCATGGCTCAACTGGAGAGTTCAACTAGTAAAATGCTTAAATCAGGTCTGAGAGGTGAGCATTACAATTATCAGTAGAGTTAGTGCTTCAGCTATCCTGAAGTAGTCCTCAGGGTAAAGCTGCTGCATGGCTTAGAGAAAACAGACTAACTTGGTATTTCTTCTCCTATTTTATAAAGGAGTACCACCCAAAATTGAAGCTCTCCCATCTGATATCAGCATTGAGGAAGGAAAAGTTCTCACACTATCCTGTGCCTTTTCGGGTGAACCTGCTCCTGAAATAACCTGGTACTGCAGAGGGAGAAAAATTACCAGTCAGGACCAGCAAGGCAGATTCCACATTGAAACCAGTGAAGATCTAACCACCCTGATCATCATGGATGTCCAGAAGAATGACGGTGGACTTTATACTCTGAATTTAGGGAATGAATTTGGTACCGATTCTGCCACTGTGAATATAAATATCCGATCACCTTAGAGAGCTTAATCTGTATTATTTACACTTGTATTTTTACAAGTGATTCATATATGGACTGAAATATCTGATATGTAAATATAAAAGAAAAATATTTTTTTACCTACCTGAACGAGACAAAGTCCAGATCTATACATTATGACTTATAGTCATTATTGATCTAAGAATTTAAAACACTTTTTTCACTGACATGTACATACTGTATATAGCCGAAGTTAACGGTTATGAAGTTTTGTACCGTTTATTTTATGACATTTTGAAACGTAACTTTTGGAACTAACAGTTGGCAGGGGAAAGTTTCCTAGCAAACGACTACCCTGCTCAACATTTAACTAATTTTTGCGCCTCAACTCATTGTTGATGTCTAAGAATGCCTCAACAGGTAGAGAGGCTCCCTGTTGAAGATTACCTATACCTAAGACATGATACTGTGCACAGTATTTCATACGTGCACAAATATTTATGTTGAATCAGAAATGTAAGGCATTGGTGATGTTTGCAATTACCCTCCTGTAAACATTGCTTTTATGTTTTACATTGGATCTGATTATGTCATAATTTTCATACCTGACTGACAATTTCTGGACAAAGTGCGAGCGGCCTGCACTTTGTTCACCCACTGTGTACTGTTTCTGACATATTGACTACCTGAATAGCTTTTAAAAAAGTAACATCACCTGGCCATCCCCTTAATCAACAAAGCTATTTAGGTATTCAAGTGCAGCAGCAGTACCCCATCTCGGAGGTTCTTAGGGTGCAGTGATTGAGTTTGTGTGGTAGTATTAGACACCTAGTAGTCACTTCCGGGCAACTAAGCAATGAACCACAGTTTGGAAACAAACTGTTGCTACAACATCAAATAGCCTGCACTTCAACTTGCTTTAGTTCTCCTAATGTAGTAATAGAGCTTGGTAGCTGTTGAACCTCCTTGAGATAGAATTGTTCATTTGAAATAAAGCATGCTTTCTGCACCATAAAGTCTGCGACTCCTTCTTGATTTATTATGCTGTTTTTACAGTTCCTGTACTACACTACAGAAAAAGTTGCTGAAACAAAAGATGAGGTAGAAATGCAGTTCTCCAGTGTAAACCAGGTTTACTGTTGACAATCCAGCCATCTATCAGAAACAGCCTGTCCACCAGCCAGCCTTGGAAAAAATCACTTCAAGAAAAATTTTCTTCATAGGTTCTTCATTGAAAAAGGATAAATTCTAGCATATGCCTAAGCATTGTGCTTATCCCTCTGTTATTTGCAGGCTTTCGTCTACACCGTCTTGTTTTTTTGGCAGCTGCAACTAGTGCAGACTAGGTGACCCTAATTGCCTGGACCAACAAGTTGTCACCTCCTGTCGATTAATCAATTCTTCATCCCACAAGTCAGCTGACATATCTGTCAGAGCAAAGCCTGTCTTCACATTTAGGGGATTGTGGGAGGAGTTGGGATATGTTATCTGTGGGGAAAAGAGTATCAAGGTCAAAGGAGGAAGTCTGCTTCTAGAATTCATTCTGTAGAAGAAGCTTGAGAGAAAACACAATTCACAGAAATGCAACACTTCAGGAGCTGTAAAATTATCTGAAGTGGAGCAAGAACATTAGTTAGCAAACGTGATGCATCACTGTGACTCTCAGCATACCACTAATTCTGAAAAAAACAAAAGACTCAAGTTCATCAGAAATAATAACACAGATAGAATGTTTAAAAATCTATTCCAAAAAGACTCACTGTAGAACCTTTTTTTATAATTTCCTATAACTCTATAATTTATCAACCACTATCTATCCAAATTATGCAGGAAAGCTAAGAAATAGGGACAAAACTAGGACTAAAGTAAAATAAGGATTTCAGAAGAGCTAAGCTCTGGGTCTGGACAAAATCCAAACTTTTACAAGTGATAGAAGCAGGAATTATAAATATGAAAGAGTTTAAGAATGCATGGTATTTCTTCCTTAGGGAGAAAAGTAAAAAAGAATAAAAATTAAGTTTAAAAGGCTGTATATTTTAATCTTTAAATCATTCAAAGAGAAAAAAAAGACCAACTCAAGAAAGCTTCTAATTCTCATTTCTTTAGATGTTTAAAAACACCCCAACCAACAACCTCAATACAAGACACAAAAATGTATAGATACAATCTTGTTTAGCTAACAAGTCACTTGTGTACACAGGCACACAATAAAACACTAAGAACACACTAGATATTTAATCATCTCAGCAGGAGATAGTGATTGACAGCACCTGCAGTTTAACCATGGCCTCTTCTACACAAAGGCTACTGGAAACTCTGCTGAGTCTCAAAGCAGTCAGTCGATGAAGAGAAAGCACACTGGTGTGACGGTGTAAGCAAGTTCATTCTGCCAGTACCTCTCTGGCCCAACTCTGCACAGCATTTAAGCAAGTACTTTCAGCAGATGAGTCACTCACATGTCTAAAAATAGGATTTAAAATACTTGGGGGCTTTGCTGAAACACAGCTTGAATAGATAATGTTGCAGGACAACCAGCTGAGCCAGTGTTTTTCCACAAGACTGCTAAGCAAATGCTAACCTAGAGTGACATTGCTGAAGTCACAACCTAAAGCTTCGATATTCCACTCCACAGAACACATCCCTAAGAATAACATTTTTCAAGACAATAGATTAAGCAGTCTCTGGATGAAAAGAAAGAAACATTTTATCTATTTATTATCTCAAATACTGGGATTTCTAACTCTATAAGCTGACATTTGCTCTCTTCAAAGATCTGATCTATTGTGCTATAGGACCAAGTTTAGAAAAATATCCCACCACAGATATAGTGCATGAAAGCATTTGGCATTCATGTTTCCTGAGTGCTGATGTATACGGAGAAACTTTTTAACAAAGCTCTGTAAGGTACTGTATAAATCCTACTAGAGAGCTATGTATTTTCTACTAATATTTTACATGTGGCAGCCTGAGAAAAAATAACTGTGATGGTGGAGAGCCATAATAACACTGAGAGATTCATTTTATTGCATTTTAGCTGGTTTTCAGACATAGACATTTCCTTTATTCAGGTATCGCACCCCTTTTTAAAGTTTCTGATTTACACCAACAGGAAAAACAGCTACACTAGAATACTTAACGTGATAGAGGTGGAGCAAAACTCAAGTCTGTAATTTGTGAAAATAACCTTATAAAAAAAATAGGTGTGATTTCAATTTTTAAGAAAGGATTAGAATTTTTAGCAGAAGCAACCATTGAAGTACTCCTATCCCAAAGACTGTTTTCTCTGAGGAAAAAACAAATTTAAAAAGTGAGGCTGTATCACTAAGTTGAAAGATATACAAGCATTAATTTACGGTACTTTAAAGCCCCTGAGCATTGTAATCTCAGTATTCATAGCTCTCCACATCATTGAGTGCCTTACCATTAATTCTTTATAATGGAAGCTGGTAATTTCTAAGCATTTTACTTCTAAGCATTTTATTTCTAATTATCTGATGTTAGAAACTTCAGAGATATATTTAGGTGAAAAGCAGTAACTTCAGTTGTATGTCCCATGCTTATATTCTTTAAGTGATGAATACTATTTAGAAATTTGAACTGCTCTCAGATTAATCTCTTCAGAAGCACGTGAGATTTAAACTAGAAGTACCAACTACCTATTCTGTTGAGGTTCAGCTCTCATTCTGCACTAGAAAGAATGCTACCATCAGGCATTCCTGGTAAGCTCTCCCATAAATTTGGAAATTAAATATGTGAGAGCAGCCAGGTATTCTTCACTCTTACTATGCATGGATCATTGTGATTCAGCCAGATAATTTTCAGAAATTATTTCTTAACCCCAGTTACCAAAAGTATGACAGCGTATTATCTTCACTAATTTCACTGAAATACATTTTAGGATTTTTGGCACAGGTATCTATAAAAAGGCTGATTTAATAGAAATGTATCACATATATATACATAAAGCTGAAACGATGGCTTTGCGGACCTAGAAAAACCCAAAACAGCACTGAAACAATTACATGTAAATTTTGTGCTTGGATCTGATCACAACAACTTTTGTCTTGTGGTAGTATTTAAAATTATTACTTACTACTACATTCCCTGATCAGTCTCACTTTGTTTTTGCACAACATGGAGTCCAACCTCTTTTCTTCACAGTAGTTGAACGAAGAAAAAGGTATCTGTCATTGTGACATGTAATTAGCACTGCAGAAGCTGGCAGAAACCTCAGTGAAATTTCAAAAAGCACCTCTGACAGCGTATTATTCCAGACAACACTCTCATTGCAGTATGTAGTTTACTTCTCTGAACATCTTCTTTAATACTTATTTTTACAATTGTCATGTCATACAGAATACATTAAAGCAAACATTCAGAAAAAAAATGTACAAGCATGTGTGTGGCTGATATGCACATGCCAGTTTGCATGAAAACTGACAGAACTAAGCATAAATGACAGCTCTGAGCTTGTATCCACAAATCCCTTTTACAAACCATTCCACTCCACTTGAACTTGACATAATGGTTTATAAACTGGCATATCATATAAGGCTAACAGCTCAACATCTTCTTCAACATTTGGACCTATTTTGATTTAGATAAATCAACATTCCAAAAATTTATAGGGAAAGCTCCCATTCCCATCTGTTCTTTCCAGCCTGCTCCAAATTATTTATATACACAAAAGGAAGACTAGTTAAACTAAATTAAAGATCTGATTACAAAAACAGATTTTGGTATGTGCTTGAGTACAAAAAACCCTGTACATTTATTTAGCAATTGTGTAAATCAAGAACAGTAAATGGCTTGCTTAAAGTGCTCTACAGCTAAGACTTTATAGACCAAGTTTATCCCTAAACAAACACCCAAAAAGTCCCCAAAAGTTTACAATGCTAACATTAACAACCTTCTTGACCAAGGTGCTAGTAGGCACTATTATACTAGATTACTCATTAAGAGAGTCAGACTCTGACCTCACAGTTAATGCAAATTTACACTGATGTAACTGAGAGCAGAATCCATCTTCTGGTGTATACCATCCTCAAATGATATAAAGGAGTTGCAAAAACAGACGCTCCCTTTTGTATAAATATGTCATAAATAAAACATGTCTAGATACAAATATTCATTACAACAGCAGCTTAAAACGGTCTAACATTTCAGCTCTTGTTTTTATCATCCTTTGCTAAAAACACATCTTAAGTAAGCAGAGTATATCTTAACAGCACTGTATTAATTATTTGTGATTCTACACAACTCAGAAACAATTTATGCACATTTTGAAGCTTTTAGTAGATCTTTAGACCTTTAGTAGTGAAAGTAGGTAGAAATTTTTGATGCAAAAAAGAATAAATAAATAAAAACTATTAAATATCCCATGTTTGGTACAAATACTTCATATTAAGTTATTTTTATACATTTGTTTAGAAAAATACACTAAATATTTCTACTTTCATTGCCTAAAAATAAGGACTGGATTATGTATATCCTTGTGTTTTTAAAGGCGGCAATGTCAATTACCGTCAAGCTGCTGGAGCAGAGCCATTTGTGCCCATTCCACAGCCCTTACACTGGCCAAAAAAAAAGCCATTGTGAGGCTAATCACAGCTCCAGGTGGATGACCTGGTACAAATGACCAAGAGGCCCATGGCACAAGTTGCATTTTCTCCAAAAAAATGAAAAAGTTTTGCTGAAGTTTATACTGCTTGTTTACTAACATATCAGTCAGACCTCCACACTTTTTAAAAAGAGCTGCATTTACAAATGTGGATGCTTATCTGTTAAAGCCATCATTTGTTCCAAAAAACGCACATTCAAACTGTGAAATATTAGGAAAATACTCTTGCAAATAAACTATATAAAGATAAAATACACTTCAAAGATAGTATTTATGTTATTCTATAAAGTGCAGAGAAATCCTTCTAAAAAGGGAAATAACTACTTCCTATAACAACAGTAAAATTACAGCAGCTTTTGCATAGCATTATTTATAGAAAATTTAATACTTTCAGTTGCTTCAGGAGGAAAAGGATGAAAGAGTCTCTTCCAGTTCAGATCTTTCCATTGACACTGATTTACTTTCTTCAGGAATGGTTGATGATACCAGATGTCCATTGACAGCACTTCTAGAACAATGAGCACATCCTATAAAGAGATCAATTAAGTATTTAATTTTCAATCTCCAAAAATATCATCCAATCTGTCAATTATTGTATTTGCAAAGTATTTCCTGTATGTAAGCAATCAGAAGAACTAGTCAAGTTCAAGTCTGCTGGAGAGGAGATACAATGGAGTCAAAATGCCAGCAAGATTCAGAAGGAAAAACCATAGAAGAACTGGCTACTAAGTCAGCCCATCTAATCAGGAGGGAATTTAGTCCTTTAATTTAATTTATTAAAGATCAATTTAAAGATTAATTTATTTTTAATTTATTTTAAATTTATCTTTAATTTATTAAAGATCAATTAAAGATTAATTAATTTAATAAAGATCATGATCTTTATTATTGGCAAGGCTGCATGCCTTCAGAGCAGTGCTGTTCTCTACAAAAGGCAAGACACCACTGAAATGAACAATCTTTTCACAACGCACTGAGTGAAAACTACCCCTGAGACTCACAGAAGTCAAAAAAAGAGAATTTCTTCTGTGACAATAAGCAGGTAGCAAACAGCAATATTCAATATCACTTACCAGATAATCATTTGTGTGAGAGTCTATTAGGACAAACATCCCTTTTCTGGGTATGTCTTAATTTTATCTTGCCAGTAGTCCCACTGATTTCAATATAACTACTCCAGCTGCAAGATCATTTGTAATATGGATGGAAGCCAGCACAAGTCAACCAGGTAACAAACTATACAAGTGCTCTGATTTATAATATAGGAATCTTACACCTAAAATGTTTTTCCTCATGCCAATATCAGCGCCAGAACAGCTGCTCTAAACAGGGAAATTAATTGTACCGAAAGATATAGAGAAAACTCCCTCCCTTTCAAACTTACTCTGAGAATCTTCAGAAAGTGTATCACTGTAAGATTCTGTATCCGAGTATGTTCTTCTGCGTCGCTGAGAAAATCGGTGAAGAGATGAACCTGGCTCTTTTACAGAGTGATTAATCCTACAAAGCAAATGAGATCTGTTAATAAGCAAAATCTGTAACAACCCACACAAATTTTATATACTTGAAATTTGAAATAACTTTGGTGCTTAGATTAAATTGTGAGTATCAATGCTTTTTACTATACTAGTCTACTACAGCAGACCAAAACCAGCACAGTCAACAATCATAATTTCACAATTGCAAAGCCTGAAAGTGGAAATAAAAATGAAAGAAATAATTTGAGAATCTGAAATACTGACTGAAAAACCATGTTAGCATTTCAAGCTCCAATTTCATGAACTTGTCAAAACAAGACATTTGCATAAAGCTTTTAGCATGACGAAATTCTGGTACTGCATTAAAAATAGCAGCTGCCATTGATAGCTGATAATCTGCACCTTTTGTTTTCAAAATTAGATCAATTTATGATTTTTCATTTTTTCCCCAAGTAAACAACTCTTCTCACATTTTGATTTTAATGCTAGCAAGTGCAGGGAGGTCTTTTGAGACACAAAAATAAAGCTTAAGGAAACAAAAAATTACCTTTCTGAATAGCAAGGACCAGGGTGGCTAATGGAACGCTTCATCTAGGGGAAAAAAATTCCAAAGAACAAACAACACCAAAATGTCATATTTAAGCCAGATAAAGTTTCTCAGAAGAATGAGATGGATATCTACATTATTTTTACTTTATTTAAAGTCTTTACAAAGAGAGACGGCATTCATTTTTTTTATAAAAAGCAATGATTCTCATTTAAAAATCTGATTTAAGTGTATGAAAGCAGATGGATTGCCATCAATATTAAAAGTTTTCAAACATTCACACAGGAATTAGTTTACTACAAAAAGATGCTACATTCTACCTATGGAATTTATTCCCTCTTGCACCGGAGCTCCTCAAGAAGCCATTGTTAATTGCTATGATATACAGAAGCATCAAGGCATTCTTCCTTTACCAAATGGAAGTTTTAAATTCCTCATTACACAACAAAGCCAAATTAGGCCTCTTGACTCCTTGTGGTTTCTCTGCTATCACTATCAAATCTCTACGCATATCAAAGAAAGTTATTATTTTAAATCAGAATGATCAGCTTTGTAAGTAAAGTGCTTGAAGATAAAGAGATGAAAGACCCATATGAAAAGAAAGAGGTTCCCACAAAAAAATTGGACAATACAGCTCATCTTGGAATACATACACAGAACTGAGAAAGCATTTCATTCCCTATACACTGTCCTTCTAAGAGAATTCATCAATAGTGAATAGTTATGGAAATATCTTTATCATTATGTATCTTTTTGTTAAATAAAGGAATGATATATTATTACAAACACCTTGAATTACATACACTGAAACACATGCTATCTTACTGAAGTGCTTCAAGTCATAAAGCACTTAAGCAGAAGGTGATGTAATTTTTACGATCAGTGTACAGTTAGCATTCTAAAAAACCCAAACAGTTGAACTGAGGAAAAGTTAAACCTCATTCATTTATGAGATACCTCATTACAGGGCCTTGACACATATGATAGATTAATGATGATGATGATCATCATCATCATCATCATGACGTAAAGGCTAGCAAAGAAAGACTGAGAAAGGAAAACTGATTTATATTTGGGACCGGTACTGATTTATAACACAGTCAAGATTTCAGCTGCTGACATCACAGCACATAACAATAGCATAGCATTCTGCCACTCCTCTCCCCAATCCAACCCCAGTATGACACTTAGAAAAGACAGTATTTCAAAATGTCTAAACCATTTGAATAGGTGATGGTGACACAGGAGAAACCAAGGGATCAGGGTGAGGCAGCTGGAACATTTCTGGCTTAAACTTGGCATTAGCAATCTTCACACATTCTTCAAGTGTTGTGATAAATGTATTACATGTGGCACTAAGCAAGGAAGAGGCTTCATTCATGTTCTGAAAATAAATGAAAGCATAAGCAAGAAAAAAAAAAATGCAAATACAACTTTCCTCCACCACCTCTCCCAGACACACTAATTTACCTCATTACCACTAAAAATTTACATTTCCCATTTTATTAATCAAATGTACACCTTACCATAAGGCCAATTTAAGAAAACAAATGTGACAGCATTGCAACTTCTTTCTTTCTGACATCTGAGTTTTTTTAGGGTATCAGTCAACAATGCAAAGCTGCAGAGCTTGTCTCAGAGTGACTAACTGGTATCAGAAGATCATTCAGTGAAATGAATTGCAGCACAAGGTGTGAACAGCTTTATCACTCCAGAGCAAGGAGCTGCAGGTCCATTTCACCTCCCTAAACTGAAAACTTACTCTATTTTCACTAAGCATCAGCCTCTGGCTTTGCACTAAAGGACCAACAACATTGTTCACATACTCCTCAAGAGCGCAAAGAATGAAGTCATTCATAATTTCCAATCTTTTATTTAAAAGGAGGAATACATTCTAGTATTGTACTTGTGCACCTTCAGAGACAGATATCCACACTGCATGTTTTCAATGCCTGGAACACTAGCTTTCATTGATTAAAAAATCTAATACCCTCCAATGTAAGGAAGTAAGAATGGACAAACTAAGATTTCAACTACATGAACAGAGATGCAAAACAAGACAAAATATTGTATTGCTCATATGATAGCTCTTCTGGCCTTTCAATCAAATGGCTCAGAAACACAACTGGTTCCTAACACCTGGCACAATTAAACCACCCAGCTACTTTACACACAGAAAATCACTATTAGTACATCTACACACAAGCACTCAAAAATTGACATTAGGTTAAGTCTCCCAACATTTGGGAGATGAATAAGGTTTGAGACATCAACAGTAACTTGAGGTGTATTATATAGTGGAATGAAAAGAAATTGTAGAATTGTGCACCTCAATGCTGGGAGGAGAGCGAGTCTCATCATGGTGAACAAATTCTTGTATTGTATGAACTTGCTGCATTAAAAGATCACAGTAGAGACGAAGTTCGGACATTTTGGTTTTAAGAGATTCATTGGTCTCACTTATTTCTATGGAAAAAAAAGGAAATATCAATTTATTGCATACAATGTACATACACATTGAACTTTTTAAGCACTTTTCATTTAAATATGAATTTAAAAATCCACTTAAACTTCCACTTAATTTTGAAGAAAACTGGATTCTGCAAGAATTATACTTGAAGCAGACAATACTTTTGGATATCCGATGCTAATTTAATTACTATTATGAAAAAGGCACATTATCAGGAAAAATAAAGTTGAAATCTTTCTTAGCTACTATATAATGTTGAAAAAATCACTAGATAAAACTTATGCCACCCACCAGAGTGGATGGAAACGGTTACATTAAGGCAGCCAATAAATATTAGGGAAAAAAAAGTTACTATAAAGAGTTACTGTAACAGCAGAAATGAAATGTCTTCACAACAGCTACAAACAATATATTTATTCTAGTGACAACAACACCTTGCTGGTATTTCAGCTTCTTAAGATAAAAGAGGTCAATGCAGGTGACTTCTAATTCTAATACTGAGGGTAAATTTACCACGGAGATGACAAGAAATAATTACAATTTATATTAAAAGACAATAATACTGAATTTGTACCACAATATTTGCATTATGATTATCTGAAGAAGTGATCTACTCTATGTAACACACATACCTTTTTCTTTTTTTGTTCTGGTATCTGCTAAACAGGCTTTTGCACTCCCCAGTGCTACCAGCCATCTTTGCCTTTCAGCTGCATTAACTGCTTTCATATAGAAATGCTGCTCCCCTGGGATGATTAGCTCCATTCTTGTGTTGTCTGTTGCATGAACTTGTGATAAAAGAGAAAAGAAATTTAAATAATAATAACCTCAACTCAGTAACAATCATTTATTAAATACTGCTCAAAGTATTTTAAAATGCTTATGATAATACCACAGTAATACAGTAAATCGCAATGCACCACTGCTAAGTAAGGAAAAGCCCAAAGCTGCTCAATCTTTCTCTACCTTTCCTTTACCAAAAGAACAAGGTAACAAGCAAAATCAACTGGAATGGCAAAAAAAAAAAAAACTAAAAAGTGATCCTCCCCTCTCTACATTACTGATTTCATCTACACTAAAGAAACACTACCAAAAAGCAGCTACCACATGAAAAATATTTAGTGGCCCATGTAAAATAAGTTCCACTTTTTAATATGAAAGTACCCACATTACAAGCTCAAACACCTGTGAGGATCTGGAAAAAATTCACAGTCAACAGCAACAGGAAGGTAGAAAACACCTTGCTATTAGCCAAGGATGCTGACCTACAGTTAGGAATACACTAAAGACTAAACTCTTACTTTGGAACAAACAGTTCACTTACTGTCTCAAATACACCCATCACCTGTGCGTGTGTGCAGCTGCTAACAGTGACAAAAGTAAAAATTACTCAGGAAACCAAAAGACTAAACACTTCTGGTTTATAGGAATCTCCACTTTTGGATCACTGCTGCTAGTCTTCTGGAAAACTGGCTTCATGATTGAGTCTCTATCCCTGGTCATAAGAGGAAAAAGCAGTAGAACTAAACAGCTAGCTGACGTAATTTCAGGCATGAACCACGTGCACATAACTACTAAAACCAAAAAGTAATAAATGATGTGTTCTAAATCTCAAAACAGAACTCTATTCACATTTATTATTATTTGTGAACTATGAACCTGACACGCTGGACTACAGGTAAACAAAAATAGAGAAGGAAAAACATGCGATGCAAAAATGTATGATTGGTGATCTTTTCTATTTCATGGAAATAGAAAAGCTGCCGTGGGCAGCTAAAATTTTCTCAAGCAGCAATATATTAATTCTTACCTTTTATTTCACACACAGCCATCTTTATACTTCCTTTGCTGCCTTTGCAAACATCATCCTGGGAATCATAGTATGACAATATCCCATTGTCTAAAACAAACCACCGAGGCTGCCAACCTAGAAAGATCAAAAATGTGAAAGTTTACTCTAATTCCTAGATTGTAAATTAAATTCATATCTTTGGCTGTTTAATAAAAGAGGCAAACATTAAATTATTCTTCTAACACACCAGAAGTAAGCAATCTGTGCAGTCTGAAGACCAGAACCACTCTATAACCAGACTAGTGTTATATGGATATTCCACTCCCATTCTTTTTGGGTGCAAGATCAGCATTTTTCTTCTGTTTTCACTGTATTCCATTCTAGGGAAAAATTAAATTTTAATTTAGCCACCACAGAATCCTGTTTTGAAGGCTGTTAAATTACATACCTCTGAAAAACCATTCTCATTCAAATATATTTTTCACGCAGATTTTTCTAAGATTGTAGGAACTTATTTGTAAGATACAAATAAATTACTGGCACCACCAACTGCTATGCTATGTTCTCCTTTACCTACTCTATTTCAGGGAAAACTTTGTATTTCACACTTACATATTGACACTTTCTCTGTTTCTACAAATAACATTGCACTAAAATATTCCAGTAGAGTATAACAATTATACTGGCCCATTATACTCTGGGTCAGCTGTACAATAGGAGCAGATTATCCCTCTATTTTACAGCTTGACACCAAACGTTAATTTCCTGCTTGGTTTAGGGTTTGGAATGGCAAACACGGTGTGACCTCTAGGCAATATGATAGTGTGGCCCAGGGTGCTTTCCAGTTGCCACCCCAACAGAGCAAGCTGAGGCCATCCAGCAGCACTGTATTTTAACACAGGAGGCTAAATCAGGTACCAGACTCGGAAATCAGCTACAGACTTCATACTATTCATAGCATTATCAAATCATTAAAAGTTGGAAAAGATCTCCAAGATAACTAGTCCAACCTTTAAACAATCACCACCTTGTCAACTAGACCAGAGCACTAAGGACTACAACCAGTTGTTTCTTGGACACCTCCAGGGATGGTGATTACCACCTCCCTGGGCAGCCTGTTCCAGTGCAACTCTTTCCATGAAGAATTTCCTCCTGATGCCCAACCTGAACCTCCCATGGTGCAGCTTGAAGCCTTTTCCTCTCATTCTGTCACTTGTTATCTATAAGAAGAGGCTGAACCTGACCAGGCTCCAACCTCCTGTCAGGGAGTTGTAGAGTGATAAGGTCACCCCTGAGCCTCCTTTTTTCCAGGCTGAGTCCCCTCAGCTGGCACAGCTGGTCCTGGTATGACTCACTCTCTAGACCCTTCACCAGCTCCACTGCCCTTCTGTGGACACTCTCCAGCACCAGCATCATTACAAGTTGTAACACTAATTCAAGAAGAGTAAGACCAGGCTACATTAAATCACATTACCATTCCATGATAAAGAAATAATAACATGTAACTGTGTATTGTTTCTTCTTTGTTGTTTACTAGCTGTAACAGTAAGCATACATGTCTTTTTAAATGCAGAGTGTTAACTAAAAAGCATGTCCACATTCAAATTTAAAAGCAGAATGTTAAAAACTACAAACTGTAAAGGGTAAGAACTCACACAGGAATATTTCAAATGGTGAATGTACATCAACACTAATACTCAGAGAATATGCAATTCAGAAGACTCTGTCCTGTAAAATGCAACTAAAAAATGCACAGATCTTTTTTTCTGCTACATTCTGTTGCAAGACGTGGACTCTGTAACCATCCTTATCATCCTGTCAATGCCTGTCAAAACAGTCTTATTCTGCTAAAAAGGGAACCTACATGAATGACTATTTCATCATCACACTATTCTACTATTGGAAAAAAACAGAAGCAAAGGACTGAAAAGGCCAAGTGCCTCACAGAAGCAAGCCAAAGAACAAAAACATCTCTTGTATTTTGAAACTGGGCGATACCCTACATTTGAGATAATATTTAACAAATCTGTACTTCACAAATTCTTATTTGAGGAGAAAAAACAATCTGTATTTCTGGTTTGCTTTTAATGAAGGAAGAAACGAAATGTTTTTTGCAACACTTCAGCAACAATAACAAGCCCCTTTGCTGCTTGGTGTCGAGCATTAATGACATGTACTACAGCCTCTTTTCGGTCACAAAAACAGATACTATACAGATAGTAGAGTAGCAAAGCAGATGGTAATAAAATTTAAACACTTCCCTAATATGATTAGACTACTTTTTAAAAAAATGCTGCCTTCCTACATTCTGGAGATTGTAGGTAATCCCTGACACTAATTTTGAAACGCAGGAGCAGATGTTCTCTGTTGGCCAGCACAAGCCTAAGGAAGGGTTCTGAAGTTTGCTGGTTTAGAGGACTACTGGCTTTCAGCAGATCTTAGCTGCATGCTAACAGCCTATTGTGTGTATAGCATTCACAGCTACTGTTGAGTATTTGCTTATTCAATAACAGACTTAAAAGAGGAGCAAACACAACAGGAGTTCATTGCCTTTCTCCATTTATCTTTTGCTACAGCAACATTTTCAGTTGTGTAAGTGAAAGTGACAATTTTCATTGTTTTAAAAACGTTCTTTCTCTCATAACCACAACTTTTCCTCTATGTGTTTTCTCTATAGTTATTATGAAGAAGTGACAAAGTCATCAAATATCTATTTAATTACAGCACAACTGCTCCCTTTGACCAGAAGACTCATATGTGTGGACATATAATCGCTCTGAAAAATGCAAGATTATGCTCTGTACACTTCATTTCACAGCGCATCAGTACAATCTTCACAACCTAGCCCATATGTTTTAATCCGTCTGAACCAAGTTTCACACTACTCCACACTCACAACCTGTGAGTGTGGAGTAGTGTGAATTCTGAATGTGTAGAATGTAATTCTGAAGCAGAATTACACGTATGAACTGCTGAAGAACCAAAGGGCCAAAGAAGATACTGCCAAAGCAGCGTAACAAGAGGCACGATTAAGCACGCTATGTGATCCAACGCTGACAATTAGTCCTGTCAGTGTCAGAGGAGAAATGTTTCACCTTGACACCACTGCCTGCCCGCTGACTGCTCCAGAGGGAGATGGTGCCTCTATTACAGCCAAATAAAACTGGGCAAATGCTAGAATTTGGTGCACTTCCAAAAATGCATTTAATGAAACTTAAGTTCATCATGTGTTTTCCAGTTTGGGATACAGGAGCTCCCTGTCCTGCTGAGGGTCTCTGACTAACTCGGCCAGGCGCAATCCAGGTAGCGAGAGGGGCACGGCAGAAGGCCAGGGCCGGGCTCACCTCACCCGTGCGGCTGCCGGGGGCGGTGGGTTCGCCCGGCCGCCGCCCGCACCGGGCGAGAGCGGGGAGCGCTGGCGCTGCTCCGCCAGGCGCGTTCCCCGGCCCGGCCCCGGAGCTCCAGATGACCGCCGTCCCAGGGCCGCCTCCGTCGCGACGCTCCGCCGCTGGCCGGGGTTCGGCTCCGAGCACAAATGTCTCACCAACGCGTTACCGACATCTCCGGCCGGGACCCCCCGAGGCGGCAGCGGCAGCGCCGCATCACGGCCGAGGCCGAACCGAGCCCCAACCGCCGCCCTCCGGGCCCGCCCCTCCGCCTACCCGCTAGATAGTTGGTCCACTTGTACAGGACCCCCTCCATCGCTCAGAGGCCGGCGCCGGGCCGCATCCTCCTGCTCCGCCGCGGGGAACGGGCGGCCGCGGCCGCCGCGGGGATGGCGCTCCCCTCCCGGCCCCACCGCCGTCTCCCCCGCGCGGAGGCGGAGCCGCTCAGCTCAGGCGCGGCGGCCGCGGCGGCTCCGGCGGCGCCGCCCGCCCCGCGGGGCGCTCTGCAACCCCCATGAGCGCCCGGCCGTGCTCCCGGCCCCGCCACCCCGCGGCTGCTTCCGACGTGCCTTCCCCTTCCTGAGCGGTGAGGGCGGCCCCAAGAACCGCCCGCCCCGCGGCCGCTGCCTGGGCCGGGCTCGTCCGCACGTCCGGCGCGACCGAGGCGGAGGGCGGCGCTGGCTCGGCCCCCGCCCCTCGGCGTGGCGGGGACAGTGCCACGGCGGCGGCTTCCAGCGAGCGACATGGGCCGCAGGCTGGCCCTGCTGCTGCTGCCCCTGGCGCTGCTGGCGGCCCCGGCGCGGGCCGAGGGCGGCACGGCGGCGGCGGAGGAGGTTCGGATAGAGGTGCTGCACCTCCCCGAGGCCTGCAGCCCCAAGAGCAAGAAAGGCGACCTGCTGAACGCGCACTATGACGGATTCCTGGCCAGCGACGGATCCAAGTTTTACTGCAGGTGAGCCCCCGGGCGGGCGGTGGGTGCTGCCCGGCGGGGTGCGGGGCACAGCCGCTGCACTCACCCGAAGCCGGGTAAGCGAGACTCGGGGCGCTCCCGGCGTGGGCGCAGCTCGGGGCCCGCACTGACCACATCACCAATAGTAAATTCGCCCCGTCTCAACCTTTAATTTTCCTTAGACGAATGTTGAAGGATGCAGAGTTTCCCTAGGGCCAAGAGGGAGCGCAGAGGCAAAAGATGGAAATCAAAGACGCCTTTGCTCGAGGCTGGCGGCCATCGCCAGTGAAGGAGCCCGACAGGAAGAAACTTTGAGAGCCTGTAGCCCACACCTCACACGGAGACCCCCTTTGGCAGGGTGGAAAAAAAATCCATCATGCTGATATTTGCCATGTCCTGTGCTGTAATACGCGCAGAAAAACTCGGGTTGCACAGGAATGCACACTGACAATTTTAGGCAGAAACTTGAATATAGCATGCACTTCCACATAGTTGGCACTGTGCAGTGCAGCCACATTACTACACTAGTGGTTTGCAGCCTTTTTGCCTCGTCCTTGTTGATGTTTCCTTTCTTGGTTCGTTGTGCCGTCCATTTTAACACAAAACTATCATTTAGTCTTTTGCTTTTTCACTTTGCCCCATCCATCTATCCTCAGACAATAGCTTAGCTCATTACAAAATCCTGATCCATTCCCCCACTTGTATAATTTAAGAAAAAAAATCAGTATAGGGTAATTCTACATTTAACTGTACCATTTCCCCTGCATTTCTTTGCCTGTTGAAGCGACTGACTGGTACATAGAGCGTTGCTTTCTGGATGTTTTGCTCAATTGCTGTTCAGTGTAGTGCCCTTACTGGGGACACCTCAAGCACTGGCTGACCTGGCCCGAGTGATAGGTGAGCACACAGTGCTGTAGCCAACATTGCCAGGTTCCCCCAGCACACACCGGCATTTTCAGTCCCATCCCATCCTACCGTGTTGTGAACTGCTGAAGACATTGTCACTTTCTAGTGCTCCCCACATTGCTCTTCCTGGAGACTTCCTGCAGTGGCACCTTGTTTCTGGCATGCAGTGTACAGGATCAGGAAGATTGGATGTTTTTGTAAGAAGTTCAAAAACAAGGCGTTCATTTTTAGTTTAAAAAGGAGATTTCCCCTTACATATATCAAGATTTGACCTTAAATTATAAATGTAGCAGAGAAAGTGTTTGTACTTTGTATTCTTGTACTCTAAACATTCTTGTGCACTAATAATGTGCACTAATGTGCACTAATACACCATTTTTTTTTCATAGTCGGACGCAAAATGAAGGTCATCCAAAATGGTTTGTTCTGGGTGTTGGACAAGTCATAAAAGGCTTAGATATTGCTATGATGAATATGTGTCCTGGAGAAAAACGGAAAGTGACAATTCCTCCATCATTAGCATATGGACAGCAAGGATATGGTAAAAATAAGTTTTTACACTAGCTTTGTCTATGTTTTTTACCCTTTCAAACATACAGTATTGTAAATGTCTGTAAGAATTTGTGCTCCCGTTCGGAGGCAGTGCTGCTGTGCAGCCCCAGCCTTGCTCATTGCTACACAGTTGAAGTAGTCCTACCACAGACCCACCCCTTGCAGTTCTCATTAGAACTCAGTACACGCCACCCAATGCATTTTCCCAAGTATTGACAGCAAGAGGAAGATCTCCGTGAGCCATATCAGCATTATTGTGTTAATCTATTAAATTCCAGTCACGTTTGGATTTTATTATTTGACTGCTACCTGTCTAGCCTTTTAATGACAATCTGCATCTTCTGAGTAAAATGGGATATAATGCTGTGCAATTAATCTAAGTAGAAATAATTTGCTTAAAATAGTGCTTGCATTCTGAATAGTTAATGGCTCTCATTATCACATTACACAGTAATTGCCACAGTGCAATGCATGAAATCTGATTTGAATATAAGATCATGCAGTGTGCAGATTACTTTTAAAAAGTTCCAGTACAAGTTTTATGCAGTGTTTCAGCACTCAAATGTAGATAAATTCAGCTCTGACATGGGTGTAGTAGTTTCTGTGAAAAGGCAGCTCTTGCTCTGTAATAATACTTAGGTACTGATATGTCAGAATTCAATGCATCAGTTTTCTCTTTAATGCAATTTCATACAAAAAGGAAAAACTCTGATACAAATAAAAAATGTTCTTTAATACTAGTGTTAACTGTTTGTTCCAGGTAGCACTTGAAGGAAGTAGTATTTTCCTACAGCACACCTGTCCTCTTGTCTCAGCATATTCCTGCATGCAAGGGAAGATGCCTGCCTAATCTTGAACTAGAAAAGATGCATGTGGCTTTCTAAATCTTTACATGTCTTTCCTTTGTTGGTATGTATATTTGTAAACTACTGGCACTGAATTCTAGTATTGTATCTTTCTTTGGTAAGTGGTATTTAAATCATGATTTATATTCAGATGTATTTAAAACTTCTACTTTTCTAAAGTGTGGAAGGTTAAAATGTTTTGAACTCTGAAACCTGTTACTTTTACTATGGCTATTTTATAGGAGTAGTGTAATAGTTTAGTTTAGCTTCTGTTTACGAACAGTGTAGATTCTTTAGCTTTTCTTCAGTTTATGAAGGATGGACTCAAGCTCAAAATTTTGAGGTTACAGTGTCATGCTCACTGGCTTTGGCAGCTTGCATGTTTACATTTTAATTTTACACTGCATGATTTCTTTATGCTCTTTTGGCACTATTTTTAGACCGCATTGGTTTATTGCTGTCTCTTTTCAGTTCCCCTTTTTTGCCAGATGCATGATACATGGACCTGTGTTTGTAGGCAGTGCTGGTTTTACATCAGGTGACAGAAAATGCTTTCATCCAGGAACAAAGAATTCTAACAGTTGTTTTCTGAATTTAGAGGCCAGACAAAGTATTCTAGTAGTTTGAAGTTTCTGTGGGGTTTTTTTGCAAGTCAGGTGATTTACATTCTGTTGCTGCTTCATGAGATGCACATTTTAAACACTATTTTACAGCATACATAAAATACCTTTTACCAGAGGTATAATTCATATAAAGTGGGTAAAACATGATGTTGTTTGCTTGTTTCTTCAGACAGAAAATGCATAGGAGCATTGATCTTCTGCTGTTGTATTTTAAATCAGATTTCAGTTGTTTAACAATGACATACATGTTAAAACCAGTCCCTAAATAAGCCCTGTCATATGACAGGATGTGAGTGAGACCTTTAGAGATACTTGTTTTTCATTATAACCATTCACCTAATCTCTGAAAGTACCTGAATGCGATATAGTTTCATTTCAGACAAGTACATGATTAGCAAGTTTCTTCCAAAATCATTTATCTAACACAATCAATCTTCTTGTTTAGATGTACAACATTTAAATTCAGAGTTTAATCTGAATATTAGCACAGCCTTTTTTAACAAAAAAATGTTTACATGTGAATTTATCGTACATGTGATGTCTGCCCATAGTGTCTGATTCCTTAAACAGTTTTTTTTCTTTTATTCATAGCACAGGGCAAGATTCCACCCAATGCAACACTGATCTTTGAGATTGAACTTTTTGCAGTAAATAAGGGACCTCGTAGTGTTGAAGCATTTAATCAAATAGACAAAGACGGTGACAAGAAACTCTCTGAACTTGAGGTAATATGATGCAAATAATTTGAAACAAATACTGTATAAAACTATAGGTGTGGCTGCATCAGTTTTATCTGTACGAGAGCTGTCTGCTACAGCTGCTCATGTAAGGTTTCTGCGTGCTTACACATGCTACACTGTGCTGGAGTTTGCTGAAATTTGCTTTAATACATTGATAAGTCTCACACTTCCTGTAGAGAAACTGTAGATGTGTCTGCACTGGAATCACAATACATTACTTGTATACCCCCAGTGTCCTTGAAGATAGCTAGATTGAGTACTGGCATAAAAGTCACAATGACTGAACCTTTTTCTTCTAGATAAGCCAGTATTTGAAAGAAGAATTTGCAAGAGATGGCAAAGAACGTCATCCCTCCGCCCATGATGAAATCTTAGCTGATATATTTAAGAAGAATGACCATGATGGAGATGGCTTCATATCAGCAAAGGAGTACAATGTCTACCAGCATGATGAACTCTAAGTACTTTAAAAAATCTTGGCTGTTTTCTGGGCACTGAATTCTAAATAATAATACTTTGTCACAGAATTTTTGTATTTTTTTTTATAGTGGAATCTTTTTATATCTCTTAAGGTGACTGTAAAAATCTTGTTTTTAACATTCAGCTAATAAAATGTGTCAGAGGTTTAAAACAAAAAAAATAAAATTGAAGTACACCATGGTCTAATATTTGTGGTTCCTACAACATGTTCCAAACTACAGTATTTCTCAGCAGTCTCTCATTTGGGGAAATACGGATGAAAATAATTATTTCTGTTCTATTGAGCACACAAAAGTTACAGTAACCTTTGACATAGGTAGAATGTAATTGTAGACATAGGTAGAATGTAAACACATCTCAATCCCCTGTAAAATAAAAAGGGAAAACAGAATCCCAGGAATACAACTCTTAGCAGGCTCCTAGCCTAGCTTCTTGAGGAAGGGCCATTTGCAGCAATTAACTGTAAAAGACCTTAAAATAGGTGAACTCTGTCTATGGAATGTTAAGATAAAAATGTTTTTAAAACAACTTAAAATAACCTCTTAGATATAATACTAACATACAGAATCTGGTGTTGAAGAAAATATTTTAATGAGGTTTTTAAACTCTGACTTAGTAAAATTATCAAGCTAGCCAGTTTATTCAGCAGCACCAAGTTAAAAAATTTACACTATCATCATTTAATTGAATGAGGTTGAAGATGATGGGAGATACTATATATAAACATAAATAATCTCTTACTTGGGCATCATTCTGCTTTTCCTCACTGGAAAGATGCAAAGAAATAGCAATAGTTAATAGACAGTACTTATATCTGTTAACTATTCTGCTTGTGCAGAGCACATTATAACACTTATTTAACATACTTCACTCTTCTCACATGAAAAGCAATGGCTGTATTCATTTCAACATGTAATAATCAGATATACAGTGTGAAGGTGGCAGCACAAGTGAAAAAACTTCTATACCTGGGTTATCCTTGAAATAATTTTAAAGGGTATAAAAAGGCTTTTTGCTCTGCCAGTGTAAAACAGTGTGGTGAAAGGTTTAACAGCACCCTGCCCCACAGCCCAGTCCCAGCCCTGGATACAGTTCTCAGGTGTTGCAGTCTTCAACAGACTCAATTTCCTGAGGCTGGAATGCACCTGGTAAAGACCTTCACCCCGAAATCTTTTGGAGTGAGCAGTTCCATTATTTTCATAAGCTTCCAAAACATTTTCTGCTAAGCACGTTTTTCTCAGAGCACATAAAGTCAAGACCAGCTGTGACATAAAATCCAACTGCAGCAGGTTGCAAAAACAAAACTTGATATACTTTGATATATCAAAACAAACTTGATATACAGCAACAGCACCCTAGTATGAAACTCCCATCCATAGTTCCAGTTGTTCCCTTTTGTAACTGAAACATTAGACTGAGCTAAGTTTTAGCATGTTTTTTAATCTGATACTTCAATTAAACATTCATGAGAACACTAAATTATTAACAAATATTCTCATTTAACCATCATATGCCAGTGTAGAGGAAGCCAGCATTTGGGGTAAGTTTTTGTAAACAACTTTAAGTTCTAGCATATATTTTGACAATATGAAAATACTATTTAAAAGTATGTTTTTCATTATCACGATAATGAGAAGGTTCTAGGAAAAACAGCAATGTCAGGGAATTCATGTGCATTTTAAAATAGAGGTCATTGACTGCAAAGCAAAGAGTTAGAAGATAACAGTGTAATAAAATGTTTTGCACTTTCACTGTTTTGCATTTCACAACTGGAGACATATTTACCAACTCTGAGAAGTTTGTGGCACAGTTATGCCCGTGTCTGTGACAACAGGCACTTACCCAGATCAGTTACTTCATTCTCTTATGCCAGAGGTCAAAGCAGGGCACAGCATGCAGTCGTACATACTTCTGTCCATTAAAAGAACACTCCAGGCATCCATAGACTGTCTCCCTTTTAGAACTTCCCATTCCACAAAGGACACAGGGGCCTTTGGGGATGTTGTTATTAAGTAAATTAATTCGGATATGAGAACCGTCTCTGAGATAGCTCGTAGAGAGATCAGTCATGCTTGCAGCTTTTTCATAATAGTCTGCAAAAAGGTCCTCCAAGTAAGGATCAGAGTTAGCAACAATTTCCACTACTCCTTTATCTGAAAAAGAAAGCACAAGAAAAAGAAGCTGTGATTTGTTACTACATTAGGATGTTGTTTAAAAAAAAAGTCATTTTAATTCTAACAACTAATTCACAAACCTGTTCTAAGCATGCTGTAGAGATTACTTTCCATCAAAACCCCTGTGTGATGAAAATTTTTCTTCACTTAAGACACTGACAAAAGCCAGAATTTTTTGTATATGACCTATGTAATGATTTTTTAGAAATATACCTAAAGGATAGGCATCGAGACAAGCTTCTGAGGAATTGGTGCAAGGTCAAACCACAGCTGTGTCCCTGGTTCTATTTTTGCATTTCTAGTTTTATGTTCTAAACATTGTAAATTCACTTTTATTTCCTATTATTTACAAAAAAACCCCACCAATACTTAGTATGTTTAGGAAACTCAGAGGACTCCTTGTTAAGCTCCTAGCAGATTTCTGAGCATCCAGATGTGCCAGGTAGAAACTACCTACCTTTCCCTCTCTCTTGAGGGACTGACTAGATTGAGTGAAGAACTTTTAGGCAGCTACAGCTCCTGAGATGTATCATACCCACTGAAGATTTATTCTCCTAGTGTGGACTAGAGCAGCACTGGAGGCTTGATCCATAAAAGTCCTTTGATCAGGAATGGGATACAGTGGAGAAAGGACACCTTTACAGAGCAGCCTTTGAGACATGTTTACTGCTCAGCATTTACCTTTGCACTCAGATCTGCAGTTTTCCAAAGTACTTGGACCAAGGAGTGTTACAAGTTTAAGATCTTGGTCTAAAGTTGCATACAGGGATCTGCATTTTTGTTGGATGCAATGCTCATATTAGAGTGAAAAAGAGGACTATGATGGTGTCCTGGCCATGTCCCTGCTACGGGAACATTGTGCCTAAGGAGTACATTCAATTATTGCAGTTAATATTGTTTGGTATTTAAACTTACAGCTTTTGCCCTCAAATATTACTATAATTATAACTTGTATTGTATAATAGGAGGTGTAAATGGCAAACACATGAAATAGATTCAATGCTAAGTTTGCTGTGTAATTACTCAATACTGGTTTATCAATAGCCATAAGTTTTAAGATCTTTAGCATTTAATAAACCTGAGAGACAGGTTCTCAAATGTAAATTTTAATAACTCTATAATCATTTCAATACACCAGAAATTGAGAGGTACATTTTCCATCAAATTTTTTTCTTTAAACATTCATCTTGCACAGACATTAAAGGAACAAAGACACACTCTTAAATAAGACATTTGTATATAAATATCAAAAGTCATACTTCGATGAAACAAATTATTCTTTAATCTCCTTAATTTGGTCAGTGAAGATGATCCAGATTTCTCTCTTTCAAATCCTCCTTTTGCAATTGGAGTCACACAGAGTTCTGTAAAAATTTAAAGTTTTTAAAGGGACTGAATATAAAAGCCATAATTGCACAAAAATTTAATATGCTTTCTAATCAATAAAGTTAACAGTGATTAAATTCAGCTTTGCTAATGTTTTTAATGGCTAGTACACCCTTTTAATACAAGTCTGCACACAGTAATAGCCCACAGAATCAAGTAACAGATTTGATGGGAATTTTAAACTGTTGGTGGCTTTCCATTAAGATCCTCAGAGCCTGTTTTGGTTCATACACAAATTATGGTCATGTTAAGGGGTCAGGACAGTCAGATCATACCAATGGAAGCCCTGATTCTGAAGGACAAACACTTCTGTAGTCTGACTTGAAAGTAGAAATGAAACATAGTAAGCAAGGCTCTGAGTTCTGTACTCACCACTTCCAATACTGAAACAACCATTAAAACTTTTTTTTAAAGTAAAAACAAGTATCATCTATGTTTCTATCCATAACTTGAAAGAAAAATTTCAAAGTAAAATCTAAGCTATGCAAATTTTTTATTTGTTTACAATTACTGTAATTATTTCCTCCTAAATAGCTTTAGATATTTATATGTGCAAATGATGTATCAGACTGAAATTAAAGCCCCAACAGAAAAAAATATTATCGGTTTAGAAGTTCTGTACACTTTTTCCTTTACTTGTATCTTTGTACTTGCCTATTTTATGCAAAATTAGTCAGATAGTCTCAGAAACCTGTTTCTCACCAGCTAGAAATATAACTAAATGGGGCTTTTTGTTCCATGCAACCACAGAATTTAAAAAATACAAATTCAAACTAACTTTTAAAAAATGTTCCCACAGCAGACTATATTCTAGCACCTGCCTTGTTTATCTTTTCAAGCACTATTTCTGTCAGAATGTCAGAATACTTATGTGCATAAAATTAAAGCATCCCATTGTATGGAATCAGGGGTTATGTATATCAAGAGCGAGATAAAACAGTTTTAAAAACTTAGATCATTATAAATAATAGCAGTAATGACAGTAATTCACCTCACTTACCGAAATTACCATCCAAATGAATGTAGAGTTCAAATACACTAAAAGCAATAGTTGTATGTGCAGGAAAAACAATGGCTTTGTCCCGCCCTTTATAATTCTGATCTTCAATTATGTGAAACTATAATTTAGAGAAGGATCAAAAGAAAAAAAGTTACAGATTGAATGGAATAAATAAACATAATACTAATCTTAACCTCATATATTGAGAATAATAATGCCAGGGGGAAACTTTGAAATTGAAGATCAAATTTCACAACTAAAGAATTTTCTATTAACTACTTTGCATTTTAATAAATTTTGATACAGGAAGAGTAATTTGCATCACTCACTGAAAATTATGTGAATGATTTATAAATACTAGAAAGAGCAAAGTTAGAAGACTTGTACATTTAATTATTCAAACACATTGAGGGGGAAGGGAAGGAAGAGCATAAGACAAGGAGTAAGATGTCAACCCTTCAAATAATAACCGGAAACTCCAATGTGTTACAGAAGATGACCATAATAATGAAAGAAAGGTTATACATTTATTAGAAAGTAGTAAATTCCACATTTTTGCCAAGGCTTTACCCCAAGCAATGGCTCATTGTCTAGCCATCCTTTCATGCATTTCCCATCCCTCAGTCACGTAAGCACTGCTAAAAAAAGACCAACTTTTAAACCACTTTACGTCAGTACAATAATATTTACTTCAGATTTTTTTCTGAGCTTACATTATAAAAATACAATTAAATCAAACCATAAAATTTATAAAGATGAGCTTTTTATGCTTGATCATTTAAGTTACAGAACTTTGTCAAATATATTTACCCTCATTGTCTCTCCACGCATTCCAGTATGGACAGTTAATGAGCACTGCCTTGTAGTTCGAATACTTTCCATGACCACACACAAAATTTCCATCCTACTTTTTCTTGATTGATGGACTAGACAATGATCAAAGTTTATTTTTCTAAAATCAAGAGGGAGGCAGTAAGGAAATTCAGACATAATTAGCAGTTTACAAAGCTGCTAAGCAACTGTAAATCAGTAAATAAATCACCATAATGTCTGTTTCATAGCACTAAAACAACTGACCAAGGAGATCTCTGGAAACTTAATATTGGTTTTCAGTGTTTGGGAACAGAAGAACTAAAAAATTCAAGGAAAGTCAATATTGTACAGATGTTAGAGAGGATATCTGGGACATCCTGGAAAATTCAAAGCCAGTCCATCTGACTCTGGTTTTAGTGCCATTAACTGAAAATAAACCCTATACCATTTATAAACAATACTGATCATGAAACAAGTGTTTGTAGAAGAATTTTCACGAACAGTGGCAGTTAGTTCTATAACACTGAATCTTTTTTCAGGAGCCTGGATCCTCTTTCCTCACCCCTCGTTATTAATGATAAAGGTTGGAGGTTACAAATAAACTAGGAAAAGGTAGGTGTGGCATACAAAATGGCATGCACTTCTTGGTAAATAACAACAAGGTAACTATATATTTACCAATGCCAAATGTTGCATCCTGCATAGTAAATAATTTACTGGGATGCACTGCTGGGATTCACTGGGATGACATTGTTACCAAGGGACAAGCTTTGAAATGTAAAAAAAAGAATTATACCTAGAATTAGTCACATCATATTTCAATATGTTTGACATTTGTGCTAGCACCACAAGAACATCAAGTTCATTTTCAGTGTCCATAACTCAACAAGAATGTTGGTAAAAGAGACTGGATTTAAAGAAAAGTCACAGAAGGTTATGAAAAATTCAAGTAGATAAACCTATTTTCTGCTTTTTGCAGAAAAGGCTATGTAAAAGCTTCATAAAACCTCAAAGTACCTACAATGGTAATAATAAATATTGCTCGCTAGTTCTTCATAGGCAAAGAAATCTTATTTTTGAAACCTGAAGTTGAGTAATGTCATTCAAAGTAGATTTCAAATTTTCAATACTATGGTCTAACACAGACAGGAGTTTGGACGGACTCTTTCTCTCTGAATTTGGTGGTTTGTTTGTTGGGTTTTTTTTCCCTGAGACATGCACCATAATTCAAAGAATTCAGAAAAATTGTACAGCCTGTATTATACAGGTCATGTGTATAATCCCAGTGATCCAGCCTGATACCCTTGAAAATATCAGATGGTGACTGCTACTGATTACTAAAAATAATCAAAACCTAACCATGTCAGACTTTCAACCTAACTATATGAAATAGAATTATAGAAACAGAAATCAAAACACAGAAAACAACCTTGTAGTAAGTTCTTTAAGTAATGTTGGTACTTCAACTTCGTGTTTGGTCACTATGCCAAACGAAGCTTTAAAGGCAATGGAATCTGATCCAGCAACATCAAAACCAACATCGTTCATTATCTGATTTCCTCTTCTGCCATTAAGTGAAACATCTGATTTGTCTTCATAGTTGAGCAATTGGTAAGACGAGACACCTGAGTGAAAGAAGGTAACCTTTGTGTGATAAAAAGTCTGAACCAAGTATGACAATAGCAAGAATAAACACAGTATGACATTGCAAGAATAAATGGTACCAGTCCTACTGTGCTTAACCATTTTGATATGAAATTCAGAGCTACACTGAGCACTTGTTAATTGGTGTTACTACTGATGAATGATGGATGGAAAGAGTACATAGGAGTGCTGGGTTTGATTAGAGCTATTTTCAAATTTCTGTGTTCATCATTATTTTCCTCAAGTACTTCTACCTGTAACCATGATGCTGATATGTATAAACTACACATGTAGTGTGTTCTGGATTTAATGACAGAGGCTCTGAAACCCAAAATTACTGAGTTGAGGCCACACAGAATATTAAAACTAGGAATGAAATTAAAGCCACTGTATTAAAATTATTAGGGAACTCTGAATTTTGTCTAGATGCCATATAAAGACCCTAATTTTTCTTCATTTTTGCAATACATGGGTGTGCCAGTAACATTAATTCTGCCTAGGGACTGTGTCAGTTTATTTTGAGGGAAAACAACAGGTTAATTCTGACTTGCTTGAAAGTTTGCATTCAATTATTGTACAATCAAAAGGTAGGTACCAAAGAATCTCTACAAAAATGTCTTTATAATATCAAATACATTTCCATTACACTAACAGAAAAAATACTAGAACACATTGCTTACCAAATTAAAATGAACACAGGGGTTAGATTTCCAAATACATCTAAGAATCTGGGGTTTACTCCTTTTTTGTTGTTTTTATTCCTTTGAAGATATTAGAATAAACTGACATTATGAAGTCACCTACTATGATTTGTGTTTGTGTTTATTTTTTACCAAAAAGAAGGTTCATATATTTTTCATAATTCTGAAAGGATTGGAAATGCTTGTTGTCATCACATAAAAAAGGAAATTCAATTACAAACCTCTTTGCTTACATTAAAGGACAATACTTTCTGTGCATGTTATTTAACCTTTACAGAAAAGACTAGTAAGGTTTTGTGAGGCATTTTAATGAGATTTTGCAACCTTTTTCTCAGACTTTTTAATGAGATTTTGAATTATTTTCATTCAGGACAAGCCAGCTGACCTCTCCTGAATGTAAGACATAGGATTGAAATTTTTCTTATCATGCTTTTGTCCTGAAATCCCCTCTTGTGGGATCAAGTGGTATTTCTGTCTTCATGTGCTCATACTAGTTTTTCTTAGTAGAGTTTTTAACTGATGCATTTGTTGTGCAAATACTGTCATAAATAATTTTGTTAAAATTGACATATTTTCAAAAAAAAAAAGCTAATATTAATAATAATAAATAAATAAAGCTATAATAAATAAATGAAACTTTTGAGAAAACAGAGAATATAGACATGAATTACACACTTTTCAAAGGAATGTACAGGAAGATATAGGCAGTATAGTTCAATTTTGCTCCTCATAATTATCATAGAATCTCCTCAAAATTTACGTTATTGCATAGGAAAAGACAATTTAAAAACAGTTAAGTTCTTCAAGTACACCACAAAGATTGCAAACTTGGAAAAAGTCTTATGAAAATCCAATTACATCAGTCAGGTGTAATAGCTGTTTTCAAATGCTTCTGCCTGTGCAGAGCTCAGTTCAGCACCAGGGACTGCCAGCATGGAACAGCTGCAGAACTGAGGTCATTCTTACACACTTAAAAGTGAGTATGCAGGGCAAGGGGCACATTCTAAACAAATTATATGTACCAATTAATCAACATACAGCGGTACATCTGTCAGGAATTTGGGGTTTGTGAAAAAACAAGGCTTAACTGAATTTGTTTAATACTAGTCCAGAAAATATCAAGGTTTTTTAGTATAAATTAATTTCTTTTTTTACTCTTTTTCCAGAAAGTCCTTTTTTTTCTTTTTTTTTTTTTTTTACTATTTAGATTTTTACTTCTTTTCTTAAATATTTATTATATGACTAAGCAAGAAAAATGTTATTACCCATTTACTAAGGAAACAGCATACTACCTACACAGTTTAAACTATGTTTACTACGTATTTACCAGAAAACATGCATTTTTCCACTTTGGAGAAAGATAAAAATCTTACCTGCAGAAATTTCTTTCTCTCCTTGAAGAATGTCTTTCAATGTGAAAGGTGTTGAAGCAAATTTAGATTTTTTTGAAAGTGAACACTTCCTTTTTTTAATCACAAGGCTCAGAGGTTGGTATCTGTCAGCTTCACTGAGGCTGGGTACTGGAACTAATCTTCCTCCATCACCAACCTGTTTAACAAAGTTTTTGGTTGCAGCAGCAAACATATTATGACATTTGTAATGATAATAATAAAAAGCTCTGTATCAAGTGTAGCTTCCGGACATCAAGCCCATGTTCAATTCTTTTTATAGTGTTCTTGCAAACAAATTAACATGCTTTGAAAAAAAATCTGCCAAACTCCTTTTTTTTAGACTGAGTTATATTTCACTTTTAAATAATCAACAGCATCTTAGCTACCAAACTTCTATGATGTTCTGCTTGAGACTTCTCTCAGAGACCTTCATTTAAGCTCTCTAATTCTGCATGATGAATAATGAATTACCAGTGTAAACTGAGAGGGAAATGGTGCCCTCTTCTTGGAAGTTTATTGCCACTCTTTAAAGTCAGAATTTACTGTCATAGAAACAGAAAAGTAGCTTCCATAACCCTCAACTTCCCACTAGGAGTTATTGGTGTACTGCTGTTTGTTGTGTCCTTGCTGCAGCTGAATTCTGGTGTTTTAGCAACACCAACAAAGCAGCCCAGATGTGCTCTGGGAGGGTGCTGGAATTACACTTTGATGAGCACTGGTAGCTCTGTGGGATGGTGTTGCCTTTCAGAGCACTGGCATAACCTACCTGGGAGAGCTCTGCTGGGACTGAGTGCTGGCTGGGCTGGAGTGTAAGATCAGAGCAGGCTGGGTGCAGGGGAAGCACCAGTGGGCTCTCAGCTTTTGGTATTTATCTCCTATGGACTTAGCTGTCTGAGAGCCAAGGGCTATGCTTGAGCCACATGCATTTAGATCAGACTACCGAAAACCTCATTAAATTGTGAGAATTATGCAATATGATAAAAATAAAATTGCAGAAAGAATTGACAGTATTGATAGAGGAATGAGGAGCAACTCAAGGATCCAAGATATAAAGCATCAGTGTAAAAAGATAGAAAATTGTGAAGAGAAGAAAGACAGTAGAGAGCACTGTGGAGGATCTGTGAGAGAGGCAGAAGGAGCTGACCCACCCTCATGTAAACAATTACCTGATTTTCTAGTAAGATTGACAAGCACAGAACTGGCTAAACCTTGTAGCACTTCTTCCAGAAACTCCCTTTGCAGTTACAGTAGGTAAAGCATCAGCCACAGGCTTGTAAAGTTACAATTCAGTAGGAATATTATTCCTGGTTGGCAGTTAACAATTGGTTTGATTGGCTTTTTTTTCTGAAGTAAGATTTTCGTGTGAAAGTATCTTAAGGGCTGTTTTTATAATATGAACACTTATTTAATAAGCATTATTTAATAACTATTTATTTATTATTTTTAATTTTCATTTAATTTTATTTATTTTATTATTTAATTATTTATTAATAATATTTAATAATTATTTAATAACTATTATGTCAATACTCCCATAATATTTTTAAAGGTTCAGAGTATCAAGAAGTCCAATAAAATGGCAAAAAGAGGAGGGCATTACTTCAGCTAAGATGAGAGGAAAGGCTGCTGGATCTTTCTGCTTACTCTAGAGGGTGCTGAAAAATCAAGTCAGGTTAGATATAGACTTTGAATTGAAAGCATGGGAAATGCTGAAATTAATTCTGGCTGTAATTCATACTACACTATCTGAAAAACCCTGTACATATTTCCTCAACCAAAACACATTAACAGAACTGAAAAGCTTTCGAAATGAAAATTGCCCGTTGATCCTTGGTTTAGATTAATCCTGTATATATATGTTTGACACGATACTATTTTTCCTACAAATTATTAAGATCAGCTGGCACTGTTTATTCAACATGCATTTATATTTTTCTTACTCATTATGTGTAAGAAAATAGATCATAGATCTATCATAGATCATACTCAATCTGATCTATCTCTAATTTTGATAATGAATAGTTTCATTTAATATGTTTATGTGCTATTCGTGTACTCTAACACTCTAATCCATCATAAATGCTTCAGCAGATGTTTGTGTTGTCCACATGCCACAGATCAGAGAACAGGAGTCCAAGTACAGTAACATTGCCATGTTCTGAAAACATTCACTAATTTTGCACATCCAAATGAAGAAACTTAAGGTTTTTCCCTGCTCCTGCAGCACTAGGCACTTTTGTACTTGGCACATGAGTGTATTTATGAACTTCCAGCATTTCTGCCGCCCTGATACGCTCTCAATAAATGAAGAACATTTAATTGCCAAGTGCATAAGTTATGCCTGAGTCATCACTGGAATAAAAAAAATCTTGCCTTGTCTCGCCAAGTTGTGCAGATGAAAGTCCTTGCTCACATTTGCTCCCTGGGGAGGATCTGGGCTGAAATGTTGCACTCCCCTCAGCACAGAGCCACATTAGGGCACTGACAATGCCTCCCCTCTGCACCATGCACAACCTTCCACAGAAGAGCAAGGGGACTTTCCTAGCCTGATTATCTCTCCCTGGAGGGATGAGCAAGGGAGTTTATTTCCTACGCAAGATGAGTTCTGTTTTTTCAGAGTGGATCTTAGCCATGAAGTAGTAACATAGCAAGTACTAGCTATATAGAGTTGAGAATATTTTATGCTTAAATACTGTATGTTTTTCCTTATATAAAAATCTCCATGTTGATATGAACATGGAGATTCTTTAAGAGTAAAACCTAGAGGACTATCTTGTTCTTTGCATAGCATTGGAAGATGCAGAAGGTTTTTGTTAGTTAATAGATAATTCCATAATGATTTTTGGTTTAACATTACATAGTTATTCTACATTATGCCTTGCAGGAATGTTGGTCACCTGTAATTATAGAGTGTCTGAAGAAGCATTTATAAGGTGATCTAAGGCTTTGCAATCTAGAGATTTGTCCAAGGAACTGAAAATGTGGAATTATTTCATTATTTTCAATCCAGAAATCTTAAACCATCTGTAATCCACTTGAACCAATCTTATTTTAATTCATTTCTTGTCACAGTCAACCATATCATAAGATTAGCATGATTAAGCAGTCAGTAGAAGGGAGAAAAGAAATCTCAAGTGTTAACTGACTGGATAAACTTAGTTGGTGTTTCACTTGAAAGGATTAAACCCACAATCTACACCAAATTATGCTGGTAATTTGTTTAATATCCTCTTAGTGTACAAAAGGATGCCATCAGTTGCCAGATTCCCTGGCAACTGAACATGAGTGCATCACTTATGTTTACACTTATGTTTACCTACAGATCTCTGCAAAAGAAAAAGTGCAAGAATTTAACATATAAAAAACAGCAAAAGAAAATGTTACTAAAAAATTATTCACAAAATTTCATAACTTTCCAGCATATGGCATGAGTATTTCCCTAGAAAGACAGGATCTGTGCCATATAGACACTGTGATATTTCAGGAGGAAACAAAAATAACATTTTATGGGACAAAATATAATCCTTATTGCATACACACTTCCCCCCACCAACAACCTGAATGGATTTAAAAGCATTTGACTTCTTTTTTGGGTTTTTTTGAGGTGACATTTGTCTAGAGATTTTCATGTATGAGCAAAACCGGCTGGTTTAATACCATGACTTACGTAACTTCAGAGCTCCTGGAATACAAATTCTGGTGATTGTTTTATATGCTCTTCCACAGACTTACCTTTCAGGTTCCAGACCTTTCTTCATGGACATACAGATTACTTAATCTATGTTTCATGTGTCCATCTTTAGAGTGTATGAAATATCCCAGCTTTTGCTTCTTTGTAATTGCCTCAGTATTAATGGCAATATTTTCAATGGACAGATGGATGTGTTAGCTGTGAAGCCTTTACTAAAAAGAAATGCAAAAGTAGTCCTCCAGGGACAGATTTGCCAAGATAGTATGTTTGCATTTACACTTACCACCTGTGAGAAGCAGGCACATCTTTCAGCTCTCAGCTGGGTAACTGACAGCATCTTTTTGATCACTAAGAAGATATTAAACAAATTACCAGCATAATATGGTGCAAATTTTGTGTCTAATCTCCTCAATACCAGCTTAGTTTATCCAGTCAGTTAACACTTCAGATTTCTTTTCTCCCTTCATCTTCCAGCTTTCATTTGTTACATAAACATTACTCTATACAACAAAGCTACTTTCATCACGTAGCATTATTAGCTCGTGAAGACAAATCTGGAAAAAAACAAGCCAGTGTGACCTAAAGTATGTTTAATGCTTCCTTTCCTTTGATGGATGCTGCCCAAATGGCTAAATCTTTTTTAACCAGCATCTGTCAGTAGGTGTGCCTGTGTGAGAGGAAAGCTTTGTGGGCTTGCCCCTCCACCTGTATGAGGATGTAGAACTGTAGGTGCTGCTGTGCCACTATGTCTGAAGAAAAGTCACAAAACAAAGGATTTGTCTACTATGTTATAACTCACACTGTCCATGCTAAGCTGTCTGGTGGGTGCTGGTACAGTTATATCTATATAAAACTTCCTTCAGTCATAGACATCTTGTTCCCTGCTGCTTCTCCTTATGTTTTAAACTGAGCAGCAGGACTGCTTTTATTTTAGGGGTTGACACTAGCTGTTCTGTGACACTGGGCAATTAACCTCTGTCTATGAAACTTACTGTATGTGGCTGTGCTAATGTATCACTTCTCAAGGAAGGATACTGCAAAACTCATTATTACTATTACAAAGTACTCTCAGATCTTTGGATACAGAGTATTCACAAACAGACAAAATTAAATCAGTGTTTGTAGGGCATGCAAGAATTCAGCATCCTCTTTCATAATCACCTCTTTGTTTATTCAGTCTGTTCCTTTTCATGCTACAAGAATATGTCTTCGTCTAGTTTCCTAATTCATTCTTTCCACACATGTAGGCATAAAATAATAGACTTGAGCATTTTCCAGATACTAAACATTTTAACAGACAGGTGACATAAAAATTCTTGTCACCAAACATGAAAAGTAGCCTGATGCTGTTGTTCTAGGTCAGCTGATCAGCATTTAAGTGAAGGTAGCTCTTGAACTAGAACTGAAGAATGGACATGCTCTTATGCTCTATCTCTTGAATTTCTTTGACTGCTAAATGTAATAACCTACTTAAAGAACTTAAAAGACTTAAAATTGACACCTTAAATTTTATCAGTTGAAAGAAATAACCCAACATCCTTACCAGAACTTGCAGTCCACCTGCAGTCCAACAAGTAACCTTTTGAGAATGTTTAATTATAATTTTTTCTTCCACTGACTTGTCGAAAAACTTGCTCAAGAAGCCTAGGGTGGTTGTAAAATTTGAGCTAGTTATTAGTTATTTTTTTTACCGAAGGAAGTGTAGCCAGACACTCATCAGTGAGAAAAGCAGCTACATATTTGGTTTTGCTTTGGAACTTATCCCTGTAATTACCAACATAATCTAATGTAGTCTCATCTCAGGCACAACAGATTCGTGTCTGTAATATGCATTTACGCACACCTTTTTTCTGAACATTTTTAATATACCATTATTAATATGCACTTGGGATATAGATATAGGATATACAACATAACCTGTCTCTTTTTCTACTCTAAGTTAAACCTTAGACATAGCTCTCAAAAATAAAAATTACAGTCTAAATATAAGACATTTTATTTGCTGTCCTTTAGTAAAATTAGACTCACTACTCAATCAAAATAGATTACCTCCTCAGCAAGCCCCCTCATACCCTGGGTTTAAATGATGTTTCAGCTTAGTTTCTTTTAACCTGACTTAGTAATAATTACTTACCTGAAAAATAATTTTCCATATTGAAGTGCTGTGTTTTTTAACATTTAGACCAACTTAAATATTTAGTAAGATCATGAGGACTTGAAGAACCATGCAGCTTGATATGTTGGCTATGCAAAAATGCTATGTATCATCATTTCAGAACAGATTTTTGTACCAGCAATGAAACTTGGAGCAGCTTTCTGTGGGCAACTCCTTTAGCTGAGTCAGAATGAAATCCTGTCAATAGCTTCCCACACTGTCTCACTTCACCACACCACAGCGCCTACATGTTTGTGGTTACGAAGAAGCATCACCTGTCTCTTGCTTAGATTAAATCTAAGTATGTCATTTACTTTCATACCTAAAGTAATAGTTTTGATGTTAAATTAGGTGTCAGATTGCTCGTGCTGCCTCTCAGGCTCCTTGCACTCTATTCCCAAAGGTTTGTTGTGTTGATTTTTTTTTTTTTAATCAATTAAGTAATGACATAGAACTTTTCACATTTCACTCATGCACAGTAATTCTGCTGAGTCACAGTCATCCACCACATTCAGAGGTAAAGGACAAATCTCAACTGGACAAATGTGAAAGCAGAGCAGAGTTTCACTTGTGGAATGGTTTAACAGGGAAAAAGCTCCTAGTTGTGCCCCTGTCTCAGAGCAGGGGTTTGGACAAGATGTATACTCTGACACAAGACAGAAAGCTCTGCCATTCATGAAAAAAGCCTTTTCCCTTCCTTCGCAATTGCTTCCACTCAGGCAGCATTCCAGACTGTTTGAACACTTGTTCTTTTTACAATGCCAAGAAATAACAAAAACCTTAATTCCTCCTTCCAACCAAATTCTTATTTTTTATTATGCTTTCATTTTAAGGGCCGAACAGCTGACAAGAACACATAATGGAAAAATCTCAAAATCCCACATGCTGTTATTTTTCCAAGAGGCCAGACAGGGTGGGTGTCAAGTAATTGTTTTTTCTTCCATTTCCACTTTTTTCATATCTATTAGAGAACACCAGGAACAATTTTTTCTACACCCTCTCTCAAAACTTGAGAAGCATAATGCAAGCTCCCTGTAATCACAAAGAACAAGTGGAAAAAAAAAATAAAAAGAAAAAAAAGGCTCTTATCAGCTGCAGTATGAAGATATAACTAGGAACTGCCAAAACCAAAATTACCTTCTTTGATACTGCAGTTGGTAGCTCCTGACAGATTTAAAGAAACTGCACAGAGAATCACATGGGAAAAGTTTTAGAAAAATGTTCCTGCAGTGAAAAAATTTAGAAAGGAAAAGCCACAGTGCTTTTGCTACCGCTATCACTCATCTCTTCAAAATCAACCTGTAAAATATATATTAAGAATTTTATGATTAATAATAAATTAATCTAACTAGTTACAAATAATTTATTCAAAAACTATTGCCTCAAGTGTTTTTTATATTAATAAATCAGAACACAGATGACAGCAGTTTAAACAGTGTACATTGAGATTTATTAGAACAAGCACTAATAGCAGCAGTGTACAGAGTGATGGAAACAATGTACTGTATGCACAGAACAATAGTAATTATACAATTGCACTTCTTCAGAGATCTATTAGAAAATGCTTTTCAGTAAACAGTTTCCCAAATCTAGCATTGTTTGGATTTGCCTCTGAGGAAAAAAAAATACAAAAAATATGCTTTATCTTTTTTTTTTTTTTTTTTTTTTTTGGTAAGGCATTAGCAACATTCATTGGCAGGCTACACAAGTCATTTGTACATGCATTATCCAATTACATTGCAACAGGTAAAAGAGCATCATGTTTCCTCGAAAATTAGAATTGTGTGTATGTTTTGGACACAATATCCTGGAAAATCTGACTTAGCCTGAAGGAAACAGATGACATCTTTTGTTACATTTTAGAGCACAACAAAAACTATAGCATAGCCAAATTCATTTTTTATTTCCTACCAGAAGCTGTAGGACCTCCTTCAGTTGGAGTTGGTATTATGGGTATCGGGTATACCACAAACATCACTGGAATAAAGTCTTTATTATTATTTCTTGTTTACTATTCCCCCCACTACCACCTCCCTGAATCCTGTGGCCAAAGGATGCTCAACTGTAATCAACATTAGCTACTGAATGAGCTTGGGTTTTATTGCATGAGAGGTAGTCAGTGTGAGGCTTCATCTGCTCTCTGGATTACTACAACAGTACGTTCAAAACCAACTTACAAGTGCAAAGACACAGAATAAGTGTTGCAGCTGCATTGCATGGAAACTTAAAACTGTTTTATTACTGCTCTTTTCTGGCTAGGTTTAATCTCACAAGTAGACAGATAACTCAAAATACCAAAAGAAAGCAATTCTATGTATGTGCTAAAGCCTAGACGGAGAGAGGCACTTTCTCACATTCATCCTTTTCCGGGCTAAGATTAAGAGTGTGCTCTTAGTCTGCCACCCCCTGCTCCACAAATCAGAAAGATTAGACTCGTTTTTTTGACGGGCATACAGCACTAGCAACCCTCAGCTCTGGGCTGGCACCATCCTGGGGTAAGTATAGGGAAACAGGAACAGGGATTGCAAATATTCTTACAATTAAGCTTGGCAGAATGAGACATAATATGATGAATTGTAATTGGTGTAATGTACTGTTCTTTATTCCAAATGTCATACCTAATTCAGCTTTGCAGAGACATGAAATTAACTTACTTTTAAAAACTACAAGCTCCAGAATAAGGTTCCAAAATGCAAGAGAGTCAAAGCAAAGTCAAATATATTGCTCAGAGTGGCAAGCAGTCAAACCAACTGTATTTCACACATTTTATCTTCCACAACACTGCGCACATGTTCAAAATTAAGCTTTAGGGCAACTAGTTGAATACCTAGGCTTGGCTGCACATGAGGCCTACAGCTGAACTAGACTTGGGCAGATAGATCATCCACTCACCTGGAAGCTCACTGGGTTCAACGGGGAATGGAGTACCAACAGCAGCTCAGCCTCTGCAGAGGTGCTCATTTGCTTACACGTGTAGGAATAAGAAATCAAGTGCTACAAAACCTAGGGTACCCAAGTAAGCTGATACATTGTTTTCTTAGGAATGTCACTGTAAAGTGGTTTTATTTGAACTTAAGCATCTACATCTTTTAAGCTGATTTAAATGAGAACTGCTTGCAATGTTAATGCTAAGTACATTGATGCCTGTGTAACGTCAGAGTCCAAGCAGATGGAGCAGGAAAAAATCTGGTGCGCGTTGCTGATTAACTCCTGCAGTGAAATAAAAGTCTATAGATTTGGAATACGGAAATTACATCCTTTCTGCATTGTTCCTCAGCTGCTGATAACCAAAAGCAATAAAATTGCTTTTACAGACATAATCAGCCCATATTTGGAATCAGAATCAATAAGATGTAAAGAAGAATCATCATGAAGACATCCCAAACTTGCGAATAGTCAAGAACAGATAAATGCATTTGCAGGAAATCAATCAAGAACAATTTTTTTAATGTTAAAGAACAATATTTTTAATGTTAAATTACTGAATGTACTACAGAGGACCAAACTTACCCTTTTAAAAATCGCGATACTATAAGTAGCTTATATAATTTTCACTACAAATATCTGCAAATTAATTTTCCATTACTTAGAATTACTTAGAAATTGTGGTACTGATTTTTTTTTCCAGTATCCTATTCTTCATCATCTCATTATGGAAGTCCACAGCAAAGTTTTGAGTAAAAAACTGGGAGTGCTGCATGTGAGGTGTAATACTGAAGTACTCAAAAAACAATGCATTCTGCAACATTTGGGTAGCTAGGTATGTAGATGCTTCTCACTGTTTTTCCCTTAAGTAATTTTTTTCTATTGCTTCCAAACAACAGAAAAACATTTATCTGGTGCATCTAAGTACTCAGACCCTTTCTCATTACAGTTGGTTATTTCCCTTTAAAACAGACACTATCTGCCCACTACTCAAATGTAGCACTGGCTCTTTATGTTATACTTCTAAAAAACAACCTTTTGACTTTAAATTCATCTTAATACCACAAAGCAATTTTCTGCTTGCCTTTGTACCTGGCATAATAGCATAATCACAGTAAAAAGACTCTGAGGACCTCCTTTTACTACCCAAAGAAGTGTACAAGGAATCAACAGATATGAATTGTTTTGCTTGTTTTTTTTTCAGAAGAAGCACGTGGATACTGGCAATCAGCAAAGAATGCTCTTTTAGCTGTTTAGGTTCTGACATTTTGGCCTGCTAAAGAATTGGCACAGAGCAATCTACCACCTGAAAGGTTGTTAAAAGCAAAGAAGCTCAGTAAGGCAGTATAAAAATGACAACTAACCTAAACCTTACTCTTCTAATGGCATTGTCAGAATCTGAGCAAGGTAAAAATACTAACATTAATGACATTTCATATATGTGTGCATGGGGTCTAACCACACCCAAAAAAATGTGACATTATTCCAAATGTATATTAGCTTTGTGCAAAAGTGAGAAAAAATATAGAATTCTTTGCTGTTGAAATACTAAGAAATTATAAATCATCAGTTAATTATACAAAGAAAAGTAAATAGAGACCCAGAGAAGAGTCTTGCTACTGGTTGCAAGAATAAAATATACATAAAAGAACTATCATAGTAGTACAGAACTATTATAATAATCTTTCTTAATACCACAGTAGTTTCATTTTATGATGACTTTTCATGTGCTAAATAAAAGTATCCCTTCAGACAATCTAGCAGTAACAGATAAAGAACAGATAGTTTGCGATGCAGTTCTGGGGAAGAAAAATATTTCAGACATCAGATGCTGGCAGCTTGATTTCTTACTTATTTTACAGTAAATAACATAGACACAAATCCACATACAAAGAAGAATCCCACTGGAAAAGCCCACTGATATTTATTTTTTGGCCTGAGGGTGAAATTTTAGTGGCCCACCCTGAGAAGTGGACGTTTAGCATGACATGAACAACACCCTTCATGTCTGCAGAATTCCAAACACAGTTTACTTTTTACTTTTTAAAATTCAGACTTCATGGGATTAATTCTTAGTGTGGAAAAAATGTTTGAAAGTTAGTCTAGAAATTATTAAAAAGTAACAAGAACAGTGTCTTTGCTAATTAGAGAGAAAGCTTACTAAGGTAGAAATTGTCATTTTGCATTTTTGCCTGCATTCCAAAATACACTCATCAGCATTGATTTTTTGCTCAGTCAGGTCTTCTGTGAGACTCAGCAAAAAATAAAATTTATTGCTATCTGAATTTGTCATACTGTATCTCAACTACTAAAGAGTACCAGTAGCACTTTTTAAAAAAAGAAAAACAACTTGTTTTCTAACCTCAAATTGGAATGACAATTTTCAATCTTGACTTCAAGATAGGTGATAAAGTAAATTTAATATATTCATGGTGATCCAGTCTCAAAATATTTTATAAAATATTAAGCAAACACAAGGATAATAGAACATCTCATCTGTATTTCTTTCACATAGTTAAATAGGCTATCCTGAATTTTCCTTTCCCTGGAAAACACTGAGGATTAACCTTGATTCACTATGTTAATATAATAATATTCCTAGTTCAGGTGACTTTAACAAAGAAAGAGAGAACATTCAGCACAGGACTACTAGACAAGAAATCTGAGTTTGCAGTCCTGACTCAGCCACTGATTATTCTTGGCAGCCATGACAAAGCAACCCTCGGGACACAAGCACAATCCTAAAAAGAGGTGCAATTTCAGAACAAGAGGTTGCATGTGTGACTACACTGACTGGCACCAGAAGCACGTAGCACAGTGAGGAACAGTTCTGGTTGAATATTTGCCACTCTGTTCTGCTCTTGTAGAGCACATCATTTTAATTCTCAGAGAATTTACCCACTTCTGAGTTTCTGAGGGAATTTCCTCACCTCTTCCCATTTTGCATGCCTAATGTTCTGGGCCAGCAACATTATACGCTGGCATAAGATATCCTCTTTCATTAATGAAGACCACTAAAAGTAGCAGTCAATATGAAAATACATTTTAGTGTTTCAAAGGAGATATCTGAATCATTGCTCCAGGAGTACCAATAAGCAGCTTTACCATACTTCAATGAATTATTCATAGGTCAGAAAGAACATATTACACACTGCTGATTATATATTCAGACTGTGACTCTCTTTCTTGTTCACGTTACCAAGACATCTTCAGCCAAATGCTAGCTACAGTCATTTTTTATTTATAAAAGGAGTAAAAACTTTCTTTCACCATCAGCATTAATTCTGAGCAAATGTCTCCAATCTTCCCTTTTTTCACGTTGTCATGGATCAGTGGAAAGAAAAATGGTATTAAGATAACCAGCCTGAAATGAATTCAGCAGCTCTGCTGACATTTTAATTCCTGCAAGTTAGAAAACTTTCTTTTTTGTTACATCTCACACTGACAGAGCTTCTGTGACTACTTTCACCATTCTGCATTGTTGTTTCTCCCTTGCCTTTCTTTTCTGAGGTTTTTTTTCTGACACAGATTGCAAGGAAAAAAAAATAGACATGATGATTTTATAATGCCACAAAAATTGATAAAGGAGGAGGCTGGTATATAAAACACAAGTACATCAATATTACTTTTTAAAATTGCAAGAAACTGTATAAAAATCCTTTTATAAAGATACTTTTCAGTTTAATGAAATAAATATATAGTTTATACTAAAGCCAATGAATAAAGGTTTTAATAAAGGTTTTACATACCCTAGTTTAAGAGTAAATAATGTATTTGCTTTTGTAAGTAGATTCCTTACAATATATAATACAAAAATAAGATTAAATTGCTGTAGATGTGCAATTTCTCTGACCTTACTCAGATTTGCAGCATTTTCCTGGGTTCCATGACTGTTGTAATAGAGCTTATGGAGATACCCTCACCAGGAATAGTCATACCTTTATTAATACAGTCTAGATTCTTCCATTAAAAAAAAAAAAAAGAGAGAGAGAGAAAAAGAAAAAGAAAAGCCCTTTGTTCATGAAAATACTGACTGGTATCTGAATTACCATAAAGGTAACCAGGAATGATGAAATAAAAAATTATACTACTTCTTATCCTAAATATACCTCAAAATTATAAATATATGCACTGAAGCATAAATTCAAGTTTTACACTGTTTTGATGACTGTTACTTAATGACAGACAGAAAGGAAAAACCAAGGTAGTGTTTTTCAGCCCCAGTAGCTGCCAAGTGGTAAGTGGCAATGTGGTGGTTAAGACATAGCAAATGTCCTTAGCTTTCTCATGGGTCTGTGTATAACACAAGGTTACCAGTGAGGCCATTCCAGGGTTTCTTGAACACTTTTGTCAATATTAATCTTATTCTCCCAGGTGGCCAAAACTCTCTAGCTTAACCCCTCCAAACATTTTAGTATATTAATACACTTACAGATGGATTTAATCTGAAAAGCTCTCCTTTGCTTTAATTATGCAGCTCCATTATTACTAATGGCATCTAAAAATGTTCATTCCTCAGATTACAACTGCAGCCAGCATATGTAAATAGCTATTGTTTATTGTTGTACCAGACAGTGTCTAAAATCCTGCAAAACAAGAAGAGCACACAAACCTTCCCTCTACTAACAGGCCTTTACTATTAGAGCAAGTTTTGCAGAATTCAGATAAACTCATTTATCCATTCCAGAGAATGGATGTTTTCAGCCTTCTTGCTTATTGTGCAAGTGCAGATGAACCTCTCCTCCCCTCCAGGGCACTTCTAAAAATTCTGATTTTTGAGGAGGAGCTCTGTCTAAGACTGCAGCTGAGCTGGGCTCCACTGGTGAGAGGTGAGAAAATGCCATTTTCTCCCTCCATGGGGAACAGAGGAGATGCAAGGTGCTCCCAGGTGCCCATGGGGGCAGGACCAGCACTGGCTCCTAGTTTGCCTTAGGGTTTGTGTAGTTTGTTTCCATAAAGCACTGACAGTGCTCAGCAGGGAATTAAGGATCATATCCTTCAACACTGCACCGTGTTTACACACCTCAGTACTTGACATATGCCTGGCATGTGCTACTCACATAAAACCCACAGGTGCCACACAGGCTTATTCAGAGTCAGATGTTCAAAAGGAGAAAAAGGAAGGGTAATATTATTTGTATGATGTAAAGACTATTATAGTGGGAATTGCGCTTTTAAACCCAAATACAAAAAGTTTATTTCATGCAACTTACATCTGTCTAAAATTAGAATGGGTGCCTACATGACTTTTTAATAGCAGTGATACTTCATGAAAATCAACTCAAATCATCTTTTCCTGTGAGAGAAAAATTTCTAATATGGCAAAACTCTGCCATCTTGATAATACTAATCTAAAATAAGAATTAAGTTATTTAAATCCTTGTAAGACATTGCATTTGATGAAAATAGGTACTGTTATGCTATCATATCCAAAGTATCAGAACAAGGAAGAAATTAAGGTATGTTTTTAAAATATTAATAGAAAGTACAGCTCATTATTGGGAAACTAAAGCATAAGTACTCTGTATTTTTATGCAGAAATATATTCTGTATTTTTATACAGAAATAAGTGTTTTGAGAAAACATAGGAGAAAAGCATATGTCTTTGAAGCAAAAGAACTTCTTAAATTGCATTAAAAGTTTTACATGCCAAATGATTTACACTAATTGTCAACATTTACCAAGCATATAGCAATTAAATCTACGGAGTTGGATAGTATTTTTCATGCCTTCCAAAAGGAGATACTGCCTGGATGAATGGAGTGAGTTGGGCTGAAAACTGCTTGAATCCCAGGCTTGAAGGCCACTCACTGATCAATGGTTTATGCCCTGCTGGCAGCCAGCAATGAGGACAGCCCTGCAGGGCTGTTCTGTGGCCATGTCAACCAACAACTCACCAGTGACCTGGACAAGGACATAAGACTACGCGATAATTAGTTCACAGATGACATCAAATTAGGAGGATAAGATGGCATGCCAAATGGCAAAGCTTCAACCAGAAGGACACTGCTCAGCTTGAGGACTGGGCTAGGAGACACTTCATGAGGTTCAATAGAAGTGGAAAGGTCTGCTCCTGGAGTGGAAAAATCCCACATGCTGGGAAGTGATGTCTGAGCAGCAGCCCTGCCAGAAACCAGCAGGCATCTACAAAAGGAGTCAGGCTGCAAAACAGCCAGTGATGCACCTCTTTGCAGCATGGGATACTCAATTGTGCACTACATGGGCAGGGGATGAAGAAAACTCACCCTCCCCTCTCACTCAATGCTGTGAAACATCACAGGTTGACTAAAAATTACAATTTGGATAGAAACCCTCATACCTATCCACTTTAGAAACAGCACAAGAGATGTCTGCCAATGTTAGAGGAAAAATACAATAATAGATTTTGCACAGAATACAGAGAATTCTGCACCACAAGAAGCTGCTTTATGGTACATCTGCTTGAACTTTTTCATTTCTGATATAGACTATAGGCAAATATCTTGTGTTGCATCATTTTGTGTCTTTTCTACTTACTAATTAACTAATTTAACATCCACTTGGATTAGAAAGTGCCTTCAGTAGAAAGATTTAGCATATCACAGATTTTCTAGATTTTAAAAATGTTAACATTATCTTTCTTTCAATGAGTTTCAAATAAACAATTGTAAAAAACAATTCAGTGATAGCATTCTTAGTGTCCACCAAGTTTCAGTTTGCATTGCAAATAATGGCATTCACAGAGCACTGCCAGAATGCTGTAAAACTAAAGACATTTTTTCTGTATTTAAATTAAAGATTTGGGGACATGCAGTTCTGTCCCGCAAATGTGCTTGCAGTCATATACACATAATACCTCCTAATATCACGGTGAACTGCACACAAAGACTGGAGCAAAAGATGGGCAAATGTTTAATAGAGTTGGTTTTAAAGAAAACTACATAGAATAATTAATTGCTTTTTTACACACAATGTGCCAGTTTGATTCCTAGTGTAATATTATTAAAGCAAGCAGGATGACCTTAAACAAATATTATTTTAAAAACCAACTTTGATATATTTTCATTTTCTTATAATAACAATTGCAGAACTAAATTAAGAATAAATCAGACTAGGTTCAACTAGGAAAGAGAAAGATAACATTCTTTAGAAGAAATCCCATTAATCTACAGAGGAATTTTTGTACCAAATTTTTATAAAAAAATTTCATGAGCATTCACAATTCATAAAAAGTCTACTTAATATTTTCTGTAGGTTTTCATAGTTCTTTCTGATAACAGAACTGTGTGAAGAAATTGGAGCTGATTAGCAGCTAGTTACCCTGCTAGTTACTTTGCTATACCATCAACAGGGAGAACTAAATTAATATTAAATAACCAAAGTAATCTCAGTTGTGTAGGGACCTGACTCTGAAAAAGGAAGAAGCAGGCTGAGAGCTTGGGATGTGTGGTAATGCATTGACAACTGTTCAAGCAGCTCTGCTGGCAGGTCGCATACCTATCTAGTAATTTTATTTTTGGTCTCAGGACTGGAATCAATCTTAAATAGAAAAATTGTATGTCCTGTATAGGCAGAAAGGAATATAGAGTCTGTGCATGAAATCTAACCTATCATCAGTGGTGAGGTGTATAACACATGCATAAATGGAAGACTAGTTCATACCATATGGAATGTAGCTCCTATCTAATAAATTACTAGGGTTTTTTTATTAAGATCTGCCCTCCTACTTTTTAATGTTTCAGAGATTTTCAAATAGAAAGTGCCAAGTCTTCTCTCCACTTAACTGAGGCTTAGCAACACATAAGACTTTGTTTTTGATCAAAAAATATAGAACCACTTTATGAAAAAATGTAAACTATATTTTGCACAAAAGTTATTTTGGCAACACAAGTAGAAGTTGTTATCTATAACACATGGGAGCCTCTGCCATACTCTCCAACATAAATTTAGATAAGAAAAGGAGATGGGGAAAAAACAGAGCCAGGAAAATAAACAGTGTGTGTGGCAGAAAACAGTTGCATTTACAGTACTATCCAGGTTCTGGAGAGAAGCCAGAGACGTTAGTATGAAATCTTTCTGTGCTTTTAACACTGTTGCAAAACTTTGGGGATTTCTAATTGTATAAGCAGTTATGGGAAAATGAGATTCACTGAGAGGTCTATGTCCAGCCAGTACTAAATGTGATGACTGCATCTCAGCATGAGTCATTTAGAGTATGAACTTTCTGACTAGCGATTCATATGCATTTACCAAACTGAAAATCAACTAGCTAGCACTTCCTTTCCAGTCTGATTATACAGTCAGCATCCCAAAGCTAAAGCATACACAGTAGATCTCATACGTCTGAAATACAGTTAGATGTTTGGTTATCTTTTGACTTCAAATAATGCAGGTCTTCCAGTATTTATATTGTGATAAAATTCTAGAGCTTTAAAAATCTGCCCTTCACATAAGCCTAAGCATAGATATTTTAAAATTACTTAATGTACATCTTAATATTTTGTTAAGGCATGAACAATGGCTTATGAATGGGAACAGCTTCCAGAAAAGCATATCTTTTTGACAAAGGCCAGTCCTAGCACATCACATCAAAGGACTAACCTGAAGCCAGAAATGACAGCGTTGTGACCCAAGAGTTTTTAACAAAAATAGTTGAAACAAAATGGATTTTTTTTCTCTTTTTCTTTCTTTTTTTTTTCTTTTTAAATTTAAATTTTATTACTCTTAATGTCTGTTTAAAGCACCGGTTGCAGTTTTGCGCTTACCACCTCTTCTGAGTGACTTTGGATAACTCATTTGCTTCTTTATTTCTGAATTTTCAGCGTATGAAACTTTAAAAGGTTTCAGTTTCCTTTTTTTTTCTCTTTTTTTTTTTAGTTTTGATGACTGCTGCAAAATTAGAAAGATCCAGAAGTGGTCAGGGGCCTGGTCTAATGCACTTCCAAAAGTCCATTATAAAGATGAATATAAATGAGTATGATATGGTTTTTCTGTAGACCCACAAACCACGCTTAGCTATAAGAAACATATTGTGCATAGTTATTTTTTTTCTTCAGAGTGATATGTTTACTAGGTCTACATTCTCAGTTTACCAGAGTACAGGAATGTCTACTTTACTAAAGCCAGGATCCTTTCGCAGTTCCCAGTAGGTTTCATTGGTAACCCAGGCTTCTCTTTGATTAGCATCGATAACTTTTCTGTAGAAAGAGGAAAAAAAAGAGAGAAAGAGACAAAAAACATTTTGACCGTAGATATTGTTCTTATGCAGTATAAAATCAAATTCCTGATCACTTCTTTGATCTAACCCAATATTAAATCAAATTTCATGTTTCTAAAGGACACAAGAACAGTCAGGAATTTAAAAACAAAAATCAACCTCTACCTATATCAAAAGAAGATAAAGAAGACAGAGAAAACAGCCAAGACTGAAAATCTGTTGTTTGATCTGTACCAGCAGATCTTAGAGCCACATAAAACCCTTTTGTCCACTACAGATTCTGATTATGTGAAGGAGATTATCCAATAGATATAGCTTGCAGAATGTAAGCCTCCAACAGTTTAATTTTTTGTCTCTGCATTTTGCTTACATTATGCCTATAATGTACATTATGTACATTATACAACTGCATCAAGCACACTCAGTCTTTTAACTTTTGATTCCCCATGTTAGACATGAGGCTACTTGGCATGACTATTCCTTGTTTCAGAGAATGCTTAATTATAAAATAGCAAGAAAAACCACACTCATTCAAAAATAATTGTATTTTAGGCATATACCTTTATATATACATGTTATAGATATATCTATGTATGATGTTGCTGTTCAGGTCACGCTGTATTACTTGTCTATGCAATGACTTTAAAAAAGCCCCTAGTTAAATCTTAGATCCTAAGATTACACTTCTAATTCCACTTCAGTAAGAAGGCTTGTATAGCTGAGGCCCATTATGAGAAAATGATCATTCAATTTTGAAGCTTAACTGTGTAAAAATTGCTTCAGAGAAGAAGGTATCAGATATCTTATTATCTTTCTTAAAATTGCAACTTTCCACACTTTCGTGATTATTAGTCTGTGTTGGTGGTATTCTTACAGTACTTCATCCAGTTGCAAGATAGAAAACAGAGACTTACTACTCAAATGAATAGACTCACTTAAAAAATTTGGGTACATATTCAATGCCGTTTTCTTCCATGTACCGCCTCCGAGCTCTCTGTAGTTCCTCTATTCTTTGTTTCTCAGATGCTGCTGCTTCTATATTTCCTTCCTCCAGAAGCCTGTAGAAATAACAGCAGGCCCTGTAGCAATCACACAGTGTCTAGTCCAAGGGATTTTCCAGCACCAATCATCACAAAAGGCAAGCAGAAGCCAAGTGTGTTGTCAGTGTAGTACTCTCAGATCCAGCCTGGGATGCGACTCCCCTGCTACGTGTACCTGACCTACAGCCTAAGGCACACGCTTTGTTCAGCAGCTTCAGCATATCACAAACACTGAAGCACTATGAACTGAGCATTTGTAGGGCGATAGTGTTGCTTCTATCCATAGCAGAAGTGCATGGCATTTCAGAGCTTGTTTTTCAGTTTGTCATGAGGAATCTGCCCCAAGGTTGCACCATAGCTCTACGGCATCTACAAGAAGCGTTCTAATTTCCCTCAGCTGAGTTAATACTATCTGAGAGCAATACTATCTATTGCACTAGATGAGTGAATTCTCTAGTGCTTCTGTACTAGCAGAATCCTCCACAGCTTAATTCAGAGTCCTAGGTTACAATGTAAATTGTGCCCAAAGTATGTATTCTATCCCCATCTTCATGAGCTGTTGGAGCCAGCTGGGGCAGAGTTTCCCTTATCTTCTGTTAATGAGTCCAACAATGCCTTGCCACATGACTCATAGATAACTCCCTCCAGAGTTATCTCTGTTTAATGGGCCATCAAGGACCCACTGCATGACTCATAGAATGAGATCCTCCCATTGTGAGATGCTCCACCCAGGGGGAGGAGCCAAGCATTCCCACCTGGATATAATCCAGGGTTTGGAACAGCACAGGCAGCTTTTACCCACTGGACTCCCAGAGGAGACAAGAGCTACCAGACCTTTCTACAGGATCACTGTTTCAACAAGACCATTTCATCTGGACTGCCACTACCACCCTAACAGGGTGTCAGGTTGTATTCTGACTCTGTCAGTGGTTGTTTGGTTTTGTTTTTTTTTTTTTGTACTATTACTTTTATTTTATTTTACTTTCTTTTATTTCTTTTCTTTTCCTCTTATTAAATTGTGTTTCTGACTTGGAGTCTCTCACTGGTTTTGCTTTCAAACCAGCACATTCAGACTGCAGTGAAGATACAGACAAAATGCAAAACTCAGCCAAAATCAGCCTTGAGCCCACCAAATATTAAATGTATAAATAAGCATTCTTGCCTTTGATCTGGCCTGAATCGTGCATCTGTTGCAGGAAGAAGATCTTTCAGTAAAGGATCTAATTCATTGAGCTCAATAGCAAACCTCGTGAAGCCGTAATAACGCTCATAATTGGTTGGCATGGAGCCTGAATACGTAAGACAAAGAAAAAAGCTTTTTAAGCTATTACTCTAAATATGCAAGAGATTCCTATATTTATAAACTTTTAACAGAAAAATAATTAATATCTTTTACTCTTACAATTAAAAAGCATCAAAAACTATTCTCTAAGTGAAACAAAATTTACTAAATATTAATATCAACTGCTTATCCTGCAGAGATTGTAATTGTATGTTAATAGATTTAAAACTTTATGATCTTCCTTCCACTTTAAATAAAAACTAATGTTTTCAAGATTTTCAAGTAAAAAACAGTTTTCTGTTCCCCAGAAAGTGGGCTTATCAAATGTCTGCCTTAAACCTAACTTTAAATGATCTTTAGAGTTCATTTTGGAATGTAGCACACACTACTACAAGGAGTCAGAACAGACATTGCAGAGAGCAGGGTGCAAAGTAGGGTTCAAAATACCATAAATGCAAAGTAGGATTTGAAATTCTAAGAACAATAATTCCTGGATTATACATGTATGAAAGATACAGGTGCAAAAGATGACTAATTCAACCTCAGGCCTTGAAGCAAGCAAGAAGTTGAAATCAAATCCCAAAAGGCCCAGGTGTTCACCACCTCTGAAGACCAATCCTTTAGGCTAATAAAGCATTAAGACAACAAACTCAATCAACCCTTATTTGTGGAGTCCAGAAAAGTTACCCTGCTCTCTGTAAGAAGGCAGACAGGCCAGCTTAGATGCCCATTTTGTTTTCCTAATTTTTTCCTCTGTTGACTGCAAGGTCCCAGCACACCTGACCAGGAGTCAGATATAGATGTAAAAGATTATGCCCTGTAAGAACATTTCCATTTACCATTATTATAAACTCATCCAGATTGTTGCCTGTCTAGACAGGGATTTTTATTTCTCTAGTATTATTTTGTGTATTTAAAATGAAGGCTAAAACAGCTTCACACAGTTTAGCTTTACCCTACAACTCCTTCCAGAGTTTTTTACAAGCTTCTTACCTGGCCTCCATATGCACTTGGCTGAAGGTGCAACCCCACAATAGAGGCCTTCATGCCACTTTCCAAAAAGGCGGTGAACCACCTTCCCTTCTTGATCTATCACAACACCCTGGACCTCATTTACATTTGAATTCCAGTAGTTCACCTGCAAGTTTAACCAAGAATTACTAGCTCACACTGCTTTTCAAACAACCCATTGTACCAATACACATAATGAATGTATCTGTGGTGCCTACTGTCCAAATTCTGTGTTGGATCAGCTCACCTGGAACTAAGAATACCAAAATTCAAAAATCTTATGGTCCTAAAGCTAACTGATTTAGTATAGGAGAAACAATGCATAATCTGCGACGTGGTTTTGACATAAAAGTATTTAAATTATCTGCACATCTCAGAACTACATTGTCACTCGTTAATCCAAATCCCACACAATTCTGCAAAAATGACCCTTTGCCTGTCAGAGCCAGCTAACACTCCTCTTCCTACATGAGGAGGTATTGGATTTACCTGTACTTGTATGGGAATCCTTTCACGGGTGCTGAACATTACTGTATACAGCAGGGAAGACATTCAACCAGTATTACATATTGTTTCTTTCTGTTTCTCATCTCTGTTTTGCTTTTCTTAGACACATTTAGCTCTTGAACCTTCATCCAAGAGCCACTTGCTTGTTCTCAGATTATCCATCAAAACACAAATTTCAGATTTATGTTAACACCCCATTGCTAATACTGCAGTGGTATTGATGTCTTTTGTTGCAATGTGAAGACAAATTTATTTCTAGGGAAAATACTTGATAGTAACATAGCTATATAGACTTCTGGTTTTATATATGGTCCTTGCCTGGATATTAAAATATTATGAGCCAAAGAAGCAATACATAATGTAAAGAGATAAAATATTGACAGACAAATTCTAGAAGAAATAAAATGGCATGGTAGTGTACAGTGACTTTGTGTTTTCATTGTGGTAATATAAAAAGAAAAATTGACTTTTCATTTTTAATCAAAAATCAGCAATAGTACAGCACAGCTATACAGCAATGGAACACACTGATATCAAATGTTCAGTAGAATAGAATCATGCTAATTGACATAGCATTCTCATTTGACAATTTACATTTTATGAATACTGATAAAAGGAATAAAAGATAAAATGTGGAATGTGGACTTCAGGAATAGTGAAGAAACAGCTGATGTACCCTTAAATTATGCAGTTATATGAATATAAGATATATATTAGCATCCATATGTTACCTTGACAAACGTGAGTTTACAAATACAAACACTGCTTTTTGTGTTTCTGATAGTTATCTCTCCATAGTGCTCTATCCATCTCCTTCCACTAAGAATATTATGTATGCAAGTAGTGACTTTGTTCCAGACATAGTAATCTCCATACCTAAGAACAGATTAAGAAGTAGTTGGTAACATCTATTCATCATGATCATTACTGACAAAAAAAGTAAAACATTACTCCTTTATTGTAAAAACAAACCATATTGCCCCAAAACACCTGCACAGATGACAAAGTTCTGTATCTGGTTACATGACTAATCCTCCTTAGAGAAGCTCTTCTAAGCTCCAGTGCACAGAACTACAGAAAGGTGCTATAAACCACAAATAAACATATTATGAACCACTGAAGCCCTGAATGGCCTTTTCACTGTCCTCAGAGCATGAAGTGCTCTGACCACAATTCCTATAGGGGCAGGACAGCGACCCACAGACCAACATAAGGCTGAAATGAGACTATAAGCAGAAAATGTAATTAAATCACAAATAGAACAAAATAAATATGAAAAGGAGATCAAAGAAAGGAAGTAGGAAGCCAGGAGCATGCTGGGACATCATCCCTTTCCCTTTGTGACAACTATCCAGTCAGAGCATCTCTAACACCAAATAAGATAATAAAACCAGAGAAATATATTTGCAAAGCACATTCTCCTTCAGAGATTAGAGGAAGGCATGAAGACAGAAGGCAAAGCTGCTCCACAGAGCACATTTACTTCAATTTCATGAGATGGATAAAGAGGTGAAGCGAAGTGATGCTATACTGTTAGAGGCAGAAAGAAAGGCTGGCTACAACGCACAGGAGCAAGAACTGCACTGCAAAACCAGAAGACATGTTAAGGTATCCACTCCTTGCATATTCTTAGGATTTATAAGCTGCAACTAGTCTCATTGGTGGTGAAGCTACTGCTTCTCACTACTCTGCCAACATCTTCATACTTTGTATGAAGAACATACTTTGGTTTATCCACATTTTGAAATAAGATCTTTCATGGTCTGGTTGTTCTGAGGGAACACTCAGTGGCATTGAGAGCCTCAGGACAGCACCAGCTGCTGACAGTCCTGCACTGCAGCCCTGTTCTGAATGGCTCATCACTACTGTACACATAAAATATGGGTTCTCTCTCTAAAAACATTTCTATCCCCCTCTCTCCATCACTTTCTAGAGTATATATTTTTCCTCCAAAACCAGAAATGGATCTTCAGGCTCAAAAATGTTCCAGTAGCCCCACCTGAACACTAAGGAGAAATTAGAGCTGGGCACCAACTCTAACCAGTACAATCCACCTGATGTCTGTTTACCCCAACCCATTCACAAGGCAGCACAGACTAAAGTGCACCAAAGACTGAAAACAAAGAGGAGAGAGGACAGTATCTTACTTTGGAAGAGTCACGTTCAAGGTTCCAACAGGCAGAATTTCCATTGATTTCCCCCAGAATTTGTTTTTCCACCTGATATCTGAATATAATAGTGAAATACTTAAAAACCTGAAATGACCAAGGACTCCCCCTTGCACTGATCTGTGGCACCAGACCATCTGTGTTACCCAATTCAAAACAGGGCAGTAGATAGTATGAATTTGCCATGAAAATATTAAAGAAAAAAAATACTAGAAAATTACATTAGGTCAGAAAAACTAAATGTAAGTTTAATTAAGAATCACAGCACAGTGTCTGTGCTGCATGATTGTCAAAAGTTTTGTGCAAACATTCAATACAAATTAAAGGCATACACCAGTAGGTACAAGGAAAGAAAGAGTAATTTTTTCATCTGTAAAAAGAACTGCTTGTGTTTGTAAGAAAAAACATTTTTCATTGGTGAAAGCCTTTTAAACGGAAGAGTATAAACAGGCTGCAAGTAACAAGGGAAATTGTAACATGTTTACTCACTCTTAATGAGAATTTGGAGTAAAATAAATCAGATCATCAGTTTATAACATGTCACTTCAAAATAATAAATATAGAAATTCTGAGTAAGTCCCAAATGCAAAGCTCAACTTCTACTTGACAATAAAAAAGGAGTTATGCTTTTGAATTAAAAAGTATACCTTGCCAAAACACAAAGTTTTTCGATTCACAGTGACAGGCTGAAATGGGAGGATGGTGGCTAACCTGAAAAACAGTTTGGTTGAGTTAAAAATATTTCATTTTCATTCCTAAGACAGTACAATTGCTATTGCAATATGAATATACTAAATAGCCCATGTTGCAATGAAAACAGATACAACTTAAGTGGTTGTACTTAAAACACTGTACTTAAAATAGTTCCTTGTGATTACTATAAAAATGTATTCCTTCTAGCATTTAATGAATGCTAACATATTAACACTCATATTAACAATATTTACTTGTAAGAAAGCAATCCATTCTAAATAGAAGGAAAAAATGGGATTATTCTATAAAATGAAGAACAAAAAATATAAATTCAAACAGGAGTGTCTATTTAGAAACAAGCTTTACCTGCTCTGAGAAAAATCGAAATCCTTTGTCTTCTCTAATACATTCATAAGTTTCACCAAGCACTGGGTTAAATGGCTTGCTTCCTGCTCTAAAGTACGTTGAGGAATAGCCTGATGCTGCAAAGGCAGCTATGAGAACCTGTAAAAATACAGACCAGAATGTGAGAATAGGCAGACACTCTTGTGTATGTGCCATCACTATGTGGTACCACATAACTCACTCTGCTCAGAGTGACAACTGGATTAATGAAGTATGGCTGAGAGTGAAACCATGCATCCCACCAGAACCAGTATAAACTTTATTTCTTCTGTTGATATAATTTTTTTTTCTTCATAGCTTCGTTCAGTCTTTCAACAGACCCTTAAAATGACATCATGACACAGTTTTTCTGCCTTTGACCAGGCTTATCATTAGTGACCTAAACTAGACCCAGCTCTAGCCCTTCTTCCCATGAATAAATATTATGTAATAACTTCTAATTACCAAATCACATTCCATTTTCCTATGGGAACTATTTTATTTAGTACCAAACATATACAGCTCTCACTTAGGATGTTCTTAGCACTGAGTTATCTCCAAATCTTCCACACATCTTTAACAGCCCCCTTGTCTATATGTAGAACCACAATTTAATAATCGCTAAGCCAGGCCTGACTGGGAGTAATAAGTTAAGTGACATGTCATGTTTATAGGTTACAGGTCCCATTTGCAAAGCTTTAAAAAAAAAATCTTATCAGCCAGTCAGAAGTCCAAACAGAACTTCAGAAAAACAGTACAGGGATAAAAATGAGTCAGCTATTGGCAATATGGTACCAGTGGGGCAAATCTTAACCAGGTTTCCCTCTCTTCCTTCTAGGAAGGCACAGCCCTCATGTGAGCTTTTACATGCTTTGTTTTCTTCCCACTGTGCTCCATTCTCTATTCATTTTGTATTATTCAGAAATGCAGCATCAACAAAATTAACACTGTTTTCACAGGCTTTTCTTCAACAGTAAAACTTTCATTCTTCTAAAACTGTTTCCAGATGAATTTCAACTTCCTTTTCAATTTAAGAGACTGCAGAGAAACGAAGGCATTTACTACCCTTGTGATATAGAAAACAATGTGAAAAACAAGGTTTCTGCTACTTTTGAATGCTTATTGAAGATAACAAAGTCCTGATCTTCCAGAGAACAGTGAACAAGCAATAACATATTCACAGCATTGTTGCCACAAGCTTTGGGTATTCAGCTTTTTTCCACATAGTCCCATATGCCTCAGCTCAGGTGTGCAGTTTGCATTTTTAGGGGTGCTGTTTAAAAGTTTGGTTTGTATTCCCAGGTACTGCAGTGGGCATCTGTAGCAGAGAAGGGGACTGAGTCCACATTTCCAAGGGAGCTTTCAGTTGCACCGTGGTTTTTCCTCCTTGAATTCTCCCTACTACTTCAATACTGGCCTTCCAAACTTTTCAACAAAGGTGGCAATCAGTCTCCTTAACTCATTACAATCCTGCCCACTCCTTACAGAAACCCCCTCCTTTTGTGAGGGACAGAATCACAGAATACTCTGAGTTGGAAGGGACCCACTATGATCATCTCCTGAGTCTTGTAAGAAAACAGAATGTGATGACGAAAATTCAACTCCCTTTCTCAAGACAGTTTCAATTTCTTCAGTGTTTAGGACTCCTCACTTTCCTGCAGGCCTTATGAACATGGCAGTTCAGGGACTTGAGTGTGTGACTGTGGAACAGCCAAAGGCAACCTCTCCTTTCCCAGTTATCCACAGTGCTGCCAACCCATACCAGGGAACAGCAAATACATTCAGCAACAACACTGCCAACTTTCCCTTACTGCCTTTCCCTGTGTCTTCTGAGGAAAAGGAGACATGACAGATCAAAGCACCCTGAGAGCTGAGCACAGGCTGCTGGCTGTCAGTTAAAAAACCAAAACAGGCTTACAGAGGCACTGAAGTCAGGCTGCCCAGGCAAACTTTGTTCTGTTGTTTTGAAACTTCTCTCTTAGAAATTGCCTGGGAGGACATCTCATTCACATCTACATTGACCATAAGGCAGCCCCAGACTTGATTAACTCTTGAAGGCTGCTGGATTTGATCGCTGAAAGCCAGGAAAGGATGCTGCAGAGTTACAAACTGTCAATGCCTACATCTACAGCCACAGGGCATGAGATAAATCTTAAATAAATGAGTTACAACTGCAGGACTTGGTTTGAGGTCAAAGAAAATCCCGCAGCCTTGTTCAGATCAAATCTACCACCTTTAACTGTTCACAGCACTTTTCAGACCCAGCAGGGAGGTCTGCTGTCTGTGACCAGGAAAAAGAGAGGACCCTGCATAGACCCCACTCAACAGCTCCCTTTTTAACACAGACAGAGGAAGTGCTATACTAAAGGCATTACCATGCGTTCATAAGGATCATCTGTTTCAGCAGCCTTGTCCAAGAGTTCACTGTATTCCAGCTCTTCACAAAGATGTTGCAAGGTATTCAGAGGTTCATTTAGCTCAACTGGCATGGATACTTTGGAGAGATCTTTGCCAATGTTATTTCTCAAAATATTCCACAGATTGATGTTACTGGTGTCAGGGCTGGGAGCAGGGAGACAAGTCCTCCGTCCATTTCTGAATGCACCTCCTGTTAACTCACCATTGAGAACTGGGAAAGGAAAAAAACATTGTCATAAGAAAGCACAGACTGAGAAAAACAAAGTTCTCCATTCAACCAAATCACTGCCAGAATAAGCAAGCCCAGCTTCACTGTTTTCAGCTGAGTTGGTCTTGTATTGACATGCAGTAATTCTGGTACATGAACATAACCAATGTAATTTCCCAAAGTTTGAAACACAGTATACTTTGCCGAGAAATGTTGTCTGCAACACTGGTGTTGTCCTCAGATATATTGTCACTCACATCACTGATATAAGATTCATCATCAGAAGCCTAAAACATAAATAAAATATCCATTAACTCAAATACATATAAAATACACTGACAAAACAGACAAAAATAGTTAACTGAAACACAAATATTCAAAAAAAAATCTCTATCTAATTAGAACTATAAGCTAAATCAACTGGATGTTTCAATCAGTCCATAGTGCCAATGCACTAAGTGTCAAAAGAAATGCTATGTTGTCCTCGTGTTTCTGAATTCCCTATTATCCAAATATAGACATTAGATCTGCAAAAGGTGGCTTCAAGTAAGACCAGGGATGAACAAAAAATTGATAACATAATGTGCTAGGGATAGGAGGTGAGAAGAGATAGTCAGATTTGTGCTTCTTATAAAGAACCAAACAATAAAACGTGACTTACATTTCAGCAAACAAATTATGTAAACATCAATCTATCATTTTACAAAACAAGAATCTCATCAGCATTAAGAATATTTTTAAAAATTGTTTAACGCTACTGTTTTTTCCAGCAATATTACCTTTTTGTCTATTTCTCTCATTACGGAGAATAACTTTATATATATATAATAGTAGAAATTTTTTTTAAGAATATTTGATAATCTAAATTTAACTGACTGCACAGTCAGCTGTGACTGTCTATGCCATGCTTAGGTGGAACTGCCATAGCTTAGAAAGGACATGTGCCGAATGTAAGTTACTGACACAACTACTAGTAGTTGTGTAGTAGTAACTAACTACACAACTAAAGTGTGGTTACTAACACTACACTTTATACATTCTGATGTCTTTTTATTCTAAGTGGCATTAGTAAAAAAAAAATTCTCTAGTAGTACTGCCTAACTCTGTCCAGCAGCACAGCTGCCACATGCTGTCACAGCCTACCTCGTTTTCTGATGAGCTGGCAGACAGAAGCACTTCCTGTGCGTCAAAGAACTCTGAAACAGATTCAGACATAGACAGCCTGCTTTCATTAGAAACTTGCTGAGACAGTGGCAAACTGACATGAATTTGTTCACCTGTCTGTAAATAAAGCACAGAAAAGTAGAAGTATTATTTCTAATATTAAAGAAATATGGGTAGAAGGGGTAAATCACCTGAATAAGATTTTTATGCCAAATATAAGCACAGAGAGCAACGGCAGCATTTTAGTAGGACTTTGTGTGTACCTAACAGATGAGACTGAGGGTGACAAAATAAAGTGGATTTTGAGCAATGAGATACATGTCTTCATTTGAGGCCTGCCCAGAATCTACTGCCAAGTTTTAGCAGCATGAAATTGCAGATCTAGTTCTCTATGCAGAGAAATGATTTTGTGGACAACAGCTGGATTGTCAGACAAGCTCAACCATGAATTTCAGATTAAATGACATCTGGTAATAACAAATTAAATCACTGGGAGCTAGCTTTGATTCAACTAAAATTTAATTATAAAGCTTCATAAGGTTCAGAGTGTTAGAAGTTACTTTCCAAATAAATGACCATGTGAACCAGTTTAGTAACAATGTTTGAAATGTTTGAATATTTGGGAGAATAGCTATAATATGTATTTTTATGGGCTTTTTATTTTATGTTTATGCTCCAAATCTCATTTGCAATATGCCATTAACACTGACTCAAGAGAATGAACTCTCTATGATTTATTATAAAGAAATGTAACAGCAAAGTCAAGGATTCAAAACTATGCTACATCAATGTCAGTAATGCAGCAAGCCAAAATAGTGAAATATACCCTCCTCTTCCTGCTAGTGATGGGTGGAACACCAGATTTCAATGTTACCCTGCAGGTTATCACAATAGGAAAAATTAAGGTGCTCTCCCAGTACCATTTTACCATAGGATCTGTTGCTGTGGAGGGAAACATCTCAGACTTAATCCCATAATTTATACAGCATGTTGCTTCTGGGAGATAATACAGATGAAAGAACTGAAGCCCTTTTAAACGTGGTTAACTCTTCAGATTGCAACACAATCCCCATTAATCTTATTCCAGAACTCCTGCATATGGTTTTGTTGACATCTTAATTTGGTAGAATTATTCTATACAGTTACCTCAAAATGCCAAAAATGTACAAAAAAGCATAAAAAGCCAAGAGGTCAAACCCCATTCCTTTTTCATTAGGATTTATAAGACTGTAGATGGATTGTGATGCTTGATGAATCATAATGAAAACAGAAGCTCCTTTTACCATAATGTTTACAGGAAGTGATCAAAATTTTGAGGTTTCACATAAACTAGAGGGATTTGGAAAAATACACATGTTCCTACCTGAAAAAGACCCTCACACAGGCATTATCAGATTATAGATATATATAAAACGAGCAAGATAAGTGAATGAGAGATCTGGAAACTTCTTAGGAAAACTTCTTCAGTCAGACACACTTCTACCAAGACAATGATGAAATGAAGAAGAAACAGCTAACCAACAAAAAATACAGAACAGAAGAGAAGATTATTGCCCAGAACTTCATTGCAGATTGCTGTGCTGTGGCACCACTTCACTTCTATGTTCTGTTGATAGCCTCCAACATGCTGGATTCTTGGAAAATTGTTTGGACATTTTTAAAAAGCAAATAAACAAAAACAATTTTACCTTTCTTGCTTGTTGGAAGAAATAATTAGGAGACAAGACTATGTTAACTGAAATGGCATATGCGTAGAGAAAAAACAGGAGAAATGACAAATCAAAAACATTTTTGTAAAATGCAAGCAGAATGGTTGCCAAAGTGACCATGCTAATTGAAATATATTATAGTCCACAAATTCAGATTTGTCACAAGGGAAGCTCACTGTTATTAATACAAATGTTCATTAAACTGTTGACTAAGGAAAGCAAAACAAAAAAACCCCTAGATGTTGCAAAAATATTAGTGCAGTGCTTGGTTCATGGACTGAATCTTTTGATTTTAACAGTATCACTCAAGATTCTAAATGTGAGGCCCTTTACACACTTGCAAAATCAGGTCCTTAAATAATTAATTTTTCTGTTGACTTGGCAAGAAAATAAGATACAGAATTGGATAGCTACTGTGTGATACATTCAAATACAGTAAAACCTCACTAATTCCCACAGCCAACAATTAATATTCCAAAACTGGAGTCCTTCTCTGTTCCTCTAAAGAGACCAAGCTGAGTTCTTTCATGTCTGACATATGGAAAGCAAAACACTGAAGCTTTATTGTAGGTAAGGAAATATAACCTGACTTTTTCTATGAATGAACGTTTGCCAATCTGAAAAATTCAATAAATTTTCAGGTGTGTTTCAGCTATTTAGTGAGAATTAGCAAGGTTTGTTTGAACTCCAAATCCATTAAAGGCCAAAGTCTTACCTCATCAGGACTAGGGATAATATTTACACTGACAACCTGATCACAAATAACAGATTCTGAATGTATTCTGTTCAAGCGACTCCTTAGTTCAGCATTCTGGTTGAGAGCCTTAAAATAAAAATTGCAGATTTCATTTAAAATTAAAATGTAAACATTAAAAAAAATCTAAAAAGAAAAAAAACCCACAAAAACCAAAAGAAAAAGAAAAAAAAAGCTTCTTTCCAGCAATTTCCTAAAAAAATTACAGAACCTCCTTTCTTTCATTTATAGGGAGATAACTGTTTTGAGATCCTCTCTAACATGATTTCATCTTTGGTTACTTTGCCTTCACTGGTTTTCAGGAGAAGGAGGTACAGATATTCTCCCACAATGTAACACTGGCATTCTACCTTAGTTCTTCAGAGAGTTCTTTGGCAGGTGTACTGGTGGGTTATGTACGTTATGGAAATGGGCAGTGAATGCAGCAACGAAGAGTGAAACTGCAGAACAATTCATGAGAACAACCCACAAAATGCCCAAAGAGGCAATTTAAGGTTTACAACTATACAGCCTCTTCTGAGTCAAGGTTATCAGCACTCAGAGGCTGCAAAAGACATTTCTTCATTTCCTGTAAAACCAATGTATTTGCTAGTATCATTGTCCACCCACCCAGATCAATTTTATAGATTTGTCTTTGTACTTATTCCAAAACTACAGTATCACAAATACCAACAGAATTCAACTGGTGTCTGGTATCTGCTGATTTTTCTCCAATTTAAAGTCCAACCTAGATTATAAATTTGGGTGCATATATTATCTGCTATTTGGAAAGACTAGCGTGCGAGATTCTGAAATCCAGAAGTATAATATGCTACATACCTAGAACATGGCTGACTTAACCTTAATATATCCCCAGGACTGAGGATTATAGAAAAGAAGAACAGAGAGACACTTTGTTTCAGTAGAAAAGGATTGTTACAATGGAGTAAGAACCTTCTTCTGTCTCCCCCTAGTGCAGATTGAGGAACAGATTGCATGAATGTACTGAAACAAAGAAAGACCAAAGGAAAATAGGTAAGCTTAAACTGTCATTAAACAGTTTAAATTACCCAATTTTGCTTTGTTCTGAAATGGTCTGAGCACGTTCATAGTTGACATCCCTCAGAGAGGGAAGGTAATGACTAACAGCAGCCTGACAGTAGCTTCTTCAAGGGCTCAAACCTGGTCATGAGACTGGGCAAACCCAGCCACAGTCAATTTTCCACTTATTCTCCACTGAGACTGTGAACTAATGTGTGATAGTGACTTTTAAACTAACGTTGGAGGCCAGGACCTAGAAGAATACATGGTTCCCTATTTCATGCAAGTTGCTAATAAATATCCGCAGGTCTTAGATAAATTTGTGGCAATAACCAGAAATGGTTACCCTTATCTCTTGCCTCTAACCCTTTTTTTATTACAATGCACAGAAATCAATCTGCATAACATGATATGCATCCATATTTATAGGAAGGTTTGTCTTTAAACATCTGCTCATACTTCTTGCAGATGCAGCCCTCCACACCAATCCAGCAAATGCTTTTATGCTTCCTTGACAATGAATTTTAAAAATTTAATTATTTTGCAACCTGAGGACTTATTGTTGCTAATTTTTTCTTCCTCGCTAAAGCAAATTATATTTTTTCCTTTAGCTTAAATGGGAGAGATGCTGGAGAGTTAACAGGTGTGTATCTGGAAATCCAATTTACTCATGACTACATTGCAACCCAGGATTCCTTTTGTATTTAGAGACATGGACATATAAAACAAATCTGACAATATACGGTCAGAATTTAAAACTTAATTACAAAACCAAGAATATTTCCATGGCTGCACGGGAACAGCTCCAAGAAAGACGTCTAGCATTTGTATAAAAACATTTGATCCTTTTTCTTTACTTTGGAAAACCGTAACAGATACATGCTTACACAAACGATATTCTTCATCTCCACATGCACTGAGGTTAGATCTACATCATAACAGAATATGCCATAATTCTGGTTGAAAGCTTGGGTTTTTCTTGGCTCCTTTTACCTCAGGAAATGGCCAAAATACAAAAGAAATAGTGCATTGGGCAAGATAGATGTGCTTGAAATCAAATCAAGAACATACCTGAGAGAGGGACTGTCTGAGGTGAGCTATTTGAGCATTGTGGCCTGTCAGATCCTGCTCTGAAACAATCTGCTTAAGCTTCTCCTTCTCTATAGCTATGCTGTTAAAGGCAGACTTCAAAAGAGAATGCACTAAGCAAAAAGAAAAAAATAAAACAGGTGTTTTCTTGGCTACAGATATCACATTGACATCTATTACAATACTTCAGCAACAAAGAGAGTGAGACTTCCATCCCACAGTAATGGACATTTGAAACAAGGGCCTGAACTTCAAATAATCCATGCCAAATTAAGTACAAACAGTTTGCGACTGTAAAGTGTGTACTGTATGTTCACACATATCTCATCTCAGCATGTTCTTGGTGCTGAACATATGGAAAGGTGCATCTTTGGAAAAACTGTCCAATGTGTGCTATTTTCTTTCTGGTTTTTATTTGTTCTTTTCAGAGTAACAGAAACATCCGTTCTGCTAGACTTGTACTAATAAAGAGGATTACTTGGTCATTAAACAGATTTTGAATTTTTTAAGATGTCAGTCTCACGTTTTTTATATACCGAAAACTGATAAGAAGATCTTTTTAAAATTGGATTTTTCAGTTTGTAGAGCCATTCACTTACTGGCAATAAAATTGCAATTCAAAAGTACGTTCCTGTAATAAGCTCTTTTTCCATTGATTCCATTGACATAGAAAACATTGCACAAAAAGGAATTCACAGCATTATGTGGAGCAGTTACATTCTGAATTATCTTTGGGGAGAAATAATGAGGAAGTTTTGTTGAGGAAAAAAAAATGTTTGCAAATTCAGTCACTTATTTACAGAAAGCAGAAAGCAGATTAGAAGACTTGGAGAACAATTTCAGAGTTTACTTATCTCTACATTTATGGCATGCATGGAAAATACAAGAAGGGTAATACATGTTACCCTTGTGTTAAGCCACCTGAACAGCTAAAAGACTTACACGGTATCACCCAATGCAATTGAAAGCCCTGGCCATAACTAACTGGGGGCAATAAAGAAACACAACAGGGAAGCACATTACAGGAAAGGCTTGGCATCTCCAGCTACCTTTTTGTGCCATCAAGCAGAATTCTTCTTGTAGCTTCATGTACTCAGTAGAGCACTCCAGAGGGTCCGTCACATGGCTTGGGGGAGCCTGGAACTCAATGTCTGCACAAAGGTTGGGGTTGGATGAATGCAATCGAACAGGTGACATCGTAGCACTGAAAGGGACCTACAGCGAGAAACAGAGAAGAAATGTTGTGTAAGGTGTAACCAAACTTTTGACTCTGTTGAAGCAAAAATCAAATTTCTCTGAAAAGACTTAGTTCACAGTGTGAAGAACATGGCATGTGTAAGCATGTAACTTCTTACTCCCCTAAATCTAAACACAGCTGATGCAGACTTCTCTTGCATTTTTTCACTGAAATAGAAAAAAGAAGGCCTAAATACACAGCTAACAGCTAATGATGGAGTATTTAAATGCTTACAAAATGTATTCTAATGTTTACAAAAAATTGATGATTTCCTAACACTTAGATTACTGGAAAATTGAACCATGAGACATGCTTCTTTATATCTGGACATTTGAGAGTAACTGTAGATGAGTCTGTTGTTGCAATACCAACATTTGAAGTATGCAAGTTCCTCCACAGATCTAGAAATAGGATATAATATCATCAGATATATCATTGAAGTTTTTCAAAACTACTCATAAATCGTCAGTTGAAACTCATTGTACTGGCAATTATGAAGAAGGAAGAAGCAGTCTTTCTGTTTTCTTTTTTAACTAAACAAATCAACAATAACAACAACAAAATAAAATCAAAACTCCACCTGATTTTCATTTAAATTACATGAACCATAAACAAATGCAGAGAGATAGAGTTTAGTGAGATGAAGCAAAGAATTTAGTTTATTATCTTTCCACTTCTCTTTATCCTCTACTTTTCAGATACAGTAATGAAAAAAAGTACATGCAAGACTTTCTAAGTTATATATACATGTATCACATACTGAGCAGTTACCTATATGCTACATATGCACTGTATGGCTACCACTGCTATATAAGTGATGCGTGTGTGAGAGTATTTTGTATTTTACTTTACTGTTACCATTTACACACATTTATGTGAAAATCAGGCCAAGAACACAATTTTCAACTGTAAATGCAACAGAAAGGCATGCAGAACTACATTTTGTTACTTAAATATTAAGCACTGTTTAATGTATCAAGCACTGCTTAGCACATTAAATCTAATTAATTTCATTAGATTGATCAAATGTGTAAATCAAGAATTGTCACACTGCAGCCCAATGAAATTATTCGAATATGAAAAATGGAGCCAAAATATAAAATGTCTCTTCCAAGGCATGACAAAGAGCAGCAGATAACATAAAAAGTCATATTACTAAGAATTTTTATCAACAGATGAGTTCTATACTGTCATCAGTGGTTGAACTTGGTACTTTTTTTATTTGATTAGATCAGGGAACAGTTTTATCAATTCCTTCCTGTAAAAGCTGACATCAATACACATTTCAGGTTTAGGTTCTGATTCTCCAATGAAGCCCTCAAAATCCTGTTGGATCTATTAATCATTCCACTCATGAGCATACTCTGTGAAATATGCTTTCCAATCTGCCCTTTCTCAATTTGCAGATATATATAGTACATTAAATAATAACTCTATTGCACCTATAAGCTTTATTCCTGCTCTCATGTATTTTGATTTCCAGTTATATCAACAAAGTATGTATTTTTTTACTGGACCTCATTTCAGCCTCATATCAGGAAGAATTCGTTAACAAATGTAGAATAATTTCCTTCTATTTGTACTGGATATTTAACTCTATCTTTTTCACAAGTACCGGACTGCCTGTGTCAAGAGCCCAGTAACATTAAGTTAATGGACTACTGTGGCTAAACAGGTTATTTCAAATTTCTTTTCCAAAACCTTTCCCAGTCTTAAATGGGGCAACATGTTTCCAGAACTTTCTGACTGGGAGCATCATGAAGCTTCAACTGGTCCAGGTGGCTCCAGGAGGGCAGAGTGGGTATCTACACTGTACCTTTGTGTCTGGAGAACATACCCAACCCTCCAGACCATCCAGAAGGCAGGAAAGAAGCTGACACCAGAGCCTGAGGGAGAGTCCCCCCAGCCACACATGCCTGTGGTGATGGGAGAGGTTCCCCAGACCCACATGGACTGGCAGAGCTGCAGGTAGGCTGCCCACACGTGCAGGGGGGCTCTTTAGTCACTCTCTGATGAATCAAGCTGAAGAGATCTGCTTTAGATCCATCATTTCTGCCTCAAACCTCAGCTGGACAGGCTGAAAAGAAATGTTTCTGCAATAAGGTTTATTGAAAAAATACTATTTTTGATTATGCCCTAGAAAGAGAATTTACATGTTCTACAAATATGTCACACTACTTGCAAGAAATATATATTCACATGACAGAGACAAGTAGCCTTGCTGAGTGCTTTAAATATAAGAACCAAAAATACTGAACTGTTGATTGACATGAACTCTATCCATATGCATTTTTTAGAAATGTTTCCAAGCTACTTTCCATAACAGATGAAAAAAACCCACATTAAGCAGCCATTTTCATTCTCTTAAATTGGCAACGGTCCAGGAAACACTGCCAATATACTTCTCTTCCCTTTTTTTTCTTTCACTGATGTGCTTTCTCTCTGTATTAATGGTGACTTGATCCTGACTTTACTACCCATTCTGTTTTTGGTTGTCTTTTATTGTTTTTGTTTTGAAGGTTTTTTAAAAAGTATTTCGCTTCCTGGTCTATCACTCTAGTTTTCTCTCTACAGACACTTCTAGACACAACCTCAGATGAACCTTGTCCCAACTTCCTGCTTTATACCCACTCATCCATCACCTTCTTCAGAATGACGTGTTCATGTAGGAGCAGGCTGTTTCTGGCCGAGTGGGTTGTAAGGAACACCTCTTTCTGCTGTACATTTAGCTGATAAACTTCTGTATCCCTCAGTCTATGCACACAGCTTCACTGTCTGAGAGAAACAACCATTTCGTGCATCGGCCAGGAAGAACAGGCCATGGCCACGAACACTGCGACAGCCACAGAGTCATTTTGGTGCCTCTAGCTTTCCCTCCTGCTGCATTTTCTCCAGCTCCTCCTAGAGGAGGATCTCCCTCAATAGGTCCTCACTTCAGCTGCAGCTATCAGCTCAGCAACTCCCTGCTCTCTTGGTGCCTTCCAACCAAAATCCAGCTGCAATTGTCTACTTAAGCACTCCCTAGGTAAGGAGTACAACCCTTGCCAGAGCTGTTTAACTGTTGCTGAGCCTTCTAGTTAGAGCCTCCCACCAACACTGCTCAGCCCTGTCAACTGGGAATCAGGCAGATTTCTGTGCTAGGCAGGCAGACCAACAGAGTCAAAACAGCAATCAATTACAGAGCACACATTCAGCATCAATTGATTACAGAGGAATAAATTTAGATGAGTTAATTTCAAAGCTGGAGAAACATTGATATGTCTCATACTTTTTAAAATAGCATAGCAATAACTGAGTTTGTGGTTCAGGTAGCAGGAGCTCAAGATAGTTAGGCTTAAGCAGAAACTATGTCAGGTCTAGGAGATTTTAGCTTTGGCCTGGAACAGCAGACCCTGGAATACTTCAGCCTGGTGAAGACATTCACTGCTTGGGTTAGATAAGGAGTTTGCATTTAAAGGTCACTCCAATCTTTGACTGCACAGTCTTCCCTATCTAGCTGTATTTATCTGTTGATGGATTAGTACAAATGTCTATACTGGGCCTTCCTAATGAGTATTTTCTTAACAAACCAGCAGCTGAAGATATCCTTTAGATGGTAATTCAATTGCACAATCTTCCCACAACTAATTCCCAGCCCTGGTGTTGATTTCATACCTCCGTATTTTTTGACAAAGACTTAGAGAATTAGCAAAACTACATACAGATGCTGAGGTAGTAATATGACTTTTTGGGATTATGGAACATAAACAGAAAGTGCCTCCAATGAAAAGGCTAACCTTATACTATACTACCTATAAAAATATAAGAAAGTTTTATAATTCCATGGTTATTTGTAACAAATCTCCTTAGTTCTATTGTCTTGCTATAGCTGTCACAACATCTCTTAACAGAATTTGATCTTTTTTTTCTATTTTGCAGAGTATGTCACAGACTTACTGTGTGCAGGGCCTGAGTCTGTCACTTGCACTTACATAAAGGAGGAGGGACATGTACCACGTAAACAAGCTCAGACCCACATTTATGGAATACGTTTGTGTTGGGCCTGACCACTTCTAAGAAACTCAGCTGAAAGAGGGTAGCATGGACACCTCCAAAAAGTGTAAGAAACATTTTTATAAGCTTATTAAACAATCAAGTTACACAGCTTCCCATCCTTAGAGCTATCCCTTGATTTTTAAATCCACTCACTGTTGTAGCCACTGCAGCTGCCAGTCTCTGCCGGCGTCGTGTTGAGCTGAACTGGCCCTTCGGTGCCGGCCCTTCCTGACAGTGAATGCAAGAGAAGAAGGAAGTAGGAAAAGAGAAGGGAAGGGGTGATGGGACACAGGAAGATGAAAGGTGATCAGAAAAGGGAGAGGGAGAGTCTTTAAGTGGATTTTGTAAACTCTTATGGCCTACACATGTTGAGGACATATCATGTGTTTTCAGCTGTGCATGCCAGAGACATAAAAAGCTGGATAGTTCACTAAAATTATCTCCAGAGGAGTTGGACTGCAGTGCACTCACTAAGGCTACAAAAAAAAATCTATTAGCATTGCCATTCAGAGTCATAAGGCAATAATGAAATAAGAGAACAGAAAGGATGCTACAGCATGCCAGAAAATAAAACAAAAATCAAACTCCTTCTGGGGTCACTTGACCATCTAGAAAATTAATTCTGAAAGAGATCACCTTGCAATAGTGGAAGTGCATAAACTGCGGTCTCTGAAGATGCATGTGTGTCAATGGTAAAACTTTTCAGTGTGTATGTTATCTAGTGAGTTTTCTTATGTAAACTTTCCTGTACATAGCTCTGGCATTTCCACATCCATCCTTGAGCCTACTGAATCATTTTCCCCTCACATCACTTTTTTTAGTTCCATCTGCTTTTCCTATGCATTATTGAAGGTTTGGCTTTCAAACCAAGGCAAAAACTCAGATAAAGCAGCACAAATAAAAACTAAGTATTTCAACAACTGCTTCCTTTTCTGCATGTCTAACTTGTGGCCTTATCCTGCTTAATTTTACATTTATTTTACTTGTAAGAAAATTTTTCACAGTACATTAAAGTCAAGTAAGTCACTGTCTAATGCAGAGAGCTTCACACCTGTCATAAAGTCATTTTATTTAATCTTTAATCAAAATGCCATTCTTTTTTAGGCATTTTAAGATTTTGGAAGACTAGGAACTCCCCCTTTCTGCTTTTAGAAAACAATTCTTAATTCCTTTATTTTTTTTTTCCTGTCTCTTCACCTATAGCCACTTCAGTATTTTTAGATCTATGTATCTATATATTTTTACTTTTTCTGCAAGCAGCCTGGTTGTCATACAAATGACAATGTGTAGACTGGATACATGGACACCTTGCTGAAGAACAGAATACTGTATTTCAATTGTTAGCTGAACTGTGGTGCTTCTGTAACATTCCCTGTAGAGTTGCTACAGTGGAGAATGGCCAAAAAATTCTCTGGCTGATATTAGTGGCAATGCCACAGACAGTTTGGAGGATTGTTTAATGATGACAGTAAAAGACTTGTGGTGCAATATTTTATACAATTCTCACATTAAAAAGGCATGTGCATAACCTCTGAATTACTGAGAACAAACTCTGCTAAAGCAGATAACAGATCATATGCATAATGTAAAGCTCTTTGTGCTCTAAAGAAATATGTCTATCCTGTGAAAAAGAGTATGCAAGAATATTCTTATTTAAATAACAGGGATAAACCTATGTACAGAGAGAGAGATGCACAAATTTATATCTATATATATAAAAGATTATGAATGCAGGTATGCATTATTAAAATGGGAATAGTGAGCTTTGCAGAACCACACAATCTCCTCAACATGATAGAAAGTGAGGTCATAGTCTGAGTTACCATAAAAATAAATACTTACTTAAGAGAAAAAGTAATAACTAGTCTGGGTCTGGTTTCAGTTCTGAGCTGAAAGCCTCAGTAAAGCAAGATGATTTTTTAGATAACTCCATAATACACAGCTCTCTATTAAACTATTCCCCCTGTGAAGTCTTGGAGCTTTACAACTTTGAGCTTTTGTGGGAAACCAAAATATCACTGGTTCTTTATTGTTTTGAAATAATGTTTTTTTTCCTTCCTTTGAAGCTGTCATGAGGATGCTAACTTAGCCTTTTACCCAAAGGGAAATAAATTTTAAAAACAAACCAACCAAACAAACCAAACCAAAACCCTACAACTCAGTTTTTGTACAAAAGTATAATTTCTAAAATTAATTAATACAGGTCAACTAACCAGTTGTTGCAGGCCATTTTCATATGATTTTAAATAGGCTTTTTAAAAACAAAATGAACCTCCTTCATAAAAGTAATCTTTTTTAAGAGAAACAATTCATGTATTACTCTTGAGTAAAGGCCTGTAAATTCAGATGTTAATTCTAAACAACTTAGCAATAGTAAACACCCAAACCTGTAATTGTCTAGACACATGCTGTGCTCAGTTTTACTTCGGGGAGTAACCCCACTCTAGTTACAGGGATTAGCTGTGTGAGCAAAGTCAACTGCACACCAAACCAGCATATTTAAGTGGTAAATATAAATGTTTGGGAAACAAATCAAGCAGCTTTACTTACAAGAGAAAGTATGTTTTAAATACATTACACACCTAGCATTCATGCTGCAAGAATGTGTTCACAGGAATCTAACAAAAGCTATCCCATTAACAAAAGAATGGTAAGAAGTGCAACACAAAACCTGGATGGGAGAATTCCCTCCTTGCCTCATAGGCAGAGGATACTGAGCAGCAGAAATCACACCCTCATTCCCCATCACTCACAACACACACCTTCTTATAAAGCTCCTTAATTTTATGCTCCCCAGAAGGATGCTCTCAACATTGTACTTACCAGAGTGTCTTTGATGTAGTTAAAAACTGCTCATTCTGATAAAAAAAGGTGCAAGTACTCTAAATGGAATTAACAGTGAATCTAGCTTAAAGTTAGTTTGTTAATACAAACACTATCCCCTAAAACTAACGAGATGTATGAAGGTATGAGGAAGGTATTAGTACAACAGAAATCTTATAAGTACCAAATGTCAACCATTCAATAGCAAATTATGTGTAAGCACCATGAAAACAGTGATCACAAATCAGACAAAATGATTCCCAGTAGGGGGTATCCTGATAAACAGTTCAAAAAGACTTGAAGCAGTCTTGAAAAAATGAGCAGTAAGGAAGGCCAATGAAGTAGAAAAAATGTCTAACAGAAGAACAAAATGAGAATTAGCTTAAAGGGCATGTAGGCATCAGAGAAAATCCACATTTTAGTGGCAACATAAGCAAATTAGGAATAGCACAATGAATCAGTGAGGCCATCTTCCTGCAGATCACAGCTCTAACACTCAGGAGACAGGACAGCCCTTGGAGGAATAAACTGAGTCTATCAAACTAGGCAAGATAATGGAGTAGCCATCAAGTATCCTTTGTCTTCCATACAACTTACAATAATTTTATTGTCTCTGTTTCACAAAAATAATTGTTGCAAAATAGTTTATAAATCAGTCAACAATAACTTAATACTTTGCTGTAACAAAATAAGCTTTATATTTGCAGCATGAAGCTTGGCAGGAATTAATGCTGACCCAAGTTAGCCAGAGTTGATTATCAACCCAGAAGTGACAGACCCATGTAGTGCAGTGCCATGCACACAGTTCTCTCAGGGGAACCTGCAAACCAATTGTATTTGAAAATTTCAGGAGCTGAAGTACACTCCTGCCAAACCATAAACAGCATTTTGAGTCAGGTGCCTGTGACGGAAGCCCAAGTCAGTGTTACTTTGGCAAAGCGTAGGTAACACAGGAACAGTTCATTATTCACTGTGACCAACCACAAAACATCAGACATTGCCTGCTTTCATCATTTTTGGGATAGGACCTCTCTGAGGTTACTGTGGCATGGAAGAAGAACATGCAGTGGTGGCAGACTCTTCATAGGCACCAAGTGCTTGCATGCATTTTCCTGACATTTTAATTTCCCAGTGTTATTCAGCACCAGGGAAAAACTGTGATCCTTCAATTGCAGATAATAGGACATGACATCAATCACAAAAATACCTTTGTTAATAAACCTTTCAAATCCCAACAGATACTACGTTGTTCTACCTATTGTGCTTATCAAAGTATAATAGGTAAAAAGAAAAATTGACTACAAGAGCTGCAATGAAAAGCTGATGCAACTATCGCTTCTTCTTCCTTAAGATTATTGATCCTAAATAAAAACTCCTTAATGCACCTACTGGGGACATATTAAAATCTTTCAAAGTTTGTACTAATTTCAAGATATTTGAATGGATTAAAAGTTGCTGGCTTTTATTTACTCAGTAGCAGACACCACGGTGGTGATTGTTAGCTCCCAAACCAGTTCAATAGTCTTCATTATCTGTTGCTTAGTAATTAAAAAGATCAGCTTTTGAATCAAACCACAGAATATACAACTGCTTCCAACAGAACACAAAGCAGCAATATATGCACATTGTGCTTATTTCTGTGCTTTCAGTTCTAGGGAAGGATGGAGTAAATTCTTGCTTCACATAATTTATTTTTTGGTTATTTTATTCATTCCCATATTAGCCATTTCCATTAAAAAAAGAGTTTGTGAAAGCACTTATAATAAGCAATATTCCAAGTATAGGTCTTAAAAAAGACAACTGGTGTGTTTGTTATTTCATTCTGCTTTTAATTTGATGTCACTTGTTCAACTGCCCTTCTTTGCAACTTTGATATGGAATAGCAGTATCCCCATATGGTGTGTGTATATTGAGTTTTGAATACCTTAATTGACTAATATTCAGATCTCCCTCTTTTCCCTAGATGGCAATGTCTTCATATGAATGAAAATAAAGCCAGTACTTTTCTCACTATCTTCTCTAGGTTTTGAACAACAAACTGATATTTAATTTACTTCATCAGAAACATCAGAAAGACAGCACATTGACTTCCTACTTTCAGCTAATATATAATTTCATGCTTAGAATTTAATCTAAAAGTACACTGAAAAGTAAAACATAGTGCATTCAGTACCTGAAGTTGAATTTTTGCATCTTTGCTGACACTTTTTGTTCTCCATCGTCTCGTGACCCGCTTGTCTTTCTTTGAAATATCTACACAGTTAGCCTACATTACACAAATAGTTAAAAGCGACAAAGAGCTATTAAGTTGACACAAGCAACACAGACAATACAGCAAGTTAGTCAAGAATTGTAGCATTACACAGGTACAAATTAGTAAGTAAGGAGAAGAAGAAGAAGAAGGCTGCTGGGGCCCAAAATGGAGCAGTGATCAGCTGTAGCTATCCATACACTTTTATAAACACGTGGTACAATTACAATTAGCTCCTTTAGCAAAACTACTGGTACCCTTTCTTTTCATGGGTGTGTAATATTTAGGACATGATGTTGAAATCTTGATGAATTTCTGTTGTGATACTACTCAGATATTTGTACAGACAAGAAGATTCATTAAAAATGGAAGAAAGTATTTATGATTTAGGATCTACCATTGTTTTCTGATAAGAGGAAAACTTCACACCCTCAACTGGGAAACAGTCCAAAACTTGGGACCTTTGTACTATGCCCTCTTTTCTAGAGCATGCAACTTCATCTTTGAGGGTCTTAGAGTCTTCAATCCTTAACAAACTTAAAATGTTATCTTACTCAACAAAAACTCCTTAAATACAACTTCAATTTATACATGTGTTCTATTGTAACTGTGCTCAGTTTTGTTTTGCAAATTACTTAATCATTAGATTTGTCATATTTAACGCAAATACTAAATACATCTTAATTACTTGTTTATACATGAAACAGAAACAGTATTACGCAAGATTAAAATAAACATATAAGCATTTCATCCAGGATTCACTATTATTTCAGAAAAACATTCTGGGTTAACAGACAACACCTCTATATTTCCCTTAACAAAAAGAACAAATATTTCAGTGTAATGATTTATGTTCAAGCATATTTACCTGCATGTCTGTGAAATTTGGTGCTGACTGAGTTCTCTGTAGTATTTCTAAATTTTGAAGAAGTTTACTGAGTTCCACAAGATTAGACTGACAATGAGCAAGATCTAACAGATATAAAATAAAAAATACATTAGGTGCATCAATTCAGACTTTTTATTACCATGGTGTCCATTGTTAGCACTTAATTACATTATAAAAATTAAGTGTCCAAACCCCTTGTAGTCAGGCATCCAAGTAAAAGTTTTATTTTCAGAGATATTGGACAGTTTTTATTTCTATAGGAGTCGGCAACAACTCTGGACTCAAAAAGTGATCATATTTGAACAATGACATCCATTAAAATTACACAGATTATTACGATAAATTTTAAAAGCAACATCCCAAAACACATAGAGAGTGTTCCCACCACCAGGTAAAAGTTTCTAATTACTTGAAGAGCTACTACATGTTCATGTAAAGATGTAACTTAGCCACTTTACTGACAGGACTCATATCAACAAGAGGTTTTGCTGAAAGAACAAGGCATGAAAAGATAAAGTCTAACCTTCTGCACATCTGTCCATCTCTTCAGAGTCCTGCAACCAGGCTGCTACTTTGCTCTGACCAGTAGTGCAAGTGACAGGAAGGCTGTTACTGCAAGGTATAGGAGGCTGCCAGGGAAAGTTATTTTGTTGCACCTAAAGCATAACAAAATGCTTAAATTTGCTGTGGCTGTGTTGTCTTGTCAGTGTAACGACTATACTACTTAAGAATAGAAACCAAACAATGCATTGTGTTTTCAGTGAAATCTGTGATTTGTCTCCATAGTTCCCAAAGACACATTTTTCAGAATAGCACATTGGAGAATCCAACCAAGAACCTCACAAGTGGACTGTGCTACCAGTTAGGAAAGCTGTTAAACTATTAAAGACTACCTTGAAGGCACTTGGAGGAGGGACCTTCAAGAATTGGGACATAAACTTAGCCAAAGCCACCTGGATGGTCAACACCCGAGGCTCCATCAATCGAGCTGGTCCTGCCCAGTCTGAACCTTTGCACACAGTGGATGGAGATAAAGTCCCTGTGGTACACATGAAAGGGATTTTAGGAAAGACTGTTTGGATTAATCCCACCTCAGGCAAAGGCAGACCCATCCGTGGGATTGTTTTTGCTCAAGGACCTGGTTATACTTGGTGGGTAATGCAAAAAGACGGAGAAACCCGTTGTGTACCACAAGGACACCTAATTTTAAGTGAGAACTAAAATTAGTGTGTAGGGAATTCTACACAGAATGTGTGTTTCATTCTGTGTATATATATATATGTATATGTATGTATCTGTGAGAGTGTATGATGTAGATGGTGATAGAATAAGGGGTGGATTATGTCCTAGGTTACAATGTAAATTGTGCCCAAAGTATGTATTCTATCCCCATCTTCATGAGCTGTTGGAGCCAGGTGGGGCAGTGTTTCCCTTACCTTCTGTTAATGAGCCCAACAATGCCTTGTCACATGACTCATAGATAGAGTTATCTCTGGTTAATGGGCCATCAAGGACCCACTGCATGACTCATAGAATGAGATCATCCCATTGTGAGATGCTCCACCCAGGGGGAGGAGCCAAGCATTCCCACCTGGATATAATCCAGGGTTTGGAACAGCACAGGCAGCTTTTACCCACTGGACTCCCAGAGGAGACAAGAGCTACCAGACCTTTCTACAGGATCACTGCTTCAACAAGACCATTTCATCTGGACTGCCGCTACCACCCTAACAGGGTGTCAGGTTGTGTTCTGACTCTGTCAGTGTTTTTTTTTTTGTACTATTACTTTTATTTTATTTTACTTTCTTTTATTTCTTTTCTTTTTCTCTTATTAAATTGTGTTTCTGACTTGGAGTCTTTCACTGGTTTTGTTTTCAAACCGGCACATATTTTTGGCACATATATTCCTCATAGAGGAAGAGCATAATCAGCAAAGACACAGATTTATTATACCTGATGACAAAGGCTGGTGCAAATTGTATGGGTGGTGAATACTTTGCAAGATCTCTACAGCAGCACATTTTAATGAAGTAAGGCTAAATTAGACAGCATTTCAGCTGATTTCAGCTGCACACCCTCACAGCTTTTTGCTGGCCATCGGTTGCCACAGTGGAAGTTCCTGTCTTACTGGCATTACAAGAAGAGCCCACTGAAACTGCCCACAAGCAAGCCATGAGTTTTCAACCACAGAACACTGCACACCTTTCCATCCGACACATTGGCAGCTGGTGAAGACTCTGTAGTAGATGCTGAGGGGAATATATGGAAGCTGGCATCCCTGGGAGATCTCACAATCTCATTCTGACGGTACAACCGGTGGTGCCGTAGCTTTGAAACCCATGCATCAAATGAATCCTGCGATTTCACCTGGAGAAAAGTTCACTATCAAGAAAGCATCCAAGATACTACTTTTCTGCACAATCTTTTACAATTTTATTTGTTTCTACTGAGGATGAAAAAACAGTATTTATTTTTACTTTTTTACCTTTAGGTGATAGATGTGTTCTTCTGTGTCAAGATCTATTCTACGAGCCTTTTTTTTAATAGACATGACTGATAAACCAACATCAATGCTCCCATGGACCTTTCCTTTCTGTATCTAAAATCAAAAAATCAGGGTACAAATTTAGAAGTATCATGCACTTTTTCTATATATTTTACAGAAAACTATCTGGTACCGTAATGGTTTCCCACTTTATAAATATTTTAGCATAAAGCCATATTAAAAAATAAAGCTGCACTAAGACTAACCACTTAACCACTGATTATATTTACAGTCACATAAAAGTATCTCACAAGAAGTGCAGGTACAGAGCTGACTCTAAATTTTAGGTGTGTTAAGGGGTTCACACCAGTGCACAGGTACAGGTAAGTGAGAAGCAGAGAAAATTAGGTAGTACTTGACACCCTGTTGCTACAACTTGATAGTTATTGGTATCAGATCTAACTAATTTATTGCTATCTTTTACATCTCTAGAGTACATTGTTATCAATTCTTTGTCATATCCACATATGTCAGAATAATCAGCTCTGGCTGACATAAAAATTGGAAAAGAAAAATACATGGTGAGGTTAATCTCTCAAGCAGCTTCATTCAAGAAACTACTTTAAGTAATTTAACTAATATTTCCATAGAGGTAGAATAGGTAGAATTCTTGAGGACAACCAAAATATTACATGATTTATCTTTAAATTCATCAACAACTTTCATGTGTGTACTTTCATAAATATGCCTAGAGTGAGTATGAGCAGGCTGAACTTCATTAAAAGTTTTAAAATCTTCAACTCTACTTACATCAATTGGTGACTTTGAATATTTCAACATTCCATTATCCAGGACAAAAAACCTCTGAAACGATAAGAAAAAAAATCCAACAACATTCTTTCTTAATGAGCTGGTGCAATTTAAGCTGTGTACAACAATTCATCTGGAAAAGGATTACTCTGTAGCAATTAAGGAATTTGGGGGGGTTGGAAGGAGAGGATAAATACAGTATTAAATAATTTTCTTGCTTGTTTTTTGACAACAATTATCTTCTAAACAAAAGAATCTAGATTCTCTTTTTTCAACATTATGTTCTAGGTTTATCTTAACAAACTTTGATAATGAAGGGTATTTTTTTTTCAGTTTTGCAGGCAATGTAATAAACTCTGTTAAGAAAGAGACTGTAGGACAAGACAATTACACCTGTTTCTTCATTTTGTTCCTGTTTTTCTTCCCAAAAAAGCTGGTCATGCTTCTAGTTAACAGCCTACCTTCCCTATCCAGAAACTGAGCAGTTTTTCTTAGTGCAAGATCTACATCTCAAAAGGAAGACTGTCTGAGAAACTGTGGTCTACCATCCAAGACTCTGTGCCTTATGGCAGACCTCTACTCAGTGAAGTGCAGATGAGATTGTAACTCATGTTAAAGATATTTTTCTAGTGTTAATCTAGCTAATACAGGTATTAGTACCAGGGCAATTTTGCAGCATTCTCAGCAACATCTCCAGGTGATGGGAGGGCTGATGTTTTAGGTGTTAGTGATACAGGGTGTGCCACGGCATTTTCACTGACATGGTTACCAGGACTGGCCTGAACTGACAATGCCTGTGTTATTGCTACTCCTTTATTTTGCTGAGCAGTTCCAATTTAGAGCAGAGAGCAGAATCCTCTACTCACATTGCATTTATCCCTCAGTTAAAGCTGCCCTAGCTTGTCTGTACCAGATCACTCAAGCTGCTTTGCAGTCAAGTTAATGCAGACTTAGGCACATAGCAAAAAGATAAAGCCTAGCAGGAAACTGGACTTGAAATGACATTCACTAACTTGTGTTTATCATTACTAACTTTAAAAATATGCAAAGTAATAGCAAATAATTCCTATTTTTAGAGTGCATCCTAAAGCGTTAATCTATGTTAAAAACCCAGAACCCAACAAAATACTCCCCTTGATTCTCAAAGTTGTCATGGCATGGGAAGGAAGGACAACGGTTTCCTTAGGTAAACCTGCTAAATTAACACGATGAGCAGGGTAGTAGAAAAACAGAAAGTTAGCAGAAAATCCCCCTCAAAGATGGTTCTAGAAATTGTGTCAGTCACACAACACATGGTAGCAGTATCTCACACAGGGTAGGAAAACAGTGCTTTTCTCCACCTCAGCTGAAACCAGCACACCTGGAGATACAACCTCTTGAATAAGATGTCAAAACAACAGGAACATTTTAGAGGTTTATTTTACATAGTTACAGTCACTAACAAACTTCATAAGAACATGATATTCATATTGCTCTGTCTCTTTAAGCTGCATACACAAAAGAAAATTATCTTTCATCATCATTTCATTCCAAAGCACACTGCACTTCAGAGAACGATAAGTTCACCAAGTTGCATAAATTATACCTGGTATGCTACTAAGGAACAGTCAGGACTGTCAAAATATGGCATGCAATGTTCAATAGACAAAAGATGCTATATATGGCTTTGCCAGCAGAACACTAACAGCACATGCTGCAATTACTGTCTCTGAAGTTCCTCACTGGACTCTCAGCACAAAGTATTGTTATGGAAACTCCAAGATAACCAGGACAACACTGGAAAAAAAATAAACTTATTAACAAGCCCAAAGTTTCAAAACCTAAGTTCAGCATAGTTCTCATGGTCAAATATAAGGCAGAGTAGAGAGGGATGCTAAAATGTGAAGTTCTTAATCATATTAAAAATTATCTACACAGGTAACTGCTCTAAATTCATCTAGATCATCAGTAGTGATTGCCTTTACAAAACTGTGAAAGTTGGACTCTTCTTGCTCTCCTATAAATTAGTTCCTTACCAAAACAGACACTTGGCCAAATAGTGACACATTAATATAACGTATTTTAAAAATTCCTCTCACGGAGGAGTGGTTTATTCTGTAAATTCTTATATAACTCATTAATTGATTTTTTGAAGGGTCAGATTGATTTGCTGGGAGTGGGGGATTGGTGTGCTTTTTCATGTTTCAGCTATGTCAGTTTGAAATCCATCAATCTGTCCAGACTAAATACAGGTAGTGCCTCAGTATCTGGCTGCTGAAACTACAAACTCTAGTTAAGCCAAAAGTAAGTTCCACAGTGTTTAGGAAGAAAAAGAGTAAAATTAGTGCTTTCCCAGAAAAAATACATGTATAGCAAATGATTTCATTAGCTTTTGAGTAAAATGCATTCTGTCCCAGAAAATTATTCTACTATACCTATCCTACTATACTTTTGTAACCCTCAGATACAAAAATATGAGTGAGCATCAATACCACACATCTTGTTGCTAAAACAGGGGATGGGAAATGCAATTATTGTGGTATGAACCAGAGTTTATGAACACCAGGTGTAAGACTAACAAAAGGCAGAATTATGCATGGAGATATGTGTCCAAATTAACTAAACAGAATAAGGAGATCTGGGGTTGAGTTTTGGGGTGTTTGGGGGTTTTTCTAAATAGAGATAGCTTACGGCAAAAATGCATAGTCCCGCTGCCTGCCCACAATGAAGATTCCAATCAAGAAAACAAACAAAATTCAAGGACAAAGCTGAACAAATCCACTCAGCAAGCAGACCAGGAGAGGAACGCTCTCCTGTACAAACACCTTGGATACATGGAAAAGTCCCTCAGCTCTCCTCTGCTGTGTAACTTCAATGTAAACTCAATGCAACTTTAGAGTACAGAGCTACACTTTGTTATAATATATTGGAAAGAACAAAAGGGGTACTGATTAAAACTCCTAAAGCACAAGGCATCTGCAGTGTTATTTACAAATTCCATCTGGATTTAGAATACAGCCTTAGGCAGCAAGGACTGTGATTTCAGAGCCATGAACTGTGTCTGCAAATTAATTCTATGCACAGGTGGAAGAAAAAGTCATACACCAAAATCACAGGTATTTATTTGACATCCCAATTTCATCTAGACAAAAAAATCCCAACTCAAAAAACAAGGTAATAACATTCTGACTGGTTTGTGAGACATTTACCTTGTGCCAACCTTTTAGCGGCCATTTTCTCTTTTTCAGCATGAAACCTTCATGTTTGTCTGGCTTCTGGACATTGGTCTGGCCTATTTTCAGACCCTCTATGATTTCCCAGCTGTCAGGTTCCTGGTAAAAAGCATGAAGACACATTGATTAATTAATTTTGCACACACATGATGAAACGTTGCACATAAAAGTGGCACAAATTCTTCAATGCAAGGCAAAGATGAGGAGCCAGGCTTTTAAATCAACCTATTTAGGTACCAGACTACATGGTCACTATATTATGTCTAGCTGTATCTCATTTAAAACTACTCAATACAAACATTTTTGGATGACTAACCCTTAGCAGGTAAGGTGCATAGCAAGAGCGCCCTTTGTGATATTTCTTAATCATAAAGAAATTTAATTTTTCTGATCTTTAAAGTACAAGCTACATTGGTTCTGAATGCCCCAGTTTTTCCCAGAAAAACTAGCAGAAGATGTTGCTTTATTGTTGATTTTGAGTGTAGCTAGTGATAATCTTCAAAGGCATCTTATGACAGAGTTTCACTTGCTAATTGAGCCTTCAGAAATCTGCAAAAGAATGTTCTTTTTATTTTCCTGCATTTATTTTCACTGTATTATGAGAAATTTATAGGAAAGCTAACTAATTTTCTCTCTAGAGAAAAACACAGGAACAGTATCATTTGAGATACAACCAGTTGTATTCCTCTCATGGAGACAATTAAGGCATATTTCTGGTACATACCACTTCTTTTGCATGGTGACTGGTGCAGCTCAAGTGAGACTTACAATGTAACACAGTGGACAGGTAAAGAACAATATTTTTTAGGAGAAAAAGAGTCATATTTTCTCTTGGAGTGTATTTCTATCCTCTTGCTACTACTGTAATCAAAATAATTCTGCACCAGCTTAAAAATCTGCCAGCTTCCTCAGACTATGTTTTACTAATTATACCTTACAAAGCTGTAAACTTGCATTTTGTCAGCTAATCTGTTGTAACTCCTAGCAATGTTATGAAAAGTTAAGAGAAGAAGGAGGTCATATAGCATCACATATTTAAAGGGGAAAAAAATTGTTTGTCTTCATATTTCCAACAAAACTGCTCAGAGCCAAGCACTGTCAGTCTTTCATAACACCTCCAAATAAATTACACAGTCCTGATAACATCAACATTACTATTATGAAAATATAGTTGCAAAAGTAACAGCAAATTTCAAAATTACAATTTCCGATGAGGTGTTAGTATTTTTGAGAAGGGTGAAAAGCTCTATCCCAAATAATAAATACTGAAGTAAATTTTAATAGGAATCTTTATTCAGCTTAATTTCCCCTGACTAACCATAAAATAACTCTCCCATTGTCTGTTAAACACGCCCCCCCCCCTCCAAAATGCACCTTTTTTTACTTCCCCGTGTTTTGCTTCAATGTTCTATTTCCATTCTGTAAAGGGAAGCACATATGTATTATTTTTTCCCTACAAGGAAGTACCTGGCACTTGAGGGGGACAAATTAAACTCTAGGTCCCCTGGGGTGAGCAGAGAGTCTCTGCATCTCTGCCAAGTGATTCTTCACCATATTGATTTCTCCTTTAGATGATCAGCTGCAGGCATAGGTCTTTTATCTACTAGATAACATCAGTATTGATTAATTCTCAACGAGAAATCACACAATCTCGTATAGCTATTCATTTAAACAAAAGGCCAGGTACAGAGGGATAAAATGAGCAATTATTCAGTGTAGTGTGGATACGTGTCTCCTGCTGCATCAGTGTTACAAGTTGTTCCTAAAACCCTCCTAACAATCCAAACTATGCCTCATCCCACAGTTTTGATGTGTTGAGATATGGGCAATACAAGGCCCATTATGAAGGAGAGACAAAAATGGGGAAAAAGCAGAGTGAAAGTGATACACCTAAGAGTCCTCATTCAAGGCCAGTTCTCAAGTACAGCAGCAGTATTTCAGGAGTTCAGTGTTTCCTTAGGGATTACATGAGAAGCAGCCCTGTGCAAAGCAGCACAACTGGGGGAACACAACCACAGCTTTTAGTCCCTGGCTCTGCACATGCTCCCTTGTGTAGGGATTAAGGGAGCCATTACCCACTGCTTTCTCAGCTTTTGACTGCAAAATATTTATTTTCCAAATAAAAAAGAATAAACCATTTCATTTTCCCTGGATGAATACTTCCTTTCAAAAATTGTTTTATTGAGTCTGTATCAGAACTTACAGATATTTAATTTCAGATTTTTCTTTTACACTAAATATTCCTTCACAGCACCCTCACCTTTTCAGTAACAATCTTACTTTTGCAGATGAATTATCTCAAAATGAAGCTTTCTTTATGTGGAACTAGACTTGTTTGGAATCCTTTATTCCAAAATGAGCAATTTACCCAGAAAAAAGTTGACTTCAAAACACCACACATAAGGCTCCACCTTTTATGAGGGTGATGTCAATCCTGCAGTTGCATCCTTTTATCTGCCTCAGGAAAGAAAGTCTCAGCAAGAGCTTTTAAATTTCAAACTACACACAAGGGATGTTATTAGGACATTTTTTTAAACTAATATTTATTGGCAGCAATTTTAGATTTGGATATGATTTTCTTTATCTTAATAAGAGATAAAGCAAATAAGATTAATTTGGAAAATTTCTCGAAGTCATAGAATCATACAATATCCTGAGTTGGAAGGGTCCCACAAGGATCATCAAAATCCCTTCTAGCCCCATATTCTGAGAAAGTAAAATTTGTTCCTGGGGCCATCCATGTGAAAAAAAACCCAACCCAACCCAATACTTAATTTTATTAATATAACATCCACTAAAGATTAGTGTCTCTTCTTACACCTCAGTTATAGAACCGTAAGCTCCAGACAGACTCAATGGTAGAATCATACAAAACACTATCCCTGAAGTGTTAGTCAAACTACTTCATAGCTCTAGAGGGAAACTCACTGCCCAGACTCCATCCCAGGCTTACCTTGGATAGAGAGAGATGATCACTTTCAAGGAATTGCTTGCTTAAAGAAGGGTCTGTGCTTCCTGAAGAAGCCTTTCGCTCCAAAATATGAACACTCTAAAAAAAAAATTAAAGAAAACATCATGGCTCAAAACATACAAAATACCACCTAACCATTACTTAAATGCACAAATGGTTTGCCTTTGCCTTCAGGGGTAATACACTTCTCTTTCTTTATTATTGGGTTTTTAATTAATTACTGTGTTTAACCTAGTGAACTAAATGGTGAACTAAATGGTGAACTAAAAAAAAAGCCAGGAAAGACAAGTAATGCAGTTCTTACCTCTACAGAGATTCAAAGTGCTCCTAAGCAGATCTATCATGTTTTCTGATAATATACAAGACATTGAGTGCACATACTGTGCAGTCAGCACTGCCCTACATTCACTTCACATAAGATATTACTGCCTCTAAAATATTCATTATCACACCTTAACATTTTGTTACTGGCTTGTCAGCTGAGATAAAGCAACTCACTACAGGAATGCTTTTAAATAGATTACAGGTATTAACAAGATCAGTTACTGTGTTTCAGCTGATGGGATTGCTGGTCAACATTCATGGAACACCATGGTCTTAAACCATTGCAGCTGTTTTTACACACAACAGTACTATAAAATTTAATATCTTCAAAACATTGTAATGAAAATGAAATACATAATGTCACAACTAGTCCTGAAATAACTGCTATTCTTAAAAGACATCTAAACATGTCTTTCCATTTTCCAGGAATGTTTCACTTCTATTTTATAAAAGAAAAAGCATTTTTGATGCAAGAGAAAGTGACCACAATTCTCATGCATGGATCTGTATTTCATTCACTGGTGAAATTTTGCTACATCTCATACTACTATTTGCTAAGAATTCTACCACAACATGTCATTAGTATCTCTTTGGCATAAAATAAAACTCCTTCATTTCCAGGACATGCAGCACAATGACAAACTTGCAATTGCAATTACCCTCTGAGAAGCATATGTTTTTCTCAGCTGAAAATGCCGATTAAGTTTTGTTCACAATTAAGCTCCTTTACATTGACTGAAGAAGAGATTACCCAGGTACCAGCAGCAGCAGAAACAATCAGGGAATATAAAAGCAATATACAAACACCAAATAAATTGTTTATACAAATGGTAATACTATTCTTTGTACAAATGATTAAGTACATAAGGACCATAACCAAACTTAATGAAAATGAACACAGCTATTCATTTAAATGCATATGTATAACACAGACCACATCTTGCTTCAGAGCAATACACAAACCTTCATTGTTCTCTTTCAAGTTGTGACTGTGAATGAGAATAGGAAAATACGGGGAGTGTCTCTGTTTTCTGTGGAGATTAATAAACATCTCTGCCACCATGCAACAACAACCAGCATTTATTTTCACTTACTTTTAATTAAATTTTACAGTGAAGAATGTGGAAAAGCATCAGTATTATGTTACTCCAGGGCCAATCAGCAAAAAGCTTTGTCATTTATGCTTTAAAAATTTCTGCTTTATCAAAGGAAGTTCAACCTGTTTATTTAGTGTATTTTACAAATCAGATTATGAAAAAAAAGTGTATGTATTAGCACAGGTGTCTATGTTACATATCAAAAAAATTTAATAAACTAATTTAAGCTGAGAACCACAAATTATAATTATAAGCTTTCTCACCAAGTAAAGGAAACACTACTTATGTACACAGTATGCCATTTTAACAATATACAAAAGAACTTAAATTTGTTCCTCCTAGGAAGATTAAAATGTCTCTTGATTAGCATAATCAGGATGATTCCCAACTTTCTTGTCAGTTTTGTCTGGCAGGCAGGAATCCATCCATCCTGAGATGGAGCAATGCCCAACACAGATGTTCTGAAGGTCTCATATGCAGCAGCTGGTGCAGTTCGTTGTTACATAACTGCAATTTCATTTTGTACAATATTTAGAGAGGAGTAGCCCAGCCGCCCTTAGCTTGCCAGACTTCCAGTGACATTTTCAATTACACAATTTTTAGTCAGGAAGGTTTTATGCTTTTTTTTTTTTTTTTAATTAGCCTTCAGTCATTACAGTTCCACTTCAATTGAGAAATACATTATTAGCCAGCAGCACTTTAATGAATGCTGACTTATTCAACTATTTGTTTGAAAATTAGAAAATGAACATCTTTTAAATAAAATTGCCTTCTTTACATTCCTTACTTCCAGGAGTGTTGGCTTGTTGTCTATATATGTTTGCTTTACAATTCGCTTTACTCATGACCACAATTACACAGACATAAGATCATTTCTTTAGATTTGTGACATTTCTCTAGCATAATATTAAGAGACTTTACTTGGTGCAAAACATTTTCCATTAACAAGTTATTTTTCTGCAAAATTACAGCTAGAAATCATACAATTGCTTGACATTTTGAAAAACAGCTAATTTTACAGTGCAAGAGTTTAGTCACTTAGAATAAAAGAAATAAAAATTATTTAAACCTTGACATTATTGTCAAGGGTTTTTTGTATTTTAACATGAAAAACAGAGTTGGTAAAGGAAGTGGTTAAAAAAAGCTGATAAGAAGGAAGAAAGAGGCATTTGGGGGTTTATTTATAATCAAACCAAAAAATGAATATTAATCCATTAAACTAGGGATATCAATCAACCTGGCACTGTTATTCCTCTCATCCCGAAAATACAGACAGACAAAATCAGTGTCTGCATTGCTGCATTCCAGACTCCCCTCATGTTTCAGGGTTACCTATGCACTATAACTGGTTTCTCTTGGAGGAAAATGCCAGCACTAGCCAATTCCATGTGCTCTTGAAAACTAATTCAACAGAATTACTAGTTTAACTCAAATTACTATATAATTCCATTGCAAAATCTTCATCCTAACTACATTCTTTCCTTCATCTTTATGATTATCCACAACATACATTACATATGTGACACATATTTGCCTCAAAATACCCCTAGCAAGCCAACATATGGGGAACACAAATGCTTGTTCCACCCTGCTTTCTTTCCCTTTTTCCCCAAAGACATGAAGGAAATTGATGGAGAAAATAAAATAGCACTATGATGTTGCATCATATTCTCATCTTCTCTGGAAGGCAAGAATGGAAAGCATGTTGTACAGCATCCTTCCATGCATCTTGCCAACTTCTTTTCTCACTTTGGAGTACAGTGACTCATACAGCTTGTTGTCCTGGTTTTGGCTGGGACAGAGTTCATTTTCTTCCGAGTTGCTGGTATAGTGCTGTGTTTTGGATTTAGTATGAGAACGACGTTGAAGGTACAGTGATGTTCTGGATGTTGCTGAGTAGTTCTTATCCTAAATCAAGGACTTTTCAGTTTCCCATCTCTGCCAGTGAGGAGGTACACAAGGAGCTGGAAGGGGAATGGCCAGGACAGGTGTCCTGGACTGCTCCAAGGGATATTCCCTGCCACAGAACATCATGGACAGTGTATAAACTGAGGGAGTTGGATGTGAGAGAGAGGCCAGTCACTGCTGGGGGTTGGGCTGGGCCTTGGCCCGCAGGTGGTGAGCCACTGTATTGAGCATCACATGCCTTTCATGGGTTTTATTTCTTTCCCTTTTGTTCTTTCTTTCCATTACAGTCATTATTATATTTTATTTCAATTATTAAACTGTTCTTATCTCAACTCTCAAGTTTTGTCTTTTTTTTCCTTTGATTATCCTCTTCATTCCAATGGCAGGGTTGGTCTCCATCAGACCAGAGGCTGAGGACCCTAACTTTTCTTTACTGATTCTTACTTCCCATTAAAACAAAAGACATTCAACTGTTTTCATAGGAAAGGCAAGGAAAGAAAAGCGATTTTGAGTAAGTACAGACAAAATATTCAGTGAAAGACTAGTCTGACACTCATGCCTCTCTGAAACACAGCAGTTGTACAGAAGACACAGATTTGACTGCATACATGCCAACTTTTACTACCTTCTGAGCAAGCTGTGATACATGCCAAGTTAATCTGCAATATTATTTGCAAAGGTTGTATTATTTTCAAGGTTATAACCTTGAAACCTGCTCTTTTCTTAGGCTGATCCTTAGCCACCTCTGGCTTTCCTCCTGTTAATGGTGGAAGAAAGACAGATTCTTGAACATAATTGTGAGAAGAGTGAGTGCAAAGCAAAACAACCATATCTCATCAATTTATTTCTCCTTTGTATCTTTTATCATTTTTAAAATTTTTATAAAGCCTTCGTGGTCCTATTCTTATCCTCAGTCTTTTGTATTGGCACTGCTCCATAGCTGTTTTCAGCAATCTCAGCTATCAATTAAATGACACAGGAACATAGCAATACTTGGGGAACAGCAAACACAGTTAGTATTTTTTTTCTTCTTGTAACACACGTTCATCTTGTACAGAAATGTACTTAAGAGCAATATTTTCTCTTTGTAACCTTTCTACTGAAAGACAAGTATATATAAGGTGCAGTTCTAAAGCACATGAATAATATCCAGGTATGTATGCTTATTTCTTTCCTGGGATATGCAAAGTAAAACCTTCTTGTGTAACAGAAACGTCAAGGATTTGTTAGCTCGGGAGCTCTCTGTCAACTCTTTCCAGAACTCCAGCTTTGTGTTGTGCTTCATGTCAATGCTTTTAGGCTCTGGCAGCAAGGAAGCCTTAGCTTTTCAAGGTACTTTTTGACAAATTCTGGAGACAAATAAGCTCTTGCTCTCATGAAGAGCTTCTTGGAGGGAATCATTAGCACAACTGGATAAAGCAGAAAGAGTGATCTATCGTTGTAACAGCAACCTCCCTTTTGCCAGAATGATGGTTTGGAACGACTACCAAGTCACAGCCTGGGTGTTAATGACAATCTTCTCCCTTTGCACTTAAGATAGCACAAACAGATAAATTTACAGTGTCTGACAGAGAGAATTCAAACTTAAGCTAATGATACAAAGTTTTTTTATGACTATTGAATAATCACAAATAAAAGGCTTGATATTTTGTTAAATAGTCTCAGGCCAGCAGTTCATTTTAATGATGCTGAAATAGTTTAAAAGAAAAAAGGGAGGAAAATAAAATTACATGCACAAAAGAAAATCATTCCTTGATGTGTTAATTTTTTTTTGAATGAAAATATTCTAGACATGAAAGGGAGTCAATGTTAACACAAACATTAAATGAAAAATCTGGACTCTTTTTTAAAAGTGCATAGGTTCAGAAAAAGAAAGACCTTTCTTCCTGTGACTCTCTTTCAGTTCTTTCTGTAAGCTACCTACTTAGCCTTTCTCAATATCCTTTAAACTTGAATATACACAGTATAAAAATATAGGAGATAGGAAAAAGAGAATTTGAAAATTTTTAATCTGATTTTTGGTTTACATGAATTATTATTCTACCAGGGGAAAAAAAGTTTTTATGTAATCACTTCATTTTCAATTCCAGGGTAAAGTATTTAATAAAAACAGGAAAAGAGAGGCATCAGAACAGCAAATAGCATTACTAAGGCATACAGTTATTCTGTCTAATACATTTTTATATTTTGCATGTGGATAAACTCAATCACACATGAGTGTCTGGAAAACAGAAGCCTCCACATCATACCTGCCATTACCCTCCCTCTTCACTTTTGTGCCTTTCCTCTCTACTGAGGAAATGAAAATACAATCATACTTCTCTTTCTTCTCCCCCATTTGTTTCCCAGAAATTCTCAATGGCACTTCAGAAGAGCTGCACTTTTTCCTTCCAAATTTGTGTGTGTGTGTTGCACTTCAAGTTTTTGTATTCTCAAGGAAAGTGAGACATGCTTATGTAGGACATGTATGCATGAGGGAAAATAAAGAGACAAGAGGAATGCAAAAGTGACCATGTTCTGAAAATGCCACCTTAAATTATCTGTCATAATTTGCATGGCTAATTAAGCTTTTATGAGAGCAATTTCCCTGGTTTTGTAATAGAAGATATCTACAGCACCATTTCTAATCAAACTGACATTTTTTTTAAAAAAAATCTTTCTTCATAGCCCACATCTGAACCTCAGCATTCTCCATGAAACCTGTAAAGCACTCCTAGGGGTAGGATAACTGAGATAGCAATGTTTATGAAGCACAGAGAACATGTACACACAGCCCCCTGGGACAGCCTGGTATCAATGCCATTACTGCCTCTCCTTGACTGCTCCAGACTATTTTATTTCTTCAAAGCTTTAAGGCCAAGTCTTTCTTGGGAAGAGACAGCACCTCCATCTATTAATCTCCACGTCTGTGCTCCAGATCTTGTCTCTAAACCACTATAGATATTTCCAAGGGCAGCAGCAGTCATGATCCAAGTATCTCCAAACACAGACTGCAGAGGCACATCCCAAGCACATGGACAGATGTACTTCTTCTGTTTGCTGTCTATCTCTCAGGTAAATTCTAGGCAGAAAGACAGGCACAACATGAAGGACATCTGCTGTGTGCCTGCAGGCTAACTTCACACACACACAGCCAGCCTGATGCACCCAGGTGTACTGGGATCCTGGGCACGTGATGCTGCCAGTACATGCCAGCAGCCTTCCCACAAGGATTCCCAGTGCTGGAGAATGTCTCATACTTTCAATGCACCCAATAGCATCACCACTTGAGAGTCTGCCTCACCCCTGGGATCAATTCCCTCTAAGTCTCACTTGCAGAGGTTCCTATCCCATCCCCGGACACACCTGTCTAAAGAACTTCATAAATTTAGCCATCTTCTGATTGTGTCTACTGTAGATGTTTACTGAGCAATCTTATAATTTAAATGATAAAAATCTTACAGGTGTGAGATTTATGATTTCATTTTTAAAAAGTGCTACGGCAACGTAACATTCACATGAATATTCTTACAATTTTAAAAGCTATATTGCTTCAGACATTTTTGTCAGACACTGAAGGAAGACCCACTACCTTTCAAACCTTAGGAACATTTTGGCACTCTATGAAAAGCACAAGAAAAAAATATTGTAGAGTAGCAGCAACCAATCAATTTAAAGAATAATTGTATGTTTTTGTTAACAATTTTACCACTTCATTCTTTGGCTCCCTCAGAATATTTGCTTGCTCCAGTGAGTTGTTGCTTTTAAAGTACTCAACACTTCCTGCTCTAATCCTGCTTCAATAGTTTAATGTGAAGAAAGTTAATTAGGAAAGTGAGCAAAAGAGAATTACATCATTGTAAAAACAGTACTTGGCATTTAGTAGCCTCTTTAGTTTGGAACTCTCAGAGAGATTAATAATTATTACTAAAATAATTCTCACTAACAACTGCAAAGTAAAAAGGCTTCTAAAAGTCTGTGCTTTGCTACAGAACAAAGCTTGGATTATGGCTGCATGTTCTCAGGTCTGTACTATGTCTACATCCTCGCCTTTCTGTCCATCTTTGCCTTTCTTTAGAAGTCCCAGAGAGACAGGAACAAGTGAAATTTACAGGTAACCAACAAGAATATTTTTCTCAGATGTCACATTGGGCTGACAGCAGTGAGCAAGCATGTAGGCTGCTACCCTCTTTCAGAATAAAGAGGTATGTAAATGTGCCCAGACATCACTTCCACATGGAATACATTAGGTTATATCACCTCGCAATCTTGTATGAGCACTACTGTCTGAGCATGTAAAAAATGGTGATACTCACCTCAGGAAACACTAATTTCAGGAGACTACTTTGACAATAAAAATACAGTGGTTGTAAAAAGTTAAATAGGCATTTTCCAGTGCAGACCTTTAGGCATGACCAGAGCCTTGGAATCATGCTCTGCTTTTCATGGCCAGGTAAACATCTTCAGCCCGAACTCAGTCCTTTGTGAAACCCTTGTATACACCCCTTCTATTAGTCAATACCACTTGTATAGAAGGGAAAAAAAACCCAACCCAAAACAAAAAACAAGCCATATTAAAACCTGAAAAGTAGATTTCTGCTCTGAAAATCTTTTTTCCTCCTCCTTCAAAGCCCCCACCTTTCACTCTTTACATATGGCTGAAAGACAACAGTTGTTTGAAATATGAAAGCTCTCCTGGTAGAAAGGTGACAACACAAGGCTAAATGCAATAGAACTAAAAGCTTTTTTTCTTTTGAGATGGCTGTGTAGGAAAAGAACCAAGGATTTGTTGAAAAAGCAAACTGATAAAGAAAAACACAAAAAGAGCGAGAGAACAGCTGATCATCTCTCCTGCATAAAAGACCAAAAAGAAAATTCAGACAGTAGATGAGAAATCCTCACATTTAAAATGGAAAACACTGCTACATGCATTTCCACGTCATGTATTAGCTAGCCTTTAGGTGGTGGTCGGAAAAGTCAAAATCTCCCCTCTGTTCACAGTTGCAATATTATTACTCTGCTTCTGTATCACTCCCTCAGTTTAGTAGCCTGAGGTCAGGCTCCAGTTTGCCAAACTGCACATTATTAACCCTATAATGTATTTACTTCTTTCTTCTCAGCACAAGATTACTACCCTCACATTGCAGAGAATATATAACACATTACAGTCTGCCTTATGAGCTGCACACGTAGTCAACAAATAAAATACAGACTATTCATAAAGAACTTACACCCATAACAATGACTATACAACATATGAGTTTATCGTATTCAGCTGTAGCTTCTAAGAGTTGCAAGTTTTTCTCCACTTTTCTGTGCAGCAGTATATAGCGAGCCTTTTCAGAGTTTCATAACCGATGAAACACAAGAATCTACCTTGTCAGTATGGCCCACAAAAACTGTTGCTTTTCCCTTCTGAAGTATTCCTTTTCAAGGGTATCACAACAGTCTTGACACCCTGTCCAGCTCAGGGGTTAAACAAATCAGGTTGTTTCTGGGTCTTCTATTGTCTAACCATCCAAATTAAACACAGTTTTAATGAAAATGAATGACAAAAATCTGAAATCAGCTTTTTAGTTATTGCTGGCTTCATTAGTCTAGTCATTTATCTATTACTTAGTCATGGAGCCTGCAAATTGGCAATGTCAAAGCTTTTGCTGACTTCTAATTCTCTTAGGTGATGTATATTCTACAAATAAAAAGGCTACATTAAAATGCCAGCATTATATACAGCACGACACTTTCCACTCTCCCTGAAATGATTTATCATAGCCATGTTCACATTCATTCAGCCTCCTGCACCATAATTTATTGGGAAAATGTTCCATACTTACTGGTATGACTTTGACAAGAATTATATGATGAGAAGGTTTCAATCATTAACCATCTAGAAATATCCAGTGTTATCCTCACATACAACAATAAAACATATACAACCAAAACATATAAAAATAATAGCACAAGCAAGGAAAGGAATTAAAAATACAGTTGTTGTAGTGGATGGTGGGATGGAGTGGATGTTTTAATGTGTCTACATGCAGAGAGGAAGTGTGCATGTATCTTTCCCTGGGTACAGCACCACTGCAGTTCGTGCCGCGTTGCACGCTGCAGCTCCGTTTCTTTCTGCAGAAGAAATTGCTCACCCATTCATTCCCCTGCCTTTTACACTGAAAGAACTAAGGCAAAAAAACAAATGCCTCAGAGTAGCCCTTCCAGTCCACATTTACATGCCTAAGTACATCGTTAAGCACCATCACACTTTATAGGATCCTCTGGATGCATCACACCATCAACCTTTAGAGCATTATTTTAAAATCATTCTTCACATTTCTGTGATCAAATATGGACTTGAAGTTAAGCATCCATTTCATTATGATGACAGGTATACCTTGCTCTGTGTGGTTGCTATGGTAACAGATATGGTAGCCATTAGATTTATGGAAAAATGTATTCCCAATAGGGGTTTTTGGCTGGGTGTTTTTGGGTTGTTTTTTTTTTTTCCTAGTTGCCTGGCTGAGTCAAACTGCCTAATTACAAAGAAAACTCAGGGAACATGCTCTTAGCTGAGACCAGCAGCTCCTGCAGGTCTTGCACTTACCTTCTTTGGGCCTAAATATGGGAGATAAAATACACCAATGCTTTCAACAAATGGTGTCAAAATTCTTAGATGGAGCTAAGGAAAAATTAAAAGGTTATATTCTAACCAAGACGTAATTAACTAAATACAGCTATCCAAAATCCTGTACACTGCAAAAGGGAAAATATTTATCACCTGTGAGAAAATACTTTTTGGATTTACTTAAGCAACAGAAATTATTTAAAAATTCCACACAAATTTCCTGCCTGTTATTGAGCATATCAGAATTCTTCTCCTGATTTAACATTTAAAAAGTACCTTGTGGTGAGACTATTTGCATTCCAAGTTGTAAATTTTACAGTTTTCATTAAAAATTCTTGGGTTTCAAAATTTTCTTAAGAGGTAAGGGAAGAAACTTCCTCAGCAGCAGCTGAGAAAATAGTATCAGAGAAAAGTATCTGAGAAAATATTCCTAAGCCAATTGTTTTTATTTGATTTTTTTAAAATTATGTGCCTCTTTTTCATGGATCCCAGTTTAAAAATATGTTTCTGTTCTAACCAATTTTTCTGTATCAACCTTTGCATTTGTAAAATATACGTGTAAGAACTCATCTGAAATCTAGCAGATAGCTCTGCTATTTTCTGAAGTGCTCCCACTGATATTGTGGCCACACTGTACACCCAGCCCTCAAAAAAAAAAACCACACAGGAAAGTTGTTTTGTGGGGAATTAATACAGTCTTCATTTCAAAGAGATCCTGGAGAATTACATCCACAAAAACAAGGATCTCTTAAAAATGGAAGACTAACACTTCTGGATTAGTACTCTGTGAGGTAGTACGATCAGAGTTAATTTGTAGTGAAAAAAAATATTTAAAATGTTAGGTGTTTACAGAAAGAATAAACAATACGGTGTATAAATTGAATTACCACTTTCTAAAACAATAACGCATCTCTGTTGCTGGATTTGCAAAAAGAGATATTCACAGACCACACAAAGCAACTGTAGGATCATGCTGCCAAATTTGTTTAACTTCCCAAAGACTTCTGCGCATGTTTTCTACTTGTCTGTGAGATTATAAACTCATCCTGTTCCAGTTCTGTACATAGTACCCATGTTGCTTCTAAATCTTTTCCAAATCACTTTAGGAAATGGAAAAAGTAAATTCAGAAAATGAACAATTTTTTGCTATAGTGCATTGTAAGCATTATATCATCCAATGCTTTAAGCGAACAGATCTAGAACTAACAGTCACATTACAGGAATAAATGTATCATGCCACCAGATGGTACAAAAAACTAAAGTATTTCCTTACCTGCCTCCTGTCTCTCTGAGATGATGATGAGGAGGAGGCACTTCTATGTGATGGAGTGGATATTTTGTGAGCTGGAGATATACTCTTCTCCTCTGAACTCATCTTTGCAGCAAACTTGTATTAATGATCTTGTGCTCTTATCACTCATGTATAAAAAGGCAGGGGCTAGTCTTCTGCATCCTTCTGTTTCACAGTTTATGGGTAGCCAAAGAGGAAGTCAGTCTCAGCTGAACTGCACCTTAATAAAGAAAAATGTGACAGAAAGAGTGAATGAACATACCCTTGCTCCAAAGTAGCTCTGCAGCAAAGAAATCTGTTGAGTATTCAACACATCTCCCAGTCTTTTACTCCCCTTCACAACAAATACCCAGCACAAACACAAATGCATCATCGTTCTGCCTTCTCAAGAAGATGAAAATGGTATTATTTAAAAAAAAAAAAAAAAACAACAAACCTCTAAGGAAAGGCTTGAGTAATTTACAGCAGTTCTCATGCAAAATTTAAAAACCCTTGATAAGGAGACATTATCCTGAATAATATCATGACATTATCAAGTATCTCCTCAGGACCTCCCTTAGAGCACAGATACCTCTGAACACCCCATTATCATTGCTACCCTCATAAGAATTCTGCAGTTAGATTAAGAACTCTACAAGTTCTGGGTTTTTTTAAAAGCAGGTCCCTCTCTCAAAAATGGTGCCCTCAGCTGCAGTATCAAAGGCTTTACTGAGCAGGGGGTGCGTGGCTGGGGGGCCATCTGGCAGCTGGCCAGGGCTCACCCACCCCAGTGCAGGGGGTGTTTCCTTCACTGTTCACTCAGCCACTGCTTGGTATGTCACCCCTTTAAAAATACCAGAAAAATTCTCTCACTTTTCTCCACCCAAACTTTTAATTTCCACCCACAAACAGAGGAACAGATACTTAGAGCAGCACAGAGGATATTTTTGTCATTAAATAGTCAAATACTACCTGTCAAACCCTATCAAAATGCTGCAAGTAGATCATGGCAGGAACAGAGTTATACTTCTCCACGTTTAACAGATCACCCTGAACTTGCTTCAGCTGACTGATACAGTGTCTGATCTTCCATTAACCTTGGATAAAATTGTTCCTGAATGAGATGTTAGCTTCAGGCAGATGACATATCTCTCCACTGCCCTCTTAATTTTGAAATAGTGCCCCTCCACATTCACTGTGCTGACAGCACACCAAGGGTCAGCACAGCACACCTAGCTGCAGATGGGTGTGGAGAAAGGTGCTGTCCTGCACCACGTTAAATCAGATCAGGACAAAAATACATTAACACTCAGACATGACTGCACACTCAATAAATGATGCTACATTGAAGACAGAGCTCTAGCTTCTCCAGACACAACAGATATCCATGGAAGAATATCATCCTGAGCCCAGATACTCACACAGAGGCAGCTAAATAATTATTTACATCGTGCCACCAGCTTCTGAATACTGCCCCCTAAGAAGCACTCTCCTGCTGGAGCCAAGATCTGTGATGACTTGAGACAGTCATCACCTTTTCTGCTTGCTGTACTAAGGGAGAGCAACTTCACTTTATCAGTTACCTGTACTTTTACAAGTATGAATATCATCCATACTTATGAATGAACTTCAATCTCCATCAAGGAGTCTCCCATAGAATTACAAATCCACATATCATCCACAGAGTCCACACAGTATCCTAGTGACATGAGTGGGAGGACATGGCTGTTCCAGCAGCACAAGCTGCCCAGATTCCCTGAACATCTTGGAGAATCCTGTATTCTTTTCAGGATAAGTTCCTGCTACAGGAAGACTAAGATGGGTTTATGCTGGAGCTGCCAAAGCCAGCTACAACAAGAAAAAAGGTTGCAAGAGGAAAGAAACAAGCTGCACAGCACATTTGTTTCAGAACTTCAGAGAGAAAAAATAATGAAGATGAATCCAAAGAAAGGTTTTTCTTATATCCTAGCATACCAGGGGACTGCTAGTCTAGTTTAACAGCATTTTCATATCCTACAAATGCATCAGGGAAATTTTAGTCAAAGAGGTGTACCAACAGGGATATCTCAAGGTCTGTGCAATTTTCATTTGAATGAAAAATGAAATTACAAAAATCAGAAAAAAAATATAATCCTAGTTCACAGAGCTGTGCAGAACACTTGAGTTATTTAATAGGAAATCTGCAGTCACTTTCAGCTATGAGGTCACTGAATTTCATTTTTTTAGCAGAGTAGCCTTCAGGCAAATGAAAATCAAACCCTTTTTAAAACATCTGATCTTCACTCAGTTGACTCAAGTGGAAAAATTTATATTTAGTAATAGCACAGAAGGACAGTGGTCTGGCACTTCAAGTGTGTTCTGAAGGCTCTTGGGAAGCAGTAGATGCTTTTGTAAGAAGCAACCACAATGCTAACAAGAAGTACTTAAAAACAGTTCTGTAAATAGCTGCCAAGTCTGGGATTCTGTCAAGTATGGACTTTTTCTTTTGAAAAGTATTAAATAAAAGTAGTGGCTTACACCTGAGCCAAGCTCCACAATGGTTGTGTTGCACTCTCCAAGCACTGAGAGCCGAAGGTAACCAGCAACTTGTTCAAACCACACTGACTTGTGGCTGCAACAAAACAAAAAATGCCAAAAATTCTAAACCACCCCCCCTTCACACTGAAAGAAGCAAACATTTCTTCTTGTCCTATTTCACAGCAAAAATAGCTTCAATACTAAACTACTATTACTTATATGTAGAAATTTCTGATTAAGAAACAGTGCAGTTCGGGTTAAAAGTCAAAAAAAAGACAACTGGAATACTTGAGAAAACATGCCTTGTAAGCACAGCAAAAAAAAAAAAAAATTATGCAAATTAGCAAGAGTTAGCACAGAGCTATTTCTTATTGTTCTTGAACATTGAATTTGGATTCTTTCCATATTGCTAAGAGTCTATCTTCCAATTCTGGCCTAAAATTTGAGCAATAGATCTTTTTTAGAGCATGTTAGAAGGAATAAATCTAGTGGAACTGACATAAAGAGATGCCAGTCTCTCTGTAACTATGATTGAAGCAAACAATTAGAAATCTAATTTCTGGCCAACAAATTGAATTTACCAAAATGAAAATGATGCATTTGAAACATTTTTCACAAGCTTTTTCCATCAGTCACTGGCAATTTTGCTATTGAATTCAATGGGAACAGAAGTAAGTCATATACCATGGTAGTATGTCTCTAAAGAGTAACAGAAAATCTAAAAGCACATTCAAAAACTATGATAATGGGTTTGGGGTGAGTAGGGATGACCTCCTGGTAATTATGCATTTGTTCTAATACTGTTTCCTGACAAGTATAAGGCAAATTTTATTATCCCTTTACTTCACAGCAAATATATCTTCTACCTGGAAGTATTTTAATCAATTTCATCAGAAATCAATCGGAAAATAAATAATGACATAGGCAAGGGTGACAGGATTGGCTGTTGGTTATTAATTGCTGCATAACCAAGTAATATCAACTTGTAGGCTGCATTTTGCACACACCAATTAAATCCCCCATGAGCTGCTCAGAACCACCTGTCAGTTCAGGAGCACAAGTTGATTCAGCAGAGCAAATGTGACAGGGCATTGGCCTGCTTGAAAGTTGCTTTGCCTTGAGCTCCCATGGCAGGGGATTCATTCATTGCTTCTAGCACGCAAGAAGAGACAGGCGGCCAATAATGTGACAAAGCAAACGCTGCAGAGAGATTTTGGATGTTCAGAAGTATCAGTGGCCTGGCTGGGAGTTTTGTCCTTGACTTCTTTTTGTTGGCATCTAACTATTTTGAATTTAAAACATGATAATTATTGAGTGGTTCTGCAGGACATTGTATTTTAAGTTATTTACTTATCTTTTATGTATAGATAAAAGTAATATGCCCAAAGTCATGGAGAGAGCAAGTCTCATGAGCAAAACATGCAGTGAGACCTTTTAACTCTGATGTATAAGGAAAAATACCCTGTGCCATGATTTTAACATTCTCCAGATGAGACAAACACCTATACCTAATTCTATTCATAAAGGAACGCAAAATTACCATAAGGAATGACAAAAATAAATTATTTAAGCAATGTACTAAAGATTCTTTATTGTACAGTTAAGAAATCATTTATACTTTCTTAAATACCTGGAATTGAATATTTCTTCTATAACTAAGAGCTGTTCCACCACTTTCTTGCCATTGGTCCCTACTATATTTATTTTTTAAGCTAGAATTGAAGCCAAGGTATGGTTTTCTCAATGTTTTTGTGCTGGATCTCAGTTGTTACAACTTGTCTGGGTCTGGGGGCAAAAAGCTACAGATTCCCAATTCCTCATCCTTTCTCTACTTCAACTAGATTTGATTTTTTTTTCCTGTACAATTATTTTTATCTCATTTATTCTCAGTTCATTAGTGGTGTGGTTTGAGACTCTGGTGGCTTAAATCAAGCATTAAACAGATATAAAAAAAATTTCATTCTTCATTTCTTTTCTGTCTTCAAAGGGTTACTGTCTTTTTCTGCCTAAATAAACAAAGGAAAATAAGACTTTATTTTTCATATAGGAAACCACTGATTTTTATACTAGAGATATTTTGTTTACGCAGAAGTCCAGCTTTCTATCATACGTGAAACAAAATTACTTCAAATGCATTAAAATAAATGACCAATCCACTATCGAGCTGTGGAGTGCAATTATTTTTATATTAATATTACACTAAATAGCTTGAAAGACAAGGAAGCACTGAGAACTACTTCACATTGTCTTTTATCTTGGGTTATAATGTTTGATTTACACCTTTTAAAAGTATTTCCTGGAATTTTGTATATTGAACTGCTCAGCAGTGTCAAAATACCGAAGGAGACTCTGAATCTCCAGATAAAAATTCATTACTCTTCATTTTCTTTGATGAACGAACTACATTGTATCTGAGGTTGCACAGATTGTCATTATTCAAAATTTCATTTTAAAATTGAGTATTTTTTTGCTATTTGCTAAAATTTAAAAAAAAAAAAAAAAAAAAAAACAAAAAAACCACCCAAAAAATAAACAAAAGGGAGAGGGGGAGTCATGAAATGCTATTTTTACTGGGGAGAAAAAAAATATTTTTTGAATTACATGAGACAATGCACCAGGGAGTAAACTGGGCAAAGACATGGAAACACAAGCTGTGTAAACTGCACAAAATAATTAGGTGACACAGAGCAGAAAGGCAGCATGTGGAATTGCATATAAGCAAATTAAAGGTAGGAATATTTGTCTATCATGCTTTACAAGCCATTGCTGTATGGCAAGTCCACTGACACCGAATAGGAAATCTCTGTCCTGTCCATAATCTAAAAATGTTCCACCAAGCCCGGGCAACTGCGTCAACTGCAGTGTGGTTTGTGAAAAAGCTATTAGCAGAAATTATGAAAAAGTACAGCTATTTAAATTGTATAAATCCAGAGTTATGAATAAATGCATGTCATAGAAAAGATAAATTAAAGTTTTCAATCGGTAACTCAAAATGAAGTCTGGACTCAAATAACAGACTTCTGTGATTAATGTTATGTTGCCTCTCACTCTGATTGAGTCTTTTCTGCAAGAGTGCCCAGAATACTTCAGTGTTTAATATCTCTTGTGGTATTGGAGTAATTTGAGAAGACAATTTAGAGCGCAGAGATGAATCTTTAGACATAAATGAAACAAAAGTATGCAACTGTCACTGGCATTCATTCAAGGAAAACATTCAAACTGATCGGGGGCTGCTTTTCACTTGGGAAGGAAGAGGTTTTCGTTGGTGCTGTGTAACACAGTCATTCGATATTCGAGCACTCACTGAAGGCCAACCTTTGTTCTCATATAATGAGCAATATGCAACTGCCTCTTTCCCTCTTCACTGCTGACCTGCCATGCAGGAAAATCATAACCACGTTTTTGTTACAGTACATGAATGTTGCAAACACAAAAATATAATGGAAGTAAAACTTGTCAATGCAGTAGCAACGATGTGGTGATTTAATAGACTACTTGTGGGAAATAAGCGCTTTGTTGTTTTTCTTTTTTAACAAACAAGAGAACCAATTCCTTTACAGACACTATTTGAGAATCAGCCACATCACTTTAGCAAGCATTAACTTCTTAAGAAAAGGTTTTCATCAATTCATTTTGTTTGATTTGTGCACCTCTGAGCAGTGAATTTTAAATCACTGATTAAAAGATAGCAAAACAACACTTGATCTAAGGGAGCCACTCATGATTTATTTTGAGGTCCAATATTTATAAATAGGAATAAATGAGGTGCTACAGGAAAAATGGCAAATCTAGATAGCACTAAATGATTTTTAGGTAGAAGATATTAGAATTCACATGATTATATTACCATTGCTCTTTTCAGGTATTCTTAAGGACTGCGTACTGAAGGTTTGGATAACTAATATACATGTCTGTTCTCAGGCATTCATAACAACATTGGCATATGCAAAGTCTCAATCTGATATTATACACAGCAATCCATACAGTGCCTAAATACTGCCATAAATCATTCTCTATCCCTTATTCAAGAGGCTCTAGGTTCTGCCTGTAGCTAGGAAATGAGTTCTGTGCAGCAGTACCCCTGGAAAGGGGCTCAGGTACAGACCAAACTGCTGCACTTAGCACAGTTTGAAATTTCCATGATCACAGAATCATTTAGGTTGGAAAATATCTTGAATATCATGTCTAAATACCTTTAACCCCATGCAATGCTACAGGCTTGGAAATAAGCATCTGGAAAGCCCAGTGGAAAAGGACCTGAGGGTGGTGGTCAACAGCCAGCTGAACATGAACCAGTGTGTGCCCAGGTGGCCAAGAAGGCCAAAGGCATCTTGGCCTAGATCAGGGGTAGAGTGGCCAGTAGGACCAGGGCAGTGATTGTCCCCCTGTACTCAGCACTGGTAAGGCCACATGTCGAATACTGTGTCCAGTTCTGGGTCCCTCACCAAAAGAAGGGCATTGAGGCTGTGCAGGGAAGCAGCAGAGTCACCATCCCTGAAGGTATTTAAAAGACATGTAGCTGCAGTACTTGATGACATGGTTTAGTGGTGAACTTGGCAGTATTAAGTTGTGTTTCCATTCTATGATCTTATAAGTCTTTTCCAAATGTAATGATTCTGTGGTCCTGGAAATGGCAAATTATTGTGAGCAAATTGTCAGCAGCAGTGCTGATGACCTGCCTGAGATCAGGATGTTGATCAGCAGCCCCTCTGCTGCAGGGTGATCGAGGCACACACTCAGACATCCTCCTACAATCACTTCACTCTGGGCTTCATCAGAACTCTGCTATCCCGTGTTTGCTTACAAGGCTTGCTGTGTGGCTAGATGCGGGCACTTATCTCCTCCACCTCCTTGATTACTCTGTTTGCTAATTTAGCTAAATATGTAACTAGATGTATGCAGTAGCAATGCAATCACAAAACTCAACTGATAAAAACCCAAGGGCTTTTATGGTTTTTTTTTGTATGATGGCAGAGAAGAACAGCACTTACCTATTTTACACATGCAGTTTCCTGCAAACTCTAGCAAGATTAAATAGTTAATTGGCTAAGACGCAATGTTTATGTCAGTAAGAGCAAAGTCTCTATTTGATACTCTCAAAGCATCACTATTCTTAATTAGGATACCACTTCTCCTTGACTGATTGACATTCTGTAATGCAGCAAAAGTAATGGAATAAAAAAAGTTGTTCACAGATGTCATGTTTTACAGTCCTACATTTCACAACCTCCCATGACAAGCATTTGCTGGAAGAATTATCAAGGAATTAAAATAAATCAACATGGTGTTTCCCAAAAGAGCAACAAAATTATTAAATGCAGTGCTTTTTAATGTCCTTAGGCTTTGTTTTGGTCCTCGGGTTAAGGGGTGGTTTTGATTTTGTGGTTTTGAGGTGTTCTGGTTTATTTGTTTTTTGAGGGTGGCAGTGTGCAGGTGAGAAAATCTTGTAGGTTTTTAGCTTTTAAGGTCTACTTCTGTATGTAATCCTACATCATACAAAGCATATTCCACAGGAGACTGCTGTACCAGCAAACCTTGAGATGTGATCCTTAACAGAATGTGTGTGCCCCAACACTTGGTATGATTTCTTTAATTCTGAGTTATAATTTTTTCCCTGAGTGGCTAGTCCAAGCATGTCTCAATAATATAAAGACTAAAAATAATATTAAGAAAATTACTTGCATGGGCATGTATCTTTGTAAAATACACAGTTATGACAGACTTCATCAAATAGTGGATTAGGTCAAAAACCAGATAATCAGATTCACAGAAGAAGAGGACAGCACAACATCTGTCTTTTCTATTTTCTGCTTGCCTACACAATTAAGCAGGGTTTTCTACCCTTCCAGAGGCCCTGAAGCATTCAGAGCAATTAGTGGAGTCCCAGTATGTCCAAACCTCCAGTTTAGATGACAATTTCAAAATAAACCCTCAACCCATTTGCAGCCTCCGAGGACTGCCTCAACAGCTGATGTGATCCTAGGATTTTCATTAGGAAATCTTTGTTGTTCCATGTTCCCCAGGCTGTTACAGTAATAGAGCACTATTGATCTGTATGGCACGGAAATGTTTTGCATAGCACAGAGTCAGCATTATCAGCCTCTGCCATGTGCATTTGTAACAGACTGCTGTGAGCAGAGGGTTCAGTGGTGCACAGATCCACAAATATGTAAATACACATGTGCAATATACACCAGTTAAACATTAAACAGGAAAAACTAACTGGTGGACATTATCATCCTTTCTAGACTAACCTAAATCTAGACATATTTAAAAAACAAAAAAAGAAAAAGAATGCAGTGCATGCTATAATATCCCTTTTTTTAAACTGAAAATATTGATGGGGAATTTTTCATTTCCATCCAGAATTTTTCAGGGAACCATATTTTTCAACTGGAAAACAAAACAAAACAAAAATTTTAATCAAAACTCAAGAAATGCTTTAAAGAATAAAACATTTTCATGCATCCTTGCTTTTTTTTCCATTGGAAAAACCCTCACAAGTTTCAATAAGCTCTTAAAAAATAAAAATCAGAAACCCTTTTTTTCCTTATTTTGCTAATTATTTTTTTCTTTACCACTCAGCAACTTGGACAAAAGAATAATAGATTAGAATCCTCAAGACACTTTAGCTGCTTTTTAATAAAATCTCAACTGAACAGCAATCTAAAGCAAAGAAATTAATTTCCCTTATAAAATAGCTATAAAATATTTTCACAAAAAGTGTACTAATCTTTCAGAGCACAGGAGCCTCAAAGTTTCTTGTGACCCTTAAAATCCATGTTGTCTGGCTGCACTTTACTGCCCTCCATTTGTTAAGTTATCTCTTGTTTCTCTGCATGTTTTATTTCCACTACCACAAAAACATCACATTTTTGCTATATGTTTCAAAACTAGCAAGTAAAATTTTGATTCACAGCAAATTAAGAGCTGCCTATTTTACTGCTTTTGAACATTATCATCAAATATTCACAGGAGAGATGTTAAAAAAAAAATCAGCACTGTCTCAATATAAACACAATGTGCTTATGGGAACGAATAAAAGGCCAGAATTGATGGATTTTGATCAGGTCGTGGAGAACAGAGAGATGAGACACAAAACCAGCAGATTAGTCACAGCTTCACCACCCAAGGTTTTTGGGGTGCTACGTGGAAGGTCACATCCAGAATCGAAAATCAGAATGCAATTTTATTCCTAGAAGTGATTAGCTTGACAAATAATAAGGAGATCACAGCTGCACAAGATAATATAGTTAATGGCTTATAGGTAATCTGGGAAATACTGAGAAGGAATAGGGAGGCTGCATCGCCTCTGTGACTGCTACTAAATCACTGTGTCCAGTTCTGCTGTCAGCATTTCAAAGACATTCACAAATGGGTTCAAGAGAGAACCATAAGCATGACCACAAGATTGAAAAACATCACTACTAATAAAAGATTTATAGAGGTCAATCTATTTAGTTTGTCAAAGAGAAGATTGAAGTGTCACTGGATGACAATCTATAGCCCACTATATGGGGGGAAGGAATTTATTGCTAGAATTCTTCTCAAAGCTATAACAAAATCTAAGTGGGAATAAAAGGGAGGTAAATATATGCAGGTTAAAAAGAAAGCACAGATTTATAATGGGGAAGATAATTAGTACTGATAAAATACACTGAGGATTACAATGAGTATTTGTGTAGAGGTATGAAAAGACATTTTCAGATTCAGACCAGAATTTTCAAGGTCTGGGGTTTTTTTTTTATATATTCCAAAGCTCAGTCATCACTGCTGATTTGGAAGAAGAAATTCATTCTGGGAAGCCTAATGACCCATTCCATGGCAAAAGCTCAGGTTACACTGTAATGCAGCCTCTCCCTTTCCACAATTGAAACCAACCAACCAAAAAAAAAAACCAAAGCAACACAGAAAAAGAGAGACAAAAGGAATCTTCTTTTTTTCTTAATTCTACCTGTGGTGCAGCCCAATTATCTTTCCACTTAAGGTTTTCCAATTTTATTTTAATCTGTCATTAGGCATTTATTAAGTCTGATCTTTTATATGGAACAATGTTAAATGTTCTTCAAGTGTAGAGAAAGAGAGATTCTGATCACTGTTAATATTTGTTTTTCTTACTGACACATACGTTCAAAAGCTAACTTTCCATGGAAGAGCAGAAGCACACCACAAAGTAATTCTTTTTATCTTGTTACTACACAAATTTCTCTGCACCTCACTCAGAGATCTTTTCATTAGAAAGGCAAAAAAGAAAAATAGACAATTATTGCTCGTGGCAACCAAAAATATCTTGAGCACTTGACAAATACATTAGGAATCACAGACATGGCTGAAAAGAGCCTGAGATGGAATAATCACTTTTGAAGTTCCTGCAAAGTCTAAGACATGTTGACTGAAATTAAACTGAACATAAAAACAGGCGGTTGCTCAAAAGTAGTTTCCTGACAGAGTGAATCAGTGACAAAAAAACCTCACAACAGAAAAATCCCTTTTCTGCTAATGCCCAGCTGGTTATCTCTTGACCCTCTTCCATGAGGAAACACATAATAATTCTCATCCTCACACTAAGTCCAGCACACATCAATTGCTAGATATCCTTAATTCTTCCTATCTTCGGAATACTAATGAATCAACATTCAGTTTCACTGACCAAAACCCCAGTGTACTCAAAAGTAAAATATATTTATTTGTCATAGAAGAAACTCTCTACTTCTAACACTGCTAATAATTTCAGCTGAAATTACACCACACTGAATTGCCTTTGCCTGTGCACAAAGCATGATCTAATATGAGGACAGCAATGCCCTAAGGCATCTGGCACAGGAAGGAATATCTGAGGAAGGAAATATCTGAGTAGTTCTAGAATATTCTTAGCATTGAAAAGCTGCATGTTTGCCATCAGTCACTGGTTTCCCAAACATATTATAGATAGAAAATGACTGCTTTGTATTGATTTTTTATGCATACACAGATTATAAAACCAGAATAGAATACTGGAGTCATGTAACATAAAAAGGACCAAAGGATTTTTCCAGCTTAGCTCCTGTTTGAAAAAAATCATATGACATAGCAAATCATCAAGCTCCAATGAAAAGCTTTCAGTGCTAGAAATCAAAAATCAAAAAAAGTTCTTGCAAAAATTAATTTTCCTTTGTTATTATTTCTCCTTTAAGTCTGTCTTAACTCAAGTTTTAGCCAAGAGCTTTTGTCAAACTTTTGCCTGCTACGCAGAAAAGCTTTCTACAAATGCAAAATTTGCTAGTGCACAAATACACCGCTTTTACAACACTTTAGTCACCTAACTTCAGTTTTCTCAGGTTTCAAAAAGATTTTTAATAAGCTTGATGAAGTTTAGAGAAGAATTGGCATAACAGAAGAGTTGACAGACATTTTATAGTCAGATGTGCAGAAAGGCACATCTAGTAAATTTAGTAAATTAAGAGGAGGGCTGAAAGCTTGCTTGAGCCCAGTGGTAACTCCCCCAGTTCCTGGAGCAGTTCTCCTTTATACAATCTAGACATCAACATGATGATTAATCATATTGGACACGGCAGCAAACATTGTGTGCTTCAACAGGATATTGGACAAAATGTACAAAAATCTTTGGCCACAATTAACAGTTACATATCCATAAATTAGCAAATATGCCAACTGGCAAACAGCCATCTTTCCTTCCTAACATCCAACACTGCTCTTCTCTTCGAGCATTACTCTACTTACACTTCCCCGTAATTTGGGACAGGGCACATACATTTTGGTGGCTTATAGGAAACACCTAGGTTAGTAATGCCAAGCTGAAAACCCTGTTTCACCTGCCTAAAAACAACTTGCCTTTTAACACACGTCCATAAGTGATGATCATTATTGCATGACCTGCTGCATTAGCATCACTTTCAAGACATGAAGTTAGTTTTCCTCTACCTGACACACAACAAACCACAATATGAACAACAGTGGCCAAGAATAAGACTGAGACCCTCAGATGGAGCTACACAGTCTGAAATAGGGTGTATAAAGCTCAGTCAATCAACTGAGAAGCAGGCTAATTTTACACAGGCTAGAGAAGAGGACTATGCTGTGCTAATGATTAACGTTCACACCTGCTAGCCTCAATAGGAGCTTGTGAGATATTTGGTGCTTAAGAACCTTTCCCCTTTCCCAAGTGCCATATAAATAACCTGCAATAACCAGCACAGAAGATTTGTTGGGATATCAGAGCACTAGAAACACAAATCTCTCACATGCCACTATATATTATTATCATCTTAACTTTTGACTACAAATTCTGTTTTCCCCCACTGTTCTTATCTTGCATCAACCCAGATTCTCACAATTACTCTATGTTCTGCAAACCCATCCCCATCAAAGATCCCACTCCAGTATTTTTCATTCTTCCTCTCCCTCATGCTGCAGTCATGAAGCACAGATTACCTCTCTACCGACCCAGTTATTCCTTTATATTTCATGACCATGTCAGGTCCCCTTTCCTCTTTCTTTGTTCATGTCCTCTTATAAATTGCACACAATCATGATCCTTTGAATTTATATTTCCATTTCTAACCCAAGCTCTATAGATGCCCCACTTTTTTATGTCACAGAGCACAGCCTCAAGGCTCAGCTCACAGCAAAAAATTCTTTAGAAAAAATTTTAAACATATTCGGTATTTGCAAGAACCTGTTCTTCATGGGAGAGGCCATGACTGCAGATTCTAATCATAAGAAAAAAGAATAAACAAAGAGAATCTAAAATTTGCATTTAAGGACCAAAAGGCTGCACCCTGCCACTTTGCAATAAACTTGTCTTTCTCTCTCTAGAGCTATGAGGAAGCTTTTCTTCAGCTTCATCTAAACAAAAAAATGAATGGCATAACAGCAAGCAAAAGATGTCGTATTTTAACACTACTAAACCTATGGTACACTATCCTTTTATCACAATCTATTTGTAATTTTCTTTGCAAAACAGTTTGCATTGAGAGGCTTAAAGTTTTGCCAGCAACATCAGCACTTACTCAGGGTCAGCTGTACTTCACAAAAGCATTTTAAGGAGTGTAATTTTAGCATGGAGTCAGGTCAGCTACAGAAGATACAGAGTTTGCGGGTTAAAATGAATTCTCTCAAAGTCCTCATTAATGCTCCAACATAACAGTTCCATTCAAGCTCTAAATGACAAGTACTTGCCAATTCTTTACAACACTTTGGCATTGTGCTTTACCACAATATTTAATATTTAATATTATAATAGGAACTAATACATTTTCTTTTGTGTCCAAATGCAAAATTCCCAAACTGATCTCAAGAGAAAATTCCAAAATGCCTAATTTCACTATAACTTTAAAGAGTACAGTTTCTGAAGAACTGAATTCTTCAGTTTCACTAATAAAACAAATCCAATTTTTGACAAATCATGTTTCAGGTTTGTATCTAATTTGCTAATGTTGTCAGCCAATAACTGTCGCCTAATGTTATCAACATATATGGTTACTGATATTAAAATTTGCACACATTCTTCATTTAAAACATCACTCACATACATATCTTATATTCAGCTCCAAATTTTTGAAATTTTGATTTAGCAGTTTATTAACCCAATTTAAGAACTTTTCAAATCAAGCCGTATTTACCAGGCACTTACGTATTTTTAATTCTACCTACATTGGTATGAATGAAATAGTTTTTTAAAGCCCTTTGATTATATATGGTGAATTTAAAACTTCTTTAAAATGTTACCATACATAAAATAATTAATTGTTCTTCTATCTGTGAATGTCAGAATTTTGTATTTTACACTTACAGAAGTAAATATCATTAGAGAGGTGCCTTTTGGAGAGTTTCTCAGAGTATCAGTGAGGTAGAATAAATGTAAAACCTGAAGCAAGTTTTCACACATGTCACAGAACTTGGAGGGTGAAAAACCAAAGCTTATTTTAAGGTGAGAGAGAAAGCAAATGAATATTATTGGGGAAAATAAAAACAATTGCTTCCTTCTTTTCCTGAGCAAGCACAAGTGCCCAGAGTTGTCAGTTGCTAACCAAATACAAGCAGCCAAAAGTGAGGTTCTGTGGTGAAAGCAGCACTCAGCGTTTCGCTGGCTGATGTGCATTAACGTCACAGCGAGCAGCAGACGCCACAACCAAAAGGAACAGCCAAGAGGCAAATCCAGCATCTGGCCAAAGGCAGTGACTCAGCTGCAGTCAGGGCATGGCAAGAGAGGGATGCAAAATCTAGCAGTCGACAGAACTGCTGCTCTAGTGCAGAAAACTGATGATGTTAACTAGGACCGCTGAAAGAGGGCTCATCTGCAGGCCTGACCATCTCAGCTGGACAGGGTGAATCTGAAGTACCAGTGATGGCTTTCCATGAATAGTGACCTTGCTTAATTCATAAAGGAAATGTAAGGTTTCTTTCTCCAATACATTCAGTTAAAAGTAAGAACAATCAGGGATCAGTTTAGATTTAAGGTCTGTCTGAATTAAAAATAACCAGAAATTTCAGGTCATCTAAAATAACACCTTGTCCTCTGATGCTTATGAACATCAGTGACATAACAGAAAGTCTTGACTGTTCCACTGTTCTGTGCTTCCTGTTTTAGAAGGCAGCTGATGTTCATATGAATGGAGAGGTCTAAGAAGTCACAAAATAAAGCAGTGAACTCCATGGGGTTTTTACTGACTCAGAAAATGTAATCTTTCGAGTAGGTGAGCTAACATGAGGTTGACCAGGAGTAACTGAACTACAATGCAGGTGACCTAAATCTATTGCCTTTTCAGCTCATGGAAAGATGAAGTGTGCAGGAACAAGACTGGGGGAAAAAAAAAACCCAAACAAACAAACCAACAACAAAAAAATAAACTGTTTTTGCCTGCTGGTATTACAATTATTCAAAGTATGCTTTTTTTGGACTGTTGCAATGCAAGTACTATCATCTCTTAATCAACAAAATGGTAATAGCAGTGGATAGTTAGTTATAATTATATATTATAAATTATAGAAATTGTGACTGTTGGAACATGGATTATGGCTAATTTTTCATAATGCAATATTTTTATATACATAGTTTTACAGAAAAAAAAAAAAAGCAGAAGAGCACTAAAATATTTTATAAATCTTGGAATATTTCACTAAAGCCAAAAGCTGAAATTAAATATTTGTTTAATTACTTGTCTTCAGATGTTTGTCTTCTCCTCTGTATGATAACTACCCAGAAGACCACGTAAGAAAATGAGCATTTCAGTGAAAGTGGTTTCTTCAAACAACCTTGCTGCTCTGAACAGAGGGGACTGTCCCCTCTCCTCATGTTCTGGCTGACACCATTGGTCCCAGATATGGCAGAAGTGTTGGGATTGTTTCACCTCTGTGTGTAAATTCCCAGGTGTTCTTCTGCAATATATAGCCCATAAAACAATTTTCTATCAATCTGTTAATTACTGTGTCATTTTATCATACCTGAAATAGAAATCAGAATAGCAAAATGATTCCTATGTACTTTTAACTCAATTAAATTTAACCAAAGCACAGTTTTCCACCTAGGAAAGCAGAGACTCAGAATTCACTCCACTCAAAAGAGTCTCCAAACCCCAGAGGGCCTGGAGAATTAAGTGCCAGTATCAGATGTCAGCAGGGACCGTCACATCCTCACTTGCTCATGGTATCCCTGCATCAGATGGCAATGCTGCACCTCTGTTTTCTGCACAGGATCATGTAAGTTATAATGAGGGTGTGAAATATTCACCTCCTGAACAGTCCAGCAATACTAAATTTTAATTCTGTCCAATCTAAATTTAGTAAGCAAATAATTATAAATTGGACCTCTGCACTTAGAACAGTGAGCAACTGCAAACAAACTGTAACTGCAGATGCAATGAAGTCAGTATGACTTTGCAGTATTTCAACCTTCCTTAGTAATTCCTGAGATTTGGGGCAGCCTGCTCAAGAGGAGGGTGGCTGCTTCTTTTGAGATGGGTTTGTAATGAAAAGATACACTGAAAAGTATTTCAGAGGTATAAAATTTTTAAGCAGTAGATAAAGCACCAAAGAGAAGCATTGAATTAGCATGCACCAACTGCCTCAAACCATCGAGATGAAACGATTCCTGTGCTGTGCACACAATCAGGATAGTTTGTACAACGTCCAGAGACATGCCAAGTGCTCCCAGCACAGAGCCAGGCAGGTTGCAGCATTCTGTCTTAAAAAAAAAAAAAAAAAAACAAAAAACCGAACTGAACTAATAGAATAAGATTGTAACAGTTCTCAAGTTCGCAGCAACCCATCAGAAGGTTTTACAATCTGAAAGTTTTAATGGGACCATGTAAGGCAGTGGCTTCCTAGAAACAATGTGAAACATTTTCAGTTTGTGTTAATAGAGAAATGGAAAAAAAACCCCAAAACAAACAAACCAAACTGAAACATGTAATTTTCTATTACCATCCAACAACTGCTGAAAATATGTCATTAAAAGAATGTCCTCCTGTTTATCCAGTACTCTCACAAACCTGGTTTCAAAAGGGCATAAGTCACTGGTATTTGTGCTTCCACTGCTGCATGAAAGTCCCACTAGCAAGTTCACAAAGAGGTTCTGCATTGCACATTTCTCACTTTTCCTCTGGTACCTCTGCCTCAATCTTCTGCTAAAGTTTCACAGCTGATAATGCAGGAGCATTGCACCCCACATTCATCCCTGACTTTCTGGAATACTGCCTGGTACAGTTGTTCCATTTACTCTCCACTACCCATCTAGTTTGCACTGAAAAGCTACACACATGACAACTAAACCAACATAGATATGTGTCGTGCTACAGCAGCTATTACTAATAATTCAATAGTTACATTAATATATATCACAGGCCTCAAGGGAAAAAAAAAACCTCTTAAGTATGACCAATTAAAGGTTAAAAATCTGTGCAGCTAATACATTCCAAAAATAAAACTGATCCAAGCATCTCTGAGATTATTTATCCTTGACTGGAAAGGCCTTTGTAGGAACCTTCTACCTCAAAACTGGCATCTACAAATTTACAGTTTCACTTTGAAGAAGCAGGGAGAAGACTGTGGAATATTAACTGCATATAGAACCCTTGCATCTGCATGTTTTTTAGAATGATGGTATCAAACTTCAGATGGGTATTTCCCTGACATAATATATTCTGTAGATTAGAGATGATAGTGCTAATTGAGTGTTTATAAATAGAGCCCGCATGCTGCCACACAGAGATGTAAAAACAGAATGTACAACAGAGTTCTCCATAAGGCAATGTTGAAGTGAAAAAGATTTTGTCAGTGTTTGGTAAATTATAGCTGGATATGATTTTGCTGTGGCCTATTTAGGTCTTTTTAGAACTATTTTTGCCTGTTTTTTAAGTGTTGTTCTTTATACAAGCAACCATTAACAGATTGTGTTTGTCAATGTGATCTGCAAAAAACCTTGTTTCTTCTCACACTCTACAATAAAATGCTGCCCTGTTTAAAATCCTGTTTGTGATACAAGGTGTTAAGTCGAGTTCTGCCTCCAGAGAACAGCACAGCAGGAGCTAACTCCCAAGCCCATATTTATAAAGAGGATAAGCCTGCTTTTCCAGACCATACTTTCATGCAGAGGTTTAAATTAAAATCCTATTTCATTATTAATAATGATGATTTCTAACTTGTCATAATGAATCCAAAACGAAAGACATGGAGAACTAAAGAGCTTTTATATTAATTAACAAAGTAACCATATGTTGTTTTTTGCCTAAACAAGCTAACCTAGTCTGCAGTGGTTACCTGTAGGAACCCATGACAGCCAAGTGCCAATACCATATTTGCCATACACTATTAATCCACATGCCAAAAAAATCAAAGGCTAAGGATGTCACAGAGATCACAGCAATATCCATTTTAACTGCTATGGTGTCAGCTTCTTTAATCACATCCATTAGACAAAGAGAACTTAAAAGTACAAAGAAATGGCATAGCAAGAAGGTAGAGAGCTACAGCAACCACGCAGGAGCATCTGCATGGTAATCAGCTGCTGTAGGAAGAGGAATCTGAGGTAAGTTTTCAGTGGTCATAAACATTTTGGGTGAGAAGGCTTTCCAACATATACAGAAATTTGAATCCAGCACTATCAAGGATGGTAAACACCTGAGGAAAGGCAATTTATGATCAAAGCCAGAAATACCCATAGGATCAACATTGTGTTGAGGCATCCTTTAGTTTTAGCATAGCAAAACTGAATGATGAAGTGCTGACAGGATAGATCATGTTCTTGAGATGCTACTTCTAACACAATCGTCTCCTTCCTACATTGAGGAAGAAGCAGCAAAATATAAAACAGCAGCAAATAGAAATAAAAGCTCCTGGATAGAATGCTTGATGGTTTTTTTTTTTTTTTTGGTCCTTCTAAGATGAGGTAATGATGTCTTCAGCTGGAAGGGAGACCAAAATCCAATAAAAGGATTATCCAGCAATTTAATGTAAGATTAAGACTGCAATGTTCACAATTGCAGCATGATATAGCACAGAAGACAGTAAGAGAAGGATGCATTATAAACCATTTACACATTTTCTTTGAAATTTGACTCAGAAAAATAAAATTATTAACCCAGCCTGTCCCCTAAATGGGAAAAATGCATAAGAAAGCATAAGTGAGAGAAACATCAAGTAAAATATTCCCAGTTTTCATTTTTCTGTGTGTACATAGCAAACATTCAGTTATCTCCCTTGACTTTAAAACATTAAACAAAAGCAAGTACCCCATGTATATGTAGAAGTCTAATATTGTTTAATTTTATTAAAATATTTGCATGTTTTCTCAAGTCCTTTAGGAAACTACATACATTTGTCCATCACAAATATCTTACATTCTCCTCTTCCATCTGCTGTTGCTCTGAGGGTTTCACCAAACTGGAGCTGTCTTCAGTAAGACACTTTTCAATGAAAAAATCACTGATGTTTGAATGGCTTGTGACTGCTGGAAAGGCCAGTAACAGGGAATGTAGAATATAACTCTACCTTGCACACAAAGGACAATGGCACTGTTGCTGATGAGCTGCTCTGTAAATCCTCACAACAGGATAAAGGACAAGTAATAAGGCCATTTTCTGTGACTTTTACATCAAAGAAACCATAAGGGCTTCACATTTGTATGGTCTGTGCATCTGAGCAAAAGGGCTGTCACTCCATTTCTGCTGTCTTCTTCTTCCCCTACCACCACCTCTATTTATATATTTGTGTGGCAACCATCACCTCACTATCCCAAAGGAAGTAAACTGAAATTCAACACTTCAAAGAATCTAGCACAAAAAAGCCTATCATATACTGTAGTTCATTAAGTGAACTACTGTTGGTTATACAAGAAGAACTAGTTTAAGAATAGTTCATTAAAGCATTTATTCAGTTACCATATTGACAGTAGATTTCATTAATTTGAGATAGATTTTCAAGGGGTTTCTTTATTACTTCATTCACTCAACAAATAAAAGCATACTAAATGCAGATGCTACAGAATTTCATATTCGGGTTTCAAATATTTCCTTATTTTATTCTGTTGTGACTGTCTTCTCATTCAAATCTTGGGTTTCTTAATAGATTCATTCTTTGCTCTTTGTCTAATCAGAAATGACTCATCACCTAAATTATGATGAAAAATTCCAATAATGGTACATTCAATCAAACAGAATAGAGCCAAAGTCTTGAGGTACCACTTTTTTGAAGAATCTTCTAAATATAAACATATTATCTGTTCCAGAGAGGCATAAGATACTACTGTTCCCTTTAAAACCTCTAATCATGATTTTACTGTGTAAAATCAAGGGGCGAAAAGCAACCTGCTGACATTGAATGTTCTAGGTTCCCACCATCAGCTAAAATACTCCTACTTTTTGTTACACAACATTGGGATAAGATTTTTATTCACAAATCAAAAGGAAAATGTCACTTCAACTAATGTCATGTGAACGTCTGCCACAAAAAGAAGCTCCAGTATAGAATCAGTTACCTGGATGTCTCTACAATTTTGAAGCTGAAAATAATGCAAGACAAAAAGAACTGTAATAAAAACTTTAATTCCTTATGCAGGCCTGAATGCAACACACGATGATAAAGAGTATTCACAAATTTGAAAATAAATCTATTATTCTTTACTATGAAGACACTATAAATAGAATTTCCTAGGTAGTCCACAACTGTCAGTTCAATTCTCCTTGATCTAACTGCTATGTACATTGTACAGCACCATCTCTGTTTAGCTATCATATGGACCTGCGTGAACGTCCTGACGAGAGGAGTGGTAAGTGAAATGCCTGTCCCTGACCATCAGGGAGACTAGTCTCCTTTTTTTGCTTGGAAACGATAAAGTGCAATGGCCACTTCCAGCAGAATAGATTTAGTAAAATTGGGGAGATCAAAGCAGCATATTAGAAAGTGAAGAACAGAGGAATTTGTCATCAGGTCCATACTCATCATCTTCATACAGTTCACTGCAACTGAGTAATTAATTAACTCACAGTTCCCCTAAAAGAAAAGCCACCACAAAACCCACTCCCCAAGATATTCACTCCTACTCCAAGAGAAACAAAAATTGCGTGCAATTACATTTCTCTCTGTGGATTACTAAGCATGGGAACATGTTAAGATGTAAAACCAAAGTGCCATTCTACAACTGAAAACCAGGACAGAAACAACACCTACATTTTGCAGTATTGTCCCTACAGGCCTGTATCTATTTAATGGCATTTTAATCATGTAAGAAGGTTGAACTAGCTCTCTTTGAGCTGTTTTTTCAATATAACAAGGGTAGTGGCTTGTGGATCTGCACATATCCAAACAGCCCTTGTCTAGCATTTGGAAAAAAATATACAATATCATGCCTGGGGAAAAACAATGAACCTTTATAATGTATTTTTTTATTATGCTTGGAAAGAAAAGAGAAATAAGAAGCAGAAATTAGAGGAATGTGGGATGTTTTATAAAAGTTTCTATCTTTGTTTGGTTTAGCATGTTTCCATATTAGCATAAACCCAGGATTCATCATTTCATTTCTAAAAGGAATCTTAGTAATTTCCTACCACGTCAAATACAAAAGCAGTAATTCAAAACTTGGGAACACTCAGAGCCCACTGAGTCACATATTAAAAGCAAACTGACAGCAACCAAATCTCACTCTTCACTAACACCAGTTAGTGGTCTACTATACCAAAAAAGGTGCTGGTGTGACTGGTGGGACCCATTCAGTCAGTAAAAGCTTTCCCAACACAAAAGCCACTGCAACTACTGCAACTCTGCTTTGCCTGAAAGCCCCTGGAAAGAAGCCAGGACTCAGGAACACCACATTTCCATTATCTTGCCTCCAGAAGACTGTTAAGACAGAAGAGCATTTATGACTCACTGCCTATGCTCCACACTGCAGATACCAGGGATATTCTGCAGTGTCCTAAACACCACAGAAAAATTAGGAGTTTTAGTCACAGTGACACTAACTATTCTAATTTGAAATATTTATCCTGGAATGCTTTAGACTTTTACTATTTGCCCATCTGATGGGCTGAAAGGCCAAGAAATCCAAATATTACAGAAACACTTTAGCTCCAATATACAAATTTTAATTCTGTAATATGAAAAAATGCATCCTAATTGAGATGATTTAATAGATGCTTTGAAACTGAAATGTTGACAAAACTTCAGAAAAAGGGAAAAACAGCCCTGTATTGGGACACACTGTCCCTCTGAACTACAAATGAAGATTGCAATATGCAGGGCGCTACAGGAATGAGGCTGCTCTCCAGAAATAAACCAGCACCACCAGAAATGCTAGCACTTCCTGACCACCTACAAGCATCACCAGACAATTGCTGTATAAATACTATTGCTACACATGGCAACTGTCATCACAGAAGTTTAGGTTAATTATCTAAGTAGCACATTTCACACATCAGACAAAGAAGCAGAGACCAATCCTAGATGCTTTCTTCAGAGAAAGACAACTCTAGTATATCTTGGTGTACAAGCTCACCTTGGAAAACTGCAAAAAAAAAAAAAAAAAGTCTGTGTGTTAGTACAACCAGTTCAAAGATATTACAAGTGTATGGATTTGTTACCAGTGAGGCACTGTCATTTAATGGGTCTCATTTCTTACTCCAAAAGATACATGGAAAAGACACAAATCCTCACTGTGATCTATCACACAAAAGCAACAGACGGGTTCCTAAGGAACATATCACATATAAAGCAAACCCACCAAGGAGAAAATAGTGCTGTGAAGTCCTTATTCATTGGAAGAATCTGACACACTTATGAAGATTGAAGCTGCTGCAAAACTGCTGCAAAGCTGCAGATACTGCTTGCATTGCCTTTCTTGAACCAGAAAAGCCACTATTAGAGACAGGACAAATGGAGCACATAATGACCAAATACATCATCTTTACATCTGCAATGCTACAAACCAAGTCTTTGTAGCCACATGGGAGATAAGGGTCCAGCAGCTCCAGGCTAAGGCAAAATACAAATCACTTAAAGAGCACCTTCACATTTGCCACAAAAATCATCAAAGAAAAAAACCCCTCAGAATTATGAGTCAATTGCTGTATTGTTACTTCTATGGGAAAGCATTTTAGTCATAATTATTCAAGTACCAGAACGGAAAACTGAGTATTAAAAATACCATTAAAATGGTTTTCTCTTAGTACAGATAATCAAATCACTGTTTCTCAAAATCTCTTCACATGCTCATATTCACGGATCAACGTATAGAATTATTCAGTCATTGTTGCTCAGAATTCAGAAAGAAAGAAAGAAAGGAGAAAGACATGTGATACATGAGTATGAGCTCCTTGCTGGGGCATATGCCTCCAAGTCACTGGGGTACCTCATGACAGTGGTGATAGGCTTGCTTTCTTGGTAGCATAATTTGCACTTTTATCTCTGGGATTTTTATACAATAGGATTTATGATATTGGGTGTATCTCCGACTTCTGGCCACAGCAGGTATTTTTACAGAAGTTCAGGAATTATTGCCCACTGCAGACTTGCATGTGATGTGATTCAGTAATACGGGTGGTTTTGTTGTCCACAACATTCAGTCTCATTATCCAGTGTACATCTAGCCAATAATGATACACTCGAGAGAGACAGAGTTGGCAAGCCTGGGTGCTCAGTGGTATTGAGCACATCAAATCAAGCACACCAACTATCAAAACTTTTTGCAATTTGTACATTTTAGCAGACAAAGGAATTAGTATTTATTGACTACAAGTTGTATAGCTCTCTTATTAATCAGAATTCTGTCTTCTATTGGTTAACAAATTCTTGTGCTTCTCATGCTAAACAGTCCCCACGCTCAGCCTTACTCCTTTTGAGTCGGTGATCCATGAGCCGTGGTCCTGATCTCCCCCTGCTGGAAACAGCTCTTACCCAGCCGGAGCTGCTTCAGCAGTTGCAGAGTTTGTTTTATTAGTTTCTTCCTTATCTTTAGAGTTCCGCCAAATGTCCTTGTGGCTTGTAAATTCTGCATTCTTTGTGCCCACTACCCTTCTACCCAAGCTCTTGTAACCCACTGAGATCACTGACGCATGTCAAGCCTTAAACCTTAACAAGGCAATTCTACCAACAAGTAATTTGTCTTTCTAACACCTAGACATCACTTAGAGCTTGTTGGCTGCTGTCTGTTTCACACATCAAATCTCTCTTCTTGCTATTTAGGCTTGAAAGTACACAAAGATAAAACATCAAAGAACATCCTTTCTTAAGAAAATTTTACATATTCCACATTGGCAATAGTTTCTTCTGCTTCTGTCTCATTATGTTTCTAAATGGAATTGGTGTAAGCAGAGAGTGGAATTACTGCAGATGGTACACTGCAGATCAATTAGATGGTTGCAGGAATTTTAAGTGGAAGTTTTTCTGTTGTCTCATGTAGCACACCAAGCAAGACATCCATCATCCCTTCCTAGTCTTTAAAAATTCCCTAATGGCTACAAAAGTGCTGTTCTGTTTATCGAGTTGCCTGAAAAAAATGTTCAAATATAAGAACTCATTATGCAGTGACTAAAACAAGTTTTAAGTGTCAGTCCTAAAAGCATATCTTGAACTGCACGGCACACAAAAGTTCTGTAGCCAGCGCTGAGCTAGCAACTCTCAGTTATGGCATGCATCCTATTAAACATTCCATCCCAATTTGTTCTGCATCTGCCACAGTAACAAACTTCTCAGAAATAACAGGAATTTATCAGTGAAGTTGAGAGATGACTCATTAGCAGTGACCATACACCACCAAAGAGCTGAGTAAGATGGGAGAGGCTGACTGAAATCTGAGTTGAACATCACAGTGACTCACCCAGCCACTTGACTTGCACATGACATGGCACTCCAACATAGGAATATACACAAATAAATAAATTAAAAAACCCATAAAGTTCCTTCCCAATCCCATTAATAGCAGACATATAGAAAAAATATCCATAATTCTATTTTAATCTAATAGAAATAATAATACATAGAGATCTTCTGGGAAATATGGGGTCAGAAGAATGGAAAGTAAGATCACACAGGGTGCATGTAGAGGAGATAATGGAAGAGGAAAAAAAAGAGTTCTACAGGATCGTAATTTTATTTTTCAAAAGGAGACTATCATAAATGTATTGTTTAAACACTAGAAATTCTACGTATAGAACTTAGAATTTACTGAACAACACATAAAATATAGAGCTTTGCAAAGTACAAAGTAACCAATTTTAGTATTAAAGAGTAAATAAACCCTTTTCTTATTTATATATATTTGTATTTGTAGTCAAGAGACAAAAATTATAAATCTTTATGTGAACTTACCATAAAAGAAATTTTGATTTCAAGGCAGAAATAAAAAAAAAAAAAAACAAAAACAGTTCAGTAAAATTTATACTATTCCGTCAATATTAGAGAAAATACCCTAGGCCTTTTGCTTATTATTTATAACATTTAAACAAAGATATTAAGAATTTTATCTGCAACTACACTTTAAAAATATACTGTTCTTCATTCAAATAAATAAATAAAAATATCTATTATATAAACAAAGATGCTTTATCCTGATGACAGTGTACCCAAACATAATATTTTCATTTTATTTCCTTTTACCTTAGATATAAGAGTAATTTGTTTATCTAGATGTATCCTAAAATTAACCTCCTAAATCTGAATTTGGCCTTGATTTAGACATGAAATTTAAATAAGCAACAATTCTCAATGGCAGAATCGAAGCTCTTACAAGAAACTTGCTCCAATTCCTACAGTGGGGTGGCTATTTTATGTGCCTAGTCACTGTAATTGCTTCAAGTTTTATAAACAAGCTTTACAAGGCAAAAAAAGGAACTCTATCTAAGTGCAGATTCTCTCATAGAAAAACACAGATATTTTTAAGAGGGATGCTCTGAAAACTTTGAGACACAGTACAGGGAAACAGTACAGGGTAGGTACTTTTATGGAGTGGGTTTATCATTCTCTGTTTCTTGGTAACTGATACTTGTATAAGAAGCTGATGGGGCAATCAGAACTTCACCCTTCCTTCAGACCATCACATGATAACATGAGGAGGAGTTGGTGAGATTACAATATAAAAAGGACATAAAAAGAAGTGGACGCCATGAAAGTTGAAAATAAATTCATGTCAACTATTTAACTATTTAGAGAAAAGAGACGAGCTTTGCTGTAGCTGGCATTAGAGCTCTATAATGTATAAGCATCTGCTCTCTGATTTCTAAACCCAATTCCACATGCACAAGTCCTTTGTCATTGTGACTGCTCACAGTAGCAGCTACATTAAAAGCATCTGATACAGCAGAGTACTACAGTGCCCAGCAAAAATGAGATTTTAATATATTAGAACACACCTCGGTGTAAGAGATTTTGTTGATCCCATCAAACCACACTACCGGAGAGGAAAAAATAAAAGCTTTAAAGATTACATCATCCATAATGAAATTACATAGCAGAAAAGCTGGTTAAGTAGAACACAAACATTTCTGGACAAGGAATATCTTTCTGTAAAAATCGAGAAAGCACCAAAGTGGCAGAATAAACTGACTCTTAAGGAGACCTCAGGTAGTTAAAATTCAAACACATACACCCCACTCAGGAAAAACATTGAAAGAAAATATTTCATGGAATTATAGAACGGTTTGGGATGGAAGGGACCTTAAAAATCATCTAGTTTCAATATTCCTTAGTTCCTATTTAGTTTGTTTTGTTATTCTATTCTCACAGCTTAGCTTTTATGTTGAAAGACTTCTATGTAATTCTTTACTGGCTAAAAAATATAGTCAAGTTCTAAACCTATGAATTGCTCTGAATTTATTATAAAGCTCAAATGCTCTGAACAGACGGAACAAGTATTTCATACAGTACAGGAGCTATCCAAAAATTCACAGGCTATATGTGTATAAACCAAGGAAAATTAGGTGGGTTAACAGCAGGAAAGTAGCTGCAGCATCTCTGTGTGATGTAGAGACGTGACTGTGAGCCCTTTGTCTGGACGAGTGCCAAGGCCTCCCCACAGTTATCCTAGCTGTAAATAGGTAGCTCTTCATTCAAGCTGAGAAGAAAAAAAAGGCAGACAGATGTGATCCCAGCCATATTGCTCCCTTGTGATCTGTTGGCTGCAAAATACAAGTGGGCCTTAACCACACAAGATCGATAAGCAACCTGCATCCAGAAGAGATCTTTGGTAGGCTTTGTTTTAGGGAAACGTATCCAAGCATCCAAGTATCCAAGCATCAATAAGTCTGTTGGTTTCTTTATAATTTACAAAAACCAAAACAAACAACAAAATCAAAACCTGAAATACAGATTTTTCAGCAGAACAGATTTTACAAATCTGATTAGTTAATACAGTTTTAATGTAAGAGCAATTACATGCTGTAAAAGAAGATATTTCCCATTTTTACCCATTTAATACTGCTCCTCCATCACTACCCATGTTTTCTCCCTCATTCCTTTTCTAAATTATTTTATTCTGTTTAAGTGCTTCTTCCACACTGACAATTTTTTCTGCCAGATTTTTTCCATTGCTTTGTTCCTATATCCAAACTGCAGAGCATCCCCACCTCTCTTTCCCACAGGGTTCCTTTCTTTATTCATTGCCCTTTTTTTCCTCTACTCCTCTGTTTACTCTGTGCCTTTGCTTATTTTCTACCACTTCAGCAGAAGAGAGTCCAAGCAAAGATGAAAAACAAATGGAAAGCAAAAACATTCCTTTGCTAGTCCACTGTTTTGTGCATGGAAGCGTGCCACTTCTGGGAGAACAGTCCAACTGGCATCACAGCCATCCCTGTGGCACTGGACAAGGATGTTATGTTGCTCAGGCAACCATTCCTAATTGTGTTTTGGGATGCTGAGCAAACAAGATGGATTTTTTTTTTTGCTGCTCTGTCTGAAGGTCACAGTAGCGTGGTGGCACAGGTTACTGCCACAGCAAGTGAGGCACTGAAAAAAACCACATCAGGCAGCCTTTCATGCAAAAACACATCAATCACATAGAAAACTCCATCTATTCTGCAGCCTCAGTAATGTAAAATAATGTGTACAACAGTTGTCATACAAGACTACAACAGCTACTATGCCAGAGACAATGTTATTCCAGACTCATGCTGAAAGCAAATCTGAATGTTTCTCCTGGCTTGGAAAATTAAACATAAAAAAGGCACTATTTATATATACAGTATCCTACAAGAAACAGCTTGTCAACAACAGTTTGGCAGGGCAGCATTAACATCTTTTAGAAATCAGGAAGGAAAATCTTCAGAAAGTAAATGTCTGCTGAAACAAATGAAGACAGAAGCTTTAAGAGCAAGAGCTACTGCCTCAAAGTTCCTCCAGAGGGTTCATCTCAGTATATGTATATTTTGCATCTTAAAAGAAACACACCATATGCTGGGATGACTTTTCTTAACTAGAAAAGTCTGCCTTATATTTTTGGAACAAGCAAGTTTTTCTTTGGGCATGTTTATTGACATGTTTCATAAACCTCAAATCCTTAACTGAAAAAAAGAACCTATTTTGGCTGCATAAAAAGCAGATTCTTTTTTAGGTCAGAGACCGAGAGGAGGAAGAGAGGAGAAATTTCAAGTGAAAAAAAAAAATTTAAACATCAAGGCACACCAAAATGAACATTTCATTGAAAATGTATTCAGATAAAATTTCAGTTTCTCCTTTTATGAAAAATATTTGGTAAACTTAATCCAAATTCAGTAACAAAGGCACAAAACCGAAACATTTTTAAGAGTACAACAAACCAATAAATTGCACTTCCTAAAACAACAGAGTCACAAATCCTCTTCTGTGGATCCCTGTACCATCTCTCTATTTTCTGCAGGGCCCAGAACAGGCACAGATCCACCTGAACCACTCTGTTTTCCTTGGCCTTGAAGCCACACAGAAACTTACAGCCTATCCTCTGAGACTCTAGCAGAAGGATGGAAAATTACCCAATTTTTTCTTTTAATTGTGTTTACTCTGTTTTCACTTTGGTGCCTGCCCTGTAACCCTGAGGTTTCTCTAGCCCCCATTGCTGGATGCAATGTCTCTCTTCCCTGAGTTTCTCCAAGCCCACACACACTGTAGCACACTATAATAAGCACATACACATGCCAAATTTAAGGTCTAGGAAGAGATTGGACCAACTGGGTAGAGGAAATAAGTTTTTTGAGCTCCCTGTGAAACTTCCAACAGCAGAGGGAAAGGGTTGGTAAGGGCAGGATGTGCTCCCTGCTCTGAGTTACTGCCATGGGAAGGACACCAGGCTCAGCAGACCTAATGCACCACATCCAGCCTGTGCTCATCTTTCATGTCTAGGGGAGAAAAAAGTGGAAAAAATATTTTCTAAGTCATTAGCTATGTTTTTCAAAGAATGCTGTCTTAACTGTTTTTCCCTCACAGGTAATCTCAGTTCCCAAGGCCTGGGGATAGCTTCCACTATACAGAATAAGAAATGTAACTGTAGGAGTCTTGTACTTATTTATCCACAGCTGGTCAGAAATCTCTCATATAGCTAGATTTGTATGCACTTGCAACCATTTTTGGCAAAATAACTTTCTTAGCCTCCACTATTTCCACAGTGGGTGACTCTTTCCATGTGTTTCACATTTTCAGACACATTCCCCTATCCAAGGAAAGCACTCCAGTTCTCTAACATAAGCAAGCAGATTTTACCACTGAGAACACTTGGACAACATCTGAGAGGCCCACATCACAGATAACTGACTATCAAGATGTCCTGCACCCCAAAACACAGCCACTGGTACTCAACACACCAACAAGGTCAACGATGTCCTGCCATTATCACTCAGGGGCTTTCAACTTCCATGAAACATACTCAGAGGCATTTTCAATTTCATAATGACACTTAAACATAAACAATATAAATAGGTATGACAAAATATTTTTATTTAAGCCTGGAGGAAGAGACAAGGGCAGTCATATTTCTCTATTATAAATTATTATGCACTCTGAAACATTAATGAAACAAATGATTTTGTGGACTGTATTCAGAAGAAAAATAACAGGAAAATTAAAGACTTGTCCTTACAACCACTTCTATTGGAAGTGTGTTCATTTTCTGAAGAGCTGTGTGAGCAAATAATGAGTTACAATTTTACTTGCACTAATTTGGTGTTACAAAGAAAAAAGGAAACTCTTGTGGGTTTTTTCTATTTGCATTCTGGTTTCAATTATGAGCTCATTTTTGGAAGACACTTTTCCTTGTACAATATTTATGTGCAGACCTCGAAGTTTACTGCACACATAGGTCCTCATCCATCTCAGCTGGGCTCAAGGAGGACACTGCTTGCACCATTCAAGCTGCAGGACAGAGATATTACAGACTCACGCGCTCTTGCTGCACTCGTGCATCCATGATTATTGCCAATAAAACAAGCATTTTTTTAAGGACTTGGTATTAAACATGAACGCAGGAATACAGGAGAATACCCAAAATCAATAGATGCATACTGTAGGCTATCAAATTATTTTAAAAGCCCTTTTGTTCTCATACCAAACAGACATTTCATAAAATACACTAGCACCAAAATGAACAGCATTCTCTAGACATTCTATACAGACAAAGTCAAGAGAAAAAGCATTTGTGGTCTCTTTTACTTAGACTAAAGGGTGACCTAAATTAACACTGAGTTAAAGATAACAAAAAGACCTCCAGCATTAAGCAGCTGAATAAATCTGATTGTTTCAATTACTATCATCATGATTTCTCAGAGGGAAGCAGCTCAACCTTCACCTGCAATTCTATTAGGAGTGATTCTCAACCTGAAGAGGGGGCATTTATTATTGCTGGGTGTATATTCATGCTCAAGACAGGATACTAAAAATTTTCTTTCGTGACGACATCCGACTTCATTCATGTAACATAAATCCCTCAGTTGCCAGGATTCCATCCACACCTCCAACCTTGTTGTTAACAACCATCATGAGATTTTATCTGCGATCTTGGCTGAGCCGAGAAGATGTGCTGGCTGACACAAACTCCAGTCAAACAGAGTTCATTAAGTATTCCTCCTCCCTCTGCTCATTGACTTTGACAAATCAGGGAGCACTGTTCCCACTCAGAATTTCTTATTCCCATGTAAGATGCTGACAAATTTGGATTTTCCAGAACATGCTCAATAAAATATGGGCAGAATTCTAGTGATAAACTTGCATGAATAAAACTGGTGACCAAACTACAAGCATCCTCTTTTTTCAGGAATCACACATTTATGAGACAGATTTAGGGACCACCACCAATGCAGAAAAAGGAATAGAAGGGCTTACTTCATGTTTTGCTGGCAATGAAAACCTAAATATAGGATCAGAATGGTTTGGGTAGAAAGGGACCTTAAAGATTATCAGGTTCCAACCCTCTGCCATGGGCTGGGACACCTTCCGCTAGACCTGACAGAGTTACTCAGAGCCCTATCCAGACTGGCCTTAAACACTGCCAATGATGGGGCATCCACAGCTTCTCTGGGCAAGCCATGCCTGTGCCTCACCATGCTCATAGTGAAGGATTTCTTCCTTGTATCTGACCTTAACCCACCCTTTATCAGTTTAAAGCCATTACACCTTGTCCTGTCAACACACCCTTGTAAAAGGACTCCCTTTAGATAATGACAGGTTCTTTAAAGTCTCCCTGGAGCCTGCTCTTCTCCAGGCTGAACAAACCCAACTCTCTCATCCTGTCTTCACAGGAGATGTGCTCCAACCCTCACAATTTGTGTCAAAGGTTCCAACTCGAGTGCTCAGGTTTTTCTGAACTTCTAATTCCATACAATTCATGGTTTGAAGTTCAGCATCTCCTTTTTAATCTTCCCGTTGCCTATTGATTTCTTAGTTACTGAAAAACCTCCTAACATTATCTGGCAGCAACTTCTAGGCATAAGAATAGACCTGAAAGCAATACTTTACGCAAGATTAATGCCAAAAGTATAAACAATAAAACGCTACTATATTAAAAACCATAAAAGATATCATAAAGAAAGAAATAGAGATGAAATTTCTCCCTCTGCTCCTTGTTACCATTGACAAATTATAAACTCAGGTAAGGGCAACTCAGTATTTGTAAATTCATTAGAAAAAAATACATTGATTCTGAGTCATTTGTCATTCAGACGGTGAAAATATATTGTGATATACATAAATGTTACCCCAAAAAGATTTTTAGCATCAAATTTTAGCAGTCATAAGACTTCCATTATCTTAAATAAATATATCTTGAGAAAGTTATACCAGAAAACTGAATTAGAGCATCCAATTATACTCAAAAGTGAGACTTAGTGTTTTTCCATTTAAACTTTTCATTAATGTGCATATTGCCACAGAATGAACCAAATACTGAACTTAGCCACTTTTCTTTTTTTTTAAGGCACTTAAAGACAATTTCATACTTCAACACAGTACAGTATTTTGTTACCCTTGACATTTGTTTTACCTCAATACTGACTTTCAATTTCTGTTCCAATTTCTTTTTCTTCCTTGAGAGGAGAAATCACTCCAGCTGTAAGGACAACAGTAATTTTCTTAAGTAACTCAGTTAATTTTTTCCACGTTCTTCAGTCCTTTACAATAGCTGGTAAGTCAGCATTTAGCCAAATATGTGTCAGTAACCTCAGCCAAGATGCCCATAGCCATTTACACAGAAGAGAAACTCCCCTGCTGTATGCAATACCTGTTCCAAAATTAATCAACACCAGAAAATAGCAGTAAAATAATTCTTGAAAGACTACCAAGCTAATACACTAAGGAAGTAAAAAGGACTAGTAAGGTTAATTGCATTACTGCTACATAGTGACACCTGACAAATATGTTTTGGGACAGCTTCCCGACTACAAAAATTCTGAAAAGCAGCTTAAAAAGGAGGTGGGGAAAAGCACTGTAGATATTCAGTTGGAAATGACAATGTTCTGGAAACAAAATTTCAAATTCACACTTATTTTTTCTGATTTTTAACAAGCATCCTGAAACAGGAAAATTGCAACTATTTTAAGAAGCAGGGCTTTGCCCATGCATTTAGAAAACCTAAGAAGGTTATTTTCATTTTCTTTTTCACTCTCTACAGATCCAGGGTAGTGGTCTCCACTTCCCCATCACTCCAGTCAGACCCTCAGAAGACAAAAGGCTGTGTAGAGTAGAAGTCTATAGTAGAAGCTTGAAATCTACAGTCCATTCCCTTCAAATATTTATGTTTTAGCCTTTGAAATGATTTGTAAAATACCTATTCTGTCTTATGATATTTTTTTTATAAAACTTAAATTGGAGACCAGACCCTCCAAAGCACCAGTACCTAAACAATGATAAATTTCAGTGACTACAAAGATAGTGTGAGCCAGCACATTGCCAAGTAAGAAAAAATCTAACCCATGATAGCCATCATTTTCAGTTTCCTACTAAGTTTAACTTCCTTAAATAAAACATCCACCCTCATAGTTGAACAAAGGCTTTTAAAACACACCACAGTTGCACTGTTATTTGATTATTTAACTCATAAGTACAAGCAATGGCTGGCAATGAGAATGGCAAGCACTAAGTACACACTATACAAAACAAATATAAATTAAAACCAGCTGTCTGGGAAGTGCACAGAAGTCTGAGAAGATTGGAAGCTTCACACTTCCTCATTTATCTATTCATGGAAAAAAATTGACATTAGCTGAAAAAGTATTGATTTTCTGTGCTGTTACCTGTGGGTAACTAAAGATTTTAAATTCATTTTTGCAGCATACCAAGACTGCTTTAAAAGAAAAATTTCAGAGAGGTCTGCTTGAATTACATTCTGGGTCCCACAACAGATATGGACATTTATTTCTGTTCAGACTTGTCCTTCTAAATGAGAAACCTGCATTTGGAAGTTGTACCATTAGGTTTAAATCTGCTTCAGCATGGTTGAGATGTATAACCCACCTTGACAGAAACACCAACCTAAAGTGCAAAAATATTTCACTTGCTGCCATTAAGAAATGGCACCTTACACTGCTTCTAGGCATAAGAACTGGTAGAAAAATAACCCATTTTCCTTGGTATGCTTACACTGTGACTATCCAGGCCTTTTATTTTCCAAGTTTTTTTCCTTTTATACCCCCAGCCCCTGACACTACCCCCAAGGATCTCTTGAGAAGCACCCCAGGAGAAGAACACAGGCGTGGCAGCTGGAGGGAACAAGCATGGAGCATGACCAGCCTGGCCAAGGGGACACGCTCATGTTGCCAGGAGGAGCAGTGAGCCTGGGCACAGGTCTGGAATTCTGAGAGCACTGAACTAACGGGTGGGGAGTGACCTGTGGAGGACAGACAGAATGATAAAGAGGGCAAGAGCTGTGGAAGACGTCTCAGTGCTGGAAAGCCAGAAGAGATCAACACACCTCTGGTGCATTTGGCTTTTAAAAAAATTTTCAAAATAACTTTGTACTCATCACATTTCTTCATAAGAAACTAAATTTCACCTACAAACAGATTTAGCCAATGTTGGTAGTTTTCTCAGTGTTATATCACACAGCTATGACACATTTCTCATGGCAAACTACCCAAGAATCAGCCAAGAAAGCAGAACTGTGTGTTCCTCAAGATATCTGCAGCCTAAAGAGCAGTTTGTTTCCACTAGTTTTCAAAATGGGAATGCTGCCATGGATGCTGAAGTATAAAATCTCTGAAGTTGCTATACTCCCCACAAGCACGTTCAGTGTTTCTCAGAACTGAGCGCAGTGCCCACAAGCAGACAAAGAACACAAAACAAAAACATAGGTTTTTAACTATGTTCATTACCTTTGAACTTACGCAATGGCATCAAAAAATAAAACTTCGTTATGAGATACTGCCCTTTTTCTAGAGAGAGCTATGAGCCTAATATACGTCAATCACAGCCTAAATAGTTCTTTACTGTACGTAAAGCCCCTTCGCCTGATGTTAGCTAGCATACTTCTGTTGCCCTTAGGGGAAATTCACCATGTTTATCAAGTTATTGTTATTTTCTACCAACATTTTACACAGCATTATTCGTTACTCCAGCTTAGAAATTATTTTTGCTGATTTACTACAAAAAGTCATGAAAAAGAATGAAGAAAATGTAGAAGATTCTAAAGTGAATGGATTTCTACTTTACAGAAGAATTCTGTGTAACTTTAAAATAATTCAAATAGCCAGTAATATATAGAAAAGTAAAGAGATACAGCACAGGTTTATGACTGGTATTTGACAGCTTCATGCAAAATGACCGAGCTAATGTGCTCACAAAGTTAAGAGGAAAGCATAAAAATCTGAAAACACTGAATAAATCTTTAAAAATGCTGAAGAACATTGAGGGGGAAATCTAATAATGAATATATCTGAAGGTAATTACACCAGAAATACTGTAAGGTGCCAGGGAATAATAGTATCTGTACCTTTGCACCACAAGCTGGCAGCCAAGGGCCAGTACAGCTCTGGGCTGGAACAGGCAGCAGGAATCAGACCTGGAGGCAACAATCCATCCATCCTTCCTTCCTTCTCAGCCCGTGCATTGCCCTCATAGAGTGTGTTAACAGTTTGAGTAACATTCCAACTATTAGAATGTGCAGGCATCAGAGAGGACAAGTGGGGATTTGGATCTGTAAAGGTCATACAGCTGGGAGAAAAATGAGGCACTCAGGAAGGCACAGAACACTGGGAGAACTATGAGCAGTGATCTGCTACACAGCCTCTGCAGAACTGGTCTAGGCACCTCAGCTGCAAACCTAAAACCCAAGGGTATTGAGAAAAATATCACAGCTTTAGGAAAGCTTTGATTACGTGATTACAACACGGCTGTTTTAGCCAAACATTATATTGTTTTGGCCAAAACACTATGAAAGCCCAAAGAAATTGATGAATAGGAATTCATTCATTTTAAAGGCAAAAAATCTGACTCTCTCCTCTTCATAATGTAGCTCAGAAAATTTAAATTTGTAGCAGGCAGATAGACACACAGAGCAGCGGTTATGGAAGGGGTAGGAGCTACGAACCCAAGGTGCCATGTCATTGCTACATTTCAGAGCATCTGCAGATCCAACCACAACCTTTGCATCACCAAAAATGGAAATTAAAAAGCATATCACAGATTACAAAGCATATTACAGATTACTGAAGCTGTTTCTTTCCCTTAAGCTCACATATTGCACAACCGTGTGGCGCTACTGGAGAGTCCTGTAAGGGTCTCAGGGTTGGTCAGATGGGATAATTCTAACCCTCATTTCTGACTTGGTTTGAGGCCTCCCCCAATAATCCTCAATCCACATCAAAAGAAAGAACAACCATTATTGTATTAATTAGAGACAGAAGCCACTCTTTTTATTAAACTCTGTCATAAAACAGTATTTATGGTGACTGGGCAAGAGACAGAGTTTGCAGCTAATGAAGCAAATACCTTGTTTGGGCTTTTCAAAGATTATTTTGCATTGCAAATAATAATTGCATTGCATTGCATGGCACTGAATTGCATATTGCAAACTGACCATGGGTTTTGTAAGTAGGCTACACTACCAATTATTAGGAGAACTGAGAAAATCCTGCTCAGTGGAACAGCATATAATTTACATTTAGCTTTCCACAGCATGTTTGCACACCCACACAATATAGGTCACAGGAAAGGAGAGTTAGAGAACTATTTTCCCCTTCAGTCAGAGAATGCATTATTTTTGCCCATGATTATGTCATCCAAGAATATCACACTTATTAATATACCTATTAATATATAGGTAGCAACTGTGACCTGCCTATACTCCCTAGAAGTTGCACACAGAACAGAGTTGTCAGACACAAGTGAATGTAGAAAGACAACTTGTATTTAACTGACATGAAGAGGGGGGAAAAGGAGCTGGATTTTAGTATTCTTCAACCATTACACAGAAAGAAAAAGAATTTTTCTGGCTATAGACAGACTCATCCTCTGACTGCTCTACAGCTCTATTTCATATCATTCCTATCCTTCTACTTTTGGCAAGCATCTTACAAAGCTTGTTCTCCAGAAACAGAATAAACTCCAGAAACATGCACTTAAACAGAAAAGCAACATAATTACTTACCAGAGAGACGTATATATGTCCTGCTCATATTGGGGTCAGAGGGACTTCAAGCTGACTCAACACCAACTGCTGCTGTTTCCCATCTCAGCAAGCTGTTTTATGTTGAAGCTTCTTCTTTTTAACTATCATTTCCACCATTAGCCACTACCTTCTCACCCAGCTGATCCACTCTACTCTGAAAGAAACATTTGTCACTAACCTAACCACTCCAGCTTCCCATTTTCAAGGTGAAAGCCCCTTTATCTGGTCCATTTCTTGCCATTTCTGTAGCTCTACATCAGTGATTCTGCCTTCAATTTTCCCTAGCTCTATCCTTACCAGATGACAACACAGCTAACTCGCTCCCTAAATATCAACTTATAAAAGAAAGTAAGTTGTTCTCCACCATTTTCCATGAAAATAAAATAATTAAAGAATTTTTTATTTCATGGCTAAAATCTCAAAAATCTCAATCTAAGAAGATGAGCCACAGTCTCACTGGGTTAATTTCTCTCCCACTTCTCCTATAACATTGCCATTTCTTTCCAAACAAGGTTGAATTTGATTTTCAAAGGCAGAAAGGAAAAAACAGTAAAACGCTCTTTTCCTGAAAAAAGCTCAAAAGGGTGTCAGGCATCCCTGAGTAGGTCAGCTATAAAAATCCCAATAAAGTAGAAGTGGGAGGAAGAGTGCATCTGCAGTCCCACTGCAGATGCTGGTTGACTACACACAGGACCCACCCAGTAAAGGCAGAGGTGAAAGAGGAAGAAGAATCATCAGCCTGGAACCATTCCTGTAGGATGCTAACAGAAACTTCTCTTGACCCAAATTCCATTTAACATCACCTTATCAATACTGGCTTTGTCACAGGGGAAGAGGTTGAGTGACAACAAGAATTGAGAGACACCACTGCATCTCGTAATCTGAATAAAGTCATGTTATATTAAGCAGGATGAGTGTGGCATTTCTATGCCAGCTTTTCTATTCCATGATACACCAAAATCAAGTTCCAGGTGGCACTGCCACAAGAGACCCTGAGGAACAGAATGCTCACTCCAGCTTCTCCGTGTGTCCAAGTCTGGACCTCACACCAAGCTGTTCCCTTCCACGTGACAGAGGTATGTGCATGGCCCTTGCTGTGCTCCCCCTGGGGCTACTGCTTTAATTCCTTTCTCATTTATTTATTTATTATTTAACCCTTTCTCATTTAAACTGTCAGCATGAGCCATGAAAATCTCACCAATCCCACTGCCTATATCGATATCTAAGGTCAATTAGCAGTCACCACCAAGGTTTCTGTAACTCTTTAGTCTCCCACTGCAAACATTTTACAGGAAGCAGGAAGTTAGGAACTGCTACAGAACAAAGTCCTTTATTGTTTTTCATTTTCCAGGATTGATCAGGCCAGCCACCGCTGGGCAGATGTAGCCAAGGCCTCCCCTGTCTGAGCATAGCACAGGTTTCATACAGACACTTCTTTGGACAACCTGAGCTTGTTAGATTTTCTGCTGAGAAATGTTTCAGTTCATCATGTGAAAAAATGTATCACATTCCAAGATAAGGTTTCTTGAAATGGATCTATAGATCATTCTGAGACAAATGTTACCTACTTTGGGTTGACTTGTTTTCCTAACAAAGCAATCCCAGATCTATGCCCCACTGTACTGATGTAAAGGATGTAAATGCATCATTTTAACATGCCTGCATCCTTCACAATCATAATTCACTAATTTAATTGGGAATAACATAGGCTTTAGAAAAGAACAGAACAGTGGGACTACATTTGATACCACACAGAGATCTGTTAATCCAACCTTTTAAGTAGAGAATCCTCCAGTGCCTTCGCATCTCTGCTAGAAACATGGAAATCAATAGGGACTAAGCATGATTTTTGTGATTTTCAAAAATTTCACGAGAACTGAAAAGTAATGAGGGGTTTATGTAGTTTATAGGCTAGAAGCATTTCCATCTCTCAATTTCCACTAAAAAAAAGGAAAATAAAACTATTTTAGCCAAGTTATGAATGTAAGCAGTCAGATCACACTGTGAAAGATCATAATCAAGATTGCTATCTGCTAAATTCTGAGTAGGTTCAACTTACCCATGCTATTCTCAGCTTCTCAAAATAAGGGAGAAAAGATACATTGGAATGGGAGGAGGGTCTAAATTCAAAAAATGTGAAATATTTGATTGAGGAACACAGAACCTTTTAAATATGCCAAGGGACTGGACTCTATGAGAAATACAGATATCATCCTCCAGCAAAAAGACAGCAAGAAAAACACTTTTCACAGAGGGTTTTTGGCAGAAAACCTAATCTTCGAATCTAGCAATGACACCTGTTAATTAAAATTCTTGCAATTCTATATTAAACTCACAATCAACTAGAGACCTCTTTTCTTTACACCTCAAACTAATGCATCCATTATCTCCTTTAAGAGAAGTGCTCTCAACTAGTATTAAAATATATTCACCTTTAAGGAACAGAAAAAAAAAGAAAAGAAAATATTTAACTCCGTTTCAAAATGCTCTGCTACAACGAGGCATTCCTAAGGATCACTATAAAGCTCTCCTAATTTAAACATATTACAACTGCCATACATTCCAGACCCAACATCTCACTCTTCTTCGATCCCCAACTTACTCTTCCTACTCTTCCTTCAAAGCTTCTCTTTTTAAAGTTATAGGTAAGAAGTAATGACATACAATCTTTTTTGATTTCTGAGTTGGTGATGGAGGTGCTCACACTGAAACCATTTAAGCAACCAGTGTGCAGATATCTCAGAAAAACAAGCTTGGAAATTCAAATATAGATATAGATAGATACTTGAATAGATAGATAAATATAGATAGACATATGCCAGAAAAAGAATAATTCTGAGTTTCTGAGCACCATCTATTTTTCGCTATTAATAGAAAATTAACAATTTTCTGGGTTTCACCTATAGTGACAAAACAAAGTTACAGAATAATTTAGGCTGGAAGGACCCTTTAGGCATCACTTGGCCAATTCTAATTAAAGAAAGGAAAAACAGCAACAAAACCAACCCTGTTTTCTCGTCATTTAACAACTGTCTCTAGTATTTTGGTACTGTTCTCTTTTTTCCTCCCTTAACTTAACAAGTCCATGCAGCCCAGTAGTTTCCCTAAAAGACACAAGTTTGACTGCCTACACAGGGTAATTCTTGTGGTGTTCTCCCATTTTCCATATTTCACAGTTAGCTGTTCTCCCTTTTACTGCTTTATCAGCTGTCAGCACCAAAAGGTTCTTCCATCTTATTTCAAGTCTTTTAAAAGGAACAATCCCAAAAGAGGGACATGCTAGAAACACCATTTACTAGGATATATACAGCACTGGCATTTAAAAAACCCCAAACTTTTAAGTGCGTCCGTGTCTGTATTCTAACTTACAAGAAATAGCTGAAAGTTGTAGGTTTGTATTTACAGCTCAGAAAATCTAGGTATGGAGATGGTGAAATTAATTACAAATATAATAACACCACTCATAGCATAAACTCTACTAACAGGGGCTAAGACAACAGCAATAGGATACAGGGTAATGGTTGTAAGCTAAAAGAGAGTAGATTCAGACTAGATACAAGGAATAAGTTTTTTTTATGATGATGGTGACAAAACACAGGAAAAGTGAGGTAGTAGATACTCCATCCCTGGAAACATCCAGGCCAGGTTGGATGGGACTCTGAGCACCCTGATCTAGCTGAAGAGTGTCCCTGTTCATTGCAAGAGGTTGGACTAGCAGACCTGGTTCTTTCCAACCCAAACCATTCTATGACTCTATAGCTACATATTCCGTAATATTTCATAACATTACAACCAAAGTCAGCTCATGTTACCTGGCCCCTCATTATACAGCTTTCTTTTCACTAGATTTGTGGCAGCTGGAGTTTCCTTTATAAGACCAAAGCCATATTTTAAACTTGCAAGAAATCCAACATCCCTCAAATGGCCTAAGCATGTTTACTTTCATTTGTGTACTGTACCTGTTGCTGCTTCCTTCAACACCTACAATGTTGATATGGCAAATTCAACACAAAAACTCACCCCCCACCCCCCAGCCCAAATTAAGCATTTACTTTAGTATTCCACTGTGAAGGATTTTTTTTAAATCTCATTAAACTTAGCTTAAGAAAGAAACACAAGCCTGAAGGAAATCCTTGGAGAAATTCCTTTTTGAAGCCTAATTGCCCAGAGTAACATTTCCCATGAAAATTATCTACAGAAACTGCTGCCTTTTCCCAAATCAAGATAGTCAAATGTTTCAAAAACAGAAAACATTTAGTTTCCAGGAAAAAAGAAAAAGAAAACAACCTCCCAGAAATCTCTATGAATTGTTTGAATTGTTCAGTGTTTTTAAAAAACATTAGAAAATACAGGAGTAATGTACAAGTATTTGCTATCCTATACACGAAGCAGAGGGGCTAATTAAACTGTTAGGACAGGCTCATTTTATACATACACACACATTAAAAATATAAACACACATGTCTTAAGCAGCAAAGTGCTGGCAGTCCCTTCCCTTCCATCTCCCACTGCAGTGGCAGTAGGTTTTCTAGCGTGACACAGGCACAAAAGGCTGACTAAAGTCCCTTAAGAAATACAGCCCTCCTGAGACAAAGCCCCATGGTAAAGAAGCATAAATTCTCAGGGAAAAACCCATGCTGATATCACACATATCTGGAAAAGCAAAAGCAAAATCATTCACTTCCATCACACTAAGATATCCATCAGTAGACTGTGGCTCAGCTGAACCCAGGGGTACACACATACACAACCACACACACGTGCCAGGGCACTAAAGGAAGAAGTAGTATGAGCTATCTCTGCTCTCACCTCCAGAGAGGACTGGAGAAAGAAGTGGCAAAGGAGAGCAGTCTCATGTCTACCACAATTTGCAATAGAGCAGGAGGCCAGGGACTGCCCTATTACACAAGTCAGGGAGCTTTAACTTTCCATAGCCATGGCAGCTTTGTAATAAGGCCCAAATGGCTGCTCAGATGCACAGTAACTCTCACACCTGTGAGTAAAGTTATGTTTTTGATGGCTGTCTAAAAAACACATCTCAGCATATAAATATACAGAGTACAGCCCTTCAACACCAGCATTTGGAAAACAACCCCACACGTGTTCCTACACTATGCGAACCAGTGTTCTCATCACAGACACTTATGAATAAGCTCCCCAAATGGGCTAAGAGCAAAACATTTCCAGCAATAAGTGAGGCTGCAGACAAGGTCCCCAGCAGTACAGCTCTAAGTGCTCTGGAGGATCTGGGAGCGCAATAGCAAATTAATGGGAAGTGGCAGAAGCGTGCTTGACAAACTACATTACAACAAAGGGTACCTCTTTCAGCCTTCAGTAGCAAGGGAAAATGTTTAGGGAGCCTTCAGTAACAAACCCTGCAATATTGTTTTCCAGATATACATCCTGCCACGTACTTGGAAAGAAAAGGTTGTTTAAATAAAAACCCTTTACGTTTTCAAATAATCAGTGTTGTAGACATCTCTGTAAATTTATCTGAGGTGGAGAGAAAAGATAAAGTGGTCACGTTGTAGTTTTTAAACAAAAAGAAAATAAAACAATATTTATTATATACATAAAAATGCTTCACTAAACATGTAAGATCCATAATAATGACATCTGCTTAACCTCTAAAGGTCAAGGTCGTGTCACTTACACCAAGATAAAAAAGTCTAATTATAGTATCTACAGCTGTATGGGCAAAGGCTGGTTATTAGAAAAGAACTATTATAAACCAAACACAATTACACTGTAGAGAAATCATTAGATACTTGATGAGATTTTAATCTTTGAGCTGGTATCATTCCGCAAGTTAATCATCTAGAGAACAGAAAATCTGTTAGGAATGCAATTAAATGTACTAGTTCCATTAAAATTGAGCTGATATAGTTAATTGTAGTCCTAAAATAGCAATTTCCTCACACCTTCACTAAGCATTTTTTTTTTCCTCTACTGAGTAATAGTCTATTTAAGGAACACTTTTCACTTAAACTCTCAAATAAGATTTGTGAATACTTTTGTTCTCTCACACTACCCCATACAAGTTGCACTGACGTTTGCTATTCGACCTTGGCTTCCTAATTTGCTCTGAGAAGTCCAGCAAGGTCTTTTGTTTCAGTTACTGTTCGTCCATAGCCCCTGCATTGCTGAAGCTTTCGGGAAGAAAATCACCAATGCATCCTCCCAGCACACGACAGCAATTAGAAACTGACATGAAATGACGAGCCAATGGCAAAACTCACGTCATACAGTCATTTTTAAGCATCAGCACTTCTGGCAAACACATGATTTCTAAACATCAGTTTTAATGAATCCATACATCTTCAAAGTACTTGGAAGGGATTTGCAGCCTTGCTAGCAAATCGGGAATACAGGCCGTTCCTGCTTTTTTTTTTTTTTCCCTTTCTTTTTTTGAGAGAGACAAACAGAATGAAAACAAAAAGGTATCCTGAGAGTGCATCAACTTGGCAATAGCTCATCTGCAACTGAACCTCACAGACCACACAGTTTATTGGAGCATTTTAAATTGCTCTGCAGGGAAGGGCGAAAAAATCACGACTTCGGGGAGCGCCAGGGAAGCCGGGGCTGACACCGGCGCATCTCTGCGCGGATGCCGTTACGTAACCCCGGCCCGGCCCCCCCGGTCCGGATGCTCCGGCTGCGCCCCGGGGCCTCAGAGCCACGGCCGGGCCACGGCCCCAGCCCCGGGCCCGCCGCCGCCGCCGCCGCGCCCCGGCCGCTCCCGCCTCCCCCGGCGGCACCGGCACCGCGCGGCGCCCTCCGAGCCCCGGCCCCGCCGCCGCCCGACCCGGGGCTCCCCTCACGGCCCGTCCCGCCGCTCCGGCCCCGCACCCGCGCCCCCAGCGCCGCCGCTCAGCGCCCACCTCCTGGCCGGGATCCGCGGCGCATCCCCGCTGCGGCCCGGGAGGCTGCGCCCCGCTGCTCCCGCTCCCTCCCGCCGCAGCTCCCCGCCCGCCTGACGGAGGGAGGGAGGAAGGGAGGGAGGGGGCGGGCAGCCACCGCCGCAGCCCCGCCGCGCCGCCCCCCGCCCCCGCCCGCCGGCCAAGGTGCCCTCGGTCGGCCGTACCCACCTGCGGCGGGCCCGGGCACAGGTACGGGGTACAGGTGCCGGGGACCGCGCTGAGGAGGGGCTGGCGGCGCAGGGATGCTCGGCCGAGCGCGGCTGCGGCCCTCTGCGCGCAGCGGCGGGGCGGCGCCGGCCTCGGCACGGCACCGGGCTCGGCTCAGCAGCGGGCTCGGCACGGCACCGGGCTCGGCTCAGCAGCGGGCTCGGCACGGCACCGGGCTCGGCTCGGCACCTCGCCGTCCCTCCCGCGGCCGGCCCCGGGGCGCCGAGCAAAGCCCCGAGCCGGGGAGCTGCCGGCGTGTCGGAGAAACGGGACAGCGGCGGGGGCCGCGTAAAGAGCTTCGGTCATGACATCAGGTCTGGAATTAAACGGGAAAGCCCGTGGGCAACAGCGGGGCTGTGCTGCAGCGAGAGGACCTCCGTGCCAGGGCCGGGAGGATGGTGTCAGACAAAGGGGTGCCGCCGAAGGACAGCGCTGTCAGCAGCAGTCTAAGGACCTTTCCCCACCCAGGCTTGGTGACACAAGCACGACACCCAACTTTGCACAGTCACCCTCCCGCAGTGGTCACTGCGTTAGCTGATCAATCTTTGTCATCCGATAATGGGAGGTTGTAAAAAACCACATTACATGCGCCAGAAAGCTGCCACAGAAATGGCTGCTCTGATTTAATTTGTATTAGGGTTTTGGTAGGTTGGTTTTTTGGGGAGGGGGAGTTGTTTTTTCTTCCCTGTAGATCCTCCATCATAGCTTTTACAACATCCTTGATAGCTTAAACACACCTTTGGAAAGGGGAAACAGGACTGTCTTGTGTAGAGAACCCATGGAGTGGAACAGGTCACCCTGCTGTGCAGCAGACAGGTTGCAGATTCATCTGTCTGGTTAGTGACCCGCCTCTGGCACCCTGCTCCTTCTGCGTGGGCCTGGTCACTCCCTGTCCCCAGGGCTGGCGCACCTCCTGCCCCCCAGAGATGGCTCTGAGGCCTCTCTAAGCAAACTGTACTCCTACTATCTACATCCTCCACCTCAGCCCTGCTCTCTGGTTCACGGTAACAAGATTGGAAATAGATTTTGTCGTCCAAGAAAATCAACTCAAATCCCTGGAGAACTCGATGCCACCGCCAGCAAATTTCAATAAGAGAATGGGGGAAAAGGGCAAATACCTCTGAAAAACAGATTTACAGCATTCTATAAATTATCGAACCTACATTATTCATTAGGCAAAGACAGACTGTGTGATGCTGGTTTATGTTTTCCATATTTCTCAAACTAGCAGTTCCACATTTGGCAGCATCATTGTCCAACAAAGGATCATTTTGGGCACCCTGGCATACAAAAGCCATAGTCATTTTCCCATTAAAGCAGAGACCTCCATAGGAGGATCCCTTGACATAGTATTTTTTGTGTAACTTCTCAGATAAGCTTCTTGGAAAAAAAGCTATATTCTTTCACTTGAACCTGCAAGTCTCATTTTCAGTGTAGTTGAATAAAGTTAGGAAATTCATTAAGTAAAACTCTTTTTTTCTTTTTGGTGTTCAGTTTCCAAGAGCTGGAGCAGGAAAAACATTAGGCGAGACTTTGGTGGGTGTCAGAGTAAGTTTTCATGTAAAATCCCCAGAAAGATTAAGTACAAAGCCACATACATTCTAGAACACATTTAAGATCAGATTATTAGAGCACAAAGCCTCTCCCCCAATTAAGGTGCAACCGAGGCAATGTGCCAAAGTCAATAGTACAGATATTATTTACCAGTAAATGTGGGGGACAGGGGACAGGAGGGAGAGAAAAATAGGAAAAAGGAAGAAGGGGGAGTCACAGGGAAGAGAATGACAGAGAGACATCACCGTGATAGAAAGATATCACCACCAGTGGATCCAGATAGATCCTGTTACTCTTCTGGTCTTCTCTGTTGGGGGTGTGCCACAACATGTAGAGTTCAATGGGTTAATACGTTCAGGTGTCCATGGGAACACCCAAGCACCGCCCCTCCAGGGGAAGGAATGTTTTACATTGCCTTTTGCAACACCCATCTGTTGCAACATTGTGGATCCTGTGCAGTTCTTGGTGGAAGGCCTCAGAAATGAGTCTAGGGGTGCTTTGGGGGTCTTTGATGGCTTACGATCCCTTCTAACACATGATAGCTGCCTCTGACATCAGCAAAGCCAGTTATGCCCCATCACAAGGGATGCATATGTGTGAATGTGAATGTCCTGTGTGGATGTGAATGTCCCTTGTGGATGTGGCCTGCCTTGAGGAGGGGCGGCAGGAATGTTGCAACTGGGCCCCTTGTGTGCCGGGCAGACGACAACTGGTGTGATAAAAACACCATCCCTTCTCTGGAGGCCTTGCTTCTTATCCGGCTCAAAGCCCAGCTTGTAGCCTCTGAGGCTGGGTGTTCATTCCCTCTGTCTCATGTGGAGCAGAGGCTTCACCACCACATCCCCAAAACCTCTCCCCACCCACCTCAGCTGCAGGAGGAAGCGTGCAAACCTGGCCTCAGCAAATGAGTCTGTGGCTATGGCTGCCCCCACCAGACCCAGCCAGAGCTGATGTTCCAGCACAGCTGCTGAGCTGCTTTTCCTTGTGGATACACTCTTCTTCCCCAGCCTTGTTTACTTCCTCTTAGGCCTGAGATAATTGAACAGTAGTACCACCTTTATCTTATTTCAAGTTCCCGTTAAACTTAACTCAGTTCAGTTTCCCGGCTTTGGGCAGGGTGGGCTTCATGCAGCTTCTTTAAAGACCTTGCCATAGTGGGAAAAGTCCTTTGGTGATTGTGTTCAACACAATTATGATTTTTAAGTCTCTTACAAACAATAATACCAGGAATGCAGTCACTTATTTTTCTTCTAAAAGAAATAAATAACAGGGCAAGGAGATAAGAAGCGTCTTAAGGTTCATTCAAAACCACCATTTCAGACAGGAGGTCACTCAAAATCTGTGACCTGAAAGAAATTCCAGAAAACTCTATTGTTAATTAACTCACTTGTTTCTGAACAACTTATTCTTTAATATCCTCTAATGATCTTGATACCAAATTCTTAAGTGGCTATTCTACAGAGATTTGGGTTTTTTCACTAACTTGCCTTTACTTAAACCAAAGAGAAACAAACATGTAGAAGGGCAGCTTAAATATTATTTTAAGCTGTTACATAGATGGTGGATGACAAAGTGCTGTGTATACACACAGGTACCCTCATCTTCTAAGGTCTTAATTACATAGAACTGATTCTTAGATAACTGTAGTCATTCCCATTCTTTAAAATAAGGCAGCAGGGGAAGTTTACTAAATACAAAATGAAACATTTTCTTACCAGCCCTATGCTGAGGATAAGCAGATCTATGGACACTGAACATATTTACTTAGAGAACTTTATGAAAATACTTTTATTTTCTCCTGTAATAAGCAGTATTGTTTCATTGCTGTCATTTATTGTTAGGGGGGTGTGGTTTTGGCAAAACGGTACCCGCAGGCAAGGCATAAGTAAGAAAAAAGTTTTTAATAAAGATTTTTGTAAATTACACCTTGCATTTTTGCAAATCCATTGAATTATGAAAAACTGCAAGTGTCCAGTAATAATAATCAGTGAATGGAAATGCTTTGAAGAAAAAGCATTAGAAGTAGAGTACCAAAGAGCATTTAAGAGTGTGTGATGACAAACAAATGAGGCAGAGGGAGACCTTGGGAGTTAGGCTCATAGCAAGCAGAAGCTGTGAAAGGAGAACAGCAGGCACCAGCAGATGGAAACTGGAAGTGCCCCAGAGTAGGGGAGTGTCACAGGAGAGAAGACTCTTCTCCAGGAATCAGAAAGCACAGCTGCCATTAGGACTGGGATCCAGTAACCAGATCAACATCCCCTCTTTTTTTGACAGATACTGACCACCCAAGACAACATTATTGACTTTCCTCTTTGAGTCCTCTTTTGGGCTGAATTGCTTAGAATACATCTAGAAGAGCACTGTTGCACCTAAATAGCCTAAAATTACTTGTGTGAAAACAGTTTCCCAATGATGCAAAATTACTCATGGTAGGCAAAACCAAAACTGACTGAGCAGCTGTAGAAAGATCTGACAACAGTGAGCAATAGGGCAATGAGATGGTAGCTGAAAGTCTGTGTCAATAACTGGGAACTAATGTAAACAGTAATGAAAATAACCCTAACTAAACTTACATAATAATGGGCTATAAATTAGCCTTTATTACTTGGAGTCATTGCGAGTAGTTTTCTGCAAACATTGGTTTGCTACTCAGCAGTAGTCCAAAAGGCAAACAGTGTTAAAAATTGCTTCAAATGCAGCAGAAAACAAAGCAGGAAAGCTCATTACAACCCTATGTAAATATCTTTTCACTTGAGTGCTGTGTACAGTTCCAGTTCCTTCATATGATAATGTGAAACTAGAAAATGCATGTATGCAACTGAAAAAAATACTTCAGAGGTATGGGAGTGCATCCCTATGTGTGAGGAGATAATTCTAGCTGAAGAGCAGACTGAGAAAGGATTGTCTTTTGATCTATAAACCCCACAATGATACATAGAAGGCTGACAGGAAGCAATCACATGCTGGTTTTTATCACACAGGACTTTGGGAAGACTCGGTAAATGATCAGGCAGAGGATTTAAAACAACTGGGAAAAACTTTTTCAAACAGTGTTATTAAATCAGAGGCCTTGCTTCTATACTACACTATGAAGCTGAAGAGACAGGTTTTTAGCTAGGGTTATACAAATGAATGAAGGACAGCTGTAGGCACAACAATTTCCTTTGCAGTTCCTGCTGAAAAGGTGCCTGCCCACTGCCTGTTCAGTTGCCCAAGAAAGGACACTCTGTCCTGTTTTCCCTGACACCAGTTTCTGAGCACTGTAGAGAGCAAGATATCAGATTAAATGGACCTTTAATGGACCTTTACACAGTGCTGTACAGCCATTCAAACTGTTTATTCTTTTCTTCCTGCACAGTTAGGTATGAGAAATCAGAGACAAGCAGCATCCCTACATATGAAAGCATACTCCTGCTTTTCCCCAGCTTCCCTGGGAGTGAAATCAGTCTCTTAGTTCTTGATCTTTCCATTTGGATATTCTCCATTCCCCTGAAGAGAATTTGGGAAACTTTTTATCTTCTCAACATTTTGCTCTTCAGTTTCTGCAGTGATTGTCCATATGCACTGATCTATTCATTTCAGCACCATTTTCTACTATCCTTTGTACAAGATTGGGGCAGTACATAGCAAGAGAAGCATAATAACATAAGATATGCATAGAATATACCAAAAATACTTTCCATATTCATAGATCATCACAAAAAATAAAATCTAAACTATTCTTGGATATCTCCAAAGGAAAAAGGAAAATTATGTCTTCTCATTAAAGAAACTGGAAAGAGAAGAAACATCCAGAGATGATTTAAAACTGAAGTTACAAGTAAGTATCTTACATAGGTAATCACAATTTACAGGAGTTCTATTTAGACTATCCCTATTTAATAAAAGAGACCAGAAACCTGAAAAGCAAATCTGAAATGCAGTTTTATCAGAACTCCAAGAATTTCTGAAGACAAACATGATAAATCAACTGGAGTGGTTCAATCTCACATAAACAAACTCTATGTGGTTGATAGTATAATTAACTATACCCACTCAAAGATAATGCAAAGTTTGTTTCACACTTGATTTTAGCAGTGGGTAGTAGTCCCACGGCCTCATTTTCAGTACAATGCACAGCTTCTTTACTGCCTGGAATGCAAAACCAAAGCAGTATGAAGAATTTAAGCTATACATTTTTAAAAATAAAGAAAAAACTCTCATTGTAAGTGTTGTAACTACAATCATTATAACCCTGCTGGTTATTACCAGCCCTCTGCTTTCTATTCTAGACTCAATTCTTTCAAGCTTCAGTATTTAAAGGACATTTTCTTAGTAACTCCACTAGAATAGCTTTAAAAGGGTCACAGTGGTACAGCTTCCTCTGCACTCTGAGAACTACCTAAATAATTTATTTTTCCAAGGCAACAGAGATTATCCAGCTTCAAAGAGTTTCAGAGTCTCCAGGATAAAATTCCAAGAATGCTGTTATATAGGGGCATTAAGGCCATTTTTGTATCCTTAGCCTTTAAACAGGCAAAGGGTAAAAACTGTGATACCTGTTTATGTCTAAAATGTTTATGTTTACCCATGTCTAAAATTCTGGGCTTAATTTTAAGTAACTTAGTTGGTATGTTACCACATAGAAGAAAGCAAATTTTAATGTCCCCTAGCATTATTATAAGAAGTGAATTCAGAATATAAATTAATTTTGTGGACTTGATTAAAACTTAAAAATATCAGTGGGTCACAACATGCACTGCATGTATTCACCTGTTTGCCTTGGATTTTGTTTTGCTGATTAAACATAACTTCACTCCTGCTATCCTTAGCTATAAGAGACACATTAGAAAGGGGATTTAGTGTGCCCAGCATGAGGATAATAAGCATTCCAACACTTAAAATAACTTTCAGCCATATTGCCATTTTATTTGTGAAGCTGCTTATCATTTCAAGTTTAGAAAATATTTCCAGCATATGTTTGCATTTCCAATAGTCTTGTTGTCCACATACTCCACTCTGTTAAGATTGGCCTGTATCTTTTAAAATGGCATTGGAAAACTTTACTCACTAGCACTTCCCAAAGACAGAACTTGGACAGAAGAGCTGGAAGAATTCCCAGTGAAACCTCTGTACTCCCAAGCTCAGGATTTGTAAACACTTTCTCTAAATATAGAGTAGGGTCTGATCAGCAGTTAACTCTTCAGTCTTGATAAAGTCCTGCAGATACTGTGTATCAGATATTGCATGTTAACATTGGATTTGGATGCTCCACACTTCCTGTTGGCTGAAACTCCACCTTCCCAAGGTCTGCAGATTTTCAAGAAAAAATCCTAATAAAAGAATTAAGGTGTGGGAGCAGGCGGATGTATTCTGTTAAAGTAGATGAAAAAGTCTTATATCAATATTTAATTTAATTAATTTTATTTTGGAGAAAATCTACCACTATAACAGCAGTTCTAGTCTGACATTCTATGAAAAACTCAAAGATCAGAATCTTTGATGAAATTTTAAATGACTGTTTAACAAATGCAATTTAAGTTCAGGAAAGTGGTTTGGTGAGAATACGATGTTTTCCTGAATTGAAGCTGTCCACATAATCACATGGTGTATTCACCTTGAACAGCTTCCCCTTCGTATATGATTACTCCTTGTCTCTCACTTACAGCTACAGTAATTGAAAGAGTGGAGGTGCCTGGCATTGCAGACAGATGATCTCTCTGTAGACAGAGCAGAAAACACATGACAGAGTGCCCTGGGTCAGAAGGACCATGAACAGAGCAAGTATGAGGAAGGATGCAAAGGAAATCAAACTGCACTGTGCATTGCAAACCTGGGCTCTGCCTCCACGTGAGCTTCCCTAGTAGAGGTTTGTGGCACCAAAGAAAGCAGCAGAAAGGAGAGCCAGGATGAGGGGAACTGCAATTACTGACTCACAGACCTTACTCAGGATGCACAGCCCTCTTGAGAATGGCTTTTTCTCACTTCATGATCAGAAATACCTTCGTATAGACCTTTAGGCAGCATAAACAAATTAGTATCTTCCTGCAGTTATACAAACAAGATTCCTCTGCTGCCCAAGTGACTCAATAAATGGATAAAAGTACTTCTACTAGACATAATTTAGTGTTATTTGTGAAATCTCTGTTATCTTATTTTCAAAGGTAAGTCTTGTTTAACACCAACAGAAACTATGGCTGATGAACACAGCTGAAATCTAAGTCACTCATAGGTAAGCACGCTAAATTCTACTTGCCAACATTAAAGCACTGAAACTGCACAACAACACACCAAAACCCTCAGTTTTGGTCAATTCATTCACCAGCATCAAAGGAATTATGGGTGACACAGGGTTTTTTTCCAGTACAGGAACCCAACGCTCATTCTCACAGCAGACTGAGTTTTTACTTATCAATGGAAGGACCTAGAAAAGCAGCATGCCACTTATCAGCAGTGCTATGTAACAATTAAACAGGGAGTGATGATATCATGTCCAATCAAAAGTGTATTTACACAAACTGTTACTTAGCCAAAGAATAGAACGTGAATGTTTTCAGGAAATACCCTGAACTCTAAGGACAGCAATAACAATTTTACTGTAAGTATCTTCTAAAAACCTTTACCCAAACACTAAAAATTACTCCATGTGTGTCACTTGATAGCCTGATTCAGCAGTGAAAAGGGAGACACCTGAAAACCAAACTTTACGGTGTCTTGAATCCTTAGAAATGAAAATGGGAAAAAGGTTTTTTTATCAACTGCAGGCCAATTCTCTTTGCAGACCTGTTGGCTGAACAAGCTGGCAAGGGAGTTCCATAGCCCAAAGCAGGACTGCAGAGAGAGCACTGATCTTTCATTTCCAGGGAGTGCAGTAGCCCACTATTCCCAGAGACATGTAGTAATAAAAACAAGGTTGAGAACAACTAGAAAATAGCACCGTTCTAATCTGTAACATCCCTTCAAGCTGTAAAGGGTATCATCCAACCCTCTGTGTTAAATACTCACTCAAGCAACTGTTAGGACCACCCCAACATGATTCTTCCTTCCCATCTTGGATGGCCAAACACCACCACCGGTTACTTAATTTTTGAGTGTTTGTATCTCCCAAAGACACAGGCATCCACCCCACTAAACTGGGGATCTTGGCACAGGAGACTCATCAAGAGGCCAATTACAATACAAATGAGAAGTTGGGGTTTTCTCAGCCGCCTGTACAGGGATTCTCAGCATTTCACCTGGTACTGGGCAGATCCACCACACCACACAGATTCTGCAGCATGTGTAGACCCTCTGTACCTGTGTGGTGTCTCTCCACATTCACAGAACAGGACTCATGCTTTCTGAAAACACTGTACTCACTGGACACATTGACTGCACAGTTAAGGCTGCCAAGGTGCTGCCTGACAGTTCTGGAGTTCGGGATTTATGGCAACCTGGTCAGAGTTATTTCTCCTGTGCAAATAGAAAACTCCCAAAAGCTACTTGAAATTTACCATGAAGGATGGGAAAAAATCAAAACAAGGCAACCAAAACCAACTAAATAAACAAAGAGAAATCCAACACACCAACCCAAACTGGAACTTTTTCAGGGGAACACAAGAGAAATGGCAATCCTCCTTACAACCAACCTTCAGGATAGAGTCAGAGACAGGATCTAATTCTTCAGGCTCAACCATAAGTATTTTTTTCACTAATTTCTAACAGCTACACCAAATCAAGCAGGAATTTTACAGCCTGGTTAACTATGCAGCCCTTATTCAATTCTGTTCCTTGTGCTGAATGAAACAACTGCACTTGTAGAAAAGAGCTGATGGTGAGTCATCAAGGACTGCTTTTTAACAGGTACTACTGGAATGAGGGGAAGGAAAAGGTTTCTCAGGCAACCTTTAATCTGCAACTATTCTAATATTCTTAAAAAAAAATAAAAACTGGGGTTTTTTAAATACATGGTTTGTTACTTAGAATTTAAGCTTCTGAACCAATTGATGAAGGGACTATATGGGAGATGCTGGGAAGCAGGAAGCACCCAAGGGTATACTTCTCCTCTAGAGTGCATACAACTGGAATTCCTCAATTTTATCTGTATATCATATTTTAATAACCAGGATATTTCCAATTCAACAAGTAATATACAGGAATACATGGAAAAGTAATGGCATTTGAAAAGTATCTGTGCACATACTTATTTGAACTATCTTCATTTACTCTCCATCAGTGCCAACACTGTCTTCATCCTGCTGAAAACTTGACTTGTCCAACTCTTACTTGAACATATGCATTGAAAGTTTCTGGGAAAAAAACAACAAACAAAACACCCCAACCCCCTAAAACCAACAAAAACAAACCCATAGCCCTAGACTCCAGTTTTCCCGCAGTTGTAGCCAAAAGACCTCAGTATAAGAAAGCATAAATATAAGAAGTTTTGGTAGTCTGACAAATGCTCCTTTCACTAAACAGCATAATGAATAATTTTGGCCCAAAGCAACAAAATACTTACGAACGTACTTTGAATTATTTTCTTGATTACAGCTATTTTCTTAAATCTAGATTAATACTGTCATGTCTGCTAGCATTGTTAAAGTTACCTAATTTTCTTTGAATTTACTGCTGTACTTCACTTTTCAATGCAATTTGGATCATGAGAGATGTCTATTTTAACAGAATCTGAATCATTATCAATTAACCAGTCAAGTCAGAAAATGCTGGCTCCTTTATTTCCTCCATCATTCTAATTTCCATCTTATAGGAAGGATTCAGATAAAAACAAGAGCTATTTCTGTAATACAAGTTATATACTGTTACAAGAACAACCACCAGTTTACAGTTTTCAATGCCTACATAATTTTCAAAACTGCATGTCTGCATATTCAGAAAGAAAAAGGATCATAGAGAGATCAACTAAGTAAGTAACAATTAACAAAAAAAAAAAGTTGTCACTGAAAAAAGCTGTCACTGTCCACAGGAACCATGTCTAGTCACGTTTTCAGTCAGTCAGTCAGCTAGCTGAGGATCATGTCATTACTTAGTTTCTGTAGAAAAAACACAAGTACAAAAATAGTATCAAAAAGCAACATATTACTTTTATTTTAAAGTACCTATAAAATATAATCATTACAACAACATATAAATAAGCCTTTCAATATCTTTAGAAGAATAATACGAAAGTTTTAGGCATGCTTCTCTAACTTTTAAAGGGCCTCTTTCTCTGAGCAGTGTGTAAAAGCCAGATTTTTTTCAGCAGTAATACTGTTGATACAAAATATAGCTATTTTTTCAATGTGTATCACAACTATGATACAATTACTTTTTAAAAACATTTTTGCAGAGCAGTAAATCATTAAGATATATACATATTAACATCAGGATTTTAATAAAGGTTTAAGTCAAAAAAATTGAATGCAAATAAAACCAGCGATGCAGGACCTCTTCCAGACAAGAAAAAACAAAGATAATAATAACCAAGTATTTTATGATAGAAAAAATGGGGTTTTTTTTCAACTTAGTAACTAAATAATTGTTTAAAACACCCAGGTTTTGTCAGCAGGGGAAAAACGCAATGAATCCATTTGCTGTGAGTTGAAGTCAATCTGGGATGAGTTTTAAAAGCCACAGAACTTAGCTCTACATAGCTGTGTCTGGCATTTCTAACACAACGCTAGCTAGAAACTCTGCTTTCTACAGACTATTTGAAAGCTTTATGAAAGACATTTTGGGTGGGTTTGGGTTTTCTGTTTTGTTTGCTTCCAGGTCCCTTGTTTAGTAGTTTGGGGGGGGGGCGGGTGGTTTCCAAGGGTGGAAATGGTATTTAAATAGAACTACTAGGTAGCAATGAAGAGACTTACTGTAATGCCACAATGCATTTTTCTGACAGATAGCAAATTCTTTCCTCCCTCTTTTATTTTTGAATTGCAGTGTGTCTAACTGGCATCAGACACTGCAGTGAGCTTTTCACAAAATACTCAAAGTAACACAACACCCTGAGTGGAGAGCATAAGCTGGTCAATGGCAAGATTTTTAAGATAGGTCTGCTTTTAGCAACTGCCTAGAAGCAGATACTGTAGTTGTCTTCTCAGGCCTACACTGATTTAAAGTAAGATAGTTTGATGTGATTATTTCAGCCATTAATACTTACTTAGCATAAAAGGGGATAACCTCACACCCTAAAAAACTTACATTAGAACTTAAAAGTGGTGAAGAGAACCCTATTGGTCTCTATTTCCATCTTTTCTCTGCTGCTTTTAACTACTCACATAAACTTAATTGAATTCTCATTGACTAGTAGGAGAACCACACCCTGTAAAAGTCATTAGGTGGATTAGTTCAGAATATTAAGAGATGTGTATCCAAATTTGCCTGATAAACAAATCTGTTTCTGTTGCAAGATAACAGAAAGTTCTTATAGACAGAAGTTTGCATTACTTTTATTGTTGCCATAAAGCCTTTTTAAAGAAACAATTCTGTAAATTGTATTTTAAAAAAGACCATTTGCATAAGAAGGTGTTGGGGCAAAACTTCAAATGTGTTAAAAATATTTTAGTTAATTATTCCATTGAATGACATTTATTTTCATATAGATTCTAGAATTCACAGGTCTTGAAATGAATTTTTATCAGAAATCCTTGTACAGAAAAGACTGTTTCAGAAATCCAGTCACCTTGTTGGGAGTCGAAAGGCAAGCAGTACAACAGGACTTAAGAAAGGATTTTTTTTATTAAGAAGCAATGATTTCTGTAAGTAAAAATTCACAGAAATTTTAGCTAGGAAGGTTATTTCCTACAGCTAAAATTCAAAATGAAAAATATTAGTATTCTCACATCTTAAAACTCACAACTATTTCAGAGGTAGAGAGAATTGCATTTTTTTTCACATGCACAATTTAACACTTTAATTGAAAGCAAAACATAAGCCTCCAGATTACTGCAAAGCTTGTCAGTCAGTCCAGTGCAAAGTCAGGCAGTGGGAACATCACTTACATGGGCAAGCCCTTTTGAAAGGCAATCTTTCCTTTTAGGTACCACTTCATTTGAATTTGAGAAACCAACTAAAGGACAAATCAACAAGTAATTCTGTCTATCTATCCTGAATAGATACAGATGCTAAGACAACCTGCCAAGAAACTTGGAATCAGGAACCTGGTGTACAGAAAAAGTGGGGATAAATAATTTTCCTAATTTTGGATGCACGTTGTATTTACACTTCTCCAGTAAAAAGTACACAAGGCAGACCTGGTGTGACATTACCTTTCACATCATAGTTATTTATTCCTGCAGGGACACAGGAATAAGCTGTGCTTACAGCTTGGGCTTTTATTGCTGAAAGCAAAAGTCACATTAAAAAAAACCCAAAACATTGTACAAAGATAAGAGTGTAAGTACAAGTTACTTAAAATTGCATTCACCAGAGCGGCTGATTTAAAAAAACAAGTTTCCATTTAGTTTTAGCTATAATTCCATGCAGAAAAAGAATGCCCAGAAATCCAGCTTATTAAAACAAAAGTTGTCTAAGGCCACGCTTAGTATCTGCTGCTTATCAAAAGAGCAACATGGAGGTCCTTAGAAGAAAAGGAGAAAAAGAACACTTCGGCCAAAAGCTTTTTTTGGTCTTTGCAACTCTAGAGTCACAAAGAACATCTATACAAAGAAAGGTACAAAGAGTGAAGCTTAGAGGGAAAATACTGATGCAAAGACAGTCATGTGATATTTTCTGAATTAGTTAAATCAAAACTTCATGTCCCCTAGGAAGTTAGTATGGTATTGGAAATATCTAGAAGTATTAGCTATAGTAATATTTGAGAGTTATTTTGAAGAAAACAGGGCTTAGGTTTTTCTCCCCCAACTATATTCTCCTTTGGCAATAGTTCTAATGCTGAAAAAAATAAATATAATTTTAAGATGTGATGAAATTCAATATAATTTGAAGCAAAGCAATGTTTTAAAAGAACAATTGAATTTTGGTCCCTTAAGTCAGTAAGATATAAAACATCTCTAGGAGTTTAGCCAGCTTTCACAGGCTGTAAGCATCAAATAATAAAGTTCTCAAAGTAATTATCTCAAACACATATCTCAATTCCTCCACCACAGGCTCCACTGTATTTTCTGCACTATCACATATTTCAGCTACGCCTGATTTCTGAGAACACAGATGACCCGAATATCCCAAACCTCTGGTTTCACTTGACAATCTTACCTGCCCCCCAATCCTTTTTTAATTTACCCCTTCACTCCTCTGCCCTTCAAGGGCTCAACTTTTTATCTTTAACCAATGCCACTGAGGGCATATGACTGTAATGAAAAAAAGACACACACAAGCTTATGTCTGTTTCATTGTTTATTTTTGTATACTCTTTTCAACGCCAACTGATTCTCCCAAATACAAAAGTGATATTTCCATGAACATCCAGATTGATTTTTATCAACTGGTTCATTTTTTTCCCTGAGAGTTATAAAAATTGATTTTTATAAAATGAAGTGCACACATGTGTATATATAAGCATACACACGCTCATATATATACATGTGTATACACATATATGTACATATACACATGTACATGTATAATTTTCTTTTTAATATCGAAAATTCTATTTCAATTTGCTAGCTAAGAATAGATTTAGAGTTAATATGTCTGTATCTAACTTCAAAATCTTGACCTGTCACTATTTCAGGTAGCTGGACTGCAGGGTAAGCAAGAGCTCAGGCTGGGTGGGGGGTACTCACCTGCTCAGTAAGTTCTCTGGCGCTTGTTGGGCTCCTCCGAGGGCGAGTCTGCCAACCTCACTTTCAGCCTCACACCATTCACAATCTTGCCATGTAATGCAGTTATGGCCTCGCTGGCACTTGCTCTGTCTGCAAATTTGGCATAGCCCACATTTTTTCCAGCCACAAGATAAACACTTATCAATTGTCCAAAACGACTGGGGGGGAGGGGGAAAAGAAAAGGTGATTTACAGATTTTCCTGCAACATTTCCAATCTGAAGCACATATGACTTGTTAACTACAAAACCAGTATTTCTATACCTATGCTCCCTATTTGCACATTGCCTTGTCTTGAATTATGGGTAAAGTACAACTGAACACCGAAAGTTCACAGATGTTTTCTATGAAATATTCTGATAAAACCACAAATATCAGTGATTTCTCTCTTTTTTAAAAGAATATGTAAAGCTAATCAATACTACAGTCCCCAAACACTAAATGGCACTCAAAACACTCAAAACCCCAAACCAACCAAAAGTAAGACACACACCCCCAAACCAGCAGATAATTTAGAAGCTAAATCTGCATCTCAGTTAAATGAACTTGCTTAGTTGTGATTTATCTTTGGAAAGGTCTTACTGAAATGATTCAGAAAGCAAGCACTATAGCTTCAGGTATAAACAGAAATTTCCAAGTACTCAGGAGGTTCCTAGACAGATCCTTAAATATTTTAAAAATAGCCTGCTTTCTTCTTACTGGAGTAATACTGAAGTGTCAAGACTCAGATCCATAGCCTTTTCCTCCTCCAGCATCTGATTAAGAAAATCCACTATATCAAATAGGTACAATTTTGAATTTCACACAAAATGTTTTCCTCTCCTGGTGCTTTTAAAATATTTTTGCTTTCCAAAGATTTATTGCAAATTCAAGCTAGTAGAAAAGTGAAATGTCCCTTTTTTCAAGAGTATACTACAAATTAATAATATAAAATACTGGAGAACTACTAATTACAGATTTTTTTAAATATGGCAAAAACTGTTTAAAGTCTTTGCTCCACACAGAAAGAACAGTTGAAATAGTGTTAGCAGGATGCACACCATTATAATGTATCAGAAAAAAACCAACACCCTACACTTGTTCCCTCTAGGTTACTGTGGAAATTAATCAAAAAAGTTAAATGCCTTACAAAAATATGTAAAAGAAAATGCAAAATTATTTAGGGAATAGTAACTGGAGTACTATATTTTTTGGTTAAAAATCTACATTAGAAGACTAGGCATTTTACTTCAGATTAAGTTAATTGATAATAAAGCTGCTATACCAATGATGCTGCATTTATGCTTCAATGTGAATCCCATTACACACTTTTTTCAAAAAGGAACTGTTACCTACTGCTCACTTATGACCTACTGGTCACTGTGCACTGCCTTTTCTGAAAAGAGTTTTCAGGCCCTCTTTTTTATTTTCAATATACTTTCAATATTTCATAGTTTGTTTCTTTTTTCTTAGGGAACACTTATTTGTAAACAGAGTCTTACCAGAACACATCCTCCAGTACATTTACAGGTAAAGGATGGGGATGAAAAAGTATGAAAAGCCTTTCCTTCACAGAAGTGTCAGGTGGAACTTTTTTTTTGGGTGGTGGAAGTATGGCATCTGTTTGGGGCTGCAGCAACTGTGGGCCAGAAGCTCCTCCAAATGCTTGCTGAAACAAGGGAGAAAAATGCAAGTATAAGTTAACTGGTGGTGGGGGGCAGAGGAAGTAATTTTACCTTTCTTACCATTGTTGTTCCATCACAGTACATAAATAGGCCCTTTGAGTTTTCATCGTTATTACTTTATTTACTTCAATTATTTCATTAAATTGGACAACAAATTCAAGTAAGGTCAGACGCCTTTTCCAGGAATAAAAATGCACCAGCCAACCAGAGGTATGTCTTAAAAATGCAGCACATAAAACAATTTGCAGAAGCAAGTGAGCAGTGTTCTTTATTGGCATATGTGAAGTTTCTTACAACAATTCAGAAGAGTATCAACACCATCCATGATTTGAACTCACAGGAGGCGTCCTGTACTGCTGAACCATCGCGCTGCTGCTGCGCAGCGCTGACGACACCTGGGCTGTCACCAGCTGTGTTGCCATTTTCCTGATAAGGCTGCAAGCACAAGTGATAATAAACTACTTTAAAGAAAGAGCTAAGTTACAGTAAATTTAAATTTAGCAAGAAAAAGTAACTTTGAATACACATCAGAGTATCTCTAGAAATCTGTAATGTCATGTAGATAATGAAAATCAAGACAGGCTTTCATGACAGCCTACAGAGAGATCTGAAAGCCTGCACACTAGCTGCAACTCACTGAAAACATTCATTCATTACCACTTACAGATACACAAAACTACTCTTTTGGGGCTACACTCTAGGGGAAAAAAAGATTAAATCAGCTCTACAAGAGCCCACTGCATTTTGTGAGAAATGCCTAAAAAGCAAAACGGACCAAAAAATTTCATCTGTTTTGGTAAAGAGCACAGAGTTCAGTTCAGAAATCAAAATATCACCATAAAAAGTTTACTTCCAGCTCTCACTTTCCAGTGATTATTTTTTGTTCTGTTGCAGAGTAAGAAAAAGCAATTGCTCTTTTTGCATAGACACACAGCCTGTGTTGTAAGACCATGTAGGAATTATTGAAGAATGAAGGTTGCAATGAACACTGGCTTTAGTTCAGATCAGCCATGCACTTCTGAAGTGAATCTCTCCACTGTCCCTCCTTACTGTCTTCATCTCCCAGAACAGGTTTGACATGAACTAGACTTGTTTAGGATGATACTAAGGCAAAACACTCACTGCAGGAAAGTATTTAAGCTGCTCCAGCTTGTACTGGGCATTCAAAACAGAGGATGAAGTCAAAGATGGTCAAACACCTGAGAATTCCCCATCCTGTGCCAATATCAGATCCTCAGCACCCAAAAATCTTACTCTACATATGTGCTTCACTAAACTACTACTTGCAGTACTGCAAACACAACCAAGAGATGAAGTACACAAATCTAGTTCTAATTCATAAACCTCATCAAAAATGCATTCCAGCTTGTTACGTTAGAAATATATTGACAGGTTCTTGCCAAATCCAGGATTTTCCCATGATTTAAGAGTATGTAGTTTAATCTTTTCTTTATCAAAGGCTACCAAGTTTCAAAAGGCTTATTCTAAACCATTCAAAAAGAAAACCCCAAACAATTTCAGAAAATACTATTGGCAAGTACAGCACAAGCTCACAGTGATACTGACGTTATGTCTTATATTAAAAATGTGCTTATTTTATATTTTGCTCTCCAGAACACAATTTACAACATTGTAAGCTGTACTTACTCTGAGCTATCATTCCCATCTTCTAGGAAAATGACAGTTAGTCGATTTCCAGGAGGATACTCAAACCCATGTAGTTTGTACTTGGCATATATAGCTGAGGCAGCAGTGCTGTACTGAATCACAGCGTACCCTGCAAGCACAGTGAACACAGAGTCAGCAGGAAATGGGTAAATCCTCAGAACAAACTACACTCATATAAGCAACATATTTAAACTTCATATCAGTCATGGATGACACAAAATTCCTAAGTCTTTTTAGCACACATCAATATGACTTCATCACTTTTATTTGTGAAGGAAGATTCAGTGAAATTTACTAGTGACACATGAGCTGTATTTACGCTAGCTTGAAAAGCTGGCATTAAAACCACACAAGTGAAAACATGTCTTCCTCCCTACTCCAGATCTAGTAACAAAAGGATACATAATTTTATTTAAAAATGCAGGGAATTCCATCAACAGTGAATTTCAAGAACTTTAACCCTCAGTAAAGTTAAAATGTAAATTTCTGAACTATTTACATTTCAAGTCTCTTGGAGAAGAGACCACTTCCATATTTGTCTCAGCAGCAGTAAAACAAGACTGAAACCAAACAATCTTTCAATAGAAAACATGATCCATTTTGTAATTATTTAATCCCATTTACCCATGTCAACTTCTACACACACATTTCAGAATGAAAAATTCAAAAGATCTGTTTAGAGAATATTCTACTTTAATATCTAATCATTTCTGAAATTTCATTTATTCTGCCTCAAACTATTAGTTTGACCAAAACCCACTTATCATGACATTGATTCCATCCTTCTTGGGTTTTTATTATCTGAAAGTAAAGGTATAAAACCTTAAGGGCTATGTGTAAACAGGGGTTCAAACAAAACTGAATTTTCAGGTATATGCAATAATAGCAGCAACCACTGCTTGTTTCCAACAAGTGCACTGTATTTTGCAGTACAAATTAATTGAAGTACAATTACAAGGGATTCCCTTCAGATAAAAAAAACAAAAGCCTTTTGTACTTTTACTTACCACTGTTGGTATGAGGGTCTCGCTGAACATCACAATATTCCAGCCCTGGAACTAAATCGAAGAGGGCAAACAGCTGCTCCTGAATAAAGGGGAGTCGAGAGACCACCGACAGGCGTTTGGAGACTGGTTCTTGAATTCGGGTCTCAGCTTTTTCAAAGCCACAAAACTCTGGCTGCATACCTCAAGAATCAACAAAATAATTGGAATCATCATACTTGCATGCCTTTATTTCATACATAAGTTGCACTTGACTTTTAAAAGTAATCCAAGTCAACTATATACTAAAGGTCACACGTTGATTTCACCAGTGCAGGTCACAAAATAACTGGCCAACCAGAGCAAAGCAACCCATAAAAGTAGAGAGATGAAATGGTTGTTTTGCTTCTAACGTCAATATCTAATCTACTATTTAAGTGTTGACCTAAGTCTCCGTCAGCTTCCCTTACTCCAAACCAAATTATGTTACTTAGTGACCATACTGGAGACTACAAATCATTTTTAGTGTAAAAAGCTGTGACTTACAAAATGGAAGCGCATTTCCTCTTAGTTCTGGCCTCATGTTATTACTGTAATAATCATGTTCAAAAGACTCAGATGACTTATTTTTAGGTTCAGCCAAAATGGCCCTGTAGCCTGAAAGAAACAACCACACACATAACAACACCTCAGCACATCTCAGTTATCTGACCAGGCCCACGTTCTCCAAGTTCTATATTTAGAAATATATTATTAAGAAAACCCAGTAAGTGCTGGCTTTAGAGGAATAATTACACTGTAACTGTTGAAGTCTGCCCAAATAATTGTTATCAGCTTTCAAATGGAATCACTCTTACTCAAACTTTTAAGCATGACAGAGGCTAACTGCCATGAATAGTGACTGAGCACTGGCACAGGTTGCTCAGAAAGGCTGTGGAGTCTCCATGCATGGGGATATTCAAAAGTCACCTGGACATGGTCCTGGGCCACCATTACCCAGGTGACCCTCCCTGAGTCAAGTGATGGAGCAAGATGACCTCCAGAGGTCCCTTCCAACTCCAAACATTCTGTGACACTTGGCAGGATTCTGAGATGCTCCAGAAGCCACCACCTGAACTGCTGCACTAAAACATTAGTTTATGGATGTTTTACACTGATCTAAGTTTTGCTTTTATGAAAGAAAGAGGTATTACACTCAAGCTATCCAACTAATTTCATTTTAACCTCATGGCAAAAAGGAAATAAAATTTGACTGCTAAGTAATCTCAGGCTCATATTCCTATGCATAAATACAATTTCTGTAGAACCACTTACAACAGATACAATGCAGAACCACCACTCGCGTTACTGAAGAAGAAAGAACCAAACAAAGCCATAAAAAAAATCAGAACAACAAACAACCACACCCACTCCCCATGTTTCATTTCTGTGATTAAGCAATATTAAACAGGAGGTGGGACTGGAGGACTGCTGTTAGGCTCTTGGGGAAATCTTTCTTCTCCTGGGTGGCCAAACCCAGTTCCCCCTGCCTTTCTCCCCAAGTCTTGTGCTTGCAGTTCCCGACTTCTTTTCACCAGTCTCACTCATATTAATTAACTTTTGGTACTAGGGCATAAATGACATACTACAGAATCACAGGATGGTTTGGGTTGGAAGGAAATTTACAGATCACCGAGTTACAACCCCCTGCCTTGGACAGGGACACCTTCCACTATACCAGGTTGCTCAGAGCCCTGTCCAACTGGCCTGGAACACTTCCAGGGATGGGACATCCACAACTTCCTTGGACAACCTGTTCCAGTGCCTCACCAAGTGGCTGGTAATAAATAATGCATACAAAGTTTGTATGTTACAAATAAATCATGACACTAAACAAAAACAAGCACCCTTCCCCCAATTTCAGTTAGCAAGAATTTGTTCCTAAATAAAAGTAATCACAACAGAATCACTATGTATCACGAAATATATTTTATATGAGAATTAATTTTATATCAAATACATTTGATTAAAACTGGCTATTTGCAAGGACAAATTAAAATATTTTCCCATGTATGAAGCCTACACTACAGACCAATAATAATGCATAAAAGGACACTCTGTGTCCATTTCCAAATTCTTCTCACTACTCCTACTTGCAGTTTTGTCCTGAAAAATCATAATCAGGTGATTGCTGTCACTGAATGTTAACAATGCTATTATTTATTTCCAATAGAACTTTATCTCAACATGTTTCTGCATCATGAATAATTTACCTGCAAATAAAAGTAAATTAAAGGTACATTATGATGATACACAATAATTGCAAAAATACTCTTAGAGAATTCACTCAGATTCTTACTTCGATCACACTCCTCAATTGCTCGGGCAGCTTGTGATGGTTTCAGGTACCTGACGTAGCCCAAACCTTTACTTTCTCCAGTAGTCTTGTTTTTAATAATGCTGCAATATTCAATGTCTCCATACATCTAGAACAATTAAAAAACGTATTAGTTTCCAATATTTGAAAACCATTAGAAGTTCCATGTGCTAAACCCTTCCAAGAAATTTAGAAAAAGGCATTTTAAAATAACAACAAACAGCAAATCAGAACCTTAAACTTCTCTCGCAGATCCTCCTCCGTGTAGGTTTTTGGTATCATAACAAAGATTCGTGTAAGCTCCTCATCTTCAACATCTCGGTGGCTTCCAGAAGCTCTTGACTGTGCAATGAATACCTAATGACATAATTACAGAGAGACTCATTACTGGCAAAAGACTCTAAGACACATACCAACAAGCAAGTGAAATAGTTTAACTGTCTTTGTATTTATTGTTCACATAACAATATGCTGGCCTTCCCAGCATGGAGAGAAAAGAACATCTGTGACCACCTGTGACAAAAGGCCTACGAATATAATAAATCCCCAGCAGTTTCCCAAACAGGACAGGGGCCAGAGAGGTTCCTTACTGGGGATAATGAGGAATGGAGACAAATACCACTGCTGATCCAACAGCACTGTCAACATCACCAGTGACAAGTGAGGTAGCAAAGAATGCATTACTGTAACAGGCCTAGTACAGCAGTAGTAGAAATAAATAAGCAAGCAAACAAGAATGCCTAGCAGCTTAATAAAACTGTGCTACTGCAGTTCACTGCTCAGCTGGGCCAAAGTTTACAGGTCTACTGCTCTATGAAGGATCATAACTTCTCAGATCTGATACTCTTAAAATCTTTTTTAGTTACTGTAAAAAATTTCATGTCAGAAGTATACACACTAGAAGATGACTAAGAAAAAAAGCCCAAAGAATTAACAAACAAAAACAACTAAAAAAAATAAACAAACCCAAAACAACCAAGTAAGAGAGACACAATTTTCAAAGCAAGCCTCTTAGGCAAAAGTAGCAACTGATTTCACAGAGCTCTTGATTTATTTTTCTAGTAGCCATGCAAGGGTGTGAGGAATACAACTCAGATCTTTTGGCTTCTGACAGCAAATTCCTCAGAAAAGATTTCACCGACTCAATTGTACTGTCAAGTGAAACACATGGCATTTTCTTTCACCCTTCAAACTCACTCATACTTTCTTAGTACTTGGTGAATAGGAAAGCAAATCAGGAAGCTGAAAGCTGAACAGTTACATAGATTAAAAAAAAGAAGTTCTGAAAAGGGCTCACAAGCTACAAAACCAATATAAAACATACTAGCAAAGGCAGTTCTGTTTATTCACAACTATCTTGCTCACAACACCTGCTCACAAACACCCCCTCGCTCCCGGGTGCGGCATTTTCCGCAGGCCTGGCCGCCCGTGGGATCCTGTGGGGCGGACGGGCCCCGCCGCTCCCCACAGAGCCGCGGCTGGCAGCGCCCGGGCGGAGCCGGGGCCGCCCCAGCAGCGCGGCCTGGCAAGGCCGGCGAGGCGGCCGCTTCCCCGGGCCTGCGCCCTGCCCGCGGCCGCCGCCGCCCCGGCCCGGCCTGCCCTGCCCTCCGAGCCCCCGGCCCGGGCCGCACCTTGATGGGCTTGCCTTCGGGGAGCAGGCTGCGGCCGTGCATCTCCTCCATGGCCCGGCAGGCCTGCGAGCTGCGGGCGAACTTGATGAAGGCGATGCCGCGGGACTCGTTGGTGCGCCTGTCCCGCAGCAGCCAGATGTTCTGGATGTCCCCGAAGGGCGAGAAGCGCTCCCGGATCAGCGCCTCGCCGGTGTCCTTGCCCAACACCACGAAGACGCGGCTGTTGGGCGGCTCGTCCAGGCACTCGGCCGAGAGGCGGATGCCGCTGGATGCCTCCTCCATGGCGGGGCCGCCGAGCACCGCAGGCTCCTCCCGGGGAACAGCAGGGAAGTCCAGCGCCGCCTTTTCCGCCGCGGGCCCTGCGCGCCCGCCCCTTCCGCTGCCGCTTCCACCGCCCCTTCCGCCGCTGCCGCCGCCGCTCCCACCGCCCCTTCCGCCGCCCGCCCCGCGGGGCCCGCAAGGCTGGGCGCGTTCCTCCTGTTACTTTTCACAAGTCAACTAAATATGCAGAAATCCCCCCTCTCTTTCACATAGGCAGATGCAGTTGTCAAGTAGAAGGACGTGATAACATTGGGTACTTTTTCCATAGATCCAAACGGGTTGTGTTGAAAAAAGTAACATGATCTCTATGCAGGAATATTCTCAGTGCCACACTGTTGGAAAAGATAGGAAAACAGGACCAAATCTTCGGTGGTTTTTTGGCTCTACAACAGAATAAGCTGCAGGATCTTTTTACTCAGACCCAAACAAAAAAAAAAAAAGGCAAAACTAAGAGGTGACATAAGGTGCAGTGATGGAGGGGGCAAGAATTACAAGGATTTACCATCACAGCTGTCGACTTTGCAGTACTGCAGGTGAATTTGAGCCGCAGTTCCACAGAAACAAAAACCCTCATTCCCCGTATTAAAATATTGGTACAATTTCCCATACTCAGTACAGCAGGCTGGAAGGTTTATCGCTTTCCCAGATCACTGCAATGCCAATGGGCAGATTTCTATTTCTGATTGTGGAGAGCTTTCAGATTTTGTTTGCTGGTCACTGCCCTCTACTGGCACCGTGGTGTACTGCAGTTGTTCCGCTTGACTAAACACCGTCCCCTGCTAGTACGCTATGACTTTTGGGTTTTCTTGTGCTTTTCACAGAAAAAGTGTTGAGAAACAGTGGAATAACTAAAAGGGGAAGTATTCTGTGTGGGTTTCATTGGTTTTGTTCATATTACTTGAATATAAATTATATTATTGAATCAAGCTCTTAATTACAAATACAGTCCTGTGTCCCATGATTTGGTTTTTTTTCCTGGTTACTAAAGTGCTTTAGAATTGTGTGGCTTTTTTTCCTGTGATTTCTAGGAAACATTTTGTGACATTCACTTTATACTGGACTTTCCTTCAATATATCATCAGCATACAGTAACTAATTTTTCCCAGTGAAATTGTAGTGAACAAATCATACAGATGTTAGTATAAATTTTTAAAAGGAAGCAAACAAAGTGATATCTAAGTTCACTTTAGTCAATAGGGAGAGTCAGCTCTGGAGGACAGAAGAGAAATGTGAACATGTCATTACAGGTATTGCAGCAGTCCTCAGTACAAGAGCACGCTCCTGTTAAAAGAGACAGGTTTTAGCAGGTTTGGAAGGAAAAAATAATGTTTTTTCAACTTCTGGCAAGAGATTCCAGTAACTGGCTATTGACAACCCTTTTTCTAATGCCCTTCAATGGAGCACAGCCTTGAGGAATTCCATGTCAGTCTCATGCTCATTTTGAAAAACTGTATGAAATTAAATTTGGATTTGATTTTCTGGATATTGGAATTACAAAGACATAGTTTAGAAGCAGTAAGTAATTGTACATGAAATGGTGCAAAGACCTGCAGCGCTCCATGATGTAACAAGGATTTCTATTTTCCTGATTAAAGTGACACAAAGACAAAGTATACCTTGTGCATTTTATATTATACATCATTTATGCTCCCATCCTCCTGGATTCTACTGGACTGCTTCTTCCTTTCAGGCTGTTTAGAGTAATAAAGCGTCTCCCCAAATGACATAATTTTCTCAAGTGGTTTTCCCAACTGCATTTTGAGGAGTGCTATATATATATTATATGGTATTTCCACGGCCTCTCTGAACAGAGAAACACACTGCACCTGAGAAATGTACTGACATTTCTCCCTGGGATCCTTTTAGGGCATCTTGGGGCATTTCTGTATGTTGTACCAAGGGAACTAGGTGCAACTGGCTAAAGCCTGCACTGCTGTCTGAGTTGGCATTGTGCATCCCTGCTGACAAAAGGTGCATCATACCTCAGATGCATCAGATGTAAGATGCTTTTACCTCACTGCAGTATACCTATAAAATTACAGTGGCGGCACAATCCTCTGGCATTGACAAAATCCATTTTCCTTTTTTTGCCCTCCCACAAAAGGCTGAAACTAATCTATCTCAGGCCAACACATGGCTGCAGCCCAGTGTACACTGTGCTTATTTAACTTGCCCTGCAGACAGACTCCAGTTTTCTCCTAACATCCATCAATGCACACCAGGCCAGGCTTCAGAACCAGGTTTTATCCTGACAGCATATCCAAAGCCCCTGCAAGTCACAGAACAGTCAAACCAGTGTGATCATCTTTGTCACATTTCATTTTTACACGGATTTCAGGTTCCACAGTTCTTAACAATTAAATTGTTACAGCAAATTTTTCACTATGTATTTCATGCAATGGAGACAACTACAGTTTTACTTTCTTCAGTCTTGACTGCTATTTGAGATTGTCGATATGCCAATTTCTGACGCAATCAAATCCTACTCATAAAATGCCAGCAAAATAAAGATGCCACAAGACTTTGAAGGACCTAGTTTATACCTAGGCTTACAGAAACACTAAGTTGCTTTGAATGTTTACACACAGAACTGCTACACAGTAGCCATTTTGTAGTAAACACCGGTGTGCGTGCTCAAACCAAACCTTACCACAGTGAGATAGCGAAAATTATTTGCATACAATTATTTCGCACCCAAGGTCCTCGCTTGAGAGCTGGAGGTACGCGCCGAGACGGCTTTCAGCAGCTCATGCGATTTCTTCGTGGAGTGTTTGTGCCAGCGCTGCGAAACCACAAAAGCAGCTCGGGCTCGGGACAGGAGCGCCGGGGGCGGCTCGGCGGCAGCCCCGGGGGCCGAGGGGACTCCGGGAGCGCGGCCGCCCCCGACGCTGTGACAGCGGCGGCTCGGCCCGAGGGGCTGCGCCCATCGCCAGCGATCCCCTTTGCGTCACAGCTCCGGCAGCGCGCTCGGAGGCGCTCACACAGCCTTGCCCCGCCGGGATACGCTGCCTTGTCATACCCGAGCTACCTGCATGAAAGAGCTCGGCTTCTTAGAGGTGCGAGCAGCTCGGGGAACGACCCCCTAGGCCCCCCTGCTTTCCGCCCCCTCGCCCCGCAGCCCACTCGCCGCGGGTTCTGCAGCCGGGCACCCCCCGCAAATCGGGCGGGGCACGGTGCGGCGGGCGGGAGCGACCCTTCAGCAACCCTTCCCCGCCGCCGCGCCCCGCCCGGGGGTTGCTGCCGGGGCTGCCCCTCCCGCCCCGCTGCCCGCGCCTGCGCGCCGCTCCCGCTGCCCTATTGCCGGTGTGGGCCGGCGGCGGCGGGGTTTCTCAGTGGAGAGCCCGTCCTCCTGCGGCAGCATCCCTGCGCGGCGGGGAGAGCCGGGGAGCTGTGTGAAACCCCGCCGAGAGCAGGGGGCAAGCTCGGAGCCCTGCCACCACAGCGGCCCGGGACCCGTGGCGGCGGGGGAACGGCTGCTCAGCCTGAAACGGCGCGGGCACCGAGACTCGGAGCCCAAATCCTTTGTCTGCGGCTTCGTAAGCTGTCTCCGAGCTGCACAAGCCGAAGCATCGGCACGGAGCCCCTGAGGGTCACCCCTATCGCCGCGGGAGACGCGGCCGTCCTCCGGAACACACACGTAGCCCTTCCTCCCCTCCTGACACCCGCGCACCAGCCTGCGCTATCGACACGTGTCCCAAAAGTGCTCCCTCTCCCTGCGAGCACTGCCCGCACCCCGCGCCGTAAGGGGCTGCTGCAGGGACAGGGTCCCCTGCAGGTCGGAATCTCGTTTGGTTGAAGATTTGCCCGTGTGTTTTCCCAGCCACCCGAACTCCCATTCATGAATTTCTGAAGTCGCCTTCATTCAGCTTTTGGTGAGCGCATGAAAAACATTTTCACGTGTTAAGATCCATGACTTGTTTTTTCAATCGCTTATGCGTAGGCATTGATTTAGCAATGAAAAGTGCTCCACGTGCGCATAAAAATATCCCTTGTCCGTCTGCCGGCGGTGGATACGGTCGGTTTCCGTCTGGCAGCCGGTGATGCCCGAGCGGACACCCGGGAGTGCCTGGGCGCGCCCGCCCCCGCCGAGCTGCCCGGAGACCAGCGGGTTGCGGCAGAAAAGCCCTGGGCGGCTCCGGGCGGGCAGAGCCCGCTGTGCCCCGCACACCCCGCGGGAGCCGTGCGCGCCGGGCTGAGCCGGCGCTCGGCACGGGTCCTCGAGGCTATCCGCAAATCAACTCAGTGAGTCAAGAAACGGAATCCACTCAGGATTCTTGGAAGGGCTCCGTTTTTCTGCTTGTCTCCTGAAGTACTGAAGCGGCTCATATAACGGTATAAATGAGAGCTATTTAACGGGAGCGCTCCCATTACCTCCCGCCGCCTCTCCCGCGGACCGCGGGCGGGAGCCGCGGCGGGATTCGTCCCCTCCCCGAACGAGCATCACAGACAAAAGGCCCCTCCCTTTGCCTCTGATGTTGTTGAATGAAACTCCCTAGCGCAGCTCCCCGCTGCCGGGGGTCCTCCCGCCGGGGGAGGCTGCGCGCCCCGCCCGTCCTGCCGAGGCGGCTGCTGCCAGGCGGGCGGAGTGCCCCCCCACCCGCAGCGGGGTTTGCCAGCGCTCCCGCCAGCCCTCCCTCCTCCCCGCCTGCCCCCCCGCTCGGCTCACGCGTCCTCCCCTCCCTCCTTCTCAGTGGTCTGCCGGCTGGCTTACGCAGGAGCCGCCGCCAGCACTGACAGCACTTGGCAGAAGGGGTTTGCCCGAGCGCTCCCGGAGCATCTCCAGAGGCGCGGCGGCACCGCCTGCCCGACTCACCAGGAGAGCGGCCCGGAACCGGGAACCGAGGCCAGAGCTGGAGAAAGGCTGACAACCGGGAAGCACGAAAAAATACCTAGAAAAAATACGAATACTACTACTACTAATAATAAAGAGTGGTGGGCAGGAAAAGGAGGTCGCGGGGGAAAGCAGAAGGCGAGAAGAAGGCGCGCCGCTGAGGAGGGGCCCGGGCAAGGGGCAGAAGCCGCCCCTCGCCGGGGCTGCCGGCATCCCCTGAGCCCCGGGGCAGCCGTCGGGGCGGCAGCAGCGGCACGTGGCGGCGGCGGGGCATGGCCAGCGCGGGAGCTCCCGCGGCCTGAGCCGCCCCCGCCGCCGGCACCATGGCAGCCGCCGACGATGCCGGCCTCGACGTGGCGGCGGTGGAAAGTTTCCTAGAGAGGCACCCGGAGCTGGTGGAGAAGTGGCTGCAGAGGAAGAACTCTCTCGCTAAAGCGCCCGCCGTCCCCGCCGCCCCCGCTGCCGGCCCGTCGGGGGAGCGGCGGAGCAGCGACGGCCCCGGCGGCACCTGGGGGAGCGCGGGTGGCCCCGGCGGTCCCGGCTCCGGCCCCGGGGGGCTGCAGCGCCGAGCGTCCCAGAAGGAGCTGCGGAAGAGCTTCGCCCGCTCCAAGGCTATCCACGTCAACCTCACCTACGACGAGCATGTGCACGCCCGGGCGCAGGAGCCGCTGAGCAGCGTGCGGCGGCGGGCCCTGCTGCGGAAGGCCAGCTCCTTGCCCCCCACCACGGCCCACATCCTCAGCGCCCTGCTGGAGTCCCGCGTCAGCCTGCCCCAGTACCCCCCCACCGCCCTGGACTACAAGCGCTACCTCAAGGAGCACAACGAGCGCCAGTTCTTCCTAGAACTGGTCAAGGACATCTCCAATGACCTGGACCTCACCAGCCTCAGCTACAAGATCCTCATCTTCGTCTGCCTCATGGTGGACGCGGACCGGGGATCCCTCTTCCTCGTGGAGGGGACCTCCGCCGGCAAGAAGACGCTGGTGTCCAAGTTCTTCGACGTGCACGCCGGCACCCCGCTGCTGCCCTGCGGCTCCACCGAGGACAGCAACGAGGTGCAGGTGCCCTGGGGCAAGGGCATCATCGGCTACGTGGCGGAGCACGGAGAGACGGTCAACATTCCCGACGCCTATCAGGTAGGAGCCGGGCGGGCTCCCCCGGCCCGCGGTGGCGGAGGCGCGGACCGAGGAGCCCCCGCTGGCCTGGCCGTGCCTCCCTCCCCCCGGGGCGTCCCCCCCGCCGGGGCGGCCCTCCCGCCGCAGCCTCCCCGGGCTGGCCCGGCCGGGAATGCCGCGGTGTCAGCTCGGCCAGCGCCGAGGGGCGCCGGGAAAGCGGGCGGGGAAAGCCCCGCCCGGGTTAGCCCCGATGAGGCTAAAGGGGCCCTACAATCCAGCAGTGGTCTGGATTTGGCAGCAGCGATAGGGGCGCTTCATGTGTTTCTAAAGCATGTTTTGGAACCGGCTGAAGAAAAGTTTAAAAAAAATGCTCGTGACAGTCCCAATGATGGTGTTCTTAAATTTCTGTCTCAATGTTCCCTTACTCTGCGCTGCTGAAAAAAATCTCATTGCTTTCCAAAGAGCATATATTTTCACCTTTGCACCTGCCCACTCAGCCCACATGGTATATGTTTTCAAACCTATTCTTAGTAGTAATATATCCAGTGTCCTGTTACTCTCCGACAAAGACTTTCCCCACCTTTACTTCTTTAGAGGCTTCGGTGTGAATTGTAAGAATGTAGTTCTGGCTTCAAGGCAGACATTGACCCTTGGCTTCAGCAGGGACAGACGAGCTTGCCCGAATGTACCAATGTAGAACAGAGCCATCAGTTTCCTGGCATGAAATTTACCTCTTTCTCGTGGGATCTGTTTCTGGTGTTTATTTGTGTAAGACACTATCAGCAATTGAAGGTTCTTGAGAAAATGAAGAACTACAAAGTGACACGTTTTCTCAGTTAGGGTCATGGAAAGCTTGAGAAAGGTGGGAGATATACGTCTTGAAGAATTTTAGTAGTAATCATTGCCCAGTGTCTTACTTTACAATAATAACAAAAATAATAACCATTTAAGAAATGACGATGCTTTACAGCAGACTACAAGGAAGAAACTTGAAAAATAAGATCTGGTTATTTTTGGTTTTTAAATACAAAAGAAGAAGAACCAGGGTATATGTATTTGGGGCTGAATATTTATTTATTTGTCAAGCAGTATTCGAAAAATACTAGGCAGCTCACAGATCTAGACTGACAGAGGTTCCCAACCCACAGATTTCAAAGGGAATTTTAAAAATGTTCAGACTAAAATGAGTATTGGATCACCTTTAAAAAAAATCAACTGGCTTTCTTTTTTTTTTCCCCTTTCTGCATTATACACTTTTTCTTGCAATCTGATTTTGTTACTTTCACTTGTAGAACTGCGCAATTCCCAGAATATCTGCTGTTGTAGGGGAAGTGGTATGTTCTCAATAGTCCCACTTGCTAAATAGATAAAGGATATCTGAGTTTGGCTAGGAAGGAATTTGATCCCTCCTTCTGACTCTGGATAGCTCCAGCCACCCTTTGTTTGGAGGTGAGAACGCCACTGAAAGGGTGTTGTTTTCTAGTCCTAGGGACATATATTGTTTTATCGTTTAATTTTTTCTTCAGTGTTTATTCACTTTGTGTCCACTTGCCTGTGGAAGAGTCCAGCTTCTTTGAACAGTTTGTTTTCTGTTTCATCCACAGAGAAAAGTGAAAAGCAATCCATCCAGTTGCCATTCCTGGTACTATTTATGCTATACTTTTGTCTGGCTCTTATTCAAAATCAATTTAAATATTATAAATAATAAAGCTCATTGTATCTTTAAGCCCTAAGTACATTAGTTGAAGTAGATGGGCAAGTTCTAATCCAAGTCCATCCTGTAATTACATCAAATGCAACTTCCCTACTTTCAGTGGAGCTACTTTGATTGACTTTAGTGCAAAAGAAACTTAAAACCTTCCAACTGTAATGAAAGTTTGGCTTGATAATAAAATAAGGCCCCGCTTTCAGTTATCTTTCTGAGTTAGTACAGTTTATCTTCTCTTACTTGGCAAGGATATATATCCATTGTGCATCATCAAAAGGAGACATTTCTAATTTAAGGGTATAAAGAGCTCTATGGAAGCCCAGGTACCAGTGTGTGAAGAGGTAACAGCTGTTCATTTCAGATCATTGTAGTGCTCACAGTGGAGCACTTTAAAAATTAATAAATATGATATTATTTTCTGCCACTGATGATGAAAGTGTTTAATCAGCTGTCAGGTAAAAATCTAGCACCACCAGGAAACTCTGTCAAGTGGAGCTGAAGAAAAAGGGGTGACAGCAGAGCAGCATTTTTTTGGCCATTGAAGAGGGTTTCTACACTGATGCTAATTGTTTGGCAAGAAAAGGCCTTGCACTAGGTCAGAGGAACTTCTAGATTGATTTTATCTTCCTTTGCTTGTTTTTTAAATTAACAAACTTGTTTAAAATATGTAAACATACTTCCATATCATCAACTAGCTAGTTTACCATATTGGGAAATTTATTATTATTTAACCATCTTTATTTTCTCAGAGCCTGATCAAATACCGTTTGGAATTCTACTACTGAGTACTAATTGGGTTGCGGGCTTGTACTGTCAGCCACAACTGACATTAATGGTACTTCAGTGCAATCAACATTACACTTAAATGCTGTCATGTCTTGTAATGTGTTCCATGCAGGCAGTCCCCTGTGCCCAGCAGACTGATTGTTTCAGGAAGTATTTGTAAATGACTGGTTGTGTCATTATCAGAGACAGCATACTACTCCAAGTACACATTTATTCTTCTGAAAAGAAAAAATACAAAAAAAAAATTAAGATGGGGCTTTTCCACAATCCAGGTGATTGTTACTGTTGTTGAGTGGGACTTTCAAAATCTGCTCGTGTGAACAATTTTTCTTAACTCAATAAACATACACAGATACAAGGTTTGGAATTAATATCACAATTGAGGACTGTATAATAATCACTTCTTTTAACACTAAACAAAGACCATGTAAGATCTCTCAGTAGTTTAATTTATGAAGTGGAGCTTTGACTGAACAAACTTTTGGAGGCTCACAACAACAGAGAATTTGATGAATAATTTATGGAAAGGTTTAGATGAATGTCATATAACTGATTCAAAAGCTGCACAATTTCATTCATGGCATTAAAAGCTTTATTTATTACATTGCAAAGCCATTTGGTGAAAGTGAGTTTATAATTTTAACTGTAACATGCATGATCTGATATGCAAGCATTAGCAGTACAGAGAGTTTGAGAAAAGGAAAGCAATTAGATACTTTCTTTCATTTTCATTTTGAAGCCAGTCTAAAACTGTTTCTCCTGAAATTAATCCAGTTGAATTGTAAATCAAACTTTCAGTCACTTTAAGTTCTAAAATAAGGCCTTGGACGCTCCGGTATGTAAATTTTGGGAAGCATTTCTGACTCCTTTTTTATATGGGAATAATGCAATATATCTTGAGCACACATATTGGAAGAAGAATCAGATCATACTGGCAGGGAAATTTGAGGCCTAAATGTCCATTGAGGCTTCTTTTGACAGAGAATAAATGTAGCTTCCATCGACATATATGAAGACTATTAAGCCTATTGTAAGTACACAGACAGAGACCATTACCTGTAGTTCTTAGAAGCTGTTTTCAAATTTGAGGTTTTTTTCCTATTTGAAGCTGTGGATTTTTTCATTACATCCATTCTTGTCACAGGGCATCCATGGTATTTATCTGAAATTACTGATAATTCCAATTTAGTTCCATCTTTTACAGCAGTATTTAAATAATAAACATTTTAAATTACAAGCAATGTTTGGTTATTGATATACTTTTAGCTGTGCAAAAATTAGGAAACAATTTAATAGCATCCCAAATCCTTCTAATTCATGGAAAAAAATATTACCCTCTAGGATAGTAAGCATATATCAGAAAGTGGTGAAAAATGTGTTCTGCCATTTTCCAGTGTCAGCTGAATAAGGTTTCTGCACATCTTATGTTAAATTTGGAATTTAAAAAGTAGCTTTAAAAGACAGAAGACAAAAATGGCTTACCAGATGGATGTTTTAATAAAGCATGTAGCAAAGAGGAGAAATATTAAATGGAGTCACGCTAAGACATGGGTTTTGTAAGTTAGAGAAAGTGTTGTAAAATATGACCAGTTATTTTTCAATATAGCTCAAGTCCTCAAAAAGAAAATGTAACCACATTAGTGCAACTGAAATCAAGGAAAGTAGAAAACAAATTGAGCTCTTTTTGTACGTGACTCTCCTGTTACCTCTTTCAAGCTTAGGCCAAGTGTAGCATAGTTAATGCACACATAACCCTTCACAGCTAGTTTTAAATAAATACCTAGGTACAGGCGTGGATGTTGTCTTTTTCAAGCCCTCTGTCCTAGGTTACAATGTAAATTGTGCCCAAGGTATGTATTCTATCCCCATGAGCTGTTGGAGCCAGGTGGGGCAGTGTTTCCCTTATCTTCTGTTAATGGGCCCAACAATGCCTTGTCACATGACTCATAGATAGAGTTATCTCTGTTTAATGGGCCATCAAGGACCCACTGCATGACTCATAGAATGAGATCAGCCCATTGGGAGATGCTCCGCCCAGGGGGAGGAGCCAAGCATTCCCACCTGGATAAATCCAGGGTTTGGGACAGCACAGGCAGCTTTTACCCACTGGACTCCCAGAGGAGACAAGAGCTACCAGACGTTTCTACAGGATCACTGCTTTGACAAGACCATTCCATCTGGACTGCTACTACCACCCTAACAGGGTGTCAGGTTGTATCCTGACTCTGTTGGTGTTTTTTTTTCTTGTACTATTACTTTTATTTTATATTACTTTCCTTTATTTCTTTTATTTTCCTCTTATTAAATTGTGTTTCTGACTAGGAGTCTTTCACTGGTTTTGCTTTCAAACCAGCACACCCTCCTGATGAGCTTCAGTGTCTCCTGCTGTGCCAGGATGGCATCCCAGAGTTACTGCTCAGGGGTGCAAACTTCTGAGCCTGGAGGGCTCGTGTGGGGCTGGCTGTGGGTGCAGAAGGTCAAGAGGAGGCATGAGCAACGTCTCCTTACACAGGGTAGCTCTTTGTCATCAGTAGTATTAACAGCAGGGTCTCTCTCAGTTTCAAAGAGCAGTTAAAGCACTAAAACCCCGGGGCCTGGGAGATTCAGCTCTGCAAATGGGAATCACTTAGTTCTACCCCGCAGCATTGGACAGTGGCACCAACAGCTCTATGAATTTCAGTGTTGATTCTTAACAAGGACAGAGGTTGCTCTTAAGAGAGCAAAGATCATAAGGCCTGCCAAGCAGAATACACAGCGGTCTTTAAAATTTCCATGTAATACAGAAAAAAAAGATTTTCAAAAAGATTTTCTTTTCTGTACATTAACTATGACTAGGAAGTACCATGGGGAATGCAGGAAATAACTGCAACAGTAAAAACTGAGATGCTCTGATGCACTTTGCAGAAAAGGACACTCTAGCCCATCATACAAAATTTAGGAAATTTTGAAATTCTAAGTTCATGTCCATAAATTGGTGAAGGAGTGTTGTGATTATCCCTGTGTCTGCATCCCACTAGCTGTGAACGTGCCCTTCATCCTTCATGTCACAGTGGGAGAAAGGGATCTTTCTACAGGAGGCAGGTCCTGGGAAGGAAAAGCAGAGAACCCTCAGGGCAGTGGCTGAGGATGTCTCCACCTCCTGCCACCTCCCTCACTCCATAAGGCTTCTTCTCCAGGAGTAGTTTCTGACTGATGCATACAACATCCTAAGACCTTCCCAGGTGACACCACCATGACTCTCTGGAGATACCCGCCAGGGGCAGCAGCTCCTGGCTGACACCAGGGACACGTGGAGGGACTTGTCCAAAGTGAAGGCTCAGTTGTTTCATGTCCCCATGCTGCTGCTGTGGATCCCCAGCACAGACAGGGCTGTGCTGTGCAGTGTATGCTGCTGGTGGCAGCCCTCAGCTTTGGTGAGGAGTCACACCTTCCCTCCACACTTGTGTGAGCAGGTGAGGTTGCCTGCCCCACTAGGAGGGCAGTGGCCTGTCCTCCAGGGTTGCTCAGTCATTACTCCTCATCCCCTGCTTGCTGCTGCAGGTGTGCTCACCATGGATCTGATGCTGAGATATTTGGGATGAGCAGGGAGCAGGCCAACAATGCTGTGTGCAGGGTGCCCAGGTGGGGCTTCTTTGCCACAAGTTCCTGCACTAGTCCCCAGCTCTCCCTCCTGCAGCAGGTCCCTGGGCTGCTGGCCGTGCAGAGCCTTGGCAGGAAAAGCTTTTTGGAGAGCTGGGGTGGTTTTCCTTTTGGTAAGCTGATAGACATTAACTGGTTTATTGCTCAGCTGATCCATCTGTCTGAAGAGTACAGATGTTTTCAGTTTCTTTGGCCTCAGACATTCTAGAATGTCTTTGTAGAACAGATGTGAAAGTGATGACATTCTGTGACCTATAGTTCCTCATAAGAAAGTAGTACATGTATTTGATGAGGGCAGGTCAGTGACAAGGAGAAAAAACTGCAGGATTTGGCCCTTCATATTTTAGTTGAGGTCCTGTTACAAGCACAAGACTGAGTAAAGCTGTAGTTGTGTGTGGTAAATGATTTTAGTGTTCTGCTTGATTGGCTTTCAATTTCTCAAAACAAATGAATATTTCATTCTGGTTATTTACAGTTGTGTGCTGTTGCATAGCTTTTCTATAGAATAACAAATTCAAGAAGAATACATGCATCATTATGCAATTTAATTTGTTTTATTTTTCTAATATAACTATTGGCAAACAATGAAAAATAAATGAAAGTAATGGCTCAGCAGTTATGTGTTAACAGGGCAACAGCAACTCTGGGCAGTCTGAGCTTCATGTCTCTAGAGTGCACACTTCAAAATGAATTCTGCTTTGTCAATAACAAAAGCTACTGCTTTGTCACAGTAAGACTGCTGCTGTAACACTTGAAACTGTGTTGCCCACCTGAGTAATCTCCAGCAGGTGCTAAGTTTAAACCCATACACACGTTTCTCTTGAAACACCCAGGAGTCTTGTTGGTTTCCCTGCTCAGAGGAGTATTAGCTTTCTAAAGTCACCTGTGTGTATACGTCCTGTAAAAAGAATCATGACTATTTAGGAGGTCAGCACTAAGCCCTGTCCCAAAGAAACGCTGGAACAAGATGGGGACATGGGCATGGTTATAGTTGGTGCCCAGTGGGGCATCAGTCAAGGCTGGTACAGGAGGGGAGAGAGAGCCACTGTGATGGAGCAACCAGCTGTCATCTCTAAATATTGAAAATTAGAGGAAAAATATTTTTATTTGTAAACAATTTATTTAATAGTGACACAGTCAGACTAGAAGTGTACAGAATCTGTTGTATGTAAGGCGCAACTTGACCCACTGTCATGCTATTGGTGATCTCTCTGGAGTTTGTTTTGAAGGAAGAAAACAAAATCCTTTTGGGATGCATCTAGATAACGTCATACAGAGGAATATTTTCTAACCCCTACTGCTGATCATTTCAGACTATGAAGCAAGAGCTGTAATTATGCTTATTAGCTAGGCACTCATGTTTGCAGACTTGCTAGTGCTTATAAAATCTTTTCTTCCTGTTTAAGACAATTATATGATTTTTTTCACATTAGTTTTGTGCAAATCATAATTAGACAAACATGCATTGTTACTAATGTCCATTGTCAAAATAATAACTGAAACAGTGCTCAGAAAAAGGCTGTAAGTCATATGAGACTCTCCCACCAATCAAACTAAACAAAGCCCCAAACTCCTGACATATGCGGGGGGAAAACCCCCACCAAAATGTATTAGTATTGCATTGTTGCAAATCAACATCTTTTCTGTTTTTTCAAAGTAAGCTACTTTATAAATTCAGACTATATATGTCTTAGTTTTAAATCTGGAACTTAAAAATTTTTGAGGATCAATGTTCTCTCCTTTTAAAAGAATTGTTTTGGGATAAAGAAATAAGAGTTGGCTGAGCTGTTTCATGTGTCCTATCTGTTGTAGTAATTTTTTTCCTATAAGAAATATTGCTGTCACTGTATAAATAGTCACAATATAACTGGACTGTACTTACTTACTTGGGAGAATTAAGTTTGCAATGCTTCTGCCTGGTACTAGTTTGTTCTCCTGCTGCCTTGGTCTCTGGGGATTTACAGATTTTGGGGGAGATGACAGGAATAGCTGCAGCTATTCAGTCCTTACATGGAAGTTTCTTTCTAGAAATAGAGAGATTGCTCTATCACCTGTGTTTTTGTGTGAGTTTCTTTTATACAAGGTTTCCCCATATCTCCTTTAGTGGTTTATTGCTTGGGTTTTGTTTCCTGTTTATGCGCAATATAATTTGCAGCATATGTGATTTTTAGAAAAGTCTATCTAGAACAGACTGTATGCCCTAAATTTTTTTATTCATAAATAGCTTTTTTAATGTTATGCTTTTAATCTAGAGGACTTGATATCTTTTAGATTGCTCTTTTAGCTTTCTTGCTCTTTTTTCTTCCTATTAAAGCTTATGTATTATACTTACAGGAAGTGTGATTAGGAAAGTGAATCAAGTTATGAAATCTTCCAACTTGAATTTCTTTATTTTTGTAAAGGCTCTTGAAGGATGGCTTTCTATAAATTCACTCAAACTTGTCTATCCCATGCAGTTTGATACTACAGTAATACTTAGGTATTAATGATGCTGTCTTAATATTTGTATTAGTTATTTTTGATGCAAATTAGCAACTTAATCAGTAACTTAAATACAGTACAATCCAGGAAATTTTGATGCAAGTTTGTGTGGGTTTAGCTTTTTTTTTAAATAGGGCACTTTCTAAGGAAAAAAAACAAAGCAACAACAAAAAACGGCATTGTAAATGGTAAAAATATAATAAACCCGGCCTGTTAATTGAACTTTTTTTGTAGTGTTCTCTTTTGTGTCATGAAAAAATTTGAAAGGTGTTTTCAAATCAGAAAATCAAAAATGGCTTTCTCTTTTAGCTGTCAGCTTTGGCTGAGGCATTTGGTGCATTTCACTAGATTAAAAACCTTCCTTAGATACTGAAGAAAGAGGAAGTGGCTTTGTCATGAAGACTTAATTCCTGGAAATGTTGTCAAGCAGATTTCATCCTCCATTATAATATTTGATTCTTAGCTAACTTGGGTTAGGGTTATAATTTTTTCTTTTGTTCTAAATCATGGTAACAATGATCACATAAAATAAACATATCAGAGTTTTGATAAGGTTATAAAAACACCTCTTTTCAAGTTCAAAGAATTATCCTATGTTAAAAAAATCAGAGAAACACAGTGAAACTTGTTAGTTTGCTAACAATGTATGAAATACCAACTTTAACTGAAAAATCAACATCAAAAGGCAGTTGGTGAAAGTGCTCAGAAGCCAAAACTTTAGTTGAGAGTTGAGATTTTCATAATATATGATTCTAGAACCCTAATGGGAAAAAAACCAAACCAAAACAAACCCTTTCTGTACCTTAATCTGGTCTTCTACAGAATAAAACCATGAAGATATTTGTCTGTTCTCATTCACTGGCAATCTTTAAATATTCCAAAAACCTGGGACGACATTATTCTTGTGCAGGCAATTGGATTACCAGCACTTGGATTGATGGATCAAACTTGCTTTCTTCTATGTCTTTACTTCATTCCCCTTTCACAGGGTAACTTTTACAATCAATAAATATCCTTAAGACTGGGATAGGGTTTGTCCTACAGAGTAACTTTTCCTCGATGGCAAAAGTGAAATTCCAGTTAAAAGTGATTCAGCTTTCTCATTTTTAATACGTCTGTGTAAAAAACTCATGATATAGAACCAAAGCAGTATTTAGTAATGCTTTAAACAGTCAGTGGAAGACTTTAATTCATGAATGTTCTTGCATGAAAATACTCCAAGTACAATTACAATTATGGTGAAGTCTCTCTCTCAAAAGCTTTCATCTAGTCTGCCCCTGATTTCTGAATCTATGACTTAATAGTAAAAAACTTAAAAGCAAGTGCTGCATTGCTGTCATAAACACTCAGACTCCTTACTACCCAGGAGCCTGGTGCAAATGAGGACCCTGTTGTGTTGCAGACTGTTCCAACGTGTGGGATAAAACAGTTTATATCTCGAAATGTTTGCAATCAGACAGAGCTTCTTTCTGATTTACCAGCTTTGTTATCTGCTGCTAAGCAGGCCTCCTTGCTCAAGGTTACTGCCCTGTAAGGAGAGGGAGGTATAAATTTTGTTTGTTCTTGGCCATCACAGTTCACACCTGGGCATTAAAGTTTTTATGGGTACTGTTAAACTCAGTGAAACCTCTCTTAGATCCTGCCATGTATGTCCTGTTATGATAATAACTGATGAAAGAAGAGAGTGTGGGGATAAGAGGTTTGGAACATAATGCAGTCACTGCTTTCTGTGCATATTGCATGGTTCAACAATACCATTGTTGCCAGGAATGGCGTTTTATTTTGTTCACTTATATATCTCTCCTCATCACTTTCTCAAATGTCATGCAAATGAAATTCTGGCATGCTTTTCCACAAAAGATTAGGAGAGGTTCACTTCACGTCTTGATAATTCTCAGCTTTTACCAAGTTATTGAGTTTTTTTCTGAATAATGTCTCATTCTTCCAATTAAATGCACTAACTTTCTTAGACTACTGTACCTTTAGTTTTGGCTCCAAGATGAGATGTAATACCCTTCTGCAAAAGCTCATCCAGTTCTCTAGCATCAGTGGATATAATCTGATATCTTGCTTCCTCCTAGTGTAGAGGTTCCAGGGAGAGATATAAATAGGAAACTTCCATGATCTGCCTGAAAAGAGAAACAATGCAGCAGGAAGGAGCTGTACATTAGAGGAAACACCAACACTTTTCAGACTGCTAATCCACCTCGTGTCTCTGCTACCCCAGAGCATCTATTAAGGAGCAGTGGCTCCACAGCTGATCATTACATCTGTTGCTAACACTGGCAGCTGTACTGTGTGGATCTCATTCACACAGGCTCACCAGCCCTGTCCTGTGTGCCACCACACCCTGCAGATCAAACAGCACCTTTTACATTCATCTTGAGGCCTGTTGAAAAGGCAATGGCTACATACACCACATGTATGGAGTGTATTCCAATGAGAAAATCTCAGCTGAATTTTGGTGTGACCAACAGCTGTTTTTCTCAGTCAAACTGCCCCTTGAAGGTCTACTTTTTTGTAAGGCCCAAGAGGTGTCAATCAGCAACAGTATTGCTACTCAAGGCACACTGTTGTTGCTTCAGTGTTCTCCCCATGTACTCTGCTTGGTAGAAAATTAGTAGAGCAGAGACTGTCTCTTCAGTGGCACAAAATATCTTACCAATATTCGTTGCAACAGCAACGAATTCCAAATAATCATTCAGATATTACCAAGAAGTACTGGAAGAAATGTTTCATTTGTCCGTAAGTGAAGCCTACTGTGTGATAATTGCATTGCATTTTCCTTTCTTCTGTTCTAGAGGAACCATATCTGTCTAGGCAGGATTCTCTATGGTGCAGAACAGTTCAGCTTCTTTTGAAGTTGATATAAAAGTGTTTAGAAGCATATGGAAAGATCACAAGATCAGGCAGATCTGCGTCCTTGATGCTGTTATTAAAAAACATCCATCATGGGAGTTCTGGTTCTCCAAAAGAAGTTGTTTGGTATATTTGGTATTAATTCCTTCTGGTTGAGATGTTGGAAAATGTGCAATAAGTAATAAAATAGCCAAATGTATATTTTAATCTTTATAGCGGGTAAAAATAGAGCGTTTCTAAATCATGTCTCAAAGTGACTAGAAGAGACTATTTTTATAGCATCTGGAATTTACAACAGGGAAATAGAAAGAGATATAAAATTGTCAAGAAAGAAATTGTCAGCTTTTAGTATCAGTAAAAAATTAATGAATTCATCACAATCAAATTGAGGACTGTGTGGATTGTTTTCATAACTTGAGACAAGTATGGGCATTATTTCACAGCCAATATTGTTTAAACTTTTGAAAACCAAAAGTTGTGCCTAATTTTGTACAACAGCTTAGTTCCCTCATGTTGGGACAGTCTGAACTGGCTATAACTATTGCCTGCAGCCTAATGCTAACTTCACCCTGGAGGAGCAGAGCTGCTGCCAGTGAAAACCAATAATTTCCTCTCTTGCTGATAGAAGAGCTGTTGAAGACTATGCTCTACCAAGATGAAAAAAAGTGATGTCAGCACTACCTCTTAAGTTTTCAGCCTCCTTTGAGTTACTTTATGATCTGCAGTTTGGGCTTTACTGTTCCAGAGAATGGATTGCTGTACAGTGTCTTTTTTGAACAGGGACTTTCCTGTATTTAGTTTTCCAGAAAGAGCTGAAGTTTTGACTGCATTTCTTTGAGAATGTGTTTGTACTGCGTTGAAATACCAGTCCACAAAACCAGGCTTACTTGAATAGACAGAAATGGGGCCAAAAAGAGTCTCCATTTACTTGAGAGACTAAATGTATAGGTTACACTTTGAGCATCTACAGAATATGGGTGTGAAATGGCAGCAGGGCCTAGCAGAAGTGTGTATGTATGGTCACACTTCTAATGGCAGATACCAGTCTTTGCTGACATTCTTTGAATTGAGGTATAAATGTGGGACTTTTGTGAATGTGATTATGTAATGGCAAATTTGTACTGATCCCCTGAGAAAAGTGAGGAAAAACAACTACAAAGAATGGGCTGATAACAGGGAGGAAACAGCCCAATGCTGCTGAAAAATACCATATCAGACATTGAGAGAAGTACTTTGCTGTCTGAAGAAAGCTGAGATATACGAAATGTTTCCCTTTTCTTTCAAAGGATCGGCGCTTTAATGATGAGATTGACAAACTGACTGGATACAAGACAAAGTCACTCTTGTGCATGCCCATAAGAAACAGTGATGGAGAGATTATTGGTGTTGCCCAAGCAATAAATAAGACTCCAGGAGGTGCCCCTTTTTCTGATGATGATGAAAAGGTAAGGTTATATTTACTTTTGCTTGCTTTCTAAATTTTTTCTTTAATTCAGTAGACTTGTCTAAAGACTTAATCTAAATAAATAAATAGCACATCCTTTGTGTTTATCATATTTTTCTGGAAGTGCATAAAAAAGTGTACGTTTTTGTTGTTTTCAATAGAAAATGTAATAGAAATAAGAAAGAAAATAGAAAATCTCTTCTGTAAGTGTCTGAGTGTTTCTGGCTGAAACTTCAACTTAATCTTATGCAGACCTTTTTTATGTAGTAGACCTTAGTAGGAAGACTTTTTTATTTTTGAAAACTTCACCGGTAAGAATTATTTTGGGGGAAATTATCACAGAGATACTCCAAAGCTTGCTGATTCTAAAACTCAAGATCTTTTAGTACTTTTCATGGGATAAATGCCTGTAGCATATGCAAAACAAATTTTATTTTTGAGGAAATTATGCATAAACAAATCTGTTATTCTAAAAGATTTGAGACTTGCAAATACTTAAGGACAAAAGGGCAAAGAGGATGGGAAGGAACACCAGGTATGTGTATCTCAGGTGGAATTTGGAGAGTAAAGTCAGCTCAAAAGGCAGGAAAGTAGGAGCATCTTCAAAAAAGGAACTTGAATTAAAGATGAGGAAATAGGAAATGCTGCTGTTGAAGGCAAATGTACTCAGCTGACCTTGGAGGGAAAATGTGCACGAAGCCAAAACGTGACTGGGGAAGAGAATGGTAGAGGGCAGCAAACTGGGGAGGAGCAGAACTGCAACTCTGTCAGCCCAGGAGAGAGAAATGGAATCTCCTTTGAGCACGTAATAGGGAACTACTCTTCTGTGTATTGAAATAGCGTTGAATCTCATTTTTGTGGGAGTAGTTAGAGGCAGACTTTTCTCCAAAAAGCTCTTTATATTGATTCAAATGCAGTTAATGTTTTACATTTCCCTTTTTTAAAATAAAAATAATTTACTCTTGGTTTTTATTTCTGCAAGGTGTTTGTGTAACTGATATGGGATAGTGATTTGGATTGAATTAACTAACTTTAAATATAACTCTCAATTTTCAGATGGTACTTTATCTGAAGTTATCCAGTACTTCTTAAATTTCTTCTTTAAAAGCTATCTAAACTTGTGTAACTATAGGTTGCTTCTGAGTTACTTTTGATTCTTGAGAATCCTGGATATTGAATATTGATTTATGAGCAATGTATGCCTCAATGGGTAACTAAATGCAAATTAAACCTTCCCTGAACAGGGGTTTTTAGCACTTCTTTTTATTAGTACTGTCCTTGCAAAGGGAATTTTGTTTAAAATACAGCTTTTGACATGGATCCTACATTTGATTATCATACATTCAACTAGCAAAACAACTGTGTACATTAAACTGTGCATTACATAAATATTCTAATGTATGGATATTTGATGCTGATGCTGTGGCGCTTGCTTCCATTCAATGACTATCAAATATTATCTAAAAATCAGCAAATTGCCCATACTTTGTCATCTTTATTTTATTTTTAGTAATTTGTATCACTTTTATTGTTATAAGCCTGTATGTTAGAACTCTTCAAGAATATATTGAATGGGCTCTGACATGTAGATTTTATGGAAAAGTAAATGAGAACATAACCATCATTTTGCCCTGTAATAAATGTTGGATTTAATGAGGCCTGGCAGTCCATGTGCTCCTATTTCAAAGCCCGTACTTTTAAGTTTTTTTCACTCAGTTGGTAACCTAGAAAGCATGATATACCTCTGGGAAGCAAGAGAGCACGTACTTTCAGGAGAACTGTCTTGCAGGGTTAGGAAACGGAGTTTTTTAACCATAGTATCAACATAGATGTTTGTGAGGTGAAAACTGAGAATCCCTCTTCAGAATGAGAAATGAAAACTTTGGTAGCCTGGGTATTGAGGTGGCTTGTGCAGAAAAGCCTGATAAATAGCTGGCAAAAGACTTAAATGGAGCTTTATGTTGATGTTACAGTTTCTGACAATCATTAGCTCCAGAATGGTTAGAAAATGAAAATGTAATTAAGCAGTCTTTTTCTCACCCCCCGAAACTCTCTCAGAGAAATGTCAGTATCATTTGAGTCTGGCTCTTGTTTGCAAGTGTCGTTCCTCTCTTGGTATTGTGTAAGGCAATTAAAATAATCTGTTGGAGTTTTCTTATAAAACAACAAGACTATATTGTATAATGAAATGTCTCTTGGTGGCACTGCTGTCTTGAGTCAATAGGAAACAAAGACTTATGTTTTCAATTAGAATTAAGTAGATGCTAGCATCATTTTTATGTACTCTTAGTTGTTTTCAGGAAGTTAATAGCAAATAAAATATTTAAGGTTTGAGGAGTTTTTAATGTTCTCAAGCTGTAACCAAGTTTATATTTTGCAGTATCTAAAATGGAGTAGTTTTATTTTTTTGCAAATTTATATTGCAAAGTTCTTCTGGTTGTGTTTTTTTTTTTTAATGGAAAATTCTCAGGGTTTTCTTTTACATGTCTGACCACAGTGTTAAAAGCACAGCACTAAGAACAAATAGAAGTGAATTTTCCACACTTAATATTGTTTCCCACTGCCAAATTTCTCCTTGTGATGATAGGGATGTTTCAGCCAAATCATTGTTAAAGTGCAGAATTAGATGACAGCCAGAGGCATGAGAGAAAGATGTTCCGTGTCACAACGCATTTTGTCACCCCAGCGTTAGTGGCTCAGTTGAACAGAGTGATTTTGGAGATTTCCAGTTTGGTACAAACAGAATTAGAATACTTTATTACCCATAATAGCCGTCACTCTTACACTGTGTTGTGTAATTGGTAACTTTTTTGAAAAATAGCCGGTGATACACTTTTACACGTGTTTTGTAAATGAACAGACCAGCTCACTTGCACAGACAAACAGTAGAAAGATAAAAGCCCTGAACCCTTGGAAAGAACTGTGCATCCAACATGCGTTCCCTGTACTGTGCTGAAGATTCACTTAAGTGTATGCGCTGTTTGCTGGTGAGTCATACTTGTTCCAGGACTGGTGAGAAAAGCCTAACAAGAGTTTGACAGTCTGTGGTTTAGATTATTGTCTGCCCTTTAGAGTCTTCTGAAATTCAGTGCCAAAACAAATCTAGTCCTCCATCAGAGAGGCTTAACAAACAGCAGCAGCTCCATGGTCACCTAAATTGGCATCCTGGTTCTCTCTGCCTCTGACATCTTCCTTGTCTGAAAGAAGTGAATTGACTGCAGGGAAAGTTAAACCCTTGAGTTAAACCCTGCTGGTTTTGCTGAAAACCAGTAGTTTGAATGCAGTGAGACGTGGGAGGGAAAAGTAAGAACTGGATTTGGTTGTCTGTGCTCTGTGGATAGTTTTATTAAGTATATCTGTCTATAGATTCCAGGATTTATCTGATGTGTATTTGGTTTGTGGGAGTTTGAAGATAAGTGTTTTCATGCTCCAACATCTTATTTCTTACATTCCTAATAGCAGCCTTGTGATTCTGAATTTTCCAATTTATTGTGCTCTTCTTGGTCCATATTTGTTAAAGCTTAAATGTATCCTAAATCAGGTCTACCATAGTGATGAATGATTTCCATGATTTTGCCATACCTGCTAATTCATTTTCTGTGAGTTTTTGCATGATGAGCTTAGAGTCATGCTGGCAGATAGCAATTTCAAAGTCAGTAAGGACCATTCCTTTATCTAATGGAAGTAATCAACTGTAAATAAAACTACCAGGAAAGGAAGTGATCTAGAACAGGCAAGCATCTCTGGCTGCTGTGAAAATGATAACTCCAGCTCTGTGAATGTGTGGAATTTACCAAAAAAAAGTCATCTGAAAATAATTGGTGGATCCACTACAAAGGAACGTGAGAAACAAATTAGATAAAGATGTTTTTGTGTGTGTTCCATATATTGCAGTATGTGACAACCTCCTGCTAATACCTGCCTTGGTTCTCTGGCATGGCAGTGAGACTCCAAAAGCTATTATTTAAAAATGGCATAATCCTCAAAGGTATCATGTGGCCCATATGTCACTTACCTCCCAGTGCAAAAGACAAATCTGCTGAAAGAAGAATGAAAATAACGAAGACATTTGAAGGATGAAGGTGCTGAAGCACCACAGCTCTCTGGGAAAACTCTAATGGTCTATTAGGCACACGTCTCAAAAAGTACTTGCTACACAAATCTAAATTAAAATAAATCACAGTAACTGAACTGTCTTGCTGGGGGAGTTTAAAGCAATTTGCCACTAGGATATTTGCTTTATCAAGGCAGCTTAACATCATTGGTTTGCAACCAACAGCACAAAATGACTGCCATGACAGACATTTGCATGGACTTCTTTCAGTCTTGTGTACATTCAGCCTTGCTTTCAAGTTAAGCTGAAAGTCTAAGTTTCTTTTTAATTACAGAACTTGAAATGGACTCAAAACTTAACAAAAACTTCCCTATATCAGCACCTCTGTTTTGAGACTGGTGGTTAATATTTGAATTGGACATCTTTATCTCTGAGGTATGGAAGCTTGCCTCAGATGTGTTGCAGGGATATTTCAGTGAACTATATATTTTTTCAAATATAAATATGTATTTTCCTAGACTTGTGGGCTACTTTGTTGCTGTGTGTTTATGGTACATATTAAACTAAATTCTTGATACCTGCTTTATGTCTCTAAATACTATCACAAAACAAATAAACAAATGGTCAGATTTGGTGTCAGGAAGGGTTTCCTCTATAGAACAGCTCAAGACAAATTGTCATGGGGGTTTTTTGTGGGGACTGGAGTTTTGTTCTTACCTTCCTTACTCTTCCTATTATACAAGACAGTCTGAGGTTTAGATTATTGTCTGGATTCTTCCTGCAATTGCCAGCAGGAATCTGAACCTGTGGGTTCTTCCCATATTGCCTGTGCTTGTATCTTCTTAATTAGTATGGAGTGACTTGAATAAATAAGAGCTCTTATCTGTAAACCTTGACTGTCATTTGACTAATATTTGTAGTATTTGACTCAGGGCTGACTAAACTAGACTAGACAAAAGAATCTCTGCTGACTTAATGGGCTTTTACATATCAAACTTCTATTCCTTTCTAACATAGGAGTATTTAGTTAATGAAGACCCCCCAAGTCTATTTATGAAGCTTAAATTTATCCATGTCAGGTCACTGATAAGAGATTGGCTAAGGAGCAGGTTTGGCTCCTGTTGCTTCCACTGGAGGAGACAGGTTCACAGTCGACTGTGCTGCTTTCCTTCATGCTTTTTTCAGTCACATTATCAAAAATTACTTTTACTAATTATATCCTTGTTCAAAGAAAATCCAGAGGAGTGATGAGGATAACTCTCAGAGACATGAATTATGAAGCATTCAGTAGTACCTGCAGTCTAAATCTTAGTGAGAGAAACGCTGGTATTCCTGCAGATTCTGAAGCATAGAAATAGCCCTGGAGCTTGTGTTCTTTTTTTCTCCTCTCGTTAGTATTCACAGGGCATTGCAGCAGGAGAAAGGAGCCCAGATCTCTACTGGTCAAACACAAGAACAACTTCTCAGGAGCACTGGTAATACAACAAATGCCATGATCATGGAAGCCCTTGTTCAGCCATTCTACATTATTAAATCAGAAGCAGAATAAATTTTTCAACAGGAAGCCTTAAAGCTAAGAATTCTGCAGTTCTGATGGTAACTCTCTGACACCTTAGTAACTAGAAAGGGTGATGTTAATATTACATTTTTTTATTAGTAGATTTTTAACTTAAAAGCTTGAACTGCCAAAACAATAATACAAAGGCTCAGGAGGATTAGAATTTTGTTTGATACATCTGTCATTAGAAAGAAAGCCTGCGGGTCTTGAAAGCTATGCTGTGTACTTCTGTTACAGTGCAACTCTTAGGTACTGTCTATATAAGGAATTGATTAGAAAAGCTAGTTTTTGTTGTTTGTTGGTTGCTTTGTTTTTGTTGTCATTTTGATGGGTTGGTTTTTTGTTTTGTTTTTTTTTTCTGGAGAAAACTCTGTTCTCCCATTACCTGAGGATAAAGTTTTTACCTTCAGCTGTATTTCTTTTCTTGGCAAAACTCCCTTAAACCAAGTAAATTATTTTGATCAGATGGCTTATTAGAAAAATCTTGTTTGCTTGAAGTGAAATCTGCACTGAGGCCCTGTTACAGATGCATGAAAGGGGAAATCTTTGTGGTCAACAGCTGGTGAAGCCTTTATTTCTGACAGTTACTGGAGATGTGCCCTGTGGGCTGGATGGGAGGACTTGGTCCCTAGTGAAGTGTTTTCTGAACTTCTGTCAGTCTGTTCAATTCTCCCTAGCTGTTCTTCATAATAACTTCAAGGCTTGATATACTTTTAGAAAACAGCATTTTGCATCTCCTGTGAATTGCCTATCTTTCCTGAAGCAGAATGAAATGTTCATACAGCAGTTCCTGCCATCAGAAGTATTTCCCCCTGGAATAGTGATGCAGAACCTATCTGTAGCTATAGGTTACATGATGAGATACTGAAAACTTCTTAGCAAATAATTTTGCTAAGAATTAAGGCGACCTCTGACCTTCAGCAAGTTAATACAGGCTTAATAAGAAACTGTAATTGAAACAGTATTGTGGTTCTAGCACTGATTCACAGTATCCCCTTGAGCAAATCACTTTACAGTGATCTCTCTTCTGAAACATAATTCTAAAAATGGCATTAGATGGTTCCATATGTGCGATCAGATTTTCAATTTTAAGTATTCTTATTTTATAATAAGGAAATAATTTTCCTTCGTTTTGACTCAGTCTGAGCTTTTGAAGCCCTGTTGACTGCTTTCTTTGCATGTAGCATCCCTTATTTGAACAGATGTGGTTAAAAAACACCAAAACCATTTTTTAAAAAAATCCATTTCAGCTGTTTGTTCAATAGTCCCAGCTTTGCATATAATATTTCACATCTCTGTCCCAGCTTTACCTATAGTGTTTCTCACTGCCAAGAAAATTGTGCCATCCTGCTCTCTTTGATTTGTTTGCAAAAGTGTAGCTGCTCTTTAACTGGCAAACTCCTGATTGTACATTAGAAGGAATCCCTCCCTCCTGCATGCTATCTTTGCAATTGTCCACCTGAGAAATTCCTGTCTGCATCCCAGCAGCTGGAGTATGCAAGCAGCAATATAGCTGTAATGTCTGTTAGGAGGATGCAGCAACGTTTTTCCCCTGTACCTGGGAAATGGCTATTTAAATCTGTGGCCACAAATGAATAAAGCTCTTGTCCTCGTCTTTCATGGGACCTTTCTCTGTCAGCAGCTGAAAGCAAATGCCTGGAATGAGGCAAGCATGGCATAGTATTTCTCTCATATAGCCCACCAGTGCACTGTTATTTGCAGCTCAGGGCCAGACATGTTATCTGTTTATTTAATACCACCCCAGGGATTTTCTGCTTAGGAATTCAGGCATTTTTTGAAGCAAGAAAGGCTTATAACTTTCACAATATCCTGCAAGTTGTGTGAAGAACTGCCATGTGACTTTAATTAATTTCATATTATTCCTTCTTTTTTTGCTTTTTGTGAACAGAGTGAAAAGTCATTGCCTATGTAAGTAAAATGGTTACCACTTTCATCCCAGTTGTTTTGCCCTAAAAACCTTCACCAGTTCCCACGTGATGCAGCAGGTTTTTTCTGTAGTCATCTGTTTGTTTTGGCAGGAGGGGTGCCTGCTCCCCAAAACCCCTGGTCAGTGCCTCTTCACTGCTCTGATCGCTGGTACTTTTCATGTCTGAGAATTAGAAGACATTTGAACCAATCTTTTGTACACTTAACCCTAAAAAAACAACTGCAATTTTCTTAGCATTTTAAAACTACCTTTTAGTTATGCCCAGAACTGTTTTTAAAAGCCTGGCCATGTCATCATTGCTTCTGTTGTAACCTTGCTGTCACTGCATTACCACGAAAAAACAAAGCTAGTTGTTCCCTAACTAGCTAGTTAATTTTGCTGATTATTAATTTTAGCAAAACTGTGTCTGTTCATATGAAAGATTCCAGAGTGCTCTAAACCGTGAGGATGTTGTGGTTTTAATTCAAAAAACCCCAACCTACTGAAACATGGAGCTAGAAATTAAGGAGATTTACCACGCATCACTACAACAAAGCGTGAAAAACATGGGTTACCAGTAAAATTAGTCAACAAGATTAAGAGTTACTGGGCAGCCAGATTACATGTTCTAGACCAGAGCTCGCTGAAATTATGAAAGCTGAAGTAGTTTAACCATTAATGATAATAATTTTGCATCTCTTGCATTAAATTAGGGTTAAATGGCAAGCACTAAATTAGGGTTAAATCAATATTATGATGATTTTTATACTTGAAATGCTGGAACTGTAAGAGAATTGAGCCACATTGTTCATAATAATGAACGGTGGTCAGAAATTTCAGGCAGGAAATTATGCAGTGCACTTCAGGTAACCCTTAACAGGTTTATTGAATGTATTTAGAAAAATGTTTCCTGTGAACAGCATAGTGAGAGAGGTGGGGCACCAGGAAGAATGCTTCATTTAACAGCACTTTGTGAAAGCTCTGAGTAGAACCCTGAACTGTTAATTTGGTCTTTGGGGAACCTTATTACTTAGAATAATTATCCACATACATTTTTAGTGAAACAAAACAATATTTATACTGGCAGCTATTAAGGCAAAAGTCTTTGCACTAAACTTGACATGAATTTAACCTTAGTATTAATTTGCTGGCAACTTGCTGTCCATTGGGTAGAATGGGTAAAAAGAAAACCTTGGGTTTTTCCTCTTTTCAGGTTTTTGGGGTGGGGTTTGTGTCGGGTTTGGGGGTTTTTTGGTAAGAAAAAGCTCTTTCTGTGTAAAAAGAGACTAGCATTTTGCAAAGCTGGTGTCATGGTTACAAAGCAAATTCATTGATAATAGCTCTCCAGTGTTGTGGCATGATTTTAGTGCCAAACAGCGATGGGCTTGTGGACATCCAAGAGCTGGGGAAGTCTTGAGGGTCACTACATAGCAGCTAGGACATCCCCAGCTCTTGGATGTCCACAGGCACAGCAGTTGAAATGTCACCTCTCCAGTACAGCTGTTTCAAGGGTAGATTCTGATCCCTAGTCTCTTAAACAATATCAAATAAATATGAACTTCAAGAAGTTGGTAAAATTAGATCAATGAACATGTGGATGACTTACAAAAGCTGAAGTCTGCCTGCAGAATTGTTAAACCAGCAGATTGAAAAGAAGCTTCTCAGTAACAAATCAGAGCAATTGTATTTAACCCACATTTTAGAAAAACATGATGTAGAGACTGTAGTTTTCCCTATAAGTGGAGGAGTTACCTCAGTTTTGTGTGATTTCATGAACATCTGGCCACTGGGTGATGAACTCAGTAGTTGCTGCCAGACCAAGCAGTTCATATAGAAATGGAAAACATTTTATTTTTCTGAAGTGGGTTTGGGGAAATCACCATACATAGGAAGCAGAGGTCATTCCAGTGAGATATGAAAAGCCACCATAAAAGCCTATGGGAATGAGCTTGAGCCTTTTTATGTGTTCAGCTATCAGTTTGAAGTTGTTGCATTAATGCTTACTTTTGGAAGTATAAAGAGGTGGGGGTTGCTGGTTGGTTGGGTTGTTTTTCCCCTCAACCTATTATTAAAGCTTTTAACACACTTGAAAAATTAAAATTTATTTTTTTTAAATTATATTCCATTCTCAGAGTAGGAATGGTGAGAAACTTATTTGATAAGCCTCTGTGTATAAGGAGGATTCAGTAAAATGTATATGAAAATTAGTTCCACTGAGTAACTACTCAGTGATCATGTTCTTCTTCACTGATGTCATACTTCAATAGTATGTCCTGAATATTAAAACAAAATACTTCAATTATTGTTTCATCAGGTACTTAGACTTTCTTTTAATGAAAACTGAACTAGAGATGAATAATCAAATTGATTCTAATTTAATTTTATTATAATATGCATGGCCTTCTGTTTTGCATCTGCTGTCAGTTTTGTGAATTTTATTAGAATAGATATGTCAAGTCAGATACTAAGACCTATTTTTGCTTATATAAAAAGATTAAATGTTAGATGCTTGTAGTAATATGTGACGTTGGAGTGGGAAGTATCTAACTGTTAAAACAGTATCTTATGAATATTTTTAAACAGAACCTGCTTTTCTGGCATGGTTGCTGTACTTCTGATGGGAAGTTACAGTGAGACTTTATATAAATATAATTGTGAACACTTGAATATAACTGTGAATCATGAAAGTGAATATCAGGAACAATAACCAGAACATTGTGTATCTGGATGTATCTTTTACAATGGCAGAGTTACAACAGCAGAGCTGTGTTAGGTTTTTTTCTTTAATTGAATCATTTTGCATTTCCTTTTCTCTCAATATTTTACTTTTGTGAGTTGGTTCTGCATTTCTTGTAGGATAAAGTCTCTGCGGTAGCTGCTGCTGTGAGTATCTGCTGCCATGCCTAATTGCACGGTTATAATTCTCCTTTTAATATTGCAGTGGGACTGCTGAATTAATACTCAAATCTCTGGTCTTGTGATTGTAGTTTTGCAGTAACCAGAGCTGCATGCTCTTATCACTTTAATTTGTCACAGAAAAAACCCCAAACAGAAATGCGTTGATTGTTAAATAGCATTTAGAAGCACATGTAGGGATACAGAAGCTGTTACCGCTTCTAGACAGGTTATTGCAACAGGGAGAGAACTGGAGGACGGAAAGGACAGGGCTGAGAGAGTGAAAAGCTGTGGCAGACCCAGGCTGAGGACGCAGCGACAAGTGATGGAAATCCTGCACTCCTGTGCTTGAGGCTCGCACTCGTGTGCTACCAGAAAAGGGTCTCACCCCCTCTAGTGGCTTGCATTCCTCTTCGGTGGTGATAATGCTACAAACTGAAGTGAGCACACAGAGCGAGAGTAGGGGCTCCCAAAGAGAAGGGGTGACTCTCCTACAGCTTCACGTTGCTGCTATTTTTTGTACACTTTTAGCACGGCAGCATGTTTTGTAGGTGGTAATTAAGCACAAATCAAGCTAGCCATGGTTTTGGTGCCTCTGCGCTTCGGGACAGATACTCGCTCGGTAGGAGCGCAGCCCAGCGTTAGGCGGGGCGGGCTGCCCGTGTTTGCAGCTCCATCAAACCCGCTCTTCCCCTCCGGGGCGCGGCGGGACCGCTCGGCGCTGTCCCGCGGCCAGGCGTGTCCCCGATCACAGTGCCATCAAGTGGATGCCAGGCACTACGGCGCCAACCGGCTCCTCGAGCTTCTTATCCCTTTCTATTACCTCAAAATCCTCAGGAACCTCACTTCACTTACTTGCACTTCTGATTCTAACACCTGCCTAGGAGAGGCTTCTCATATCTGCCTTAAGTACTGAACAATGTTTTTGCTATTTCTTTGTCCGGCCTTTGTTGTGTAGCCTCAGACTTTATTTGCCTCTTCTGAGGCCGACAAGATGAAGAGACTTTAAGTGTACTTCAAGTATCATCACTCAATAATAGCCTTATGGCTACCTGATCCAAGAAATGGCTTGCACTCAATAGCTGACTCCCTGTTCATCCAGCATCTCTGCATGTATTGGTGCTTCAGTCCAGCAGTATCATCAATTATTAAAAATTGAGTATTTCCTTTTGTTAGATGCTGAAAGTTGCTGAACATTTTCTGGCAGAATATTTTTTCACCTAATAGCTTTATCACATTTTAGATGTTTAAGGTGAATGGGTTTTTTTTTTCCTCAAGAGGAAACTCCTTTTAGTTTGCCTTTTTTCTTTTAGTGTATTCAAAATAATTTTTTTCTAAAGCTGTTTTTGAAAATATTTTCTTCGACAAGCTATTGCACATTAAAGTTCTGGAAAGGAATTCTTGTATATCCTAGCTGTGAGCTAGGATATACACAGCTTGGGTACTATGAAAAGCCCAACACTGTTCATGTGGTTTAAAAAAGTATTTTTTTCTTTTAATTGCATCTTCAGGACTTTGTCATTCTGCTTGCTAGTTCATGGCTCGTTCTACATCTCTCTCATTTTTCTTCTCCTACTTCAACAGCTGCAGCACCATTTTTGCAACAAGCAGTGTTGTCTTCTTTCAGCACATTCCCTTTTATCCTGTTGCCATGCTTTTGCTAGCATCCCTCTTTCTCCTTACGCCTTGTGCAGATGGAAGTATTTGTGACAGAGGTAAGAGTCTTAATAGATTTGCTGTTTGAAAGAGCTCAGGTGTCACTTCTCATTCAAACACTGAAGAAGTGTTTGGTGGTGGCAAAAAATCTTTTGGTTTTGTAACAACTTCTGCATGTTCAGAAAGCTACACAGTAAAGAAATTCTTCCTCATATTCACATGGAACTTCCTGTGAATCAGTTTTCTGCCTGCTGCATTTTGTCCTGTTGCTGGCACCACTCAGTTCCCCCAGACTTTTCTTGTAAGAGAGGTGCTCCAGGCTCCTAATCACTGAACCCCTCCACTGGACCTGCTCCAGGATTTCCATGCATCTCTTGTACTGAGGTGCCCAGAACTGGACACAGTAGGAGAGTGTTCTTCATTTCACATGGCTCAATGGAATAGAAAGTGCATTAATAACGTACATGTTATCATTTCAAGTGTTGAGCTAAACCTTAAAGTCAGTAGCTTTAATCACTGGGCTCTTCATGTGTTGATAGCCATGTGAAGCAATTAGGCTCCTTTACAGAATATGAGACTCAAGCCAGCAGATGTCCCCAAACTGATGTGCACTTGTCCCAGCGCAAAACAGAGAAATTTGTGTGGTATGTGCCTGTATAAGAGGAGCAGAAATAAGAGGTTTGTCAGCATATACAAGGGAGAAGTAGCAGAGCCCTGAGTAAGAGAAGGCTAACTCAGAGGGTTAGCACTTAGAGCAAAAAATATGCTCCTGATTATTTTCATCTTGGTTCAACTTGATGAGACTTAATACACTCATTATATAAAATAACATTGCTCCAAAGCAGTATCTACTTCTTTAGTCTAGTTCTCCATTCAATGACACCAACTTGCAGTCACAACAGTGCTAAATGGGCCTGAAAAGAGTGTGTAAATGGGCCTAAATCAGTGTGTAAAATTCAGTACTTCTACCAAAAAAAAAAAAAATTAAATCTGTACCTGTTTATTTGTCTCATGAGAAATATCTCCTCAATGAAACAAGTCCAATCTCAACTCATGTATCCGAAGTTTCCCCATGCATTTCTACAAATTGCAGAAGTTTTTGTGGTAGCCATTCATGACCTGACTTTTGCCTTCAGAAATCCAAAGAGTATAAAATGACAGGTTGCTACCTTTGACATTTCTTTTGCACTTATGGGAACATGAAAAGTACCAGTTTGCTAATGATTTTGTTAATGTGATGCCATTGCTGTTGTCTGCCTTCACACAGTGTGTGGGAAGGGAAAGTTTTTTCATAAATACAAATTACTTTTAAATTCAAGTGCAGCTTAGGTGGGTTTTTTTGTGAAGAATGTAAATGAACATATCAGCAGGAAATTGATTTTTATATTAAAAATGAAGCTTTACGGGTATTTGTGTATTTATTGCAGTCACTTTGGTGGCTCTGGTGTAGCTGTTGGTAATGAGCCTGTTTAGTTATGATAGGAAGTGTAACATTTGTCATCATGTGAATCACATGTCTGCAGGATGACACTGGAAGTCTTGGTTTGCAGCATGCTCGGCCACATATGGGACTGGACACTGCCACATTTTGACACAGAAATTCATGGTTTCTGTTTCCTTTGACTTTCTGGCACTTCATTTCCCAGCTGCCAGCATCTGAACACAGTATAACTTTACAGAGGTGTCTCCTCCCAAGGAGACCTAAGAGCAGTATCACTGCTACTCATAGTCCCAAAAAAAGAGAAATATTGATGTGCTTTCTCAGCTGCAGGACAAGGAGAAGGTCTGGCACCTCTGAAGTTGGAGTCTGCAACGCACACTGGTAACTAACACAGAAAACAAGTAATGCCTGTCCAGTGCCTTGGCTGTCCCTCAGTACAGAGAAACTGTGGGAGAAAGGAAAGAGCTGCTTGGGGAACAGGGGAAAATTCACTGTTGTTACAGACAGACTTATTTATCAAGAACTTAAACTTTCATAGTATATGGGAGCAGGGGAAAAATCTGTTTTTCAAGATTTCTTAGGAAATGAGAACATTTTGTTCTTTTGTGGTGATTTCATGGTACTTTGAAATCTTCTACTGATGGTCATTTAGAAGCAATGACTTGCAGTAACCCTCCAGGTCACCTGCAGAGCTGAGAAAGAAACCACAACACTCTGTTTACTTCTATGTGCCCTGGCTACCTAATCTTCTCTTCCATTCTAAAGAGAGAAAACAATTGTATGCTGACTATATTCCAAGTGAGATGGTGGCATTGAAGGCAGTATAACTGCAGCTATCATGAGGAAAGGTGAATTGTTGAATTTGGTTAAAAGAAATTAAGAACTCAGTGTAACTGTTGAGTAGACAGCTGAGTATTTGGCGACAAGTAAAGCAACTCTACCCAGGTGTTTAAAAACTGTCCCTTAGAGCAATGAGGGATTGTGACCTGCCAGGTCAGTCTGGGGAGAGGGTATAAAGGCACTCCAGCTTTTAGGCTGGATTTGTTTGCAGTTCCTGTTGCAGGCCAGCAGGAATATCCCTGTAGTGCTTGTGGGGCCCTGTGTGCTGTTTGCACAAGTGGCACTGCTCAGCCACCAGTGATACCGTGTGGCACTGCTGGTGGTGCTGAGATTGCCTGCCAGCCACATGCATGAAAGCAGATAAAATCAGAAATACTCCTGTGCTCTGCAGCCTCCTTTCCCCTATCTTATGGATTTGGTTTTTGGCTTTCCATGAATCTGCACAGGGGTAAAAATAGATAGATGGGGAAGGAAGGAGCAGCAATGCCAATGCCAGAAAAGACTGGTTGTTAGACCAGCAGCTGTGAGAAACAGGAGATTGCAAAATTGTGTGTAGGGGTTTTTGGGGGAGGGGTTTCCCAGTGGTTTGGGGCTTTTTTTCCTGGGATTTTTTTTTAGGTTGGTTTTGTTCTTGGTTTTTTTTTTTTCCCCAGAATATGAAATCAGATTTACAGTTACAAATTAAAAATAATCTGTTTTCAGAATCGATAAAGTCTTTGCAGAAGTGCTTTATTTATAAAATGCCTTAGGCAATTGTATGAGGATATAGAGCTCTTTGATTCTTTGGATTTGATAGTACTGCACCATCTATTGGTCTTTTTCAGTGAAATCAATTTATGCTTTGAGTTCAGTTCCTAAAAACACCAATGAAATTCACTGTGACATAGGTACTGGTAAAAATTTTGTCATGAAAAAGTAGCAAGAACAAATCCCATTTACAAGACTGTAGTATTTCAGGCAAATTGACAGTCAGGCCTGCAGAATTCACCCATTCTTTCTTGGCCTGTTCTAGTTCCATGAATGAGGAAAATACTTTCCTCATAGAAGTAGTGAATTTTTTACTGTTAAAAAATAATACCTAATGAATTGAAGACTTTTTTTTTATTTTGAGAAATATTAGATAAACTAGTTTTGTCATAAGCAGAGATGAAGTTGAAAATAATAATTTTGAGAAGAGAATAAACTAAAAAAGAAGACAAAAATGAAAAAATGAGTGGGTGTGAGAACTGCAACAATATTGAATACATATCAAAAGATACTTTAAGAATAATACTTTCTTAAGCAGATAGAAAATACTGGGCAATGGGAAAATATTTAAACTCATGAAAAAGAAATAAAAACAGAAGGAGAGCAAATATGGACAAATGTGCAGTGAACTGAATTTGAATGTTTTTGTTGTACTTCTACTCACCTGTAAGAAGCAGGGGTGTATGACCCAGGGCACTTCCCTGATCAGACAGCCTTGTCTTCGTGAGTATTCATTGCGTGACTAATGTCAACTTGTGCAGTCCAAAATTATGGAGACAAAAAAGAGCAAACCTACTCAAACCCTAATCAAATCAAAGAACACTGTTCTATGATTTGAGCTTTTTAGTAAAATATCTATGAGGGGAGTATAGCCTGTATGACGAAAGGAAATAGTTTTCCTGTTATTTCTGTAGCTTAGTGACAAGATATCCTTGCTCAGTTTGTGAAATATTTTAACCTGTGGTACTATAGAATCAAGCTAAATTAACTCTGATACTACCTAAGGGCTAATTAACTATGATACTACTTAACTGGACGCAAAGCTAATTTTGCTGAGTGATCTGTAACAGTTTAAAATAATTTGGCCCTGTATTAAACTGCTAATAACATAGGCAGAAGCAAACCCCTAAGATCAGTAAATTTGCACCAAGGAAGACAGCAGCATATTGATTTCTGAACAGAACTCAGCTACCTGAAATCAAATGCTCTCCAGTGTGCCATTCAACAGCTGTATTAATATTAATACCTTACGGTTTTTCTTCTGAGGCACACAGTGTGAAGTGCACACAAGTATGTGTGGAAGAACCTTGTGTTGCTGGAAGCAAAATGCATGTCTGTAAGTAACAGGAACAGGCTTGCTTATATACCTGATTTTCTGTATAAAGACTTTTTTTTGGGGGGGGGGGGTTGTTTTGTTGGGTTTTTTTGTTTTGTTGGGGTTTTATTCATTTAAACAGAGCTTTGTTTAGATACACAATCACTCCAATCCAAGATTCAAAACACTATATGATTTTCAGAATTAAGGGCTGCTGTGTGCTTACCAGGCATGAGATTAATGTCTTTGAAAATTCACACTGCAGTAGATGACTTTTTTATCTCTCTGAGGATGTAACCCATTGTATGTTTCATAATGCTCTTCTCACTGAGAGGTCATTTAGGCAGTTGTTCTGAACTGTTCTTCTTCTGTGCTCTTCACCAAGCTGCCCCAAAGAAAGCAAGGAAGACAAATGGCCTCATCTGAAGCTGTAGTAAAAACACTTCATGGCCACTTGCAGAAGAAGGAGAAAGAGATATGTAATTGGTACCAAATGCTGATGCTTCTATAATCATAGCTAGCAAAACCCTGAGCACTGGGGGACAGTGTCAGAAGGCAGAGACTATAATGTGAAAATTTAAATACTTTTCTGGACCAGTGAGTGAGTCACTGCAGGCAAGACTGTAATCATAAGCTTGTGGCAACCATATTTTTGCTTGAATAAAATGACTTTTTTTCTTTTTTAATGTCTGCAACATGCAAGTCTCCAAGTATAAAAAACTGCTATAGGAAATAATTCCAGTAGCTGCTGTGAGAGAAGATAGGATGTTTTTTTTCCCTATGTATGTGGGACCTAGGCAGCCTGTGCTTATCTTGCAGCCATGTGAAAAGTAGTGTGTTACCACACTGAATCCATAGAAGTCTGCAGGATAAAATTGCAATGTGGGTTTTATCAGGGAGAAGCTGCATCCAGTTTTCAGGGCTCCTCAAAGGCGAGCAAACTCAGTGTCCCCGAATTGTCTGTGCTTCATGGACAAGCGCTTCAGGTAAATAATGACTGGTATAGTTACACCACCAGAATCTGGCAGTGCTGTTCCAGTTTATAAATAACTTTGTCTAGAAATCAGATAGCAGCATGTGCAGGTGTGTGAGTCATTAGTGCAGGAGACACAATGATGTGTGGAAAAAGCATGGCTCACATCCAAACCAGCCCACACACTTTCATCAGCCCCTTGAAGTCTGCAGCACAGAAAATAAATTTATCAAGTCAGGATGCTGAAGCCCACCCAGACTTAAAACTCAAAGGTGCAGTAATAAGGAATCAAGTGCTTCTCTCAGTACTTTTTGATCAGTCATGCTCAAAAGGCAGTTTTGCAAGTCACTAATTTTCTGAGTTAATGATCACTATTTCAATTAACATGCACAAATGTGTGTCAAAGCTGCTTTCTGTAGATCATTGTTTTAGAACACATACTTATAAGTTCTAAAGAATTACAAAATATCCAAATTATTATGATTTTCTTTTTAAAATTTCATGAGTTGAAACTGGAAACAGCTAATGATATTGACCTCCTCGGTTGCAGAGTTAATGGAGGGTGTAATGAAGAAATCAACAAGTACCAAAATAGCACTTAGGAAAAGGTGCTGGTTTTGGAGATAATTCAAAGGAAAGAAAAAAGGAGCTTTTAGTTCAAGAACATGCCTGTTTTAGTTTTAACTGGTCTGGCAAATTTTATCATTTCAAGGCTTAACTTAATCTGAAAGGGGATACCTTGAATCCTGATGCCAGGTGTGCATTCTCAGCAAAACAACTGAATTTTCAAACAGGATTCAAGTTATTTTTATAACTAAAGTTTAAAGACAGAAGTAATTGAATCCTTTTTCGTAGGAAAGCACATTTGCATCCTAGAACTGGTATGTTTTCAATACAGCAGATTGAATCATTGTTTATCTTCATAAGTTGCACATTTTACTATTTGTTGGACAATCTTTTTGCCATATGTCTTCTTTTTCCTATTTTTGCAGTGAAGTAAAGAGACAAAATTAAAGCACAAGTTTGGATCACTTTCTCTAAAATTTTGAGGTTAGGTCTTACCAGAAGGTACCATATATTTTTTTGCTTACTGTCATTGAAATTACAGTTAGGATTCAAAGTTCTGTGCAGAGATTAGAATTTCCTTTCCTTTTTCTGTTGGCATGTTCTTGGACTAAACAGTAAAAGGTGATATTTGGACATCCTGGTAGACACAGAATACCATTATAGAAAAAGCAGGGAATGTCAAACCATTCAGTCTGTATTAAAAATTACCTGGTTCCACAGAAATTCTGTTAATATTTACGCTCCGCTTCTTCTGACTGACCTGCCAGTAAAGGGTAAAAAATTAACGTCAGCCTGCCTTCAGTGAAATTAGTACAGCCAGAGCTGATTAAAAATGCCCTGAGGCATCAACCACCTTTCCACATTTTTAAAGACAACAAAATTCTGTAAATTGCAGCCATGTAAATCCAAATAAAGATGTCAGAGGTATAACTGCAGGCTCACAGTGATGTAAATCAGAGCACTATTTGGCTTAGCTACTTTTCTGCTATTGTTTCTTGAAACTGTGCTCATAACAAATGAGAGGTAATGTAAATAGTTTTATTAAGAAAGCAGTTCAGGAATTTTTTGTACTTTGTGATGGTCTTTAAAAATCTCATTTCATTTGAAATGTATAAAAATTAGCCTTTTTCTTCCTGCTTGTGGTTTTAGAAGATACTCTCTTGTCTTGGAATGAGGTTACTTTTAATTTGTCACCAATTCAGTAGTTGCCAACCTTAAACCACTAAGAATAAATAATTTTTCTTTCAGCAAATTCTCTGTCACTTTACATAGTAACTGTTCTAAAGTATTACTATACGGTGCTTTTTTTTCTTCCTCAGATATGAACTGAACATGAGGGTTTGAGCTGTTTTCTTAAAGGCAAAGGTTTGTAGGGATAATTTCCCTACTTTCTCATATGAAACATAATCACAATGTAATGGGTACAGATTACAATATATGTTAGAAGTGATTTTAATCAGGTCTGGAAATGCTATAATTGATACTAATTCAGATTGCCTAATTTGTATAATCAGATTCACATAACAGCATGTGCCAAGTGTGTCCAGTTGTATAATCAATTCTGCTAGAATAAGATTCTGTGCTTTTGCAGAAACACTGCATTCCTAAGAAAAAATTTATGAGTAAAAATGATACATTGAAAATATACTACATTCCTTACCCTTATTTTTTATCTTAAAAGTGGAAAAAAGAGTAAGAGCGATTCTGTAGAAGTATGAATGAAGAGTAGACAGGTGTCACCAGCATGAAGTGCCATGACATTCAGTACAGTACTAGTCACTAAATATACATAAATTTGAAATAGGCAAATGTAGAAGACCACTGGCAAATTTCCCAATGTTGAAGAGAAACTCAACAAAATAATGTAAGGATATATGTAGAAAGTATGATGCGATTATGTTGTATTGTGATGCTTCTATGTATTATGGAAGAAAGTGTCAAGCTACAGATGCATCTTGGTTGAAGAGAGATATAAAATGATGTGATGAAAGGAAGGGTCACTTATGCTATTTTGCATTTGTTGTCCTTTGTGGGATATTTTGACTCAGTTGAAGATTTTTTCTGTTTGTGTGTAAAGTTTTTGTTGCTGAAGAAACACTAGAGGCACTTTGTTTGATAAGCAGTAATGTAAGGGAATACAGTTGGTGTCTTGGCTCCTTGGCTTTCTTTGAAGCTGTCACTAAATTATGCATCTCACTTAAGAAAAATTGCTTCACCTTTTTTTCTAGTGGAACAGAACCAACTCTTTCCATCCCCCTGGAACTGATGCTGCAAACAGTGAGAAGTTGGGTGAGCTAAACTTATTCACATCAGGCACAACGTAACCTGCTTGGTTAATGTGCTAGATTCAGGCTTTTGTGTTCCAGTTGGAGCTTCAGTTGGAAGGATTTTGCTGACATTGGCTACTTCAGTCAGGAAAAAATGCCCACCTTACTGAAAGAGGAGCTCAGCATGGCAAAGGATCAGGTTTCTGCAGTAAGTTCTGCCAGAAACAGTCTCTCTTAAACAAAGTCCAATATGAAAAACGACTACTGTTCAAGTAATTTCTTCTTCAAAAATCACAAAATACATCTTGAAGTATGTGAGAGGAGAACCTAAATAAAAACTTATTAATATCATTGGGATCTCAGTGCAGACTGTTATATATAAATTAGCTGAATGTTTTCTTTGTTGAACTGCAAACAGCATTCATACAGCAGCAGGATTAAGTTTCACTCATGACTCTACACAACATGTCCAGCTGTGGGCTTCCCAGTACAACAAGTATGTCCACGAATGTACTGGATAGAGTCCAAAACAGGTACAGAAAAAGGATTAAGGAAATGAAGCATCTCCCCTATGAGGAAAGGCTTAGGGAGCTGGGACTGTTTAGCAAAGAAGAGAATGCTCAGGGGGGAATTTCATCACTGTGTATAAATAGGGGATGGTAGGATACAAAGATGGCGTAGTCAGGCTCTTTTCAGTGGTGCCAAGTGACAGGACAAGAGGCAATGAACACATGCTTAAACACAGAAAGTTCTGTCTGAAAGTCAGGATACACTTTTTTATTGTGAGATAGACAAGTTGCTCACAGAGGTTATGAAATCATTATCCTTGGAGATATTCAAAAGCTGTCAAGACAAAGTCCTAAGCAAAAAGCCTTAGGCAGTCCTGCTTGAGTGCAGAGTGTTGGACCAGGTGACCTCCAAAGGCTCCATCCAGTCTCAGCCAGTTTGTGATTTTGGTCCTGATTCTGCGTTGTGGCTCTAAAGAGAGGATTTTAATTCATACAAAAAGTGAAAGAAGGCATCTTCACTCAGTTATGGATAAGTCAAGAATTAGTTGAAGTAGTTTTCAGTTTGTGTACTCTAATACTTATGGCCTGCAGCAGGAAGTAAGTGAATTTTCTATTTCTCATCATGAACAAGAATTGTGAGTTGCTAACTGAGTTTAAGTAGAGCTGTTACCTGAAGATGACATTCTCATTGTATGGATACACATGGAATTTGTCTCTTGGTTTCAATGCCATTCAGTTAACATGGTCAATTATTACATACATTGTCTGCCAGGCGACAGATGAGTGCAACTTGAAACAGTAAAATCAAAGTCTGCAATTGTGTTGTAGACTCAAAGATAGCTTTGAGGTGATACTTATTAATTCTCCTATGCCAATTTAAAGTTCTCATCTGCAATTCCTATTTTTAGCATTGGTAGTATCAGTCTTCATGCTCTCACTTTGCCAATACCGAGATCTTCCCATCGCATGCAATGACATTTATAAAATTGGTTCCACTGATTCAAGCATAGTGGAAGCCAGGATTCTTTCCAAAATTTTGACAAAATCTTTCTTTGTGACCTTTTTCCTCCCTTCAGAAATCAGTTAATTTTTCTTTGGCTCAGTTTTGCTGTCTCTAGATAAAAATTACTACCTGACATCGCTGCTGTAAAACTTTGTTCGTGGTCTGCCAAAGTGCTTTGAGACACTGAGATTTAGGCATTGCAGAACTGCCTGCCTTACATAACAGCTGCAGGCTCCTGTGCCTGGGGGCTGGCCTCTAGTGACTCCTCTTCAAACAGGGCAGAGCAGAGCAGAAAGACAGTAACAGCCCCTCTTATTCTCTCTGGAAAACATTACACCGGTGAAATGTCCTCTGTGAATTATCTCAGCTTGATTTTTTTTTTGGTTAAGATGATGATATAATTTAGATGTTTCAGATAGAACTGGTGTTCATCCTTTGAAGGAGAGGAACTTTATTTCTGGGTAGGAGTTGTGGTTTTGAGGATTCATGGCCTTTTATGATGCTTCTTATCCCTGTTATTTCAGATGAACTAATAAAAGCTTCTTAGCATTTCTTCGTAAGACTTTGCTACAAAGTCCTGCCTATGTCCAATGCGTGGAGATTCTAGAGTTGATAAAGAAACATCATGTATAACTGTCGGGTTGATTTAATGGCCTCCTACCTGCAGGTGGTCCCACAGACACAGCCCATAGCTCCACCATCCAGATCTGAGTCCTCAGTAGCCCTTCAGTGAGGAGCCTCCATGGCTGTGTCAGTATGTTTATGACATAGAAACATGTTGGTTCTCTGGTGTAATCATACTGATGCAACTTTGGAGCCCTCCTTCAGGCTGCCTGCAAGCTGAGTTTTCCTTGCTTTATAGCTCAGTGTGCATTTGCTGAAGCCCTGGGGCTAAGTGCTGATGCCAGGCATTGGCCTTATAGGTGCTTACACTGGCATGGTGATGTTCCTTATCTGCTACCTCTGCTCTTTTTCAGTTCATACACTTCTGATTTTAATAGAACCACTGTTATTCCTTGTGTAACTTTTTGCCTCCTCTTGTCCTGATTTTCCCTTCTGGAAATCCTGGCTTATTATCACATGTTGAATAACTGAGTGACAGTTTGACGTGTTTGCTGGGACGGGGCTTATTAGTGGGCATCACTGATTCAGGTTTGTGTAAAATACAGAGACATTTCCAGTGAAAATAGCTGGATTTTGCATGTAGGAAATCAGATGATTGGATCCTAGAATAACAGCCATTTAAAATATACTTATTTTTGGCTTTCTAATCTTTAGCAGAAATGTTTCCATATTTCAGATTCATTTGGAGCAACATCATTTAAAATGAGGTGCTGTAAGGAAATTTACAGTACAGTTTACACTCCTTTTCACTTTATATCGAGTGCTAAATTTAATGCAATGTTAAAATGTTTATGTCTTACCAAATACTGTTAAAATAGGTTTAATAGCAACTTCCAATGTTTTTGGGTTCCTAACAGTTTAATTCAGCATGGGTTGTTTAGATTTTTAGAGGTTCACACCTGATAGTGAGGGGAATAATGGATATCTATCTGGATAATATCTATCCATCTATCTATCTATCTATCTATCTATCTATCTATCTATCTATCTATCTATCTATCATGATAGATAATGGGTCAAGATATGTTCAAATACCTGCCAGAAAAAAATAAGATTAGTAGATGTGTTCTGACTGTATACAGTTTTACAGGTATATCATTGTAAATCAAGTTCAATCTGTTAATTTGTTTTGCTAGTTTAAAGACCTTCGGTGCATAGCAGAAAAGAGAGAAGATGAGGTTGTGTTGCACAACTAGAGGGCAGTGATGGGGCCTGCAGAAAAGTCAGTTGAGCACATTTGGCTGCACTCCCACCCTTTCTTGCCTTTTGGTCCTGCATGCAACAGTCTCCCAGTGCCGTGCCTTGTGAGGACAGTGACCTACATAGGAGTCAGGTTTTAAAACTGTAAGAAGTCTGCTTCTACCAGAGACATGTTTTGTAATCTGTCTGGTGACGCAGTTACCTAGTTTGAATGTGTGCCAGTAATTCTATGAGGCAGGCAAGTACAGAGCCAGTGCTGCTGAAGGACTGCTCCCGTGGTCCTTTTCAGGCTGTTTACAGACACCAAAAGCTTCCAGAGTTAGATAGTGAGCTTTATAGGGCAGAGATGCTGCTGTATGTTTGCAAGCATTAGCGCATTTTTATGGTACTGCATTAATAACCACATGCAAATACAAAAAAAAAAAAAAAAAAAAAAAAAAAAAAAAAAAAGGGCAGTAGAAGATTGGCTCAGGAGCCTCTGCAGATTTAGTGATAAAAGCAGGAGCTATGTGCCCTATTTGGGTGCCTACAACTCATGGAGTGTTTTTGCCAATTGTTCTTTCCATGCTTGGGGTGGGAAAAATAATTTTGGTAAATATTTCTTAGAATTGCGGTACCTTAGATAACAATTAGATTTTATCAAATGTGTGGCTAGCCAGACCCTGCACAGCTGGCAGGAGGTAATGGAATTTGGATGAGCGCTTGTGTTTAACCATTTTGCAATTGGATTTGGTTTATTGCTTTCAGAATTCAGTGGAATATTTCATTCTCTGAACCTATTTTGAACACATTAGGAAATGTTTTAAAGGGCAGCTGCCTTCCCTGATTTGGTTTCAAGTGTGTCCACAAAACATTTATCACTATAAACTATAGCAAAAACATTTCCTTTGAAAGGACTTCTTTTCTCTTTCTAGGAAGGCTGTACTAGCTCCTTTCCCCACAGGCTCACCAAGCAAGCTGTGTAAAGAGAAGTGGCTCCTCTGGCCGCTAAAGAAAACAACTGAACCAGACAGGCATTTGCTGAGAGCTCAACCTGGAGTTTGTGCCAGAGTGAGTACACAAGCATTACTGAGAAGCTTCTTTCTTCTGTCAGACATCAGAATTGTTTTCTTTTCTGACCACAGGCAGGGGGTGCTTGGAGTATGCCAGAAGCTGTGAGTTAGACTGTATTGTATAGTTACGGCAGCTTGTGCTCTCGGAGGAGGCTCAGTAAGGGCGAAGCCACATGCAGGGGAAGCAGGGTAAATGTCACTGCATTTGCTGAAGCTGAAGTCAGGGCTGCTTTCCAGCCAGCAAGCGTGAAGCTCACATTTTACCTCTGCAGTGTGCTGCCATTGCAGCACTGGCTGTTTTTCACCATTAGCTAATACCTTTCTGCATTGCAGGTCTGCACGCATGCAACTTTGTTGCTTTTATACCTTCTCTCACAAGAGAAAATTTCAGAACTTACTTACTGTGAAGAACACAATTCTAGAAAATAGCCTTCTTGTGCAGCTGGAACCAGCAGGGGTTTTTCTTACGCAGCAAGGAAAGTGTTTGCAGATTCCATAAGGACCCTCATCCCCAGGCTGTGCAGCGAAGGGAAAGGTGGTATCTCTTGACGACACCCAATGTCAGAAAAAGCTTGGTCAGAGGTCTCCTTCCTGTTTCTGACGATAAAAAGATTTGTATAATGTGTGAATTTATTGTGAAATCCAAACCCAGATTATGAGAAGAAACCCTCGTCTTTAGCAGTTCAGAGGAACACTAAGAAGCATTTTATTAACTAACGAATTCTATGTCTCATCATCTATGAAAAGCTAGATGAAAGGAAAATGAGTGTCACATTGTGCTGCTGTAGTGTAGGTATCCAGATGCTGATGTGCCCAGACAACTGTGCAACCAGGTGTGGAACTTTTGGCCTGTAAAACTGTGATTATGAAGAGGAAACGTATGGAAGACTGCCCTTTAAAATTCTGAGGGAGCACTGGTGTGTTTCTGAACTGATGCCATAAAAGTATCTACTAACAAGCACAGTTTGTAGCTTACTTGTTCTGGTAGTTAATATTGCAGAATCTGGAGATGCTTTATATACTTCTAAATATCAAGCTCCTGGTTCAGTTATTGTTGTGGATTTGAAGGTCTAACTTTGGGGATACAAATCTGGAGGTGTGTGAAGATACTAAAGCAATGGAAATATATCCTGTGGGAAGCCAAAAGTAACTATGGTCAGCCCAGATATTTGATCTTACTGGTGTAGTTTTGAAGTAAAGATACGTCATCTTTGAGACCTAGCTGAAAATGTAGGTAATTACATAACTGAATACTAAAACTTCTTGTAATTATACTGTTTGTTTCCATGGTAGTTATGTTTTAATACTCCTAACATGCAATAATGAAATAATAGAATTTTAAAAAGAAAAAAGTGAGATATTGAAAGTGCCTGTTACTTCTTTTCATAGGTTTCCTGCCCTGATAAAATACTGAACAGCTTGTAAGTACAGCCTTTTAGCTTTAGTATGCTGCTCTGAATTTGTCAGGTGAGTGTAGTTGCTACCCAAGGATACTCATAGGAGGCTTAATTAAGAGAAACTGGGCCAGGTCACCTGGACCCTGAATGTTCAAGTAATTCACAATATAAACTTGTTAACCTGAAGTTACTGTATCTGAATGACTTATAGTTGTCATGAAAAGTAATGCAACAAAAGTGAGTCTCTTTCAATATCTCAGCACCTTCATTAGGTTGTTACTCAGCCTAAACACCATTTTTATAAAATGTACTATTAAATACTTACTGATGTGTTTGTCAATATGTCACAGTACTGATGAATCATTGCATCTAATCCTATTAGGCAAAATAATTTAATGAGGCACATCTGTTAATGCTGGGTTTGATTTTTTTTTCTGCCTATTTGCTTTCTTAGAAAACCACTTTAGTAAATCTGCAGAATCTTTTCCTTTAATTAATTCAAAATAGATGTGAAAGGAAATTCTCTTTCAGATATATTCCATTTTGCTTCAAAACTGGTTTTTAATAGCCTTCAGTTTAACAAAGGAAAATTACTTTATGTACTTCAGAAGGGTATATTGCATGTTTTTCCATGAGTTTCACACAAATACTTTGAGCATTGGTGTAATGGAAGCATGTGGCATACTCAGCCTTTGGGCCAGTTTTTACCTTGGAACACCAGGAAATTAGTAATTAGTTATCTGTCACTAAAAGGAGGGTGAAAGGATGTGTCTGTCTCATGGTGTTAAGTGCCATTTCCTCAACTTTTTACATTCTCTTCGGAGGGAAAATCCCTGAAGTGTGACTCTGGCATAAAAATACCAGCTCCTTACAGTCTGTAGCTCAGACAGACAAGAGTTCAATATTACATATTTGTATGGAGTCTCCACAGTCATAGCATAAACATGTTAGAGATGCTTTTAAAATAGTCTTAATACTGCAGATTAAATTCTGTAATATAAAATAATAATGCAACAACTGCTATCTATCCCACTGAGCAATTTTGGTTAAAAAAATCTTATTTAGAAGTCAGCTACCATTAGAAACATCTTCATTCTTTGTGTACTTTGTGCTGTATTACAACTTGCCAGAAGTGGTTTAGGGGAAAGTCACTTAGACCATTCAGAGAGTACAAAAGAGGAAGAATAGTAGGGATTGCTTTGTCAGTCTTAGGTAAACAGCAATAATTGAATCACAGGGTGATTCTTCTCTATCTGACAGGTGTTTTCTTGGTTTCTTTCTTCATAATTGTTGACACTTATTTCTTCTACTGGTTTTCCTCTACTGGTTTTCCTAAACAGCTTGGTGTCTTTCTTAATTGTGCTGCATCTTACACAATTAGTTTGAGTGGTGAAAAGAGTGATGTATGTCAGCGGCTTTCCAGGCTCTTAGCATTTCATAAAACAGTGTTTTAAGGGTGGTAATTTCTGTATAGGGCCAGTGCCTTGGAGTTTGGGTTTAGAGATCAGTGGTTTTCAATATTGCAAGGTTTTATTTTCTTCTCACTAAAAAGACTTTTTTTGCTAGCTGGTTTTGTGATGCCTGAATGTTCATAAGCTTCTCTTGTGCTTTCCATTTTTATAGGGCCACATTAATTTTGGGAATAGAAATTCCAGTGTGGAGACAATAAATACTAATATTTACTTATTAAGTAAAAAGGTATCCAGCTTCGTTATGGTATTTGAAATTTCACTAAAGGCCAGATTTTTCTAAAGTTAACTTTTTCTGCTCTGATCTCTTACTTGGCTGTGCTTTTTACTACTATTACAAGAAAATATAGATTGGGGGGGTTGTTTCATTTGGAAATAAAAACTAAACTGAAATATCCAAAATTCTCTCAGAGAAACTCTGACCATTAAAAAATTAATCCCTCTTATCAGTTTTTTCCACTTGTACTTCATTTTTCGTTTTGTGTACTCTTTCCTGTAGGTCTGGTGTGATAGTTGGCTACTTTAATTACTGCCTCTTCGAAAAGATGAGTGTTTGTAGAGTTTAAAGTGTTGTTTTCCTTTGGAGGCAACTGTGATGGGAAGAGGATGAAAGTAGGCTGTTTCCTAATTAGCAGTGTAGGTGTGCACCCTTAAAGTCTGCAGTTACAGTGACAGAGTGTCAGGTGTACAGATACAAAATTCAAAGGATCTGAGGATCTGTTCCAAAAGCTCACCAAATTACTCAAACACAGACTAAGCAGGTATGGAATGAGTGGAGTGTTCAAGGCAGATAAAGTCTAACAGCAGTTGCTGCTGTTTCTGTTCTTCTGGGTTTTTTTCCTCAGATAATCTCAATAGCCCGTGTCTCTGGGTTAGCAGTATTTTTCTAATTAAATAGAATTTCAAAGACAAATGCCACTCTCTTAATGCCAAAATTTGTCACAGACAGGATTTCTTACAATAGACAGACAGACCAAAGAGAAGAAAGGTTAGCTGCTGCAGCATTCTTTTGGCTCTGTAAACAACAGAGTGCCTCAACTCCCTCTGGCTTTGCAAATGGTAAGGCTATTCAGCAGCTGTAAAATTTACTAAAAGTCTCAGACCTAAGCCTGGGAACCACTCAGGAGTGGCAGTATGTTACAGATTTTTAACCAGTGTGTGGCTTAAAAATGCTGGGTTTGGACTTTAGTCCATTGTCATCCTTGTGAAGTGCCAGTCCCACAGGTATTCAACTGTTGGACTGGTCTAGTTTACTAACTTCACACAGCCAACCTAAAATCATCTTGGGCACCTCAAACTGTGTTCCCAGTCCCTCCTTTTCAATCTTTGTTAATGCCTGATGATACATTAAGGCCCAGTTTTTCAAGCATGTTCTTTTAACTTTTTTTTTAACCTTCTTTGAGAACACAATCCATTATCTGACTAATAGTGTAGGATCAGTGTGCTGTGTTCCATTGTGCTGGTTTTCTCCAAAATCTGTGTACTCTAGATGTAGAATTCCTCAACTGGAATATGACTCAAGCTTGCTTCTTGAGTTCAGAACAGAAAAGCAGTCCAGAGAATAAAGATTATTTTTCTAGGGAAGCTGTAATGTCTACAGTTATTTAAAGTAGTCTCCAGAAAACATTTTATAGATTTGAGAATCCACAGATTCCCAGAGAAACTATGGCGGACCCTGACTTCTGGAACCTGTGAACTTAATTGTATTTGTTCTTTCTTGAACATTTGATCTCTTTCCGTGCATCTGATATGCCTTGCCCACAATAACTTTGTTTATGTTTAGTGCTCTGCTGAGGAGTGAGCTGAGACCTTCCTGTGATGTGTCCCCGAAGTTTAGGTCTCTTTCTTACTATACAAGAAATTGCTATAAACAATTGCAGTTGTTTTTAATGACTGCAGGTTTCTTTCCATACTAGGTGATGCAGATGTACCTCCCCTTCTGTGGGATTGCCATATCCAATGCCCAGCTATTTGCAGCTTCAAGGAAGGAATATGACAGAAGCAGGGTAAGTGCAAATTGTACAGTGGACCAACATCAAACTTCTGTCTTTTGTTCCTGCAGGTTCCAGCCATGCATATGTGTTTGCTAAGCAGACAGCTTTATTTCAAAAACTGTATTTTCAAAAGATCCCTGTCTTGATTGAGGCAGCAAGCAGAGAGTGTGGGAGGGAAATACACTTGTAGTGGTGGCTGTTGTTTCCTGATGTTTCAGTTCCACATTTTGTGATGCTGAAACAATTGCATTTGTGGCACAGACGGTGCCCAAGAAAGTGTTACTTAGGCAGAGATTCAAACTCTCGTAAAATTCTGTTGATCTCAAGCATTTGCCATCCTGAATTTTTAATATTCAGCTCATGTGCAAATAATGTGGATATATCTTTATAAATTAAGCAGGGAAAAATCCCTCTATGTGAAGGGTTTTGACAGCATGCCTCCATAGAATACACGCTCGTGATCGCTGGTGCTGTGCATGCGTTGGGACAGGAGGCTCTGAAGTGAAAATAATGCTGAGCTCCCCTGTCATTCCCATGTCAGACAGGTCTTTTATTTTTTGAAGAAAAAAAATGGTAATTTGGAGGGGTTTTAATAGTGGTTGGCTTGTTTTTTATCATCCTTTCTGCAGTGACAGGAAATTATGTTTTTGTTAGCTTGGATCACAGGTCCAAAACTTCAGTAGATATACCTCTGGTAGTGTTGAACCTACCTTCCTTCACAAGGCAGGGGTAGCTACAGTAGTCTGGGTCTGTATATTGAGCTGTGACATTTTTATGCTCATGGCTTTTGTGCTTTCATGTATGAAAAGTAATGCTTTTCACTACTTTAAAAAATAACAATAGCCCTTGCTAATGACCTTTATATTTAAGGGTCATGAGGCATCTGAGCTTGTCTTTGAAGTGTCCAGGTCTGTCAGCAGACTATTTTATTTGGGGAAGAGATTTGGAGGAGACTTGAGGGAAAAAAAAGATAAGCTGCCAAAGTTTTTTTGGTGTTTATTTGTTGGTTGGGATTTTGTGTTCTTTTGTGGGGTTTTTTTTATGTTCAAATAAAATAATTGTTTGACTACAGAGACTTAAATTTTGCTGCAGGTTTCCACACTGCAGGGAAAAATACAGACTTTTGAGGAGTCAGCGTTTAATCTTCTGAGGGAGATAATCAGCAGAAAAGTGTTAGGGGCATTCCCATTCTTCATTAGAAAATGGTAAATTCTGGTAAATTGAGTTAGAGATAGAGATTCTTTGTTTCTTGTTGGTGCTTCAGCCAGTATTGATGTGGGTATTTTTCTTTCCAGTTTTCAACATGCAAAATGGGTAATAAGAGAATAAAATGGAGTTTAAATGTCCTAGAAAATTCAGTATATAAAATCAAGTAACTCAATCCATACTGCCTTGCATTACAGCCATTGCTTCATTTTTGGAACAAAGTGAAATAGTTCGAAAGATTCCCATTTGTTTGCTAAGAGTTGGATTGTGCCCAGTTGTGAGCTAAGGAATACTTCTTTCATTCTTCAGATACCTCCACTTCAATTTTATTGCTGTAATCATTAAGAACTGTATTTGAATGAAGATTTCAATGGATCACTCGTATAAAATCCATCCCAGAGACGATGCCTTCTTTGCAATGCTCCATGCATTTATTAATTCTACAACCAATACAAGAGTTTTCTGTCATTGTGTACAGGCTTTATTGGAAGTAGTGAATGACCTCTTTGAGGAACAGACTGACTTAGAGAAAATTGTCAAGAAAATTATGCATCGGGCCCAGACTCTACTGAAGTGTGAACGGTGCTCAGTATTACTTCTGGAAGATATTGAGTCACCAGTAAGTACAGTTGCATATCATATGTAAGTACAGGACAGGAGGTATTTTTCAGTGTGTTGTTCCTAAATGTAAGTTAGGTACACGTTGAAACTTTATCAATACCCCTGTTGTCTCTATCCCAGTAGGCTTATATTGTGATAGCAGCAAGCTTTTACATTGAGCAGGTGAAATGGAAATCCAACTTTCAGAATTACTGAAGTATTTTTGATTTTTTGCAATTACTATGTCTACTTGACCCATGAATAATTATTTCATTGCCAATCTCTGTTGAACAGATGGATGTAAACTGTATGAAAATATTTGACAGTTTTGACAGGGGCTTTCACTGGGACTTTGCAGTACTGATATTCATAGGGTATGAGAGCCTTTTAAAAAATGTTTAAAGTTTTTATGAGTATTGTTATTAGTAATAAATTAGGTGGCTGCCTTTATATTGGTAGCTCGCTCCAGTGTTTTCAGGCTATTCAATATAAGCTACCCTCCTTTCTTCTGATTTGAGAAGTAGTTGAAGGATGAAACATTGTTTGTAATAGCTTTTTTTTCTACCCAATTATTATTTTTGTATTCACTGATTCTGCAATTAATTATTTGTTGCTGGGTTGTGACAAGTCAGAGACAGAATTGTAAATTTGTTTGTACGGTGGAAAGATCCCCATTATTTTCCTTGGAGGAAAGATATGATTCACATTTCATTTCAGTTAATAAAAATTAAGAACTTTCAATGGAGTATGCCCTAAATTGTACCAGCCTTCCTAAAAGCAAGATCAAGGTTTTTATTTCACTTATGTTCTCTGCTATAAAATTTTAATGTTTCTAGTTCATGTTTTCTTTCTAGATTCCCCTAGCCATTCCCCCTCCCCAATTTTATAATTACAAGATATAGTTCTACTACATTCTTCTGAAATGTCACTGTGTTTGTAAGTATAATATGATTTTTATTTTTGACAGAAATGTCCATTGTGTTAGGAAGTTGTGGGTGGCAGTTCATTTTTCTGCTCTTGGTACTATTTCTGCCTTTGAGCTTGGAGGTGCTTTTCCCAAACCACAAGCAATGAGCTTTTATTCATCTAGAAGAGATTGTGGAATATGGACCAAAAGCTTAAACTTTTTCTAAATGATCATAAATTTTAGGTTAATTTGGAGCAGGAGAATAGCATCTTGCCAGCAGGTTGATAATTTTTACAAGTGGCAAAACAGTTATTTTCCTGACTTTCTCCTGTTTTGGAAGGTTAACATATATATCAAAATAGATGTCCTTAGAGTAACTCAATGTCTAACCATGTCTAAAATATTGTCATTTGTACATTGTGCAGAAAGCTTTTACGATTCAGAACCAAAGTGAAGATGGGGGCACTTCCAAAAACATGGCCTCTGTTCTGTGTCGCTTTTAGCCACTCCTAAGATGTTTCACTTATGTGCTTCTGACAGATATGTCCAAGTGGGATTGGTTGCAGTTAGTAATGCAAAGCGGCCTTTCTGTTTATTTTCCTATATCAAAAAAGTGAAGTTTGAATAAAGCTCCACAATTCATGTCCCAAAAGCCTTTAAAAGGAAGTGCATACGCTTGTGGAAAATAGTTTTCTGAGGAATCCAAAGATACCATTTGATTTGATACTGATTTTTAGGGAATTGTGCACAGTTTGTATTTTTAACATGAATTCTCTACTTAGAGAATACAGATTTGTATTTTTATCATAAGGCTATTGGATAAAAATACAGTTGAAATAGAGGAACCTTACATTACTGTTTTCTTAGATGTTTATTCATTTTAATAACAACCTTAAGTTACTTTTTTTGTGACAGGTGGTGAAATTTACAAAATCCTTTGAATTGTTATCTCCAAAATGCAGTGCTGATACTGACAACAGGTTAGTGCTCATGTCTTCTGTGGTTATGGATAACTTCATTTTTCACACAGTTTTAAATTTTACTTAGTCGAGATTTTATTTTCTTATGGAACTTTGTGTAGATTTGATTGAAGAATGTAAGCCTAAGATTTTTACTCAGACAAGACTCCTGCTTGCTTCAAATGGAGACTTGCTTGAATAAATATATCTGCCTATGTTTTTTCATATATATATGTTTATGTGTGTATATATGCAGTAGCATTGTATCAGTGTCTCAGGTAAGAAACCAGGGGAAAACTGACTTTTTGTGGATGACCTCATTGATAGCATGCAAATGTTGTTTTGCATGATTAATATTGAAGTAAAAATTACAAAATTATTTTAGATTGTTGATTTCTTACAAAACTCCTCTGTACAGTTGTGTTGAAAGGCTTCCAGTAAAATTTTATTCCTGCTCTTGTCAGATTGGAAAGCCTAGAAACTGCGGAGCATATGTATTTCCTAGAAATTGTGTTCCTGTGAGTAAATCTTGTTTGGGAGCCCAGTCAAAATGGAAGTATATGTTTTGCTTAGAGGGATCTGTAAACATTTATAAAGGGCCAATTTTAAGTAGTAAAAGAAAGCATTTTTTTCATGTGGGGTTGTTACATCAATCCCTGCAAGGTTACACCACTGGTAGCAGTTCACATAAAATGTCCTGTACACCAAATGAGGGGATGAGGATTCAGGGCTATTATGAGAACATTTCTTCCATCTTTCAGGGCTCAGTGTTTATCACACAGGTTTTATGCAGATTAATTCATACTGATTCTGAAGGAGAATTTTCCATATCAAATGGCTGTCATGGTGATAAACCATTTCATGGAATGATTTCCCAGCATTAGAAAAATGGGTAGTGTTAGAAAATTTCTAAGATGTGCAAGCTGACAGCAGAGTCCAGGGCCACACAGAAATATGGGTAGAAGCTATCTCCCCTCCATGTCCTGGTATGGGCATGGTGAAGCAAATGGAAAACAAGCAATAAAAAATAGGAAGATTTAAATATGAGTAAATAATCTGTTGATTTATCTGGGAATCACAAGTTTTTTTGCTTTTGACAAAGTGTTTCAGAGTAGCAGTTGGTCTTTCCTAGGGGGTGAAAATACACTTCTTTTATTCAAGGACAGGAGTATGAATCAAGGAATGTGGTTGTTATTCCTGTTTTTCTCAAACTTGATCTGTAGCCAGATTAGTCAAAACAATGTAGAGTGGTGTCAAGATAACCAAGCTGGCTCATTTCTTGTTACCATAGTTATATTAGCATGTTGCTACATAGCAGTTTGTAGTATCCTGCTCTGCATGTAGTCAAGTCAAGATTATTTTAACTTTAGTCCAAGACATGGATAAACACATGCAACCTGGTATCATGTGTTATAAGATTCATAAAGGTATATTTCTATGCATTTTAACCTAAAAATGTATCGCCTTTTCTTTGATGATTTTTTCCTGTGGAGAGTGAAGTTGCTTTTATAAAGACCAAGGTTAGACTGGCAGATATGATGTCACATTTGGATCTTACACAGGCACAGCTTGAGTTATTGGCACTATTGTGGAAAAATAAAGGTTATTTAGGATACAGAACAATGCTGGGAGCCCTTGACATTTGAACATTTTTCTAGTGAGTCTTGCCCTTTTCATTCTACATTCTGCAGCTGTAACTGATGTAAAGTCATGAGACTTTTCATGTGGGAAAAAAAATGGCAAGAAGAGTTTCTTCATTATTACAGTAGTTAAGGAAACTATTATTTCTTTGAAATTTTAGTTAAAATCCAAAGAAATTTTAAGCTGAGAACAGTTCTCGTTATAAGTTTTATCTAAATGAGAAAGAAGGTCCTAAGACAATATTTCATTCCATAATACACTTTCTCACACAGTTTTAGAAGCTGGTTTTTCTTTTGCCCTCCTTATATCTGTATGATAGCAGCTCACCTGTTAAATCCCTAAATATCATAGGAAATACTCATATCTATTTTCTTTACTGTTTTTTGGTAAAGAAATACCTTGTAAGGCCACAGTTGCATTTATCTGTTCAGCTTGCAATTTTTCATCACACACCATGACCAAGTATTTCCGTTGTCCATACTGGCACATTGATGCTCTTGTTTTTCCCAGCGATTTTGTTCTTGAAGTACAAGTTTGCCAAAACCTCCAGATTTTCTCTCCCTTTGAAAAAATATTACAATAAATCTTAGAATCCTTGAGAGCTCAGTTCTGATATGATCTAGGTGAAGATGTGCCTGATGGAACGTGCTGCAGACGGTGCCTTTGCTGCACAGAGGCAGCGGGTTTGGCAGATGAGGTTACATTTTAGCAGGTAGCTGAGATGACAGTTCTCTAACCTGGGTACCAGTGCTGGTGGACAGGTCTCCTGCCTGGGCCAGAGTATGAATTGTGTGGGCAAAAGTATCTGTGCTCCTTCCCTCCTGGGCTGGTACAGAGGAAGTGTTGAAATCCCTCAACTGTTTTACTGCCCCTGGGATGATGTGCCTGTCTTCTGGAGTATGGGCGCAGAGTGCTTGTTAGGAATGAACATAATAGAACCCACTTTTAAACCTTCGTCATGAATTTCATCTTGTTTCCTTTACTTGAATTCATTTGCTGCCAAAAGTGCTTGACACTCATAATGCAGTCCTGATTTATGTCTTATATGATAATGATAATACCATTCAGATAAGTTATGAACTGGTAACTATGCATTTGAAATTAGATCCTTACCCTTAAAGATTTTTTTTTTTTTTTGCTTCCAAAGTATTTGAAACAAATTAAATTATGAATTAAATTTTAAATTATAAATGCGATTTTTTTTTTTACTTAGCTCAAAACCCGTTATATTTATATAAAGGTCTCTGTCAGAGTATACACAAAGTATTCTTATCCCAAATGTAAGTTGATTCCTTTAGGTTTCTGTAAATCATTATTATTTTTATTTATAGCCTTTTAAGCATATTAAGTTTTCTTTCATATGAGTGATGTAGTTGACTTAGTCTCCAGAAAATCAATGCAGTCAACAAAAATCAATCCTTTCACTTCGACTGAGTCTTTCAAGGATTTTACTATGCAGCCTGCTTTCATTCATGAGCATTACTTCAAAGCCTCAAGCTTCTCCTTAGCTTCTTAATAACTTTTTTCTAAGTAATGTTTCTCAGGTGGTAAAATTTTATCAGTTTTCTTCTCAATACTAAGACAACAGGCTTCTTTTTTTTTTTTTTTTTTTTTTTCCACACATGAGTAGCCAGACATGGCCAATGTCAGGAACCTGCCTGAAATAAGTCAAAGAGAACTTTCCTGCTGATTAGGTGAGGGATGAGGTGAGGACTTTAGGGTCTGCATAAACACTGAGTTTTCTGGAGAAGCTTCAGTGGAGTGTGGTGAGTTGAGGCCATAATTCCAGTGTCTTAGTCTCATTTAGTGATAGCTCTCTACCCCCTCAGTAATTGTTGCAGAAGCTCAACCACATAAAAAGAAAAGGAAATCTTCATGTCTTGTGTGACTACTTGGATCCACTTGCTGTAATATACTTGAAGGATTGATTTAAGACTTATTTAATGATCCCCTCTTCAGCTATTCCAATCTGGCATTTCAGATAACAAAATTTTTAAAAATGTCATTTTGACAGGAAAATTATTGAAAATAAAAATTGAAAATATCACAGATTATTAGATTAATTTCAAAAAAAATCTTAAAATTATATATTTTCAGGTATTATTAGAACAGGTTGCTTTTCATGAGCAGTCCTGTATCCTACAGAAACTTAGAACAAAATCCACTGTTGATTCATAGGTAAAATTTATCAAATATTTTATTTACCTGAGACACCAATGCTGTTTTCAATAGAAAGAGTTTTTGAGGCACCATTTCAATAATACCAAATACTGTTCTGTAGTTAATTTTTGATAACCATTAATAATTGTGAATGGTTCTGCTGTTCCTATTAGTGTGCACATGCACTATTAGTAAGACATACTGAACTTGCAATTAACGTTGACAGTATTCTTTTCTTCCCTTGCCCTGTATTTTGATAGTTTCAAAGACAGCGTGGAAAAATCATCATCTTATTCTGACTGGCTAATAAATAATAGCATTGCTGAACTCGTCGCTTCCACAGGTCTCCCAGTGAACATCAGTGATGCCTATCAGGATCCTCGCTTTGATGCTGAGGTAAGAGATTTTTACAAATGGAATTATATAATTACTTTCGAGCACTGTGACTAATATAAAAATTTTGGTTTTATATCCAAGTGGCTGTGAGACATGTGAATATTTATTTTGAATTATTTTTTCTATCCAGTAAGTTTTCCTTCTGGTCTCCTGTTGTTGATGTGGTTTTATACTGTAAAAACAGATCACTGAATTAATGTATGATTTTAAGCAGTTACTTTGTCCATGATTCTTTTTTTTTCCCTATTTATAAGTGATAACTTCCACTACCAATAGCCTTGATATTTATGCAAACTTATTTTTATTGCTGAAAATTTGTTGGTGTTCAGTGTTAGCATCACCAGAATTGTTAGCTGTTGGGGTGACTGGGGCTGTACACAGACAGAGTGTAAACAGAGCTGGTATCCAGACAGACAAATGTTGTTTGTGATCTAATTTAGCCAACCAACAATTTAATTTGCTCAAATACACACTGGATTGGATACTTCTTCAAGATACTTATCATTCCCAATGAAAGTTGTTTGTGTACCTTAAGGTATTTATTTCCTGTTAGAAAGGTGTAGCTACAGCTGAAAATGTAAGTATACTTAACATCTAAAGAAATATTAGAGGCGTATGGAGGGACAAAATCTTCATTGAATTCTAATCCAGCATTACTGTGGAGGGCTTGGCCAGAATTTGGACAGCACATTAATCACAGCCTTGGTCAGAAAGCTTTCTAAAATATATTACTACAGTAAGTGTTCTTGGAAGTGATTCATGTTGAGAGTTTGCTTGGTCCCAATTTTATTCCACGTGTCATTAAATGGATTATCTCTCAAACCAGCAGAAATTTTTGAAACAAGAAAAAATAAAAGGGGCCTGCTATAAAAGTATAAAAGAAAGCTGCATTGATGTTAATCTGTTCAGAATTGCAAGAAATACAATTAATGCCTGGGGTGTTTAGATATGCTAACTTAGAGCATGCCAGTCCTTGATGTTTGCAGTTGTACTTGTATTATATCATGTCCTGAATAATTCAGCTCTTATTTGTTTCACAGTTAGTCCTTTCCAAGTTGGAGGCACTACTCAATATATATAAAGAAAATTATAAAAAGGGCAATAGTTATTTTCTTTTGATGGCTTCCTATGAAAATTTAATTCTGAAATTCAGTTTTTCTACTCAATTATTTCTACAGACAAGAGTAGTAAGAGGAACATAGTATCCCTTATTACTTAGATAGAACCAAACATATGTTTGTAGTTCGGGACAGAAATTCTGCTCTCTGCTTCTGTTGAAAATCATCTCTTTTTTTTTCAACTCATTCATCACGAATTTAATGCAAAAGTATTTTACAGTTCATTTTAGGACATATGTTTGAATCAGTTATTGTCCCACTCCCCTGGATTTTAGGTGGCACTCCACACTGTGATGAGTTCTGAGTATGTATAAATAGGCAGTAATGTAATAAAAAAATGAGTTATATCTTTTGCTAGCTAGGAGATCACAGTGATCCCATCCTGCTTCCTATATATGAATTATTGCTGGTCTTTTGGTTTTCCTCTATTAAAGATTGCCTGTAGCAGTGGCAGTTTTAGTAAGACAACATCTCCTGATCTTCTGTGAGTGGACTCATTCCACGCTCTAATCTCATTTGAAAAACTGTTTTCTTTTCATTAGATTTCACAGCAGTGACCCTAAAGAATAAAGCTTATTAATTGCAGAAAAAAAAGAATCAGTGACAGTTAAAATAAATTGTGAAGTTGTGTACTGTATTACACAGAAAATAATAAATGAGGCAGTAAATTGTCATTGGAACAAAAGGACCAATTATCTCAAATCTAGGGTTTGCCTCAATTCTTACATTTCTTACTGACTTCCACTTCTGCACAGTTCCCTACTTAGTCTCACTTTTTTTCTGAAAAAGTGTATTTCCCATAAGCCTCCTTTTACAGCTGCCTTGCTAAATCTAGTTTCAATTTGACAATTGGGAAGGGTACTTCTAAGCCAAAGTTGTTCAGTGAAAGGTATCTCTACTAATCCACCAGTGTAAGTAATCCAGAATTTGTCTGGACATTGCCTCAAGTATAGTTTGTCTTTAGTGCCAAATCAGAGTCAAGGAGTGTAAGCTTCATGTGGCAAAGATGCCAATGTTTGTATTTTCTTTGGCAATTTCTAGAATAATCCTTATGACTTCTGGTTACTGTGGATGAAGTTTCAGCAGAATTTTTTCTGAGAGCTGATTCATATGAAATGACATTTATAATGTAAACTGACTCCTTGACATTTCTATTACTATGATTTAAAAGGCTGAAAACACCACCACTAATGGAAGCTCTCATTTCTACATTTTAGGCTGACCAAATTTCTGGCTTTCACATAAGATCTGTTCTGTGTGTTCCTATATGGAACAGCACCCACCAAATAATTGGTAAGACTTTCTTCATGGCTGTGTCATTTTTGTGCTAACGTAAATTTAGTTTTATCTTTTTAATTCTGTGTTACTTTTACTTCTTTTTCCCAGCTGAATATTGTTAGGAAGTTACAGTACCTAGGATGCATGCTAAGTATCCAAGAAGGGAAGTTTTGACATGGATACTGTATGGGCTTCTTCAGCTTTCTGGTTGTGTCGTTATTAAGTTATATATTGTACTGAACTTTAATGAGATGAAAAAAGAAATTCTAACTATATTAGTGAAAAATGTTTCGTATGCATTGATGTTTCCCGTGGGTCTCCCTGTTTAGTACATGGGCAACAGCAGCTTGACTTTTTCTGCAGTCAAGCTAAGTTGTTGTTTCCCTCTACTGATAAACTGGATACATTCAGGGAAGATTTGCTGGAGGAGCTGTGGCAGTGGCTGGAGTTGCCTGTTGCAGTGGTGGTTGCTGGATCAGGATGTGACAGAGTTTTAGGGAATCTTTGATAGGATGCTCCACAGCTATGCTATGCCAGCAGCTGGCCCTGTGTTATTTCCTGCTTCTGGCACAAAAAGGAGTGCTTGTAAATAACAGTGCTGATTCCTCTGTTGACTTTCCTCAGAAGAACTGACGTCAAAGCTATAGCAATTTATACTGTCAGGGCAAGAGTTAGATCCCTGTGCATTGTGGCTGTCAGGGAGAGCTGAGATCAGTTGTGCATTGCTGAAGGCACTTGGTGTCCTGCAGGATCTTTGAGCTTCTTAGCAGAGATGATGTGGGAGTTGAGACTTAGAAAAATACTTCTTGTTGTTTATTGTGAACTGCGCATTATCTTCAAGAACAAGAAATAATCTGGACTCTTGGCAGCTGATTAAGAATTTTTCTAAGGGCTTATTGTAGCTAAATGAAATAGAAATGTTTGTTGTAGTAGAAATCAGCATTTCATCATTGGAAATCATCAGAAAATGCTTTTTCTCATTGGCTCAGTAAATTAATGAACCAGTCATGAGTAAAAAAGGGTTTGTATACCCAGGTGATGCTAAACTAAGATTGTAGGAATGAAGGTACTGATTCAGTAAATTGTATTGGTAACTCCAAATTTTTAGGACAACTTATCTGACTGCTGTTAGCGAAGTGATCAAGTTCTATCTCAAATACATCTTTAACCTTTTGTGAAAAGCACTGTGAGTAACTTTTAGATTTGCAGTATTATACTTAGAGAGTAAAGAATAACAGCTGAAAGTACTGGTATCAAAACAACCAAACTATTGCACATCTGTGTCTGTTTAATTATTTTCAGAATAAATATTTGCATTTTGCTTTTTAGTTTGAAATATGTGGTTTACATTTTGCCAATGAATAAAACATTCTGCATTGTGCATTAATGAATGAAGATTATAATTCATATTAACTCTTTCTAAAGGGGTAGCTCAAGTGTTGAACAGGCTTGATGGGAAATCCTTTGACGATGCTGACCAGCGACTGTTTGAAGTAAGAGGCATTCAGTTCAGTATTAATATGCTTTTTCAGTAGCATTTGCTATTTCTCAGTAATTTGCTTCAATCCACTCCAGGGATGGGGGGAGAATATCTTATCTATATTTGTGGTTTGACATTAATTCTCAGAAATCCTCACTTAGAAGGTGGCATCCTAATTAAAACAAGTTTCTGGTGTCTAAACTCTCATCTGGAGGCCAGTGGCTCACCTGCATTCTTAAAATAACCTGTTTAAACATGATTATTCCTAATATTTCCATGCAATTTCTTTTAATGATTAAGACAGTATTCATCTTTGTGCTTGTATTATAACTCATTCATAATTGACTCTCTTTTTTCTCTTTTTAAATTTTAGGCTTTTGTTATTTTTTGTGGCCTGGGTATCAACAACACAATTATGTATGACCAAGTGAAGAAATCCTGGGCAAAACAATCTGTGGCTCTTGACGTATGTGCACATCTTCACGAGACCTTTTATTGCTCCTAACTGTCACATGTAAAAGAGACAACTATATTTAAAAAAACTATGATTATTTAAACTTCTCTAACAGATTCAACAATATAGTACTGTTGTCTATTATATATCTGGAGATTCTGAACATTATCATATTGAAAATAATCTTGGTGAGAAAAAAGCCTGGAGTTTTGAGGATAGCTTTACAAATTTACATTATTCCTACAACAATAATTAAGAGTGGTTTGAATGAAATTTCAGATCTTTCGAAAGCATTATGCAAGACTGATTAATCTTAAAACATTGCTCTGAGGAACGGGTAACATGACTAAGATATTGGTATTGTTTTAAATTTCACAGGTGATAAGAGAAGAAAATTATCTAGTTATCCCTGATGTGTACACCTTTTACCTGTGTAACTCCTTTGAGTTTCTGCAGTACCATTTATATAAGAACCACAACAATAACATTGGCCCGAATGAGATATGAAATTCTTTCTATTAAAAAAAAAAAAAATCAAACCCAACAGAATTACTATAAAGAGGCTTTTTTTTCTTTGCTTTTGGGTTTGAGATATTAAACTGCATAGTGGGGTTGTATCCTGTGATGCACACAGGCCTATAAAGGCTTTCCAAAGTCAATAAGACTGTTGGTGTTAGAAATTCTAAGCATAAGCAGCTTTCTTTATTATTTGTATATATCTACCCATGTAGGAGGAAAAGTTAAAAGCTTACCTTTTCAGGGCTTCTGCAAGATCTCTTATACTTTACATGTCATAGCCATGAATTAGTGTTAGTCCTCATATGCCCCAGATATTTGTGTAATATGACACCTTAGAATGAATGCTCCTCCTGGCAAGAAAAACAAGCAGTGCTAGATGTCACACACAGATATATAGGGATGAAACTTCACATAAAAGTTTGTTACTTGATACTGAAATAAAAGGAAATTAATTTTTTTTGGTTTAAAATACAACTTCTTTCTTTGATCTAAAAAAAGACAAATAACCATATAGCTTACATGTAGAGTATAGATTTGATAAATAGCCATTATTCTTCAATGAAGAGTAATTCTTTCTATAAATGGGCAACAGCTCTTGATAATATTTACATTAAGTGATGGAAGATGCACGAGAAAAGTACTGAACATTAGAATGGTATGAGATGAAGGACTGTGGATTTTCAGTAATAGAATACTTCATTAGTATTTATGCATTTAGCTATAATGGCAATGAATGGCACTTGAAAATCACATTGATATCAGACATAAAATAAATGAACTTGTTATATATAATAATAAGATTCTTATCCATATATACTGATATAGGTTTTCATATAGTATTCTGATAAGATTGACTAATAAATAGAAGAGCAAAACTTAAGTAAATGATCAGGAAAGGTTGTCATGATTCCAGGATAAATACTTTTTTATACTAAGGACACAAAATTTGCAAATTATTTAAAGATTAGAATAATAAATATTTAGGAAGACTGAAAAAGTCTAAAGGGATATAATGAATACAGATCAAGGAGAAGCTTGATGAGAATTTTAGTATTAAGTGTAATCTGTCATAGCAGAAGATGTAATTTGACTAATCTTACCAATTTCTGAGAGAAGTTGCAGTATGATTGGACAGAAAAATAGATATGATTTGAGAAAGGACATGATGTATAATCATACAAAGTAAAATAGGGTACAGAAAAAATGAGTTTATGTCTTTATTTATTCTTTTATAGTGCATGAATTCCTATTACTGTAAAAGGTGGCATCTCTAAAACTGATAAGAGTAAATACATCTTGGGACTTACTGCCACAAGGCATTGCAATTTAAAGCCCCGTGAGACACAGTTTAGGTGCTTGTATGAATAACAGAGATATTCATAGATTAAAATTATTTCAAAGTGAGAAGCCTGTATCAAAGCTTTAGCACATCTGCAGGTCAGGTGTTGCAGTGAGGGGAGGAGGACCTGTCCTTGCTGGGAGTGCTCTGGCTCTGGGAGCTCCCTCATGGACCAGCAGCTCATCCCATGCCCAGCCAGACCCTGCTGCCTCCAGAACACAGGATGGCTCTTGCACCTTCTGCAGTGCTTGTTCAGTGTTAGTGTCAACCCACAAGGACAGCATGTGCTACATATAAATGGATGCATACTAAGAGGTAATAAGAGCAGGTGTGCAGTATTTTGTACTTTTTATTTGATGCTGCCATCTCCAGAATGGTATTGAAAAGAATGTCAGACACAGCACAGAGGTGCTGATATTTGGATGCAGTGATGTGCCACTTGTATAGGCATTAAAGCTTTTAGCAGTATAAAGTATAAGTAGTTAAAGTATAGCAAAGCAGTTAAAGTATAGCTAAAGGCCTTATTAAAAGTCTGTAAATCTACTGTTATTTTTACATTAAGTTCTTTTTTTTTTTTTTGATTGTAGAACTTCAGGAGAACAATGTAGGAATCTTCATAATATTAAATTACTTACTGTTCATTATTCCCTATAAATTTCCCTGCAGTATAACTGCCAAATGTATGCCTGATAACCCGTAATTAGCTATTACATGCTGTCAATCAGAACTGAATTATCACACAAATGCTAATTAAATTTGCTTTAAACTTAGTTGATTAGATTGCAGCATGGAGCCCTGATATTTCTACTTGTCAAGTGTACAAAAATGTTTTTTATCTTTTGTTCTGGGGCAGGTGTTGTCTTATCATGCAACATGTTCGAAGACAGAAGTTGATAAGTTCAAGGTAAGATTTAAGTTTTTAGTATACTTATTTCTGAAACTATAAATTAATATTTGTCTGATTATCCAAGAGAAGTTTACATCATAAGCAGAAAATCTTAATAAAAAATTACTTTAAATGGTTATATTACATGTAAGGCTGTCAAGCAGGGAAGGTGGAAAGTTTCTTTCAGAGGATAAAGAGCTGCAGTAGAGGGTGCACAGCATCAAAGTCCCATTGCCCCAGTACCAGCTACTGGAACTGCATGTCAGTGTGGGTTTGGTGGGCTTCTCCACAGGAGCCATCACATGGAAATCATACCACGGAGGAGATGAGAGAGAGACTAGATAAAAAAGAAGGAACTAGAGACTTTACATGCTTATAGCGTGGAAGCTGCCCTGTGTTTACTAAAAAAGTGGAGCATTCACTATCCTGATTGTGCATAGGTTCAGAAGGCTGGACAGGGGGATCTTATGACTCCTACAAGCACCCTTGGCAGAACGTGAAGGTGATGTCTTCGAGTGTAGCATTAGTAGGGACCAATAATTACATATTCTCACTGAATCCTGCCTTGCCATGGGCTAGAAAGTGGGGGGAACAGTGACCTTGATCTTCCATCACTGCCAGCACTCTAGAGCTGCTTTTGTGATAGACTCTGTCTTTTCCTGCTTGAGGAGGCACTTGGGAAATTTGGTGATGCTTCCCTTGGCTGTGAGGAAGCAATGCTGGTAGAGGACTCCTCAAAGCTGTTTGGGAGGCTCTCATGGTGGGAATCATGGTGGAATCACTGTTGGTCTCCTGGACACAAAGAGCTTCAGAGACTGTAGTGAGGTCTGGAAAGGAGATGTGGACAGTTGTGATGCCATATTGCTGGCATTCCCTGCTCTGGAGCCCTGGCGTCTGTCTGGCTAAAAAATAGCTGTTGGGTGGTTATTTTGACACTTGGCTGTCAGGCTGCAACCTGCCTTCTGCACCACGGGGATGGCTGTGGTGAAAGGGGGAACGCATGCCTGGCATAGAGCTGATACTGCTGAGTGATCTGGGCTGAGAAAGGGCAGCTCTTGCTAGTTAATTAGTTTGTAGATTATTGCCCAAATTATGGCTGTGCCTGGTATCTGTATCGATACCTGGTGATAAGGGTGTAATATTCTCCCTCCACTGTAGTTACTGGTATGATTACCCACACTTGTGTATGCTGAAGATGAGATTACTGAAGTATTGCTGGAATCAGCATGCTTGAAGATCATCCAACACTGCAGAAAATACTTTTGTGTATGCAGTAAGATGTATTCAGCTTTTGGCAAAAAGAACTGAACACTGTTGAGAAAGAGGAAAGAAAGGGATAAAGGACCATCAATTTTCTGTTTTGTTTTTGTATTTCCATTTACCTTAGAATAAGCATCTGTATTATAGTTTCTATGACTCTCAGGATTCCACCAGTGCCTTTGTATGTACCAGTGGTCAATACTTGATTACTGTCAGCCATTGAAATACAACTCTCCTTTACAGTCTCTGTAGTTGAAATAACAGCCTGCTGTGTTACTCTTTGGACTCAGATGCTCGTGTGATGAGTAGCTGTTCTACTTGTTTTCCCAGGTGACTTCATTAATAGATAGACCAGTCTCCAAGTAAGAAATGTCTTTTCGTTATCCATTTACCTTGAAGGCATGTGACTATCAATTTAATGGCCAATAATAAGGTAAAAGGAAATGAAAAGCATTCATTCATTAATAACTCCAAAAGACATAACTCCAAAAGATACATTTCTTATAAAGAACATAGATGAGAAAATTAGGAACATAACCAAGCTATGCTTAAAGTTAGGCTATTTCTTTAGAAAAATTGTCCCTTTTCCACATCTATTTCCAGCTGTCTCACTTTCAGTTCCTGACAAAATGACTCTCAAGTAGTCTTTGTTAATGCTTTTACACCACAGGATGTAAACAAAACAAAAGAACAAAAATCCAGAGACAACCAGCATGACTTGTGGACCTGTGACACAGAGCTCACCCCAGAGAGGGCCATCCATCTGTGGGATGAGATTGCTCCCACCTCCCTGCTTACAGCCAGCCTCCCTGCTGAGGTCTCCTGAGGCATGCTACCCTGAAATCACTGCTCTTTTCCCTGTTTGTTATATCGTTATATTTTGTATAAGCCCTTTGTTATATTAGGGTCATCTTCTAGACTTGGCTGGCTAATAAACCATCCCTCCCTCTGGGGGGTGTTTGGGGCTAAAAGTGTCCCCTCTCTCTGTGGTGATTTATTGGCAGACGTCAGAGCAAACGCCTGTTACGATTTACCCGATGTCCTGGTTCAGTCTGAGCAGAGACACACACGCGACAGAACATCTAAATGAGAGTGATGCCAGGAGATCACTACTGGCTCCTCACCGACAATGCCCAGCAGTAATTGAGGACTTTGGAGTGACAATACATTTGAGTTGACAGCTTCTCCACATATTATCCCAAACATACTGTAACTGGACCCCAGGATCTTGGAAATAATTACATACTCTTGTAGTAAAGGGCTTTTCTTTCCCTCTTTGTAATCTCATTTTTTATAGTCTTCATAAAATGTTTTTTCCATTAATTTTTATTTGCTTAGTTTCTCAAGAATATTCTGATAAAAAGTAAAAAATTGCAAGTGTACTTGAAGTTTATTCTTCCTCTGGCTTTTACCAGTGAATTATTTTATTTCATTATAGAAAGCCTAGCAAGAGTAGTTAAAGTTGATTTTTTTACTTGAAATTTCATCAATAATTTCTTACTGTTAGTGGATGAATTCACAAACATACACAAAGTCACAAATATATCTGGTATCTTTTTAAGAATTAGGCATAATCACTGTGACCAGGTTCTGTAAAATAAATAACATTTATTTCTGTTTCTTATAATCCCATCTAAGAATTAGTGAAGAAAACCCCACCTTAATAAGAAACCCTTGATATTAACACCTTAATATTAAACCTTTCTCCAGATGTTTATCTGGGAAAAATGCAAAGCACTATTGCTGTTGGAGCTGGAAAAATACAGAGCTAAGTTCACAGTATGGAACAATAAAACATAAGAGTATGAAAATGGACCATGTTGTACAATTGACTATTAAATGTTTTTAGATTTTTTTTTTTCATTTTCAGGTTTAGATTATGATGGGTTCAAAAAAAATTAAATATACTGTTAATTTCATACAAACTGCATAATATTTTTTCAGGTTCTCTGATATGTGCTGCATTACTGTGATAGGTAGATTTCTGATACCATTCCTCCAGATACAGAAAGAAAACCACACTTTACTTTTCATGGGCATTTGCAAGTAAAACAAAAAAAAAAAAAATCACCTTGAGTGCAAATTTCTCTTAGAATGTCTAAAGTCTTTAGCCTGATTTATCACAGTGCTTCTCCTCTCTTGCATCTACATAACTATGCTTAATTCAAACAGATTTTTGGCAGGATAAGCTAAAGTAATGCACCATTGAATCATATCAATATTAATTTTATTTCCAAGAAGTTAGAAATGGCTATGATTTTAAAAGCTGTGGCAACTCAGTTCTCAGACTTAAAAGACTATTCTTTCATTTCTGTTGTGTACCAGTGCTAGTGCTATAAACATTTGTGTCATCGGAATAGATAAGGCGCTTGAAGTCTGATTAATCTGGGATTGAAGCTATCCTATAGCATTCTTCTGTAGTGCCAGGTTTGTTCTTACTGAAATTCAGGTTGTGCAAGCCTAAACATAGTTATGTGTTAGACAAATATAGATACATGAGTAAAGAACACAGAGTTGTGTCCAGGACAGGATATTTATAGCAAGAGTTACTGATTTATGAGACAATAATGAACAAGTCCTGTGATTTCTTCAAGCAGACCCACAAACACACATCACCTTTACATTTAGCCAATCTAGTTTCCAAAGAGAATATGTAAATGCTGTCCTATTGTGGGAAATGTACAAGAAGCTATTTTTAAGAAGCGAGCCTAATTGTGCAGCTGTCAATGGTATAAGCAAGATCAATATTTAATGACTATGATGCATTATTTATAGCTCTGGGAGAGATTCCCTTTTTTAGGTCAAACAACACACAGGAGATATACACAATGGAAAATAATTTATCACCTGCTTTACAGAATCTTCAATTCAAAATATTGCATGAATAACAATTTCTGCATTTCTCAGTTTTGTAATCTGAGGTGTGGCTACTTAAGATCTACCTTCACATAAGGAGGCTTCTGTGTCTTTCTTGAAAACCACTCATTTAACTACAGAATGATGAAAAGAGTTGAACCAAAAAAAAAGAACTTTTCAGATGCTACTGTATATGACAATGTAAACAGTTGAATCCACAAAAGATGATGGATCTATGTGAATTTTATACTTGGAGTGAGTTATGTGTCCTTTAACATTAGTTATTCGTGCCTTATGCACCCCTATGTATACCAATGTATAACAATGGGCAGCACAATGAAAACAAATGAAATTTTTGTACTGATTTTATCTTCAATATTTGAAACAATAGGGAAAACATTCCTTGGCTGTTATTCTCTGGTGTGGTTTCATTTTTCAATTTGGAACTACTTTAATTGCTTTTATAAGCTTGTAATTAAATAATTTTAGTAGTTTATCGTAATTACTTCATAGTCTTCCTCAGTAATTAAACTTCAGAAAGGCAATCTGGCCTTTGTTTTGGACCATTTATGAATTAGTGCCATAGAATATGGGGGGTTTATGCATTGCTGCTTTTTTTATGGCACTGCTGTGTCAATCAGTTTGGTACCTTCTGTTTCCCAAACCCCACAACACGCAGTCCCACTGCAGCGTCAGCCCGGCCAGCCATGGGGGAACACAGAGCTCTTCACACGCTGCAGGATTTTCCACATTGGCCTCCAAGGCTGCTCACACACACTTCCCTTTGGCTGTCACTGCAGGGTGCAGGCTGGCTCTGAGCTTTTCCCTAGTGCTATTCCAGCTGCTCAGGTTCCACTGAGAATAGCAACAACAGGAAAAAAACTAAAGAAAAACACTGGGGGTAACCAGGGCTATTGAACTATGTTCTCTTTTTCTCTTTTGAGAAAGGTAAATGATCACAAGATGTAAAACATGGTTTATTTCTCTGCTTTCCCACATCCACTCCCCACATAAGATGAGAACTAAAGCACCATGTTAAGAGTTACATAATTCATGTAACCAAGGTCTTTATTGTATTACATTATTTTGTACAATTTGACATGTGCCCATGTCTTCAGTTGTCATGGTAATAAGAAGTCAAGAACACATTGCATACAGTGAAAATAATAAACAAGGATAAAATAAAATACTGAGTGTTTATACTAGTTTCTGAAAGGTGAAGCTGTCATCTGACTTCTGACAAGTGCTCTGTAGTTCAGTTTTTCCCAGTTTCAGTGAACAGGGCATGGCATGGAGAAGTGGAGTAGGGAAAGATTGTTCATGGTGTTTTCTCATAAAATATCTGGATTTAGAGACATCAAATGAAATTAGGGTGGAGATTTTAATCTGATTAAAAATCTCTCTTCAGCAAACTTGTAGTTAAACTATATGACCTCTCAGTGTACATGTTAATGAATGAGGAATTAGCAGAAGGCAAATTGAGACTGATGTTCTCTGGGTCAGGGAATCTCCAACGTGCAGCTCACTAAAGCAGAAAGGAGTGCACCACAGGAGTATGTTTTTTCAGTTCAAGTAACATTCCCTGAGGGGTTTTGCTGATTTTCTTTCATGAGGTGTTTTACTAGAAATAGTAGGATGAATTCTGCTTGTCAGAGACATGAGAGGCACCTTTCAGGAGTCACTTCAGGAGCTGTCCTGCTAGACTGGTGCCATACTACAGTGTCTACTCTAGTTCAAGGAATAGTAATTGAAAAATCTAGTGGGAATGTTGAATTTGGTTTTAAAAACTTAAACATACAATTTTATTAAAATTTCAGCGTTTGAGTTTATTGGCTTCATAGGTAATCAGGATGACATTAAACAGCTGCAAAAGGTCACTTAGGGGGTTCCTCTTGTAAAATTTCTAACATGGCCATATTTATTATTTCAGGTGAAAACACAGAGCTCCCAGAGTAAAATATTACCTTCTCTCCAGGGCAAATGGAATTTTCCAGGATGTTGTGGAGGGAAGGTTCACAAGGAGTACTTTAGTCTGGTGAGGCTCAAGCACTGAGCTGCCCCCTTGGGTCCGGCCAGCCCCGCCTGTTGGCTCTGGGGGAGTCCAAGGGAGGCCGCAGTGGTTGTGAGGACAGATCTGCCCTCTGAATATTTGCAGTCTAACTGGGCAGGTTCCTTGTCCTTGTGTTGTCAAATCATCTGAGCAGGGCAGGGCACTGCTTCATGTTTTGGTTTCCCATTTGCAAAGAGGGCATTTGCAAAGAAATAGTAAAACATCTGTGAAAGGTTTCAACAATTCTTCTTTCGGACTGCAACAAAATTGTGTGATGCAACTGCATTGCATTTATATGATAAGCCTATGCACAAACTCAGTTTATTTTCTAGTGTAGGAGGTAAGTAAATCCTATTTTAAAATAAATATTTCTCTTGAGGCAAAACTATATATGATTTGGGAGAGTTAAGGCAAAAGAAAGAAGCCTGGGGCCTGGACTCTAGATAAAACCTACAATTTAATCATATAGCCATGCCCAGACAACTTTTTCCGTTAATTTATGGGTTTAGCACAAGTCATTAAATGAATTTTTAAAGGGATAGGCTTCTTTCAGCAAGGAATAGATCCCGGTATGGATTGCTTCAGGGCAAGGACATTGCAGAAGTCAATAAGGAACTTCTGTGGAGTTATTTTAAAATGCAAAAGCAAAATATCTTTATACCAGCATGTTTATGCTACACAGAATAATCTTTGGATACATTTACACTGTAGATTAAAAAGAAGGGATCTTAAGGGCTATGATTTTTTTAAAAAGTGAAAAATCAATATTTGTATTCTAACTGCAGAGTAAAGACACAGAGTAACTAGAAATATTAAATAATAAATTACTATTTCCAAGATCAGCTACTTCACAGTTAAACTAGAGCTTAAATCTCCTCATTAAATACCTTAAAAAGTAATAAGCTTTAATCAATTAAAATAACAGAAAATTAAAATATGTGCATGATCAAAACAGTCTTTTTACTAGTTGCTTTTAAAAGCCTTCTTCTCTAAAGCTGAAATAGATTTCAATTGATCTAGATAATTCTAATTATTTCTGCTATACTCTAATATTTACAGTACTAAAAAAAATTTCCAAGTAGTTGAAAAATATTACTGACTTACTCCCTTTAATAGTGGCTGTTTTTCAGTTTCTTAGTAATTATGCACAGTAATACAGTGATACTTAAACAACAGACATTTTCAGCAGAGAAGTAATAAAACACTTAGGATTATTAAGTTGTCCATACTCAAAATACATGCTACTATGCTGCTCTCAGATACTAGAGTTTTGTTATTCACATGGGAAATTTTGTGTTTCTTGCATCTCTTTCCATATGCAAAACCACAAGTGGTCTAGGTCTTGAAAATGCTTAGAAAAACAAGTTAGAAAAAGGAATTGTTGGAACACAGCATTGTTCCCAAGTGAAGAAGAAATGATTTATTACCCAACAGACCTGTTGTCTGTCCTTCAATCTGATCAGTCATCATGCTCCATAAGAATCCCTTGTCAGATGGAAAATATCAAGGAATAAACAGAATTCAACATTGCTACACTATTTAGCCTGCAACCATGCAAAAAATGATAAGGCATAGAATACATTTAAATTGCCATGCAAGCCAGAGGGATATCTGATGGATGATTTAAAAAGGAAAAAATATTAACACTTGTCAAATAATAAAGTAGTGTACTTCAGTCAGTGACAGACTTAGGAATTTCAATCTGGAAAGATTTTCAAACAGGAAGAAAAATTTGTCTAGCAAAGACTCATGCACTGGAAGTCGGCCAGCATGATTTAAAAATCTGAGGTACTTCAGTGAAAGATGGTAATTTAGGAGTTCTTCAGTGTGACTTTATCATGGTTCTTTTGCCACTAAAGAGGAGAAAATTATTCCCCACACAGCTGATAAGACATCCCTTGGGCTGGCCCTGATTGTGACAGCTCACTCTTCTGAGACCTGCATTCTCAACTGCTCCTGAAAGACCATTGCAATGTTTATTTTATCTCATAGAAGAAAGAAATTTTCAAACAAATCTATAAAAATGGCATAATAGATCACATTTTAAATTATTCCTTATTTATCTGTGCTTGATTTCTTCTGTAGCCCCAGTAGGCTGAGAATTATAACTAGGAATTTTCTGGTTAAAAGATCAAGTTGCTTTGCACCAAACTTTCTTTACATAGAGACTTTCTAGTTGGCATTGATATTATCAACGTTAATTTTAAAATTAAATAATTAATATTATCAAGGCTAATTTTAAAATTAAAAACTTAAGTTGTACTGAATTTAAAAACAAGATTTTTTTTTCCTTAGCATATACCCTACAGATGGAAAAAAATATTTTTCTTTGTTTATTTCTGCCTCTATGCAGTGTTCCAGCTGCAAGCAGTTGTTTGTCATAAATGTTTGCTTGTGATGATTTTAAATTATTAATGGCAATATTTCTACAGGTTTTTTAAAAAATATTTTACAGTGAGAAACATAAATGTTCCCCAAAGGAAGAAGGCAGCATCCTTTAAAGGCTTTTGACATTTTCAGTGAGTTAATATTAGAGCTAGAACCTTTTTATAAGTAAAACTCTCCGAAGTGGAGACTGGGAGACATGTTTTTCTGAGATGAATCTGTTTGGCCACTGGGTGCCATCCTTGCTCCACTTTAAGGCTGGTCGCCAAGCAGCATTTCTGTTAAACCGTAAAATCCTGAAAAAACGTAATGCCAGTGCAATTTCACACCATCATAATGTTTGTGTGTGTGCATGTGGTAGAATATGTTCCCATCACAAGGCAGCACGTCTTTCTTACACGTGTCACTGAGAGACTGGGGAGAAATATCCTAACGGCTTCAGCCATGTTATAGCCAGCAAATTTTTTTTTTTTTTTTTTTTTTTTTTTTTTTTTTTTTTTTTTTTTTTTTTTTTTTTTTTTTTTTAAATTTATTCCTCCATCAGCTGGTGAGAATGAGGCTGTGCTGGCAGGGCTGTTCCCACACATGAGCGTGTGAGTGACCATGCTTCTATGCAGTATTAACTTAGGCTCTGGGATTATTTGAAAGAAAAAAAATTCCCTGGATGCACACTTGTTTTCTAATGTATGTATGGGATATATGGGCCTGGGTCATCCAAGCAAAACATTATCTAGCCTATATTATGTACAAAAATATTTGTAATTGCAGTCTTGTATAGGTTATTACACTGTTTCATCGTCTGCTCGGGGTGGAGTCTGCTATTGGTTTAGTCTGGGCAAAATCCCTGACAGAGTAAATATTTCTAAGAGAAATTGTGTCAGTAGTTCTGTGGGTTTAGTCTTTAAAATTTAAACTACAAATACTTTACATGTATGAGAAATAGACTATAGCACACACACCCCCCATCATAATCTGCCTTGTGCATACAACAGCCTGCTTGGTTGCTTCAGCATAACTCACCTACCCCGCTCTCTCTGCTGCCACAGCTGTGTGTGTTCCGTCCCTGCAACAAGCTCGGGGCACACAAAAACCCCACCCAAAATTAACAAAAAAATCCATCCATGTACTGCCTTCATAAACTCTACTGTTAGGCTGATTCCAGTACTACTTGTTCTACCTCTGCTTTCCCCAGAGGAAACTTGTTGCTGTAAGGAGTGGTAAGGAAAAGCTATAAGCAGCATAATATATACATGTATTCAAAACATGAATGACAAGAAATGAGTGTTTAGGGCTGTGTTGCAGCCTTTTAGCTCAAAGTGGCAATATATGAAAGCAACTTTCATTTAAAGAAAATTTATAAAGGCACTAGTATGTGAGTAGTAAATAAGGAGCTAAATAAGTACAAGATTTAAGTGCCTATTATTTGGTTTTTGTTGAAAGAATGGGATCTGCACATTTTGGGTTTTGTCAAAAAGCTTGTGGTGCTGAGGCTGTGAGTTGTCTGTGAAGCAGAGGTGCTGCTGCAGTGCAGGGTGCTTAGGCTTTCTCTGCTGGGGGCTTTGTGGATGAAGCGGGCAGTGGAGGATGTACATTCTGCTCTGGGGAGAGGAGCTGGGCTCAGTGTTCAGCCTGCCCTGCAGAAGTCTCACCTGGGATATGCCTCAGCTTGTGAAGCTATAATGAGATGAACCTCTGGTTTGGGGAGAAAGCTCTTTTGGGCAGTCTCGAGTGCTCCTAGGGAGTGATTTATGGGTTCAGAATGGCATGGCTGGATTTCTTTTAAACTTGCAATGAGGACTTGACAAAAAGTAAGGAGAAATAGACAAAAACATACTTTAAGGGGAATCACAGAAATGTTCTCTGTAGGATTCCTGTAAAAGTACGTTGTAAGGTTGAAGGTATTGTCAGTATTCTTTATTGTCCACCTGACAGTATTCTGCTATAGCTGTCACTCTGGCAGGTCTGAAATAGGACTTTCTCCCCAGTGGAGTAGTAACCCACTCATACATTTGCATAACTTTCCCCACCAGTCACTGTACTGCCAGCCTGATTTGTCACAGCTGCTCAGAAAGAAAATTTCAGTGGCTCCCAGGAAATCCCATCCAGTGCCATGGTGCCCCTGCTGCACCACCATGGCCCCAGGATGACACAGGACCAGTGGTCCTGCAAGCTGGCTTTGGGACACTGAGAGCTGCTGGAGTGTGCTGGGATCACAAAAATGGTGTGATACCAGTGCACATGCCATTGTGGCTCCGGTGGGATTTTGAGGTTCTGGTTTTGGGGATTTTTTTCAGTGTCTCATCTTGGCAACCCATTCACTTTTTTTCACATGCTGTCTTCCTCTGTGTGTCCAACTGAGAGTTGCAGGGCACAGTTTGGGCTGTTTGTCACCAAATGTGTGAGTTCCCCCCTATGCCTTCACATCATGTCCATCGTGAGAAGAACTTGTCCCTGCTCCTTCCACCCTTAATCATGTTTTTCCTCTTCTCAGTCTTCAAAGGAGGGAGCTAGGACTTTTCCTCCACTTTCTTCATAGGCAAAGGCTATGTTGTATCACACTTTCCTCACCCTCCCAAATTTACAGGCGTGAAGGGGGGGTCAGTCCACATTACCCATTCTGCACTTCGTGGGAGTAACAAAGCTGACTCTTTGCCACCAAAACCAAGTAAAGCCTTGTGGGAAATGGCAGCCTGACACTTTTGTAGTACAGAGAAATAGTTGCCCTAGGTTTGCTGCTTGTGTTTGTTTGAAATTCTGAAGCAGAGACTGAATAGACCCTTTTGTACAAACTTCTCATCTGCACTGATGGTCATAAAAACTCGACAGTTGCTAGCCTGCAGTATGTGACACACTGGTTCTTTCCTAATCACCATTGGCCAAAAGGACGTGAACACTCCCCAGCACGCCTTGGGAGATCATTGTGTCCAATGTGCATGCCCTGTAAAACTCCAGTCCTAGGCTGCTGTGGTTATGGACCTTGGCTTTAAGAATAATAGATGCCTAGACCATTAATTGTTTTTATTTTGTGCCTCTGTTCTTTTAAAATTAAAATTTCTTGTTCCTTTTATAGGCTGCCATATATTTTCTTTCTGTGTACTAGGAAACAACTCTAGCGTCAAGGATTGATTTTTAGTAACATAAAATAACGTTTTTTCTGTCTATTATAGTTACAAAATTTTATATGTCATTCTTATCTCTGAAATGTATTCTTTCTTTTTGTTGGGTCTCAATTTCAGAAAGCGATATGTTCAGATAGGATTGTTTGACTGATAGAAATATTCAAAATACTTTCTGCTTTTTAGCTATGATTCTGGGGCTAGCTTTGGAAATAGCATGTGTAACACTGTAATGACATACAGTGCCCTTTTAAAATGAAAATTATAAGAAGACAAATCCTTTCCTCAGGCACGTATAGTTTTATCCCAAAAGCAGAAATTAAATACCACACTTTTGTCCTAAGCCCACACTGCATGATAATAAAAAAAAAATCCTAAATGCTATATTTGATAGTGATATATTGCTTAATGGCTACTTTTCTTATTCTGATAGAAGAAGCAGATTAAATAGCTTTCTTAATGCTGTGAAGTTTCTCTTTGAATTAAAAGAAATACCAGCATCATACTAAGCAGTAGTTATATTTGATAAATGGTTAAACCAAACACAACTTTTTTAAAAAAAAAAAAAAAAAAAAGCTAAATTCAACTTTCTTTGCTCTACATTTCATGTCTAAAGTACATGTTAAGCTGCTAATTTGCCATTTGAAGGTGGAGCACTTGCACCACATACATATACATGCTTCAGCTGCAGATTTTGAAGCTGGATGCATGTACTGCATTATTCTTGTTTTACAGATGTAAAATTTTGACTAAATCAAGGAATGACTTCTTTACGCAAAGGGCTCAGACGCCTCCTGTGGGACTTGGGGCACAGGAGTGCCCCAAGTTTGGGCATTTGATCTCACAATTGCAACCCTCTGTTTCTCTGTGGGGTTAATCTGAGGAGATATAAAATGCACAAATCCTGTTCCACCATGCCTTTCATCCAACAATTGTTCAGATATAAGACATTCACAGAGACCGAAACATCGAAGGAGTCTGGTAGATCTGACAGCTGCAAAGTGTGTTTATATGGCAGCATGAGGTGTCCTTGGGGCAGGGGCATACAGCTGGTTGATCTCAAAAGCTCTCTCCAAATTAAACGAGGCTGTGTTTCTGGGTGATTTCACTATTGAAGGCAGAGCAATGCTCCTGTGATAATCATGTTTAAAAAATTATTAGAATCAAAATCAAGAGGAAAATACACATCATTCATTTCCATACATACTCTCCTTTACTGTAAATATTGGAAAATTCCCTTCTAATGCCACTGTCCTGCCTCTGCTTCAGTTGGTCATTAGAAAAGAGGTGCTAACTCAGCGTTGTGAAGAGCAGAGAGTTGCCATCCGCAGTCTCCAGTAACAGATGGAGGCCTTTAAAAGCCAGTTTGCTCTGGGCATTAAACATGCTGGAGCTGCAACATTTGATTCTCTCTCTTTTGGAGAGAGTAAACATGTCAGATTGGAATATAACAGGATTTGGTCTTCCATGGCTATGAGGAAGTACAAAATTTGTCCGCTGCTCCTAATAACTGACTATAAAGATATATTTTAAAAGATGCCTGCCTGCAGCTATAAATATAAGCAAATATTTTAGAGGCCTTTATATATGAAAAGAACCTTTCACAAATAAAAATCTTTGCCATCAGAAAATGATGTCTTTGAAATGGCTTCATGGAATCATAGAAGATTATGTGAGAGATAATGAAGACATCACATTTAAGTATTCTTCACTTTGATACTTTCTCTTCAGTTTTTGATGATCATCCTTTAAGGTTTTTCAGATCCTAATCTTCTGAGGGAGATTTGAGATGAAGAGATACTTGAAAAGGCAATTTTATTTCTTCTGTGTGTGTCATGTTGTCTGGAGCTCCAGTTTCACTTGAGTGTACATGAGGTCAGATCCTGACCTGCTATTCGAATAGTATGTGGACTCTGGACTCTGGCAGTGCCCCTGGGATTTAAGACGTGCACCACATTATTTTGCCATTCTTTTGCTACATTGGGATATGTATTTCATGAGATAACTTTATGTGTTATGTGTTAAATATAATCAAGTTTCTTGCTACTTCTTTCCATCAGTCTAGCAGTATTTTCTGATGAGGAGACCTTGCCAATCATTCCACATGTTTCCAGAAAAAATAAGGCTATGCAAAAAGTGAACTACATTCAGTAAGTGGAAGTTGCTGTTACAGAATAGTTCTGGTATCACATAGGAAGGAAGCTGAGTATATCAAATGGCAGAATGTACCTTTTTCTAAAACAAAGCCATACTAATATACTTATCAGTATGTTTCAAAATACTTTCCTTGCATAATGTGCACTGATGTCTTATCCACACAGGTACTAAAACTGAAATAGAGAAATTTTAAGACGACATGGCAAAGTAGGATGTCAGTGTTTTCTGTGTTTAGCTGGACTGCTACCATGGTAGTGCACATTTTACAAAGGAAGAATTCTTTGGGAAGAACCCATCAGTTACTTTAGATCTGATTTTACCACATTATCAAATATGGGTACAGAAGATTGTGAAGAATATGCTATTAGATGAGTTAGTGCAAAATCATTTCGTAAGCATTTTGCTTCTTAGGCTTTATTCATCCACAGAAGCCCACAGGCTTATTAATACTGAACCAAAAAGTTAAAATTTTTCGTTCCCATGGGCTGTCTTTTATAGTGGCCTCTTTCCTGTATTCATTCCACCCTATTCCATGCATACCTGAGTATGGAGTAATAACCACAGATCTTATCCTTATGCTCTTGTTTGGAGGCATGACATCCTCTTTTTCAAGCTACCTACGACTCATGATATTTTCCTACTCTGGCAACTGCCGAGTTTGTATTTTATTAGGCGAGACCATGTGTTCAGCCAAACTTTTGTTCTTGATTCCTTTGAAGACAAATTTTTGGGTTAGTACTGGACCTATGGAAATGTGACCACAGGAGGCACATCCAGCTTTAACTTATCATAAGCTCATAGAAGAGTCATGTGACTTTTCCTCAAGGGTACAAAGAGCATTGGAATTTCTTGATTCACAGGGTAAAAAGATTCCAGAGTAAAATGTTCTTAATTGTTTTTATAAAGGGGAAATTGAACTTCAAAATGCTAAAAACCCCATAGCCTTTTAAGTGATTCTAAATCACTGGAGTGCTTTAAAAAACAATTTCACTGTAACTTGAATTTTAATTGCCTGCCCCTTCCTTTTGCTGTCATGATACTTTTCATCCTCTCTGTTTTCCTGAAAGAGAGTGTTGTTATTGCTGTTTATTTTAAGAAATCCACTGAAATTTTTCCTGCAGCACTGCAAAATTTTAGGGAGGGGTATGTTTTAGTATTCTGTGTTATTAATATTGTTTTATATCTCAGTAATTTTAAAAATGAAGTTTTAATGACTGTTCTCCTCTAAACCCTGGACTTTTGCATTTCTAGCCTAAGAAGCTGAGGATAGTCAATGCCAGGTGCAGCCAGAATATTGCTGCAGCCCCACAACATATCATTTTTTTAACATTATTCAAATTAGGCTCTGCACTCATAATTCTGTTGTTTCCTTTATTGCTGTTGTAAAGCAAATGGTTCTTTTATACAAATGTTATCTCCTGGCTATTAATTCAGCAGTTATTTTGGATTATGGCACTCCTGTTAAATTTAGGAATGTAAAACCTCATAAATATTTAGAAGTTTCAGACTGACGTAGAAAGAAATTGTTTTTGACTTGCTTTGTTAATATCCTGTTGTTCAATTTGTAATAGATTTGGAATATATTGTTATTTCTCCTCTGTTTGACAAGCGGAAAAACAATTTTAATTGAGCAACTGCTTCAAGTGTTCTACCTTGAATTGCAACAGGCTGATAAAAGTGTTAGTTTCCAGAAAAAAAAATAGCAAGAAAAAGATCTGTTTTTCTTTAAGAGGCCAAAACCTCTGAAAACGTTAATTAGATCCCCTTCCAAAGTTAATGAAAATGCAGCAGTAGGTTTGTAAAGATTGTTTTGATAAACAGTCTCAAGAAGGTCTACTCACAACCAAGTGCTTCTCTTTCAGCTTGTTATTTAAGCTTTTCACTAAGGAACTAAGGAGCATGATGTACAAATGTGTTTCTTTCCAAAAAAGGGATTATATTGAGAGTCTTATTTTTATCCAGTGAGTGTGTTCATAGACTTAATATTAATGTGCAACTCCAGTATACCCCAAGTCTTTGAAAAATTACTGAATGATAAAAAAGTCACAATTTTTGCAAGGTTGCTGAAGGTCTGGACAGCACAGTCTCTGGACTAGCATTCCCGCTTCACACCTAACCATATTTTCTTTTTTCTTTTTTTGGAAGCACAGACATAGTTTTTCAGATCTTAAAGGGTGTTAAGGTGTAACTCCTGTTGGGATCATCTAGAAGTATTGCACATATTTCAGTGGTTTCTCAAAAAAAGATGCTGAATTGATTCAGCCTGGATAAGTATGTTAGCAGACAACTGAGTGTGCAGTTAACAGAACTTGCATCTCTGCCTGCATACTCCAGAGGTTCATAAGCTGTGTCCTGGGATGACACTTGACTTGATGGGTTTCCTGTATTTCCTGTATCAGTTTAACTCCCTGGCACAGTGCCATGACTTTCTGAGGTACTGAACCAAAAAAACCATTTTTCTTCTACCTAGCAAGTAAGTTAAAACCACAATGTTAATACTATTTTATGACAGGTTTACACCATCTTCTCTTATGTGGTATAGCTAAAGCAGCTTAATCTACATAAAGTAATTATTGAGGTGGCACTTTTTCTTCAGCTGAAGGAAGATTTTTACATGTCAGTAATTTGTAGTTAGAGTGCAGTATCTCAAAACACAACTGTTCAAAAAGGAAACCATAAAGTATTCATATAGAACCTGTAACAGTCAAGGTGAACTTAGATTACAGTTGCATGAACTAATTGGTATTTTATGCAAGTGTGTAACTAGATGTTCCATACCAGCTGTGTCCATGTGATTTTAACTAATTCAGCATTGTCCAGCTCATAGCTTGTGGGCTGGATCCAGCCCCTTTGAGAGGCTTCTGCCTGACCCATCACCTTCTCACTGCGAGAGACAGGGGACAGATGCTCCTTCAGCAAATGCCCCCCCTGCACCTGCCCTCTCTAGAGAGATGAGCAGCAAGTCTGAAGGGGCATAAGGAAGGTGAAAGAAGCCTGGGAGGCTTGTCAGCACCTCTGCCCAGTTCATGCAGGTGCTGCCACTGAGCAAGCCACAGCACATCTGTGTGCTCAACTAAATAAAATCTAAAATCAGCCAGTCCAGCACACATTCCTATGTTTGTGTGTGCAAGAGCAGCTCATTCCTCTCTTACAAACAGAAGTCCCTGTTACACAAAGCAAAATGTAAGGCTTTTGCTGTTGTTTTATTGACTTACTATATAATCAGAATGTTGAAAATTCTTTTATTTTACTTTGTAGAGTACTTCTGCTAGACATTCCTTGTATTCCTCTTCTTCTACGTGTGTGTAGTGAACAGTGTAAAGCAAAGGGCACTTGTATGCTTATGATTGGGAAGGCATTTGGATGAAGAAATGCTGCAGAGCAGTATATTTACTTTGCATTTCTAAATGGTAGCAATTAAAACTCCCAGCTTCTGGCTATCCAGATGTTTCTTGCATTACAGCACTGTAATTTGAATTGGAATATATTGGGTTACTGCAGTGGCTGTAAAGTGGTCAGCTTTCAGCCTAAATGCTGTATCTGAGCTCCAGTTGGGATGGTGAACATATTTCCTGCTCATACCAGGTTCTTCTCCTTCCCACTGTTTCCACGCTCTGTTAGCTTGACGTGTTTGTGTTTCTCAGATGAAGACTTTTACTGCTCAGCATTTGAATCAAGCAGGGGATGTATTGGCAGGTCAGAACTGATGTACGGTTTGTTTCTTGTAAGAGTAAAAAAAACCGAAAAGTAAAAAAAAGAATGAAGTTTTGAATCAGAAATTTCCCTTTGGCATTTTCAGGCAGCAAACATCCCTCTGGTGTCAGAGCTTGGCATTGACGATATCCATTTTGATGACTTCTCGCTCGATGTGGATGCCATGATTACTGCAGCCCTGCGGATGTTCATGGAACTTGGAATGGTTCAGAAATTTAAAATTGACTACGAGGTAACCATCTGCGCTGCAAATATCTGCTGCTTTTGTCTTGGCACTGCTCTGTCCATTTGTACACATTTAGTAGCCCCGCTACAAATTGTACTTTTAATTTCAGACGCTGTGTAGGTGGCTTTTGACGGTGCGGAAGAACTATCGAATGGTTTTGTATCACAACTGGAGGCACGCTTTCAACGTCTGCCAGCTGATGTTTGCCATGTTAACTGTGAGTATCCAGCTACACAGCCCCATAAGAGCTTTTACTGCCACACTGCCTAACCTGTCTAAACATTTTCCAGCATTCAATCTCTTTTCTTGTTATTATGCTACTCATTTCCAATAGCAAAGCAGACAGAACTTATTCAACTTAAGGCGGCACATATTTGGCAAAACCTTATAGTGTTTTAGTGACAGTGATATCATAGGCACATTAAAGTGACTGAAAACAGATGGCAGTCTTGGAGTGCTCTTGTTATTACAGATCTTGATCTTACAAAATATTTTTCTTTTGGAACTCTTTGATTTGACATTTATTTCAAACTCCTAATTGGGAAGTACAAAACCAAGGATTAGAATCCCAAAGCATTTATTATGTTGATATTTATTATCTTCTTATCCAGCTTCATCTTAATAGTTTTAGAAGGTACTGCCTCAAAACATTTGAAAATTATCTTCCAGCATAGTGATCTAAGTGAATCTTGAGTCTTCACTGGACACTGTTAACACTTACGGGTTTTATTAGCGTGTATCTCCAGCAGTGCCTCTAGCTCCTTTCAGCATACAAGTAAATTCTGCTGAAATTTCAAGTAAATTCTGCTGGAAGTACCATTGCTAACACACTAGAACAAGTTTACTGCTCTCTCTCCCTTCCCCACAGCAACCTCACTGCATGAAATAACCCATGTTTGGCTAGTTCATTCTTGTAAATCTACCAATAAAAAACTCAGGGGTCCTGGATGCCAGAACTTTGTGTGTTGGGCAGGAAAAAAAGCTTCTGACTTCCCCTAGCTGGTGAACATGTTCTAGTGCTTGGTCCATCCCAGCAGGGTGGGTGTGTTTCTGTGAGTGTTGATGGAGGCATAGTGAAGCTGTACCATGCACCATGAGACAAAGGAAAGGAAGACGTGAACAGTCACCTCTTCCTCTGGACATGAGGCTGCTCAGCTGCACAGAATTAGCATTGTTTCTGTAGGCACTTGCTGATAGCCGCTAAGGAAATTTCGTGGTACTACCTGGGTGTTGGTAGTTTTCATGGTTTTATAAACTTGACATGCCTTTTTCCCCCCAGTTTTAGAAAAAGGAAAAGCATTTTACCCTGAGTATGGGCAAAGGCGGGCAGCGCCGCTGGGTGTGACTTACAGTAATTCCTGCCAGAGGCTGCCGGGGCGGGGAGCCCCCAGCCCCGGCGGTGACACCCCTAGGTGGAGCTCCGAGGCCAGGTTTGCAGCACTCTGCTCTGCCGGTGGGAGCAGGCATCTCCATCCCCGCTAGCAGAGAGGGGGCAGAGCCCTGATGCTCCAGCAGCCACCAGCGCCTGCCTGGCCTCCACCCACCGGTGCTCTCACCGTGGCTCTCACAGCGTGGTTTCAGAATCCTTTTACCAGTCAGCACAGGGATGCAACTCTCTGTGAGATGTGATCTGGCATTTTTAAGCCACGTTTGTTTCCTTGCCCACGCTCCTGGCAATAAACAGAATGAGCAATTCCATATGCAGGGCTGGATGTGAGTGGCCACAGCACTGGAGTCTCCACACATCACACCCCGCTTTGCTGTGGCTTTGGCTGAGAACAGAATAAGTTCAGGTGCTTGATATGTTTGGTCTAGTCTCCCTTCCTGATACAGGAAGATTCCTTTTGTGCAAAAAAAAGACACAAAAGAGAGACTTGAGATTAGTAATAATACAAGGCTTGCTCCTGCTGCATTTGTCTTGGGGATACCATCCAAGTTAGCATGTGTCTTCTTTTTTCACTGGTAAAAAGGGGAAAATTCTTTGACAAGCCCTTTGAAGGGCTTATCAGAGCCCTTCTCTGCCAGTCAAGAAGGCATTTCTTTTTGCAGTTATTACACCTTATTTCTGATTTCTCCATGATAGTCAGCAATATAGACTGCCCCACAAATAGAAACCAGTAATTCTATTTTAGAGCATTTTTAGGTAGGATTTACCGTAGCACAGTGATGTCTAACCTGTAATGCAGTAGCCTCTAAGGGCCCCACCATACTCCTACTGAATGCACAAGGAAAATTCAGATGTGTTGAACAAGCCAAACAAGAGAAATTCAACAGAGTAAATAGCTGTTTCACTTCTGGTTATCTCGGCCTTTTGCGTGCCTAAAGCACATTCCTGTATATCTAAGTATGTCTTTTCTCTCTCCTGAAAATCATAAGCCCAGTTCTGCAAGCCATAGTTCTGTATTTCAGATGCCCAAGAATTCTGAAGACAAGCACTACAGCAAGGCTGCTCCTGCAAGTTAAGGGAGTACATGAGAGTAAAGTGCAGGATCAAGCCCAGGCTTCATTATCAGTGCCTTTGCCAACACAGTTCACATTGATACTTATTTCAAAGGGCAAAAATGAACAAGTAAGCAATACCAAATTAAAATCCCATCTGGTGTGCTAATAACAAAACATATAGATGTGGGGCAAGGTATAATGAATGCAATTCATTTCCTCACATGAAAGAATGACCTCCATAACTCACTGGAGACTCTGCCACTCATGAGTTATGGGTCATTCCTTTTCTGGTGAAAATAAATTTTACTGCACCATCATCTACAGCCATGTTTTTTTTTTTCTTCTCCTGTAAATTCAGAAATGGGGAAATGTAATCCTCTGTTTACTTGCATTATGTTCAAAGAAGATATCCCCTTACTGTAGTATTGTTTTAAATGAAATGTTTTTTACTACGTGACATATATTTCTTTCATATATTCAGTGACAAGACTTTTCATTAAATAAAATGTGGCATTTATTTTTGAGATATTGCTACTGTTAATAAATTCTTTAATTGGTTTCCCTGCATTTGCAATACAGGTTAAATCCTTGAATTTAATCAAAGCTTGGATTACACTAAAGAATATTTATTACAACATCAATTTCATAATATAAAACTTCTCTTTTAAGTTATTTTAACTTAGACATGAATATTTTCTCTAGACTGAAACTTGACACATGGTGTGTTGTCAGTTACAAACTATTTTTACTCTCTTTTTATAAATAGACCTTTATTATTATTTCTTATACAAGAGCGATGTAAAAAAAAAATCCACAAAAAGAGAAAACGCTATTTTGAGAGGATTTTTTCTACTTTGGTAGATGTTACTGAAACTAAAACAAAAGCAATGCCACTAGAAATTAGGTAAACCTCTTTCCTGATATTCAAGTTATTCTGTACACTGGTGGATTCTACACCAGTGTACAGAATTAATTAATTAATTAATTAATCTTGTTTTTATCATACTTGATCATCTTTTCTGCTGTGTAAACTTTAAGCAATTATGAGGCTTTTGTAGCAAGTCTTGCACTTCCTCAATTCCCGCTGAAGTGCATTCCTGAGCATCTGGGGGAGCTTGGCTCCCTGTATTGCCTAAGTACTAACTGTGGCCACATTTCAGACTGTCTAAACAGAGGATACTTAGATTTGAATGTGCATTTCTCCAAGTAGAATTTGTGGTCTTCGGGGTGAATAGGAGAGCTTTCACAGAGTATTGCAGCAATTGACTGGTGTTTCTGAGTGTAAGTTCCTACCAAAGAAAAGCAACAAGTCCCACTGTATCACTGAAACCCTCTTCTTGCCTCTGGGTGAAATTATGCCCCTTTAAAAATCAATGGAATTTGGGAATTCTTACATGGTGTTAGTGTTCGGCCTTGGTTTGGTCCTCCAATACAAATGTATTTTGTATGTTATTTGTATAATTTCCTTTCACGCTAACAAGTTTGTGTGGCTAATTGAGGAGTGTCACTGAAGACTGGCACTGTGAAAAGACAAGTGTTACGATTTTCCAGCTCAGCCAGTCATTTTGCAGGCATTATGCCCTTCTGCTTCTGAAGAACCAGGTTGTTTCTGCCATGGTTAAGAGGCACAGCACTGACAAGGTGGAATCCCACAGATGCTCTAACACATCCTCCAGACAGGATCTGTTCAGGATGCTTGAGGTTAGCAATAGCAGTAAGTGCTGTTTCTCTAACATGAGCCCGTTCAGAGAGGAAGACTGCCATGACAAGTATCCAAGAAGAGAAGCATAGTGGTAAAAAAATGTTTCTAGGATTAACTCCCCCATTCACACAGTCATGTTTGAGCTGCTTGTAGAGAATTTCATTGCATCTGTTTTCAAATGCCTCTCCCAAATTCAAGCGGGTATCTGCAGCAGAAATATGCCATTTGAGACATTTCCTCTTTAAATCATTCCACTTCATTTCACTGTGCCAGATTAAAAAACATCTCCTAATAGTTCATAACAGTTCCACAGAGTATATTTTATCTGAGTTCTTTTAAAGGTCTTCCAACTTAACATGTCAGCTCTCTCTGACAATAGGGATTGACTAAGACGGTCATCTCAGGATTGAAAAAATTTTTCTAAGTACTTCTCTAAATAATAATTTCAAAATTTTATCACTTTAGTTTTGGGTTTTTATTTCTCTGATAGAAAAATCCAGTTCCTGTCTCAGTTTGCAGTTACTGGTATTTGTTTTCAGCTCTTTTTGCCTTTAGTGCCTCCTGGGTAGCAGAGAAATTACATGCTAGAAATGCAACAAAGAGATAATAACAGATCACTCCAAGGACATTATCTATTCTGCTAACCATCTGACATACAGTAGGGAATAGAATATGACAATAAAGCATTTATCTTCTCCTTACTGAAACGTTCATGGTATCAAAACAAAGTTGACTGTTGCTGGATGGGCTAACATTACTTATCCCTTTTGCTACTGATAGTTACAGCTGCTATTTTTTTTCTGCTCTCAGACCGCAGGATTTCAGGAGATTCTAACTGAAATTGAAATTTTAGCTTTGATTGTGGGATGCTTATGTCACGACCTTGACCACAGGGGAACCAACAATGCCTTCCAAGCCAAGTAAGCTTTCTAATTCTTACTATTTTAATTTGGTTTTCTTCCACAGGAGAGCAAAAGGTGACCAGGATAAAGAATGAAGCATTAATTTCAAGCCTTCTAGGCCAAGGCCAAGTACTCTTATTCCTGTGTGCAGTGAGGGACTATCCATCTTTATCATTCTCTGTTCCTTTAAGTAATTGCAGGCTTGTCCTTTGTAGCTGGCTGTTGAACTGACACCACATATTGAAATGTGGTGCCAAAACCTGATGTTCTTTTCAGGCTCAGCTATTATTGATTCTGGTTTTCAACCCTAAATTGTCTGTCTGGGTTGTTCTTGCTGACTGGGGTGCATGACATTAAGCAAAACCTTATTCTGCTATTGTGAAGAAAAGAAAGTAAGTGAAACTGAAATAATGCTTTCACAGAAACCATACTGCTGCCACAGTGAAGTAGAAGTAGATTTGTAGGTTTGAGTGGTACTTCTTACTATGTAGGTAATGGAACTCCTTAGACTAAGGTCAAATTCATTCCAAAATCTGCATTCCCTGAGAATAGGAGGGACTACAGAAAATGTCCCCAGCAAGATCCTGATCAAGCTGTGAAATAAAGCTGCCAGACACAGAGATTCCTGCAAATCTCATTTGTTTTCTTCACTCCTCAGTTCCTCTACAGCCAGAATACAAGGCCCCAAGGCATTCCTGTCCTGCAAATCCCGGTGTGCATTTGTAGTTTTTTCTGTTCTGCATTACTGCTAATCCTCCAGTGTGGTGGAGGAGTGGTCAAATGGTTGTCCAGAGATACTTGAAAGGCAGAGTAATGCTGTATTAGCCTATTTTGTCCTACCTTTTGCAGAAGCACCCTGCTGCAATGTGTGTATGCAAGGGCTGCTGCATTTCTGGGGGCAGGTTGCCTCAGTGACCATCACTCAAACTGATGTTTCTGATGTTCACTAAGCTGCCATTTCCTGAGGTATTGGTGTTGCCATACAATCTCAATGAAACAATGACACTGTCTGGATCTTCAATCACTATAGCAGGAAAAATCAATTGCAGAGCTCCAAAGACAGAGATCGTGGTGCAAAGGTTACCAAGCACTGCTAGATGCCTTTTTGCAGCTGAGTCTTGAAGAGAATCAAAATAGACGAGACAAATGGGAAGGAAGCTCAGCTGATTGATGTTTATGTTCCTAATTTACAAAAACGAGACCTAAGATTTACATCCTGGCCATTTTAGGCTCTGATTAAGTTAACCACTTCTCTGCTGTACCATTACACAAGAGTATCTTTTGTGCAGAGGGATGGCTGAGTTAAAGGTACAGGGTTCAGCATTACACTGCTATCACTCATACTTGTTGTTTGACAACAGAGTACGGAGAGGAGGCTACCATTTTATGACTCCATAAAGAAACTGCTGAAGACATTTAATGAAAGACAAACATTACCACACATGTATAAAACATCCCTGAAAACAGAAGCTGTAGTTTTCATAACACTAACTATGATTTATTCCTCTAACCCGACATAAATTTAAGCATCACATTTTCCTATTTTATCTTCAGTGTCCAATACTGCTGTTCTGTATGATGAAAGTTCAAGGGGTATATGATGGAGGCAATATCACAGTTGTCTCAAATGGCTCTGTTATATATGTCAACATCACATTCTCTAGGGATCATGTTTCCTGGACACCCTTTTCTCTCATATAGCTGCTTCTGATAATTAAGTATCAGTATGGTGCAGTTTTATGGTATATGCTCCTAGGAGACTCCTTCTGTCTCTAGCATAATCTCTTATTCTCATTTCCTTGGAAAGAAAACCCATCTTGTCACTTTAGGCTGGGTCCCAGAAGTGAAGTACTTTGCCTGAACTACTCTGGTACTTGGTGAACAGTGACCATTCTGACAATCCAGTCCCATTCTCTCCGCCTCCCAGCAATTTGCAATTTTATAATATTATTCCATATATTTTTGTCCTTTACATGTAGAAAAGCCACCTGCTCTGTGCATTTTGAATCTGATTTTGGTTTGGACAATAAATGTGATGAGAAAATACATTCTAAAGATATGCTAAGCTTTACTTTTATATTCACTGCTCTCACTTGAGGGTAGCAATCGCAGTAAGTGGATTTTGTTATCTTAGTATTTGCAGTTGAGTTTTTTGTTCTTGTGTTTCAGGGTTTTATTTTAAGAGTTTGTAGTTACCCCTTGTAAGCCCTCATGTTTATGTCTACTAAGAATTAAAAATAAAAGGCAGCAGCCGATCCCAGCTCAAGGACATTACCGTGTCTTTAATGCGCAGTTCTTGCGCTGCAGTGTCTGTGCTGTTGCTGAGGCACTTTGAAAGCTGCATTACAAAATTTCTTGTAGTTCCTGAAAAATCTTTAGTCAGCTGGCAATATTTAGCAAATACTGGAACAGAAATCCTTTGTATCTGGATTTAAATTAGTATTTTGATCTCATTAGCTGCCTTAAGTGAGGTAACTGAAGTGGAGGTGGAGAGTGTGGCTGCGTGCTTTTATCAGATTGTCTCTGAAACCTGCTTTGTAAGCAGACAAGCAGGATTTTTTGACTTCCCATGTTCTGTTTCAGGAGTGGATCGGCCTTAGCTCAGCTCTATGGCACGTCTGCTACCTTGGAGCACCACCATTTCAATCACGCTGTCATGATTCTCCAAAGTGAGGTACAAAAGCATTACTATTAATCTGGCTGTAATCTGTTGGGCAGTTTCAGTTGGAAGAAAGGAAATACCATGTACAGTACCTTTTTAATGCCCTCTCCTTGAGGAATTATTTATTGGTTACCACAAAGGTCACAACTAGCACAAAATTAAACAACTACAAATGCTGATCATAGAGCCCAGAGATTATATCTGTCTCAATCAGCAAGGGGCAAGGAGAATACATCCTAATCATATTGTCAGCTTTTCTCACTCTTCTTATATATATCCTGCTCAGTTGTTTATAGGCAGTTGAAGCAGGTGCTTACCTTTCCCCACAGGTGTCATATTCAGAGTATCAGAGCCAACATTTACTGCACCAATTTAATTTCTTTGGCAGCCTTTCTGTAATCAGTATTTTTATGATTTTTTCATAATTTAATACACTATCTTTTAAAAATAAAATCAGTAATATCATGCTGTCCAAAGTACATTAATTGCTTTGCAGATACCTGTGAAGACATAGCCCTTGCCTAGAATATCTTGCATGTAACACTATATAGATATACTACACTATGCATTTAATAACTGAGAAAAGTGGAAGGATGGACATGGAGTCCTTTCAAAACAATGGATACATTTTCTTAATTTTCAGAGATTGGTTACTACGAAATTCATTCAGTAAATATAAAACCAAAACTGCTGTTCATGCAGGACAGTTGGAGACCATAGCCTGATCTGCAGTAACTTCTGAAGAGATCTGGAATGTCTCATGGTCACAGACAAATGGGAACAGGGTGATGGCTTTACCTCTGTGTTCACATCCAGGGAGATTTGTCATGGAACTGCACCTTTAGTGTTCAGTTTCTTGATGTTATATTTTAAAAGTAAACAGTAGGAAAGGAGAGCACCAGCATGAGACTTAAACAGCTCAATCCATTTAGCCTAGGCCAGCTCATCCAAAAGGTGATAGTAGGAATTAAACGGCTCCTTATACTGCCAGGAAAAGGTGTATGAAAAAGTAGCATTTGAATGCTAAACAAACCCGTTCAGGATAGGAAAAAAGGAAAGTGGTTTGGGTAGGTGGTTTTTGTTGTAGTTTTTTCCCTAAACTAGTGACAGTGTTCAGCCTCTGGAGGAAGCTTTTCTGGAAAACAGTGAGTTCTCTAGTCCCTGAAATCATTATAATTTAATGTCTCAGGCTCAAGATATGGACAGCTCTGTAAAAGTTCATAGATCATGTCAGTCTAGATGCTTTTCTTTATCTTTTCCAGATTAAAAACCAAGGATTTTATGAAAAAAAAAAATTGGACTCTACTCTGGCTTCTTTCAGAGATGTAAAATATTACTTGAAATGTAAATACTTACCTTTTATCATTCAGACAGCTTCTTCTCCAGGTCCTCATGTCTAAAATGAATGCTATGGAATTTTTATCCAACACATACAGTTTGCTAATGGAACACAGCACTGCTTGGTTTGGAATAAATGCAGATTTGGAACCTCCAATCTACTTAAAGATACACCTTCTGTTACCAGCTGAGCAATTGGTCTTTCTCAAATAACTTGAAATATTCTAGTCTGTCTTGGCTGTCTAGTTGGAAACCTAATATATTCTATCACTTATTCAGATTTTTAGCATGTTGGACTGAGGGGCTATTTATCCTTCTCTCTTTACATGCTAACCTCAATGTGAGTGATCATGGGCTCTGTAGTGACATGGTTTTATACTCCATGAAGCAAGTCAGAAAGGCAGTAGATATTACAGAATAACAAACAACTTGGTAAATTAGCCCTGTTGCAAGAACTCCTTTTTTTCTTCTCAGTACCTTGTTTTAATTTTCTTTATAACATTTAGATTCACAAAGCCTTCTCAATATTTAGCTGAAAAGGAATAATTTCATGCATGGGAATTTTTTTTTTAGTCCAACAATTAGCTTCTTTAAAAAATGCCATCTCTACCTCCACAGAATTTATCTCATATATGTCCTCATACCATCATGATTATAGTAACCCTTTTGCTGGAAAATTCTTGGTTTTAAGGGCATTTTAATCTTCCTAAGCAGTAGATGGCAGTGCATACTGAATGTGGGCACTACAGGACTAAATATCTCTAAAATAAGACTCTGTTTAGAAAGAACTTCAATATTTATGTAGGAGATTAGGAAAAAAAGACCTATTATATGTTTATGTATGTTGATATATGTGACTATTGTCACAAAGATAATTTCTTAAGCTTACTTTTAGAGTTCTACATTAATTTTGTTTCTTTTATCTTATTTTCTCGAGAATTTCACAGAGGAATTATAGGATCTCTGTCTTTTGTTTTCAGAAATTAAGTTACAAAAGAACCTTCCCCCTGTCAAATAGCAACATCAAATAATTAATTTCCTTTCATTTTAGCCACAGAGCATCTTTCAAATTCTTAATCCACAATCCCTTAAAAAGCAGCCAGTTGAGCCCACAAAGGGTATTTAAACTGCTTATAAAGTTGTGGTTCTTTAGCCTACATAGGCAATGGCTGAATATGCTGTAGGACAAGACAGTAATGGGCAGAGTGAGCAAATGGGCTGCTTTGAATGAAAAACTGATTTAGTGTCCTTGACTGCTCTAACAGCAGTTTGTGTGCATGCAAGCAGCAGCGCAGATAAATCTATTAGGATCACTACTCAAAAGCTCCAATACACAGCTCCCCAAAACATTTAATAAGATGAGAGATTGAGATGTATCCATAGTTTTTCCCCATAAACTGAGTCTGAGCAGGGTCAAAGCAGGGAGTAAATCTTTACTCGACAGGCTATAATTTCAGTAGAGTTTAGAAAAACATACCAGGTGCTTGATAAAAATCATCAACTCTTCTGCCTCAATGTAATCTCAGCAGTGTTAACATTATTATTTTGTCATAGTTTTGCCATGAATCAGAAAAAGCTTGTGTTACAGGAAACAGTAGACTAACAAGTTAGAAAACCTTTTAAAAACCTATATTGATTGTTAGCCCTTTACCTCTTTTATCTCTTTCATTATAGGGTCACAACATCTTTGCTAACTTGTCCTCTAAGGACTACAGTGACCTTATGCAGCTTCTAAAGCAATCGATATTGGCAACAGACCTCACTCTGTATTTTGAGTAAGTATTGGCATTTCTGGTATTTGATGAATGAAAATTCAGAGAACTTACTCTAACGACCTATTAAATACCAATAAGGATACATAATATGAGAAATTAGTGTTTAGCTATGGTTGAAGAGGTTTAGTCTAATACTTAGTATCCTTTAGACTAAGAGAAATACCTCAAGTGTCCAAGTAAGTTTTGCTTTAATGCGTAGCATGTCTGTATCAACCAAAAGCAAGTGAAATCCTAGGTTTATACTTCAAAGCAATCCCAGGAACCAGTTACAGCTCAGTCCCATAATTTTTCTGTCCCTTCTATGACCATTTCTTCAGGCATATAGAAAATCAATGACATTTGTGAATTCTTTTTCACCATTTCAGCATTTCTAAACATGTATACTAAGAAATATTGTATTTAGTTACAGACCAGTTGCAGAGGCAACAAAGCAGACACTGCTGCTTGGAAGATAAATTATGCCAATTCACATCACATGATCAGAATAGGTCTTAAAAAGCTTAACTGGGGAGAAGTACACTAGGATCTCTCTCACCCAGTTTTCTTCCTTTTCCTTTTTTGCAAATCAAATCTCAAAGTAGATTTGGAGTTGGGCCTGTATTTCAAATATTGTTACTTATTACCAAGCTCATCCCAGTGAGGATGTGTGGGAGGATGCATGTAGTCAGAGGAATTGTGGTGTCACCAACACACTGCACATCTGCCATCTGGCATTAGCCTGCGGCTGACTTAGGGGCAGAAGTGCTGGCAGACGTGCAGTTTCAGTGCATTGCCTTCCCAGTCTTGGCAATAAGTCATCCTTAGGAATTTTTGTTTGGTGTCCATTAGCATCCTATCCTGTCTGTCATGCCATGTCTCAAGTGAAAGGATTAGACTACCAGAGGAAGTTTAGCTCAGATATTAGGGAAAAAAAGTTCACTGAAAGAGTGGTTAGACATTGGAATAAGCTGTCCAGGGAGACACTACCTCTGGAAGTATTAAAGAATACTTAGGGGCAATATAGTTTAGGGGTGATTATGGTGGTGCTGAGTTGATGACCTTGAAGGTCTCTTACATTCTGTGAGATACAAGGACCATAGGTCCTCTTGTTTCATCATAAATAAATGCTGCAGAAATGTTTTGTGCTCTCAAGGAGGAGATGAGTGACAGGGACTGAGAGGACAACTGCCCTGGCACAGTTCCATGTGCTCCCACTGGCTGAGATCCTGGAGACCCTGGAGGAGCCAGAGAGGCTCATGGCAGTGCCTTGGGACAGACCCTGTTCAGACCCAGATGTGATGGAGCTCTCTTCCCTGCCTGCCTTAAGCTGAAAAACTATGTGGTCAAGTTGTTTTTCCAGTTTTAATACAGAGAAATAATGTCCAAAAGGGATATAACTGAATTGCAAGATTATTTTTTTTTACTTGTATAATTGATTTTTTTTGTTCTGCATGAATCAGAAGATTTTTAGCAAATGAGGCCTCTTTACTCAAAAGTCTGCAGATAAGTTATTTTTTTCCTCTTGTGTTACTGTGATTCATTAAAAGTTATTTTTTTCCTCTTGTGTTACTGTGATTCATTAATGAGGTGGTAGCTATGCTAGTTTATTTCTAAAAGTGACTGAAAATCACTCTCTAGAAACACTGGTGCTTTACATTTCTTAAATCCACCCTATGTGAGCAGGTGTACCTAATTAGGTACACAAGTACCTAATTTGTTTTTCAGTTTGCTACATCTTCAATATTTTTGTAGAGAGGGGAATTCTCATATCAGTGTTCTTAAAACAACTAAACTAATGATCACAAGCTCCAGGTAGCAAAATAGCAACAAAACTCCAGGCAGAGCAAGGCTTTACTTTCCAGACCTTCTCAAGGCACTACTTTTATAAAAACAAACAAACAAAAAGATTACTTTCATTGAAAGATCAGATGGGAAATATATTTGATTTTAGTTTATAATTCTAGATAACAACACTTGTAGATAATACAACAAGTAAAAGCATGGAACCAAAATTAAGTTTATGGAAATTCATTCAAATGATATCTTGAGCCACTGGGCTGTAGAGCAAATGGATTTGTTACACATGGGAAAATAACCTCCCTTTGAGGCAAAATACAGCCAGAGTCAATGTTACTCAAAGACCCTGGAAAATTGTTATAATTCAGTTTGTTTCTGAAATCCTGCCGTATTATACTTGCTTATTAATAGAAAACCTCATAATTTTGGATACCAAAAAAAACCAATAGGAAATTATTAATTGTTTCATCATACATGGCTGCTTTCCTCCGGTTCAGTCCTTCCTACACTGAAACTTCTCTGTGGAGCTGCACTACTACTTCTGTATCCATTTAAATGGATTTCAAAGAAAATCCTTAAAGGTTTATCCTAATATAAGGCCTTGGGACTCACATTTTCAGTTACTGTTTATGGATCTCTACATTTTAAATTTGAATATTTTAGGTTTCTGGGATGTCATCTTCCTGAGCTTTCAGCTTTAAACATTCCTGCCTGGTTTTTGTCCAGAAACATATTAATTGTTCAGAATATCCAATACTTCAAAATGAAATCTTTTATTTCCCAGAGTATAAGGGATTAGATATCATCATGCAGCCCTTTTATAGCCCTCTTCTAGCTGCTGTATGAAATCCATTATAGAAAGGCCTTACAGTAGGAGTGACTGATCATATATATAACCATGACAGTCAGGGACCAGAATATTGCAACATGCCCCACAAAATGTTCTGTCTACTAATCAAAGGAGTGTTTCTGGAAGTGTGCATCTCCCTGTGTGCAAACGTGTACTGGCTGCCATCAGACTGCACTGTCAATAAACCCTGTTCAAAATTTCAGTCTAGTTGAAGTAAACATAGAAAATACAAGACTTTGCAAACTCTCTCCTGTTGAATCTAACTACATTTCCTCTTGACAAAGAGCACAGTCTCATATGAGATGGGGCAATGGACTGTCACTCAGGATGTAGGTATTTATTTGTTTTCCAGCTTTGATGCTTATATGTTGTGTCACTGGGGGGAAGTTGCTCCAAGTTTTTCTACCTCAACCACTGCTATATCTTGGGCAGGATCAGTTACATCTTGTAGTCACATTGCAAGCAGTGAGAGCTGCTTGGAGTCTCAGTGCCATAAAAGATTACAGACTATGATGAGTCAGAATTTTGATTCTTAAAGGCAACAATCAAGCATTAACATATTCTGTCCATCTCACGTTTTGTCCCTGCTTGAGGACATGAAGAAGGGATGAGAAGACAAACCATGGGACCAAGCAGGGAGACCTAGTTTCCAGTCTATAAGAACTATGAACTCAAGACAGCACCAGCTCCTGTGTGTCTCTGTTTCTTTCTGTGTGCTGGAAATTACAGGAATTGCACAGCTCTGAAAAACCCTTCAGGATATAGAAGTAAAAACCGTTTTGCAAGGACAAGAAAACAGAAGCGTGTGTGTATTTCTGGGGGGTTTCTATTGTCTGTCTGTCCATTGCTGTAGGTGAACATTTCATGCTTCCGTGGAAGACTGAACATTTCAGAGCCATTCATTTCCTTATCTGTGGAGACCATAAATCCAATATTGCTTTTACTAGGCAACTCTGACATTGATAAGAGACATTTATAGAACATGTTCGGAAATTAGTATGTTTCGCTTAAATGGACTGTCAGTGTAACGGCTTTAACAATAATACATGAGGTGCAGTGATTCTGTATCACACAGAGCTGTGTTTCTGCTGCAGTGCTGCCCTGGAAGTGTCTTGTTTCCTTCTCTGACAATCCATTTTTTTTTGCAGGAGAAGGACAGAGTTTTTTGAACTTGTCAGTAAAGGTGGTTATGATTGGAATATGGAAAACCACCGAGAAATATTTCGGTAAGCACTGTTTTTTCTTGATTTCTGGTTATTTCAAAGTGTAGACATATTTGTTAAAAGAATTTCATGTATTGTGGACTGAAGGCTTAAGATTAACAAGAGAAAGTATTGCATGATTTTTAAACATTAGCAAATAGCTGGGATTAATCAACATGACTTCACCTTCTCCATTTCTATTTCTCCTACACACTCAGTCCTGCTTTCTTTCCTTTCTCCCAGGCTCACCAGTTCCTGTTCTGCTCTTTTTCCAGAAAGTGTCTGCCTCTCTACACAAAGATCTTTCCTGTCTGTTTCCCCAGTCCCTCTTCCTCTCATCTGTTTTTTTTTCACTGGCCATGCACTTCTCTGCTCTTCCAATCTGTACCTGGGAATTTTCATATACAGAGTACTCTCCCAGTCTCCAAGAATGCCCTGAACATGCATCCTGTTGAAAACTTCAGACATTGTGGGTGGTTTGGGTAGATCACACTTTGTAGACAATAAAATGTGTGTATTTGCATACACATGCCTGATTAGGTCTCATTTTATCTGAAATTTCATTAAAATTCTGTTATCTTTTGGTCTTTTGACAAAATATTGGCCATTTTCTATTTTCCATACCATTTCACCCATTCCTAATTTTAGATTCAGGCAATATATTTGATGCTTCATTTTCAGTGCCCTTGTTCTTCATTTAAACTTTCTTAGACTTTTATCTGCATCATGTACTGTACATAAACGCTTTCTACAGCTGAATGGTTTCTTTCTCCTAATGCATATAAAACATGGTTGTAGCTAGGTATTAAACTACAGTGGAACCATATAGCTCATAGTAAATCTTCAATTTTTATTGTAGATGAGCAGCAGAAACTGCTTAAACAGTGTCTGGGATGCCTCCTGTGATTATAGGCTCTCTTGCTACAGCAGTCACTTACAAATAGGCATATAAATTAATCCAGTTGCAGGTGTTATTATGTAATAATACCCTTACTTATATCATGTGAAGCACATGCTTTCTAATATATTATAGGTATTAATGTAAGTAGTGTTAGAAGTATTGCAAAATTAGCAGTTACTCCCCTGCAATATCATTTCTTTTCTAGTGTGCAATGCACAATACCAAAATTCATCATCTTATGACCTGCAACACATTAGCTTTCCGAGGGACAATTATAATGTAAAAGCCATGCTGATGGCTAAGATTTCAAACATGTCATTCTTTTCTGGAGGAAAAGAAGGTGCCAGGGCTGACATTTTATATACGTATTATTTATTTATGCATCCAGAGCAGAGTTGTTTAGAAATTCAACAAAGCTTGATTCAGCTTGTATTGTTCATTTCTGGTTTTCAGATCAATGCTAATGACAGCCTGTGACCTTGGAGCTGTGACCAAACCGTGGGAGATTTCAAGACAGGCGAGTCATGATTAATAGCAGGGCTGGGAGGAGGCGGGACTGGCAGGACAATATTCCCAGGGCCCTGGCTTACAAGGGACCAAAACTGGAATCAATTTACAGCAGTATTAATGCTATAAAAAAATAGCAGGGGGGTTCTGCAAAAAATGGTTTATTGCGTAATCTTTCCTTGTACACATGCTGGTGTGTACATCTGGCTTTACAACCTCTCCTCTTACTAACATTTTAAATCCATATCCAAAAATGGATGGATTAAACAAAAAAGGCATTTAGCCATATATAGCTGCTTTTACTTGTTTCATCCCAAAGTTTTGCTTAGCAGTGGCAGAGTCTTCCCTAAATCAAAAATACCGACAGATTATCTGCAAATTTTCATTAGCATAAAATCTTCAGTATATATGATAAAAGAAATGTACTTATTTTCTTAAGAATGTTACAAACCTCCAAGTGTAGTATAAGGCTTTCTTTAACATCCTGTACATAGAAACCAACAAATAAAAATTCAAGATTCTGCTGCTGAGTAGGCTCTTTAGAAATATGCATAAAAAATGGATCCAGCATTGGCAAACAGGTACATTATGAGAAAGCAACCTGTCCCAAAACTCTTGTCCTTTGCCCCATGATTTTTACTCTTCTAGACATCCTTCTCTACTCAGAAACCATTCTTAATATTTCCAGTATCCATGATAGTCATTCTCTGTCCTTCACTGAGGCCCAGAACAAGCCAGTAGAAGACAGACTGTGCCAGGTTTTGGAGCAATTGACAGCATCAAAAAGCATATTGATAATCTATCAGTGCAGCTGTGTTTGGGTGCACACCTGGAGGAAGTTTGGTGTAACAGCAAATAATGGTTATAAAGATGGGGGTGAAAAAGAGAAAGCTATGCCAAATAACTAGTGATGCAGGAGTAGCTAGATTCCTTGGACAAGGAAGTAATAGAAGCTGAAAGGGATCTATGGAAGTTACACACACATCAACTGAATTAAAAAAGATTTATGGGTGATGGCTTCAGCTCAGCTTTCAGTTTTGCCAGGTGAGTCTTTTTTGCTTTATCAGCAGACTGTGACAAAAGTTCTTCTAAGTCTTTTGCTCTACTTGGCCAGAATATGGTCACCTTGCGTGGAAATCAGGAAAGCTGCTTCTAACCTGCAGTGGGAAATTGAGTAACAAGATTTTTCAGTGCCACCTGGCCACTGATGCAGTGTGTCCAATCCCTCCTCATTTTTCCTCCTTAATCCAATTAGCTTCTGCATTTTTATTGACAGCCAAATGTCAGGTAGGGTCTGGTTCCCTAGTTGTGAGTCTTTGTGCTATGGTGCTGAATTAGTGCTGGAGTCTCTGGCAAAGTGGGGTATTTTATACTTATCACTCTTGAGATCTACAGGTGAAAAGTCCCTGCAGCTAAGTTATACAGGTTTATTTTATATTGAAAAATCCAGTCTGGGATATCTTGAAACATTACCTGGTTGAGCAGAAGTGCTAATAAGTCCAGTAGAAGTGCTAATAAGTCCACAGAGGCAAAACAGGAAATAGCTGAACCTTGCCACAGGAAAAAACCAAACATATTTGAAATAAAGGTAATAAAGGCCACATGTAAGATGGAAAAATTCAGGAAGAGAAGATTGAAACAGCTAAAAGAAGAGACAAATGGATATAAGGAGAACAGGATCAAAATAGCACTGAGGGACAGGGATGATGCTATGTCTTGATTATTTTTATACAATACATTTAGCAAACCCTTAATTACAACTAATTTGTTCAATTATTCCTCTATCTGGAATATTGATCCAGAATTTAATTAATGCACTGGATTACATGCATTATAAAGTTCCAAACTGTGATAGGCTGGCTTAAAATTTAAGAATACTTTATAACATCACTTCACCTACTTCCAAATTATTTTGGTACTCCTTATTTCAACTACAATAAGCATAGCATTTGTGAACATTACGTACCATGCAGTTGCTAATGCAAGAAATTTTGAGATTTTATGAAGTACAGGTTCTCTCCTTAGTTTACCCTCTTGTGCCTTGGCATTATGAAATAATTTTCTAGCTTAAAAACAATACACTGGCATGACAGAGATTTTGTTTGGGAATGCCTCTTCAGTAGATTGGGTTCCAGGTTCTTTGCATCTCAAAATGCTGCATGTGCTTACCTTCAAGGTCTTGCACATCACAGGAGTACAGTACTATATTGGAACTGCTTACTGTTTGACCTCATAAAATTCCTGTTTTCCATAACTAAATTTACTTTTAAGCCTTGCCTTCTAAGAAGCACAAACCTCTGCAGGTTGACCTCTGAATAGAACATCTTCATTCACTCAAGTCAGAAAGATGCATTCTAACTTCCAAACTACCACTTCTTGATCTTAAATCAAGATGATTATCACAATCTGAGTTCATACTTAGATATCCAGATCCTATTGAGATGTCAGCCACCGGGAAAAAAAGTAAAGCCTAGTGGGGGAAAAAACCCTTTATGAATTCACATTAGATTAAAACAACAGAGGATATGGTTAATTAAGTTTCTTTGATAAGCAAAGTTGTTATTATAGGACAACAACCTGTAAGTAACCAGAGAGCTCTTGCATGTTTTACAAAGCATTTTTACAAACATAATAGTGGATGCCAACAAAAAGCTTTCATTTTCTGATTTGGTCTCAGTACTTGAGTAAGTTGCTTATAACTGCATTAAGTGCTACCTTGGCAGTGCACTGTAAGTCCCCAAGTCAATTCCCTATCAAAAGGGATAAGCCCCTGTGCCTGACTATGGCTGTTTATACTCCCTGTATGCCCAGTCCCAAAAGCTATATGGACACATGCCTGATGTGAGTCCTGTGAGTGAGGTTATTCACTTCTTTACAGTTAAGCACAGGCTGAAATCATGGTCTGAGCAAAAACTCATTATCCTAAAAATTATGTAACAAGAACTCTAACCTTTCATTATTTTTATTTTAGGTAGCTGAGCTGGTAACCAGTGAGTTTTTTGAACAAGGAGACAGAGAAAGATCTGAACTCAAACTCACCCCTTCAGTAAGTTTTTATCACTTCCGAAATAGTTACTAACTTGAATAGAGTAAGAAAATATCAGTGGGCTCATTCAGAAAAATGAACTGTATTTTGTACATAAAGAGAAACCTTAGAATAAATAAAAGCTCTGTCCAGTAAGAATATGCATTTATAACCATATATAAAAGCTCTCCAGTCAACACAGTCACTTTTCACTGAGCCCTTTTACCCATTTTCTGTATCTGTTGCTAAGGTTATCCTATCAATCAATTTTCTAAGCAGCAGGTGTTGGGTTTAACACACAGAACTGAACTAAAAAAATCACAGCTACCTGTGGAAATCAAAATTGTCAGATTTATTTTATGTTGCAGCTGTATATCTGTGTTATTTGAAATGCATTTCTATAAGTATACATGTAAATATACTACTGTGATTGAAGGGATAAAATGAAATTGAGTGGAATAAAGGCAGATAGGTATAAAGTGTCAAACAAGAACTAGGAAAGTTTAGTAAAGATTTTCACTGAACAATTAGGAGAGAAAGCCTTATCTGGTTGAATAACCCAAAATGTTGAGCAGCCCTTATCTGGAGGCAACAGGAGAAGGGTAACAAAGTATTCTAAAGAATTTAACTGGGAGGAAGAGAGCCAGCCCAGATCCATCACTGTTTTGCTGAGCTGCAAAACCCTATGTGAGAAAAGAGAAAATACTACTCAAAAGTATCTGCTTTATGTTCCTACAGGAGGTTACTAGCCAGCTCAACTCCAACTGTGGAGCATTTATTTTACACTACAGAATTATAAAACACAAACACATTCAGCCTGAATGTTTCAAAATAGAATTGAAAATAAACAGTTTATTTTTCATGCCAGGCAAAGCAGTAGGAAGACAGCTGCAAAGATTGATTATGGTTTACAAAGTGTTCTGGTTGTGAGAATTTGATCATAGTTGCAAAGTGCTGGATGATGTGTCTGTAAAATACTCCAGTGTAATTAAAGCATGACAGTTTTGTTTCCTTCTCAATTCAGGCCATTTTTGATCGGAACAGGAAGCATGAACTACCCAGGTTGCAGCTTGAGTGGATTGATAGCATCTGCATGCCATTGTATGAGGTAATTTTTACTTACTGCTCTTGCAGAGTCCAGAGGAGATTGTTCTTGTCTCTCTAGGGAAAAAGAGCTAGCTTTCAGAGCGGCTATTTGAACTCTTGTCTTATTTTCACTTTATCAAAAGTCAGAATTCCATGAAGAAATCTTCAGATTCCCTGAATCTGTCTGCAAATATCTGTAATGTCTGTAAATTCCTATTTAAGTTATAAAAACTGATAGGACAATTTTTTGCTTTATTATGTTTGAGACAGACTGATTCGCATCATGGTAAGGTATGGAGTGCTAGAGGGACAGTCTCAGTAGGTGCTGTCAGACTTTTCCAAATCTGTGTGATGCAAAAGGAAGCTCAAGCCTGAGCCTTTGTACTTTCTTTTGGCACTTCCCCAAACTGCTAAGGGGCATTCTAGGCCAAGCCTTTAGGGTCAGTGACAAACAATTTGTTGTTTAACCCGTGCTGTTTAACTCAGAGTTTATTCTTTTAGTGGTGCTTCTACACAGACTGCCTGGGTGCTTGGCACACGGTGTGTAAACACCCAATTACCCCTTTATTAAGGCTAGAGATAACCATAGAATCATTAAGGTTGGAAAAGACCTCTAAGATCATTGAGTCCAACCATTAATCTGACACTGCCAGGTCCACACTAAACCATATCCCAAGCACCACATCTACAGGTTTTTTGAACACTTCCAGGGATGGTGATGCCACCACTTTCCTGGGCAGCTTGTTCCAATACCTGACTACCATTTCACGAAGTATTTTTTCCTATCAGAACAATGCTTCTGCCTTTTTGGATTAAACAGCTTCAGGATTTGACTGAAACCACACAGACTGCCTTATGGCACCAAAGACTGACTGGCCACTGATATCTGAGAAAACAGGAGGATGTTCTCATTCAGCATCTTTGGGGAACGGCAGCAAGTTCTCCCTGTTCCCACCGCACCCTAAACTGCCTAAGATCTCAAATCAGTGCACAGGTCAGTGATGACACACAGCAATAACAGCTCCCATGTTAACATTAAAATTATCAACTTGTGCCTGAATGTAGCTTCTCAACACACAAATAAAAATGGATTGGCAGTTCTTTTCATTTTATAGACCAGAAATAAAACCAATATCATACAATAAGTATATAATAAGGCCCATAAGGACAATGTGCCCTCTTCCCTCTATACCTTGTGGGATCTGAGGCTGCCAGCATGAAAATAATGAAATAACTACCCAGCAGCAATGGCAATTCCTCTTGTGTGACACAGAGAGCAGACACTTGTGTAAGCAGTAAGCCAAGCTGCTGCTTTGCCAAGAGATCCTGCCCCTTTGTAAGGTCAGTCTTTGTCCTGATGAAATAAACTACAGCTACCATTTTCAAAAATTAAGGCAAAGTAAGCACAGAAGAAGAATATACACCTATATTGTTTAAAAGACCAAGATAATTTTGGACAATATGGGGGAGGGATGATGGACACTGATCTTGGACAGACACTCTTTAAAAATAATGTTCCTTTCAATAAAATAGCTCATATTTCACTAAAATGCATATTATACCAGAATTCATTATTTCTAATAGCATCTGTAATCCAAAAATGTACAGTAAAGCAGGAAGAGCTGATAATCAGTCCATCCTCTGCATGAGGAAACTACATCTGAGCACTAAAGCTCTGGTTAGTTAGCTCCATCTTAGCAGGAGATCTCTGGGGAATATATTCACATCTGATTTCCCTGCTTTCCACTGTGTTTGTATCATGCTGTGCAGCCATTAGCCTGCTGCTCAACAGCTTAAAAAAGAGACACCATCAAACCTGGAAGTCATAGCAGCACCAGCCTTAGGGGTAAACAGAAAACTTGATGCCATAGTATCACACTGCAGGAGATTCTCTCTTCAGTGTGGAGCCAAGTTTTAATTTTCATATCCAGCTTAATCAAACTTCAATACACATATCCCATCAGCAGAGTATTCAGGCATTGTAAATCCACTGTTTAGGGCTGGCTGAGCACTACAGCTCTGGCCATATCCTAGATTTTGGGTTGGTGGCCTTTTTTACATTCTTTAAAATTCTTGCCATTGCAGTACATTGTAGGAACTGTGTGTGGGGAGAGAACAGGTTCTATCATTACAAATGCAATATAAAGAGATGCAGTGGTAGCTGATAAATCAGTAAAATATTAGCAGTACTCCTATAGTTTACTATCACAGAACTTAGAAAAACCGTGTTTGGAAAAACCCACAAACATTTGACACGCATTTTTATACCAAAAATTACAACATTAAACCATAGAGAACAAAATCAAGGCTTTTGTTTTTTTGGGTTTTTTTTGCCATGCTAGTGATTAGAAATCCTGAATCCACATAGGATTCTGTAGCATCCAGAGCCCCAAAGGAAATGCTGTGCGGAATGCACCAGTCCCTACCAATGCAGTTGCTAGAGCAGGTTCTAATGCTGTTATTTCACACACACACAGAGCAGACATGGTCCCAGCAACCACTGAATGATGGCAACTCCCATTCAAGTCTGTGTGAGATCAGCAGAGCTCCCTGAAATTGTCTTTGCTCAAAGTAACCCCCATGAGCAGGCTATTCCTGGCAGCTGAGGACATCAGAAGTACACAGTACTTAAGAAACTTCACAGCCCAAACTTCCAGGAGTGGTCTGATACCATCCCAGTGCCTCTCACAGTACCAGAGCAAACTCTATCCTCTCTGCAGTCCAAGCTTACCAACTAGGCTACACCAGAGTGCCCATGAGGAATGGTTCATACTTAAAACAATATATTAACTTTGCAGCACATTTTAGTTATGGCTTTTCTAGACTTATCTTTTTTCCTCAGTTCTGAAATATCCTTTGTGAAGATTTGGCTCCATCTGCTCTGCTTTCTGCATTTCCTGAAGGTAGCTCAAGACAACTCACTTGGAGGCACAGTAGTTCTCCCAGATGAAGGGTAATGAAGTCTCCCTTATTGGGGAACAGGTATCACATCCCTCTGCTTACCTGGTTAGGACTGTCCCTGAGTCTGGCCCCTTTTAGTGAGAAAGTTTTCAGTGACTAGCAAATCAACAAGATCTATGCAACTTCCATTTGCAGTTCTGTTTGACTGTCCCTTGGAATGCCCATCCCACTCAGAAAAAAGAAGGTCAATGATACACAAAATGTACTACACCATGAGCTACTGTAAAGACTGAAAGTGGATATAGCTATATATATTTTAAAAAATTAATATCTGGAATTATGCACAGTTTTCCCATATCCAAGTGTCCAAATCCAAAACCTCTCTGCTTGCTCTGTAAACATGACTGCTCCTGGTACAAAGTAAGCCACAGCTCTGCTCCCTTGCTCTCTCCCCTATCTGCTGCTCAATGTAGGAATAAAGTCACTTCCAATTTCATATCTTAGTAATCAAAGCTATTTCCTTCACACTATGGATCAAAGGTCTGTGAAGATAAAAGGATACCAATTTTTTGTTCATTGCATTTTATTACACTTAGGACATTATAATTTTATTATTTACTTTTTTTTGTCACTGTAGTGATCCCAGATCAGAGTATTTTTATGTAACAGTGGAGCTTTTGCCATGAGTAGCAGAACAGCAATCCATTTACACTGAATCTCAGATTTTAGGGGCTTTAGTTACACTTTACTGCATCACATTTGCTCTTCATTCAAAACTGACAGGGAAAAAAGCATTTATCAGTAGAGATGAGAAACAAGCTTATTAGAATAATAATTTCTAAAGAAAAATGCACTTTTTTGAAACTTAGAGTTTTCAAACCTACTAATGTAGCTTCAGTATAAAATAATCAATCCCTTGTTTTGTTAGAATATCCTATAAAGAGGAAGTATGTGCAACTAAAGCAGAAAATTTGAAGCATCCCACTGAAAATAAAACACTATGGCTTTGCTGACAGCTGTGTTCACACAGAGAAAGTATTCTATTATTAATATTTAATAAATATTATTTATAAATGTTTTTGTAACAGGAAACAGAATTTTGATCATTAAGACAAATTACCTCTCTGACCCTCCAGTAAAGAGATGCTAAGAATTTCAACACTAAGAGATTTCTCTTCTGGACTCTGTCATTTGTGTCTACCTAAGACAGGATCAGTGACAGATTTTTCCCAACTCAGATTAGATTTCTCTGTGGGGAGCACATAGAGTGGGAAAGTGAAGATCTTATTCTTTTAAATCTTTATATTTCTCACAAACAACATCAAAGCTTCAGCGATTCACATCAAACAAAAGATGCTAACAGAAACCCAGCTCTGTTCAGGGTATTGTTAGGCAGAGACAGTAACACTATGAATAGCAGGGCCAAAGGCCATGCACTCTGCTTCTGGGCAGATAAATACATAGTCAGGTAGTCAGTAACAATGACAGCAGCTATTTAAATTTAAGGGAGATGTCTTTGTGGAAGATAAAGGAGCTCATGGCTTTTACAACTTATTCGTGCCTGAGATTGCCCTGCTCACCTCTACCTTGGTGCTCCCTTGAACTGCTCCATTTTAGTGCTCTTTTTAGAGCTATTCAAGGTTTTCTTGGGTATTGAGAACTTTAAGCATATAATAGTATCTACAGAATTGAATTTGCATTACTCCATCCAGGATTCTAGGGGGAACCTGGGAAGAGTAGAAACATTCGGCCTAGCAAGTACTTTAAATATTTTGAATGGAATGTGGAGGGACAGATTCCTTCTTTATCACATTGCCTGAAGTACATGGAAAGAAATGTGATCTGTCTGCAACTCCAAGAGCTCTGATATGCCTACCTTCCTACAGAAGATTATGTCTGGCCTTGTAATTAAATCTATTTGTTGTCCATGATAATGTACCTGCAAATGCATCTATTCTGCTTGAAACTTAGATTAAATGTACAGGGTGTCATAAATGGTAGAGCTTCTACAAATAGATCCTTTAGATAGATCCTTTCAATAGATAGAGCTTTTCAATAGATCCTAAAGAACACCGTGAAGATGCACACTTTTGGCAGGGTTTGTTTCTGACATTTGATTTGGACACAGAGAGTGAGAGATAAAGCATTTATCCTTCCTGAGAGCACCTAGCTGACAAGGATTAGTAAGGCACATCAGCCCGGGATGCAGTTTGTGATACCAGGGACTGAGGCAGATCAAACAGATGTTGGCAGATCAGATTAGTCTCCCTCTCTGTTGAAATCCAGTGGGTAATATTAACCAAGGAAGAGCAGGTGCAACATATTCTGCTGTGTTTGTAAGAAATTTGCTTCAGAGGAAACTTAATCAGGCCAAATGCCAGTGCTGGGGGGAAGTTGGTAGCTAAGGATTATGTTAGGAATAAGGGTTTGTCCCAGAGAAAAGAGATTTTTGGCACAGTAGAAGGATCTCTCTGTAGCCTTGAAGTAGTATCTTAAGTAGGTTCAGCACTTTTCTTGCTTTGTTTCTTGTCTGCTAACAATGAATGTAAATGAGGCCACCCAGAATGAATTCTCTGGAACTTTCAGAAAACTCAGCTACTTCCCTGTATTAAAACTTCCAGTAATGGAATAAGCATCACCAAATTATTTTTCTTACCTATTTCCCTTAATCTGAGAAGCTCTTGCCTGCTGCTTTCTTACTAACAGAAAAGGTTAAGACGAGCTATACAAGAAAGAAAAACCAGGAAAAGAAGAAAGAATTATTTTATTTGCAATTTCCATCTAAGTCCGTCACTATTTCACAGTATAATATGGAAAAGCACAGTTTTTGTGGTTTCAGAGCAAAGGGATGTTTTTATCCGTGACTATCGTGAACATTTTTTTACAAAAGGTGCAAGGACCCTGATCCTCTTTTTCTGCTTTCTGAGAACAGGGAGGGTTTCATTTTGCCTTTGAAAATTAGAATATTATTTTTGCTATGATTTTCATAACTTGGTGAGATTATTGATGCAACATTGTATTACAAGCAACAATTTTAAGAATTTACAAGTTTCTCCAGAATGTTTAGAAGAGGCAGCAAAAAGAAGTACTTTTTTTCCTTCAGGCAAGAGTACTTCAGCTTACTTCTGAGTCATCTTATGTCAAAACAGTCTCAGCTGAAAGGGCAGTTCAACAACAAACGTATTTGGGAGAAGACAGGAAAACAAAAATTCCCCACTGACTTCAGTGAAGCTAAGCTTCACTAAAGGCTTTCACCCTAATCTGTGAGAAAAATTGAATCATTCATAATATTATAATTTCTGTTGCTGTTTTACTTAGAATTATCTGCCCAGTGTGTTGTGAAGGACATGGCAGTCATATATGAAAATGTATATAGAGATCTGAGGAAGTAGATAGAAAAGCTGGCAGATAAGGTAGAAGAGACAGCCAATAGAGGGAACTCAAATTGCACAGCAAATCTGAAAGGAGATGAATGGATAATTTAACAGCCATTCAGTTTTCAAGAAAGACAAAGCACAAACTACATTGCGTCCGAAAAGGACCAGAAATTATGATGGATGAAACACTTCAAGTAAGTGTTTAACACAACAGAATCACAGTTGCCTGCAGAATTCCCAGCTGAGGGTAAATTCAAAGAACTAAATTGGCATATGAGACTGATATGATTTGAAGAATTTTTCAAAATCCATTTAATAGCAAGGCAGAAGACATTGATCAGCTGCTTGGTTAAAATGTTGAAAGGAAAGGAGTTAGAAACAGTCTGTCTCTTGCATGATCTAGATGTAGAATCAAAACCATAAACAGCAGAGCTAAATAAGAAGTTGTTTATGAAATAATAACTCTTCTGAGCAAACCCTTGGTTTCATGAAATGGTAATGAACAACAGATGAATCTTTTGCAACTGTAGCAATACATCAGTAGAGCTACTTCAGTTAGTCCCGTTCCTTCAGAATCACTCTCCCTTCGGCAGCATAAAGTGTGGGATATTGGTCAGAACACATTTTGCTACCAGGAGCTGTGTACATACTTTCCTCCCTGAAGTACCCAGTACATTTTACCAAGGGTTAATCTTATTTTATAATTATCCCTCTGTAGTTTACTTCCAAGGGAGTACAGTATTATTCTTGCAAGTGTACCATCACCAGAAAGAAGCTTAACATTAATTCACAGTGGAAGAGCAGAACACTTGTGCATGTATTAGACCCCCTTCCAGTCACAACTGGCTTCCATCCACTAACAATTTTTAGACAGAAGCTAAAAGAAACTCCTGTTTTCTAAAAGGGAAATTAGTAATACATTCATTTCATTTAATTACATTTTTAGGCATCAGAAAAAAATTCCCTGGCAGAAATGAAAAAGTAATCCATTAATGCGTTATGTACGTGATGGCCTGGACCCTTCCTCATTAAGCACTAAAAGGAATAAAGTCCCCTTCAACAACAAGGAGATTGCAATAAATATTTTTTCATTAACTCAACCCCCTCACAAATGCTATACTTTTTTGCAGAACATAATGATTAAATACAGTCCTGAATCAGTAGGGCAAATAATTAATTCGTATACACACAGAGTTGAGAGTTCATAGAAGTTAATCCCTACATCTTCTCTGTATCACTTTATCTTCTTTATTTTACTACAGAAGGTAGAATTCCAGCAATTTTGGGGGGTTTAGTATATGGGCATATATACAGAAATACTTTTGAGTTTTTAAAACAACTTCCATCAAGTATTTGTATTATGAAGATAAAATCTGTGGATGACTGCAGCACAGGTTTCTTTTTATCTAATGTGAAGTTCAAGGACTTTCAGATAGATGGCTCACCTTTGGCCTATGTATTCTCATGTGAAAGCCACTTCAGCAAAACTCAGGAGTCCAATTCAGCTTTGCTGTAACTGGTCATGACTCTCTTGACTTCAACAATGCTTCATATGCTTACACCAAGTCTGAATTTATCCCCATGGCTTCTCGGTCACTGGTCCTCCCTTCCAACTAAGAAACTGCCTACATAATAAAAGTGATTCATTAGAAACCACTGGGTTCCAAAGTAGAGTGAACACTGAGACCTATAACTTTTTTATATGTGCTCAGTCATAAAAATGAATTTATATGGTCTTATTCCATAAACTCACTTTACAAATATTAGCCCCGCAACCATACTTTCATGAGCTGTAATCTTGTCAAAGCTCGTAAGTTAAGCAAGGTCAGAATTGGTCAATATTTGGATGAGAATCTCTGGCAGGGAGGGGGCAAAAAGAAAAGTATATGCTCTGGAAGTCCTGCAGTGTTTGTAAGCTAGGACATATTGTGTTGCTCTTTAAAGAGATTTGGTACTAGTCTTAGAATACAACAAAATTTTGTATTTGCTTTAGCAGTAGTTTAGCCTCTGACCACATCTGTGCTACATCTTGGCAGTTTTGCTAATATCCTTCCCCAGAGATGAAGGTGATGTAGCAGATGAAGTCTTCTTCCCACCACACTCCACTTCAACCCAGGAAGCTGGTATCCAGAGCTACAAACAAATGCTTCTACTGCTCCCCATCACCCTCTCCCTGAAGGGGTTTGTTTCTACTGCTACTGTTTCTGCATTCTATATGCTTTACCTACCAAAATATACATCTGTATACGCAAGGAACAAAAAAAAAAACACTCTGCCCTGCTTACCTTCTCCCATAAATAACTTCTTCTGAGTACCTTATGCTCTTCCCCATTTTGAGCTCTTCCTTCACGCAGTCCTGCTCCTGTCCCAGGTGCACACAATGTTGTGCTGAAGTGCCTTTAACCTTTTCTTATGCTGGAGGAACTTATATGTAAGCAGAGCTATACCTTGGGAAAGCTCTGTGGGCAGAGTAGTACACAGTCCCAAAAGGCATCTAAATAATTGAAGGTGCTAAGAAAAAGACACTGCTATACAGTAACTTTCTGACAAACAGCTTAGTCACACCTCTAAGGTAATAGATGGATGCGGAAGGGAACTGCAAACCTCTCTGGCTTTTCCTAGTGCTGGAGCAGGCAGTGCCTCCCCCACGCTTTATCACTCTGTGACTAAGAACAGCTTCTACAGTAAAGGGGCTAGAATGGGAAAGGTCACCAACCTTGTACCTATTGCTGTGTAGCAAGGCAGCTGCACTGCAATGGAAGGACTGCAAGTGGGCAGTGAGGTCCCAGGCCTCGGGAGACAGGAACTCCCCGAGGCAGGAGTTCCTTTTCCCCTGAGCCCAGCTGCCTGCCAGCTCCCAGCCTGCCGCTGCACCAAGCAGGGATGTGGAACAGGGCGTTTCTGCAGCTACTGAGTTTATATGGTGGTATCCCATGTCAGACAGCTGGTGAAGACCAAGCCTTTTCCTAGGAAGGCAAGTGATAAATGAGGCACTAAGAACCTGGCCACCAAATTAGACAGATCACTAGCAAAGCTGTTTGTAAGAGGCATGCATCAAAAATAGTAGCATGGAAGAGCAGTACATCAAGGGGTTCTCATGCAATAAAATGGAAAGCAAAAACTGCAGCCAGGAGGTGGAAAACCCTGACAAGGCTACAGCCAAATAAACTTAAAGAGCTTTGGGAATAAATTGGTGGTTTAATCCGGATCAGGAACAGGTGCAATGAATGTAATTCAGTAAATGGTCCAGACCCTGCCAGACGGGAGAGAAATGTGTTGCTTTTGAGATAATTTCCCAGAAGCTTCATAAAAGCAAATTGATTACTGGAGTTTAATAATTAAAACAGGGCCAGATATATAGTAATCAAATGAGTTTTTAATTACATCTCAAGAAGAAATAAAATCCAATTTGTGCACTTTGTATCAGGGAAGCCCTACTGAAATGCTTTGGTAGCTGGAAAAAATAAAATAACAGCTAATTTCCATATGAATTATAGTAGCCAGTTTAATTAAAAGACTAGATCAGAATGAAAAAGTCCCAAAGTGAAAGGATACTAAATACAGAAGCAGTGGTTCAAACATCAAATCAATGTCTGAATAAAGACATTTTATAGACCAAGTGCAAAATCTGCACTGTCAAGTATCACTAAGCTAAATTAATGTGTAACAAAATAAAGTTTCTTAAAATTACACTATATATTTTGTACATATCCCATTGAATTAATTGCTGGTGCTATGGTAAAAATTAATATCAAAGACATGGTTTATTCTTTCTTAAATACTCCTTATCTATTTCATCAAAGTTAATGTTAGGAATTAACAATTCTTGTTATTTACCTGGTAGCCTCTGTTGCACCTGGGTTATTAGACTCTAAGGTCTGTTTAGATCTGTATTTTGAAGAAATATATGTGTATTTACTTACAGATTTAAAATATGTTTACAGCTCATAAGATAACAGTGATTACCATAGAACTGTGGGGGTGCTTCCTGAATCTATTGCCAGCCTACTTGGGTTCCTGGTCCCTGCTGTAGTGGATGCAAAGCTAATTGCTGTAAGCACCTCGAGCACTCGCAGTCATCCTGGCACAGTACGTGACAGGGCTGTCTCCTGCCATAAGCCATGGCAGATGCCAAGGCCTGGAGGGACAGGCACAGCAGGAGGTCATGCCCAGGCCTCTGCAATTGCTCCCTGGCACTTGGCTGGAAAACATCACGGTCTTGTGGTCAGTCTTGGCAAAAAAACAAGGTTACAGAAAGGACACAGACAGTCGAGAGCTGCACAGCCACAGAGACACAGTCCGCAGTCCCAGTGGGCTCCATCTTCTCTATGCTGCCTGTAGCTGCTATAGGTTCCTGGGTATAGTGTGTGTATATATATATAAGTATGTATATCTATATCCATATCTATACCTATATATCTATATGGTGGGGGTGTGTGTGTGTATATATATATATATGTATATATATATATATATATATATTACAGGAAGAGCCTGTACTGCATTTTATACTTACAGATCCTTGGGCTGACAGGATGTGAGTGCAGAAAACCTTTGTGCTTAGAGAGGTTTGAAGCATACTGATTTTTAAACATGATTTAACCACTGGGCTGTTTGCTTATATCTATCTATCTATATATCTAAGATGTATATTGGAAAAATACTTCACAAAAACTTTTTGAAGATACTGGCCTTGTACAGAAAGGATCTGATATGTTGCTGTCAAGGGCTGAGCATCACAAGTGCAATCTCTAGACACTGAGCTGGCAGTGGTAATGCAGGTGCTAATGGTAATGGCAGCGAGCTTTTCAGATGCTTTCAGCTGTTTATAATGCATTACTGCCCTTCTGTTTTAGACTCTGCCAAATCAGATTTAAGGAATACACAACAGTCTGAAATAAAGATATAAAAATGCAGCATTGTGAGGCAGGCTGATGGGAATGTTTAAAATCCTTATCCATTCTATAAAATGAATGACCATCAGCAGCAAGCAATGCTCTAGGGGACAGAGACTGCAGTGAACCCTGCCTCTTAGCCCAGGCCCAAGATTGCAAAATTATCTGCCCAATCTGGGCCATATTCTAAGGAAATAATTTCAAGTGGTTTTGTTTCAAGTTCCAGCTTCTTTCTCATTATGTGATTTTTCATAAGTGCTGAGCATTCATATTTCCTACCGAAGTCAACTGAAATTGCAAGTTTTCAGCACATCTTAAAATCAGGCCATTAACCCTTAATTATCATATAATAGCTCAATTAAAAATCTACGAAGACTTGCTTCAAGCCAAGCTCCCATGGCTTATAAGCTAGCTATAAAAAAAATCCAGTTCTTTAGTGGTGTCTGGGCTCTGGGGACCATTTAAAGCAGTTGCTGTTAACCCTGCTATTTAAAGCAAAAACTGATCAACTGCAAAGGTACTTGCTTCCCCTTTCCTTTCATTTTCTTAAAATTTTCTGCACTTTTAGAAGAACAACTTTTGCTCTCTTCTTTATCCTTTTTGGTTTTTAATCTGGTACCAATCCCTTCTTTCCAAAGACAAATATATAGTTCCCATGCTATAGGAGAAAGCATGCTGCCCAGCTCTCAGCAAAAGCCACTGCCTGCTAATCAGAAAAGCTGCAAAAGAACACTCCTCTCTCCTAAAAGGACACATTACATGACCGTTCGGAGGCAACTGGTTAACCCTTTCCTGACATCCACTGCTGCTGTTAATTTCTGTCTCTCTCTAATATAGATACAAAACCAAGTGAAGCACTTGTGGTCTTTGCACATAAGCAGGTGGTATTAAAGGGGAAAGTAAAATAAACCTGTAGCAAAGGTATGCAGGGATTCCATAATTTGGGGATGTATTCAAAGCCACATGAAACCAGATTAAAGATCCTTACTGGCATCTGTGAGCTTTGGACTGGGTATGTAAAGAAGAGGTGATTTCAGTGCAACCTCAAAGAAAATTTATTTATATTTCTTTACTTTGAGCACACACTAATTGTTCTTTCTACCAGCTTGGGAAAGAACAATATTGTTATGGTTTAGTCATCTATAGGAAAAAAGAATCTAGCACTAGGGAGATTATTTCAGTTTTGTCCAGCTTGTCATCCAGCCAGTGGACTTTCCTGCTCATAGATGCCATAGATAGTAGCCTCAGGCACTTGGGGATCCCTCAAAATGACTAAAATCTTTAAAGATTGCAAGAAAGCTAAAGTAGCTGAGCAGCATCTCTGCCATCTTATGTGCCTTTTTTTACATTTTTGGTGGCTTAAAGCCTTACGTAAAACAAGTCAGATAGATAAAGAGTACTCAATAGGAACAATAAATTTACCTCCACAGGTATTTACAGCTGGGAGTGAGAAGGGTAGGGGCATAGTGCAGATTAAACTCTCTTTTTCCCATTATGCCATGGACCATCCTTAAAAGGAGTGGATAAACTGTCAGTATTTTTTTCTCTCATCCTCTTTTTAATCTTCTTCCAGTGTCTAGTAAAGCTGAATGTGAAACTGAAGCCTATGCTGGACTCCGTGGCAGTGAACAGAGGTAAATGGGAGGAGCTGCACCAAAAAAGACTTCCCTCTCAGGCGGCATCCCTGTCCTCCTTTTCCTCTAGCTTCACCATGTCTCTCAAAGACATAAATTAAGCCTGCAAATATCAGTGTCACTTTACAATAAGAGCTGTCTGAAAGGTTTTCATAAGCTTAGACCCACCATTTTTTAAGAAATACCTTCCCAGACATGCTTAATTGATCAGATATTATGTTGATGGCAGTGTAGTTTGCTTTACCTGGAAGGCTTAGTGGGACTGAACAGAGGCCTGAGTGGGATTGCGCTGGTATCTGGAGTGACACGGAACACTGAACAGAAGCGTTCATTCAGCTCCACTACATTTCAGCTGCTGCTGTAAAAATCTGTAAAGCTGACAACAGACTGAAATATAAGAACTCGCAGCTTAATAAAATTAATAATACAGAGCAAGACTGGGATGCAAGCTGGCCAATTCATATGCAAGAAGCTGCAGAAAACAGAATAGTGTGTAATTACATTGTTGTTTTGCATCTCTTCAGTACATGTTATGAATCAATTATGCCTGCTTTTGTGATGCTCCTCTCTTACTCTCCCTCTTCTTTTATGCCTGAATGTTCTGAAAAGCCTGCTTTGTATTCTGAAGAAGTATTTTTTTACAACAAAGCTTCCTAGTGATTGATCAGGGCCTTTAGAATTGCCTACCTTTGCTACATTTAAAAACAAACTTTATTATCTTTAAAAACACCAAGCTGTCCCTTCTTCCCTGAGAAATTCGTATTAACAGTGCAGCAAATTTTTCAGCAAGAGAAGTTTGCATAAAGGCAAAATATTGCATGGTAATTTTAGAGTGAGGTTTTTTCCCTTTTAAAAATGCTCTTGTAACACATTCATTTTTAAAAAAATTATAGTGTCGCCTAAGGAAAAGATTAATTTTTTTTAATAGAAATATAAATAAAAAAGGAAATCTGTTGCTTTGTGCTTCAGGTTTATATTACCTTGAAAAGCAGACCATGGATAAGCCTTTCTAGTATAATTTCCAGATTAATTTAGTATTTTGAAATAGTGGAGAGGTAGAATATCATCACACTGGACTGACTACCCCTTACCCTCTCACAGTTCTTTCAGTACAATTTCAACTGTTATTACTACAGGTAGCACAGCACTAGTCAAGGCTCACAAGCATCTGTGGTAAAGGTGTCCCTAAAAATCTAAACAAATATGATGGGTCACAAAACCAAACATGTCTCTGTGTGGTGACCCTAGTATTACCTGAAAGTTGGTCTCCTTCCATTAGTGCCAAGATCACTAATGCAGCAAATCTGTGATCTGTGATTTGAGGGTGCTTTCTCTGCTGCATGACCAGACACGAGAAGAGTCATGTTGCAGAGCTTGTGAGTGCCCATTCATAGGGGGAAAAAAAAAAGAAAAAAGCCTTTGTACTCCATGAAAAATGAGATTCTAAATAGAGGGTTGTCTGGCAGCAGAAATTAAAGCTGAATTCAGCTTAATTTTACACCTGTGCCAAACTCCATTTACTTCAGTGGAATTACCTTGAACTGGCACCAGCTTAATGGAAATCACAACCTGGCCAAACTGACCAGATGCTAAAAGAGCATTTCTCCTTTCTAAGGAAACTGAGTTGTTAGAGCCTTAGAAAAGCTAACTACATCTGTCTGACAATCAAACAAACAACAAATCTGCTGATCCCTTCTTTAAAAGAAACACAACAAACCAAAAATGGTCTGTGCTTCTAATGGTTTGTAGGACAATAGCTGGAAATTCAGTAGCACTGCGAGCCAATCTGTTAGTGCACAACTGAACCACATCACTCTCTAGCAGAAGGAAGCAGGGAAGGAGCAGAAATGCAAACTGCATAGCAGTGAGTACATGCACCAAATGGAAATGTTTCTGCTGTTCTTTTACCACTTCTTTCTTCTCTGAATAAAGGCTGATGCAGTTTAGTAAGCAGCAAGCCATACAACATGTACTTTATAGGAAAAACAGATACTAGGAACTGACAGTACTGCTGGCAGGTACACACAGCTTTCCTGAATTTTGATATTGCATATTGCTAAGTATAACATAATTTATAATGCATACCCTACAGCCTTCCCGAAGCTTGAGTCTCCCCTCATTTCCTCTCCTTTTTATTGGCTTCAATGCACTGTTGCCCATGGCAACACCCACTGGCAGGGATGGGGATTCGGCAGCACCACAGCCTGACACACAGCTGAAGCCCTAACAATGTCAACCATCAATCAAGTGACTGTTTGTAATTGCCTCCATCTATTTCTCCTGTCTTTTGGTATCTTTGCCATTGTGGGTCAAAATTCAGAAACTGCTGACTAATGTTATGGTTCTGTTCCTCCAGCCAAGGAAGAAAATGAGAGCACACAGCTTGATCTTATCAAATTGTTCTCAGGCAAAATGAAGCAACCCTACTGAAACTGGGGGGCCCAGTAGTTCATCTCAGAACAGCATTCAGTCTCTGAAATTCATACAGCTCAATCTTAAAAAAAACCAACCAACTAAACAAACAAAACCCTTATATTATTCTTTTAAGACTTAGCTTAGGAAAAAGCAAAAAAAATGTTGTGAGAAAAAGATGATTCTTTGTGGAAGCATGTAGCACAGTAAAGAAACATATTTCAAGTCTATTATATTTTAAGATTGTGGGAAACACTTTTTTAGCTACTGCTTACAAACTTGGTAATCAAAAATTTTATCTGCTTTTCATTATTTCTGATAGGGAAACAATTTCCCAGTATTTCAGTCAGTTCTGCCAAACTCCCTAAGATATGCATAAGAGACATGATTGTGTAGGTTATTTAATCTCATTCTCTGTCTTTTACTTGCTTCCCTGCCTGCTGAACAAGGAGAGATTAAAAAAAACAACATTGAAATCAGCCTAATTCTGTGAATGCATATAAAACATGGGTCCACAAGAGGCAAGAACAAATCAAGAGAGTGCATGGAGAACACAACTGTTACCCAGGACAGTGCTGCTTGGCCTTTCCGTGCTGCCCAGCACATCAGCAAAAGACAAGTCACCATTTATTTGCCCCAGCTGTAAGTGGAAATCTAGCCTTGAATGAGGCCTCTAGCATTTACAATTCCAATGCTAAAATTTGATAGGCACATGTATTGTCCCTAGGACACCCAGAGATGCTTCAGGTTGGTTGTGGCAATATCTTTTTTTTTAGGTGTCCTACTGACTTGTGCCTACTGAAGCCTGAATTTCTAGGGCTGTGAACTATAGGCCTTGAGGTCTCACAAGAGCCAGGGAGCAGCCTTAATTTTGTCACCAGAAAATGCTCAGGAGAAGATCTGGGTCTTCATCCCCATCCTCAAAGGTAGTTCAGGCCAAATAGTAATTTCACTCAGGATTCCCATCTGTGAAACCACTTACCAAAATCACCCTTTAATCACAAAAAAAAAAAAAAAAAAAAAAAAAAACCAACCAAATAAAACAGTAATTTTTAAAAAACCACCATAAATGTTTTACAATTGCCAAGGCTAATCAGGAAGGGGCTTGACATTCAAATCCTTCCTGATTTCCCCAGGCTTCTGAACTGCAGGTGCATCTGCCCCACCAGCTGGTGGTGAGTAACAAGGGTGGGCTTGTCTCCTGCCCTTCTGCCAAAGCCCCTTTCATGTGCTCAGCAAGAAGACAAGAATGCCCACTGGGTACAGCCCAAATTTTGGCTTCACTCCTGGGAGGGGCATGGAGCAGACAGGCTTTGGTGGAAGAGCTCAGGTCTTGTATGTGCACTCCCTTGGACTAAAGTGCACCCCCGCAACATGACAATGTGACCCCACCAGAAAACTGAACACTGTTCAAGGCAAGGAGCACCTGGGGTAGAGTCTCTCCTGCAGCTGAGACAGAAGAACTTCCCTAGAACAAGATCTCCAAAAGGTGTCTTTGGCCATAGGTCGAGTAGTGAAACCAGACAACTCCCTCCCAGTCCAGGACCTACAGACAAACAAGAAGAGCTTCATAATGTGATGGAGATACAGACTCTGCTTGTCAGGACGTGGTTTTGCTCCTGCTCCAAAGCAGAGTTGCACAAGGTCAGGCAGTAGTAGCTCACTGAGGTTTTAACTGGATGTCTCATGCAGCAGGCAGGCACAGAACTCTCCACAGCTCTGTCTCAGCCAAGCCCTGCTATTTACAGGGCATGGGGTCTTGCCAAGAAGGTCAGTTGTATGTTTTGTAACCACAGCGTAGACAAGGTAGCTCAGGTATTTCTTCAGATAGTGTGCTTGGTACAGCAGCTGCATTTTCCTGGTCTAGTGACCTTGCTAATTGCTCCTTCTTAGAGAGCACTGCAGTCTCATAATGTACCTGTAGCTGTCAACAAAGCCAATACTAGTACTCACAAATTATTTTTGTAAACTGCAACCAGCAGTGCCTAATGCCATTTGTAATATTTAGATTAACTCATTCTAGTGGAAAACCGGGAGTGTTTGAGTCTACAGGCCAAATACTTATTTTCCCTATATAAAATTAAAACAATTTTAGTTCTTGATAAGTCATTTGTGCATTGAGTGAAATTTTAAAATAAGTTTATTTCAAAGATAAATAAAACATACTAACAGGCACTTCAAAGCCTAGAGTGTTATGGGCATGAAAATATAGAGCAAGAAGGTTTTTTTACTGCCTTTTTCAAAGGAAGAGTATTCAAAGAGTAAAATCATGTGAATGGTTTCTAACATAGCAATGAAGTGGGACGTACAATCTGCTGAATTGAGATGCCTCAGAGATTCCTGTCGCTGCAATGTGCCACTATTGGCATACATCCTGTATATTGCTTGCTGCTTTTTCTTTCTTGGATTACTTTTTCTTTAATCACAAATTTCTAAGCATGTTGGCCATTGCATATTACAGTTTTTTGGAGAATACCATTATAAACCCTAAACCTTTGCCTGACAGATGCACAGACATCTGTCTAAACCTTTGCCTGACAGCTGACAGATGCACAGAAATATCATGTCTGTTCTAAGGCAAGTGAATCCCAGATACTTGCAAAATGTGTAACTTAAAAGACTTCTGCCTACTTTTCTTTTTTCTTTTCTTTTTCCTTTTTTTTTTTTTTTTTGTGTCTTAAACCCTCTATTCTTACTTGTTTTGCTTAGTAGATCAAAGTATGCTGGTTCAGCTTTCAAAGCATGCTTTTGAAGTTACCAACTTGGGTTTACTGGTCTTTAAAAAAATAAATAATTTTAACAGCTTACATGACTTTCTTTTTTTATTATTATTACTTTTCTTTGAAACTACCTTGCTGAGATTAATCAGAGTGGTATCTATCAATTACTGAATCACACAAATAAAAGATCCTGGAAAAATGCGAGACTGAGCAGCCCAGATACGATTTTTGACACACAACCTTGCAGCACTCATTCCTGGGGCAAACCAAACTCCTTCACTGGATATGCTTGGCACTAATCTGGAATGACCAGGAACCAGATCTGTCTAGTGACCCTAAGAGAGCTATTCACATGTACAGAAATTACACAAGATTATGCAGTCTGTGGTCTGGTGTATCACTATTCAGTAGAAATACCATGGGGGAAAAGAAGTCCTGCCAAAGCACAGTTACACTGTTGAATAAGAAAAGTTGAAAGTAATTTCTTCTGCTATTGAAAGCTGCTGGAGAGCTGTCAGATTGTGCCAAGGTACAGACATACTTCCTGCCTTCCACCAGCCTTAACCAACTTTGGATCTTGAGGGGCTGTAAAGGAGAGGTTTCCTGTTGACAAAGCCCAAGACAGAAGTTAAATGCTTCCTGCCCTGTGCTATGTGTTTAGCTCAGAGCCCGCTTTTACACCACTTAGTGCTTAAGGGAACTAGTACACAGCATTCAGAAATACAGGAGCTGATTTTTATTCTTTATTCCTCCCAGCTGCACGAGATCCCGAAAGGAGGGAAACATTCTGGCCCGGGCAGCGACCTCAGGAGGCTCCAGCTCTTTGCGCCAGTTCCGAACCGGCACTGAACACGCCGTGTCAGTGCTCGGGAGACGGGCGCAGGGAGGGGAGCAGAGGCGGGCGGGAAAAGGCAGAGGACGCGGCTCCGCTGCCGGCACCAGCTCCCACTGGCGGCAGGGCGGCCGCCATCCCCGTCACGCGACCCCCCGCGCGCCGCCGCTTCCGGGGCAGCCCCCGCCCTCACGGGAGCACTTCCGCCCCGGCGGCGCCGTTGCCATGGTAGCGAGGGCGCCGCTTCCGCCCCCGGCATGGAGGCCGCGCCGGTGCCCGACGGGCAGCACACGGCCGTGGTGTACGGGCTCATCGGCGGCGGGCGCTTCGCGGAGGCGGTGTCGCTGCTGAACCGCGGGCTGCAGAAGAGCTGCCGCTCCCGGAGCTGCCTGTCGCTGCTGGGCTACTGCCACTACCAGCTGCAGGAGTTCGCGGCAGCGGCCGAGTGCTACGAGCAGCTGGTGGCGCTGCACCCGCAGCTGCTCCCGTACCGCCTGTGCCACGCGCAGGCCCTCTACAAGGCCGGGCTGTTCGCCGAGGCCCTGCGCGTCGTCAGCCCGCTGCTGGACGTCCCCGCCTTCCACCGCCGGGCCCTGCGCCTCCAGGCCGCTGTCCACTATGCCCAGGGCGACCTCTCGGCGGCCCAGAGCCTGGTGGAGGAGGAGCTCGCCGCCGCTGCTGATGGCGGCTCCGGAGCAGCCGAGGACCCTTCGGAGCGGGCCGATGCCGAGGTCAACCTGGGCTGCCTGCTGTACCGGCAGGGCCGGCACGAAGAGGCCAGCGGCAAGTTTGCCAGCGCCATGCAAGTGTTGGGGTACTGCCCGGAGCTGTCCTACAACATGGCGCTGTGCTCCTACGCAGCCAAGCAGTACACTGCTGCCCTCAAGTACATCTCCGACATCATCAAGCGCGGCATCCACCAGCACCCAGAGCTCAACGTGGGCATGAGCACCGAGGGCATCGACGTCCGCAGCGTGGGCAACACGCTGCTCCTGCACCGCACGGCCCTGGTGGAGGCCTTCAACCTCAAGGCGGCCATTGAGTACCAGGTGCGCAACGTGCAGGCGGCGCGGGAGGCGCTCACGGATATGCCGCCGAGGGCCGAGGAGGAGCTGGATCCGGTCACGCTGCACAACCAAGCGCTCATGAACATGGACAACCAGCCCACTGATGGGTTTGGGAAGCTGCAGTTTCTTCTCCTGCAGAACCCCTATCCACCAGAAACTTTTGGTAACTTGCTACTTCTCTATTGCAAGTATCAATACTATGACCTGGCAGCTGATGTGTTGGCAGAGAATGCCCATCTGACCTACAAACTGCTCACGCCTTATCTGTACAACTTCTTGGATGCCATTATTACTTGTCAAACTGCTCCTGAGGAGGCTTTCCACAAGCTAGATGATTCAGCAGGGACAATGGCTGAGCAGCTGAGAAAACTCACAAAACAGGTACAGGAAGCTAGGCAAAATTGGGATGATGAAGCTCTAAAAAAGGCAATTAATGAGTATGATGAGACTATGGATAAATATGTACCTGTGTTGATGGCCCAGGCAAAGATTTACTGGGACATGAAGAACTACGCAATGGTAGAAAAGATCTTCCACAAATCAGTGGAGTTCTGCAAGGAACATGAGGTGTGGAAGCTCAATGTGGCTCACGTGCTCTTTATGCAGGAGAACAAGTATAAAGAGGCTATTAGCTTCTATGAGCCAGTAGTTAAAAAGCACTACGACAACATTCTTGATGTCAGTGCCATTGTGCTAGCAAACCTCTGCGTTTCCTACATCCTGACAAACCAGAATGAGGATGCAGAGGAACTAATGAGGAAGATTGAGAAGGCAGAAGAACAACTGTCTTACGATCATCCTGATAAAAATACCTACCATCTTTGCATTGTCAATCTAGTCATTGGTACCCTTTACTGTGTAAAGGGAAACTATGACTTCGGTATTTCAAGGATCATTAAAAGCCTGGAGCCATATAACAAAAAACTGAGCACGGACACGTGGTATTATGCTAAGCGGTGCTTCCTGTCCTTGCTGGAGAACATGTCCAAGCACATGATCATGCTGCGTGACAGTGTGATTCAGGAGTGCCTGCAGTTTCTGAAGCAATGTGAACAGTATGGAAGAAACATCCCAGCTGTCATTGAGCATCCCCTTGAAGAGAATGGGATGCACAGTGGGAAAAATACAGTCACCTATGAAGCCAGGCTTTTGAGGGCACTGATGTATAAGATCACTGGGTGGGCAGAGTAAATGTTATTACCATACAGCAGGAATGAGAACTTTGTTCTTTTCTTAAGTTTGTGAGGTAATGCTAACCCTCACGAAAATCTCTAAAGATTTTGTGCTGTATTTTAACAATGTTCAGTAGAAAATAGAATATTTTCATGAAATTAAGCTGTACCACATAACTAGGAGCATTCTCAGTAAGCAGTCATGTTAAATAAAACTTAAGATGTGTTGAACTTAAGGAATGTCATTATAGAAATCCCATAGAGTTTTCACCCATAAGATAATATTTTATTCTTCTGAAATTTTGATCAATTTCTTTGCATTGGTTGACATTTGAAAAAAAAAAATGTATCTGTCTCTTCTAGGACAGAATTTGAAGAAACTGTTGTTTTAATTGTCTAGTTGTGCCTATGTGTGAAATGTTTCTTTCTTCTGCATTTTCTAAAGTATCTTTAATATGTTGCAGATCACATCAATAGTATATTTAAACACAAGAAATGGCTTTATATTAAAAAATCAGTTCTACAAACATAAACATTTCCTTTTGCTAATTCATTGATAATGCGTGAGTGTTGTAACAAATTCTATAACTAATACAGGGACCAGAAATAAATTCCAAGAAGGCTCTATTAGGATGATACTTCAGTTTAGATCTACCTTTGAAATAAAATTTGTTATGGCAACTGGCTTCAGAGACACTGCTCAGTGCTGCCCCTCAGAGTACCGGTGCCCACACCGTCTGGGAGGCAGCTGTTGTCCTGCAAACCTGTTTGGTAGCAAGTGCTTACATAGTAATTCAGTCCTCCGTGTGCAGCCCTTCCAATCCAAATCCTATCCTTAAAACAGTCTCTGGTGAGAGACCTGTGAATGTGAAATTATATTCTTTCTCATTTTTATTAAAGAAAAACCCATGTAACTTCCATTTCATGCAAGGCTTTACAACCTATACCCTTGGGTGGAAGAAATCTGCTTCTCAGATTCTTCCTTGTGTTACACTCTTCCTGCACCTCTCAACACTTCTCCAAAACTCCGTTTATTTGTTTAATTCCTTTACTTGGCATTTCCTTCACCCTGGCATCAGTCAGTGTTAATTCTCAACAGTCTTCCCATCCCTTTTCAAACATGTTCCACAGTGATGTGGGACCAAAATGCTTTCCAGTGTGTTTATGCAGTCTGGTTCCCTACTCCATGGCTGCTCTCCTTTTTGTGTATTCTGCCCTTTGAAGCAATGTGTGAGTTGAAGTTTTTAAAATAAGGATCAAAAATCCTTAACTCACTTACCTTTGATACTGGCTCCCTGAAGAGCTGTCCTGAGGGAATTTTGGAATGAGGCTGCATGTCCCTCAGAATCCAGTTTCTATGCTGTGGTTTACCTGGAAAGAAAGAGAACAGCATTTTTGAAGTTTTGAAGCTGTTATAAAGGAATAGAGTAATTAATCTAATCCTTCCAGAAAGTTAATGTACACAGGAACTGCACAGGCCTACAACCACTTCCAACACAGAGAAAGTCAGCTCTTGTCTGCTGGGGGAGAAACCTGTCAGGGCCAAGCATATCACGTGTGGCTAAAGGAAATGCTGTGGGTTAGGTAATGCTACAGTTTACCCTAAACGTCTTATAACAGTAAATTAAAATCAAATTTAACAGTGTTAAGAATGGAAAAATGTTCTAGACAGACTTGTGAGCAGACAGGAGATGCAGCAAGGTGTCCTAGAGAGGCCTCCATAGCTCATCACTAGGCCATTAAGCTCCTGATTATTGTGATATTAAATATTTCCCACAACTGTTTCCCATGGGGAGGAGACCTGTGATTTCAAATTTTGTTCACCTCCATGAAGCACAGCAGCAGGCTGTAAAGCATGTCTCTAATTTACAGTGCAATCGTATTATATATTATGCAGCATAAACAGCATGACCTTTAAAAAAAGTTTTTAAAAAGTCACACCACATAACAGCGTCTGAAGTGCAATAATAGGCAATGCCCTTTATTTAATATTCATTGTGCGTTTTCTGTAAAAGTCACTGGACATTTTTTTAAAAATTCACTTTGCAGATTTGTGCCTGTGCGAATGTTGAATGCCCTCTGATGGAGAGCGGTTCAGATACTCCTATGTTCTTGGTTTTCCATCCAGCCAGAGTGTGGCTTTTATGAGAGCACTGCCGCCAGGATTTGCAGCCCCAAGTGCTTCATCACTTCCTTGCCTCCCGTGCCCACACGGGTGCACTGCGAATAGGCGGAGACAGCAGGGCCCGCCGGCTCTGGCACACACTACCTGCGGCAGCCTGCAGCGAAGGCACCGGCTCCTCGGCCACAGGCTGGGGAGGGAGATGAGCCACGCTCCCAATGGAAAAAAAATGTCCCCCAAAAAAGGCTGTGGAGTTCTGCAAGCTGTGGCTGTTTTAGAAGATACGGCTAGAGGGCAGTCGGCATGCCTAGAATTCGCTTCATCCGGTTACATCACAACTAAAGTGCCAAGAGCAGAGTTTTTCCTGTTCTTCTCTTTTCCTGCTGTTTTTATGTGCTTTTCCTCATGGAGTATGCTGTGCCCACAGACAACCCAGGGCTTCTAAACAGGTTGGGTGATGCTGAACACAAGGACCTCAAAGTGGAGAGGCCTCTGCTGCTGAAAGAGGGAGAAGTGGCAGAGCTGAGGTACAACTGGAGGAGGAGGCCTGGGACAGGCACTTCCTCCTCTGCTGTATCAAGAGATGCTTCTGCATGGAGTCTCCTCTCCATTCCAGTAGCATTTTCCACCCTGTCCACCATGGCCTCTTCCTCAGCAGTAGCACCCAAACTTCACATGGCAGCAACATGCTGGGGCAAACACCCTCGCCCTCGCTTTGTTCCAGAGAGCTGCCTACCACCCACTCTGTGCCCAGAAGAACTGGGGCCTGCGCTCATGTGGCTGACATCATTTGCAGCATAGGACTGTTCCTTCCTCCAGCAGCAAGCACACATTTATAGCATCTCCCACTGCAGAGCACTTTGGTCATGAAAAATATATAAATGTTACAGCCACTTTTATTACCGTCTTTATACCACATTTAATGTTATCACTATGTGACTTACACACAAAATACATTTTTAAAGGAAAGCACATACATTTTTATTTAGAGAGAAAGGAAGATAGCAAATAACAGTTTATGCTCCCTATACATATAGTAAAATCTGCCTAAATTAATGCCCTAAGCCAGCAGAGTCCTTTGGTTCCCAAAAAAAAAAAAAAAAAAATACTGCCCAGAAACATCTGACCATATTCCTGGGGTCTGCAATGGGCAAACAGCTGCAGGTAAGCTTTCTTCATAAGAAAGAGTCTTTGTTGGTTTGTTGTTGTTTTGGTTTTTTGATTGGTTTTTTTTTAATTGGGAGCAAGGGGAAAGAAGCCCTCTGTTGCAGCATCAGGGTCTGAAAGGTGAGCAGCACAAGATGCTTCCCACATACATCACCACGATACCAAGGCCAGTCTCCAGGATTTTATTTGCACTAATAGCCTCTTTTGCATCTTGTCCTTACAGGACATCTTGTGAAATGTTCTTGTGCTCAAAACTTGCAAGGGTTTGACACCCATGTTGCAGGTGACAAGCTGTGTTGTACTGCAGTGGACACATCTTTTTTTTTTTCCAATTACCCTTGCAGTAATACAGCACAATTGCACAAGCAAAGGCCTCAGACCAGCATTCTGACAGCAGCCCGCCTGCACTGGCAGGAGCAGGAGAGGCACAGAGAGCCTGAGATACAATACCCCTTGGTGCTCAAATCTCCATCAAATATCTGCTGACACCATCAGCACAATACAGGCAGTGAATACCAGGGACCCTTGTTATCAACCCCACAGTCAGAGCTGATAAAAAAGTTCTGTAACCAAAGGCTGGCTGACTTTATGGTAAGACAGAGATAAAAGGTGAGACAGCAGTCTTCCTATATAGTGCTGGGAGGAACATGATGACCACCTTGCTTGGGAAAGTTGTGCATACTTCAACTGGGTAAGCAAGCCACTTTTAGCAGATGAACAAGGAGAAGAATGTTACTTCTCTAAAAATGGTGAAGTTACAAGAATAAAAGCTGATTTTGACAGCCCATTCTACAATATCTTACTGACAACATCCTGTTTTAGAAGCCTGAGTTCAAAACTTCCACAAATCCATATTGGCTTTAGGTTCCAGCAAAGGCAAAAGAGTATAACCCTGAAAATTCAGATTTGGAACACTGGTGTGATAATGTGGCTGTGTGGGCTGAAAGAGAAGCACTGAAAGACCCATCCCCTCCTCTCCCTCAGGCTTGTCTTCCTTTATTTCTCTTTAACGTTTCAGTAAATGAAACACCTCTATATTTTGGGACTTTGTTAAAACCTGCTGTCTTCTTAAGGAGTGAGTATGGCCAGAACAATGTGCATCTTCTTCGTGTTTTTGAAGGAAGTGTATTTGTACCTCATTTGGATAACCTGTCCTACACTAAGAAACAGTTTCTAAATTCTAAGTAAAAGAGGCTTTAACTACTGACAAACTTTTAGGATCTATATTCAGCAAAGCTTTTTGCCTTTTTTTTTTTTTCTGATGCTTTTCCATTAAGTAGAAAACTTGAGACATTTGGACTCATTTTCCTAAGAACCTTTTGATTAGCATAATCTTCTTAGATCTTGCCTGAATTTAAACTAATAAAGCCTTAGAGCAGGCCTTGCCAAACCAAACAAATCAGTCCAGAATATTTCTATTTTTGAAGATCTTCCTCTAAATTCACTGTAGTTTATAGTCCAAACTGCAGGCCAGGAAAACCAGATTAAAAGTTCACATTGGCACCTTGGAAAATACCCATTTTCACAGACTACTATTTCAAACCATCCAAGCACAACTTCTGGAAAGTACTGGAATGCTACAACCCCAGTCTTATTCAGTGACAAAACCCCTTGTTTCTTACCCACTTAAAGTGCTGCTTAGAAATCAGCTAACCCCGTGTTTCCCATGGCGCAGTTGCTGCACACTAGGAAAACAGCACTGTTGCTCAACGAGAAGCAGAAATTGGCAGGGGTTCTGATCCTTCACCTGGACCTGGCCAGGCACAGCCTCCACCAGCAAGCACGGAGCCGCAGCGACTCTGAGCACAGGGCTGAACACTCCCAACCACCTGGCACAGGAACATCCCTGCAGCGCAGCCCCAGCCCCGGGCCCGGGAGGTACCCGTGTCCCCACAGCCACCCTACCAGGAACGGCTCGGAAAGGGAAATACAAGACACAAGTGCCGCATTTTCTCTGGAACATGGGAATCATCACTTAGCATCACAAACTTTTAAACTTCCTGGGTGAATGTATGCACTGGCTCTAAACGGTCTGAGCCTCTGATGGGTTTTTTTTGTGCTCTGCTATGCACAGCCATCCACTTCCCTGAATTTCAGCCTTTCTTGCTGCTTACCTTCTCCTTTCCGCAACTCTGCCCTTAGGACCCTTCCCAGCCTGTGTCACGAGCAGGGAACAGGTTGACGAACAGCTTTTTATGAGTCGGTTTTATTTTATAGCTCTCTTTCCCGTGGGAGAGGGCAGAGGGAGTTGGCTAACACTCAATCCTGTTGGGTTGAAATGTTTACTAACAGCCGTTTTCCAAATTAAAATTAGCACAGCTTGGAATTTTCTGAGCCGCACTTCTCTGGTGCCTCACAGAGCTCTTTGTGTGCCCGTCCTCTGATTCACGGCCGCTCACACGGCCGGCAAACAGCAACGCGAGAGCTCGACACGGCGTGTCGGATTTTCTTGCTCTGTCAATAGTATTTATCACTGCGGCTCCCACGCGGAGCAGGAGATGGAGAAGCACCATCAGCGCTGAGGGACGGGGCATTCAGAGCGCACATAAATCCTTTGCTCTTCCCCTGCTGAGCAGCTCAAGGCACATGGCGTTTTTACAGCGCCGAGCGCCACACGCTCTGATGGCCGCCCCGGCACCAAAAACGCAGCCAGCACACCGACACCCCCGCGCCGCTGCCGCAGGTGCGGGGACACAGAATTTCCCCGAGGCAGCCCCAGGAGCCGGGTCCCGGCTCCGCGGGAGCCGCGCCCCGGGTGACCCTTGCGGCGGGGCCGGGCCGTGCTGCAGAGGGCGCTGCTGCGCCGGGCTGGGCCGGGACCCGGGGGAACGGGAACGGAAACGGGAACGGGCCGGCAGCCGGAACGGGAACGGGCCGGCAGCGGGTCGTGCCGTCACACAAAGGGGAGCGGAGCCCCGCGCTTCCCAGCCCACAGTAGAGCTCCCTGCGTCGCATGGCTGGAGAGAAGGAATGAAAAGAAGCCCAGCCGAGCGGTGAAAGGCAACATCCCTGCTCGCTCGGGCCCGGCGCTGGCCTTCCCTCGGCCCTCCTACTGCCCTTTCCTTGTGTTTAAGGAGGAGCGATGGGCCGAGCCATGCACGGCGCAGCAGAGAGACCCTTGTGCTGCCTCTCAGCATCAGCAGGGGGACAGCAATTTTGGGTACCAGTGCCTTCAGCCCAGGGATGCCGGCAATGCCATGCACCACCGCAGCCTCCTGCTCCTCTCTAGCACCTTACAGGGACTGCACATTGGAGAGGAACCTGCCCTTAAGTAGCGCAGTCTGACCTCTGGGCAGGTATTTGTTCAGTGCACACCGGACCTCGCGGAGCGTCCCGGGCTTGTGCCGGTGGCACCGTGGGGAGCGTTTGTTCACACACGGCAGCACCGCCCCACCCGCCTCTGCCGAGCGCTGGCAATTGTGTCCAAGGAAAGAATCGCCTCCCTTTAAAGATGGGGAGCAGCCACAGCTTTACCCGGCGTAACCGGGGCCGCCTTCCTTGCTGCCTCCCAGTCTGCGCAAGAATGTGTCAGGGCTCCGGAAGGCATGAAATGCTGGTAACGAGACTCAGTAGCAATGAAACAGTCAACAAAATATAAAGCTGTTAGAGCGGGATGGCGTCTCTGGGAAGGGAGATGCAGGAGCCCTGCCCTCTGCCTTTGTGCTCAATCCAGAGCAGAACGCGTAGAGACGCCTCCCTGATCATGTGAAATGCTTGCCAGCGAGCATGTGTAATGTACTGTGAAATTTTTGTGACTTGCTAGGTTATAAAGCTGGTTATAGGAGAATTTAATAAAAAAAAGGAAACCAGTTTATCTCTTTCTGATAATTTCTCTATGGCTTTAGGGTCTCATTCTAGCTTCCTCTCCATGCCTGGAGAGGTGATCCTAATATTCAGCATGAAATGTACAGATTCCCTGAAGGGAACTTGAAAGAAATTCTCTGCTTCAGATTCAAACCTGACAGTATATATCACATCAGGGGATCCCTTTTATCAGCAAGATATTCAGAAGGGATGAATGATTTACTCACATAATCTCTTAAACCTTTCACTTGCAGAGTCTGAGATAGAATTTATAGCATTTTTATCATTTGTGCCCAAAAAAAAACCCCAGTAAAATTCCTCTGTGAAATCTGAAACCCCACTCACTGATTTTCTAGCTGATGAAATTTCAAAGAAACATGTTTTTCTGTGATAGAGTAACAGCAGCCCTTTGCCTTGGCTTTGGTGTTTTCTCATGTTAGAGATCAGATAATTCCTCCCTAGAGAGACACATTAAATAGAAACCTCCCATCTTTTGCATCTGAAAACACTGAGGATGTGTATTAACCTCCCATAATTTAAGACTGTACCACGTTTTGCAGAATTATTTCTCTGATTTCCATTTTTCAATTAGATGCATATTTACACAAGAAACCTAAACAACCAATGCTTTCATTGAGTTTTAACCTAAGTAATTAGCCTTGTTTTCAGATGATGAGGAAAGCAACTTATGTGACAACACTTGCTTAATATTTCTGCCATGAAATTACTGCAGAAATGTAAACCAAAAATGGGCTATTTCTCTTTCTAAAATATTTTTCCTGCCTGATATGTTCCCTCTTTATCTGATGAAAAATATAAGCTAGTTTGAGTCCAGGTTGTTTGTCCTGTTTTACCAATATAGTGCTATGATAATTTTTATTCTTCTAAAGTAATTCTTGAATTAAACTGGTGGAAATGAGCCCAGAATGAGAATGCAAAACAGATCATCATCTCATTTGCCATCATTGTCGTTTTGTTTGTTGTTTGGACACAGAAACATCAAGTCTTAATCTGGGCTGATACAAATAAATATGTAATAATGCCAGTAACTGTTTCTTTATCTGAATTTAAGAGGTTCCAGGGGCAGGAGGCAAATGAGCATGACTGGATTGGTAATCAACACATTGGAAACAACCAGAAGTACAGACCAGAGCTACAAAACCTGAGATTTCATTTTAGCTGTCGGTGAATGTGTGCTCACCCCTTAGAAGGGGGTCGCTGGCTCTGAACTAATCTCCAGAAGCTTGTCTGCAAACAGGGATGCAATTCTGGGAAGGACTTCTCACCTCAGACCACATTTCTATCAAGCCCGCAGGGGGCCCCTCACTCCTGCTTTTCTGCCTTACAGAGCTCCTTCACGAGCTGGGGGTTTGCTCAGTCGGGACACCACTGACCTCCACGAGGCAGGGTCCTCACTGAGTGCTAAATTATGCTCACACTCACCTAGTGCAAGCCCCAGTAATTCCATGCACTTCAGCAAAACAGAGTCAAATTTACGCCAGCATAAGTGACAGCAGGATTTGGCCCTGTGGAGCAGGGTCTGCAAGGCCAGACCCTCCATGGGTATAAGTTAATTGGGCTCAGTTTGCATTTGCAGTGCCAAATTTACTTCTTTCCATTTAGTATGTGGCCAAAGGTCAAGTTAAGAAAATATTTCACTGTCATAATTATTCCCATGAAATCCAGAGCAGTTTGTATTTGGCAGCCAATGTCATTTCCCATGCCTTAAGAAGCTGGCATTAATTTCCTGACACTGAACAAAGACAGATTCATTTACCCATTTCCCTGACTGCCATTTTCTTCACCTTGCGTGTCTGAATCCCTGCAATCTGATGCAGTACTGGAGGAGTCTTCCTGGGCTCTATTATCGCACTAACAATAACCACATCTCCATTTAGTGAGGATTTGTGCTGGATCTCATTCGCAGGGAGTTTTACTTTAAACCTGTGGAGTAAGCCTGGCAACTTTGCCTCCCGAGGGTTCTTTGCTGCTGCATTTTCTCCCCGAGAGCCTGCCCGTCGTCATTAGAGGCGGGGATCTCACAGGAGGGTGATTCCAAGGCTGTCGCTGTGTGTCAGTAGCCCTGCAGCTGGATAGCGCCCCGTGGTGAGCAGCCCTTGGGAGCAGCTTAGTGCTTCTGATGCGGACCCTCCAGCACCTTCCCTCTCCCAGCATCCTGTGTGTGCAGCAAAGCTCCCAGGGAGAAGCACTCTGCCATTTTTCCCATCTGAAATGAATCTCAGACTGGGAGCAGCCAAGCAGGAGCACTGACGGCAGCAAGGGCACTGGGATGGAATAAAGTCTTTAAGGGCTGCAGGGGTGCCAGGGTGCACTTCTGTGCCTCCAAGGGACTGAGTTTTGGCTCTGCCTGCAAATGCAGTTGCAAACAGCCACCACCCTCTTTCTTTTTCACAGAAATATCTCAATCCATGACATGTAGCTAATATCCTCAGCTGATGCTGGCTTGCCTGGCTCCCCTGAAGCAATGAATATTTATACTAGCTAAGTACCAGCATACATTTCATATCCTTCTGATTATTGCTTACAGCAATTCCTGTTTGTTTTCCCATAGTACTCAGAAGGCTGAATACCTCTTTTATGCAGCATGTTTTCACCATCGTTTTTTCCCCTGTAGGTTTCTTCAGATTTATACATTTTGAGTTCCCATCACAACTTCACTTAATTTAAATTGGGCAGTGGCAAAATTACCTAAAGTGCATTTGTCCCACCCTGACACGCAAAAAACCACATCACCCTGTCTGCTCCTGCACAAAAAAAAAAAAAAAAAAGAAAATTCAAGCCAGATAATTCTGCACATCCATGGCAACAACATAGGCATGGAAACAGCAGGGTGGACCCTCCCACACCCTGGCCAGTGCTGCAGGATTT